>OX424555.1:48118115-50550841 GCA_949152475.1 Terebella lapidaria | reverse complement strand
GCTATGTGGCGCTATAAGGTCCATGTGACGGACCGTCACTTGGTCGTCACTTGGAGAAAGAGAAATTGTTTATGTGGCGCTACAAGGGCTATCCGACGGACCGTCGCTTGGTCGTCACTTGGAGAAAGGGAAAAATTCTTATGTGGCGCCATAACGTCTATGTGACGGACCGTCACTTGCCCGTCACTTGGAGACAGAGAAATGTTGTTATGTGGCGCTACAAGGGCTATCCGACGGACCGTCGCTTGGTCGTCACTTGGAGAAAGGGAAAAATTCTTATGTGGCGCTATAACGTCTATGTGACGGACCGTCGCTTGCCCGTCACTTGGAGAAAGGGTAATTTCCCTATGTGGCGCTCCAAGGCCTATCTGACGGTCACTTGCCCGTCACTTGGAGACAGAGAAATATTCTTATGTGGCGCCACAAGGGCTATCTGACGGACCGTCGCTTGCTCGTCGCTTGGGGAAAGGGAAATATGGCTATGTGGCGCTCCAAGGCCTATCTGACGGTCACTTGCCCGTCACTTGGAGACAGAGAAATGTTGTTATGTGGCGCTACAAGGGCTATCTGACGGACCGTCGCTTGGTCGTCACTTGGAGAAAGGGAAAAATTCTTATGTGGCGCTATAACGTCTATCTGACGGACCGTCGCTTGCCCGTCACTTGGAGAAAGAGAAAATTTCTTATGTGGCGCTACAAGGGCTATCTGACGGACCGTCATTTGCAGGTCACTTGGAGAAAGGGAAAAATTCTTATGTGGCGCTATAACGTCCATGTGACCATGGTGACGGACCGTCACTTGGCCGTCACTTGGAGAAAGAGAAATGTTCTTATGTGGCGCTACAAGGGTCATCTGACGGACCGTCACTTGTTCGTCGCTTGGGCAGAGAAAATATTCTTATGTGGCGCTTCAAGGGCTATGTGACGGACCGTCACTTCCCCGTCACTTGGAGAGAGGGTAATCTTGCTATGTGGCGCTACAAGGCCTATCTGACGGTCACTTGCCCGTCACTTGGAGAAAGAGAAATTGTTTATGTGGCGCTACAAGGGCTATCTGACCGTCACTTGCCCGTCACTTGGGGAAGGGAATTATTGCTATGCGGCGCTATAACGTCTATGTGACGGACCGTCGCTTGCCCGTCACTTGGGGCAGGGAAATATTGCTATGTGGCGCTATAAGGTCCATGTGACGGACCGTCACTTGGCCGTCACTTGGAGAAAGAGAAATTGTTTATGTGGCGCTACGAGGGCTATCTGACGGACCGTCGCTTGGTCGTCACTTGGAGAAAGGGAAAAATTCTTATGTGGCGCTATAACGTCTATCTGACGGACCGTCGCTTGCCCGTCACTTGGAGAAAGAGAAAATTTCTTATGTGGCGCTACAAGGGCTATCTGACGGACCGTCATTTGCAGGTCACTTGGAGAAAGGGAAAAATTCTTATGTGGCGCTACAACGTCCAGGTGACGGACCGTCACTTGGCCATCACTTGGAGAAAGAAAAAAATTCTTATGTGGCGCTACAACGGCTATCTGACGGACCGTCACTTGCCCGTCACTTGGAGGAAGGGAAAAATTCTTATGTGGCGCTATAACGTCCATGTGACGGACCGTCGCTTGGTCGTCACTTGGAGAATGGGAGAAATTCTTATGTGGCGCTATAAGGTCCATGTGACGGACCGTCACTTGGCCGTCACTTGGAGAAAGAAAACAATTCTTATGCGGCGCTACAATGGCTATCCGACGGACCGTCACTTGCCCGTCACTTGGAGGAAGGGAAAAATTCTTATGTGGCGCTATAACGTCCATGTGACGGACCGTCACTTGGCCGTCACTTGGAGAAAGAGAAATGTTCTTATGTGGCGCTACAACGGCTATCCGACGGACCGTCACTTGCCCGTCACATAAACAGAAACAGTGTGAAGCGACGCTACAGGGTGGCTCTGACGGACAGCCGCATGGCCGTCGCATAAAATTGCACTGGATAAGATTTCGTGGGAGCTAATTTCGCGTCAGCTTACCATGAACTACCTACCGAAAGGATTATGCTGTGCAGCAAATAGCTAGTGAGGCCAGTAAAACTCACAGATGATATGCACTCGGGTGCATCGAGGTGTTTGGGATTATGAATGTTTAGCTCATTGTATTCATCTCACAGAAAGTATAGCCCTAGATATTCTCATTATTTTGACGACAACAAGGAATAAATATATGCAACAACCAGTGCTTGTCAAGCAGAACACTCGAATCTTCGTTTTGGTGAAACGTATAAAATGATTTATCTAATCATCAAATTCACAGCTTTCGTGATATCATTTATGAAACCATGTCTCGGTTCATCATCCATGCGTATTTGTGTGTGTGCTATATTCTGATTTTTCTAACTCGTTTACACTGTTTTTCGCTGATAGTTTTGCGATGCTGAATGTTATCGTTCTATAACTTGGCATTCTTCATCTGGGAGTCAAACGGCAATTATTTACTGAATTTCAGACTTTTACCACGAAAATTGAAAAAGTTGGCAATCTACCCCAATGTTAAATTCAGCCCTGTCATTTAATTTCTGGGTCCGCACACAATTTTGTGCATTTGCTCGGTTTTGTAGTGGTGCAATCTTTTGAAATCAACATGTTTGTTCAGAATACACCCCAATGTGTCAAAATTACAATAATACATCGATTCCTGATGGATGTAATTAGGACCAAACCCTCGAATATGCTCAAAATCTCGAGATCCCGTTTTTGGCTAAAATTTAACATTGGGGTAGATTGCCAACATCTTCAATTATTGCGATAGAAGTCTGAAATTCGGTAGAAAATTGCCGTTTGACTCCCAGGTGAGGTATGCCAAGTTATAGAACAATACGATTCAGCTCCGCAAAGATATCGTCAAAAACCGGTGTAAACAAGTTAGAAAAATCAGAGTATAGCCAAGTTTTAGGTCAGGGGATTGTATTGTTTTGGTGATTTTGTTACCTTTACTTTCACATTATAAGTCAATGGAAAAGTGCCTCAGTGCAGTCACCGGTAAGTTACGTGCAATCACACCTTAAATTTGGATTATTGCAAGAAATTAGAATACCACTGTTTTCAGATTTCAGCGCATCACAGTATTATTTGAAATGGCTCTCTAGAGAAGCGCCTGATTAAAAGTGTTACCCAAACTTCTTTTAACAGTCTTGGCATGTAGATAAAAACGATAAAATTTAAGGTATTGCCAAGAAAGAAACCCGCCTAGGGCCATGACTTCATATTCTGTGCCATCCATGGAAAATAGGGCAAATGATCGAGTGTCCTAGGCATAACCAATAAAACTGCTGAATATTTTCTTGATTGGTTCTTCATATACATGACTATATGGTTGATATATTACATTATGGTGTTAGAACTGATTACAGTTAGGATCGAGGCTAGCTGTTTATTGGGTTGGCCCTGGCTATGACTAGTATCTCTATGTCAGTCAACCTACATGTAGGGGACCTACATGCCCTGTAATTCCTCATGCCCAGAGAAAGTGTAAAATTGTATGTCCCTATTGTGGCTGTACTATCACAACCACCACAAAAACCAGTCTCATTTCTCCCTCTCAATCTTTCTCGGGCCCTGTTGAGGGAGGCTTCTCCTCAAGCAATATTTTCTCGTCTATTGATTTTTCTATCTCAGGCTCCAGAGTGAGCCCGGTTTTCTAGCTTGGCTCCTTGCCAGCTGTATACAGCCCCAGTGTTCAAGCCAACCACAGCTAGAATTGCTTCTAATTGCCAGGCGAAAAACAGGAAGGTTTCCAATCCCTATTTTACCATTATTCTCAGTTCTGAAACCAGTTTTCAAATATTGATTTACAGTGGTGTGGCATGAAGGACTGTTTGTATTATGCATGTATCATAAATCACATGACACATGTACACCAGCACACCTAGCTGTGTCTACATGTTGAGTTATTTATAGCAGAGCAGCCAGAGCCACCTAATACACAACTAAGCCAAGAAAACAGGCCAATTTTTCTACACCAGGGCAGGAGGTGTTATCAAGAGGGTCTCATAAATCAATGTTGTCATGGCAACCATCAGGGCAGCCTAGACAGAATGGTCTTGATGAAAACTGTACAGGCTTGTGGTATTTATGCAGGCAGGCATGTGACCTGACTAGGCTGTCTGCAGAAGCTATAGAGCCATGGTGTAGATTGAGAGGGGGTTGACTAGACAAGGCCCAGAGAAATGGGGAGGGGGTGGTTTGGCTTGGCTTGGACTTTGTCCAATGGTGGTGTGTTCTGTGTAAAATGTAAATTAGGCAGAGTGCCACAGGGCCTGATATTTGTGGATGCAGGGAGTGCTGCAGAGTGGTTTGATGTGTGTATTGGGGGAGGAGTTGGGTTACATTATTTTTGCTGGCTGTTGGCAGTGCTCTGAGGTTGAACACTGTCTGTGTATTGAATGCTTTATGCATACTGCTGATATGCTGTGCAGTGTGTTTGCTGGCCTTAAAGTCCACAACCTTGTGTATTGCCTTGCCTGAACTGAGACACATTGGGAATTGGAAATTTCAGGGGCAGTGCATATGCTGTACTTAGAGCATAGTTTTGTCACTACAACAGTATAACACTGGTGCTTGGTTTGTTGTGTATTTTCTAGATCAATGGATAACACAGCCACCACCACTCAGATGAGAGCAGCCCCCAAGTCAGGACTGTGGCAATTCTTCACACTCTCACAAAATGGACAGAAAAAGATCTACAATTGTAATGTCTGCAAAGCTCGCTTTCTCTACACAGGCAATACCAGTGTGTTGAGCACACATATGAAAACAAAACATCCACAGTATGTGAGAGTTATACCAAAGAATACATCAAATACAAACAGCAAACCGGTGCCACAAACAGCCAACCCCATCAAACAGGAGCCGGACACCAAAGAGAAGATTGACAAATCAGAAAAGCCACCCGGGTAGGTAGACATGTTATTTTTCTATAAAAAATCAGAACATATGTGTTCGATATGTCTTGGGAGTAATTTAATGAGCTGTCGTTGTGATTTTAAATTAATGGTTAAATACGTATTACTTCATTTCATCATGAAAGTGCGAAATTTGCATTAGACCTGCATGGGTTTTTAAGATCAACATTAATTAGTGCACATGTGATTTGAACCAAAAATATCGTGTCAAAAATTCTTCGAAATGTTTGTTTTCAACATGTGGTGTTGAATCCATTGGTTATTCATGTTTAGTATTTGTTTCAACTTATTCAACAAGACATCTGCTCGATACATAAAAAACATTACACAACTGATGTGCTATTCAGCATGTGTTTGATTTCAACTATTAATTTGCTAGTGATGTTCTGATGATCGATTTTTTTCGAAAGTCGGTTGAAAAGTCATCTGATTACGATGATCGATAATGATAATCAATAATCGATCATTGGATTTTGCCAAAATTCATCAAAGTAGAGACAAAAGATCATTTAGCCTTACACACAACTCAACATGATTTTAGGAAAGGTAGTTGAAAATAACTTTGCAGTTGGTATGACAGAAAAAATGACTGAATGTGATGATTTCATTGAAAATTAGGGAAATGGAATCATTTGAATACATGTGACTTTTTATCAATGGGGTTCAGTGGCTTTCACTTACTATAGTAAGCGTGCGCAACCGATTATAATCGATCATCGATTGGTTGGTGGTAACCGATTGCAACTGATGATTGAAAATGAATTTACAACTGATTCCCATCATTATAATTTGCATATATCAAGATTTGATAGTCCAAGTTTTGAAACTGGCCTTTATTTATTTAGAGTAAATAATTTTTATTTTTAAAAAAGATGCATTTTAAGCATGAGCTTCATGAAAACGCACTACTTGACATTGTATGTTCATGTACATGCTAAACTGCCTCTGTGGCCGAGTGGATGGGACTTGTGGCTCTTGAAGCAACAAGGCTCAGAGGCGGTAGGTGACGCGGGTTCAAACCCCATCATCGTCACAAAGTAGGTGGAGTTTTCATCCTGGCAACGCAAAGGTTTCTCCATTCGAATGTGCTTTCCAAATTCAAAATTTGACGGGGAAGACAGGTAGAATTGCCAATCATCATGGACCGTCGTTAAATAAAATCTGATTTTTATTATGTCCAATTATTGATTCAGATTTATTATTCAAATGATGTACATATGATACATAATTAAAATATTCAGTCCATATTATAATCTTTGCCACTTTGTCAGTCTCAACTCTTTCATGATCTAACAGTATGCAACAACTCTACTAGTATCTTGTCATACCTACCATGGTCAAATATGGTAGTCGTGTGGCTAATGTAATAGGAAAATCAAATTATAAGTAGAAACGGATGAATTTTTACAAAAAAAGCAGGTTGGTGGTTTGGATGATGTATACAGGACTTGGACCCAGACAATAATGGCGGCTAAGACACTGATACCGAAACAGTGTCACTGTCCCTGGTCACAAAACACTACATGTACATGGACCTGGAGAGCACCGGTGTGCAGGCTAGAACAGGTACATACAGTGTATAGAGCTCAGCCAACCACAGCAAATACATTCCATATAAAACTTGGGAGGAAACCAATAAAAACCCCTGGGTCATACTCCCAGCCTTGAGCCCCTGAGGTGTTTGGATGGTGGAGTTCTGTGTGGCAGGAGACAGCTACAGTCACACAGACAGACAGTCCTTCTAGAACCCCACTCAGGCTGGGACGGAGAGCAGGCAGGGATGGGGGTGGGGACTCAGTGGCACATCATGTGCATAGGGCTAGAAAATATTGACGTCTCCACTGTCAACCATCATTCCCTCCAGCCACACTCCCTGCATTAGAGATGAGGAATTAGGGTTTTAATCACTCACAGGTGTAGTTTTCTGGAATAATTCTATTTCGAACTGTGGGTTATCAATAATCCCCCCCCCCCATGGTTTACATGCCGAAATGCCTTTATGGTTTTAGCAGAACTTTTTTTTAGGTTACCCGACCTATGGTCCGAAAACCTATTTGCATGGCGTTGCATCCGTCGTCCGTCGTCTGCGTGGTCGGCTTCTTCCGTCCACATTTTTATCTTTAAAAATCGTTCTGAAATTTTGCACAAAAATACCTAAAAATATTTCAAGAGGGGGTTATTTTTTTGGTTTTCTGATTTTCGCATTTTCTTCAAAATTGTGGCCATTTTTGCCGAAAAATGGCCAATTTCTGCCTTTGGCGGCCGTTTTCTCAAAAACTGTTCAGACAGTTTTGAGATTTTCATTTCAAAAGATTGCTCTCATATACCTCTGTGATGTGTATAAGTTTCGTTTCTCCTGAATCGCCGCTCTGCGTGTAGCGGCCATTTTCATTTTCTCGACGGGTCCCAAATGGGACTTTCTCATGTTAAATTCTCCTATACTTTATAATGGGACACATTATGCCTGATATCTCACTTAATATTGAGATTAGAGACTAGGAATCAATTGTGGACACATAGGAAAAGATATATGCTGATTATTGTCATGACCTTGAATTTGACCTTTGACCTCATTTTCAAGGTCACGGGACAAAATGGCTAATATCTCACCCTTTATCGACTTTATAGCTTAGGAATCAATTGTGCACATATAGGAAATGATATAATCTGAATATTCTGATGACCTTGAATTTGACCTTTGACCTCATTTTCAAGGTCAAAGAACAAAATGGCTAATATCTCGCTTATAATCGACTTTACAACTTGAGAATCAATTGTGGACAGAAGAAAATGATATATTCTGAATATACTTTGCCTCAGTTCAAATTTGACCTTTGACCTAAATTTCAAGGTCAGTCACCTTATTTTCAAGGTCAGAATACAAAATGGCTTATATCTCGCTTATTATCGAATTTACAGCTTAGGATTCCATAGTGAACATATAGGAAATGATGTATGCTGAATATTTTGGTGATAGAGAATTTGACCTTTTATCCCATTTTCAAGGTCAGAGAACAAAATGGCTAATATCTCGCTTATTATCGACTTTACAGCTTAGGAATCAATTGTGAATATAGAGGAAATGATATATGCTGAATATTTTCATGACCTTGAACTTGAACTTTGACCTCATTTTCAAAGTCACATCACAGAATGGATAATATCTCACTTATTATCGACTTTACAGCTTAGGAATCTATTGTGGACATAATAGAAGTGATATATTTGTTGAATATTTCATGGCCTTGAATTCATTAATGACTTTATTTTCAAGGTCACTGGACAAAAATCTAATATCTGAAATGTATATTGTCCGGTGACCTCTCTTAGCCCTTGGGCTAATTTTTTTGTTTTGCCGAGTCAGCATTTTTCGTTTTCGGCGATATCTCAGAAACGGTGCGTCGTAGAGCGAAAGGGACGTTATTTTCGGACTCGTCGCCCTAGACAAACCTAGCGGTATTATGGATGAACTTTGACCTTGACCTGAAATTTTTTTGCCGAGTAGGTATTTTTTATTTTCGGCGATATCTCGGAAACGGTGCGCCGTACAGTGAAACGGACGTTATTTTGGAAACGGTGCGTTGTTGAGCCCGTGGCAAACATGTTATAAATATTATAAATTAGTCTTAACACCGAAATGCTTGCAAGGCATCTTTACGCCTTGACGTCTAGTTTCATGTAATCAAGATCCTGAATGACAATTGGTTATGATAGAAAAATGTTTACTCTGACACATCATTTGTTCTTTTTATCTGCGATTATCATTTTGTATGACTGATAAACTCGCCATTATCATTGATTATCATGGAGAAACAGAATTGCCCACTAAATTGAACACATGTGCTCTTAAACATGTTAAATCAAAATCTGGTGGTCAGTATTCACTGGTACATGTGTCAAAGGCAGTTGTATTTACATGCAACATTCATGACAGCCAATGTACATGATGTATGTATAATCACGAGTTGTCTTCATTAAGTTCATGAGCCAAAGCAGAGTTGTAGTCAGAACAACTTAGAAAAAGCCCCACAAAATACCACAGCAATCTCTGCTTTGTTGTACAGACCAATAATTGTTTGTTTCACAAGATTCCATTTTTTGTCGGTCTTTTCAATTTTTTTTCGTGAGGAGTGATTTGAGTATTTTGTTTTTCATCGCCTCATGTCCAATATATCATGTATATTGTGGGACTTTCTCGCAAATATTTTGTTTCAAACTTATACGTTTTGCACGTTATGGCAACAAAACAAGAAATGTTACATTTCTGAGTTAAGCGATGTATCCGTCGCTGCGTTTAGCTGTCAGAAATTAATTGGTGTAGTCTAAATATAGAATTGGGCAGGGATTACATATACATCATCAGAATTATGAGTTTTAAGGTTACCGGACCTATGGTCCGATAACCTATTGCCGTCACGTTGCGTCCGTCGTCCGTCCATCCACATTTTTATCTTCAAAGTGTACGGTCCAATCTTTCTGAAAAATTTGGGAAAAAATACCTTAAAATAATTCAAGAAGGAGGTATTTTTTAGTTTTTTGATTTTTCAATTTTTCTCAAAATGGCGGCCGTTTTTCGTCGAAAAATGCTTGATTTTGAACTTTGGTGGCCATTTTCTCAAAAACTGTCTGATCAGTTTTGAGATTTTTGTTTAGAAACATTCCTCTTATATACCTTTGTGACGTGTATAAGTTTTGTTGCCCTTGAATCGCCGATCTCCGTGTGGCAGCCATTTTGAATTTTTGACGGGTCGACGCAAAAATTTTCTTCGCCCTATATATCCCCGTCAAAAATCCGGGTGTTGCCTCCAGCGTGCCGCCATTCAGCTCCATCGCATTACTATCCATTTGGGGCCATTTCCAGGCCAAAAATTTTTTTCACCCTTTGAAAAAAGTTTTGGACTTGGAAAAGTTTCGGCACTTTTTTCCGTCATAATGCACGGTGGCTAGGCGTTACGCGTTATTCAGGGAGTGCCGCGTAAAATCATGAGCATTACGTGTTTTTCGTGAGGAAATGGCAGCCTGTGGTTGATCCCTAGCAGGGAAAACATACAATTTCGCTAACTATACCGTTTTGAAATGTCGGATTTGGGTTTGCACGGAACATTACACATATTCATGATTGTTGTATGATATTCATGATCGAAGAAATAAGCCAGTGTAGCGAGACCTCCGGCTGCACAATATCTGTCAATGTTGCTTCGACAGCCGCTCTACTAGGTTTTCGGGTTGAAAATGTTATATGTCGGCATGCTATACTTTACGCGATTTGCGTGAGGGCATTACGCATATGTGCATGAGTAAATATTTTGTTGAGGTTGGGATATTCCTTTCTTTAAAGCGAATTTTTCTCCAGTTTCACTGCTTAATTGATGGAATAAATTCACATTCAAAAGATAATGTGTTCACTTGGTAAGCTTCTGTGTAAAAGACACGAAAAACTCTTAGTATTTTGCCAAATTCAGATTTATGAAGATTGGGAGGAACATATGGAGGATAATGATAAGTGAGAAGTATCGTCAGTACTGGACATTGTGCAGCCTCAAATCATACTTTTAAAATCTCTGTGTATGCATTATCAGCTCTACTATCCCCGACAACGCTCACATGTTTCCTCATGCTGTAACGCGTGTGCAGATTTTCTCCCTCAGGCTGATACGCGTAAACCATAAAAAGCTTCTCAGTTCATAGAATACTCGATTAAAACAACTGTTTGCATTGTGTAACAATATAGAAAGATTTCTCCGAGCATTCTATGATTTACCAACATGCACTTTGTTGGTTTCAATTGATAGCCGATGATATTTCACAAACGAGTCGCAAGCGTGCGGGTGTTGTCAGGAACTGTGTGTCCATTTTCGTAAATATAACGATGTATGTCAAGTAATTCATAGTAGCATACGCAATGTTTGCTCATTGGGATGTTCCGTGGAAACAAAATTTTAGGAAGAAACTGAACTTTTTCATTGATTTTCCTCATTTGAAATGGGGACCTAAGTCGTTTCCTGTGTTATTTCCTCACGAATAACGCGTAATACTCACGATTTTACACGGCACTCCCTGAATAACGCGTAACGCCTAGCCACCGTGTAATGGGAGCTGCCAGGACTGTACTCATAGAACACTTGAAGATAGAGCTTAGAAATTGGCACTTTCAAATGGGAAGTCATATATTGCGAATTGTGTGGTGACCTTGAATTTGACCTCGGGTGACCTTGACAGGTCAAAGCAGCCATTTCTGGGTCGAAAATGCCCAAATTTGCACCTTGTCTGTCTTTTCTCGAAAACTGTCTGATCACTTTTGAGATTTTTGTTTCAAAACTTGCTAATTGATGTCCTTGACATTGTTTATAAAGATGGAGTGCCTTGAATCGATCGATAGGCCCAAAATTATGGCTCAAATGGCCTAAAATTCAGTTTTTAGCTGTTTCCTCGAAAACTGCCTTATCGTTTTTCAGATTTTTGTTTCAAACCATGCTATTTGGGGTCCTTGACATTGTTTATAAAGAGAAGTGCCTTGAATTGCTAAAAAGCCCAATCTGTGGGCTGGAGAGGCCTAAACAGGCCGATATTTACAAATTGCCATATAGGGCAAAATGCTTGTACATAGGGCTTAGATTTGTATTATAAGCATATATAGAAAGTCATATATGGTGCATCTTTTTGTGACCTTGAGGTTGACCTCAGATGACCTTGGAGGCTGAATCTGAAGGTCACGGGGACATGAAATGTGTAAATTGGCCTCTATAGACAAAATGCTTGTAGATAGGTTATGTTTATATTATGAGCATTTAGGAAGTCTTTTGGTGACCTTGTTTCTGACCTCAGATGACCTTGAGTACTAAATCTCAATGTCAGATCTAACATGAAATGTGTAAATTGGCTTGTGGGGCTAAAACAATTGTACATACAGGTTGGGATTGCTTTATTAGCATTAAGAGCAGAAGGTCACCATCTTTTGGTGACCTAAAGGGACATCAACCGTGAAGGCTTAATCTCAAGGTCATGCCTGACCTGAAATGTGTAAATTGGCCTTTACGGACAAAATACTTGTAGATAGACATTATATTTGTATTATGAATATATGTTGTGTACAAAATTATATACAGCAAACCTAATAGTGACATTGACGTATGTACAGAAAGATGACCATGACCTTGATTGATAAATCTTAATCATGTTAATGTCGTATGACTCGTATCTCACCTATGGTGCTCGAACCGAAATTGTCCGGTAACCTATCTTAGCCCTTGGGCTAATTTTATATTATCTGAAAATTATCACAAAATTTTACCACAAAATAATTTGGAGACTTTCTCTTTTGTGTTACTCGTGACAGAAGCAGCAGTAGTCAGAAAAGCAGCACAAGTGACCCAATGTCTGCTTCAGCTACACCCACTAAGGCCAAGGACAAGGAGCGCATTGTCAAGCTGCTCCATGAGTCCATCCTGCACCTGTGTAAGGTCAGCGTCAGCGGTCCCGGAGAGATTGAGGTCGATGGAATAGTCTGCATCACACAACCCAACGATGGCGACATCGTAGTTAAGGTCCATGAGACTTTCTCCAACGTTCATAACTCGGAGAAGGATGGCGAGAGTCCCGCACCAGGCGAGAAACGCAAGGCTGGTTCCCATGGCGATTCGAACAAGACCCCACGCAAGGACGACAGCGGTCGAGACCGTGATCGGCAGAGAACCCCAGTCAGTCGTCGCCTCATGAGCGATGAGACCCTCGACCTGACTGGCGACGACGACAGTGGCAGGCCACATCGCAGTCCAAACCGTGCCCGCAGCAAATCCAGTGATGTGATAGACTTGACATCAGGAAGAGACACACCTGCCCCACAGATACACATCAGCCAAGTACGGTCTCTTGGCAATCAGCCTCAGCAGCGTTTTAACGGCCCAGCACAATATAACCAACGCTTCGGCAACTACCGGCCGCGTGGTCCATACCAACAACGCCCCCGCCAGAGGTTCATGGGTCGCACTGCTATGGCCCCGCCTCTCAGAAATATGGGTCCTGGTCAGGCCAACAATGTGGTGCCCATAGGCGGACCCATCCCCCACCGTGGATTCCCCAGGGCCCAGAACATGATGGCACAGAGAGGCCCAGTCCCCGGCAATATGCAACCTGGCAACATGAACATGGGTCAGCAGATGTCTGCCAACCCTCGAGGTCCCACGGACATCACCTTGGGCAGCTACAAGGGGCTGCGCTGTAAATACAAAGACTGCAACTTCTCGTGCTCTAACAAATACTACTTAGAGACTCATGTCCTGCAGCACTTCAACTCCTCAGCTTTCAGCTGTAATGAGGAAGGCTGCGACTTCAAAACCAAGAACAAACAGAACCTGTACCAACATTACAAAATTACACATGAAGCTGCCAATCCACAGTTCTGTCTCAAGTGTATCCAAGCCTTCAAGTCACCCGAGGACCTGAACACTCATGCCCAGAGTTGCCAGGTGATGAGTATCAAGTGTGACCACTGTGGAGAGAACATACAGGGACTGGTGGCAATGGCCAAGCACTTGACGGATGTGTACATCTCAGAGTCAACATCTAGTCCTGATCCCACAGGGAGCCAGCCAGGCCCATCACCCATCCACACGCCCAGCACCCCATCCCCCGGTGGAGCCTCCCCAGGAGTCGCCCAATCCCCCATGCAGTCCCCCAGCCTCGTGCCAGACATGTCCTCACCCCTCAACATTATCCCAGACATCACCAGCAGCCAGGGACAGGGAAGCAACCCCAGCGACATCATGATTCAGCAGGAGCTGGAGAAACTGGAGCAGCGTCTGTCATCAGACCTTGCACCTCAGCAGCAGCAGGAGTCACAGCCGATCCCCGGGGGTACAGAGCCTCAGATGCCTGGCTATATGTCAGGCGACGACCTCCTGCAGCAAGCCATCAGTCGGTCCAGCACCAACAGCAGTCCGCAGCGCTCCCCCGCAGTCTCCCACGGAACCTTGCCCTTCGAAGTCCAGCCCAGCTCCCAGTCACAAGAACCCATTACCCTGGAGGTCCCCGTACAGATGGCCTCGGACATACAGCTGCCGCCCGGTGCGGAGGCTGTCACACTCGAGGTCATACCCTTTGGGGACAGCAGCGAACAGCAACAGCAGCAGCAATCAATGGGCATAGACACGAAACCTCCCGACATCACCAGTTGAAGCCAGCAGTAAGCACTGCTCAATCAGGCATCAGCATTCCGAAAAGTGGTGTTCATTTGGTCCAAAGTTCAGTGCTATTTCTGTTTGTATTGTTGACTGCTGTAACAGAAATGTGTACCAGAAATGGTGAAACTGTTACCTTGAATGAAAAATTTTCATCTGCAAGTATCAAAGTATCCATGGAGAAGTTTGTGGGATTGTTTGATGGCATTTACTTAGGATTGTCTAGTTGTGTTCACATAGTGCATAAATACAATTGATATGTGTACAAGATAATGTACATGATGTGCTGTATCCTGGTATATAATGTAATTAATTGTTCCTGGCCATGCTCACATTTTGGCCTCAGAATTGACTCTTCTGAAAATGGAGACGTTGTCTTGTGCAACTTGTTGCTACAACAGACGTGGACCTGTCTGGTTGCTATAAACAGCTTTGTTGTTGTTATTGTTATTTTCATGTCTTGAGCAACTGTTGTATTTCAAATCAAATGTTTCAGTGGTGAGTATGCGGACATGGAAATTTGAATTTTTATCTTGTGGAAATGTGTTACCAGTTGTGTCATGTAAATAGTGTGCAGTTTTAGGAATATAAAATTTGTAGCTTTCTGGTGTAAATTCCGACACATACGAATGATATACAGCCTTGTAATTTCTAGTGCCAGTGAATTGTATGTTCTTGTATGCCCAACTTGTAATAATTATCAGTGGTCCACTTTGAATAGTGAATGAACAGCCAGTTTGTTTTTCAAGGTGTAATTTTCTGCATAAATTTTTTTGTACACTTCTCAACATTGTAAAATTTGTTAACTGGGGCAGAAACTGGAGTAGTACATTGTAACATAGAGAATGTAGTCCCAATACATGTAGATAGCTGGACTATATCTTGTGCGGGATAGCATGAAGAGGAACTGAGAATACGGAGTCGTAGTACTACTATTGTTAGAAATATATCTATTTTCAGTGTACCGGTATCATTGCCAACTTATGCAGATTGTGTTATATCAACTTATCATAATGGAATAAGTATGGTATATTGGTATACTATATGGAATAAAGTATTGTTTTTCATGATTATCCATTTTTGTTGCAATTTACAACTCAAAACTCATACAACAGTACAATTGGTAGTCTAATATACATGATGTATGTATATGATTAATCAATATTGAACATACATCATGGACCAATATCTTAGAAAGGCCACCACAGTGACAACAAGTTTTTTGTTGCATGAATTTATTACAGAAATGTATCATACCAGTAGTTCAAGAAACATCAGACACGAGTACATGTACCAGTTGGTAACCCAACCTTGTCGAAGTGTCCCTCGATTCAAAACGGGCAGTTAATAATCCATGAAAATACATCCTACTTCAACAGCAGCACATGTCCATTTGCAATACATGTATATTGACTAGATTCTGTACATCCGAGTCAGTACTCTTATGTTCAGTAATTCATAGTTCCGACGACATCCCAACAGGCCACGCCCCTAGGCAACCGCAGGAAAAGTCCCACAAACATACCATGTGCTTTTGCTTGAGCAAGTCGGGAATAATGTAACTTTTGCTTGCTTCTGTTTACACAATCGTTTTGTAAAATAATACACCATATTTCACATGTCTATACTCATAAGGGGATGGAGAATATATTGTAAGCTTAAATTTTTAACTTATTTGGCTTTACTTGGCCGTGAGTGCATCAGAAGTACACTATCATCCCACTTCATTCAAGAGGTTGGGCTGTTAAACACGCCGGTTTTGTTTGTGGGACTTTTACGTTTTGGCGCGTTTTTTGACGTCTTTTGATTGGGTAGTAAATATGGAAGTGGGCGGGGCTTATGTATCATCGGAACTATGAACTAGACATTTCCGGTCGCCTACGACCGCTTGGGTGTATCCCCCGTAGCCTTATCATCCCTGTTGCCCCAAATATATTACTGATAAGTATGAAAAACTAGAGCAAGGGCTAAAAAAGATTACTAGAGAAATGTAAAATCTTGAGCCACAACTGTTTTGTTTTCCACCAAAATTGCTGCATTGATCTTTCAAGATTATTGAAAGTCGAATTCAAGATCACCTCCAAAATCACTGCATATGGATTTCCATTTCGACATGTTTGACAAAATAACGAAATTACAGCCAGATCAATCTTTCCAACCCAGAATAGTTGACAAACCTGGTTCAAAGTTGATATTCAGAGTAAAAATTTACCAAAACTGCATTTCGAGTTGAAGAAATTGGAGCCAGATTGAACTTTTCGCCATGGGTTATATTTTAACTCATAATATGTGCCAAACTTGGTTTCAAATTGAAATTCAATGTAAAAGTCGACCAAAACTGCATTTCAAGATGACGAAATTGGAGCCAGATCGAACTTTTCATCATAAATTATATTTTAACTCACAATATGTGCCAAACTTGGTTTCAAGTTGAAATTCAAGCTAAAAGTTGACCAAAACTGCATTTCTAGATGACAAAATGGGAGCCAGATCAATGTTTTCACAAAAAGGTCTATTTTCACCTGAAATATGTTCCAAATTAGATTTTAATGTGAAATTCCATTACCTGGTTCAGCTCAATAATAAGCGTTTCCCGTCTTAACTATTTTTTTGAGGTAAATAATAGACTTAACTAGCAAAAATAATGTTAACTTATTTGGTTACAGCCATAAAACCTCTACTGAACAGAACCTTTACCTTGTTGAGCCCAATAATAAATATTTCTTGTCTTAACTATTTTTATTGTGGCCAATAATAGACTTAACTAGTAAAAATAATGTCAACTTTTTCGGTTACACCCATCAAATCTGTACTGGACAACACCTTTACCTTGTTGAGCTCAATAATAAATGTTTCTCGTCTTAACTATTTATATTCAGGTCAATAATAGACTTAACTAGCAAAAATAATGTTAACTTATTTGGCTAAAGCCACAAAATCTCTACTGGACATAACTTTACCTTGTTGAGCCCAATAATAAATATATCTTGTCTTAACTATTTTTATTGTGGTCAATAATAGACTTAACCAGTAAAAACTAGACGCTTCCGGTCGCCTACGACCGCTTGGGTGTATCCCCCGTAGCCCTATCATCTCTGTTGCCCCAAATATATCGCTGTCAATTGTGAAAAACTAGAGTAAGGGCTAAAAAAGATTATCAGAGAAATGTTAAATCTCAAGTCACAACTGTTTTCTTTTCCCCACCAAAATTGCTGCACTGATTTTCCGAGGTTATTGAAGGTCGAATTCAAAATCACCACTGAAATCTCTTTATATGAATTTCCATTCGACATGTTTGATAAAATAACGAAAATACAGATAGATCAATCTTTTCACCTATTTATATTTCAACTCAGAATATTTTACAAACTTGGTTCCAAGTTGAAATTCAAAGTAAAATTTGACCAAAAATGCATTTCAAGATGACAAAATTGGAGCTAGATTGAACTTCTCACCATAAGTTATATTTCGATCCATAATACATGTATGTGCCAAACATGGTTTCAAGTTGAAATTCAAAGTAAAAGGTAATCAAAACTGCATTTCAAGATGACAAAATTGGAGCCAGATCAAACTTTTCGTCATGAGCTATATTTTAACTCATAATACCTGCCCAACTTGATTTCAAGTTGAAATTCAAACTAAAAGTTTACCAAAACTGCATTTTAAGATGACGAAATTGGACCCAGATCAAACTTTTCGCCATGAGTTATATTTCAACTCATAATATGTGCCAAACTTGGTATTAAGTTGAAATTCAATGTAAAAGTTGACCAAAACTGCATTTCAAGATGACGAAATTGGAGCCAGATAGAACTTTTCGTCATAAGTTATATTTTAACTCATAATATGTGCCAAACTTGGTTTCAAGTTGAAATTCAAGCTAAAAGTTTACCAAAACTGCATTTCAAGATGAAGAAATTGGAGCCAGATCGAACTTTCCATCATAAGTTATATTTTAACTCATAATATGTGCCAAACTTGGTTTCAAGTTGAAATTCAAACTAAAAATTGACCAAAACTGCATTTCAAGATGACGAAAATGGAGCCAAATCGAACTTTTCACCATAAGTTATATTTCGACTCATAATATGTGCCAAACATGCTTTCAAGTTGAAATTCAAAGTAAAAGTTGACCAAAACTGCATTTCAAGATGACAAAATTGGAGCCAGATCGAATTTTTCACCATAAGTTATATTTTAACTCATAATTTGAGCCAAACATGGTCTCAAGTTGAAATTCAAAGTAAAAGTTGATCAATGTTTTCATAAAAAGCTATTGTGATCAATAATAGACTTAACTAGCAAAAAAATAATGTTGACTTATTTGGTCACAGCCATAAAATCTCTACTGGACAAAGCCTTCACCTTGTTGAGCCCAATAATAAATATTTCTTGTCTTAACTATTTTCATTGTCGTCACTTATAGACTTAACATGTTAAAAATAAAGTAAAACTTATTCGGTTACACCCAGAAATTTCTACCGGACAAAACCTTAACCTTGTTGAGCTCAATAATAATTGTTTCTCATCTTAACTATTTTTATTGAGGTCAATAATAGACTTAACTAGCAAAAAAAATGTTAACTTATTTGGTTACAGACATAAAATGTCTACTGGACAGAATCTTTACCTCGTTGAGCCCAATGATAAATATTTCTTGTCTTAACTATTTTTATTGTAGTCAATAATAGACTAAACTAGTAAAAATAATGTTAACTTATTCAGTACACCCATGAAATCTGTACTGGACATACTTTCACCTTGTTGAGCTTAATAATAAATATTTCTCATCTTAACTATTTTTATTGTGGTCAATAATAGACTTAACTATTTTTATTGTGGTCAATAATAGACTTAACTAGTGAAAATAATGTTAACTTATTCAGTTACACCAATGAAATTTGTACTGGACAAAACATTTACCTTGTTGAGGTTAATAATAAATATTTCTTGTCTTAACTATTTTTATTGTGGTCAATAATAGACTTAACTATTAAAAACTAGACGCTTCCGGTCGCCTACGACCGCTTGGGTGTATCCCCCGTAGCCCTATCATCTCTGTTGCCCCAAATATATCACTGTCAAGTGTGAAAAACTAGAGCAAGGGCTAAAAAAGATTACCAGAGAAATGTTAAATCTCAAGTCACAACTGATTTTCCGAGGTTTGAAGGTCAAATTCAAAATCACCACTGAAATCTCTTTATATGAATTTCCATTCGACATGTTTGATAAAATAACGAAAATACAGATAGATCAATCTTTTCACCTATTTATATTTCAACTCTGAATATTTTACAAACTTGGTTCCAAGTTGAAATTCAAAGTAAAATTTGACCAAAAATGCATTTCAAGATGACGAAATTGGAGCCAGATTGAACTTCTCACCATGAGTTATATTTCGACTCATAATACATGTATGTGCCAAACATGGTTTCAAGTTGAAATTCAAAGTAAAAGTTATTCAAAACTGCATTTCAAGATGACAAAATTGGAGCCAGATCAAACTTTTCGTCATGAGTTATATTTTAACTCATAATACCTGCCCAACTTGATTTCAAGTTGGAATTCAAACTAAAAGTTGACCAAAACTGCATTTCAAGATGACGAAATTGGAGCCAGATCAAACTTTTCGCCATGAGTTATATTTCAACTCATAATATGTGCCAAACTTGGTATTAAGTTGAAATTCAATGTAAAAGTTGACCAAAACTGCATTTCAAGATGACGAAATTGGAGCCAGATAGAACTTTTCGTCATAAGTTATATTTTAACTCATAATATGTGCCAAACTTGGTTTCAAGTTGAAATTCAAGCTAAAAGTTTACCAAAACTGCATTTCAAGATGAAGAAATTGGAGCCAGATCGAACTTTTCATCATAAGTTATATTTTAACTCATAATATGTGCCAAACTTGGTTTCAAGTTGAAATTCAAACTAAAAATTGACCAAAACTGCATTTCAAGATGACGAAAATGGATGCAGATCGAACTTTTCACCATAAGTTATATTTCGACTTATAATATGTGCCAAACATGCTTTCAAGTTGAAATTCAAAGTAAACGTTGACCAAAACTGCATTTCAAGATGACGAAATTGGACCCAGATCGAATTTTTCACCATAAGTTATATTTTAACTCATAATTTGTGCCAAACATGGTCTCAAGTTGAAATTCAAAGTAAAAGTTGATCAATGTTTTCATAAAAAGCTATTGTGATCAATAATAGATTAACTAGCAAAAAAATAATGTTAACTTATTTGATCACAGCCATAAAATCTCTACTGGACAAAGCCTTCACCTTGTTGAGCCCAATAATAAATATTTCTTCTCTTAACTATTTTCATTGTGGTCAATAATAGACTTAACATGTAAAAAAAGAGTTAACTTATTCGGTTACACCCAGAAATTTCTACCGGACAAAATCTTAACCTTGTTGAACTCAATAATAATTGTTTCTCATCTTAACTATTTTTATTGAGGTCAATAATAGACTTAACTAGCAAAAAAAATGTTAACTTATTTGGTTACAGACATAAAATGTCTACTGGACAGAATCTTTACCTTGTTGAGCCCAATAATAAATATTTCTTGTCTTAACTATTTTTATTGTGGTCAATAATAGACTAAACTAGTAAAAATAATGTTAACTTATTCAGTACACCCATGAAATCTGTACTGGACATACTTTCACCTTGTTGAGCTTAATAATAAATATTTCTCATCTTAACTATTTCTATTGTGGTCAATAATAGACTTAACTATTTTTATTGTGGTCAATAATAGACCTAACTAGTAAAAATAATGTTAACTTATTCGGTTACACCAATGAAATTTGTACTGGACAAAACATTTACCTTGTTGAGGTTAATAATAAATATTTCTTGTCTTAACTATTTTTATTGTGGTCAATAATAGACTTAACTATTAAAAATAATGTTAACTTATTCAGTTACACCCATGAAATCTGTACTGGACAAAACCTTTACCTTGTTGAGCTTAATAATAAACGTTTCTCGTCTTAACTATTTTTATTGTGGACAATAATAGACTTAACTAGTAAAACTACTGTTAACTTATTCAGTAATATTGTCCTATTTTCACTGAAAACTTCAGTTCTCCATTCTGAACAAGAAACCAGTGTCATTACCTTCCATTGTACAGGCTATTGGAATGATCGTACATGTCAAAATGGATATTTCAAAATTCTGTAATAAGTTAGGCTGCTAACATATTAATATTTACATGATCATTCTAAAAAACGATTGGTTTCGTGTGACAGCCCTTCCCAACAACACTTCCAAATATTATCGAGATTCGTCAAAAATTGCCATCTGTAGAGCGTTCACAAGCCATGTGTCTCAAACAGGCTGTTTTCAATGCAAAATGTGTCCCCAAACGACCAATTCAGTTGCCACGGCAACCAAAATCGATTGGTGTCGGGATCTTACCATAATATATGTGCCTGCAAAAAACAATGGTGATCGGGTGAGAATTGCGGCCTGTAGCGCGTTCACAAGCCATGTGTCTCAAACAGGCTGTTTTCAATGCAAAATGTGTCCCCAAACGACCAATTCAGTTGCTACGGCAACCAAAATCGATTGGTGTCGGGATCTTACCATTATATATGTGCCTGCAAAAAATAATGGTGATCGGGTGAGAATTGCGGCCTGTAGCGCGTTCACAAGAAAATCTCTGCGGACGCGGACGCGGACGCGGACGACGAAGCCAAATCCATAGTATCCGCCGAACTTTGTTCGGGGGATACAATAATGTTAACTTATTCAGTTACACCCATGAAATTTGTAATGGACAAAATCTTTACCTTGTTGAGCTTAATAATAAACGTTTCTCGTCTTAACTATTTTTATTGTGGACAATAATAGACTTAACTAATAGAACTAATGTTAACTTATTCAGTAATATTGTCCTGTTTTCACTGGAAACTTCAGTTCTCCATTCTGAACAAGAAACCAGTGTCATTACCTTCCACTGTACAGGCTATTGGAATGATCGTACATGTCAAAATGGATATTTCAAAATTCTGTAATAAGTTAGGCTGTTAACATATTAATATGTATATGATCATTCTAAAAAACGATTGGTTTCGTGTGACAGCCCTTCCCAACAACACTTCCAAATATTATCGAGATTCGTCAAAAATTGCCATCTGTAGAGCGTTCACAAGCCATGTGTCTCAAACAGGCTGTTTTCAATGCAAAATGTGTCCCCAAACGACCAATTCAGTTGCCACGGCAACCAAAATCGATTGGTGTCGGGATCTTACCATAATATATGTGCCTGCGAAAAATAATGGTGATCGGGTGAGAATTGCGGCCTATAGCGCGTTCACAAGCCATGTGTCTCAAACAGGCTGTTTTCAATGCAAAATGTGTCCCCAAACGACCAATTCAGTTGCCACGGCAACCAAAATCGATTGGTGTCGGGATCTTACCATTATATATGTGCCTGCAAAAAATAATGGTGATCGGATGAGAATTGCGGCCTGTAGCGCGTTCACAAGAAAATCTCTGCGGACGCGGACACGGACGCGGACACGGACGCGGACGCGGACGCGGGCGCGGACGCGGACGCGGACGACGAAGCCAAATCCATAGTATCCGCCGAACTTTGTTCGGGGGATACAATAATTCTAACTTATTTGGTTACACCCATGAAATTTGTACTGGACGAAACTTTTACCTTGTTGAGCTTAAAAATAAATGTTTCTCATCTTAACTATTTTTATTGTGGGAAATAATAGACTTAACTAGTAAAACTAACGTTAACTTATTCAATAATATTGTTCTGTTTTCACCTAAAACATCAATTCTCTATTCTGAACAAATATCCATTGCCATTTACTTTCATAATACAGGGTATTGGAGTGAGCACAGATGTCAAAGTGAGTATTTTAAATGTCGTAATAAGTTAGTCCATTAACTAATCAATATTTATTTGATCATTCTGAAAAACAATAGGTTTCGTGTGACGGTCTTTCTCATCGAGCCTGTGCGATTTCATGATCATTCAATGAAAACTCCCACTCGTAGAGCGTTCACATGCCATGTGTGTTAAACAGGCTAATTTGAGCACAAAATGTGTCGCCAATCGGCCAATTTGGTCGCTATGGCAACCAAAATCGATTGGTGTCGGGATCTTACCATAAGATGTGTCTGTATAAAAAATTATTAGAATCGGTTAAGATTTGCAACCTGTAGAGCGTTCACAAGAAAATCTCTACGGCGGCGGCGGCGGCGGCGCGACGGAGACAAATCCATAGTATCCGCCGAACTTCGTTCGGGGGATACAATTATTGAAAATGCAAAAAAAAAAACATGTTAAGTGACCTGGATCGATTCATTCTTCACTTGACCTTGAACATTGTTTAATCAATATACAGATTACACATTACAGTGGGAGTGTTCATGTGCTTCCTGTTGTACACAAACTACTCTCAAACCAGAGAATGGTTCAGTAATGGAGGACTTCCACAAGTACAGGAACACCTGCATGTGTACACAAACTGACTTGTTGAGAAA
The DNA here is from genome assembly GCA_949152475.1 of Terebella lapidaria. Taxonomy (NCBI): domain Eukaryota; kingdom Metazoa; phylum Annelida; class Polychaeta; order Terebellida; family Terebellidae; genus Terebella; species Terebella lapidaria. Next base: position 50,527,180 of record OX424555.1, on the reverse strand, counting down.
GGTCTGCAGTACATACATATAAACTGACATTCCATAATGCATCTACATCATCATAAATAAAGTTTGTACTTCATCTCTCTGTGAATATCAAAACATCTTCAAGATTAACAAGACTTGAGAACATATGCTACTGACACAGGGTGTAAACTTGTGAGCTGCATGTAATATGGGACCTCGGAAATTTTTGTTAACCACGCTCGTTCTAACCAATTGCAACAGTGGCTTTGAATGACAGGATCATAGAGATAAGATTTGAATGATCTATTTTTCACTAGGTATGCATCCACATGAAGTCCGTAATGCAGCAGAGAAGCACCATTAGCAGCTCTAATCTATTCACAGCTTTCCCTTCCTACCAGTCTGTATGTATTGTCAACACGGGACAACAAAACATTCGCACCAATCTCAAATGTGACAAACAGGGCGAATTGAATGTACAAGCTTTTACGAAACATGCCCCTCACAGTGAAGAAAGTCCGTTATCTCAGACAGTACACAAATATTGATCAGAACACATTGTACTGTACTGACTGGCAAAAGTCTGGTACCGTCATTCATCAATTCATTACATTAAATGTAAATCAGATTACCATATAGATCCTGGGTTTTAGCAGCATTTTAACTGTTGCTTGGCTAGCCTGTTGGAGCTTTATTTTGGATGGTTCGTTCACTTATGAGTAGGGACCTACTTGCCAAGTACTGTAGGTGGCAGACTCTATCATGTCATAATGATACAATCACTATCAGTGACAAACAGTTTATAACTAGTTGAAACCAAAAGTCTGTAGAGCACACATGACAAACATTCTGTAACAACAGAGTAGGCACACTTGAGCTGTAAGCAGACAAATGTAGTGTTTGTATGACAGCATAAGACAATGGGTACATAGCACATAACATTTCACTGCTAACAAGTTCTGTTTGACAAGTTTACTCCCAGCTTGTTTGTTTGACCCTGGACAGTGAAAAATCATTGGTTCAACGCAACCAATCAATCATTGATTGGTTGTACATATTCCAAACTAGACGCTTCCGGTCGCCTACGACTGCTTGGGTGTATCCCCGTAGCCCTATCATCTCTGTTGCCCCAAATATATCACTGTCAAGTGTGAAAAACTAGAGCAAGGGCTGAAAAAGATTACCAGAGAAATGTTAAATCTCGAGTCACAACTGTTTTCTTTTCCCCACCAAATTGCTGCACTGATTTTCCGAGGTTATTGAAGGTCGAATTCAAAATCACCACTGAAATCTCTTTATATGAATTTCCATCCGACATGTTTGATAAAATAACGAAAATACAGATAGATCAATCTTTTCACCTATTTATATTTCAACTCTGAATATTTTACAAACTTGGTTCCAAGTTGAAATTCAAAGTAAAATTTGACCAAAAATGCATTTCAAGATGACAAAATTGGAGCCAGATTGAACTTCTCACCATAAGTTATATTTCGACTTATAATACATCATGTACATGTATGTGCCAAACATGGTTTCAAATTTAAATTCAAAGTAAAAGTTAATCAAAACTGCATTTCAAGATGACAAAATTGGAGCCAGATCAAACTTTTCGTCATGAGTTATATTTTAACTCATAATACCTGCCCAACTTGATTTCAAGTTGGACTTCAAACTAAAAGTTGACCAAAACTGCATTTCAAGATGACGAAATTGGAGTCAGATCAAACTTTTCGCCATGAGTCATATTTCAACTCATAATATGTGCCAAACTTGGTATTAAGTTGAAATTCAATGTAAAAGTTGACCGAAACTGCATTTCAAGATGACGAAATTGGAGCCAGATAGAACTTTTCGTCATAAGTTATATTTTAACTCATAATATGTGCCAAACTTGTTTTCAAGTTGAAATTCAAGCTAAAAGTTTACCAAAACTGCATTTCAAGATGAAGAAATTGGAGCCAGATCAAACTTTTCATCATAAGTTATATTTTAACTCATAATATGTGCCAAACTTGGTTTCAAGCTGAAATTCAAACTAAAAATTGACCAAAACTGCATTTCAAGATGACGAAAATGGAGCCAGATTGAACTTTTCACCATAAGTTATATTTCGACTTATAATATGTGCCAAACATGCTTTCAAGTTGAAATTCAAAGTAAAAGTTGACCAAAACTGCATTTCAAGATGACGAAATTGGAGCCAGATCGAATTTTTCACCATAAGTTATATTTTAACTCATAATTTGTGCCAAACATGGTCTCAAGTTGAAATTCAAAGTAAAAGTTGATCAATGTTTTCATAAAAAGCTATTGTGATCAATAATAGACTTAACTAGCAAAAAAATAATGTTAACTTATTTGATCACAGCCATAAAATCTCTACTGGACAAAGCCTTCACCTTGTTGAGCCCAATAATAAATATTTCTTGTCCCAACTATTTTTATTGTGGTCAATAATAGACTAAACTAGTAAAAATAATGTTAACTTATTCAGTACACCCATGAAATCTGTACTGGACATACTTTCACCTTGTTGAGCTTAATAATAATTTTTATTGTGGTCAATAATAGACTTAACTATTTTTATTGTGGTCAATAATAGACCTAACTAGTAAAAATAATTTTAACTTATTCGGTTACACCAATGAAATTTGTACTGGACAAAACATTTACCTTGTTGAGGTTAATAATAAATATTTCTTGTCTTAACTATTTTTATTGTGGTCAATAATAGACTTAACTATTAAAAATAATGTTAACTTATTCAGTTACACCCATGAAATCTGTACTGGACAAAACTTTTACCTTGTTGAGCCTAATAATAAACGTTTCTCGTCTTAACTATTTTTATTGTGGACAATAATAGACTTAACTAGTAAAACTAATGTTAACTTATTCAGTAATATTGTCCTGTTTTCACTGAAAACTTCAGTTCTCCATTCTGAACAAGAAACCAGTGTCATTACCTTCCATTGTACAGGCTATTGGAATGATCGTACATGTCAAAATAGATATTTCAAAATTCTGTAATAAGTTAGGCTGTTAACATATTAATATTTACATGATCATTCTAAAAAACGATTGGTTTCGTGTGACAGCCCTTCCCAACAACACTTCCAAATATTATCGAGATTCGTCAAAAATTGCCATCTGTAGAGCGCTCACAAGCCATGTGTCTCAAACAGGCTGTTTTCAATGCAAAATGTGTCCCCAAACGACCAATTCAGTTGCCACGGCAACCAAAATCGATTGGTGTCGGGATCTTACCATAATATATGTGCCTGCAAAAAATAATGGTGATCGGGTGAGAATTGCGGCCTGTAGCGCGTTCACAAGCCATGTGTCTCAAACAGGCCGTTTTCAATGCAAAATGTGTCCCCAAACGACCAATTCAGTTGCCACGGCAACCAAAATCGATTGGTGTCGGGATCTTACCATTATATATGTGCTTGCAAAAAATAATGGTGATCGGGTGAGAATTGCGGCCTGTAGCGCGTTCACAAGAAAATCTCTGCGGACGCGGACGACGAAGCCAAATCCATAGTATCCGCCGAATTTTGTTCGGGGGATACAATTAAGTACTGTGAAACGACTAATTTTGGCGGCTATTAAGTTTGGCGGTTGTGAGCCCCACATTATGGAGACATAATTTGGCGGTTTCAGAACCACATATATATCTTAACATATATCTAGTTGATTTGGCGGTTTTTCTCCTACAGCCAAATTCGCAAAATAAATCGTCCGCCAAAATTAGTTGTTTTACAGTACCCTCAAATGTGCCAAGGAATAACATAAACATACTTATATTGTTTTGGAACCATTTGTTATGTACCAATGTTAAATAAACTAAAGTCAATATTCATGCATTTGTGGTTTTTAGAATATACTCATATATTTAGTTTTAGCAGAAACCCATTAGAGACTACTTTTTGGTATTAGGAATACTGATTTATAGATTGCATCGGCAAGCATCATATAAACAGGGATTGTTTTCAATATACCGTGATAATCGATTATTCAACATCGTAAACAAGGTCTTGAAGTGCTTTATCAATCAATTTTGGATTATAACCGATGATTGGAACAACACTAGTGAAACATGTAGTATCTAAGGTACAGCATAGCAGCTATGTTCCTTGCTCACTCGGTGATGAAGTCCTTCTGACATAATCACAGACAAAGCAACAAGTTTGGTGGATGTTTTGGACACGGGTTCAACTTGCATTCATTGTAAAACAATAGATTTCCATCTACTACAAATCACTAATAAATTACTACAGAAATGCACAACAATCAACAACAGTGCACAGCGCACACAGAATGATACACACCCACAATTCAAAACTCCACAATCAGACATACCCCTGGCAACACACACACACACACTCAGTTACACCGGCAATAAACATTGTCACTAGCAGCCCATCCTGTGTCACACAAGTGATGACCTCGTTGATTTGAAGCCAACTTTCTCGGCAAAGTTGCCCAGAAGTCCTGAGATGCCCCCCACCCCCACACCGCCTGCCCCTTCCAAGTTTGGCTGGCTGCCAAGTAACGATGTGTAGATTGTCATAAAGTTCCGCCGTACCGCATCCAGCTTGTGCTTCCGAGAGGACTCGACATCTTGTTCTTGGTGTTCATGGCTGTCAGGGATAATAGTACAGTGATGCACTTAACTCAGTGGTACATGTACCGGTACTCTAGAGTAGTTCTAATCTACTATGATAGAAGTCTACGATTCTAATGAGATTAATCACTGCTTCAAAAAGTCACGTACAGAAGTAGCTTTTACGTTGCACAGAGAGGATCTGGATTGGTGATATTTTGTAATGGTATTTATTGATACACAATACTTGTGGCATCCAACATGGCAAGGACTAAGGAACTATGGTAATCATGGTAACTGTACCAGTGTGTGTGGTGTGCGTTCGTGTGATCGCTGTGAGAAGACGATGAGCCCTGTGAAGATGTACTTCCGCTGAAGATCCCCGATCCGGACACAATCTGCCAACTACAAAAGAGATACAACAGTGTCAGCACACCATAGCAATGATCAAGTCAAAAGGTCCACTATTTATAATACCCATACATGGAAGTTCAGGTCGACACACAGATACGTGTACATCACTTTTACATGTTTTAGCTTCGATACAGTGCCTCATTGGTACCGGGCAGGTGTTCATCATGGAAGCACTCTATGCTTAATTGCAGGTATTTCGTGACTGCCTACTGGTATTAAAAAAAAAAATAGCCCAAAGGCTAAGATAGGTTACCGGACAATTTTTGTTTGGCCATGGCAGCATTGGCAGGTAACAGACCTTGAGATTTACCAATCAAGTTTCGCAGTGTGAACATATGACCTTGAGATTTACCAATCAAGGTCATCCATGTGAACTTCGTTGTCACCATTACATGTATGTGTGCGGCATTTGATATTCTATATGTTCATGATATATAGACATTTGGCACTCAAGGTCATCTGACGTCAAGTTCAAGGTCATCATTAGTTGTGCCATATATGCCTTCCTATATGTTCATAATGCAAACATAAGCTCTAAAGCATTTCATCTATAGAGGCAAATTTGGGCATTTTTTGACCCCAAAATGGCTGTTTTGACCTTTCAAGGTCATCCAAGGTCAAATTCAAGGTCACCACACAAATCGCCATATATGACTTCCCATTTGAAAGTGCCAATTTCTAAGCTCTATCTTCAAGTGTTCTACGAGTACAGTCCTGACAGCTCTCATTATGAAGGAAAAAAGTGCCGAAAATTTTTTAAGTCCAAAATTTTTTTCAAAGGGTGAAAAATTTTTTTTGCCTAGAAATGCCCCAAAATGGATAGTAATGCGATTTGGGGCGAAAATTTTTTTTTCGCCGACTCGTCAAAAATTCAAAATGGCCGCCACACGGAGATCGGCGATTCAAGGGCAACAAAATTTATACACATCACAGAGGTATATAAGAGGAATCTTTTTAAACAAAAATCTCAAAACTGATCAGACAGTTTTCGAGAAAATGGCCGCCAAAGTTCAAAATTGACCGTTTTTCGACGAAAACGGCCGCCATTTTTAAAACAATTAAAAAATAAAAAAACTAAAAAATACCTCCTTCTCAAATTATTCCAAGGTATCTTTTCCCAAATTTTCAGAAAGATTGGTCCGTAAACTTTAAAGATAAAAATGTGGACAGACGACGACGCCGACGACGACGACGACGACGACGACGGACGGACGGACGGACGACGGACGCAACGCCACGGCAATAGGTTATCGGACCATAGGTCCGGTAACCTAAAAATTTTTTAGCCCAATGGGCTAGTAAGGATACCGGAGAAATATACAGAGTTAAGCCGAGAAAGTTGAAAGTCAAATTCAAGGTGACCACTGAAATCGCCATATCTCTAACCGTGAAAATGGGATCAAAGGTTAAATTCTAGATCACCAAACTATTCAGCATACATCATTTCCTATATGTTCACTATGGACCCCTAAGTTGTAAATTTGATAATAAGCGAGATATTTTAAGCCATTTTGTAATCTGACTTTGAAAATAAAATGACTGACCTTGAAATTTGGGTCAAAGGTCAAATTCAATATCATTAAAATATTCAGAATATATCATTTCCTATATGTTCACAATTGATTCCTAAGGCCACACCAATTTATAAAGTTGGTCTATGGATTTTTGTCCGAAAAAAATGGTACGTGGGAGCGAAATTTTTTTACATTTAATATTAAATTTTCTGTCTTTGGAATATTTCACTTCAAAAATGGTACGAGCGATATATTTTTTTCTATTAATAATTTCTATCTTTGGAATTTAGATTGCCAAAATTCGTGCGGGGGATTTTATTTTGAATGATAACTTATGTATTTGCCGCTTATTTTTATATTGTATTCGACCGTCATGTTCCAATAGAATCAAATTGGCCAGTTTGGCGGGAAAATAGGATCATTCAAATCAATTATAACCTGTACTTTTCTCTGTTAACCCGTCTACATGTATATATCTAGGCCGTATAAGTAATTTTTGGTAGATGAACAATTCAATATGTATTCTGTGCCTTTTTTCACAGTAAATACCGGTAGTTTAGAAATTTGTGAATAATTTTGTCATGTGTCACGTTGAACTACATGTCCTGTCATGTTTATGAATTTTGTCTAAAATAACGCAAATTATTGCAGTATTATTGAGTAAAAATCCAAACTGTCCTGCTGTATTCCGATAATTATAGTTAGATATATAGACCTAAGAGTTACAGAAAAATTATCTATCGCAAGATACTATTGGGTGGGCTCTGGAAGATTTTTGGTACCAAGATTTATTCTGTTAAGTCATGTACAGACGTGGAATCAATACCCAGTATTAAGTACTAGTATTCCGAGCAAACAAAACAGGGTCCGTTATCTCATATTCCGGGGACAGAAAGTCATATCAGGCATACGAAGTGAGAGAAAACAAAAATGACAGAGAAACTCATGAACATTTCAACATTTCATGCTAGGAAGACCCACCCGGAGCTGTGCCAACGGCCCAAAATGCTGATAGTTTCCGCTCACAGGTGATCTTGTGTAGTGTTGGCATACAATGATTCAAACAATTCCTCGGAAAATAGCAATACTGGCTCTTTGAATGCGGTTTTTGACAACCATTTGGGTGGATACTGACTGTGAATTTTATTTGGGGCAAAAACTAAGTTGTCGAAGGATTTTATCAGGTCAAAATAGGTGCGGCGATTTTTTTTACCTAAATTTTGAGAATGGATTTTTAGGGGCGGCGATTCCATAGACCAACTCTATAAATTGGTGTGGCCTAAGCTGTAAAGTCGATAATAAGCAAGATATTAGCCATTTTGTCCTGTTGACCTTGAAAATGAGGTCAAAGGTCAAATTCAAGGTCATGAGAATTTTCAGCATATATCATTTCCTATATGTTCACAATTAATTCCTAAGCTGTAAAGTCGCTAATAAGCAAGATATTGGCCATTTTGTCCTGTGACCTTGAAAATAGGTCAAAGGTCAAATTCAAGGTCACGAGCATTCTCAGCATATATCATTTCCTATATGTTCACAATTGATTCCTAAGCTGTAAAGTCGCTAATAAGCAAGATATTGGCCATTTTGTCCTGTGACCTTGAAAATAGGTCAAAGGTCAAATTCAAGGTCACGAGCATTTTCAGCATATATCATTTCCTATATGTTCACAATTGATTCCTAAGCTGTAAAGTCGCTAATAAGCAAGATATTGGCCATTTTGTCCTGTGACCTTGAAAATGAGGTCAAAGGTCAAATTCAAGGTCACGAGAATATTCAGCATATATCATTTCCCATATGTTCACAATTGATTCCTAAGCTGTAAAGTCGATAATAAGCGAGATATCAGCAATTTTGTCCTGTGACCTTGGAAATGAGGTCAAAGGTCAAATTCAAGGTCATGAGAATATTCTGCGTATATCATCTCCTATATGTTCACAATTGATTCCTAAGCTGTAAAGTCGATAATAAGCGAGATCTTAGCCATTTTGTCATGTGACCTTCAAAATGAGGTCAAAGGTCAAATTCAAGGTCATGAGAATTTTCAGCATATATCATTTCCTATATGTTCACAATTGATTTCTAAGCTGTTAAGTCGATGATAAGCAAGATATTGGCCATTTTGTCCTGTGACCTTGAAAATGAGGTCAAAGGTCAAATTCAAGGTCACGAGAATTTTCAGCATATATCATTTCCTATACAGTGGATCCTGTGTTTTAAGACCATCCAAGGGACCCCAAAAAGGTGGTCTTAAATGACAGGTGGTCTCTCATGACAGGTTCATTCATATGATAAAAGGCCACTTGGGACCAAGTGTAGCAGTCTTAAAACACAGGGTGGTCTCTCAAACCAGGTGGTCTTTAACACAGGATCCACTGTATGTTCACAATTGATTCCTAAGCTGTAAAGTCGATAATAAGCGAGATATCAGCAATTTTGTCCTGTGACCTTGGAAATGAAGTCAAAGGTCAAATTCAAGGTCATGAGAATATTCTGCGTAAATCATTTCCTATATGTTCACAATTGATTCCTAAGCTGTAAAGTCGATAATAAGCGAGATCTTAGCCATTTTGTCATGTGACCTTCAAAATGAGGTCAAAGGTCAAATTCAAGGTCACGAGCATTTTCAGCATATATCATTTCCTATATGTTCACAATTGATTCCTAAGCTGTAAAGTCGCTAATAAGCAAGATATTGGCCATTTTGTCCTGTGACCTTGAAAATGAGGTCAAAGGTCAAATTCAAGGTCACGAGAATATTCAGCATATATCATTTCCCATATGTTCACAATTGATTCCTAAGCTGTAAAGTCGATAATAAGCGAGATATCAGCAATTTTGTCCTGTGACCTTGGAAATGAGGTCAAAGGTCAAATTCAAGGTCATGAGAATATTCTGCGTATATCATCTCCTATATGTTCACAATTGATTCCTAAGCTGTAAAGTCGATAATAAGCGAGATCTTAGCCATTTTGTCATGTGACCTTCAAAATGAGGTCAAAGGTCAAATTCAAGGTCATGAGAATTTTCAGCATATATCATTTCCTATATGTTCACAATTGATTTCTAAGCTGTTAAGTCGATGATAAGCAAGATATTGGCCATTTTGTCCTGTGACCTTGAAAATGAGGTCAAAGGTCAAATTCAAGGTCACGAGAATTTTCAGCATATATCATTTCCTATACAGTGGATCCTGTGTTTTAAGACCATCCAAGGGACCCCAAAAAGGTGGTCTTAAATGACAGGTGGTCTCTCATGACAGGTTCATTCATATGATAAAAGGCCACTTGGGACCAAGTGTAGCAGTCTTAAAACACAGGGTGGTCTCTCAAACCAGGTGGTCTTTAACACAGGATCCACTGTATGTTCACAATTGATTCCTAAGCTGTAAAGTCGATAATAAGCGAGATATCAGCAATTTTGTCCTGTGACCTTGGAAATGAAGTCAAAGGTCAAATTCAAGGTCATGAGAATATTCTGCGTAAATCATTTCCTATATGTTCACAATTGATTCCTAAGCTGTAAAGTCGATAATAAGCGAGATCTTAGCCATTTTGTCATGTGACCTTCAAAATGAGGTCAAAGGTCAAATTCAAGGTCATGAGAATTTTCAGCATATATCATTTCCTATATGTTCACAATTGATTTCTAAGCTGTTAAGTCGCTGATAAGCAAGATATTGGCCATTTTGTCCTGTGACCTTGAAAATGAGGTCAAAGGTCAAATTCAAGGTCACGAGAATTTTCAGCATATATCATTTCCTATATGTTCACAATTGATTCCTAAGCTGTAAAGTCGCTAATAAGCAAGATATTGGCCAATTAGTCCTGTGACCTTGAAAATCAGGTCAAAGGTCAAATTCAAGGTTATGAGAATATTCAGCATATATCATATATGTTCACAATTGATTCCTAAGCTGTAAAGTCGATAATAAGCGAGATATTAGCAATTTTGTCCTGTGACCTTGGAAATGAGGTCAGGGTCAAATTCAAGGTCATGAAAATATTCAGCATATATCATTTCCTATATGTTCACAAGTGATTCCTAAACTGTAAAGTCGATAATAAGCGAGATATTAGCCATTTTGTCATGTGACCTTGAAAATGAGGTCAAAGGTCAAATTCAAGGTCACGAGAATATTCAGCATATATCATTTCCTATATGTTCACAATTGATTCCTAAGCTGTAAAGTCGATAATAAGCGAGATATTAGACATTTTGTCCTGTGACCTTGAAAATGAGGTCAAAGGTCAAATTCAAGGTCACGAGAATATTCAGCATATATCATTTCCCATATGTTCACAATTGATTCCTAAGCTGTAAAGTCGATAATAAGCGAGATATCAGCAATTTTGTCCTGTGACCTTGGAAATGAGGTCAAAGGTCAAATTCAAGGTCATGAGAATATTCTGCGTATATCATCTCCTATATGTTCACAATTGATTCCTAAGCTGTAAGGTCGATAATAAGCGAGATCTTAGCCATTTTGTCATGTGACCTTCAAAATGAGGTCAAAGGTCAAATTCAAGGTCATGAGAATTTTCAGCATATATCATTTCCTATATGTTCACAATTGATTTCTAAGCTGTTAAGTCGCTGATAAGCAAGATATTGGCCATTTTGTCCTGTGACCTTGAAAATGAGGTCAAAGGTCAAATTCAAGGTCACGAGAATTTTCAGCATATATCATTTCCTATATGTTCACAATTGATTCCTAAGCTGTAAAGTCGCTAATAAGCAAGATATTGGCCAATTTGTCCTGTGACCTTTGAAAATGAGGTCAAAGGTCAAATTCAAGGTCATGAGAATATTCAGCATATATCATTTCCTATATGTTCACAATTGATTCCTAAGCTGTAAAGTCGATAATAAGCGAGATATTAGCAATTTTTTCCTGTGACCTCGGAAATGAGGTCAGGGTCAAATTCAAGGTCATGAAAATATTCAGCATATATCATTTCCTATATGTTCACAATTGATTCCTAAACTGTAAAGTCGATAATAAGCGAGATATTAGCCATTTTGTCATGTGACCTTGAAAATGAGGTCAAAGGTCAAATTCAAGGTCACAAGAATATTCAGCATATATCATTTCCTATATGTTCACAACTGATTCCTAAGCTGTAAAGTCGATAATAAGCGAGATATTAGCCATTTTGTCCTGTGACCTTGAAAATGAGGTCAAAAGTCAAATTCAAGGTCACGAGAATATTCAGCATATATCATTTCCTATATGTCCACAATTCATTCCTAGTCTCTAATTTCAACTAGACGTCAAGGCCTGAAGATGCCTTGGGGCATTTCGTGTGAGTTCTATTCCTACCTAACATATACCTAAGAGACCGCGTCTAGAACCATAATGACTCTGAATCTGTCCATGGTCAAAGTTTAAGTGACATACCCCATCCTTAGGCATCTTTGCGTTTCGCTCTACGACAGACCGTTTCTGAGATATGGCAAACAGGAAGTGCTGAGTCAGCAAAAAAAAATTCGACACCAGAAGTCGTCTCGACGCAAGATACCCTCTAGACTAGTTAGTCTAGTCCCAGGAGCCCGGAATTGAGCTCCGTTTCGCTCTACGACGCACCATTTCCGAGATACGGCCAAACAGGAAGTGCCGAGTCGGCGAAAAAAAATTCGACACCTGGGGTCGTCTCGAACCAAGATACACACTAGACTAGTTTGTCTAGTGCCAGGAGGCCGAAATTGAGCTCCGTTTCGCTCTACGACGCACCGTTTCCGAGATACGGCCAAACAGGAAGTGCCAAGTCGGCAAAAAATAAAAATCGACACCAGGGGTCGTTTCGACCCAAGATACCCCTAGACTAGTTCGTCTAGTGCCAGGAGGCCGAAATTGAGCTCCGTTTCGCTCTACGACACACCGTTTCCGAGATACGGCCAAACAGGAAGTGCCGAGTCGGCGAAAAAAAAAATCGACACCAGGGGTCGTCTCGACCCAGTATACACACTAGACTAGTTTGTCTAGTGCCAGGAGGCCGAAATTGAGCTCCGTTTCGCTCTACGACGCACCGTTTCCGAGATACGGCCAAACAGGAAGTGCCGAGTCGGTGAAAAAAAAATTAGCCCAAAGGCTAAGATAGGTTACCGGACAATTTTGGTTTGGCCATGGCAGCATTGGCAGGTAACAGACCTTGAGATTTACCAATCAAGGTTCGCAGTGTAAACATATGACCTTGGGATTTACCAATCAAGGTCATCCGTATGAACTTCGATGTAACCATTACATGTATGTGTGCGGCATTTGATATTCTATATGTTGGGTGGAATCGTTTAGGCCGCTCAGGTCAATTTACACATTCCAAGTCAGACATTTGGCACTCAAGGTCATCTGACGTCAAGTTCAAGGCCATCATTAGTTGTGCCATATATGTCTTCCTATATGTTCATAATGCAAACATGAGCTCTATCTGCAAGCATTTCATCTACAAAGGCAAATCTGGGCATTTTTTGACCCCAAAATGGCTGTTTTGACCTTTCAAAGTCATCCAAGGTCAAATTCAAGGTCACCACACAAGTCGCCATATATGACTTCCCATTTGAAAGTGCCAATTTCTAAGCTCTATCTTCAAGCGTTCTATGAGTACAGTCCTGAGAGCTCCCATTATGAAGGAAAAAAGTGCCGAAAAAGTCCAAAATTTTTTTCAAAGGATGAAAATTTTTTTTTGCCTAGAAATGGCCCAAAATGGATAGTAATGTTATTTGGGGCGAAAAAATTTTTTTTCGCCGACTCGTCAAAAATTCAAAATGGCCGCCACACTGAGATCGGCGATTCAAGGGCAACAAAACTTATACACGTCACAGAGGTATATAAGAGGAATCTTTTTAAGCAAAAATCTCAAAACTGATCAGAGAGTTTTTGAGAAAATACAGACCAGGTGCAAATTTGAGCGTTTTTTCGACCCAAAAATGGCTGTTTTGACCTTTCAAGGTCATCCAAGGTCAAATTCAAGGTCACCACACAAGTCGCCATATATGACTTCCCATTTGAAAGTGCCAATTTCTAAGCTCTATCTTCAAGCGTTCTATGAGTACAGTCCGGACAGCTCCCATTATGAAGGGAAAAAGTGCCGAAAATTTTCTAAGTCCAAAATTTTTTTCAAAGGGTGAAAAAATTTTTTTGCCCTAGAAATGGCCCAAAATGGATAGTAATGCGATTTGGGGCGAAAAAAATTTTTTTCGCAGACCCGCCAAAAATTCAAAATGGCCGCCACACGGAAACCGGCAGATTTAGGGCAACCAAACTTATACATATCACAGAGGTATATGAGGGGAATCTTTTGAAACCAAAAACTCAAAACTGATCAGACAGTTTTTGAGAAAATGGCCGTCAAAGTCCAAAATTGAGCGTTTTTCGACAAAAACGGCCGCCATTTTGAAAAAAATGCGAAAATCAAAAAACAAAAAAATACCTCCTTCTCAAAATATTTTTAGGCATTTTTGTGCAAAATTTCAGAAAGATTCGATCGTTAACTTTAAAGATAAAAATGTTAACGCCGGACGGACGGACGGACGGACGACGGACGACGGACGCAACGCCATGCCAATAGGTTATCGGACCAAAGGTCCGGTAACCTAAAAAGTTACTGAACAGATTTTGAGAAAATGGCCGCCAAAGTCCAAAATCAGGCCTTTTTCGTCGAAAACGGCCGCCATTTTGAAGAAAAAGCGAAAATCAAAAAACTAAAAAATACCTCCTTCTTGAATTATTTTTAAGTATTTTTCTGCAAAATTTCAGAAAAATTCGCCCGTAAACAAAAAAGATAAAAATGTGGACGACGACGACGACGATGACGGACGACGGACGCAACGCCATGCCAATAGGTTATCGGACCATAGGTCCGGTAACCTAAAAATAGTTTTCCTGCCAACATCACTTTAAGCATTGCAAGTGACATATGACTTTTGAGATTTTCCAATCAAGATCATCTTCGTGAACTGCAATATCACCATTAGGTATGCTGCATATGACTTCATATATGTTCATAATACAAACATATAAGCTCTATCAACAATTTACACATGTCAGGTCAGGCAAGGTTGTGAGATTTGGATTTCAAGGTCATATATAAAGTCAAATTCAAGGTCTCCAAGAGATGTGCTATAAATACATGACTTCTTGTAAGCTTATACACAATCCTAACCTGTATGTGCAAGTGTTTAAGCCTCGGTGGCTTATTTACACATTTCACATCGGACATTTAGCACTCAAGGTCATCTGAGGTCAAGGTCAAGGTCATCATCAGTTGTTCCATATATGACTTCCTATATGCTCATAATGCAAAAAATTTTTTCAAAGGGTGAAAATTTTTTTTTGCCTAGAAATGGCCCAAAATGGATAGTAATGCGATTTGGGCCGAAAATTTTTTTTTTCGTCGACCCGTCGAAAATTCAAAATGGCCGCCATATGCAGACCGGCGATTCAAGGGCAACCAAACTTATACACATCACAGAGGTACATAACAAGAATCTTTTGAAACAAAAATCTCAAATCTGATCGGACAGTTTTTGAGAAAATGGCTGCCAAAGTTCAAATTTGACCGTTTTTCGACGAAAACGGCCGCCATTTTGAAAAAAATTAAAAAATCAAAAAACTAAAAAATACCTCCTTCTCAAATTATTTTAAGGTATCTTTTCCCAAATTTTCAGAAAGATTGGACCGTAAACTTTGAAGATAAAAATGTGGACGGACGACGACGCCGACGCCGCCGCCGACGAACTTGACGGACGGCCGGACGCCGGACGCAACGCCATGGCAATAGGTTATCGGACCATAGGTCCGGTAACCTAAAAAAAAAACGCTTCATGAGAGAAACATTCTCTTTGGCAAACGCCAGATCTCCCTCCCTCGCCCCCACCCAACCTGAAAGATACGCTAGTGCATGCCAAGGTTCTCGACCCTCCGACCCGAGAGACATGCTAGTGCATGCCAAGGTTCAAACCCCCCCCCCCCCCCCCAACCTCAGAGACATGCTAGTGGATGCTAAGGTTCCTGACCCCCCCCCCCCCCCCCAACCTCAGAGACATGCGAGTGCACGCCAAGTTCCTGACCCCCGAACCTCAGAGACATGCTAGTGCATGCCAAGGTTCCCTACCCCCGAACCTCAGAGACATGCTAGTGCATGCCAAGGTTCCAACCCCTCCCCCCCAACCTCAGAGACATGCTAGTGGATGCTAAGGTTCCTGACCCCCCCCCCCCCCCCCCAACCTCAGAGACATGCTAGTGCATGCCAAGGTTCCCGACCCCCCGAACCTCAGAGACATGCTAGTGGATGCTAAGGTTCCTGACCCCCCCCCCCCCCCCCCCCCCCACCTCAGAGACATGCTAGTGCATGCCAAGGTTCCCGACCCCCCAACCTCAGAGACATGCTAGTGCATGCCAAGTTCCCGACCCCCAAACCTCAGAGACATGCTAGTGCATGCCAAGGTTCCAAACCCCCCAACCTCAGAGAGATGCCAGTGCATACCAAGGTCCCCGACCCGAACCGTAAGCCTCACCTAACTCTGGCTGTAGCTCACCGGAAGGTAGCCAGAATATTTCTATACTAGTATAAAGTGGTGCATATTATAATTACCTACATCATTCACATATCTTTGTAGTACAACACTGAGCTTTAACTTAAAGAGAGTTTTGTCTCTATGGCAAAATCTCTACATTTGTTGTTGACTTAAACTTGACTTTCATCCGATGCCATCATAAGTCAAGTTCAGGGTCACCAAAAGATGTAACACAATGAATCTCCATGTATATCCAAACTACATTTCCAGCTTTCAAGAGTTGTCTGCACACCTATATTCACACATTTTGTAAAGGTTGCCAAAAGATGCACCATATACATGATTATATTACATATGATAAATAGACGATATTACCTGTTTTTTTCCAGTATGTGACCTGATATTTGCTTGAGATCTCGAGTATTAGCAAATGCCGGGATCAAGGACAAATATCGGGGCGCATGCTGGAAAAACCAGGTGATGTTGTGTTTATTATATACCTTGAAAAGAACAACGTAAATGACAACAGGACACGTGCATGTGTTGTTATGGCAAAATCATTCGATGCCCAGGAGCGATCATTGAGGCAGGATACCGTCCAGTATCTGCCTTGATATTTGCGCTCGTATTTGCCCGCTGAGCGTTGTTATCGTACAGGGCACAAACAGTGTTATGTGCATGAATAACATCGCAGGTATAATAATGATATATCCATACCTCAATATTGACTGCCCAAGGTGATCCAACAACTAAATCAAACCATGTACATGATGTAAACCTTACATTAGATTAGATTTGTTCAACCAGTTACATGATTTAGGCTGCACAGTCTATATACACATACTTGTTCTCTCCCATCATACATAAATGGTGATTCTTCAAAGAAAAAAAGGACTACAAAAAGCATAAAAATTCTGAAATGAATAGTTCACGAAGATTACCAAACATTATCACTACATGACATATATCATTAAAATTTGAAATTTCAAAGAAGAATGAAGAATTTGCCAATACATGCTTACTTAAAACACAAAGGCCTGTAGTACAATGTAGCTGGAGTACCTCCCAACAACCCCACTTTTTTGGCAACCAATAGAGTGGCGAAGTCATGACGTTTAAATATTTGCATGATGAATAACTAAATCCGATGACTGGTTCTGAACAATGCGAATTGATTGGAAAAAAGGGTGTACACTTGTTTAGAGCCAAAAATTATGTCACACTTTGATATTCTAGGTCTCACAAGGGATTTTTACTGGAATCTATTAGAACTGTTAGTACAATGATCAACAGTGTGTTGTGTACTTCATGTACGCATCCATCGATGCCAGTTCATAAAAGTATGAAAGTTTACTTTCCCTTGCCTGTTTAAATTAGTGTTATCTTAATCCATACAACTGTGTTGTATTTACTAGCAAATTACAACATTTAGATTGATGTGTTAATTGTTTACCATTAATACTACAGGTCAATGTTTAGCATGTTTTTAAATGTTTTTTTTTACTTGAAAAAGACACCCATATCTTACCCCTACGTCCAAAACAAGACAGAATGTGACAAATTGGTAAATGATGATCATCAATCCGCCACTGTTATGTCATAACGTACTCATGAATGACGTTCCGCTTGGGCTGTCGTGAATCTGTGCATACAGACGAACCAAATGAGTTGCCATCGTATTCAAGCAGATATGGCACATTTTCAGGGATGAAACAATCCATGGTATAATGCGATCCGCAACAACACTTTTCGATAATTTCGTCGATTCGAACGTCGTGCCCCTGCTCTCGCAAAATCAAATCACGAATGCACCATGGAGCTCTATGAATGCACCATCGGAATCAGAATCTGACACTGACAGTTTGCTAAAACATGATCATCTGTCACGCACGCATTCACTGGCAGTGTAGTGTTCGTGAAGATGTCCATAGTTAGTTGGGAAATCAATTATGTATGCTTGCATTGCAATAGCTTTCACTGAATGTCTTTTTCGGCGATGATTCATTTTGACATTTTAGCGGCCAATGCCAAAGGCTGATGATCCATATTAGGAAACACTTGGGTGCTTCCGCCACTTCGAGCGGCAGAAGTCCCCTCCTCCACCAATGAATGAACAGTGTGCCACAATCTATTTATACATATATGACCTGTTGCCTGTGTTTTCACTGTATATCTCGCAATTAAAAAGGATATTTATCACTTGATAAATATACTACAGTGGATTTCCAAAAGCATTAACTACTTTTACACCAAAACCTAGGTATCCAGGATGCTATCAAAAATTGTATGATTGGATAACATCATGTTGCTTGGTCGATAGGCGAAGGTAAACAATTGCCATTCGCAATCGCAGTGTCCTGTCTGCGCATACAGATCCCCACCCGCAACCCATATGTATAAACACAAGCACATGGGTAGGTAGTTCATGGTAAGCTGACGTGAAATTGGCTCCCATGAAATCTTGTCCAATGCAATTTTATGCGACGCCCATGCGGCGGTCCATCAGAGCCACCCAGTAGCGTTGCTTCACACTGTTTCTGTATCTTTATGTGACGACCAAGCGATGGTCCGTGACGGAGCATCGCTTGTCTGTCACTTTGAGAAAGGGAGTTAAGCTATGTGGCGCTATAACGTCCATGTGACGGACTGTCGCCTGCCCATCACTTGGGGAAGGGAAATCTTGCTATGTGGCGCTATAACGTCCATGTGACGGACCGTCGCTTACCGGTCACTTGGAGAAAGGGGAATATCACTATGTGGCACTATAACGTCCATGTGACGGACCGTCACTTGGAGAAAGAGAAATGTTTGTATGTGGCGCTACAAGGTTTATCTGACGGACCGTCACTTGCTCGTAACATGGGGGGAGTCATAGCTATGTGGCGCTATAAGGTCTATCTGAAGGACCGTCACATGGGCGTCACTCACAATTAAAAGAAAGTGGATGAGGAGAAATAAAAATTTCTCGGGTTCTTACCATGAAAGGGTCACCAGCACAGGTACAATGCAATTGGTGTTTAATATTTAAATTTCATCAGAAAGGCTTGGAATTTCTGCAAATCTTGAACAAACTTTGGAGACCACACAATAACCGAGCAGTATGGCAAGACAGGACAGTACTTCCGGCAGAGAAGTTTCTGAAAGATTAGAGTCAGGGAAACATGGGTCAACAGACACAGCACCGTGTCAATCCATCCCAATAGCTCCACGGCTTTCAGCCGGTGAGCTAAAAATGACACGGCCCTTGATATGACTGCTAATCAATATGAATTATAATGTCAACAACACTTCTTCTCCGAGATGGCCCCCGATATCGATCTACGTCTTTTGACGTAAACAAACAAACAACTCAAGCAAAACAATCACAATCAACTGTGGGGCTTTCGGAAATATTCAGTTCACTGTAGCCTATCTGAACTAGATGGATGTAGCTTGTCAAACTTGCATCGATCTAGAATGCCTACCGGTATTGTACTTCACAGCCCATTTGCAGTAATGAAAGTCAGTGCGTGTCATACCTTCCACAACTGGGTGATGCTTTCATGTCAGCCAATGTGCGACGCATGGCAGATGGAACAGCCACAGGGCTGGTAGAGTTGGCACTGTGTGCGGACACACCCCCTCTAAAAGGGTGGTCAGCTTGGACGCGACTGACCGGTGAGATGTGTGGTGCGTTGTTGTTAGCAACCATCACTGAAGGCCTGTCGGGAAAGGAATAATACTAGTACATTTCTGGTGTTTGGTGGAAGAACTGTGCATATAGTTACAACACAAACTAAATCCAACTGTTTGAATTCCACTCAGTAAGTGAAACCCAAGCGCTGTTGATTAACTACATTAACAGCGTCACATATCCAGATGATATTTCTGAGAAGATTGCTGACCCGTGTGGGAGACAGACGTCGTCCTCCACACTGCCCGCGGAGAAGTAGATCGGAGCGTTGTCTACGCTGCTCTTAGTGCTGTTGACGCTACCCACGCTGCTCAGACTCGTGTTGCTGCCTCGGTAGCTGGCCCGCGTTAACTCCGGGTCTGTCCACCGTGACAGCAGGCATGCCAATACAAACAAATATTGATACATGTAGTTGTGCAATTATTCTCTTCAAAATAAACAACCAAGGCTTCCATCACATGAAACAATTTTTGCATTTTGTATCACTTGCATACCTAAAAGTATACCGTCTATATTGCACTCGGAGTCATTTCTGGAAGCCACAGATCTTTTAGGTCTCCTGGTTACAGAAATTGATTTATTAATTTCAGTACATTTGAATGTGAAAATGTGAACATTTCATCCTACAGCTAAGAAATTGAAATTTACAACAGAGATTCACTACAAGAGACCTACCTTCTTGTTGATACAAAATCTTCTGAAGTCATGTACTTGAGGAAATGGAAGCAAAAGAAAAATATCTGGAAAGAAAAATACACAGTAAGATTTTCATGACACGCAAGTCACCGTAGGTTCATAGTTGTCAGTGATCATTTCCTCACCTCTTCCCCTTTGACTGCCCTATCTGGTAAATTGTGCCTGCAAAACACAGGGAAACATTGAGCTATCATGTGTGGGTATGTACGTATCATAACTCGAAGGCAACAATGAAAGCTTCACGAGTACATACTACTATATAGATGCAGTGGTGTAGAGCAAACTCACCCAAACAGATACCAGTCATATGCGATAGTTAAGTAGAGAATCTCTGAAGGTGACAGAGAGTTGTGTATGGCGCCATCTGCCCACAGGGACAGTCGTAACAACGAGATGAACAGTGGTGTACGGTCCCAGCCTGATATACAGTGTATCAACACGCCACAGTCACCTACAACACAACACAGAGCAGCATCACAGCTACATGCAGGTTTGCGGTAACTTGTTTCTGTGATGTGTTGATTTGTGATACAGTTATAATTTTTCTACACATCCGTCACTGACCTTCTTTGACGTAATGCAGCAGCAACTTGAGATAATTCTGAGTCAGCTTTATCAGGTCCCAGTTCTACAAGATGAGGAATACAGGTCATTACAATCAGGACTGTGAGCACAGGAACAGTGTACAGTGAGGGGACTAGAGAGCACTTGTGCAGACATCGTTGTGACTTACCCGGTACCTGACCCAGTCAATAGTACGAGGTGGGGTGGGGTGTCGTGGCAAGTCTAGCTGGGCATCTACGAACCCCTGAAAATACAGTAACCATGGACATGACATTAGTACTTGCATCAACCCATACGAGTCAATACAACTCAGTCACAGCCTTCATGTGTTTCCCAGTTGGCATCACATTATATAATCTACATTCCATCCAAACAGATATTGAGCAATAGTTTACTATGCTATGCACTTATAGTTGGATCCCTCCACCCGCCTACTGCATACAGTAACCATGGACATGACATTAGTACTTGCATCAACCCATACGAGTCAATACAACTCAGTCACAGCCTTCATGTGTTTCCCAGTTGGCATCACATTATATAATCTACATTCCATCCAAACAGATATTGAGCAATAGTTTACTATGCTATGCACTTATAGTTGGATCCCTCCACCCGCCTACTGCACCCCCCCGAGTCAATACAACTCAGTCACAGCCTTCATGTGTTTCCCAGTTGGCATCACATTATATAATCTACATTCCATCCAAACAGATATTGAGCAATAGTTTACTATGCTATGCACTTATAGTTGGATCCCTCCACCCGCCTACTGCATACAGTAACCATGGACATGACATTAGTACTTGCATCAACCCATACGAGTCAATACAACTCAGTCACAGCCTTCATGTGTTTCCCAGTTGGCATCACATTATATAATCTACATTCCATCCAAACAGATATTGAGCAATAGTTTACTATGCTATGCACTTATAGTTGGATCCCTCCACCCGCCTACTGCACCCCCCCCCCCCCCCCCCCAGTTCTCCACGGCAGGTACCTGATTCCAGTCAAAGGTCATGACCTCCGCTCGGTAGCCGCTGTCTTTCCACTCGCGGAAAAACTCGCAGCCCGGGTACGGCACAGAGATGATGCGGAAGTCCGCGTACCGATGTTCCTTGTCAACTTTCTCAGATGATGTCACACTGTCAGGGAAACAGGAGATGCATACATTATATTGTTAGCAGTGCAGCTGATTGGTTGAGGTTTAATGAACATTCAAAATCTAAACTAATGGTCCCATCCTTTCGAATATGTATATTAAAGTGATAGTAGCAAGGTACCATTATATGGTTTATTCTTGTTCAGATAAAGCTACTGTGGACATTTGGCAATAAAATAGATGTTCGCGTTAATTGGTAATTAATAACAGCTACATGTAATTGAATACATTGAGCCATTATTACAATCGCCTTCTCATGCCGATGAAAAAATAGCTTCGACAATTTCCGTAATCGTGACGTCAGTTGAGGCAAAATGTGCTTTGATGGCTGCAGTGATTAGAAAAACGTGCGGGATTGCGCGAATCGTGCATAACTTCGTAATATCCCGCATACAACAGGTCATCAGTGCGCCCAATGCGCGCACTGTAAATCTTTGCGAACATTTAATGTTTTTATTGGAATTATTGCGAAAGTTTGGAAATCAATCGTATGACGATCTTCCAATACGTTGGGGCCACCCTTGGTGTCAGTGTCAGACGGTCTCTAGACTTAGACTAGAAACTGCTGAAGGGATTGGCTGGCTGAGCACAATTTGGAGGTATCCCATGACGTCATAGTTTACAGTTTCTAGATTTACAAAACATCCACTGACAGTTTTTGACACCGCTCTCGCGAGTTGTTCAGTGTCTCCGAAAAAGTTGATTATCGTAAATTCTGCATCCATGGCAATTTATTTTTTAAAAAAAAAACATAGCACCAAGGGTGCTGTAGCTTACCGGCAATCATGAGAAACGCAGAGTATTGATTTTCCAACATATACATTGTTACACTGATCTTGAACTCTAATTGTCAAAAAATGTTCGTAAATGTTGCTGGAAACACATTTTCTGTATGGACTATAGTACGAAATCAAATTACACATCACAAAGGTACATAAAGAGAATCTTATACATGATTTTGAGAAAAACTGTCTGAATAGATTTAGACAAAATGGCCACCAAAGACAAATTTCATCGTTTTTGACCTTCCAAGGTCATTATAATAATGAGCATTTTATAGTCTAGGATCACCAACTCAAGTCGGTCTCTCTGACTG
The DNA here is from genome assembly GCA_949152475.1 of Terebella lapidaria. Classification (NCBI taxonomy): domain Eukaryota; kingdom Metazoa; phylum Annelida; class Polychaeta; order Terebellida; family Terebellidae; genus Terebella; species Terebella lapidaria. The sequence goes on along the minus strand of OX424555.1, from coordinate 50,503,975 downwards.
CACAATTATTATCCCCGGCAGACCTGTTCACTCCGACACATACTCAACCTCCTGGGAGGCATACAGCTCCATGTGCAGCCATTATTTGGCGCAGGGAAACTGTGCATACACAATTGCCATCTCTGTCTATTGCCCAATTATACTGTTTGGGTGAACAGCATACAGCAGCGCAGGTGAATGCACAAACAGGGTCACCCATCCATGTATTACCCACGCCTAGCGTTGCTTAACTTCGGTGATCTTACGGGTACCGGTGTGTCATGCCAAAGACCCTCCAGTGGGTCTTTGGTCATGCGCTACAAGGCCGTCATTGAAGGTCAAATCAAAGACCCTCCAGGAGGGTCTTTGGTCAAATTCAAGGTCATCACTCAAACCGCATTATATGATTTCCCATTTGAATGTGCCAATACTTAGGCTCTATTTTGAAGTCTTCTATGAGTTTACTCCGCACAGCTCCCATTATGAAGGAAAAATTGGGTGAAATTTTCTAAGTCCAAAAAATTTCTCAATGGCCAAAAAAAATTTTTTTTTTTTTTGCTGGAAATGGCTCAAAACAAATAGTGACTTGATTTGGGACAAAAAAAATTTTTTTCGCCGACCCGTCAAAAAATCAAAATGGCCGCCACACGCAGACCGGCGATTCAAGGGCAACGAAACTTATACACATCATAAAGGTACATAAGAGGAATGTTTTGAAACAAAAATCTCAAAACTGATCAGACAGTTTTTGAGAAAATGGCCTCCAAAGTCCAAAATTGGCAATTTTTCGTCAAAAATGGCCGCCAAATCGGCAAAAACGATTCAATCAAAAAAATTAAAAAAACGTCTTTAGATACTGGCCCAAGGTATGTTCTGACAAATTTATGGGGAAATTCATTACGTCAAAAAAAAGTTACAGACCCGGACGGACGACGGATGGACGACGGACGGACGACGAAATACCACGACAATAGCTTATCGGCCCAAAGGGTGCTGTATACACACTGACAGCAGGCATTCACCAGTTCACGGTGGTGATTCAGATCGTGATGACGACAATGACCTGTTTCTCACACACACAATTAAAGCTACGACTACCACAGTTGATGAGTGAAAAAAATCGTTTTCAAAGTACACCCCCAAAATGTCCCACAAATTTTTGAAAATCCCCCATAATTTTTTGAAAATCCCCCATAACTTTTGAAAATCCCCCATACATTTCAAACTGAAGGGGGGATTCTCTCATACTTGGAATCCCTCTTCCCAATCAGTGTGGCTGGTCAAAAACGTAAAATACGTCATTTGAGCGGCCAGCTCAAAGATGAAATACCACTCCACAATGCATGATTTTCGAAAGGAAATACGCTAAAACTAGCAAATACTGAACATCCTGCAGTTCAACAAAGCTCCTTCTGGGTGAATAAATTGTCCTGAATCTAAATATCAAGACAAGAATTACTATAATGCCGCCATCTCACCTATTCATTCGAATTGTCAAATATGCACCAGGAGAATCAATTATGCGGCATGCAGTTTACCTTGCTGGCCAGTGGCCACATGTACTTTCAGTTCTGCCTCAGCTGACGTCACCTACCACGTGACCCATACTAAAATCGTGATCAAAATCTTCGGCAAATTAAGGAAGAAGTGCCTATTTGATTCAATATCTCGAAACCCATTGATTGTATTTGTACAATTCGATCGAATTCACTGAAAACTTTTCATAATAGACTAAATCATAATGAAAAGTACTTTCATCAGTATGCTACTAGGTCTTTCACGTTGAAGAATTTAGGTGTGAGAGAATTTGACGAACTTCATTCCAAACTTGACTTTCTTCTTCTCGACCATGAGATCACAGATATATCCGATGGAGAAAGTCTTGAGCAGTCTGATGTCTTGACCCCGGATTCTGTCAAATAACTGCCACTCATTGCTTCCACTGCTGCTGCCGTTACCATAGTGACCACTGCTGGCAAGACTAGTGTGATGGCTACAAACAAAAATTGTTGAGATGAAAATGTATGGATGTGCAGTTACAGATGTACATGCAAGTATGAACGGTAGTCAAAAAAAGTTGTTGTATATGACATTGCCTTACGACTGTGAGTTGTTGGTCTGGCCGTCAGGAATGCTGCCTCCGCCAGTCATGAAGAAATCAAACCCTGAGCGACCGTATATTTCTGCACCACCGGATATAGTTGCACTGCGACAAATATGCTGAAACATAATTCAGAAAAAGAAGCATAGATCTACCAGTATATTAAAATTATCTGGTATGAATCTTGATTAAATGAAAATGAAATTCAATAAAATTTAAAATCATGGTATGATTTGTGAATCAGAAATCATGTCATGTTACAGAATGTCAATCAGTATTTTATGGAAAATGTTACGTTAATGATGAAGCAGACTGCTGTTTTTTACCTTTCCCTCGAAGAGGATTACTGGCACAGCAAACCTTGCCCGACATCTCGCAAACCTGGCCTTGGTGAATAAGTCTTTGAGTTGATTGGTGTCATACAGAGACTCCACACTGAAAATACCCAAACAACATATGTGCACAAATTGTTATCTACATGAGATGAAAATACTTTGATTGTTACAGATGGTATGGTGAATACCTTCAGTGTAACATTTACACAAATACAAACACAAATTCACATAACAATCATTTGTTCCATATCACAGTGTATATACATCCATATTTACATATATATACACATGATACATAACATCCATATATACAAAACATACGTTAGCTTTTCTGAGAGGCAACATTACTATTACTCTACCTGTCTTTGCTGTGTTCTTCAGTGCTGGTTGCATACTCAAGAATAACTAACTTGGCTGGGTAGTGACTACACAGTTCCCCTCCAGTGTTATGTACTACCTTCAACAACAACAGTACAACTGCAGGTTATAGCTTCTGAACAATATAATTTATTTATTTTTATTCATAAGAATCTGATGATTACTCAGATTAATTAGCTTGTGAAAGACATACAGGCACATATGTTCATGACAATGTTCATGCAAATTCACTGAATTTGTAACTGGGTCCACAGCAAGTTCCCATAATTATTTTGCTTAAAAAATTGTTAACTTTTTACTCACTGTGTACTTGTAGTCTTTGCCAAACAACTTCAAGCAGTTGTTTATGATGTGCTCATTCTGTGAAATAAGCAATGTTATATGATTTTTTTAACATAGAAAAAATAGCTCAAGGGTTAAGAAAGGATATTAGCCTTTTGTCCCGTGCCCCTGAAAACAAGGTCACTGGTCATTTCAAGGTCAAGAGAATGTTCAGCATATATCATTTCTAGTATGTCTACAATTGATACCTAAGCTGTATTCAATAATAAGTGAGATATTAGCCATTTTGTGATCTGACCTTGAAAATGAGGTCAAAAGTCAAGTTCAAAATCATGAGAATATTCAGCATAAATGTATATCATTTCCTCTATGTTCACAATTAAATGTATCCCCCGAACGAAGTTCGGCGGATACTATGGATTTGTCTATATCGTGCCGCCGCAGCGTCCGCAGACACTTTCTTGTGAACGTGCTACAGGTTGCAAATCTTAACCAATTTAATTTTTTATACAGACACATCTTATGTTAAGATCCCGACACCATTCGATTTTGGTTGCCATAGCAACCAAATTGGCCGATTGGTGACACATTTTGTGCTCAAATTAGCCTGTTTACACATGGCTTGTGAACGCTCTACGAGTGGGAGTTTTCAATGAATGATGATGAAATCACACAGACTCGGAGAGAAAGACCCTCACACGAAACCTATCGTTTTTCAGAATGATCAAATAAATATTAACTAGACGTCAAGGCCTAAAGATGCCTTGGAGGCATTTCGGTGTTAGGACTAATTCTTAATATTTAAAACATGTTTGCCATGGGCTCTACGACACATCGTTTTCTAGATATGGACGAAAAATGAAAAATGCCGACTCGGCAAAAGAATTTAAGGTCAAGGTCAAAGTTCATCCATAATACCCATTAGACATGTTTGTGTAGGGCGACAAGTCCGAAAATAACGTCCGTTTCGATCTACGAGACACCATTTCCAAGATATCGACGAAAACGAAAAATGCCGACTCGGCAAAAAAATTTCGAGTCAAGGTCAAAGTTCATCAATAATACCCCTCAGACATGTTTGTATAGGGCGACGAGTCCGAAAATAACGTCCTTTTCGCTCTACGACGCACCGTTTCCAAGATATCGACGAAAACGAAAAATGCCGACTCGGCAAAAAAATTTCAGGTCAAGGTCAAAATTCATCAATAATACCCCTTACACATGTTTGTCTAGGGCGACGAGTCCAAAAATACGGTCCGTTTCGCTCTACGACGCACCGTTTCCGAGATATCGACGAAAATGAAAAATCCTGACTCGGCAAAAAATTTCGGGTCAAAGTCGAAGTTCATTTATATAATACCCTTTAGACATGTTTGTCTAGGGCGACGAGTCAGAAAATAACGTCCGATTCGCTCTACGAGGCACCGTTTCCCAGATATCGACGAAACCGAAATATGCCGACTCGGCAAAAAAATTTCGGGTCAAGGTCAAAGTTCATCAATAACATTAGAGATGTTTGTCTAGGGCGACGAGTCCGAAAATAACATCCGTTTCGCTCTACAACTCACCGTTTCCGAGATATCCATGAAAACGAAAATGCCGACTCGGCGAAAAAATTTCGGGTCAAGGTCAAAGTTCATCCATGATACCCCTTAGACATGTTTGTCCAGTGCGACGAGTCCGAAAATAACGTCCGTTTCGCTCTACGACGCACCGTTTCCGAGATATTGACGAAAACGAAAAATGCCGACTCGGCAAAAAAATTTCGGGTCAAGGTCAAAGTTCATCCATAATACCCCTTAGACATGTTTGTCTAGTGCGACGAGTCCGAAAATAACGTCCGTTTCGCTCTACGACGCACCGTTTCCGAGATATCGACGAAAATGAAAAATCCTGACTCGGCAAAAAATTTCGGGTCAAAGTCGAAGTTCATTTATAATACCCTTTAGACATGTTTGTCTAGGGCGACGAGTCCGAAAATAACGTCAGTTTCGCTCTACGAGGCACCGTTTCCCAGATATCGACGAAACCGAAATATGCCGACTCGGCAAAAAAATTTCGGGTCAAGGTCAAAGTTCATCAATAATACCCATTAGAGATATTTGTCTAGGGCGACGAGTCCGAAAATAACGTCCGTTTCGCTCTACAACTCACCGTTTCCGAGATATCCATGAAAACGAAAATGCCGACTCGGCGAAAAAATTTCGGGTCAAGGTCAAAGTTCATCCATAATACCCCTTAGACATGTTTGTCTAGTGCCACGAGTCCGAAAATAACGTTCGTTTCGCTCTACGACGCACCGTTTCCGAGATATCGACGAAAACGAAAAATGCAGACTCGGCAGAAAAATTCAAGGTCAAGGTCGATGGTCAAGGCTTAATACCCCTTAGACATGTTTGTCTAGGGCGACGAGTCCGAAAATAACGTCCGTTTCGCTCTACGACGCACCGTTTCCGAGGTATCGACGAAAACGAAAAATGCCGACTCGGCAAAAAATTTCGGGTCAAGGTCAAAGTTCATCTATAATACCCTTTAGACATTTCATCCATAATACCCCTTAGACATGTTTGTCTAGGGCGACGAGTCCGAAAATAACGTCCGTTTCGCTCTACGATGCACCGTTTCCGAGATATCGACGAAAACGAAAAATGCCGACTCGGCAAAAAATTTCGGGTCAAGGTCAAAGTTCATCTATAATACCCTTTAGACATGTTTGTCTAGGGCGACGAGTCCGAAAATAACGTCCGTTTCGCTCTACGACGCACCGTTTCCGAGATATGCAGGATGCCTCAAGGATGACTCAGCAAAAAATTATTTCGACCTCTAAGTCAAAGGTCGTTTGAGGTATCGATCCCAAAATCAATAGGGTTCTTCCCTGGTGATATATAAACCTCCGTGCAAAATTCTGCAACTATTGCCTGTATATTTTTCGAGTTATCGTCCGGAAACCAAGTTTCAAGATCAGCCTCAATTTCATCCTCACGGACCTCACGGACCTCGGAGCCGGATCAAAAAAAAAAATTCCCCTTAGAGATGTTTGTCTAGGGCGATGAGTCCGAAAATAACGTCCGTTTCGCTCTACGACGCACGGTTTCCGAGATATGCAGAAAGCCTCAAGGATGAATCAGCAAAAAATTATTTTGACCTCTAGGTCAAAGGTCGTTTGACGGATCGATCCCAAAATCAATAGGGTTCTTGCCTGGTGGCATATGAACCTCCATGCAGAGTTCTGCAACTATTGCATAAATATTTTTCCAGTTATCGTCCGGAAACCAAGTCTTAAAATTAGCCTTGATTTCATCCTCACGGACCTCGGATCCGGCTCAAGAAGAATAGGGTTCTTCCACATATCATTTCTGACTTGCGGTGAAAATTTGACAAGGATCCGTCAAGGCAATCTAAAGTTATCGTCCGAAAACCAAAAGTGGCGGAAGAAGAAAAAAAAGAAAAAAAAAAAAAAAAAAATTAGCCCAAGGGCTAAGATAGGTTACCGGACAACTTTAGTTGAAACAGGACAGGTGAGATATGACGTTAAGATAAACCAATCATCTTCGTGAACTTCAATGTCATCATTAAGTGTGCAGCATATAACCTTGTATTCATGTATGTTCAAAATACAAATACAAGGTCTATCTACAAGTCTTTTGTCTATAAACGAAATTTACACATTTCTTGTTGGACGTGACACTGAGATATAGCACTCAATGTCATCTGACGTCAAGTTCAACGTCACCCAAAAAAGCCACATATATATGTGGTATACATGTATATGACTTCCAATTCCAGCTATACCTACAAACATTTTTTGGCTGTAGAGGCCAATTTACACACTCAAGGGGCCTTTTAAGCAATTCAAAGCACTCCATCTTTATACACAATGTCAGGGTGCCCAATTAGCATGTTTTATAACAAAAATCTCAAAATTGATCAGATAAATTTGAAGGAAAACGAACAAAAATTAAATTTGGGGCCTATTCAGCCTAAATTTCTAGCCTTTTGAGCAATTCAAGGCACTTTATACACTATATACATATTTATACACATCATGTCAAAAACCCCAATTACTATGTTTTGAAATAAAAATCTCAAAAGTGATCAGACAGTTTTCGATTAAAGACAAACAAGGTGCAAATTTGGGCATTTTTCGACCCAAAAATGGCTGTTTTGACATTTCAAGGTCATCCAAGGTCAAATTCAAGGTCACCACACAAGTCTTCATATATGACTTCCCATTTGAAAGTGCTAATTTCTAAGCTCTATCTTCAAGCATTCTATGAGTACAGTCTAGGCCCAAATTTTTTTCAAAGGGTGAAAAAAATTTTTTTGCCTAGAAATGGCCCAAAATGGATAGTAACGCAATTTGGGGCAAAAAAATTTTTTTTTCGTCGACCCGTCAAAAATTCAAAATGGCCGCCACACGGAGACCAGCGATTCAAGGGCAACAAAACTTATACACATCATAGAGGTACATAGAGGGAATCTTCTGAAACGAAAATCTCAAAACTGATCAGACAGTTTTCGAGAAAAGACAGAAAAGCTGCAAATTTGGGCATTTTTCGACCCAAAAATGGCTATTTTGACCTCTCAAGGTCATCCAAGGTCAAATTCAAGGTCACCACACAAGTCGCCATATATGACTTCCCATTTGAAAGTGCCAATATCTAAGCTCTATCTTTAAGCGTTCTATGAGTACAGTCCGGGCAGCTCCCATTATGAAGGAAAAAGGTGCCGAAAATTTTCCAAGTGCAAAATTTTTTTCAAAGGGTGAAAAAATTTTTTTTGCCTAGAAATGGCCCGAAATGGATAGTAACGCGATTTGGGGCAAAAAAAATTTTTTTCGCCGACCCGTCAAAAATTCAAAATGGCCGCCACACGGAGACCGGCGATTCAAGGGCAACAAAACTTATACACATCATAAAGGTACATAAGGGGAATCTTTTGAAACAAAAATCTCAAAACTGATTAGACAGTTTTTGAGAAAATGGCCGCCAAAGTCCAAAATTGGCCATTTTTCGTCAAAAATGGCCGCCATTTTGAGAAAAATGCGAAAATCAGAAAACTAAAAAAAAACCCCCTCTTGAAATATTTTTAGGCATTTTTGTGCAAAATTTCAGAAAAATCCGCCTGTAAACTTTAAAGATACAGCTGTGGACGGACGACGGACGACGGACGCCGGACGACGGACGGACGACGGACGCAACGTGACGGCAATAGGTTATCGGACCATAGGTCCGGTAACCTAAAAAATTAGGCCAAGGGCCGAAGATAGGTTACCGGACAATGTTTAATATTTTAGATGTTAGCCAGGTCACTGGTTGAATTCATGGTCAAGAGAATATTCAGCATATATAACATTAAGCATATATCATGTCCACAGTTGATTGCTAAGCTGTAAATTCAATAATCAGAGAGATATTAGCAATTTTGTGCTGTGGCCTTGAAAATGAAGGGGCAAAGGTCAAATTCAAGGTCATGAGAATTTTCAGCATATATCATTTCCTATATGTTCACAATTGATTCCTAAGCTGTAAAGTAGCTAATAAGCAAGATATTGGCAATTTTGTCCTGTGACCTTGAAAATGAGGTCAAAGGTCAAATTCAAGGTCATGAGAATTTTCAGCATATATCATTTCCTATATGTTCACAATTGATTCCTAAGCTGTAAAGTCGCTAATAAGCAAGATATTGGCCATTTTGTACTGTGACCTTGAAACTGAGGTCAAAGGTCAAATTCAAGGTCATGAGAATATTCAGCATATATCCTTTCCTATATGTTCACAATTGATTCCTAAACTGTAAAGTCGATAATAAGTGAGATATTAGCCATTTTGTTATGTGACCTTGAAAATGAGGTCAAAGGTCAAACTCGATATCATTAAAATATTCAGCATATATCATTTCCTATATGTTCACAATTGATTCCTAAACTGTAAAGTCGATAACAAGCGAGATATTAGCCATTTTGTCCAGTGACCTTGAAAATGAGTTCGAAGGTCAAATTCAAGGTCACGAGAATATTCAGCATATATTATTTCCTATATGTCCACAATTGATTCCTAAGCTGTAGAGTCGATAATAAGCGATATATAAGCCATTTTGTGCTCTGACCTTGAAACTGAGGTCAGAGGTCAAATTCAAGGTAACGAGAATATTCAGCCTATATCATTTCCTATATGTTCACAATTTATTCCTAGTCTCTAATCTCAATATCAAGTGAGATATTAGGCATAATGTGTCCCATTATAAAGCATAGGAGAATTTAACATGGGAAAGTCCCATTTGGGCCGAGTTTGGGCCAAAATGGCCCACTTCGAGCGATTCAAGCGCAACGAAATTTATAGACATCATAGAAGTACATATGAGGAGTCTTATGTATCAAAAAGAAAAAAAGTTACTGAACAGATTTTGAGAAAATGGCCGCCAAAGTCCAAAATCAGGCATTTTTCGTCGAAAACGGCCGCCATTTTGAAAAAAATGTGAAAATCAAAAAACTAAAAAATACCTCCTTCTTGTATTATTTTTAAGTATTTTTCTGCAAAATTTCAGAAAAATCCGCCCGTAAACAAAAAAGATAAAATTACCCCAAGGGCTAAGACAGGTTACCGGACAATATATAATATCATAAACAATAACTTTTATATATAATAGCTATTTTATATTGTGGCCTTGAAAATTAGGTCAAGGTCAAATTTAAAGTCATGAGAGTATTCAGCATATTTGATTTCTTATACGTTCACAATTGCTTACTAAGCTGTAAATTCAGTACTAAGAGAGATATTAGTCATTATGTCCTGTGACATAGAAAATGAAATCAAAAGTCAAATTAAAAGTCATTAGAATATTCAGCATATACCATTTGCTGTGTGTCCACAACAGAATCCTAAGTTGTAAATTTGATAATAAACAAGATACTAGCCAAGTTGTCCTGTGATACCTTGAAAATGAGGTCAAAGGTCAAATTCAAGGTCGTGATAATATTCAGCATATATCATTTCCTATATTTCCATAATTGATTCCTTATCTGTAAAGTTGATAATAAGCGAAATATTAGCCATTCTGTACTCTGACCTTGAAAAGGAGGTCAAAATTCAAACTCAAGGTCATGACAATATTTATCATATATCATTTTCTATCTGTCCACAATTGACTCTCAAGTTGTAAAGTCGATAATAAGCAAGATATTAACCATTTTGTTCTTTGACCTTGAAAATGAGGTCAAAGGTAAAATTCAAGGTCATCAGAATATTTGGCATATATCATTTCCTATATGTCCACAATTGATTCCTAAGCTTTAAAGTCAATAATGAGCGAGATATTAGCCATTTTGTGCCTGACCTTAAAAATTAGGTCAAAGGTCAAATTCAAGGTCATCAAGATATTCGGCATATATCATTTCCTATACGTCCACAATTTAGTCCCAAGCTGTAAAGTGGATAATAAGCGAGATATTAGCCATTTTGTTCTTTGACCTTGAAAATGAGGTCAAAGGTCAAATTCAAGGTCATCAGAATATCCGGAATATATCATTTCCTATATGTGCACAATTGATTCCTAAGCTGTAAAGTCGATAATAAGCGAGATATTAGCCATTTTTTGCTCTGACTTTGAAAATGAGGTCAAAGGTCAAATTCAAGGTCATGACAATAATCATCATATGTCATTTACTGTGTGTCCATAATTGATTCCTAGTCTCTAATCTCAATAATAAGTGAGATATTAGGCATAATGTGTACCATTATAAAGCGTAGGATAATTTAACATAGGAAAGTCCTATTTGGGGCCCTTCGAAAAATGGCCACCACACGCAGACCGGCGATTCAGGGGCAACGAAACTTATACATATCACAGAGGTATGTGAGAGCAATCTTTTGAAATAAAAATCTCAAAACTGTCTGAACAGTTTTTGAGAAAATGGCCGCCAAAGTCAGAAATTGGCCGTTTTCGGCGAAAATTGCCGCCATTTTAAAAAAAATGTGAAAAATGAAAAATAAAAAAAAACCCTCTTGAAATATTTAAAAGTATTTTTGTGCAAAATTTCAGAAAGATCCGATCGTAAACTTTAAAGATAAAATTAGGCCAAGGGCCGAAGATAGGTTACCGGACAAGCCAGGTCACTGGTCAAGAGAATATTCAGCATATATAATATTAAGCATATATCATGTCCACAGTTGATTGCTAAGTTGTAAATTCAATAATCAGAGAGATATTAGCAATTTTGTGCTGTGGCCTTGAAAATGAAGGCAAAGGTCAAATTTAAGGTAATCAAAAAATTCAGTGTATATCATTTTTTATATGTCCACAATTGATTCCCGAGACATACAGTCAATAGAGGAGCAAGATGTGAGCCATTTTGTCCTGTGACCTTGAAAATGAGGTCAGAGGTCAAATTCAAGGTCACGAGAATATTCAGCATATATCATCCTATATGTCCACAATTGATTCCTAAGCTGTAAAATCCATAATAAGTGAGATATTAGCCATTTTGTCCTATGACCTTGAAAATGGGGTCGAAGGTCAAATTCAAGGTCACGAGAATATTCAGCATATATCATTTCCTATATGTCCACAATTGATTCCTAAGCTGTATAGTCGTTAATAAGCGAGATCTAAGCCATTTTGTGCTCTGACCTTGAAACTGAGGTCAGAGGTCAAATTCAAGGTCACGAGAATATTCAGCATATATCATTTCCTATATGTCCACAATTGATTCCTAGTCTCTAATTTCAATTTTAAGTGAGATATTAGGCTTAATGTGTCCCATTATAAAGCATAGGAGAATTTAACATGGGAAAGTCCCATTTGGGCCGAGTTTGGGCCCAAAATGGCCCACTTCGAGCGATTCAAGGGCAACGAAATTCATAGACATCATAGGAGTACATATGAGGAGTGTTATGTATCAAAAAGAAAAAAAGTTACTGAACAGATTTTGAGAAAATGGCCGCCAAAGTCCAAAATCAGGCATTTTTCATCGAAAACGGCCGCCATTTTGAAAAAAATGTGAAAATCAAAAAACTAAAAAATACCTCCTTCTTGTATTATTTTTAAGTATTTTTGTGCAAAATTTCAGAAAAATTCGCCCGTAAACAAAAAAGATAAAAATGTGGACGACGACGACGACGACGGACGACGACGGACGACGACGGACGACGGACGACGGACGCAACGCCATGCCAATAGGTTATCGGACCATAGGTCCGGTAACCTAAAAATGTGGACGACGACGACGACGACGACGACGACGACGACGACGACGACGACGACGACGACGACGACGACGACGACGACGACGACGACGAACGACGGACGCAACGCCATGCCAATAGGTTATCGGACCATAGGTCCGGTAACCTAAAAAAAAAAATTCTGCTAAAACCATAAAGGCATTTCTGCCGAAATGCCTTAATTAGTTAACGGACTAACTTATTACGACCATTAAAATACTGACTTGAACATCTGTGATCAATCCAATACCCTGTACTATGAAAACAAATACATGTAGCACTGGATTCTTGTTCAGAATAGAGAACTGATGTTTTTAGTGAAAACAGATCGATATTATTGAATAAGTTGACCTTAATTTTACTATTTAAGTCTATTATTGACCACAATTAAAAAATGAGAAACATTTGATATTAAGCTCAACAAGGTGAAGGCTTTGTCCAGTACAGATTTCATGAGTGTAACCGAATAAGTTAAGCTTATTATTACTACATGTAGTTACGTCTATTATTGACCACAATAAAAATAGTTAAGACAAGAAATATTTATTATTTGGCTCAACAAGGTAAAGGTTCTGTCCAGTAGAGATTTTATGGCTGTAACCAAATAAGTTAGCATTATTTTTGCTAGTTAAATCGATCATTGACCCCAATAATAATACTTAAGACGAGAAACATTTATTATTGAGCTCAACAAGGTAAAGGTTTTGTCCAGTAGAGATATCTGGGTGTAACTGAATAAGTTAACATTATTTTTACTAAAACATTGATCTGGCTCGAATTTCATCATCTTGAAATGCAGTTTTGGTCAACTTTTGCTCTGAATTTCAACTTGAAACCATGTTTGATATATATTATGAGTCAATATATAACTTATAGTAAAAAGTTCAATCTGGCTCCAATTTCGTCATCTTGAAATGCAGTTTTGGTAAGCTTTTACTTTAAATTTCAGCTTGCAACCAAGTTTGGCACATATTATGAGTCAAAATATAACTTATGGCGAAAAGTTCGATCTGTCTCCAATTTTGTCATCTTGAAATGCAGTTTTGGTTAACTTTTACTTTGAATTTCAACTTGGAAACAAGTTTGTCACATATTATAAGTTGATATATAACTTATGGTGAAAAGTTCGATCCGACTCCAATTTCGTGATCTTGAAATGCAGTTTTGGTCAATTGTTACTTTGAATTTCAACTTGGAACCAAGTATGTCAAAAATCATAAAGTTGAAATATAACTTTAGGTGAAAAGTTTGATCTGGCTGTGATTTTGTTTTTGTTATCGAACATGTCGAAAATGGACATTCATATGCAGTGGTTTCAGTGGTGATCTTGAATTCACCCTTCAATAACCTTGAAAGTTTAATGCAGCAAATTTGGTGGGGAAAAAAAAACAGTTGTGGCCTAAGATTTTACATTTCTCTGGTAATCTTCTCTATCCCTTGTTCTAGTTTTTCACACTTATTAGTAATATATTTGGGGCAAGAGGAATGTTAGTGCTACGGGGATACACCCAAGCAGTCGTAGGCGACCGGAAGCGTGTTCTCTGACATGGCAAATGAGGTTAAAGGTCAAATTCAAGGTCACCAAAGTATTCAGCATATATCATTACCTATATGTTCACTATGGATTCCTAAGCTGTAAAGTCGATAATAAGTAAGATATTAGCTATTTTGTGCTCTGACCTTGAAAATAAGTTCAAGGTCAAATTCAGAGTCATCAAAATATTCAGTGTGTATCGTTTTCTATATGTCCACAATTGGTTCTCAAGCTATAAAGTCAATAGGGGAGCAAGATATTAGACATTTGATCCTTTGACCTTGAAAATGAGGTCAAAGGTCAAATTCAAGGTCATGACAATATTCAGAATATATCATTTCCTATATGTTCACAATTGATTCCTAAGCTGTCAAATCAATTTATAGTTGAGATATTAGTCACTTTGTCCGGTGACCTTGAAATTTAGGTCAAAGGTCAAATTCAACGTCATGAGAATAATCTGTATCATTTCCTATATGTTTACTATGGATTTTTAAGCTGTAAAGTGGATAATAAGCGTGATATTAGTCATTTTGTGCTCTGATCTTGAAAATGAGATCAAAGGTCAAATTCAAGGTCATGACAATATTCAGCATGTATCATTTCATATAGGTCCACATTTGATTCCTAAGCTGTAAAGTCAACTAGACATAAAAGCCTATAGGCTTTGTGGCATCCCCCAATTTTTCTTTTCTTTTCTAATGGTGAAACTTGACTGTTATTATAATACATATACCAGGATTATTGAACACAGGTGGGAGTGAGAGTTCAAACTATAGCAGTTGCTCACTAGACAAATGTCCATCAGATATTTGTTTTAATCTCAATAGGTATTAAATGTACAGACATGACAGACATTCATAATACAAGCAAAAAGGAAATTATTCTGGGTTCTGGCTAAGTAAAACAATGATAATTTGGTCACTGCATGTGAAATACAGCTAGAAAACAAAACAATGCATGTAGTTTCATCCAGATAAACACAGTGCTGTTTTAACTGAATACAATGAACAATTGACCGGCAACCAAGGCCCAGGCAGACCTTCAAAGCTGTTATCTTCAGTTTGGGTCATCATTATATAACCACCTATTGTTTTCTTTAGAAAGGGAAGGAGGGCATCGTTCCAACTTGTTGGTGTTAGTATAGTAAACTGGGGTGAGGGGACAGGAGAGGGGGGGGGGGGGTAAGAGGGGCAGTGCATACAAGTCACTGATACATTGCTACATTCATATGCAGATTAGACTGGCTGACAGTGGAGGTGGGGGAGGGAGAGGGGGGGGGGGGGGGGTATTGCCTTATCACAGGCATTACTGAGCAGGGCTCTCATATACTGCACTGGCTGAGAGGGCAGAGCCTAGCCTCATGCTGGACATGCAGGCTGCAGTCAGTGAATACAGTAGCATGGCTCAGTCACAGTATTACATCTGCATGGGGGCAGGCGAGGGAAAAATTCTAAGTCCAAAAAAAAATACACCCAAAAAATTTTTTCCCCCTGGAAATTGCCTGAATCAAATTATGACATTGACAGGAATCGCCCGATTTTTTTTTCCAAAATGGCCGCTGGCGGCCATCTTGGATTTCGGGTCTCGACGAAAAACAATAGGGGTTAGGAGCAAAGTATTTCGGATGAGCTGTTATAATACATATACCAGGATTATTGAACACAGGTGGGAGTGAGAGTTCAAACTATAGCAGTTGCTCACTAGACAAATGTCCATCAGATATTTGTTTTAATCTCAATAGGTATTAAATGTACAGACATGACAGACATTCATAATACAAGCAAAAAGGAAATTATTCTGGGTTCTGGCTAAGTAAAACAATGATAATTTGGTCACTGCATGTGAAATACAGCTAGAAAACAAAACAATGCATGTAGTTTCATCCAGATAAACACAGTGCTGTTTTAACTGAATACAATGAACAATTGACCGGCAACCAAGGCCCAGGCAGACCTTCAAAGCTGTTATCTTCAGTTTGGGTCATCATTATATAACCACCTATTGTTTTCTTTAGAAAGGGAAGGAGGGCATCGTTCCAACTTGTTGGTGTTAGTATAGTAAACTGGGGTGAGGGGACAGGAGAGGGGGGGGGGGGGGGGGTAAGAGGGGCAGTGCATACAAGTCACTGATACATTGCTACATTCATATGCAGATTAGACTGGCTGACAGTGGAGGTGGGGGAGGGAGAGGGGGGGGGGGGTATTGCCTTATCACAGGCATTACTGAGCAGGGCTCTCATATACTGCACTGGCTGAGAGGGCAGAGCCTAGCCTCATGCTGGACATGCAGGCTGCAGTCAGTGAATACAGTAGCATGGCTCAGTCACAGTATTACATCTGCATGGGGGCAGGCGAGGGAAAAATTCTAAGTCCAAAAAAAAATACACCCAAAAAATTTTTTCCCCCTGGAAATTGCCTGAATCAAATTATGACATTGACAGGAATCGCCCGATTTTTTTTTCCAAAATGGCCGCTGGCGGCCATCTTGGATTTCGGGTCTCGACGAAAAACAATAGGGGTTAGGAGCAAAGTATTTCGGATGAGCTGTGAAAATTTCGGAAAGATAGATCGAGGCGTTCAAGAGTTATGATCCGGAAACCGAACGGCGGAAGAAAAAAAAAAAAAAAAAAAAAAAAAAAAAAAAAAAAAAAGAAAAAAAAAAAAAAAAAAAACAGACAAAAACATAAGGCCTCCCGATTTTCAATCGGGATGCCTAATAATAAGCGAGATATTAGCCATTTTGTCTTCTGACCTTGAAACTGAGGTCAAAGATCAAAATAAAGGTCACGAGAATATTCAGCATACATTATATCATGTATATCATTTCCTAATGTCCATAATAGATTCCTAGTCTCTAATCTCAATATTAAGTGAGATATTTGGCATAATGTGTCCCATTATAAACCATAGGAGAATTTAACATGGGAAAGTCCCATTTGGACCGAGTTTGGGCGAAAATGGCCCACTTTGAGCGATTCAAGGGCAACGAAACTTATACACATCACATGGGTATATACATGTAAGAGGAGTGTTATGCACCAAGAAGAAAAAAAGTTACTGAACAGATTTTGAGAAAACGGCCGTCGAAGTCCAAAATTGGCGGTTTTTTTTTTTAAAAATGGCCACCATTTTGAAAAAAATTGTGAAAATAAAAAAATTAGCCCAAGGGCTAAGATAGGTTACCGGACAATTTTGGTTTTAAGCATTGTAGGTGACATATGATTTTGAGATTTACCAGTCAAGATCATCTTTCTGAATTTCAGAAAGATGATTACCGGACAATATACATTTTAGATATTAGCCTTTTGTCCAGTGACCTTGAAAATAAAGTCACTGATAAATTCAAGGCCATGAAATTTTCAACAAATATATCACTTCTAGTATGTCCACAATAAATTCCGAAGCTGTAAAGTCGATAATAAGTGAGACATTAGCCATTCTGTGATGTGACCTTGAAAATGAGGTCAAAGTTCAAGTTCAAGGTTATGAAAATATTCAGTATATATCATTCCTCTATATTCGCAATTGATTCCTATGCTGTAAATGTAAGTACCAATCTATTACCACCAATACAATCAGATTTTGATGATGCCAATAAGAAACGTAAAATATTACATTTTGCAATAGAAACAAACAAAGCCCGACCAAATAGTTTATCCAAAGACACACTGGCATCTTCAGGGGCAGACAATGTGTTAAATGTAGTTGTTTCTACTGTGCACCAGATGGAATTAGTATACAACTGCCCAACAACCTATGAAAATAATTTAGAAATCCGAATCTAACCCCATGGAATAGATACATGACAAGTACAAAAGTACCCAATCACAAGCCCGAAGGCTACTGAGTTGATGGTATCCTCGGGGACAGATTTAACGTCCGCCAGCAGTGACACCGACTCAGTGGTATAAATGTAAGTATCAATCTATTACCACCAATACAATCAAATTTTTATGATGCCAATAAGAAAGGTAAAATACAACATTTTGCAATAGAAACAAAGCCCGACCAAATAGTTTATCCAAAGACACACTGGCCTCATCAGGGGCAGATGTAAAGATGATAATAAGCGACATATTAGCCATTTTGTTCTCTGACCTTGAAAATGAGATCAAAGGTCAAATTCTAGATCACCAAAATATTCAGCATACATCATTTCCTATATGTTCACTATGGACCCCTAAGCTGTAAATTTGATAATAAGCGAGATATAAGCCATTTTGTATTCTGACCTTGAAAATAAAATGACTAACCTTGGAATTTAGGTCAAGGGTCAAATTCAAGGTCACTAGAATATTCAGCATATATCATTTCCTATATGTTCACAATTGATTCCTAAGCTGCAAAGTCGCTAATAAGCAAGATATTGGCCATTTCGTTCTGTGACCTTGAAAATGAGGTCAAAGGTCAAATTCAAGGTCACGAGAATATTCAGCATATATCCTATATGTTCACAATTGATTCCTAAGCCGTGAAGTCGATAATAAGCGAGATATTAGCCATTTTGTCCTGTGACCTTGGAAATGAGGTCAAAGGTCAAATTCAAGGTCACTAGAATATTCAGCATATATCATTTCCTATATGTTCACAATTGATTCCTAAGCTGTAAAGTCGATAATAAGCGAGATATTAGCCATTTTGTCTTGTGACCTTGAAAATGAGGCCAAAGGTCAAATTCAAGGTCACGAGAATATTCAGCATATATCAATTCCTATATGTTCACAATGGATTCCTAAGCTGTAAAGTCGATAATAAGCGAGATATTAGCCATTTTGTCCTGTGACCTTGAAAATGAGGTCAAAGGTCAAATTCAAGGTCACGAGAATATTCAGCATATATCATTTCCTATATGTTCACAATTGATTTCTAAGCTGTAAAGTCGATAATAAGCGAGATATTAGCCATTTTGTCCTGTGACCTTGAAAATGAGGCCAAAGGTCAAATTCAAGGTCACGAGAATATTCAGCATATATCATTTCCTATATCATGTATATGTCCACAATTGATTCCTAGTCTCTAATCTCAATATTAAGTGAGATATTAGGCTTAATGTGTCCCATTATAAAGCATGGGAAAATTTAACATGGGAAAGTCACATCTGGGCCGAGTTTGGGCCCAAAATGGCCCATTTCGAGTGATTCAAGCGCAACGAAATTTATACATGACACAGAAGTACATATGAGGAGTGTTATGCATCAATAAGAAAAAAAGTTACTGAACAGATTTTAAGAAAACGACCATCAAAGTCCAAAATTAGCCATTTTCGACGAGAACGGCCGCTATGACCTTGAAACCAAGGTCAGAGGTCAAATTCAAGGTCACGAGAATATTCAGCATATATCATTTCCTATATGTCCACAATTGATTCCTAGTCTCTAATCTCAATATTAAGTGAGATATTAGGCTTAATGTGTCCCATTATAAAGCATAGGAGAATTTAACATGGGAAAGTCCCATTTGGGCTGAGTTTGGGCCAAAATGGCCCACTTCGAGCGATTCAATCGCGACAAAATTTATAGACATCATAGGAGTACATATGAGGAGTGTTATGTATCAAAAAGAAAAAATTAGGCCAAGGGCCAAAGATAGGTTACCGGACAATGTTTAATATTTTAGGTATTAGCCAGGTCACTGGTTGAATTCAAGGTCAAGAGAATATTCAGCATATATAACATTAAGCATATATCATGTCCACAGTTGATTGCTAAGCTGTAAGTTCAATAATCAGAGAGAGATTAGCAATTTTATGCTGTAGCCTTGAAAATGAAGGGGCAAAGGTCAAATTCAAGGTCATCAAAATATTCAGTGTATATCATTTTCTATATCATGTATATCATGTCCACAACTGATTCCCAAGCCATACAGTCAATAGAGGAGCAAGATATGAGCCAGTTTGTCTTTGGACCTTAGAAATGAGGTCAGAGGTCAAATTCAAGGTCATCAGAATATTCAGCATATATCATTTCCTATATGTCCACAATTGATTCCTAAGCTGTAGAGTCGATAATAAGCGAGATATAAGCCATTTTGTGCTCTGACCTTGAAACTGAGGTCAGAGGTCAAATTCAAGGTCACGAGAATATTCAGAATATATCATTTCCTATATGTCCACAATTGATTTTGTGCAAAATTTCAGAAAAATTCGCCCATAAACAAAAAAGATAAAAATGTGGACGACGACGACGGACGACGACGGACGACGGACGCAACGCCACGCCAAAGGTTATCGGACCATAGGTCCGGTAACCTAAAAACTAAAAATTAGCCCAAAGGCTAAGATAGGTTACCTGACAATATTGGTTTGGCCATGGCAGCATTGGCAGGTAACAGACCTTGAGATTTACCAATCAAGGTCCACAGTGTGAACATATGGCCTTGAGATTTACCAATCAAGGTTATCCGTGTGAACTTCGATGTCACCATTATATGTATGTGTGCGGCATTTGATATTCTATATGTTCATAATACAAAGATATATCTGGGTGGGATCGTTTAGGCCACTCAGGTCAATTTACACATTCCGATTCAAACATATGGCACTTTTTGCCTAGAAATCTCAAATTATTTCAACCTTTTGACCTTTCAAGGTCATCCAGGGTCAAATTCAAGGTCACCACACAAATCGTCATATATGACTTCCTATCTGAAAGTAATAATATCTAAGCTCTACCTTCCGGTGTTCTATGAGCACAGTGGTGGCAGCTGCCATTATGAAGGAAAAAAGTGCCGAAAATCTTTCCACGTACAAAATGGATAGTAATGCGATTTGGGGCAAAAACATTTTTTTTTCGTGGACCCATCATAATATTTTTTTTCGCTGACCCGTCTGCATGGGACAGTGGAAAGTGTGATTATTATCTTTCTCAGCACAAATCACCAATACAGGAGAAGCCTTCATACCACTTGCAAAGAGTAATAAAAAAAAAAAGGGGGTCGATGATTAAGGACAGGGTCGATGATTACGTACCCTGACGCTAATGCAAATGAAACCAACCAGAACGAGACAATCAGAGATTGCAGACCCTCGCCCTTCAGATTCAGTCACTAAAATTAGGCGATAATTGAGAGTTTTGGTCTTAAGACCATCGGTTGTACGCCATACGATTTGGTATTGGCCAAAGAAAAATACAAAAATAGGTTGAAGATTTAATATTGATTAGAACCGGAGTTATAGCCAATTATGTGCTTTTCTTTTTTCCGTTGCCATGGCAACCGTTTTCTGAGCCACTACCATAGCACTCTAGCCCTATAAATTTCAAATTGATTGGACCGTTTGCCTTTGAGTTATGAGCGCGGACATTTGCACTGAAACGTTGCTGGCCAAAAATAACCGAAATCGTGACCCCCAATTTTTCGACATCGGGCGATAATGGAGAGTTTTCGTCGTACGACCGATGGTCGTACACCAAACGATCGAGAATTGGCCAAAGAAAAATACAAAAATAGTTTTAAAAAATTAATATCAAGTAGAACCGGAGTTAGAGCCAATGATGTGATTTTCTCTTTTCTGTTGCCATGACAACCGTTTCCATCCGATTTTGGTAAAATTTTACAAGGACTGAGCGACTACCACAGCACTCTTGCCCTATAAATTTCAAATCGATCGGCCCGTTTGCCTTTGAGTTATGAGCGCGGACATTTGCACTGAAACGTCGCTGGCCAAAAAAGTTCGAAACCGTGACCCCCAATTTTTCGCCTTCGCGATAATAGAGAGTTTTGATCGTTCGACCACGGGCCATATATCAGATGATCAGGAATTGGTCATAGAAAAATACAAAATTAGTTAGAAAAAATTATCTTGATTAGAACCGAAGTTATGGTCACTTATTGATTTTTACATTTTCCGTTGCCATGGCAACAGTTTTTGTCCGATTTTGACCAGATTCGAGGAGGACCGAGCCACTGAGATACCGCTTCATCCGTATCAGTTTCATGTTGATCGGACTATTCTCCTTTGAGATATGCGCGCAGACAGACAGACAAACAAACAAACAACGGACATACCCAATTGCAATACCCTCGCACCCCTACGGGGCGAGGGTAATTATCTTCAATCGAGACTCTGATATCCAATCTTTGTACCAGCAGTTTGTTTTCCATAAAACGAGTTTCTGAGCTCTGATAATATTGACTTGGTGAATTTCGGGATGTGGTGAATTTAGGACGGATGGCTCGTATCTAACCCTAAACTGTAATGATATGGCTATTATTGTCAAAGACACAGAACATAGAAGGTGTCTGATTTCTGTCTGGGATGTTCGATTACTGTCATTTGAAAGCATATAGTTTGTAATTTACCAATACTGAAGTGGGAAAAAGTTAATATTTCCATACGACCTTATAACTTCTACCACATTTACGTGCATATGCAGTTGCATGTAAAATGAATCATCTAGTATTTTTCACTAGATGAATCTACAGCAACTTTTCATCTTGAGTCACCGTGAACATTCCGGTTACAACATCCTGAAAATTCAAGTTGTTTTCTTGAATATTCAACTTGTTAATAATCTTGAATATTCAACTTGCTATCTTGAATATTCAATTTATTATCTTGAATATTCAAATCCTTATCTTGAATATTCAAGTTGCATCATGTTGAATATTCAACTTGTCATCTCGAATATTCAACTTGTTCACTTGAATATTCAACTTGACATCTTGAATATTCAAGTTAAAAAAAGAAGTCGTATGGCCCTAACAGGCTGCTGTATTATTGAGATTACACCTTATGTGTCCGAGAATTGTATGGTTTACTCTATAAGATTTTAAAAACAACGAAACAAAGATTTATCCACAAGTGTTTGAGGGCTAGAAATAGATTCTACTTGAGATTCCTAAATTCAGATAAGGGCACAGTCACTTGTTACATAAATTGATAAAATGCGTTGGAGCCTGCCATGAAATAAATACGAAAAATGTACAGAAAGGGGCGTGATGACCGCGGCCACGAGGTCACACGTGTCAACTGTTTGTAAATAGATCTACAATTTACAAACAATCTGATAAGAAAACGCCCACACCTTCGAATCGTTTTCTTTGGTCTTGTAGCTCGCTTTCAAAAAATGTTCCAGCAAACTGTAAGTTTCGCTAGCAACTTCTTGTTCCTTATCGTTTGACATGTTTGTGCCATCAAATTTATGGGAAAACTGTCAACGTATTTCGATTACATTTCGATATTTCTTCCTCGATTGTCGTTCATGAAACCATGTGACTATATTTTAGTGCGCATGCGCACGATGCATACAGTATTTCAAACGGTATTCGCCAGGTGTCACTACAGATAACTGTATGGAATGGTCAAAGAGGATTGATATTCAATTCAATTCAATTCAACTTGTTTCAATTCAACTTGTTTATTTCAACATTCACCCATTACATGTACACATGAAATATAACAAGAAAATGCAGCTAACTGCGGGAGACGACATTAGAGCTCGAGCACATCATCAGCACCACGACAGCTGAATGTATCTTACACAATGTTACCTCCCCCCCCTCCCTGCAAGAAAAAAAAGAAAATTGAACCATCATGCCCCACATGATTCCAATTCACCCTATATTATGATGAAACACATAGGCGTACTTCAATCATATTCTTAATAAGTAAACATTTATTTTGAACTCAATGAAACAGATACGCCTGATAAAATGATATTGACCGCAATAAAATATCCTTGAATATTGGATACCAGACATGGGGCAATTAATTTGAAAATTTAGTTGATTGAGTTAGTTAATCTGCCGTTTTTCTTAACTTAATTCAGTTAAGTTAACCCGTTTTTGCATTATTAGTTGATAAAGTTAAGTTAACCTCATAAACCAAATTGATTAAGGTAAGTTAATTATTCGTGGGATGCTCTCTGCTGATCACACACATTGAAGCACACTAGAGAGCTCTCTCCCATTTGTAACTACATTGTTTTTTAACCATATTTGGTACGTACAGTCACTGATCACTGGACACTACAGACCGCTTAACACACACCCATAGTCATCAATCTTTTCCGTACCCCCCCCCCGTCCCCCCCCCCCGCCCCGCCCACACATCATCCACCCACTCAGCCCGTTCTCCCCCAACCGTGTGCCTCTCACCCTCCCTCCAGTCAATTCCTGCTTGCTATCCGGTGTAAAAACATGTGATTTGAATAAACAGATAACTTTAGGATAAGCTGGTCAACATAATCACAGACAACAAAACTCTGTGTGTTAAGTTCTGGTGATAACATCAGTGAGAGCCCTAATTGCTCATTGTTTTGTAATGTAGATTTAATTGTTTGTGTGGCGTCCGTTTTGATAAGCCAACATACATTCTCAACACAATAGTATCAATAAATTATATGGCTGTCCTGAGTGTCCTTAACATTGGCAACAAGCTATATCCCGTGCAGCCAAATGGAGTGTCAAAATAACACCGCTGCATTTTATAATTAATGAAATTAATCAAAAGTTAATCGTATTCTAATTGAATTTTGATTAAAATTGATCGAAAATTAACTTAACCCAATTAAGTTAAAATCACATTGGAAAATTAATTGATTAAGTTAAGTTAAGTTAATTAACTTAACTTAATTGAATCGAAAGTTAATAATTAAGTTAATTTAATCGCCCCATGTCTGTTGGATACTATGAGGAATATCTGCATCTGATATCATGATATAGATAACACATGCATACTGAGCAAATTAAAAGAACAGTTTAAAATAAAAAGGTTTCGCAACCCAGCATGGAACACCTTCTCATGTGATAAAATATGTCAAATTACGGTAAATGTAATCGTGGTACCGCAGACGAATCGTTGTGTTTACTTCATAACGCCAAAGAAGGCCACACGCAAAGTTACATGTACATGCATGCACAAAATGCTGCACAGAAAATTGTGCGTTCCAAAGTACGCGTCATTGCGGTAAAATTTGCTTTGCATTCTGGGAACGTGAATTTCCATCGGCTCCGCCATTTCGACGTTTTTCAGACGAGCTGACCATTTTGCGTAATTTTCTCAAACCTAACATCGATTTATGCATTATATATCGGTTGAATATTCAAAGCTTGCCATCGAATCGAGAGATTTTATGTCAAGGACGAAGAAAATCCTCATTTGAAGTAGGTGTCTGAACGCTTACATGCCAAAACGGGCGTTGATAGGTTGGCATGAAACCTCCATGAAAAAGTCAGCACATATACATGTAGAGAGTTGGGGGCTCCGCCCCCAACGCTCTAATGTCAAAAATCAACATAATGTTGAAAAGGAGAATGACGAAGCATAGCTTATTGAAATCATTCTCCTACCCCCCATACAAAACTTAAATAAATATTAGATATAATAGATCTAATAGATCTAAAAAAAAAAAAGAAAAAAAAAAAGATATCACTAATGATCGGCTCATGAATTCCAAGCAAATGTTGCCCTGAACACGAAAATAGATCATTGAATTGTTCGACCTGTCCGTCAGACTGGGGCCTGTAAGGGGTGGTCCGAACCTTGGTACTCCCCAGCATGATCTGTGCTAGGTTGCTCTCAAATTGCGTGCCCTGATCTGAATGTACGTGCTTAGGTATGCCATGGTAAACCACACACCTATTCAAAAGCAACCGAGCTACCTCGTCCGCGGTGTGGTGGCGTAGTGGGTAGCCGTCAGTGTACTTGGTGAAATAGTCCAAGATCACCAGGATGTATCGGAACCCACGCGGAGTGACTCGGTGAGTATCCAGAATATCCAAAGCGATCCAGTCAAAAAGCGCGCCAGCCTTAACCATGGTTAAGGGGTGGTGGCTAGGAGTCAGAACTCCTTTGCGAGCCTGACACCGTGGGCAAGCTGCGCACCGTTGCACATCGTTGCCGGAACTCCTTTGTGAGCCTGACACCGTGGGCAAGCTGCGCACCGTTGCAGGTCGTTGCACGTTGCATGTCCAATCCGCTACCAGGCCAGTGAAAGCGCTTTTGTTGCCGATGGACGGTCCTCCGGATTCCCAGGTGACCGGTCACCCGGAGGTCATGCAACTGATGGAGCACTTCTTTGCACAGCTCCGCCGGAAGCACCAACTGCCAAATAGGGAGCAGTGGGCTCGGTGGCTCATAGCGCCGGTACAAGAGGCCATCCCTCAAAGCATGCCGTTCCCATTGGGAGACTAAGGACTGTGTCTCCTCCCTGTAGGTCTTCCGCTCAGCATTGAAGGGCTTCTGGCCGGCCTATGGCCCTTTATAACCGGTGTCAGAGCACTGTCAGCTCTCTGCTTCACAGCGAGTTGTGCTGTAGAGTAGCTGCCCAAGAAGCTCGGCTCCTCATCAGTTACGTCCGGCTGCGTACCAGCGGCAATCACCACAGGGGGCAAGGACCGCTCGTACTCAGACTCATTCGAGGACGCAGAGGGTACCCACGAGGAGTACACCGCAGGGCTCGAGGAAGACTCGCTGGAGCTGAGTCGCACCTCCGGTTCAAATGCGGGACGCCATCGCCGGTAATGGTGGGTCCTCGCACGGGGGTGGACTCCTGTGGCTCAGGCGGCCATGTTGTTAAAGGGGGTGGCGGCCTGCTGTCTTCCCGGAAGGTCCAGTTCTGAGTCTGAGGAAGAATCCTCGATGCGCTGGAATGGGGTCATTCCTGCACAGTTGGGGTTCTTGCACTTATGACAACGGGACACCCGTCAGCATTTCCGTGCAACTTTCTGGCGCGGTGCTCAATTTGCATGTCATACTCCTGGAGTTTGACGAGCCACTGGACCACCAAGCTGTCAGCCTCACTACAGTTGAGGAGCCACCGGAGTGAACTGTGATCGGTCTGCAACCGGTAATGCCACCCGAACAAGTCATGCCGGAACCGCTTGGTAATGGTTACCACCACGAGGACCTCGCTGAGAGCCACACTCGCATAAGCCACTACATGCTCCTGCCCGTCCACAATCTGTGAGAGGACACCGCCGAGTGCGAAGTTACACGCGTCAGTGTCCAGGATGAACTCACAGTCCGGACGAGGGTGCCGCAGAACAGGGGCTGCCACCAGGGCCTGCCGGAAGCCCGAGAAAGCAATTGCTTGTTCTCAGGTCCCAGACAAAATCGACGCCCTTTTCCGTGACGACAGTAAAGGTGCGTGCGAGCTTCACGAAGCCTCGAATAATCCAGCGGAAGCCTCGAATAATAAGCCCAAGAAGGACCACCTGTCCGCCACGTTACAAGACCGGGGCCAGTGCTGTATGGCCTCGATCTTCGTGGCGTCTGGTTAGACTGCGGTGCCTGTTAACATGAAGCCCAAGTACAATATCTCTTCGGCGAAGAGATCGCACTTGCTGGGCTTCAATTTAAGGCCTGCGTCGCGAATGCGATGGAGTACCATCTGGAGATTGGCGAGGGTTTCCTTGAATGACCGGCCATACACGACGACATCGTCGATGTAGACAATACATCTCTTCCAGAGGAACCCTTTGAGTACCATCTCCATAAGGCGCTTGAATGTCGCAGGGGCGTTGCAGAGCCCGAACGGCATTACCTTAAATTGGTAGAGCCCATTCTTGGTAACAAAGGCAGTTCTCGTCCATCTCGACCTGCCAATACCCGGAGGCCAGATCCAGAGCACAGAAGTAGTGCGATCCGCCCAGGGCAATTTGGATCTATTTTGTGCGACCAGTGTGGTGGAGATGTTGGTATTATTTGCTGCTGCTGTATATATATTGGAAGTGTGCAGTCTGAAGATGCACTTATATTGAAATTCTTGTTGTGAACTGAATGCCTGATGTTTATATCGTCCGACCTGTGACCAGTGGCCTTTTAACGTATGTCTGTACACGTGACGCCGAGCTGATGTCAAGTCCTTACCTAGCGTCCAATGCTGTGTGATGTGAGACGTCTGTGCTGTCTGGGTACCTACCGTCTACGCACGTCTTTCGAGTCCGGATATTTCTCCGTGGAATCCACTCCTGGCACTTCGTGGGATCTGCTAGGGAAATTCACGTCGTGGGATCTGTAACGTGCTTCGTGGGATATCGCTTTGCCTGGGACCACCGTCTGTGTGTGTGTGAGTGTGTGTGTAGTGCGTGTTTGTATTGTTTTCAATCTCCGATATATATATATATTGTAAATCTATGAAAATTGATATGTGGTTACTGAATTTGCATTGCGTGTTGACACAATTGTTGTGTCGGATTTGAACTCTGCATTGACGATTGTAACTATTGAATTGGTGATTATTGTGAATGTACTGGTGTATTGATTAGAACTTGTATCACTTGCTTGAGTATTTGAGAAACTTAGATTGTAATTCATTTCATTTTCACCTGTACTATATCATTCATGTAAATACATCATTATCGTTTTATTCTATTGTTGTTGTTGGTTCCTACATACATAGTTCGGGATTGTACTCCTTGACAACTTTGAACCAGATCAACTTTATTTCTTTCCAGATTTCCCAGTCATTGATTGTGTTGCAGGTACACACATGTGCACGGGTCTGGGTGCACCAGCTTGCTGTGTGATCTAATTATAACCTGAGTTTGAAATGTATGGTGTGTATGAACGAGTGAAAGGTCACTGGTCTTAGATTATTGATTTCTATGAGTATATGATTTCTATGAGTATTTCGGGTATATATATGAGATTATTCTGGTCCTGTATGTTTTTGTATGTTTGAAATATGTCTACCAATTTTGACAAATGGATGGCCATCGCAGAGAAGATGGGCTATCAGGGAAAAGAAATGAGAGAATTTGTTTTAGCACAGCAAGCTGCAGAGAGAGAGATGAGCGTGCAGCTGAAAGACAAATGGAGAGAGAGCGAAAAGAAAGAGCAGACGAACTGCAGAGACAAGAAAGAGAGGACCAATTGGAGAAAGAGAGGTATGAGAGAGAGAGCTACTTAAGGTAAGAGAAGAAAGAGAGTTTGAAACCAAGAAGCTTGAGTAAACTCATGATGAATCGTCTCTAAATGAATCTGGTAGTATGCGTGGCAGTTCAGCCAAAACTCCTGAATTACCCGCATTCGGTGAAAATACTGATGAACTTGATTCTTTTTATCTTGAACGTTTTGAGAGATATGCCCGAGCACAGTCATGGCATGTATCACAGTGGGCAACCAATCTGAGTGCTTTGCTATCAGGAAAAGCATTGGAGGTATACGCAAGAATGGATTCTCATGACGCATTAGATTATGATGCTTTGAAACAAGCAATCCTCAACCGATACGACTTGAACGAGGAGGGCTTCAGAAAGAAGTTTCGAGAAGGCCGACCAGAGATGGGTGAAACTCCATCCCAGTATGTGGTGCAACTGTCGTCATATCTAAGCAGGTGGGTGGAGCTTTCAGATACAGGTAAGGAATACGATGATTTTTTCAATCTAATGGTAAAAGAACAGTTTTTGTCACAATGTGATCGAGAATTGTCCTTATATCTGAAAGAGAAGCCTCAATTATCTCTGCATGATCTGGCAATACAAGCTGAGCGATACAACATTGCTCACAACAAATCATTCAGTGTGCGTAAGTCTTCAGTTCCACAACAAAGAGACGTTAAGTGCTACGTGTGTGGTGAAACGGGTCACAAATCCGTAGTTTGTAAACAAAAGAAATTTAAATCCGCTTTCATTCCCACATGTCATAGGTGTGGTGAGAAGGGACACATTGCCCCTAAGTGTCATGGACGATCATCCCAGGACCGACCAATGAGAGAGTGCTTTATCTGTGGCTCTAAGGCGCACATAGCATGAGACTACAACCGGAAACAAACAGGGTTTGCTGCTGCAGGAGGTAGTGAAATTGATGAAATTGATGAAAATGTTGATCATGTTGCTAATGCATACATTGAACGATCCGTCGAGTCTCCAACAGGTGCCGGGTGTTCGTGTATAGGTACTGAGAGCATAACTCTTGCCTGTGGGAAACAACTACCTTACATGATGGGAGCATGTCAGAAGCCGGATAGGAGAGACTTGCCAGTTACTCTTGGTATTGCAAATGACCAACAGGTAGAGGTACTGAGAGATACTGGTTGCACAGGTGTCGTCATAGAGAAATCACTAGTAAAACCAGAACAATTCTTTGATGAACACATGTTATGTATATTAATGGATGGCTCTGTTTTGAAAGTCCAGTTGGCAGATGTAGAGGTCGACACGCCATAATACACAGGAAAGGTACAAGCGATATGGAGAAGCCAGTTTACGAATTGGTGATCGGCAACATCCCTGGAGCCAGACCAGTTGAATCTCCAAGCCCTGTCTGGAGATTACCTGACACCACAGCAGTGATGACAAGAGCAGAGGCCCAGAAGGTGAACAGGGTATTGAAGCCATTAAAAGTGTCTGAGGGAAGTAAAGACCTCGATGTCCAATCCTTCATTTCGCTCCAGCAAAATGATGCAGATGTTGCAAAGTTGAAAGTGAAGCAGGAAAAACGTAAACATGGCAACAAGTTTGTTTGGTTTGACATACACAAGGACCTCCTGTATCGGTACACAGAAGATGCCAGTGGCAAGAATACTAGACAGTTGGTGGTACCTAAATCTTTACGTGATTCTGTTCTCCATACTGCTCATGCATCTATCCTAGCAGGTCAAATGGGAATCAGAAAGACCCTCAACAGGATTTCAGCTTGCTTTTATTGGCCAGGAATCGAAGGAGACGTCACAAGATATTGCAGGTCTTGTGACATTTTTCAACGAACTATCCCAAAAGGTAGAGTGACTAAGATTCCTCTAGGTGATACACCTATCATAACTACTCTGTTCAAAAGGGTCGCTGTAGATTTAGTCGGTCCAATTCACCCTCTACCACGGAGTCGGTTGCTGAAGCATTGATATCGATATTTAGTCGTGTTGGAGTTCCGGAAGAGATGCTGAGCGATCTCGGTACTCAGTTTACCTCTGATCTCATGAAGGAGATAACCCGTCTATTGTCCATTCACAGGCTAACGACCACCCCTTACCATCCGATAGCCAATGGATTGGTTGAACGAATGAACGGCACAATCAAGTCGATGCTGCGTAAACTTACAGCTGAGAAGCCGAAAGACTTCCACTCAAGGAGTACAATCCCGAACTTTGTATGTAGGAACCAACAACAACAATGGAATAAAATGATAATGATGTATTTACATGAATGATATAGTACAGGTGAAAATGAAATGAATTACAATCTAAGTTTCTCAAATACTCAAGCAAGTGATACAAGTTCTAATCAATACACCAGTACATTCACATTAATCACCAATTCAATAGTTACAATCGTCAATGCAGAGTTCAAATCCGACACAACAATTGTGTCAACACACCATGCAAATTCAGTAACCACATATCAATTTTCATAGATTTACAATATATATATATATATATATATATCGGAGATTGAAAACAAAACACACACGCACTACACACACACTCACACACACACACAGGCGGTGGTCCCAGGCAAAGTGATATCTCACGAAGCACGTTACAGATCCCACGACGTGAATTTCCCTAGCAGATCCCACGAAGTGCCAGGAGTGGATTCCACGGAGAAATATCCGGACTCGAAAGACGTGCGTAGACAGCACAGACGTCTCACATGTCACAGCATTGGACGCTAGGTAAGGATTTGACATCAGCTCAGCATCACGTGTACAGACATACATTAAAAGGCCACTGGTCACAGGTCAGACGATATAAAAATCAGGCATTCAGTTCACAACAAGAGTTTCAATATAAGTGCATCTTCAGACTGCACACTTCCAATATATATACAGCAGCAGCAAATAATACCCACATCTCGACCACACTGGTCGCACAAAATAGATCCAATATCCACATATGTGTCTCAAATTTCTCAATATAATGTGTGTCCCAAATCGACGCAAACTTTCATATATCTTCCAATATAAACAACGTGCCCATGCACGGCAATAATATTCAACGTCTCACAGCCAGTCCATAATGCCGCATGCTGCTCCCAATAATATCTCAACCCCACTAGCTGAATGCCCGAAGTTATATATCAACCGCCTGACCCGCGCCACGTCAAAGATGAGCTAAACAATACCTAAAAATAGCAACACGAAATGCCACTTAACCGTTGACACAATACCTAAACCAACTCACATGATCAGCGTTCCCAGATACGGAACTCACCAGCGACCGCCAATGCTTCACTCAAGCAAGACCACGAGACAGCTATACAACAGTACTACAGTGTGGTGCAAAATTATGAGAAGGATATGTTCTCAAAATATTATACAAATTGTCACTGTGTGACAACACCCCCTTTCCTTAAAGAGGAAGTTACTTAACTAAAGTTAACACACAGGTTATGTGTTAAGACACACGACTCTTTCATACCAAGATTCACGCATAGCGACTCAAAAAGTCTGTGAAAACATTGTCGCTACCACGAATATACTCAATCTGCATTGAATAAGGCTGCAGCATCAAAGCCCAGCGCATAATTCTATCATTGGTCACCTTGTTCTTATTCATGCACACCAACGGTAGGTGATCAGTCTGCAACAGAAACTGTTTACCAAATAAATACACATGAAATTTCTTAACCGAGTGGACCACTGCCAAACATTCTTTTTCAATAGTCGCATACGACCTTCCTCTTGGCAGTAGTTTGTGGCTCGTGAATGCCATATGCCTCAATTCCGCATCATATCTCTGCAGCAGTGCACCTCCGATTCCAGTATCCGAAGCGTCAACCTGTAAAATAAACGGCTTACCGAAATCTGGAACTTGCAGTATGGGTTTATGTGTAATGAGATCCTTCAACTGCATGAAACAAGCTTCATGCTCATCTGTCCACTCAAGATTCTTTGGCATAGCCTTCCCTGTTAGATTTGTGAGAGAAGCGATCACATTTGAAAAATTGCCAAATTGATTAGAGTAGTAAGTTACCAAACTGATGAAAGATTGCAACTCTTTCCGTGTTGTCGGACGTTTTGCGTTGCGGACCTTTTCTACATTGCTATCCATCGGTGTCACGCTGTTGTAGCCGAGTTTATGGCCAACATACTCGATAGTTACAAAACCAAACAAACATTTTGCTGGCTTAATAGTAAGGCGGCTTCTCGTAACCTTTGTAGCAACTCCTTTACGGTCTGTACATGTTCAGACCACGTCTGGGTATGGATAAGTATATCATCAATATAGCTATGGACATGTTTGATACCTGACAGTAGCTTACGCATTATTCGGACGAAAGTTGCACCTGACGTGAATTAACCCAAAAGGCATTCTGACGAAGTGGTAGCATCCGCGATCCGGCGCCACAAAGGCAGTCTTCTCCTTGTCCTCTGGCCGCATTTGGATCTGCCAGTAACCCTTACTAAGGTCTAGCTTACTGAAATACCGATCATTTGTTAGCTGGGAGAAAATATCTTGACAGTTATTCATAGGTTCAGGATCAAAGACAGTAATCTAGTTTAGACGTCTAAAATCCACACAGAATCCATTCGATCCATCTGGTTTCTTCACCAGGACAATAGGTGCGGAATATGGAGACTCTGACGGCTCGACCACACCAAGTTCCAACATATCGTCAATCTCTTTGCTCATCGTCTCACGGACAGCATATGGTACAGGATAGGGTTGACACAGACTGGTTCTGAGGTCGTCAAGTGGATTTTATGTTCCATGAGATTTGTGCAACCTGGAAGTCCAGACAAAACTTCCTGAAATGAATCAATTACCTTACTGAGCTCCTGTTTCTGCTCACTTGTTAGCGTGTTCCCGATGTTGCAACGACTCTCGGGTTCCTTCTGTCCACAGAAGATCTCTGCTTGATCATTTGTCAGATCATCTGGTATGTCTTTAAGAGCTGTGGCACACACTCCCTGCAGAACTGACTGAGATGGAGGATCTGTCAACTTCCTGTGAACATAAAGCTTCAACATGTTTGCATGGAAAAGTTTGTGCTTTCCCTGCACGTCAATCAGGTAGTCATACTTCGACCGCTTTCCTAAGACCTTGAAAGGACCACGCCATTGGAGTACAAGTTTGTTGTGATCAGTTGGCAGCATCACAAGTACTTCATCACCTATTTGGAATGAACGATCACGAGCTTTTGCATTATAGTACCGGGCATATAGTACCGAGCTTGCACTTCCTTCTGGGCTAGCTCGCAAGTTTCTGCTAACCTATCCTGCAAATCTAGCACATAATGGTACACATGTTTTGTGTCCGGTTCGATGTCTTCTTTCGTCCAACATTCCTTCAGAACTTGCATTGGACCACGGACTGACCTGCCATACAAAAGTTCAAATGGGGAAAATCCAGTCAATTTATTTGGTACTTCCCTGAGTGGATATGAGTGCCTTCTGCCTGGCATCATTGAGTTTATGATAGTCCAAGCAGAACCTACACGAGCCGTCCTTCTTCTTCACCATAACCACAGGACTCGCCCAAGGGCTATCACTGGGTTCGATGATGTCTAGCTCGAGCATATTGTGCACCTCCTGGTCAATGACCTCTTGGTGCACGATAGATGCTCGCCGTAGATGCTGTTTGATCGGACGCCTGTCCACGAGGTCGATGCGGTGTTTGGCCACGTCTGTCTTGCCAACCGCACCACCAGGACTCAGGAACACATCTGCATACTGCTGGAGCAGTTTGCGGAGAGCTTGACGCTGATTTTCATCCAGCCGGTCCTTCGGAACACGACATTCCAAATGGTCCGGCAGGGTGAACGAATCATCTCCGGTGGCTGCTTGCACGCAGGCAGCACGACAAACAGGATCATCGGGGATAACCCGGCTAGATGCCGCCAGTGTGGCAATGGCTGCCACACAACCGTGGCGCAGTACAACCGGAGCATCGGTGGGATTCACCACGAGAATAGGCATCACACGGGTGTCGGACTTGACCAGAGTCCCAACCAGCCCGAGCCTCGTTTTCCAGGCGAAATTACTCACGGGTTGCGCTATACACGGACGACCATCAAGGGGCATGCATGGATGATGCGGCCTCGCCTCAATGATCATCTCGCTCATAGGCGACACAGTGATTGTGCGTGCTGCCCGGAGTTGGAATGAACGGATCGGACCCGCCGAAAAGGAACTGTGTGTCCTCTCCCAACCGGAGTTCACCTTCGCTGAAGTTGGTGATCACCCGGAAGTTCCACAGGAAGTTCATCCCAATGATCCCAGCCGCCTCGATATTTGCAACAATTGCCTCTGTCATATACACCTTGTCCCCAAGGGTAATAGGCAGATCGATGATACCATGGATACGGATGCAGTTGTTACCAGCCCCGAAGAGCTTGTAACTGCCAGGATCCCGCAACCTAAGGTCGAAGAGAGCGGTTTCCCACTTAAAAGTCCCCGTGGCTACAAGGCTAACCTCCGAGCCGGAGTCAAGGAACCGGACTGGCTCCCGCCCAAAAGACAAGGGCAGGTACCAGCACGCTGAGCGCTGAGTTCCGCTACGGAGTCCTTGTTATCTGCCTCAGCGGCGGAGGAGCCAGACGGATCCTCAGGGACCTCTTCTGGAGAAGTTATATCTACCTGAGTAGATAGTAGCTTGTCCACAGGTGGTGCAGAGACGGGTGCCACAAAACCACTGTTCCCGGATGCAGTGTTCGCATGACAAAATCACTGAGTTCACGAACCAAGTTTGCTGTGGCTTCTTAGAGAGTCAAGGCACCTGGTGGCACAAAAAAATCGCCGAGTTAATGAGCTAATTTTGCTCGTGCTGCAACAGGTGACCGAAGTAGACTACCGGATTCGTCGGGATTCCGATCCGGACCGGATCCTGGTTGTCCATATTGATAAAATGAAGCAGTACAAGGGCCACTTTTCTTGGATCGGCCCATTCAGGATGCAGAGCCAGAAGATGTTCCAATTTTGAACACATCTGGTCAGCATCCGTGGACTCTGGACGATCGAGTATGGTAAATGGTAGGTCTTCCACACCAAACTGATTCATTGGATGGGAGTCCGAACGACTTACCTCTGGTCGTTCTCAACGCTCCACTGGTGCTTCCGGACCATGTGGATGAAGGGCGGCCACGTCGTCAAACACGTGCGCCTTCGCAGTACGGGTGGGACTGACATTCCGCTCATACAGATGCAGGCGTGGTATCTGTCTATCACTCCAACAATAGATTTTAGGTAGCTCCGCAGGAATCCAGATTGCTTAACACTGCGATCACTACTTTGTGGTGGTCTGCAAGTGTGCGCGTGGATAGACACTCCGCCACTCTGCATCTGACCTCCTGTAGTTTCTAGCACTAAGGTCGTCGGGCAGGCCTATCCGCATCATGTGGACTGTTGTCCGGCGCAGTTAACCCAATGCTTGTGCCGACTGGACCACGTTTTGTGATATGCCAGATGCCAGATGGTCCCGGGACAGCCTCTCATATGGCCATAAAGAG
Organism: Terebella lapidaria; assembly: GCA_949152475.1. Taxonomy (NCBI): domain Eukaryota; kingdom Metazoa; phylum Annelida; class Polychaeta; order Terebellida; family Terebellidae; genus Terebella; species Terebella lapidaria. Next base: position 50,467,814 of record OX424555.1, on the reverse strand, counting down.
GTTAGGACTTTCGTCCGTTACTTCCCCAATGATGATGAGGAGCTGGCTATGGACGTGGGGATAGTGTCCGGACGTGCGAATTGATATCTGCGGCTCGTCTGCATGACTCGTTCGGCGCTCCAGACGCTTTTAGGTAACATGCTTTGGCGTATTATCACCCATGCGCCAAAACTGTGATTAAGGTTATAGTGGTTTAAGAGTCTCTAATGGCAGGAAACCATTTCTAACATATTTTAATGAATCCGCAAATGTGGCCCGACCGTGGCAGTAGGCTGGCGCTTGTTTTGTCCTGGTTGCATACGATCATGCGCAATTTGGCCGGAATGTCTGAAATCCCTTCCCTTCTTCTAAGGAGGGGGTCAAATTCTACTTTAATCCCTATCACTACATTTCTAAGGTCAATGTGTCAGTTAAGTGTGGTTGTCTGGAGCTGGACTCCGTCCACGGGCAGTCCCGGATGAGCACTGGCAATTCATTTCATCATATTTAGGGTTCTCTAGAATGGGCGTCAGCATGAAGGGCTGTGCCCCCTAACCCCTGGGTTACAGATCTTTCAGCTTCTCATCTAAATCTATTGAACCATGCTCCCTTAATTGATTTGTGGCTCTAGGTTTGGAACGTAGCATTGCTCAGTGGCTTTTCTGTACGCTGTGGTTGCTAGTGGGCGCCTAGGTAACACCCACTGGGCGCACAAGTGTCTTTAGAGCTATGGATGGCATATACACGTTCGCCTTGTAATTGTACCATCGATTTCGAGGAGTGGTTTTTTTTATTCACCCATATTTCATATTATAATTTATGGGTGGATTACTCAACCACAAGTATGCGCAACTCCGTGGAAATTCTATTCTTTCTCGATTAATATCACAATTGAGTTAAGCATGTGGGAAATCTCCTCCCTGCTGCAATCAGGTTTAAAATCAGGAGACTTTTGTTCTCGCAAGAGGGATGTGAGAGATTTTGTACATGTTGGCAGTGGCAGAATGCGTTACCTAAGACAAAAGTTGGGAGAATAATTAATAATAATTAATTTCATTATTGCTTTCGACTGTTTATTCTTGTTATTTCCACAAGTGGACGGCTACTGTCAATCTGAATACAATCTCTATCCTGACGTAGTGATTATTTCTCGTCATTGACCACCAGTGCGACAACTTTATGCTAATGACGTGATTTAATTACTGATTAACATTGCAGGATCCCAAGGGATGACCTACATAAGATTTGGACACCAGCATACACGGTAGGAGCCACCAGGGGGAGATGATATGTATAGGCCTATGTATGAGCCTGCAGAAAAACGTTATCTGTTTGTTGCTCTGTGCTATTGTCTATCAGAGAATAGACGTTTCCAAGGAGACATGTGTACATGCTGCGTGTGTAGAATTGCTGCCTTTTGTTTTTGCTAAATAAGCCTGTGGCCAGTGTAGCTGGTCATTCAGAAACTTGGTACTGGTGGAGACAGATCTGCGGATCTTGACTCCCAGTGTTTTATACTAGAGTGTTTGAATATGTCAGAGCACTCTGATGGGGAGGGCAAGGGAGGAAAGGTGCATCTGGTTCGTGATCGCAAGATCAGATCTGGGGATGAGTCCCTTGAGCGAAGTCACATGCGTTTTGACAAACTCGTCCTCTGGAAAGTGGCCAGTGATTCTACCGGATCTGAATCCGGCTCCGCCAGTGATATCGAGAGTGTTCTCAGCAGGACAGACCTCGTGACAGGTGGCGAGCATGACGACAGTGGAGCCCAGTAGTTGCTACGCTGTGATCCTCTTTCCGGCATGCAGAGTCGACAGAGATAGGCGAACAGGGGTTCGTTGTTGTAGAGCTACAGTTACATCCGACCGAGGAGATGCCCGCGTCCAAATGGCCGTGGCAGTCTGGGCAAGACGTCTGAGGAGACTTCATGCAGTTCTACAGCTGCGGACTCTGGGTCGGCTGTTGAGGGAGCATCCGTGAGTTGGGCCACCGGGTTGAAGCCCGGAGACCCGGACGAGAGACAACTCGCATCAGACTGGTGCATTGGGGGAAGAGGGCCTGACACTGAACAGGAGGGCTTTGTAACACTTGTGTACAGGTCATCTGTCCACGAAACCCAGTAGAACACGCAGAAGCAGATGGAGGTGAAAGCCAAAACAGCCATTCACGGTGTATCCGAGTCGGTGCTGAGTCGGGCATCGAGAAGTCTGCCACCAAGAAGAACCAGAGGCATCGTAAGTGGCTGAGGATCTCGACCTCAAGCGGCGGCATCCCGACTACCAGGTTCAGAGACAGGCAAAGTCGTGTTAAAGTGCCGGCTCCTTTGGGAAGCCGCACTGACAGCACATCCGCCCCGCCCGGACCGAGTCGAAGGGCTCCTGAGCAAGAGACCACCTATACCTCGTTGCGACCTTCGTCGCAGGACCTATGCCGCAATACGATGCACTGTGGTTGAAGATTCTGTGGAGTAAGGCCCAGCAGAAGGGCAAGAAGCTGTCCGAAGAGGCATTGATGGCCGGCTGGTTGAAGGAGAAGAAAAACCAGCCACGCACATGGGCGCACCCGATGACACTGACCGCAGTCCGGTCCAGGCAGGATTCAGCGTCCTGCATCGGAGCAGTCCCCAGCTAAGCTGCTGCGGCACGAGGTGGGCCTTGAACTGCCTGGAGTTCAACAGGGCGAATTATTTCATGCACGGTATTCCAGGGATTCCCTCTTCCGCCACTCCACGGATGTGCGAATCACAGCTGAAGTGTATATTATCATGATTGTTATTATTACGGTATTATTGTTATTATTATTATTATTATTATTATTATTATTATTGTTATTGTTATTATTATTATTTTTATTATTATTGTTATTGCCAATTAGTATATCGTGAGTATACTGAACTCCCGGGACTGAACTATAACGTTGGTTGTACCAGAGAATCTGGTTGTAACGGTATGCGCTTATATACGGTAGGCCTACCACGGGGGTCAAGCGAACCTGAATTATTCGGAGGAACATTGGCGCCCCTGAATAATTATTGGCAGTTGGGGCGTGAGATCTTTGGAGGAAAACGTGACAGTAGGCTGCTTAAACGCCGCAAATAACTCGACTATACGATGTGTGAACAGACAAAGCAATGCCACCATAGAGTATAGGATATAGTTCTGTATTTATTGACAATATACAGGTTCCCTAGGCTTTCCTAGTTTATTCATAATTATATTCACCGATCCTGAACACCGATATAAATTAACCCACCGAGGTCAATAATACGTGGACGTACTCTGGTTTCGCACATATAAACACTCAAAAGTACACCAACTTCAAAGGATATCAATAGTAAATTAGTACTAGAACATCGGCTTTTGATTGTAAGGTGTTTTATTGTGTTTTTGTTTCACCTTATGTGTTTTTGGCCAGGTTATGATTTATTGGGAGGGGGCAATATTGAGATATTTTTTAAAAATATATAAATCATTGCGAATGTACTTATGTTGTGGTTTAAAAGGCTATTCGGTGTCTCACTTTGAAAATACATAATCCTCAGGACATGCACTGATGGAGAAACACGGAGTGTTCAGGAAGGTAGGTTTATTTTTCATGAATCTCCAAAAGATTCATGTACCTCCTCCCGATAAATCATGCCCCGGCCAAAAATCACGTAGATATGACTTGGATGAAAGTTGAAACAAAAACACAACACACTACAATTGCAAGCCAATGTTCTAGTACCGGTATCACCTTACTTCAGAGTTAGGGTACTTTTGAGTGTTTACTGACGCATAACCAGAGTAATTCAATGTGTTATTTCTCCTGATGGGTTCATTTCTATCGGTGTTCAGAATCGGTGAACATGATTGTGAATAAACTGGGGACGCTAATGAACTAACAAATACATAACTGTAGGCCTATCCCATACTCTATGGTGGCATTGTTTTGTCTGTTCACACATCTTAGGCGAGTTATTTGCGGCTTTTTAGCAATCTACTGTCACGTTTTCCTCCAAAGATCTCACACCCCACTCCCAATCATAGACATACATAATATATCCATGCTCCCAATAATTCAGGGGCGCCAATGTTCCTCCGAATAATTCAGGTACGCTTGACCCCCGTGCCTACGGTACGTCCAGTGTGACGTCATTCGTCAAAAATGGGAAATTCGTCTTGGATTTGACTTGGTGTTGGTGTACTGTTGGTAGATTGACCAGAAATTGGAGGCGTATACGTGGTATATTGACTCAACTGGTGATAATTTATCATGTTTGGATATAAATAAGATATTCCACTTGCATCACAACCAATTTCATTCACCTGTATTTTATCTGTTTAGTGGGCGATAATAAGTGGATGTAGTAGGGGAGAGTTGCCTTAAAGGGCCACTGTATCATGGGAATCGGCTTTTATGGAATTTCCAATATTTTTCTCCCGACGCTTCTATTCATAGAACAAAACGTCAGATGACGTTTTTGACCTAGGATCTCTGCCGAGCCGACCTGGGCTGATCTGAGCATTGGCTCGGTACAGATCATGGGTCAAAACGTAATCTGACCTTTTGTTCTATAAATAGCATGACAACACTTCGCTAGGCGGCGCGCGCAAGCAGTTTTTCGCGGGAGCGAGAAAAGTGAAGCTCGTTAAACCCGGTTTGGGTGGGGTCATGTTACGGTCATTTTCGACCAATCAGAATGTCTTTTACATAGCATATTTGGTATGTAAGGAAAGGTTAGACATCGGCCTAGGTGACAAGAGCCCTCGTTTTGAGATCTGACCCAATTTTGGAGGTGAAAGTTCAGCTCAAAGTTTTTTTTCACTCCAAAAAACAAGTTAAAACTTCTTGTCGCCGATCATACATGGTTTAATTTGTGAATTGATGTTTTTTCTTTCATAATATAATGATATTTCAATCATAAACCCCCGTACTGCTTGGGAAATTGCTTCAAAATGAAGGGCCTGTCGTGTTTTATCTGCACTTCCGCCATCTGTTTAGTATTGGTTGGCACTCGAAGCCCCTATTATCGCCCATGTAAACAAGCTTGGCTATCGTTTTTTGGAGACATCAGAGAAAAATTCTATTTTGGGCATATCTCATAAGATTTTTTTATTGACCTTTGTCTTTGATAACATTACAGTAAAGGAGTACCTTGGACATTTTGCTACAAATAAAACAATTTTTTGTGACTAGAATTTTGTCAGAAATGGCTTCAGTGATCATTTGTTCTACTTCTAATGGCCTGATGAGGGCAAATTTGACAAATTTGGGCACAATGATCACCACCAACGTCATATATTTTTAGTGTGTATGATGTTGCAATGTGTAAAGTAATTAATATTGAATATTTTCAAGCCCTGAAATATGTATTATCACGTTTTGTTTGCGTGTAAACAGCGAGCTTCACTTTTTTGGACTTTTCCCTAATTTTTGTCTTCAGAAGGACCTAACGTACCCCTCTTTGAAATGCTCTAGCACCTCTGCATCAATACCTACGGTCGATTTTGTTACATATTTGTTTTCCTGAAGCTTCAAGCTTTCTTTTGGTGTATTGTATGACCATGTAGACCCAATATTTCAGAAAGGTGTTGTCATGCTACTATAAATAGAAGCGTCGGGAGAAAAATCTTGGAAATCCCCTAAAAGCTGAATTCCATACAGTGGCCCTTTAAATTATAATACAGCCGTTTCGAGATAGAATCTGCCCAATGCCACGTACAGTTTATATTCCTTGCGGTCTTAGTATTTGCAGATCTTTTTGTTTATTATGGGATAGCCAAGCTGGTTTTATCGTGTTTTGGTTTCATTTTGACAGATAAAATGACGTGTTTTCATGACGTCACAATACAGTAACTTAACTTTAATACCTCACAGTGGAGAGTTCTAGGGTCCGCAAATTGTATCTCGAAACAACCGTATTGGACTCCCTAAGCGGATGGGGCGCGTTTCTTTGTGTCAGGTTTAATGTAAACTTTGTCAATTTTTTAAACCTTGGAAGTTGACAAAGTTTGTGAACCTTCTCAACCTTTTCTTTTGCTAGAAACTGATTTAACAGAAAGTGAAAGTGAAACTGCTTGTATACGAGCCATCCGTCCTAAATTCGCCGCATTCCCAAGTTCGCTAACGTGGATTTCAAGCCTTGTAATGTAAATGAAACTAACAAGTTTGATCGTTAATCGAGATTCTGATATACAATCTTCGTTCCAGTATTTTTTTCCCCACAAAACGAGCTTCTGAGTTCTGATAATATCAAGTTGGCGAATTTTGGGGATACCCGAAAACTTGTTCCAAGTTCCAAGTTCCAAGTTCCGAGTTCCAAGTTCCAAGTTCCGAGTTCCAAGTTCCGCGTTTAAAGTTCTAAGAAAAAGGTGTCGTCAGTGTTCAGTCAGTACCGTAAAACTTTCAATAAACGCCCGGGCGTCTATTGATTTCAGTTACACTCTAGACCTGGCGTCTATTAGAACCCGTTGTGGCGTTAGACTCTCTTCTATGTCTATGGTTTATTAGAACCCGGCGTTTATTGATTTCAGTCCTTGTCTGGACCCGGCGTTTATTGGAATTGACTAGGCCTGTGTTGCGATATGACGAATCGGACGACAGTTCAGATTTTAAAAGCTGGAAATTCCCGACTGGGACGCGTTGACGTTGTCAATATTAGTATCTATACGTTGCTATATTACACAATGTACGTAGACCCAGTGTCTATTAACCCGGCGTCTATTAATTTCAGTATACCTGAACCCTCGGCATTTATTAGAACCCGGCGTCTATAAGAAACCCAGCGTCTATTAGAAGTTTTACCGTGTTTCTACACATGCCACGCTTTTTCATGAGTTCTTTGAACGTTGAGTCTAAAGAGACGAGGGATCATGGCGTCAGTTTGAAGGCGCAGCACTACTATATGTTACACGTTCGAATAAATGATGAATATCAACTTTTTCTATTAAATATTTGTTCAGTCATCCACAGCATAGTTTGTTGGTGATGCCTGAACAATTATTTAATGAAAGAAATTGACAAGATCCGAATTAAGGCATTTCGGCAGAAATGCCTTTATGGTTTTAGCAGAATTTTTTTTTTTTTTTTTTTTTCTTTTTTTTCTTCTTCCGCCACTTTTGGTTTCCGGACGATAACTTTAGATTGCCTTGACGGATCCTTGTCAAATTTTCACCGCAAGTCAGAAATGATATGTGGAAGAACCCTATTCTTTTTGAGCCGGATCCGAGGTCCGTGAGGTCCGTGAGGATGAAATCAAGGCTAATTTTAAGACTTGGTTTCCGGACGATAACTGGAAAAATATTTATGCAATAGTTGCAGAACTCTGCATGGAGGTTCATATGCCACCAGGGAAGAACCCTATTGATTTTGGGATCGATCCGTCAAACGACCTTTGACCTAGAGGTCAAAATAATTTTTTGCTGATTCATCATTGAGGCTTTCTGCATATCTCGGAAACCGTGCGTCGTAGAGCGAAACGGACGTTATTTTCGGACTCGTCGCCCTAGACAAACATCTCTAAGGGGAATTTTTTTTTTTGATCCGGCTCCGAGGTCCGTGAGGTCCGTGAGGATGAAATTGAGGCTGATCTTGAAACTTGGTTTCCGGACGATAACTCGAAAAATATACAGGCAATAGTTGCAGAATTTTGCATGGAGGTTTATATATCACCAGGGAAGAACCCAATTGATTTTGGGATCGATACCTCAAACGACCTTTGACTTAGAGGTCGAAATAATTTTTTGCTGAGTCATCCTTGAGGCATCCTGCATATCTCGGAAACGGTGCGTCGTAGAGCGAAACGGACGTTATTTTCGGACTCGTCGCCGTAGACAAACATGTCTAAGGGGTATTATGGATGAACTTTGACCTTGACCCGAAATTTTTTTGCCGAGTCGGCATTTTTCGTTTTCGTCAATATCTCGGAAACGGTGCGTCGTAGAGCGAAACGGACATTATTTTCGGACTCGTCGCAATAGACAAACATGTCTAAGGGGTATTATGGATGAACTTTGACCTTGACCCGAAATTTTTTTGCCGAGTCGGCATTTTTCGTTTTCATGGATATCTCGGAAACGGTGCGTCGTAGAGCGAAACGGACGTTATTTTCGGACTCGTCGCCCTAGACAAACATGTCTAAAGTGTATTATAGATGAACCTTGACCTTGACCTGAAATTTTTTGCCGAGTCGGCATTTTTCGTTTTCGTCGATATCTCGGAAACGGTGCGTCGTAGAGCGAAACGGACGTTATTTTCGGACTCGTCGCCCTAGACAAACATGTCTAAGGGGTATTATGGATGAACTTTGACCTTGACCTGAAATTTTTTTGCCGAGTCGGCATTTTTCGTTGATATCTCGGAAACGGTCGCCCTAGGACTCGTCGCCCTAGACAAACATGTCTAAGGGGTATTATGGATGAACTTTGACCTTGACCCGAAATTTTTTTGCCGAGTCGGCATTTTTCGTTTTCGTCGATATCTCCGAAACGGTGCGTCGTAGAGCGAAACGGACTTTATTTTCGGACTCGTCGCCCTAGACAAACATGTCTAAAGGGTATTATGGATGAACTTTGACCTTGGCCCGAAATTTTTTTGCCGAGTCGGCATTTTTCGTTTTCGTCGATATCTCGGAAACGGTGCATCGTAGAGCGAAGCGGACGTTATTTTCGGACTCGTCGCCCTAGACAAACATGTCTGAGGGGTATTATGGATGAACTTTGACCTTGACCTGAAATTTTTTTGCCGAGTCGGCATTTTTCGTTTTCGTCGATATCTTGGAAATGGTGCCTCGTAAATCGAAACGGACGTTATTTTCGGACTTGTCGCCCTAGAGAAACATGTCTAATGGGTATTATGGATGAACTTTGACCTTGACCTTAAATTTTTTTGCCGAGTCGGCATTTTTCATTTTTCGTCCATATCTAGGAAACGATGTGTCGTAGAGCCCATGGCAAACATGTTTTAAATATTAAGAATTAGTCCTAACACCGAAATGCCTCCAAGGCATCTTTAGGCCTTGACGTCTAGTTTATTCTGTCATAATGCAATAAGTATTATTTACATTCCCCTTTGTTTTCAATTTCCCCATCATTAGGGCATTTCGGCCCGAAATGCCCTTATGGTTTTTTTTTTTTTTTTTTTTTTTTTTTTTTTTTTACTTTCCGTCGTTTTGGTTTCCGATCAATAACTCGGGAACGCCTGAACGGATCTTGTCCAAATTTACACCACTGGTCAGAAATATTACATGGAAGACCCCTATTGTTTTGGAGGCGGCTCCGGGGTCCGTGAGGTCCGTGAGGATGAAATCAAGGTTGATTTTGAGACTTGGTTTCCGATCGATAACTCAAAAAGTATTCATGCAATGGCAAGTATTCTCTGCATGGGAGTTCATATACCACCAAGGAAGAACCCTATTGATTTTGGGATCACTCCGTCGAACGACCTTTGACCTAGACCTCGGAAGAATTTTTGCTGATTCATCCTTGAGGCTTTCTTGCATATCTCGGAAACGGTGTGTCGTAGAGCGAAACGGAGCTCAATTTCGGCCTCCTGGCACTAGACAAACTAGTCTAGTGTGTATCTTGGGTCGAAACAACCCCTGGTGTCGATTTTTTTTTTCGCCGACTCGGCACTTCCTGTTTGGCCGTATCTCGGAAACGGTATGTCGTAGAGCGAAACGGAGCTCAATTTCGGCTTCCTGGCACTAGACAAACTAGTCTAGTGTGTATCTTCGGTCGAGACGTCCCCTGGTGTCAATTTTTTTTTTCGCCGACTCGGCACTTCCTGTTTGGCCGTATCTCGGAAGCGGTGCGTCTTAGAGCGAAACTTAGCTCAATTTCGGCCTTTTGGCACTAGACAAACTAGTCTAGTGTGTATCTGGGGTCGAGACGACCCCTGGTGTCGAATTTTTTTTTCGCCGACTCGGCACTTCCTGTTTGGCCGTATCTCGGAAACGGTGTGTCGTAGAGTGAACGGAGCTCAATTTCGGCCTTTTGGCACTAGACAAACTACTCTAGTGTGTATCTGGGATCGAGACGACCCCTGGTGTCGAATTTTTTTTTCGCCGACTCGGCACTTCCTGTTTGGCCGTATCTCGGAAACGGTACGTCGTAGAGCGAAACGGAGCTCAATTTCGGCCTTCTGGCACTAGACAAACTAGTCTAGGGGGTATCTTGGGTCGAAACGACCCCTGGTGTCGATTTTTTTTTTCGCCGACTCGGCACTTCCTGTTTGGCCGTATCTCGGAAACGGTGCGTCGTAGAGCGAAACGGAGCTCAATTTCGGCCTCCTGGCACTAGACAAACTAGTCTAGTGTGTATCTTCGGTCGAGACGACCCCTGGTGTCGATTTTTAGGTTACCGGACCTATGGTCCGATAACCTATTGGCATGGCGTTGCGTCCGTCGTCCGTCGTCCGGCGTCCGTCGTCGTCCGTCGTCGTCGTCGTCGTCCACATTTTTATCTTTTTTGTTTACGGGCGAATTTTTCTGAAATTTTGCACAAAAATACTTCAAGAAGGAGGTATTTTTTAGTTTTTTGATTTTCACATTTTTTTCAAAATGGCGGCCGTTTTCGATGAAAAATGCCTGATTTTGGACTTTGGCGGCCATTTTCTCAAAATCTGTTCAGTAACTTTTTTTCTTTTTGATACATAACACTCCTCATATGTACTCCTATGATGTCTATGAATTTCGTTGCGCTTGAATCGCTCGAAGTGGGCCATTTTGGCCCAAACTCGGCCCAAATGGGACTTTCCCATGTTAAATTCTCCTATGCTTTATAATGGGACACATTATGCCTAATATCTCACTTGATATTGAGATTAGAGACTAGGAATCAATTGTGGACATATAGGAAATGATATATGCTGAATATTCTCGTGACCTCGAATTTGACCCCTGACCTCAGTTTCAAGGTCAGAGCACAAAATGGCTTATATCTCGCTTATTATGGACTCCACAGCTTAGGAATCAATTGTGGACATATAGGAAATGATATATGCTGAACATTCTCATGACCTTGAATTTGACCTCTGACCTCAGTTTCAAGGTCAGAGAACAAAATGGCTTATATCTCGCTTATTATCCACTCTACAGCTTAGGAATCAATTGTGGACATATAGGAAATGATATATGCTGAATATTCTGATGACCTTGAATTTGACCTTCGACCTCATTTTCAAGGTCACAGGACAAAATGGCTAATATCTCGCTTGTTATCGACTTTATAGCTTAGCAATCAATTATGAACATATAGGAAATGATATATGCAGACTATTGTCATGACCTTGAATTTGACCTTTGACCTCATTTTCAAGGTCACAGGACAAAATGGCTAATATCTTCGATTTTACAGCTTAGGAATCAATTGTGGACATATAGGAAATGATATATGCTGAATATTCTCGTGACCTTGAATTTGACCTCTGACCTCATTTCCAAGGTCCAAGGACAAACTGGCTCATATCTTGCTCCTCTATTGACTGTATGGCTTGGGAATCAATTGTGGGCATCATATAGAAAATGATATACAATGAATATTTTGATGACCTTGAATTTGACTTTTGCCCCTTCATTTTCAAGGCCACAGCACAAAATTGCTAATATCTCTCTGATTATTGAATTTACAGCTTAGCAATCAACTGTGGACATGATATATGCTTAATGTTATATATGGTGAATATTCTTTCGACCTTGAATTCAACCAGTGACCTGGCTAACATCTAAAATATTAAACATTGTCCGGTAACCTATCTTTGGCCCTTGGCCTAATTTTTTCTTTTTGATACATAACACTCCTCATAAGTACTCCTATGATGTCTATAAATTTTGTCGCGATTGAATCGCTCGAAGTGGGCCATTTTGGCCCAAACTCAGCCCAAATGGGACTTTCCCATGTTAAATTCTCCTATGCTTTATAATGGGACACATTAAGCCTAATATCTCACTTAATATTGAGATTAGAGACTAGGAATCAATTGTGGACATATAGGAAATGATATATGCTGAATATTCTCGTGACCTTGAATTTGACCTCTGACCTTGGTTTCAAGGTCATAGCGGCCGTTCTCGTCGAAAATGGCTAATTTTGGACTTTGATGGTCGTTTTCTTAAAATCTGTTCAGTAACTTTTTTTCTTATTGATGCATAACACTCCTCATATGTACTTCTGTGTCATGTATAAATTTCGTTGCGCTTGAATCACTCGAAATGGGCCATTTTGGGCCCAAACTCGGCCCAGATGTGACTTTCCCATGTTAAATTTTCCCATGCTTTATAATGGGACACATTAAGCCTAATATCTCACTTAATATTGAGATTAGAGACTAGGAATCAATTGTGGACATATACATGATATAGGAAATGATATATGCTGAATATTCTCGTGACCTTGAATTTGACCTTTGGCCTCATTTTCAAGGTCACAGGACAAAATGGCTAATATCTCGCTTATTATCGACTTTACAGCTTAGAAATCAATTGTGAACATATAGGAAATGATATATGCTGAATATTCTCGTGACCTTGAATTTGACCTTCGACCCCATTTTCAAGGTCATAGGACAAAATGGCTAATATCTCACTTATTATGGATTTTACAGCTTAGGAATCAATTGTGGACATATAGGATGATATATGCTGAATATTCTCGTGACCTTGAATTTGACCCCTGACCTCAGTTTCAAGGTCAGAGCACGAATTGGCTTACATGTATATCTCGCTTATTATCGCCTTTACAGCTTTGGAATCAATTGTGGACATATAGGAAATAATATATTCTGAATATTCTCGTGACCTTGAATTTGACCCCTGACCTCAGTTTCAAGGTCAGAGCACAAAAGGGCTTATATCTCGCTTATTATCGACTCTACAGCTTAGGGATCAATTGTGGACATATGGGAAATGATATATGCTGAATATTCTGATGACCTTGAATTTGACCTTCGAACTCATTTTCAAGGTCACAGGACAAAATGGCTAATATCTCGCTTGTTATTGACTTTACAGCTTAGCAATCAATTATGAACATATAGGAAATGATATATGCAGATTATTGTCATGACCTTGAATTTGACCTTTGACCTGATTTTCAAGGTCACAGGACAAAATGGCTAATATCTCACTTATTGTCGATTTTACAGCTTAGGAATCAATTGTGGACATATAGGAAATGATATATGCTGAATATTCTCGTGACCTTGAATTTGACCTCTGATCTCATTTTCAAGGTCCAAGGACAAACTGGCTCATATCTAGCTCCTCTATTGACTGTATGGCTTGGGAATCAATTGTGGACATGATATAGAAAATGATATACATTGAATATTTTGATGACCTTGAATTTGACCTTTGCCCCTTCATTTTCAAGGCCACAGCATAAAATTGCTAATATCTCTCTGATTATTGAATTTACAGCTTAGCAATCAACTGTGGACATGATATATGCTTAATGTTATATATGCTGAATATTCTCTTGACCTTGAATTCAACCAGTGACCTGGCTAACATCTAAAATATTAAACATTGTCCGGTAACCTATCTTCGGCCCTTGGCCTAATTTTTTTTTCGCCGACTCGACACTTCCTGTTTGGCCGTATCTCGGAAACGGTGCGTCGTAGAGTGAAACGGAGCTCAATTTCGGCCTTTTGGCACTAGACAAACTTTTGGCACTAGACAAACGAGATACGGCCAAACTTCCTGTTAGGCCGTATCTCGGAAACGGTGCGTCGTAGAGCGAAACGGAGCTCAATTTCGGCCTCCTGGCACTAGACAAACTAGTCTAGACAAACTAGTCTAGTGTGTATCTTCGGTCGAGACGACCCCTGGTGTCGATTGTTTTTTTCGCCGACTCGACACTTCCTGTTTGGCCGTATCTCGGAAACGGTGCGTCGTAGAGTGAAACGGAGCTCAATTTCGGCCTTTTGGCACTAGACAAACTAGTCTAGTGTGTATCTGGGGTCGAGACGACCCCTGGTGTCGAATTTTTTTTTCGCCGACTCGGCACTTCCTGTTTGGCCGTATCTCGGAAACGGTGCGTCGTAGAGAGAAACGGAGCTCAATTTCGGCCTTCTGGCACTAGACAAACTAGTCTAGTGTGTATCTGGGATCGAGACGACCCCTGGTGTCGAATTTTTTTTTCGCCGACTCGGCACTTCCTGTTTGGCCGTATCTCGGAAACGGTACGTCGTAGAGCGAAACGGAGCTCAATTTCGGCCTTCTGGCACTAGACAAACTAGTCTAGGGGGTATCTTGGGTCGAAACGACCCCTGGTGTCGATTTTTTTTTTCGCCGACTCGGCACTTCCTGTTTGGCCGTATCTCGGAAACGGTGCGTCGTAGAGAGAAACGGAGCTCAATTTCGGCCTTCTGGCACTAGACAAACTAGTCTAGTGTGTATCTTCGGTCGAGACGACCCCTGGTGTCGAATTTTTTTTTCGCCGACTCGGCACTTCCTGTTTGGCCGTATCTCGGAAACGGTCATCGTAGAGAGAAACGGAGCTCAATTTCGGCCTTTTGGCACTAGACAAACTAGTCTAGTGTGTATCTTGGGTCGAAATGACCCCTGGTGTTGATTTTTTTTTCGACGACTCGGCACTTCCTGTTTGGCCGTATCTCGGAAACGTTGTGTCGTAGAGCGAAACGGAGCTCAATTTCGGCCTCCGGTGCGGGCACTAGAGAAACTAGTCTAGTGTGTAAATTCGGTCGAGACGATCCCTGGTGTCGAATTTTTTTTTCGCCGACTCGGCACTTCCTGTTTGGCCGTATCTCGGAAACGGTGCGTCGTAGAGCGAAACGGAGCTCAATTTCGGCCTTCTGGCACTAGACAAACTAGTCTAGTGTGTATCTTCGGTCGAGACGACCCCTGGTGTCGAATTTTTTTTTCGCCGACTCGGCACTTCCTGTTTGGCCGTATCTCGGAAACGGTGCGTCGTAGAGTGAAACGGAGCTCAATTTCGGCCTTTTGGCACTAGACAAACTAGTCTAGTGTGTATCTGGGGTTGAGACGACCCCTGGTGTCGAATTTTTTTTTCGCCGACTCGGCACTTCCTGTTTGGCCGTATCTCGGAAACGGTGCGTCGTAGAGAGAAACGGAGCTCAATTTCGGCCTTCTGGCACTAGACAAACTAGTCTAGGGGGTATCTTGGGTCGAAACGACCCCTGGTGTCGATTTTTTTTTTTCGCCGACTCGGCACTTCCTGTTTGGCCGTATCTCGGAAACGGTGCGTCGTAGAGCGAAACGGAGCTCAATTTCGGCCTCCTGGCACTAGACAAACTAGTCTAGTGTGTATCTTCGGTCGAGACGACCCCTGGTGTCGAATTTTTTTTTCGCCGACTCGGCACTTCCTGTTTGGCCGTATCTCGGAAACGGTGTGTCGTAGAGTGAACGGAGCTCAATTTCGGCCTTTTGGCACTAGACAAACTAGTCTAGGGGGTATCTTGGGTCGAAACGACCCCTGGTGTCGATTTTTTTTTTCGCCGACTCGGCACTTCCTGTTTGGCCGTATCTCAGAAACGGTGCGTCGTAGAGCGAAACGGAGCTCAATTTCGGCCTCCGGTGCGGGCACTAGACAAACTAGTGTAGTGTGTAAATTCGGTTCTGACGATCCCTGGTGTCGAATTTTTTTTTCGCCGACTCGGCACTTCCTGTTTGGCCGTATCTCTGAAACGGTGCGTCGTAGAGCGAAACGGAGCTCAATTTCGGCCTCCTGGCACTAGACAAACTAGTCTAGTGTGTAAATTCGGTCGAGACGATCCCTGGTGTCGAATTTTTTTTTCACCGACTCGGCACTTCCTGTTTGGCCGTATCTCGGAAACGGTGTGTCGTAGAGTGAACGGAGCTCAATTTCGGCCTTTTGGCACTAGACAAACTAGTCTAGTGTGTATCTGGGGTCGAGACGACCCCTGGTGTCGAATTTTTTTTTCGCCGACTCGGCACTTCCTGTTTGGCCGTATCTCGGAAACGGTACGTCGTAGAGCGAAACGGAGCTCAATTTCGGCCTTCTGGCACTAGACAAACTAGTCTAGGGGGTATCTTGGGTCGAAACGACCCCTGGTGTCGATTTTTTTTTTCGCCGACTCAGCACTTCCTGTTTGGCCGTATCTAGGAAACGGTGCGTCGTAGAGCGAAACGGAGCTCAATTTCGGCCTCCTGGCACTAGACAAACTAGTCTAGTGTGTATCTTCGGTCGAGACGACCCCTGGTGTCGATTTTTTTTTTCGCCGTCTCGACACTTCCTGTTTGGCCGTATCTCGGAAACGGTGCGTCGTAGAGTGAAACGGAGCTCAATTTCGGCCTTTTGGCACTAGACAAACTAGTCTAGTGTGTATCTTGGGTCGAGACGACCCCTGGTGTCGAATTTTTTTTTCGCCGACTCGGCACTTCCTGTTTGGCCGTATCTCGGAAACGGTGCGTCGTAGAGAGAAACGGAGCTCAATTTCGGCCTTCTGGCACTAGACAAACTAGTCTAGGGGGTATCTTGGGTCGAAACGACCCCTGGTGTCGATTTTTTTTTTCGCCGACTCGGCACTTCCTGTTTGGCCATATCTCGGAAACGGTGCGTCGTAGAGCGAAACGGAGCTCAATTTCGGCCTCCTGGCACAAGACAAACTAGTCTAGTGTGTATCTTCGGTCGAGACGACCCCTGGTGTCGAATTTTTTTTTCGCCGACTCGGCACTTCCTGTTTGGCCGTATCTCGGAAACGGTGCGTCGTAGAGTGGAACGGAGCTCAATTTCGGCCTTTTGGCACTAGACAAACTAGTCTAGTGTGTATCTTGGGTCGAAATGACCCCTGGTGTTGATTTTTTTTTCGCCGACTCGGCACTTCCTGTTTGGCCGTATCTCGGAAACGGTGCGTCGTAGAGCGAAACGGAGCTCAATTTCGGCCTGCTGGCACTATACAAACTAGTCTAGTGTGTAAATTCGGTCGAGACGACCCCTGGTGTCGAATTTTTTTTTCGCCGACTCGGCACTACCTGTTTGGCCGTATCTCGGAAACGGTGCGTCGTAGAGCGAAACGGAGCTCAATTTCGGCCTCCTGGCACTAGACAAACTAGTCTAGTGTGTATCTGGGGTCGAGACGACCCCTGGTGTCGATTTTTTTTTTCGTCGACTCGGCACTTCCTGTTTGGCCGTATCTCGGAAACGGTGCGTCGTAGAGAGAAACGGAGCTCAATTTCGGCCTTCTGGCACTAGACAAACTAGTCTAGGGGGTATCTTGGGTCGAAACGACCCCTGGTGTCGATGTTTTTTTTTCGCCGACTCGGCACTTCCTGTTTGGCCGTATCTCGGAAACGGTGCGTCGTAGAGCGAAACGGAGCTCAATTTCGGCCTCCTGGCACTAGACAAACTAGTCTAGTGTGTATCTTCGGTCGAGACGACCCCTGGTGTCGAATTTTTTTTTCGCCGACTCGGCACTTCCTGTTTGGCCGTATCTCGGAAACGGTGCGTCGTAGAGTGAAACGTAAAAATGCCTAAGGACGGGGTATGTCACTTAAACTTTGACCACGGACAGATTCAGAGTCATTATGGTTCTACGCGGTCTCTTAGGTAAATGCTAGGTAGGAATAGAACTCACACGAAATGCCCCAAGGCATCTTCAGGCCTTGACGTCTAGTTTGTATTTAATTTTGTGAATGTGAAATATAGAAATGATATAAAAATACATTTGAACTAAATAGAATTGAACGAAAAACACACCCAAATCCACAAACTATCCGAAATTTCAAATCATACCCGCGTGGCACTCTGAGGTCCGCGTACGTGAACCAGGCATCAGCTTGGAAGGTTAATTTTCGACTTTGTGATATTGGAAGGTGGCACAAGAAAGTGATTTAATAAGTTTGGGAGACCCGATGCAAAAATATAAAAACGATAATTGTACTTTCTTGGGACTTTAAATGCGGAACTTGGAACTTGGAACTTGGAACTCGGAACTTGAAACTTGGAACTTGGAACTTGAAACTTGTTTTCGGGTGTCCCCGAATTTTGGGATGCGGCGAATTTAGGACGGATGGCTCGTATGATGCCTAGTGACTGACATTGTCATCATATCACGTAAATTGACGAGTTTTGCACAGCAACCTTTATGCAGTCAGACTTTCTATGGCACTGCTCATGCTGTCATGGCAACTGAACAATAGCTAATTGTCCAATGTTGGGATTTCCCCAATTTCTGGTTTAAAAAGTTGACAAAGTTCACATTAAACTTTTACAGGTAGGGAACTAAATATCGAACAGCACCAAATGTCGAACACAATTTTTAATTTTAGCAGTACTACAAAAGCATGAAATTAAATGTAAAATTTATGAGTAAGATTTGCTTATATCTAACATTTGTATGGTCATGTGCTGTAAGTTGTGATTTACGTTCATTCTTTTCTGAGCACTGACAACATTAAAAACTGTGTTCGACATTTGGTGCTGTTAGACATTTGATCCGCTACCTGTAAATGAAACGCGCACAAATTGCAAACCTGGAATTTCCCTGAAAAGGTTTCACTCACAACAAATCACCCAGCATACACCAACGTAATAAAAATGTAACGTCGGCCTCGAATGACATCTGTTGCACGTCACCTTGGGTAGATACACGTACGAAGTCCAAAGATATTTTAATATGAAATTTAACCGCAAGTGGTCCAATCAAGGAAACTAAGTGCCATGAATGAACCACCAGGTTTCCTTAATTGGACCACCAGTTGTCAGTGTCACTAATTTTTATTTTTTATATTGTGTACATCGTACAGTAATAAAATGTATGGGAACATGCTTAAAATTTTATTCTTCATCAAATCCACATCATCACCGATGACTTCAACATCCGCAGTTTCCAGCACTAAATGATTTCCATATTCTGATTTTTCTAAGATTGGGGTAGATTCCCAACTTTCAATTTTTGCGCTAATTGAAAAAGTTGGGAATCTACTCGCACTCGCACCCGTGGGTATGGCTCATACATTCGGTAATCTCGTGTATGAGCCATACCCACGGGTGCTCGTGCTCTATCTACTACATATTTTGACCACAGCTACAAAATAATATATTATAATTGCAAAATTAACATTTATTACCAACAGTTAATGTGACGAAACCCGAGCAAATTGTCAAACAAGAAAACATTAATTACCGTGGTTTGA
Source organism: Terebella lapidaria (assembly GCA_949152475.1). NCBI lineage: Eukaryota > Metazoa > Annelida > Polychaeta > Terebellida > Terebellidae > Terebella > Terebella lapidaria. The sequence continues at coordinate 50,448,718 of OX424555.1, read as the reverse complement.
TATCGTGGTCCAATTAGGGCAACTTGATGAATGTGGATATCATGTGGTCCAATCAAGGAACCAGGTGGTGGTCCAATCAAGGCAACTTTGAATAAATTGTTTAAACGTGTTGTCTTAAAAATTGCATGATTGCTCAATTATATAGAACAGACTGTGAATATCACAGGATACACTGCACCTGGATTCTGTGATTGTTCTACACTACATTGTACTGTGGGATTATTTTAGATCAAAATGGTCAGAATCTTATTTTGTGTCGTAACTGCCAGCGAAAACCTTCCCAGAGCACACCAGTTCAGGAAAACTTTTAGGTCTTCCCAATACTGAATTTCAATTGATCAATCATTTTCGGACTAGACAAGTACATGTCTTGAGGGTATTAGGGATGACCTTTGACCTTGACCTTAATTTTTTTCGCTTAGTCGGCATTTTTCACTTTCGTCAATATCTCGGAAACGGTGCATCATAGAGCGAAACGGACATTATTAGGTTACCGCACCTTTGGTCCGATAACCTATTGGCATGGCGTTGCGTCCGTCCGTCCGTCTAGCCGTCCGTCCGTCCGTCCGGCGTTAACATTTTTATCTTTAAAGTTAACGATCGAATCTTTCTGAAATTTTGCACAAAAATGCCTAAAAATATTTTGAGAAGGAGGTATTTTTTTGTTTTTTGATTTTCGCATTTTTTTCAAAATGGCGGCCGTTTTTGTCGAAAAACGCTCTATTTTGGACTTCGACGGCCATTTTCTCAAAAACTGTCTGATCAGTTTTGAGTTTTTGGTTTCAAAAGATTCCCCTCATATACCTCTGTGATATGTATAAGTTTGGTTGCCCTAAATTCGCCGGTTTCCGTGTGGCGGCCATTTTGAAATTTTGGTGGGTCGGCCCCAAATCGCATTACTATCCATTTTGGGCCATTTCTAGGGCAATAAAAAATTTTCACCCTTTGAAAAAAATTTTGGACTTAGAAAATTTTCGGCACTTTTTTCCTTTATAATGGGAGCTGTCCGGACTGTACTCATAGAACGCTTGAAGATAGAGCTTAGAAATTGGCACTTTCAAATGGGAAGTCATATATGGCGACTTGTGTGGTGACCTTGAATTTGACCTTGGATGACCTTGAAAGGTCAAAACAGTCATTTTTGGGTCGAAAAATGCTCAAATTTGCACCTTGTCTGTATTTTCTCAAAAACTGTCTGATCAGTTTTGAGATTTTTGCTCAAAAAGATTCCTCTTATATACCTCTGTGACGTGTATAAGTTTGGTTTGCTCAAATTTGCACCTTGTCTGTATTTTCTCAAAAACTGTCTGATCAGTTTTGAGATTTTTGCTCAAAAAGATTCCTCTTATATACCTCTGTGATGTGTATAAGTTTGGTTGCCCTAAATTCGCCGGTTTCCGTGTGGCGGCCATTTTGAATTTTTGACGAGTCGGCGAAAAAAAAATTTTTCGCTCCAAATCGCATTACTATCCATTTTGGGCCATTTCTAGGCAAAAAAAAATTTTCACTCTTTGAAAAGAATGTTGGACTTGGAAAATTTTCGGCACTTTTTTCCTTCATAATGGGAGCTGTCAGGACTGTACTCATAGAACGCTTGGCATTTTCAAATGGGAAGTCATATATGGCGACTTGTGTGGTGACATTGAATTTGACCTTCGATGACCTTGAAAGGTCAAAACAGCCATTTTGGGGTCAAAAAATGCCCAGATTTGCCTCTATAGATGAAATGCTTGCAGATAGAGCAGATGAACATATAGGAAGACATATATGGCACAACTAATGATGACCTCGAACTTGACGTCAAATGACCTGGAGTCTCAAATGTCTGACTTGGAATGTGTAAATTGACCTGAGCGGCCTAAACGATTCCACCCAACATATAGAATATCAAATGCCGCACACGTACATGTAATGGTAACATCGAAGTTCATACAGATGACCTCGATTGGTAAATCCCAAGGTCATATGTTTACAATGCGAACCTTGATTGGTAAAAGGTCTGTTACCTGCCAATGCTGCCATGGCCAAATTAAAATTGTCCGGTAACCTATCTTAGCCTTTGGGCTAATTTTTTCGGACTCGTGGCCCTAGACAAACATGCCTTATGGGTATTAGGGATGACCTTTGACCTTGACCTGAAATTTCTTCGCTGAGTCGGCATTTTTCGTTTTTGTCGATATCTCGGAAACGGTGCGTCGTAGAGCAAAACGAACGTTATTTTCGGACTCGTCATCCTAGACAAACATGTCTAACGGGTATTATGGATGAACTTTGACCTCGACCTTAAATTTTCGTAGAGCGAAACAGGCGTTAATTTCTGACTTGTGGCCCTAGACAAAAAATCTGAGGGGTACTAGAGATAAACTTTGACCTCGACCTGAAATTTTTTTGCCGAGTCGGCATTATTTGTTTTCTTCGATATCTCGGAAACGTTGCGTCGTAGAGAGAAACGGACGTTATTTTCGTTTTTTGGATGTTATTTTTGGACTCGTCCGAAATGGATGTTATTATGGGTATTATGGATCAACTTTGACAACCTGAATTTTTTTTCGTTTTCTTCGATATCTTGGAAATGGTGTAACAAACAGACAATAGACAAACAAACGGAAGTTATTTTCGGAATCGTGACACTAGGCAAACAAGCCTTAGGGGTATGTTGGGTGAACTTGTCCCTGGGCCAAATTTTTTTTCAGCTGAGTCGGCATTTTTCATTTTCGGCCATATCTCGTTTATTTTCATTTATATATCAGAAACCGTCGTCTTTGAGTGAAATGAATGTATCTACATTCATTTTGGTTGCAGAGTTGTCAGTAATTAACAGTTCACCTGTGATTGTGTTGTGTATCGAAATGCCCCAAGGCCTCTACGTCTAGTTTTCAAGGTCACAGGACATATTAGCGAGATATTAGAAAATGGCTAATATCTCGCTTATTATCGACTTTACAGCTTAGGAATCAATTATGAACATATAGGAAATTATATATACAGATATTTCTCATGACCTTGAATTTGACCTTTAACCTAAATTTCAAGGTTACAGGACAAAATGACAAATTTTTCACTTATTATCGATTTTACAGCTTAAGAATCAATTGTGAACATATAGAAAATGATATATGCTGAAAATTGCCATGACCTTGAATTCGACCTTTGACCTCATTCTCAAGGTCAAAGGACAAAATGGCTGATATCTTGCTCCTGTATTGACTTTATAGCTTGGGAACCAATTGTGGACATACAGAAAATGATATAGGTACACTGAATATCTTGATGTCCTTGAGTTTGACCTTGAACTTATTTTCAAGGTCACAGCACAAAATGGCTAAAATCTTGCTTATTATCGGCTTTACAGCTTAGGAATCCATAGTGAACTTATAGGAAACGGTATATGCTGAATAGTTTGATGACCTTGAATTCGACCTTTAACCTCATTTTCCAGGTCAGAGAACAAAATGGCTAATTTCTCGCTTATTATCGACTTTACAGCTGAGGAATCAATTGTGGACATACTGGAAATGATATATGCTGAATATTTTCGTGACCTTGAATTGACCAATGATCTGAATTTCAAGGTGACAGGACAAAAGGTTAATATCTAAAATATATATTGTCCGGTAACCTTTCTTAGCCCTTTGGCTAATTTTTTGACGGGCCGACGAAAAATTGTTTTTTTTGTCTCAATTTGAGCCACTACCGGTATACGTTTTGAGCCATTTCCAGCAAAGGAAGGACTTTCTCCTTCATAATGGGAGCTGTGTGGAGTAATCTCATAGAACACTTGAGGATAGAGCCTAAGTATTGGCGCATTCAAATGGGAAATCATACATTGCGGTTTGAGTGGTGACCTTTAATTTGACCTATGACCTTGGAAGGTCATAACGACCTTTTTTGTCGAAAAATTGATGATTTGTCTTTGATCTTCATTGTTACGATTGATGGGCCGATTATCGATTTTAATCGAAAATCAGTCGAAAAAGTCAACCGATTTCGGAAATCGATTTGAAAATATAAAAATCGATTTTCGTGAAAAAGAAAGTATAAATAAAATCCTAACAACATTGAACAAAAATTGGCATGAGACGGGAGAATGAGTCACAAGTTAATACTGTGAATTTAGTGCACCATCATGTGAATAAATCACGAATTTTTTCATGGCCATAGCTATCATAGCATTATTAAATAGCAGTTTAGCACTATAGAGCCCGGTCGAAGCTGTGAACCAATTATAATCGATTATCAGTTGGTTTGACAAACCGATTTTCAACCGATAATCGATTTCAAAATCCAAACCGATTCCTCCAATAGCTATCTTGCACTGTCCTTGCTTGGAATATGGAAGGAGTTCTGGGAGTTTTAACAATGGATTGATGAGAAAATATAGCTTTTAAACTGATCATAAGCCATAATCTCAAATAAATCGAAACACAGAAGAAATATTTATTATGGGTACGAATGGGTGCGAATCTTCCTGGCCTCAGGTACAAATCTTCTTAGTGCGTACAAATTTTCCAGGGTACAAATCTTCTTGGGTACGGATCTTCTAGAAACCACAGGTTCAGCCGTGGAGCAGGTTTAGTCTGTGACTCTGTCAAAATTGACAAACAACCCACGTTAACAATGAATTTATGTATTGCTTTCATACACAACAACACTTCGTCTTCTAAGTCTGTACTATATTTTCAGGTGAAGGCTGAATGATATAGGATTAGGAAGTCATTCAACAACTTGAGCAAGGCATAACCAGCTGATAACAAGCTCTGGGCTTTACCCGTGTCAACACAATCGACTCAAATACCTGGCCCCATGGCACTCCCAGACATTTCCCTGTTGTATAACTATAAAGGCGCCGCTTATCCAGTCAATCTGACGGCATCAAATGAGAATACATCCAGCTCACCAGTGCCAACATTGGTGGATGTTTGCTGCCAGTATGTCGTCCGAGATGCTCATATGACGGAGGCCACCATGCGCGTTGTTCCCACTGAACTGTGCTACAGTCTCATGAAAGCAGCAATATTCCTCAACCGCGACCGTTCCACCGAAATTCTCATTAGCAACTGGCCCTGGGAAAAAATGTCACTGCATAAATTTGCCCCAATGCTATTTGACAACCTCAAAGTGCTACACAGTGACCAGTACTTAAACGAGCGGATCCGAAAGGGAGTGCGATACACAACCTGTCTTGCGCACACGTTTGTTGAGTGCCTTAAAAAGCGAGCGCCGACCAAACTCAAACACCTGGATTTGTCAGGATATCCTGCTGGTAGGAGATTGATTTATTCAATATACATAACTTTTCACAGATCCAAGTTCTTGACCACGTGTGTGTGTGCCTGCTCATACACTATCCCATAGACATTGCCCTTTTTCAGCTGAAGTGATTGTTAATTACATGTCGTCGCATGTATTGCTGGTGTACAATGAAGCCCGCCAGAAGGACATCATTCGAGCATACAATGCAGTAACAAAAGATATGCCCAAGGATAGACAAAGATTCTTTGAAGTGGATTCCACACTCCCTGAAGAGAGCTGTGAGTCAAATGTCAGATTAGGCATTGTTGAGCCATTAGTGTATGCACAAGTTCAAGTAGGCAGCTCTCGCATTTTTTGCAATGTTTCATTTAATGTAATGAAATGAAGAGTTTTCCTAGTACACAATATATAGGTAACTGAAAAAGTAGATGTCAGAGGACTGCAGGCACCAGTATCAAATGATTTCTGGTACATATATCTGTAGATTTGTAGTGATGCTGAACAAGTGAAAATATAGGTAGAATTATAAACATTGTCACATTGTTCACTAATATGTATTTTGACTCTACAGATATTGTGACGATGGATGCCTTCCTGCAGACCGCTGACACGCACATGGAGTTATGCAAGGCTCTGCGGGCTTCTGCCAATCCGCACTGTCGCTTCAAACTGCGCATCAATAAACTGGACATTATGTGCTTGGGTATAGCACGCACCAGTGTACTACTTGAACAGATCGACCCCCTGGTATGCCACATGGTCTTAACACTGTGTTGATTCTCAACATAAAATATAGGAGCACATGTTCAATTTAGTGGGCAATTCTGTTTCTTCTTGATAATCAATGATAATGATAAGTTTATCAGTCGTAGAAAATTATAGTCACAGATAAAAGGAAAACTATTTAAAAAAAAAATCAATTACATATATGCGTGTGGTCTCAGAAAAATAGGTTACGAAACAAACTTTGCTTGATCAGATGGATCAATCAAGCATATGACAGTACTAGCAGCCGCTTTTCTTTTGTTTTGTGCGCCACTCAGAGTTACCTCTGATTTAACCTATTTCACGCTCGATTGGCTCGAGCATACACGAGTAAGCTGGAATCGCACTGCGTCACGGGATACAAAGTACCGAGAATGGCGTTAATGTAAATAAATTCAAAATACAATGTATCTCCACCAGGAACTCGCAACAAAATCTATTGGAACATGTAGAAAGGGGCGTCTGTTTGGGCATACAAGTGCAGATTTATAACTGTTATGTTTTCTTTAACTGTAGGAAATCAGCTGGGAATGAAGTTGCCCACTAAATTGAACATGTAACCCAAAATGGATATGATTATACCTCATCTGTAAATATAAATTCTGAACAAAATTTTGTTGGTGTATTGTCTTGTTGTTGACAAGTTTTTATGTCTACATCTAACTGAACAGTCAAATTTTGTTTTCACAGTACCTGACAGCCCTTTGTCTGCAATTCAATGGGTTGTGTAATGACGCTTTGGCTCTACTGGTTCCATGGATGAAACAGTTCAAGGAGCTCCGTGCACTGGACATGTCATGTAACAGCATCATGCTGGGCTCTCAGACAGGTGACCAGTCCCCCACTGCCCTGATGGCGGACCTTCTCGCCAGTCTGCCCAAGCTTGTACGTCTGGACCTCAGCAACAACCGCACCAAGCACAGACTGTCAGACATCCTCGCCAGTGTGACCCAGCCGCTCGAGTACTTGAAGCTGTGTGGTTGTGGACTCAGTGAGCTCGACATCGCTTACCTCAGGACCTCGCACCACGCCAGCCGACTGACAGAGCTCGACATCAGCGGCAATGACTTGAGTCGCTACTGGAACATGGTCGTTGACTTGCTGCTCGCGGTTCGCGGGAACTTGCTGGTGCTGGAAATGGAAGAATGTGATTTGGACATGTTGAATCTCGCCGAGTTCTTCCCCATCTTGAACAGTTTTCAGCAGCTACGATACCTGAACATTTCCAGGAACAAGCTGTGGACAATGGCTGTGGTTAAGACAGGGTTATGCAGACTTGCTCACAATCTCACTTTGCAAGCGGTACGGCTTTCATACCCTGCTGAGTGTTACTCTATTGCTGAGCCAAACTTCATTGAAGAGGAAACGATGAACTACACACAAGAGATGCTAGAGAAGCTAGAGATGCTCTGTCAGAGACTGGGCAGACCTGCACCAATGGTCATCTTCATCCCTTGAGACAGTATCGACAGGTGCTATGTTGTTTCTTCCATCTTGCTGTGATCCTTGTCGATAGACACATTTAAATTCCGCACCAAATCAATATTATTCAAACTTTTTGGACAGATATGATTAGAATGTTTGCAAAGTACACCAACTGATTTACTGTACGTGTCTGCTTTGCTCTAGTCCATCATCCATGTGTTTGTTTGATAGTGGATATAAATGTGCATTGTGACATTGTTTTTGTATGTCCTTGTTCATGTTACTTATTACTTGAATCTAAAGAATTAAACAATTTTTTCATGCATCTTTTTAGGTTACCGGACCTATGGTCCGATAACCTATTGGCATGGCGTTGCGTCCGTCGTCCGTCGTCGTCGTCCGTCGTCGTCCGTCGTCGTCGTCCACATTTTTATCTTTTTTGTTTACGGGCGAATTCTTCTGAAATTTTGCACAAAAATACTTAAAAATAATTCAAGAAGGAGGTATTTTTTAGTTTTTTGATTTTCACATTTTTTTCAAAATGGCGGCCGTTTTCGACGATAAATGCCTGATTTTGGACTTTGGTGGCCATTTTCTCAAAATCTGTTCAGTAACTTTTTTTCTTTTTGATACATAACACTCCTGATATGTACTCCTATGATGTCTATAAATTTCGTTGCGCTTGAATCGCTCGAAGTGGGCCATTTTGGCCCAAACTCGGCCCAAATGGGACTTTCCCATGTTAAATTCTCCTATGCTTTATAATGGGACACATTATGCCTAATATCTCACTTGATATTGAGATTAGAGACTAGCAATCAATTGTGGACATATAGGAAATGATATATGCTGAATATTCTCGTGACCTTGAATTCGACCTTCGACCTCATTTTCAAGGTCACAGGACAAAATGGCTAATATCTCGCTTGTTATTGACTTTACAGCTTAGCAATCAATTATGAACATATAGGAAATGATATATGCAGATTATTGCCATGACCTTGAATTTGACCTTTGACCTCATTTTCAAGGTCACAGGACAAACAGGCTAATATCTCACTTATTATCGATTTTACAGCTTAGGAATCAATTGTGGACATATAGGAAATGATATATGCTGAATATTCTGATGACCTTGAATTTGACCTCTGACCTCATTTTCAAGGTCCAAGGACAAAATGGCTCATATCTTGCTCCTCTATTGACTGTATGGCTTGGGAATCAATTGTGGACCTGGTATAGAAAATGATATACATTGAATATTTTGATGACCTTGAATTTGACCTTTGCTCCTTCATTTTCAAGGCCACAGCACAAAATTGCTAATATCTCTCTGATTATTGAATTTACAGCTCAGCAATCAACTGTGGACATGATATATGCTTAATGTTATATATACTGAATATTCTCTTGACCTTGAATTCAACCAGTGACCTGGCTAACATCTAAAATATTAAACATTGTTCGGTAACCTATCTTTGGCCCTTGGCCTAATTTTTAGGTTACCGGACCTTTGGTCCGATAACCTATTGGCGTGGCGTTGCGTCCGTCGTCCGTCCGTCCGTCCGTCCGGCGTTAACATTTTTATCTTTAAAGTTAACGATCGAATCTATCTGAAATTTTGCACAATAATGCCTAAAAATATTTTGAGAAGGAGGTATTTTTTTGTTTTTTGATTTTCGCATTTTTTTCAAAATGGCGGCCGTTTTTGTCGAAAAACGCTCAATTTTGGACTTTGACAGCCATTTTCTCAAAAACTGTCTGATCAGTTTTGAGTTTTTGGTTTCAAAAGATTCCCCTCATATACCTCTGTGATATGTATAAGTTTGGTTGCCCTAAATTTGCCGGTTTCCGTGTGGCGGCCATTTTGAATTTTTGGCAGGTCGGCGAAAAAAAATGTTTTCGCCCCAAATCGCATTACTATCCATTTTGGGCCATTTCTAGGCAAAAAAAAATTTTCACCCTTTGAAAAAATTTTGGACTTAGAAAATTTTCGGCACTTTTTTCCTTCATAATGGGAGCTGTCAGGACTGTACTCATAGAACGCTTGAAGATAGAGCTTAGAAATTGGCACTTTCAAATGGGAAGTCATATATGGCGACTTGTGTGGTGACCTTGAATCTGACCTTCGATGACCTTGAAAGGTCAAAACAGCCATTTTGGGGTAAAAAAATGCCCAGATTTGCCTCTGTAGATGGAATGCTTGCAGAGAGAGCTCATGTTATGAACAGGAAGACATATATGGCACAACTAATGATGACCTTGAACTTGACGTCAGATGACCTTGAGTGCCAAATGTCTGACTTGGAATGTGTAAATTGACCTGAGCGGCCTAAACGATTCCACCCAACATATAGAATATCAAATGCCGCACACATACATGTAATGGTAACATCGAAGTTCATACGGATGACCTTGATTGGGATTTACACTGCGAACCTTGATTGGTAAATCTCAAGGTCTGTAACCTGCCAATGCTGCCATGGCCAAACCAAAATTGTCCGGTAACCTATCTTAGCCTTTGGGCTAATTTTTACATATTCATTAATTATTTTGTATGTATCGGTACCGGGTATATTATGACATATGGTGGAGTTCGTACATGTGGATGAGTTACCATCTGTTGGTTTACTGTACGTCCATTTAGCACTTTTGCTTTCATTGACAGTGGGATTTATTCAATCCAGTGCAATATGACTCACAACTTGCAATTTGTTAGTTGCTATGAATATACAATAAAACAACTAAATTTGACGGACGATTTATTTGGCGCATTTGGCGCTAGGGGGAAATTGCCAAATTAAATCGTCCGCCAAATTAACTATGTATGTTAAGAAATATATGTGGTTTTGAAACCACCAAATTATGACTCCGCCAAATAACGTGGGGCTCACAACGGCCAAATTAAATAGCTGCCAAAATTAGTCTTTCCACAGTAAGACCCACAAAGTTTTGGCATGGGTTGGGCAGATAATATAAGGCCAACAATGCTTTGATATGGACAACAATGCTTTTATGGACATAAAAGGGTAGCAATGCATCGACATATGGTTACATGTATGTCTTACATGACAGGATTTTACCTTGGACTTTAGGTGGAATCCTCTCCCAGGTCCTAAAGGGTCAGTAGAGAGTGAAATTGCTTGTGACAGTCATTCCTCGCATACCACCCCAGGGATTACTCTGGGCTGTGCCATTGACGCATTCAAATCATAATTGCCCCATGTTGTTGCTGGTCCATGCGCCCATGGGGCACATCTGTCCGTCGTCCGTCCACATTTTAGGATACCGGTCCGATAACCTATCGCCGTGGCGTTTTTAGCTTACCGGACCAAAGGTCAAAAATGGGTAATATCTCGCTTATTATCGACTTAGCAGCTTAGGAATCCAGCTGCTAAGGCGGCCATAGTCTCAAAAATTGTCTGATCAGATTTTTTTCAGCCCAAATCGCATTACTATCCTTTTTGGGCCATTTCTAGACAAAAAATTTTTTTTCACCCTTTGAAAATAAATTTCGGAATTTTTGAATTTTTGACGGGTCGGCGAAAAAATTTTTTTTTCGCCTCAAATTGCATTACTATCCATTTTGGGCCATTTCTAGGCAAAAAAAAAAATTTCAGCCTTTGAAAAATATTTTGGAAATTTTGATGACCTTGAAAGATAAAAACAGCCATTTTGGGGTAAAAAAAAGAGCCCAGATTTGCCTCTACAGATGAAATGCTTGTAGATAGAGCTTAAGTTTGCATTATGAGCATATAGGAAGTCATATACGGAACAACTGATGATGTCCTTGACCTTGACCTCAGATGACCACGAGTGCTAAATGTCCGATGTGAAATGTGTAAATTAGCCACCAAGGCTTAAACACTTGCACATACAGGTTAGGATTGTGTATAAGCTTACAAGAAGTCATGTATTTATAGCACATCTCCTGGAGAATTTGACCTTATATATGACCTTGAAATCCAAATCTCACAACCTTGCCTGACCTGACATGTGTAAATTGGCCTCTACAGACAAAATACTAGTTGATAGAGCTTATATGTTTGTATTATGAACATATATGTAGTCATATGCACCATTATGCAGCATACCTAATGGTGATATTGCAGTTCACAAAGATGACCTTGATTGGTAAATCTCAAAGTTATATGTCACTTGCAATGCTTAAAGCCAAAATTGTCCGGTAACTTATCTTAGCCCTTGGGCTAATTTTTGTGTGTGGACATATAGGAAATGATATATGCTGTTTATTGACTTTAACAGCTTAGGAATCAATTGTGAACATTTAGGAAATGATATATTCTGAATACATGTATTGTCATATCCTTGGATATAACCTTTGACCTCATTTTCAAGGTCACATGACAAAATGGCTAATATCTCGCTTATTATCAACTTAAAAGCTCAGGTATCAATTGTGAACATATAGAAAATGATATATGCTGTTTATTGACTTTAACAGCTTAGGAATCAATTGTGAACATTTAGGAAATGATATATTCTGAATACATGTATTGTCATATCCTCGGATTTAACCTTTGACCTAATTTTCAAGGTCACATGACAAAATGGCTAATATCACGCTTATTATTATAGGTAATTGACTGGATACAGTGTTTGAGGCCCGAGGTCGTGTCTGAGCCGTAGCACGCACGAGCTTGCGAGTGCGTCCGCGGCACAGACACGACCGAGGGCCTCAAACACTGTATCCAGTCGATTAACTTATTATTATATGCCGCATTATGATATGCATACCCCTCGGGAGAGATATGATTACAAATGCTGACATTTTCCAGCCATTTTAGACCCTGAAAGCAAATAATTTTATTGACATTTTCATGTACTACAAAACCAAAAAACGTCATTTCACCAGCGCATGAATACGTAAACTTCAAAAGACCGTCGGTTGCTATGCGCGACGCAGGTCGATACGAAGGCGGTCAATACGGCAATATATCGGACCGATTGCACTCTGTGTAATCCATTGTAGCATTTTCGTAGGCATATAATAATCAACTTTACAGCTTAGGAATCAATTGTGAACGTATAGAAAATTATATATGCTGAATTTTGCCATGACCTTGAATTCGACCTTTGACCTCATTTTCAAGGTCATGGGACAAAATGGCTACTTTTTAGCTTGAGAACTAATTGTGGACATATGGACCAAAGTACGGTAACCTAAAAAATAGCCCAAGGTCTAAGCAAGACCTTGAATTCGATCTTTGACCTCATTTTCAAGGTCAAGGGACAAAATGGCTAATATCTTGCTCCTCTATTGACTTAATAGCTTGGGAACCAATTGTGGACATATTAAAAATTATATACACTGAGTATTTTGATGACCTTGAATTTGACTTTGAACTTATTTTCAAGGTCAGAGCACAAAATGGCTAATATCCCGCTTATCAAGGCATTTCGGAGGAAATGCCTTGATGGTTTTAGCAGAATTTTTTTTTTTTTTTTTCGCCGTTTTGGTTTCCAACCGATAACTTTAGTTTGCCTCGATTTATCTTTGCCAAATTTTCAGCATTGGTCAAACATATCATGTGGAAGAACACTATTGTTTTTCAGCCGGATCCGAGGTCCGTGAGGTCCATGAGGATGAAATTAATGTTGTTTTTTGGACTTTGTTTCCGCGTGATAACTCAAAATGTATGTAGGCAATGGCTGCAGAACTTTGCATGGAGGTTCAAATATCAACAGGGAAGAACCCTATTGATTTTGGGATCAATCCGTCAAACGACCTTTGACCTAGAGGTCGAAAGAGTTTTCGCCCAGTCATCCTTGAGGTTTCCTGTATATCTCGGAAATGTTGCGTTTGTATGTATTCAGAAACGGACGTTATTCTCGGACTTGTCGCCCTAGACAAACATGTTTAAGGGGTATTAAGGATGACCTTTGACCTTGAACTTGAATTTTTCTGCCGAGTCGGCAATTTTAGATTTCGTCGATATCTCGGAAACGGTGTGTCGTAGAGCGAAACGGACGTTATTTTTGGACTCGTCGCCCTAGACAAACATGTCTAAGGGGTATTAAGGATGACCTCTGACCTTGACCTTGAATTTTTCTGCGAGGTATTAAGGATGACCTTTGACCTTGACCTTGAATTTTTCTGCCGAGTCGGTAATTTTTGATTTTGTCGATATCTCAGAAACGGTGTGTCGTAGAGCGAAACGGACGTTGTTTTTGGACTCGTCGCCCTAGACAAACATGTCTAAGGGGTATTAAATATGAGCTTTGACCTTGACCCGAATGTTTTTGCCGAGTCGGCATTTTTCGTTTTCGTCGATATCTCGGAAACGGTGCGCCGTAGAGCGAAAGTGACGTCATTTTTGGACTCGTCGACCTAGACAAACATGTCTCAGGGGTATTATGGATGAACTTTGACCTTGACCCAAAATTCTTTTGCCGAGTCGGCATTTTTCGTTTTTGTCGATATCTCGCAAACGGTGCGTCGTAGATCGAAACGGACATTATTTTCGGACTCGTGGCACTAGACAAACATGTCTTAAGGTATTTGACCTTGACCTGAAATTGTTTTGCCGAGTCGGCATTTTTCGTTTGTCGATATCTCGGAAATGGTGCGTCGTAGAGCGAAACGGACGTTATTTTCGGACTCATGGCACTAGACAAACATGTCTAAGGGGTATTACGGATGAACTTTGACCTTCACCTAATATTTTTTTACCGAGTCGGCATTTATCGTTTTCGTTGATATCTCGGAAACGGTGCGTCGTAGAGCGAAACGGACGTTATTTTTGGACTCATCGCCCTAGACAAACATATTTAAGGGGTATTAAGGATGACCTTTGACCTTGACCTTGAATTTTCCTGCTGAGTCGGCATTTTTCGTTTTCGTCGATATCTCGTAAACGGTGTGTCGTAGAGCGAAACAGACGTCATTTTCGGACTCGTCGCCCTAGACAAACATGTCTGAGGGTTATTATGGATGAACTTTGACCTTGACCCAAATTTTTTTTGCAGAGTCAGCATTTTTTCGTTTTCTTCGATACCTCGGAAACGGTGCATCATAGAGTGAAACGGACGTTATTTTTGGACTCGTCGACCCAGACAAACATGTCTTAGGGGTATTATGGATGAACTTTGACCTTGACATGAAATATTTTTGCCGAGTCGGCATTTTTTGTTTTCGTCGATATATCGGAGACGGTGCATCGTAGAGCGAAACAATGTCATTTTTGGACTCGTCGACCTAGACAAACATGTCTCAAGGGTATTATTGATGAACTTTGACCTTGACCCGAATGTTTTTGCCGAGTCGGCATTTTTCGTTTTCGTCGATATCTCGGAAACGGTGTGTCGTAGAGCGAAACTGACGTCATTTTTGGACTCGGCGACCTAGACAAACATGTCTCAGGGGGTATTATGGATGAACTTTGACCTTGACCCGAAATTCTTTTGCCGAGTCGACATTTTTCGTTTCCGTCGATATCTCGGAAATGGTGTGTCGTAGAGCGATACGGACGTTATTTTTGGACTCGTCGACCTACACAAACATGTCTTAGGGGTATTATGGATGGACTTTGACTTGACCCGAATTTTCTTTGCCAAGTCAGCATTTTTCGTTTTCGTCATTATCTCGAAAATGGTGCGTTGTAGAGTGAAACGGACGTTATTTTCAGACTCTTCCCCCTAGACAAAGATGTCTAAGGGGTATTACGGATGAACTTTGACCTTGACCCGAATTTTTCTTGCCGAGTCGGCATTTTTCGTTTTCGTCAATATCTCGGAAATGGTGCATCGCAGAGCGAACAGACGTTATTTTTGGACTCGTCGCCCTAGACAAACATGTGTGAGGGGTATAATGGATGAACTTTGACCTTGACCCGAAATTTTTATGCCGAGTTGGCATTTTTCGTATTCATCGACGTTTTCATCGATCTAGACAAACATGTCTAAGGGGTATTACAGATAAACTTTGACCTTGACCTGAATCTTTTTTTTGCTGAGTCGACATTTTTCATTTTTGTTGATATCTAGGAAGCGGTGTGTCGCAGAGCCCGTGGCAAACATGTTTTAAATATTACCATTTAGTCCTAACACCGAAATGCCTCCAAGGCATCTTTAGGCCTTGACGTCTAGTTATCACGGTGTAAGTGCGATCTTCACTCTTACGGAGTTTTTAAGCACTCTTTCAGCGATGACGCACTCTTGTGGTGTATGAAGGCACTCTTGTGGTAAATGAGCATGGCTGGAAATGTGAGTAATGTTGAATTTCTTACTATTTTAATAGCTTGATACGGAATAATCATGTAAAAGGTATTGCATTGAGTGTCGGAATATATATATATATATCACGCTGGGAAAGGCGATCTCCAGAATCTGAGGTTGAACGCCTGAATTGGAGGTTGAACGCCCGAATCAGAGGAAATGGCGCAAAGAAAGCAAAACATTGTGAGAAGCTCCTATGATTTTGGGTGAATAGAGGATTTCATAACTATTTATGGCATAAAAGAGTGTGTCCATAGAGCATGCGAACATATATGGCTTTCAGGAATAAGCAAGATTGGTGTGAGAATGCACAGACCAGGCAGTAAACTGGGACACAAAATAGCGGGTCAATATCCGTATGCAAACGAAGTGAGAACTTGCGGTCAAATTTGATATTTCGAAGGGATGTGTGGCAAAATACACATGTTTCACCAACTGAAATAGTTACCAATTAACCTATTACTGCACCAGAGACATCAGTATGTACACATTATCCGATAAAACATGATTTATGAGCATATTTCGATTTGACAGCTGCAACTCCATGTGTATTGAGGACTGCAACTCCATGATTTCCAATCATGAGGTAGAATTGGGTGGCCCTGAAGAGCAATGTATTTTGCTAGTAACAGTTGAACAGAATGTTGATTTTAGGTTTGCCTTCTGTACCAGTTTGATGGATTTAGGGACCTACTCTTGTATTCTTTGGCTGAAAGCATGTGTTTATGCAGAATTTTATGGCACGCCAAATGTTTCAATATTCGATACCTATCATGTTTTCGATAATTTAACAATTGTTTTGAAAATACCACATGGTTCTAAATTTTACATGCATTCGTTTCCATTTTCTCGTAAATATTTAACGAATTCTACCTATTCTTTGTGTTAGTTTAACCTAATTATTACTCATTAATGATACCATATCAAATACAGCAGGACCAACATCACACAATCTCCTCATACATCGAATTACCTGTTGAACAATCGAGTTGCACATACTTTTTCGATATCGTGTAAGTTATTTGATCGAGGAATTATGGGATCGCTGAAGGCCCGCCCCTTTTTTGTTTGGGACCGCCCACTGATCCTGGACTGAACGGTGGCAAGCCACAGTGTCCATGGGCAGGTCTAGCCATCATTCCTAGTAGGCCTACTAGTAGGGGAAAAGTAGCAACAGGCATATAACTACGAGAAAATGGAGAACAGCGACTTCATTGAAATTTGTGGGAAATATCGATAAGTTGCTAACTATCTGTGAACATCACGAAATCACAGCTCATTAATGTGACGAGGAATGTGTTATCATGTTATATTGTCGAGCATTTGTGCAATAGATGTATACGTATATATCCCGTGCTCGGGAAATGATTCCCAGCAAGTTTGCAAGGGTAGAAATTTTTGGCCATGTTTTTATACTTATATTTAATATACTTAACATTTAATAATTCACGAAAATTAGTATACAAACGGGCGTTTTGACCGTACACAATTGCATGTGTACATGTATCTATGTGTTTTACTCATATCTCACGTGTGTGAGAAGCAAATAGTATATTAATTCAAGACCAATGATGTAATTTTATTTTGCTTGAATCAGTTGTAGAACCCCCCTTTTCATCTGAAACTCCAGGCTTAAATCTAAATGATCCAATAGCAAAAGAGTCAGTTTCAAGCATAAAATATCCCGTTATATCCCCATCGATGGTCGGCCACAAGAGCGGATCTGGGTGGAGGGGGTGTCCAAGGGTTCTGGTTCTGCCTTTTTCTTCCACTGGAACCCTCTCATTTAGCATGATTGACCGTTCCCATGCAAGTTCCAATTTTGGCCCAGGGATTTGATTTCAATTGGTTATACTTCTCCTGTATCTACTGATGAAGTAACTACTATCGGAAATCCTGTATCTACTGATGATTAAAAAAGTAACTACTATCAGAACATGTATTTCTGTAACTATAAGTGCCAAAGGCAGATCCGGGGGGTGGGGGACGGAAGGGGGCCTTGTCCACCCTCCCGCACCCCCCCGCACACACACAAAATTAATATCGAAAATTTAGGGGGTAGTGTCGGTACAGAAATGTCAAAATACTTGATTGCGAAATGGCGCAATATAATATAATATAATATAATATTAGTTCTGATGCATTTTTGTCACCAAATGCTTTGAGATATAGTAAATTTGGCATTGGCATTATTTGGTATTGATGGTGATAAAAATTATTAATTTGGATTGAATAATATTAGTTCTGATGCATTTTTGTCACCAAATGCTTTGAGATATAGTAAATTTGGCATTGGCATTATTTGGTATTGATGGTGATAAAAATTATTAATTTGGATTGAAATTTATACTCAGGAGAGGCCAGGAAGCTACTAAAGAACATGAAAAGGGATCTGTCTTCTGGGGCCTTTCAACGGACCCCCGGCCACGAGGTGCTTGCCGGGCTCGCATTGGTCCACTCCCTTAAATCTTGGATGTTCCCCTGGATGCACTACTCTCTTCATTTAGTAAGATATACATTCATACTACTTCAATTACTAAAGGGGGCTTACGATGCAACCCCCCCCCCCCCACACACACACATACACACACACACAACCTGGAACCAAGCACCCTGTACTCGTCCCTGATTAGTACACGAAATAGGCATCCAATAGTCAGAAACCACCTCAAATGCTCTCATAAAACGAACAAAAATGCTAATTTTTATCGGGGGGGCTTACGGCGCCCCCCGAACCCCCAGACCGCATGTACTTTGTTTGCGCCCCCCCCCCCCCCTAATCAAAATTCCTGGATCCGCCTCTGATCACAGATTATATAATATCACACCGTGAAGATCCGTTTCTAAATTTTGATGTATACTCGGATTTTTCTAACTCGTTTACACTGTTTTTCGCTAATATTTTTGTAATGCTAAAGCTGTCTGAAATTTGGTAGAAAATTGCCGTTTGACTCCCAGGTGAAGCATGCCAAGTTATAGAACGATAGCGTTTAGTATCACAAAGATATTAACGAAAAACAGTGTAAACGAGTTAGAAAAATCCGAATATATATAAAATAATGTGCATAGTTGACTAGATATATCGAACTCCTATCAAATAGAACTATTATACGCCGAAGATACAGAACATCTACATATTCGGTTACCGGACCTTTGGTCCGATAACCTATTGCCGTGGCGTTGCGTCCGTCGTCTGCTCACATTTTTATCTTTAAAGTTTACGGCCGAATCTTTCTGAAATTTTGCACAAAAATACTCTAAAAATATTCCAAGAAAGATTTCTTTTAGTTTTCAGATTTTCGTGTTTTTTTCAGATTTTGGCGGCCATTTTCTCAAAATCTGTTCAGTATTTTTTTTTCTTTTTGACACATAACACTCTTTATATGTACTCCTGTGATGTGTATAAGTTTCATTGCGCTTGAATCGCTCGAAGTGGGCCATTTTGGCCCAAACTTGGCCCAAATAGGACTTTCCCATGTTAAATTCTCCTATACTGAATTATGCGACACGTTATTGCTAATATCTCACTTAAAATTGTGATTAGAGACTAGGAATCAATTGTGGACATATAGGAAATGATATAAGCTGAATATTGTCGTGACCTTGAATTTGACCTTCGACCCCATTTTTAAGGACAGAGCACTAAATGGCTAAAATCTCGATCACAAAATGGCTAATATTATCGACCTTACAACTTTGCAATCAATTGAGCACGTATAGAAAATGATATATTCAGATTATCCCCATGACCTTGGATTTGACCTTTGACCTAAATTTCAAGGTCACAGGACAGAATGACTAATATCTCACTTATTATCGATTTTACGGCCCAGGAATTAATTGTGAACATATAGAAAATGATATATGCTGAATATTGCCATGACTTTGAATTTGACCTTTGACCTTATTTTCAAGATCGAAGGACGAAATGGCTGATATCTTGCTCCTTTGTTGATTTATAGCTTCGGAACCAATTATGGACGTATGGAAAATGATATACACTGAATATTTTGATGACCTTGAATTTGACTTTGAACTCATTTTCAAGGTCAGAGCACAATTGGCTAATCTCTCGCTTATTATCGACTTCACAGCTTAGGAATCCATAGTGAACATATAGGAAATGATATATGCTGAATATTTTGGTGACTTTGAAATTGACCTTTAACCTCTTTTTCATGGTCAGATAATAAAATGGCTAATATATCACTTATTATCGACTTTACAGCTTAGAAATCAATTGTTGACATACTAGAAATAATATATGCTGAACGTTCTCGTTACCCTGAAATGACCAATGACCTTATGTGACCTCAAGGTCACAGGACAAAAGGCTAATATCTGAAATAGACATTGTCCGGTAACCTTTTTTTTTTCTTAGCCCTTTGGCTAATTTTATATATTATAAAACTAGCCCAAGATTAAAAATTATTATAGATCTAATTTTCAAGGTCACATGACAAATTGGCTAATATCTCGCTTATTATCGACTTTACAGGTTAGGAATCAATTGTGAACATATATTATACATGTAGGACATGAAATATACTGAATATTGTCATGACCTTGAATTTGATCTTTGACCTTTAAATAATTTATTTATTCAGCCTCCAAAAGGACATACATGGATAATAATAAAATAGTACTAAAAACAAGACAAAAAACAAGACAACGCACAATATCAGACAACAGACCATACAAATAGACTATCTATTTCTTTTCGACCTGAATAAACTTCACAAAATGAATGGGGGTGGGGTTATGTTCGGTATATCATTTTTCAGGGCGATCTATTGTCCGGGGGATTATGACCGGGTGGCTATTTACCAGTGTATGCAAGAGTGTATGAGCATAGCTAGTAAAATAGTCGGATATAGCCTACATGCTCCATAGCCATCTCTAATAGTTCACTATTGCCAGTATACATAACATTATGTAGTGCCAGCAAAATACGGGTAACGCCATTAAAAACGCATGCCTCGGGAGAAAAGGGATTGTCTGGAAAAATGTCAAAAGGTTGCGGTTATAAATACTTTTATATTGAAAGACATAATATGGTCTTGAGCGGTTAGATCGATTCCACCACATCTAAAACCTAAACGTAACATTCCAACAACACGTTCTCCTTCCTGTGTCGTCAGTCACGACATGCTGCGCTTTTGGATAATTTGTCCCCCTAAAGCAAAAATGGCGTAAATCGTTTTTGGTGGTTTCGAGATAATCAGTTTAGAAGGTTTGTTCTTTTATCATTAACTTTATATTATCTACTGACAATGACGGACCTAAAATTCGGCCCCTCCTAAAATCGGCGAGAGGAGCAGAGGGGCATCAAGGCCCGACACTGAATTGTAACCTCAAAAATGACTCCACGTCCACATTCCACCACATCTAAAACCATATTCATCTTGCAATTTCAATAATGTACTTCAAAAAATATACGGAAGTGTATGTAAAAGTATCTTCTGGTACACCTCAGAAGTGATCTGACTGAGTGATCTGAGAGTCTTCAATTTTCAAATTTTTGGGGCATTAAATATTTAAAAACCGGATATAAATATTAAAACCTGGAATTGAATGTTAAAACCGGGAAATAAACAGTAAAACCTGGAAATAAATGTTCAAACCCGGAATTAAATATTCAAATCTGGAGCTCTGAATTAAATATTAAAACCCGGAATTACGTATTAAAACTGAGAAATAAATGTTCAAACCTGGAATTAAGTGTTCAAAACCCAGAATTAAATATTCAAACTGAGAATTAAATAATCAAGCCTGGAATAAAGGTAGTCCACTCCAAACGGTGAGGAGAGGGAGCCAAAGAGTTTTTTTTAAATAAATAACTGTATCAACATATTCTAGAGCTTCAAAGTGACATATTTTATAGAGTAACTGATCAGCATCCTAAAACTGAAAAGAAAATAGGGGGTCACCTTTTCCGTTCGCATGGAAAACACGATGCAAGATGTGAATATGGACGAAACAATTTGCAAAATGTCATAATTTAGATCATTTTAGGTAAATGTTTGTGATTTTGATCGAATATGTCGAAGAAACCAGCACGGTGACCCCCTATTTTCTTTTCATTATTAGGATGCTGATCAGTTACTCTATAAAAATAAGTCATTTTGATGAGATATTATTCAAGAAATAACTTTCAAATTTTGACTCTTCGATACCTCACTGTTTGTAGCGGACTACGTTAAAACCAGAAATTAAATATTAAAACCTGGAATTGAATATTAAAACCGGGAAATGAACGTTCAAACCTTTTAAGATTTTCTACAAGAATGTGGTCCTCCAAGAGAAGATACATACTATCACAGACAATGGTCTTTTTTCGTTAACTCCACTACAACAGTAGTTTACCATACGCACACTTTTTTGGTTATAACTCCACAAACGGTAGTTTAACATACGCATAAAATGGCTGTGCACCAGGATATATCGATAAATACTCGATCGATCGCATAATATGTATCTACATTTAGACTACACACAATTTGCAGGGGGACACGCCAGGTATACCGCGTAAAATTGTTGGAATTTTGTATAAATTACTACACTTTCTCTCAAAAACTATTTAAAACAAACAAAGACTGGAATCATATCCTGTATCAACTGATCATATTGTTGACTACCTTCCCTTGGTGTGATATGGAAATAATAAAAAAAATACGAGTTAACAGTTAACTATAGGTTAGCAAGAGAATTTTAGTCCTTAGGTGTACCGGTCTACCTGAATCTACCCTAATTGAAGGTATTGTACATTTTGTTGTAACTCCAGTATTTCTGCATGATGGAACAGTATTTTATACATCTGAACAGTTGAACATTTGTGCGTATCTGTATCTGTATTTTACTTTTTTAAATTATCTTTTCTGTCTGTGATCTCTTCTTTTACGTATCCGTTATGCCATTGTTAATGTACTATGAGTTCGAAATAAAATAAAATGAAAAAGTCCCATTGAACGGTATCCAAGTTAATATAAACTGAAAACGAAACATTTATCAGTAATTCCTTTCCCCAATCCACTCAAAATATCATACAAGTCGGGAAACACCGTTTGAGAGTTATAATGTGGAGATGGCCATATAATTGCCATATAATTATGAGAAAAATTTGTTAAACCAGAACATCTTAAATTTGTATCTAATATCAGTTCGTGTTCTTAGAACAATTTACTTGTGGAAAATTTATTTTGAGGTAAGTGATTTTACAAGATTCTAAGACTTACACACATATATTGTGATTATATTAATTCATATAAGTGAATATGAATCATTTTCACAAAATGTAGACTGGGGTCAGGGTAATGCTTAAATCGCTGCACATACTGGTTCATGTCATACGATCCACATATTATATTGTGCTAAGTGGATTGATCTGTCTATCAACATCCAAGAACGAATGTGAGACACGGTCGATAATGATTATTGATATATGATATGATATATTTGCAGACCTAAACTTAATTTTGGTATCGCATAATAACTGAAGGTACAATCGACATGCATATTGTTTGCTATGCTATAGTATTTAGTCACTTGTAAATATATTGTCCGAATAATTGGTGGGAATAGGAACACTTGTATTCATTTCTTACATGTACACTATTGTAAGTCCCTTATCCAGGAAATAATAAAGAAATAAACTTGGTGGTTCAAATTTCGAGCTCTCGCAGGTTTGGACTGCTAATAAAATCGGATACAAAGGATACTTTGTAAGTCAGATTACTCTTCGAATGAATATGGCTCATCTGGAGCCACTTTGCTATAAACCAGATGTGGGAAGATGTCCGATTTCCCGCATCAGGATGTGGAACAATTTACACTCATTCACAGGATGGTATGGAAACTACATTATTATATAAACACACTAATGAAAGAAGCTCTTTGAATCATGAGGTACAAGAGTTATACACTTGAAATAACTAAGAACTCTGAACTAATTTACACAAGTACTAAAATTAGCGAAATTAGTTGATGTGTTTTAGTTGATACGTAGGTATCAATGTACCCTACGGAATGAACCATGTGTTTCCATCCATATATCCAGAACAATATTGAGCTACATCGCTTAAGTTACAATCGTACATGCATCAAATGTGACAATAGATAGCGGGTGTTCCATGCCGGTGTTGCATGCCCGCGGACCTCGTGTCTGATGTGCCTATAGGTCTATGGGCATGGACACTGATCGTGCTGGGAAGCATAGCGTGCCCAGATGCCTAGATCTCGTATCAAAATACACTCGGGCTAAGTCAACAATTGAATAACAAATTGCATAACAACAGATACTATCTTCGAATGCTATAATCGCCGAGATGAAGGATGTACGAGCATACACTTTTGTGGTTATGGGAAGAGGCGTATGGGGCCGTTTATAATTGGAGTGAGGAGGCTCTGCTCGAAATAAGTTTGCGTTCATAATATGGGTTCCTATATAAATTAGTATTCGTTTAGGAGAGTAAAATTATATCATGATAATTTATCCGATATCGCATCGGTGAAACAGTTGATCTTTAATAATTCCTTCAGCTAGGAGGACTTTTGGATTCCGCCGTTAATATAGGCAACAAACAGATCAAACTTCTGATATCATCGTTAAACGTGTTCAGAACTGTTATTCTAAATCAATGAATTTTTATATTTGTGAATGAATTCTGTTTTATTGATGACACTATTTATATTGTCCATCAATGTGTATTACATGTGTGTCAAATTAGGCGACTCAGACACTGCATCACGACAACACAAAATTACCGCTAATTACATAATCTAATTGCATAACTAGACGTCAAGGCCTAAAGATGCCTTGGAGGCATTTCGGTGTTAAGACTAATTTATAACATGTTTACCCTAGGCTCTACGACACACTGTTTCAAAGATATCGACGAAAAAGAAAAAAGCAGACTCGGCAGAAAAATTCAAGGTCAAGGTCAAATTTCATCCTTAATACCCATCAGACATATTTGTAATACCCTTAAGACATGTTTGTCTAGTGCCACGAGTCTGAAAATAACATCCGTTTCTCTCTACGACGCACCGTTTCCGAGATATCGACAAAAACGAAAAATGCTTACTCAGCGAAAAAATTTCAGGTCAAGGTCAAAGTTCATCCATAATACGCCTCAGACATGTTTGTCTAGTGCAACGAGTCCGAAAATAACATCCGTTTCGCTCTTCGACGAACCGTTTCCGAGATATCGACGAAAACGTAAAATGCTGACTCAGCGAATAAATTTCAGGTCAAGGTCAAAGTTCATCCATGTTACCCCTTAGACATGTTCGTCTAGTGCCACGAGTCCGAAAATAACGTCCGTTTCGCTCTACGACGCACCGTTTCCGAGATATGGACGAAACAAAAAAATTCCGACTCGGCAAAAACGTTTTAGGTGAAGGTCAAAGTTCATCCATAATACCCCTTAGACATGTTTGTCTGGTGCCACGAGTCCGAAAATAACGTCCGTTTCGCTCTACGACGCACCGTTTCCGAGATATCGACGAAAACGAAAAATGCCGACTCGGCAGAAAAATTCAAGGTCAAAGTCAAAGTTCATCCAAAATACCCCTTAGACATGTTTGTCTAGTGCCACGAGTCCGAAAATAACGTCCGTTTCGCTCTATGACGCACCGTTTCTGAGATATCGACGAAAACGAAAAATGCCGACTCGGAGGAGAAATTCAAGGTCAAAGTTTATGGTCATCCTTACCTATAGACATGTTTGTCTAGAGCCACGAGTCCAAAAATAACGTCCGTTTCACTCTACGACGCACCGTTTCTGAGATATCGACGAAAACGAAAAATGCCGACTCGGCAGAAAAATTCAAGGTCAAGGTCAAAGATCATCCATAATACCCCTTAGACATGTTTGTCTAGTGCCACGAGTCCGAAAATAACGTCCGTTTCGCTCTACGACGCACCGTTTCTGAAATATCGACGGAAACAAAAAAATGCCGACTCGGCGAAAAATTTTTAGGTCAAGGTCAAAGTTCATCCATAATACCCCTTAGACATGTTTGTCTAGTGCCACGAGTCCGAAAATAACGTCCGTTTCACTCTACGACGTACCGTTTCCGAGATATCGACGAAAATGAAAAATGTCGACTAGGCGAAAAAATTTTAGGTCAAGGTCAAAGTTCATCCATAATACCTCTTAGACATGTTAGCCTAGTGCCACGAGTCCGAAAATAATGTCCGTTTCACTCTACGACGCACCGTTTCCGAGATATCGACGAAAACGAAAAATGTCGACTAGGCGAAAAAATTTTAGGTCAAGGTCAAAGTTCATCCATAATACCCCTTAGACATGTTTGTCTAGTGCAACGAGTCCGAAAATAACGTTCGTTTCGCTCTACGACGCACCGTTTCCGAGATATCGACGAAAACGAAAAATGCCGACTCGGCAGAAAAATTCAAGGTCAAGGTCGATGGTCATCCTTAATACCCCTTAGACATGTTTGTCTAGGGCGACGAGTCTGAAAATAACGTCCGTTTCGCTCTACGACGCACCGTTTCCGAGATATCGACGAAAACGAAAAATGCCGACTCGGCGAAAAAATTTTAGGTCGAGGGCAAAGTTCATCCATAATACCCCTGAGACATGTTTGTCTAGTGCCACGAGTCCGAAAATAACGTCCGTTTCCCTCTACGACGCACCGTTTCCGAGATATCGACGAAAACGAAAAATGCCGACTCGGCGAAAAATTCAAGGTCAAGGTCGAAGGTCACCCTTAATACCCCTTAGACAGTTTGTCTAGGGCGACGAGTCCGAAAATAACGTCCGTTTCGCTCTACGACGCACCGTTTCCAAGATATGCAGGAAACCTCAAAGATGACTGGGCGAAAACTCTTCCGACCTCTAGGTCAAAGGTCGTTTGACGGATTGATCCCAAAATCAATAGGGTTCTTCCCTATTGATATATGAACCTCCGTGCAAAGTTCTGCAGCCATTGCCTACATACTTTTTGAGTTATCGTGCGGAAACAAAGTCCAAAAAAAAACATTGATTTCATCCTCACGGACCTCACGGACCTCGGATCCGGCTGAAAAACAATAGGGTTCTTCCACATAATATGTCTGACCAACGGTGAAAATTTGGCGAAGATACATCGAGGCAAACTAAAGTTATCGGTCGGAAACCAAAACGGCGGAAAAGAAAAAAAAAAAAGAAAAAAAAGAAAAAAAAAAAAAGAAAAAAAAAAAATTCTGCTAAAACCATAAAGGCATTTCTTCCGAAATGCCTTAATAATCAGGAGTCTACAACACAAGAATCGTGCGCCTCAATATGCACCACAAGTTGGTTATTGTCGTTTCAAACTATATAGTTCGATTAGAGATAAATACGCAGTGGGTGAGTGATCGAAGAAAATAACCAATAAAACGGGAGAGTGTAAACAAGAAAAACGGCATGAATCCAATGTGTATATATGATTGAATTATTGGGGAATTCACGAGACCACTATTAACCAAATCGACAGGCGGGCGGAGTTAATTAACCATCACTGTGGTGATACTGGATGCACTAACGATCGTTAGTGCATACCGCATTGGCCGACAGTAAACACGATCAGTTTGGTTTTTAACCGTATTCTATCAAATGACAGGTCAATTTGTGATAAATGGACACTCTGAAGGTAGCTTAGTGTTTTGGTCAAAGACATGCGTAGTTATTTCAAGCAGATCACCCTTCTTTGTTTAGATATGTTGAGGAAAAGAATTAACGATAAGATTCACCAACGACAAAAGTGAGATTCCCTAACGATATAGGCCTAATACGTGTATATTGTAATACGCCCATATCATACACCATTGTGAATTCGTTGATTTATGCGACATAAATTAGCGAATGTCACATCAAAAATAGGAAATCTGTATTAGAAGATCATCTATACACATCAATAAATGTCAATTGGTACTTTATGTCACGTTTAACATTCAAATAACGTAGATTTGAACTAATAAAGAAAAGATCGTTAGGGAATCTTCACATGTTCGTTAGGGAATCTTCGATTTTACAAAAACAATCGTTAGGGAATCTTTCGGCTTTTTTTCAGACGAGTTTTTCATGCTCAAACCAACATAAATCGCCATGTATTTGCAACGAACGGTTGTTTCGTTCGCATAAGAATCAGCAGATGCATGTGTGTAGCGATCACAATCGTAATTATCGGGAAAATGAAGAAAATTCAAACCGCGAGTGGGTTCGCCATTGCGGGATGCGCTAACGATCGTTAGTGCATCCAGTCTCACCACAGTGAACCATGGCAGAATATAAATGAATACAATTTACAATGGCTTAAAGCAAGTATATTAGAATAGAGCAGAACCATGTCATATCCCGTTCTATATAAGGCACCTTCATCCATCAAACGTCGTTAGGTCAGATAGTATTCCAATATTTCCAACTTATGCTAAAATAATATTAGAAACAGTTGATAGCATTGTCTATTCTAATGTTTTTACAAGTCTCGTAAATCCCAGCGCACAACCACGTAAATCGGAACTGTGACCTGTACTCGTTTCGGTAAATCGGAACATATCCAATATACCCCATACTACACCAAAACTAGAATTTTCCCCAAGCGAATGATATTTTCATATATTATGCTCCTAAGCGTTACATTATAGAAATACGGGTCTCACATACTACCTGTTAAGCTGACCTTTGCCCATAATTTCTCACTTATGGTGAAACAAACAATATAACCACACGTAAATCGGAACCAAACCGCCGTAAACCGTTTTATGCGGAACGGATAGGCCTAGTCCCACGTGATCTTTGTCTCTACCTAGAACTTCTTTGTAACTTTTAAAATCGTTTAGCTCTCCTTCGTGATTTGACGGTTTCACGTAAGCTTATAGCATGCACTGTGTGTTGACCATCTCTTATTTTCATGATAGTTCGGTGCGTTATAACTGACAACACATCAGCATATATACCATGTGTTCATGAAAGTAATATACTTTTGTTAATTTTCCGTCACATGAATAAAAAAGTGTACGGAAACGTGTCAATGCTTATATATTATATTCTAATTTAATGCATCCAGACGGAATTATACTGCTTGCATGTCTACGGTGGCTGATATATGCCATAGTTTTATTCTTTAGTTTTCAATTATTTACAATATTTTCCAGACGGATGTAATTCACGTACTTAATATTAAATACGCGTACTTAATGTTTAAATACGCGTACTTAATATTAAATACGCGTACTTAATATTAAATACGCGTATTTAATAATAAATACGTGTACATAATGTTAATTACGCGTATATAATATTAAATACACGTACTTAATATTAAATACGCGTACTTAATATTAAATACGCGTACTTAATATTTAAATACGCGTACTTAACATTAAATACGCGTACTTAACATTAAATACGCGTACTTAATATTAGATACACGTACATAATATTAAATACGCATATATAATATTAAATACGCGTACTAAATATTAAATATGCGTACTTAATATTAAATACGCGTACTTAATATTAAGTACGCGTACTTAATATTAAGTACGCGTATATAATATTAAATACGTGTATTTAATGTTAAATACACGTACTTAATATTAAATACCAGACAGTTACATATTTTGTTCTTTTTTTTGCAGCGCCATAACCACAGCAACACAGCAACATAATCACATCCATTTTTTGTTAATTTAATATTAAGTACGCGTAATTAACATTAAGTACGCGTATTTAACATTAAGTACGCGTATTTAATATTAAGTACACGTATTTAATATTATATACGCGTATTTAATATTATATACGTGTATTTAATATTAAGTACGTGTATTTAATATTAAGTACGCGTATTTAACATTAAGTACGTGCATTTAATTATTTTCTTTTCTTTAGAATGTCCTTCTGGAAAAAATAAATAAATGAAATCTGAAAAATAAAAGTATGGCATATATCAGCCACCGTACATGTCTCATTGGGATTTTCCCTGCATTTTAGGACATGATAAAATCAAGCGAAATGACTATCAATGACCTTCCGTCGCTCCGTCGGGTCATTCGACGACGTCATTTTGCCCTCGACTTTTGTAAGGAGAGCAATGCCATCAAAAGTAGTCATAATCCATCAAATTGACATCATGCATGAAATATAAATGTAGATCGTCACTCTTATATGAATATATACGTATATCCACGTTTCATGAACAGCCCGCATTCTGTGAGCACAATTTTAACCTGCATTCTCGGTTTGGGACCCGCATTCTCTGATTATCGGATCCCATGCCTTCAACACAACGAGGCGAATTTCCCACAAACAGGTGACAAAAAGTGTGAAAAAAAAAACATTAGCGTACTGACGGAATATACAGTTAGTTCAATGCTCATTATCGTTTTGTCGGAAAATCAGAGAAAATATCAACTTGAATAACTTGAACCTTCGGCTCAAATATATATACAAATACATGAGATAAGACCCGCGTATATAATTTATATTTAAAATATATATGAGAAATATTACACTTCACAAGACAGCATGTATTCTGCGTATTCATAATTGTAACCTGACTTTAGAGATAACATAACATTAAATTGTGAATGTGGAATTAATAGGCCTACTGCGAGAAAATACATTGATCCAGTGGAAGGGGGAGATGTGGGGAGGATTGAACGCTGCACATGGTGGAAGTGGGATGAGGAAAGGATTGAACGCTGTGGTTGGTTGTGCGCCAAGAGACTAGCAGCCAATCAAATTGACCCCTTTTAGTGAGGGGCAGTACTCGTCGATCCCATAATCCCCCTTTCGAAAACGACTGGCACACATTTTCGAATGTATCACAAAGTTACACATGCTTTGTGTTTGAAAAAGATGCAAGCATTTGAAAAAGGACACAAGTCGGTTCGATATTACACGTCTTGTCTTGTGAAAATATAGTTAGCTGACATATCTTGTGAATGTATATTTAATACAATTACTACTAGTATATCAAATAAAATGGAATATTTTTAATCTAGTCAGACATGAAGTCGCGCCTCTCCCACCTAACCCTCCTCCCGCCCCCACCCCAACCTCTTTCAAAAATAATTTAGACTTTGAATTTTGCAACATATGGCATACCATAGAATTTACTGCGCATATCATGGACACCAATACTACTATATTATGCCTTCATCATTTTGCGGGTTGTATTGATGAGACAGTGTAAGACAAATATGTTCATCAATAAATCGTATCTGCCTACTAGTATAATTTTCTCTGGTTGACACCTGCATACCCAGCCCCACATGCAGGACAGACTTGGGGATTGACAAAATACAGGTGTACGTGAATCCATTATCATGGTCCAATTTGAGCGCTAATTGGCCGGGTTAAATACTTGATTTAGGCATGAAAACTTGTAGCAGACGTGGGAAATTTGCTTAGGTAAAAAAGGTAAATGTTTCGATTTGCGTCCCAGTTCTGCTTCGTAGCTAGTTGTATGGAGCATGGTTTTATTTTATTTTCGGAGTACCGGTTTTATGTATCGGTTTTTCGAAGTTTGTTTTTAACATAGACATATATTTCTTCTGAAAGAATGAACATACAAGATATAAAAAATTCTAATTATTGGGTCAAATAAGAAGTTGAACACGCACATTGTGCAATGTAGCTGTTGCTTCGGAGAAGATATCCTAAAAATCTAAATATAATTTCATTTTGCCATATCAGCTGTAGTTTTTCATTCATTTTTTATGAACACGGCTGCAACACATGTAATTCAGTGCAATGCAGTGCTCGTAAATTTCAGACTCACTAATATGGTAATGTTTTGTTTTAGAATTTCAAATTAACCTACAGGGTACCTGCGAATTATGACAGGATGTTACTTACTTACTGATTATCGTGGTATGATGTGTGTGTAGAAATTACCATGTTCATATCTTAAAGTGGAAAAATCGGTTTCTGAAATTCGTTATCAATCAATCAATTGGCCAGCACCGCTACAACCCCCAAAATACGTCCGGATGACCCTGCAGTGGAGTTTGTACATAGCGTAAAAACGCACGATGTGAACGAATTGTTTACAACTGTGCTAATATAAACAAAGAAATGAATTTCCCTATATTGTCGTTATTTGACACACAAAAAAATCAAACTGAATATTTGGGGTTTCATCGGTATAATATACCATACATATACGAGTTTCAAGTAATAGGGCTGTGTATTTCTCTCTATATTCAGCTAATTTTTGTTAACGTAGTCCGCTACAAACAGGGAGGTAATGAATAGTCAAAATTTAAAAGTTATATCTTGAATATTATCTCTTCAAAACAGCAAACTTTATAGAGTAACTGATCAGCATTCTAATACTGAAAAGAAAATAGGGGGTCACTGTGCTGGTTTCTTCGACATATTCGATAAAAAATCACAAAGCTGGTTTCCTGTTGCAAACTTATGCACTTTCAAAACAATTTCTAGTGCTTTCAAGTCTTCCGTTTGGCCCTGGAAGACACTAACCAGATTCATTACATAATGTAAACCTATTTAAAATGTCCTACAATGGATCTATATCACGGTAGAATGAAGAAAATTATACCATCAACTCAGTAGCCTTCTGGCTTGTGATTGGGTACTTTTGTACTTGTCATGTATCTATTCCATGGGGTTAGTTTCGGATTTTTAAATTGTTTTCATAGGTTGATGGGCAGTTGTATACTAATTCCATCAGGTGTACAGTAGAAACAACTACATTTAACACACTGTCTGCCCCTGATGACGCCAGTGTGTCTTTGGATAAACTATTTGGTCGAGCTTTGTTTCTATTGCAAAATGTTGTATTTTACGTTTCTTATTGGCATCATCAAAATCTGATTGTATTGGTGGTAATAGATTGATACTTACATACATGTACACTTTCTTTCAATGTCTTCACGTATTATCTGCTTCGTGTCTGCAAACACAAGATCACAAGATCAATTATGGCGGCCCGCATGTGAGAGCTATGACACTGCTGGGGCTCAAATGTTTTGATCATGGACTACCGAAAACGGATATATGATACATATTCCTAATGGTGAATGTGAATTGATCACCTGTAGGGTCACGTAAGATGTGTTAGGACTCGAACAATGTTAAATACATGAAATATATGTCCTTTTGTGTGAACACTCTACATTATCGCCCGTAATATTGCCCCTTTGGTCATGCGTGAGTGGTTGAGCCTTCGTGGAAATCGTGTCCCATTGACGCTGGATTTTCGTCGTCACGCTTCGCTGAGTAGCGTGTTACACTGAACATAGACTGTGTGTATTCTGTTACTGCGCAAGAACCAGTCAATCTATTAACGAAATTATCCATGAATACCAGAAGTCAATCAGCTGGTACCATGCCGCATAAACAAATTAAATCAACTGATGATGAAGCATTAGTTGCATCCATTCGGGCCGTCATTAAGGAGGAACTAGCTCCAATAAACACCAGTATTGCCCAGTTATCGAGCGACATTAAAAATGCAATCGCTACTGCAAATGAGGCCAAATCCTTAGCTACAGATGCTATGAAAATCGCCATTGAAGCCAAATCAGTCGCTGAAAACGCCTCGCAAATGACATCGGATATGGTTTCACAATCCACCGTACTTGAATTGAAAAATGAACTTGCAAAAGCTCGAGCTGAGACAGCAAATCTGAGGATCGAATCGTACAGTCGCAGAAATAATCTGAAGTTTGAGGGTGTAACTAAAAGAACCCGAAGGGGGCACGCTCGAACCACGGAAAAGTGAAGATGTCACCCAAACAATGCGTCAGGTCTTCCACCGTATGGGACTGAATCCGGCTATTACCATGATAGGGTGTCACCGATATGGCCCACGCAACCCGAAGCCAAATAAACCCAGGCCCATAACTGTCGTCAAATTCCTCACATTCGACGATCGTAACTCTGTGTGGGAGAAGCGCAGAGAACTGAAGAATACTCGTATCTGGGTTAAGGAAGACTTTCCGCCTGAACTTGAAGAACGCCGCGATAAATTGAGACCCTATTTTCTGGCTGCGCTTGAAGGCGACCCTACAAACCCAAGAAAAAAACCATCCGCCTTCATGATGGTCGACAAGTTGTCCATCGATAACCAAATCTTCTCTCACGACACCATTGATTCTATCCCAGAATACATCAAGCATCGTGTTGCTCATCCAACTTCCATGAAGTCATCTGACAACGTATCGGTATTCTTCTCTGTTAACAGTCCACTGTCAAATTTTCATCATTCCGAGTTCGAGATCGACGGCTCCAAATTCATAAATGTTGAACAGTTCCTGAGCTTCCACAAAGCCTTGCTGTTTGACACCCAAAAAACAGCGGATGACATCATGGCAATGCAGGACCCAAAAGCAATGAAGAGAAAGGTGAAACACACTAGCCGCTTCGACGAAGACCAATGGAATCGGACAGCGCCTGACTTGATCAAGAGAGCTCTGGTTGCCAAGTTTGCACAAAACACCCACCTTCAAGATGCGCTTCTGTCGACAGGCCAGACGGTGATAGGAGAAGCGAGTCCATCAGACACCATGTTTGGCATAGGATTGTCGCTCCACAATCCCAAGGTACTGGATCAATCTAACTGGAAAGGTCGAAACCTGCAAGGTCAAACTCTGATGAAGATCCGGGATGCTATTCAACACGGGACACTCTCTGAACTCATTGTATGAAGTGCGAGACTTTATTATTTGTAACATCTCCTTTCTAATGTTGTATCACAAATAAGGACCATTAATTAAAGTGGTGTGTTTCAATCAGGCAAGTGTAAGTAAACATGTTCCTGTTTCTTTCTTATGTCTTTCTTTTTGTGAATCAGTCACTGATAAATTGTGTATAACTTCTCGTCCCTTGACTGTATATTCCTGCATATGTTCTCATAGTAATAATCATAGGGGATAATCTTAATATCTCGTGATTATTCACGGTTAAGGTTTGAATTCATTTCTTTGGTTTTCTTAAATTCAGACCAAAATCAAAGGATATGGTCCGAAACACTAATTTCAAAAATGACTCTTGTTGACTTTTCAATGACAAATATATGTGTATGTGTGTGTAAATATATATATATATATATATATGGCATGTAGTTTTTGGCATGTAGTTTTTATATATATATATATATATATATATATATATATATACATTGTGTATATATATATATATATAATCTTTATCAATATGCCAATCTTTATGTGTGTGTGTATGGGTGTATATATATATATATGTAAAGTTATTGACTATCGTCCGCTCTTCGGGATCCTCGAGGATAGTCCTCTCACCGCGAGTCCTTGCGGACGCGCATCCGCTATTCCGGATCCTTGCGGCGACGCCGCTCACCGGAGGTCACTGCGGACACGGTAACCACTCTAGCATTTACGGTAACCAGGTAACAGCCCACCCGACATGCCCAGGCCTACGGACACCGTTCAGAAACTGGTTCATCACCACGGTGTTAGCTGGAGGGGCCTGGCGAGCCGCGGTCTGCCTCGGGGACGGAACCCCGTACAGTCCGACGAACTGGCCAGAGCCTATGTCACACCGTCCCGGGAAGGGAGAGAACTGGCGATCCACAGGGCTTGCGCCCCCGAGTCAGCAACTTGTCTCTCCCAGCCCGGGCCTCCCTATGGAAATCGTCCCCAGGGCTCTAAGAGCCCACTACTCGTGAACAGGGAACTCAAAGCTCATGGCGAGCTTCGAGTGCAGCCTGTCACCCGACCTTGGACAATCTCTCCGACCAAGTCGCTTCCAGTGTATATATAATACACCAGAAACTAGAGGCTGCACGCGAAGCGTAATCAAACCATTGTTATAGTTTACTGGAGCATAAATTACAATGCGTCGCCGTAGCAACGCCTGCTCGAACGGAGCGTGTCAAAACAAGGCCAAGATGGAAAAGGCCACACAAATGGCATGTAGTTTTACAATCACCTGCCGCGATCTTAGGGCAAAATCGCCACATTACCCCCTTCTTACAATGTTGGTCCCCAACATGTTCCACCCGCGCCCAAAATGCCAGAAACCCGACGAAGGCTTCGCATGGCGGGGGCCGGAAGAAGGCAAGATGGCAACGCCCGGAAGTCATGGCGCAAAACACTAGGACTTTAAGAGTCCCTTTTGGAAGAATGGGGAACTACCCCCGGACTTACGGAGTAAACTATAACGCGCTTTGTAATTTTGAATAAGCCCTCATAAACAAGCTAAAATTTTGACAGAGGTGGTCCAAAACCGTGTGATGACCTTGGAAGGTCATCCGTTATAAAAGGACGGTGTGTCGAGTCTTTGGAAGATCTTTAAGGTTAAGCTTTAAATTTATAAATTTTGTAAAACGACACACCGGGTGATCAGAAGTGATAGTACCTCTAAAAAGTGTTTCCGACCGCCCTGCCGGCCGGCTCCTCAGATCCGCAGAACGGGTCTGAGGCAGGGCGGAGCCGCGGGAACGACTCCGGCACGCCAACGCGGCGACGAGGCTAGAATCTAGCCTTCCTCCTCCGTCATGGGTTCCTCATCCGGGCCGCCTGTCCTGGGGTTTGGCGGCGGTGACGGGTCCCTACGCTGCGGAAGCAGCGGAACCGGCAGTGTGTAAGCCGGCTGCGCAGGCAGATGAGGCAGGCCCGGTGGTGCTTGCAGGGGCTTCTGCGGCGAGCCCTGCAACCTGGGTCCTGACGGGGCCATGACGACGGAGGACGGCAGAGATGTGGCGCCGAGGTTTGCGATGGCGCGGAACATCTCTACCGTATCGCGGGTGTGCTGAGGACCGGCCGTGCGCTCTCCCCACACCTGGATGAGGTATGGGTAGATGGCCAGCTCCAAAGCGGCATCCGCCCGCTGGAGAGCTGCCTGGTTCCGGGCGGACGACTCGGGGTCATCGACGCCCTGGAGTAGGCGAGTCCGAGCGGCCTCGGCTTCGTCAAGACGACACCGTAGCTGCTCATTCTCAGCCTCCAGGTGCTCCATCCTAGCGGCTACCTCTGGGGAGATGGAGGATCCCTCGGACTGCTCGGCTAGAGCGGCGGTTCGACCCTGGTCGAACGCGCGCCGCTCAATGACGGCCGACAAAGTCCGGTAGCTCTGAAGGCTCCGCCGGGTGCCTTCCATGAGGCCTTGGTCGTATGCCAGATCGCATGCGACACGGGAGGCCTCAGCGTGGCACCGGCTGAACCAGTCCAGAGAGCTATCCATCTCCGCCACAAGGTACTCCGCAGCTTGAGTGAGTCGACCGCGCTGGGGGTGATCCCAGGGGTGCTCTTCTCTCACGCGGACCAGCGCGGCCACGCCTGCGGACCCCAAGTCACGAATGGCTCGGGGCACTGGCAGGTTCACCAACGCTGGGTCACCGGGCATCCGGTCCAAACCATCGCGATGATGGCCGACCGCCTGGCCTACAAACTCGCGGAAAGTCTCGTAGGCGTTGGTGGTCGTGGGACCAAACCTCCGGCGTACGTCCGCCGTGGCGTCAAGGGGATCCAAGTCCAGGGAGGCGGTGCTTTGCCATCCCGCGGACGTCCCCTCAACTACCAACGAGGACGGGGACGCCGACCTCGAGAGAGGTGCCGCACGTCCGCTACTGCTTGCTACCGAGGGAGTCACACGTGGGGTCCTTGGCCGGACCACCGTGGAAGAATCGGTTTCTTGACGTCCCTGACGTAGTCATGGACGTCACCACCCTCGGTGGAATGTATCCAAAGTTGAATACAGGCCCCGCTTCATCACTAGTAGTGTGAAGTCCCTCACCGCGGTGTGCACCCGCGCGGTGAGTGTTCAGGGCCTCCAAACTGGGAAAGTATCGTTGCTCCGGGCTACGAGAGTAGCACCGCTTGCAAACGAACATCCTCACCCAGGGGTAATGGTACCCTGCAACGTGTCGACTCAGATGGTCGTAGGAAGGA
Organism: Terebella lapidaria; assembly: GCA_949152475.1. Taxonomy (NCBI): domain Eukaryota; kingdom Metazoa; phylum Annelida; class Polychaeta; order Terebellida; family Terebellidae; genus Terebella; species Terebella lapidaria. Next base: position 50,411,148 of record OX424555.1, on the reverse strand, counting down.
TACCTACGATCCCGATTGAGTGTACGATGCGGGTCCTTATACCCGACCAGGGATTCCGGACAGAGGAGGCATGTTACCCCGACCTCCGTCTCGGGCGGCAGTGCGGCACGCTCCTCGTCCGTGAGTGGGCGAGGCCGTGTGAAAGGCGTGTCGGCCGCCGCACCGGCGTCCGCCATGCGGCGGGCCTGCAGATCCCTGCCATAACGCGGGAGGAACATGTGTCCCTGACGCACCCCAGGGAGTTCGGGGCCCATCGCGGCCCGCAGCCTCTGGATAGAGGGCTGCTCCGAGGACGACCGCTTTTTCTTAGCCGCCCCCGAACGATTCTCCGACCTGGGTTGTCGGGGCACACTCTCCGCGCGTTGGGTCACGGCTCTTTGTTGCGACGCAACAAAAGCCCTACGTCCCGCGTCCAGTGCGGCATCAGACAGGTTGACCCCGTCTTGCTCCGCGCGCTTCCGGAGGAGTTCTAAACGTAGATCTCCTTCCTTCGGCACGGGCCGCCCACGGTCCACTGGACTTGACCTCACCTCCGCAGCTCCGGTAGGTTTCTTTTTACCGGAGGAAGAAGAAGAGGAGGTTCCTTTTGGTGCCTGGATTGGCACCCGCTTACTGGAACTTCCCGCGCCCTGGCCGGACCCTTCGGAGGCGCCGCCCGCACCAGATCCCGAAGGATTAGGCGCCTTGGCGTCTCCGGGTTTGGCGGAGGACCCTGACTGGCTGCCCGGCTTAGGCGCCAGCGGCTTGGGTCCTCCGGACTGCGATCCGGTTTGAGGCGGGGCACCACCGGACTTCTTTTTCCGGTGGTTCCGCTTCTTCTTCTTCGGAGACGAGGAGACCGGATCCTGGTCGGCCCGCGGTTGGCGGCCTCCAGTTGCTGCTGGGCCTTCCACTGCTTCTGGGCGATCTCCTTGGCTCGACGGCGAGTGCGCCGGGAGATGGGCGATACAAACCCCTCATCCCGGTTCTCGGTCTCCTTCGAGCCAGACTCCTGTTCCTGGGCCGGAGCTTGGGATGTGGCTTCCTCAGCCGCGTCAACCTGCTCCGCCCAAGTCCCAGGCATCTTCCGGTCGTGCGGACCAGACTCCGCAGGTGTGGACACCGTGGAGTTCTCGGCGGAACCGGTGTCCGCACGGCGACGGCCATCCGGACGGGTTTCCGCACGAGTACTCTCATCCGGCCCCAGAGACGCAAGCATCTCCGCGGGCGGATGCAACACAATGTCGACACGAGCGGGTCCTACCTCACTGCAGTCCATCAACTCTTCCTCTCGGGGAAAAGGAGACGGATCTAGGAGTTGCTCGGCGCCTAAAGCAGCCAAGTTACTCTCTACAGCGCGACCTCACTCTCGGACTCGGTTCCCCAACCAGAGTCGGAGCTGGATTCCGCAGAACCCACATACGCGCCTTCGGGGTTATCTGTCCCGTCATCCCCCTCAGGCCGCATGGGGCTCGAGTACGAGTAACCGCGCTCAAGAGACCCATCTCTGGACTGGATCTTGCGATCATCGTCCGAAGGAAACTCCTTCCAACCGTCACTACTCTCTGACATTATTCAAGCGCTCTCCGCTTAAACACTGGGAGTCAGATCCGCAGATCTGTCTCCACCAGTGCCGAGTGCTTGAATGACCAGAGATTATCGAGTTACATAGCTTTAAAGGCATCAAGTGTTGGCAGTTATACTGCACGTGCACCGCATGACGCGTTCCCGTGGAAACGTCTGTCCACTGCATCTACCAGATTGACAGCAAAAGAACGTTTTACACTATCTCATACATATACACGCATCTCCCCTCGGTGACTCCTATCACTCCATGTATATGGGTGGCTTACATACATAAGCCATCCCGGGGGAACCCGCTAAAATACTTCAGCAATTAACAACAGTCATTAGCAATAGCTTTCGCACTGGCGATCAATGACGTGAAGTTAATCACCCTCGCAGGTTAAAGATTGTATACAATGTATCAAAAGTCAAACTACTTGTGGGTGTTACGATTATGTCAACCTATCAGCAGCGATAAATAAAAATTTAACACCGCCCAAGCAGCAATGGAAATAAATCCACCACCACTTGCATGCTTTTCATAGGTCACGGCATACAGCTTTTGATACAATGTACACAATCTCCTACACCCCTCTTGCGAAAGCAGAAATCTCCCGATTTCTGACTCTCTATTGCACCAGGGAAAAGAGATATATCACTAAACTTTCTCATATATTTGGTGAATGAGTAAGAATAGCATTTCCACGCGAACATGCGCACACTTGTGGCTTATAATCCTCCCATGAATAATACATGAGATGGAAAATAAACAAAATCACTCCCCATAGCCACTGGTACGCTTACAAGGCGATCGAGCAAGCCCATGACAGGCGGACAGACAATTGGGCGCCCTGTGGGCGTTCATGATGCGCCCACTAGCATCCCCAACGTACAGCCCGGCCGCGGAGCAAGCCCGGTCAAACCTAGAGCCCAAACAAACGACTACCGGAGCACGGAGCCAATAGATTAGACGCGGAGCCGGCATGGGCCATAACCTCAATGGTTAGGGGGCGAACCCTTCATACCGGCGCCCAATCTAGAGGCGCCCAAAGATGGTGAAAGCAATAGCCGGCGGACGTCCGGAGCTGCCCGCGGACGGAGTCCAGGCCGGACGCCTACCATAGAATGGCGTATTGCCCTAATCCAATGAATATGATATTGGAATTTAAAGCCATCACAAGTGTTGCGCATGTAATATACGACCCCCTTCTTAGAAGGAGGCCGGGGTTCCGGTCATTCCGGCCGGACCGCGTATTGTAATGTACGATCCGGACGAAAATGAGCGTCAACCGCCGCCGCGGCTGGTCCGCACACGCGGACTTAACAACCGCTCCATTATCATAATGGAAAGTCGGTATCCTGCCATTAGAAACCTAACTTACTATAACCTTAATTATAGTAATGGCGCACGGGGGATAACTACACCGAAGTGCGTCATCTTAAAGCCTCGCGGACGCCGGACGAGTCGCGCGGACGAACCGCGGACGTCAGTCCTCACGTGCGGACACTATCCCCGCGTCCAAAGCCAGTTCCCCAAATCCGTGGGAAGGCGCTTCTCCTGTAGCGGACGTACATCCCAACCTCAGTCTGGCCACTTAAGAGGCTGTTCCGGGACCAGGGGCGTCCGGCGGATCCACAAAAGTCGTCCGGCCGGCATAGCCGCTGTGTTAACTACGCCGGACTACGGGCGAACTGATGCGGATAGGGTTGCCGCACATCCCTAGCGCTGAAAACTACGGGAGGGCGGATGCGGAGCGGCAGCGTTACGACATGAAAGTATCCGCGGACCTCAACTCCGGAGATAGCCACAAAGTAGCCACCCGCGGAGGTAAGTTGTGCGGACTCTCACGGAACGACCTAAAACCCGTCCTTGGTGTGATAGACGGGTACCGCAGACGCATCCGCATGGGCGGAATGTTATTCCCACCCATACCGGGACGGCGCACGTGGTTTACGGCGTGGCCGCCCGTCATCCGCAGGTACTGGAGGGAGTGGGGGCACCTGCGGATCGCCGTCATCTGGCTGATAGCCACCCAGTCCATCATCTGACGGGTCAGAGAGGTCCTGGAGGCCCACCATACGGCGCACACGCTCGTCCGGATTCCGCGGATGCTGACCGGACGGATCCCATACAGGAGCGTCATCCGGTTCTGCATCTTGAACGAGCGGATCCATGACAAGTGGGCCCTCGTACTTCTTCAGGTTATCTATGTGAACCACCAGAACCCTATCCGGGTCGGAGTCCCTCCGGATCCGGTAGTCCACGTCCATAACCTGTTTAAGCACTGTAAACGGGCCTATCCACGGCTTAGCAAATTTATTGCCTTGCTTAAGCGGCGGATAATAGTAGCGCACCTTGTCTCCTTCCGCAAAAGCGGGCCTACCCTTAGCATGGGCGTCATAGCCTCGCTTCTGCTGGATAGCAGGCTTGTCCAGGCGCGCGCGCGCGAAATCATGGGCATTCGCCAGGGCGCGACGAACCCACTCCACGTACTCCGGACCGCACTGGGGTACTGGGCCGGTCTCTGCCGCAGTTGGATACATAATATCCATGGGCAGATTTAGTCCCGGCCGTACAACATCGCGTGCGGAGTAACTCCGGTCGAAGAGTGGACCGATGACCTGTACGCCATTAAGACATACGGGAGGTGGTCATCCCAATCATTCGCACGATCGTTCACAAAGGCCGCCAACATATTGAGGACCGATCGATTGAAGCGTTCGACCTGGCCATCAGACTGGGGCCTGTAGGGGGTGGTCCGTACCTTGGTACTGCCTAGCATCTGTGCTAGGTTCCGGAACAGGTTGCTCTCGAATTGCGTGCCCTGATCCGAATGTACCTGCTTAGGTACCCCATGGTACACCACCCATCTATTCACCAGCAACCGAGCTACCTCGTCCGCAGTCTGGCGGCGCAGTGGGTAGGCATCCGTGTATTTGGTGAAATAGTCGGAAATCACCAGGATGTACCGGAAACCGCGTGGGGTGACCCGATGGGTATCCAGTATATCCAAAGCTATCCGATCGAACGGCACGCCCGCCTTAACCGTGGTTAAGGGGTGGCGGCCAGGAGCCGGAACTCCTTTACGAGCTTGACACCGAGGGCAGGCTGCGCACCACTGTTGCACGTCCAAGCTGCTACCAGGCCAATGAAAGCGCTGTTGTAGCCTATGGACGGTCCTACGGATTCCCAAGTGGCCGGTCACCCGGAGGTCATGCAACTGGTGGAGTACTTCTTTCCGCAGCTCCGCCGGAAGCACCAACTGCCATATTGGAGGCAGTGGGGTCGGTGGCTCATAGCGCCGGTACAAGAGGCCATCCCTCAAGGAGAGTCTTTCCCACTGGGATACTAGAGACAAAGTCTCCTCCCTGTAGGTTTTCCGCTCATCTTAGAGGGTTTCTGGCCGGCCTCAAGGGCTGTGATTACCGGTGTCAGAGCACTGTCAGCTCTCTGATTTGCAGCTATCTGCGCCGGAGAGTAGCCACCCAAGTAATTAGGCTCCTCATCCGTCGCGTCCGACTGCGCCGCATGGGCCATTACCACAGGGCGCAAGGACCGCTCATACTCAGACTCGCTAGAGGATGTACGAGTTTCACGAGTTTCCACGAGGAGTACACCGCTGGACTCGAGGACTCGCTGGAGCTGAGCCGCACCTCCGGTTCATATGCGGGACGCCCTCGCCGATATCGGCGGGTCCGCGCGCAGAGATAAGCCCTAGACGCTGTGGCCGCCATGTTGTTAGAGGGGGCGGCGGCCTGCGGTCTCCCCGGAACGTCCAATTCCGAGTCTGGGGACGAATCCGCGGCTTGCTGGATTGGAGCCATCCCTGCACAGCCAGGATACTTGCACTTATGACAACGGGACAGGCCGTCCGCGTTGCCGTGCAACTTACCAGCGCGGTGCTCTATTTGCATGTCATACTCCTGGAGTTTGACGAGCCACCGCACCACCAAGCCATCGGTCTCACTATAGTTGAGGAGCCATCTCAGCGAACTGTGATCAGTCCGCAATCGGAAATGGCGTCCCAACAAGTAATGCCGGAAACGCTTGGTCATAGTAACCACCGCGAGCAACTCACGATGTGTGGTGCAGTAATTCCTTTGAGAGCGGCTCAAGGCCACACTCGCATAAGCTACTACCCGCTCTTGCCCGTCCACGATCCGCGAGAGGACACCGCCGAGTGCAAAGTTACTCGCGTCAGTGTCCAAGATGAACTCGCAGTCCGGACGAGGGTGCCGCAGCACCGGGGCCGCTACCAAGTCGTGCCGGAGTCCTGAGAAGGCGTCAGCCTGCTCGGCGGACCAAACAAAATCGGCGCCCTTTTCCGTGAGGATAGTAAGGGGACGCGCGATCTCCGCAAATCCGCGAATAAACCTGCGGTGGTAGCTCGCAAAGCCCAAGAAGGACCTCACGTCCGCCACGTTACATGGCGAAGGCCATTTCTGTACGGCCGCCACCTTTGCGGGGTCTGGTCTCACTCCGGTGCCCGTTACCATGAAGCCCAAGTACAGGATTTCCTGCGTGAATAGTTCGCACTTACTTGGCTTCAATTTAAACCCCTGCTCCGCGGATGCGATGGAGCACCATTTGGAGGTTGGTGAGGGTTTCCTCGAACGACCGGCCATACACGACGACATCGTCGATGTAGACCATACATCGTTTCCAGAGGAACCCTTTAAGAACCATCTCCATGAGGCGCTCGAACGTCGCTGGTGTGTTACAGAGCCCGAAAGGCATTACCTTGAATTGGTAGAGCCCGTTCTTGGTAACGAAGGCAGTCTTCGCCCGATCACTCTCCTCCATCTCCACCTGCCAATACCCGGAGGCCAGATCCAAAGCACAGAAATAGTGCGACCCGGCCACGGCATCGAAGGTGTCTTCATTGCGGTCTGCGGTCTCCCCGGAACGTCCAATTCCGAGTCTGGGGACGAATCCGCGGCTTGCTGGATTGGAGCCATCCCTGCACAGCCAGGATTCTTGCACTTATGACAACGAGACAGGCCGTCCGCGTTGCCGTGCAACTTACCAGCGCGGTGCTCTATTTGCATGTCATACTCCTGGAGTTTGACGAGCCACCGCGCCACCAAGCCATCGGCCTCACTATAGTTGAGGAGCCATCTCAGCGAACTGTGATCAGTCCGCAAGCGGAAATGGCGTCCCAACAAGTAATGCCGGAAACGCTTGGTCATAGTAACCACCGCGAGCAACTCACGATGTGTGGTGCAGTAATTCATTTGAGAGCGGCTCAAGGCCACACTCGCATAAGCTACTACCCGCTCTTGCCCGTCCACGATCCGCGAGAGGACACCGCCGCGTTCACCGCAGGCGTCCATGAGGCGCTCGAACGTCGCTGGTGTGTTACAGAGCCCGAACGGCATTACCTTGAATTGGTAGAGCCCGTTCTTGGTAACGAAGGCAGTCTTCGCCCGATCACTCTCCTCCATCTCCACCTGCCAATACCCGGAGGCCAGATCCAAAGCACAGAAATAGTGCGACCCGGCCAGGGCATCGAAGATGTCTTCAATGTGCGGGAGAGGATATGAGTCCTTCCGCGTGGCATCGTTGAGTTTACGATAATCCACGCAGAACCTCCACGAGCCGTCCTTCTTCTTCACCATAACCAGAGGGCTGGCCCAAGGGCTGTCACTGGGTTCGATGATGTCCAAGTCGAGCATCTTTTGCGCCTCCTGGTCTATGACCTCTTGGTGCAATATCGCTGCCCGACGAAGACGCTGCTTGAGAGGACGAGGTCGTCCACGAGGCCGATGCAGTGTTTGGCGACGTCAGTTTTGCCAACCGCACCATCTGGACCCATGAACACATCCGCATACTGCCGCAGCAGTCTGCGGAGCGATTGCCGCTGCTCTTCATCCAACCAGTCCTTCGGAATCCGAGATTCCAAATGGTCCGGCAGGGTGAACGGGTCAGCCACCTGTTGCCTTGCTGTCCCGGAGGACCAGACCGGAAGGAATTTCTCCGTTGCGGGCCAGGGAGGGCTCCCTGGTATCCGCGCGACCGCAGGCGCTCCAACAACGGTTCTGGGCTGGGACGGTTCTGGGCTGGTCCGGAGGTGAACGCGCAACATTCTGCGGGTCCCGGAGCTTCGATCCCGGCGCAGTGCGCAATCATCTGTGCGGCGCCGAAATCGTATTCCTCCATGTCGCACTCGTCTGAGGACGAGCACGGCGCGGCGACTGGTGCCGCATGTGCGGGCATCCCTGTGGAGGGTGCTGGCGCACTAACCCTCTGCGGGGTAGGTTCCCTGGCGGGTTCCCGGACGACCGGGTCCGGCCACGGGTTTACCTGCGATGCCTTGGCCGGAGGAGGGGTCGCCACCTGCGCGGGAACAGCCGAGGCCGGAGCCGGGGCCGGAGGCAACTGTCTAGGGCGGACAGCTACCTCTAGCGCAAGTGCGGAGTCAATCGCCTCCTCCATCGATCGCTTTTCATGGGTGGCCAGCCCGTATGCTAAGTGGTAAGGCTGGCCATCGATGAACTGATCGATCAGCATCGTCTCAAACCGCCTGGCGTCCATGTCCAGATATGCTCTCCGGCCGAGTATGCGCAGGTTAAACGCATAGTCTGTCACGGACTCAGTCGGTAGGCGGGTTCGCGCTTTGAACTCCCGTTCAAACTGCCGTCTGTTGGTCGTCGGCGTGAACAGCAAGCGAAGTTGACGGGCAACCTCGCCGAAGGTTACTGTTCCCACCGGCAGACACGGCATAACGTGGAGAACTTTTCCTTCCAAGCTCCCCGCGCGTACATGCCCAGCTTCCTGTTGGGTCCATCCTTCGTACACGGCAGTCCGCCACACTTGGAGTAGGTAGTCTTCCAAGTCGGCGTTATACCCGTTAAACCTCTTCCGCCACGAGGAGTGGTCGGGCCCGTCATCACATTTGTTACGCGCCCGACGTGCGGTTCCGGCTCCGGGGTCGTCCGTGTAAAGCGGCAAGGCCCGCGAGCTACCCGCGTCTGCGGCGGAGTCTGCCGGAGCAAACATCGACGCCGCGGACATGGGAGCAGGAAAGCTCACGCTCGCCGCCGGGGTCATTCCCGCTGAAAACCCACCCTGGCTGGGTGCGGGCGGGGCTCCCATCAAACCTACTGGGTAGGCTCCAGATGGGGCGGCAAAGCTAGCATAGCTTGGGGCCGAAGCCACCTGTTGCCACTGCCCGTCCGACACACTTTGCGTGCCAGGGTAATTCGACCACGCGGCTTGCGCTCCAACTGTCGGAACGGTCGACGCGGTTGCCAACGTGGTGCCTCCGAGCCGCGGAGCAGGCGCGGGTCCCATTGCGGGGGCCACTGGCGCCTGCAGGCTCGGTAGGACTTGGGGAGGGGCCATGGGCCCAGTCATCCCCGGACTAATCATTACTCTTATTAATGATTTTCTTTCTGTCATGATTTTTATATTTTCTATGAAAATAATTAAATCTTTTGGTATATGACAAATGGTCGTGCCGTCAGGGTCCCTGGTCATTAGCCGAGCTGAAATTGTAAGGGTCATTAGCTTAAATTTTAGGAAGCAAATCTGAAAAGGCGAGAGCTTTTGCAATCTCTGATTGCCTTGGATTTTTCCTTCATATATTTGTTTGTGTTATTCCGCTATGAACAAGTGTGTTCTTTTTTGAGTTATTGTAAATAGTCCCCCGGCCAGTTTCGTGTCAATCTTTGCGCTTTGTGGAACTGTACAAATACCCGTTTTTAATTTGTTCTACCAATACCTGCTCGAACACACAAACCCGCACGACCACTGAACTTGATATGACGACATTGCTCCTATCTTGTCAAAATGGCAGGTGGCAGCGTGTCGCTTGATCAGGTCAAACAATTAGGACGTTATGATTTATCTCATCTGTATAGCGATGTGAACAAATTGATTGCTGACGATACAAATGCATGTGACCCACTGAGTGGTAAGTTGCAATGCGACTACCACGAGGTGGAAGAATTTTCAACAATCCCTGCTCTCGAATACGGCTCGGCATACCTGCACATCAATTGCCGTGGATTATCAAAAAATTGGGATTCATTTATTGATCTAATCAATGAACTACATGGAGATGAATTTACTTTTGATTACATCGGTATAAGTGAAGCATTTCAATGTGTCGATGATATGCGACTTAAAATACATGGTTATCATGGTTTGCTTTCTCGATGTCGTATAATGACGGATATAGGGGAGGCGTAGGATTATTCATAAAAGATTCAATATCATATAGACTACGCGATGACCTCGGAGTGTTTATTCCACATGTATTCGAATCAATATTTGTTGAAGTTGATTCCGAACATGGTAAAAATAAAGTTATTGGTGTTATATATCGCCCAAATTCAGCACCGAAAGCTGATATTGATATATTTGTGCAAACAATATTTGATATTACTGATAAAATAAATGATGAACATAAAACAGTTGTATTGATGGGTGACATGAACATTGATCTGCTGAAATTCCAGACTCATGTCAAAACCAGTGACTACATTGATAATCTATACTCACGAGGTTTCCTGCCAGTCATTTCAAAACCAACGCGGATTAGCCCTACATGTGCCACGTTGATAGATCACATTTACATCAACAATATATCTGACTTTCTTTCATCCGGCATAGACAACCTCATAAACAAATCAACTTGGAAAATTTTAGTTTGAAAATAGGGAATACTGAACTAACTAGAATAGGGAATGACTCTCAGGAGACCTCAACCAAATTCCTCGGAATCAGTATTGATGAAACCCTCTCCTGGACATATCATATACGAAACTTGAATAGTAAAATTGCGCGCGCTATATTTGCAATTAAACAAGTTAAAAATATTCTTCCACTGGAATGTCTGAAAACACTTTACTATGCTTTGATACATCCTCACCTGACATATGGAATTTTAGCCTGGGGGAACGCAAACGCCAAACTGTTGAAAAAAAACACGAATCTTCAGAAACGTGCTATACATATAATAAACAACTGACTGACTGACTGACTGACTGACTGACTGACTGACTGACTGACTGACTGACTGACTGACTGACTGACTGACTGACTGACTGACTGACTGACTGACTGACTGACTGACTGACTGACTGACTGACTGACTGACTGACTGACTGACTGACTGACTGACTGACTGACTGACTGACTGACTGACTGACTGACTGACTGACTGACTGACTGACTGACTGACTGACTGACTGACTGACTGACTGACTGACTGACTGACTGACTGACTGACTGACTGACTGACTGACTGACTGACTGACTGACTGACTGACTGACTGACTGACTGACTGACTGACTGACTGACTGACTGACTGACTGACTGACTGACTGACTGACTGACTGACTGACTGACTGACTGACTGACTGACTGACTGACTGACTGACTGACTGACTGACTGACTGACTGACTGACTGACTGACTGACTGACTGACTGACTGACTGACTGACTGACTGACTGACTGACTGACTGACTGACTGACTGACTGACTGACTGACTGACTGACTGACTGACTGACTGACTGACTGACTGACTGACTGACTGACTGACTGACTGACTGACTGACTGACTGACTGACTGACTGACTGACTGACTGACTGACTGACTGACTGACTGACTGACTGACTGACTGACTGACTGACTGACTGACTGACTGACTGACTGACTGACTGACTGACTGACTGACTGACTGACTGACTGACTGACTGACTGACTGACTGACTGACTGACTGACTGACTGACTGACTGACTGACTGACTGACTGACTGACTGACTGACTGACTGACTGACTGACTGACTGACTGACTGACTGACTGACTGACTGACTGACTGACTGACTGACTGACTGACTGACTGACTGACTGACTGACTGACTGACTGACTGACTGACTGACTGACTGACTGACTGACTGACTGACTGACTGACTGACTGACTGACTGACTGACTGACTGACTGACTGACTGACTGACTGACTGACTGACTGACTGACTGACTGACTGACTGACTGACTGACTGACTGACTGACTGACTGACTGACTGACTGACTGACTGACTGACTGACTGACTGACTGACTGACTGACTGACTGACTGACTGACTGACTGACTGACTGACTGACTGACTGACTGACTGACTGACTGACTGACTGACTGACTGACTGACTGACTGACTGACTGACTGACTGACTGACTGACTGACTGACTGACTGACTGACTGACTGACTGACTGACTGACTGACTGACTGACTGACTGACTGACTGACTGACTGACTGACTGACTGACTGACTGACTGACTGACTGACTGACTGACTGACTGACTGACTGACTGACTGACTGACTGACTGACTGACTGACTGACTGACTGACTGACTGACTGACTGACTGACTGACTGACTGACTGACTGACTGACTGACTGACTGACTGACTGACTGACTGACTGACTGACTGACTGACTGACTGACTGACTGACTGACTGACTGACTGACTGACTGACTGACTGACTGACTGACTGACTGACTGACTGACTGACTGACTGACTGACTGACTGACTGACTGACTGACTGACTGACTGACTGACTGACTGACTGACTGACTGACTGACTGACTGACTGACTGACTGACTGACTGACTGACTGACTGACTGACTGACTGACTGACTGACTGACTGACTGACTGACTGACTGACTGACTGACTGACTGACTGACTGACTGACTGACTGACTGACTGACTGACTGACTGACTGACTGACTGACTGACTGACTGACTGACTGACTGACTGACTGGACAAAGGATTCAACTCCGAAACCGGTCGTGCAAGAGGCAGAGTACATTGTGAGTAACCTTTTTTTTATATTGTTTTGTATTATTTTGTTTCTCAAACTTCAAAATTATTTTTCTCACCGTCCAAATTCATTTACAAATAGATCAAAATTCACTCCAAAATCTACCTGGACTCCACCCAGTTCCATGATTGACAAGCCTGTTTTAGATTGCATTTCGGCAATATCTAAAGAAATTGAAAATTTGAAAATTCAACCAGAAACCAAAAACCTAACGAAAATGGATAAAGGTAGTGCAGTCGTAATTATGGATAGGCAAAATTATATTAATGAAGGCCTTCGTCAATTATACAATCCAGCTCATTACAGAGAAATTGACACTCCTCTTTACCTAGAAAATTCTGAAAAAATAACAAAAATTTTAAAAGGATTACGCAGTTCTGGATGCCTTTCTGAAAAAGTATTCCAATTTCTTTTACCACCAGAACGCCCTCGTCAAAGAAGATTTTATATGCTACCTAAAATTCATAAACCCAAAGACTCCTGGCCAATTCCAAATGTAATGCCTCCAGGGCGCCCAATTGTTTCTGACTGCAGCAGTGAATCTGAAAAAGTAGCTATGTATATTGATTCATATATAAAAGATCAAGCAAATAAACATCCTCATATATAAAAAACACGTATGACTTTTTAGATAAAGTTAGGGGGCTTGAACTAGATCCAAATTCGTTACTAATCACTAGATGTTGAAAGTATGTATACTAATATAAATCATGAAGAAGGTATCCAAGCAATTGAAAATGCATTCCCGACTCTGAAAAACAATGAACTATTCAAAGGTATAACAGAATTATTGGAAATTTCACTTAAATGTAATGACTTTGAATTTGACGGTAAGACATTCCTACAAGTTTCAGGTACAGCCATGGGTCAGAAATATGCACCTCATTATGCAGATATTTATATGGCTGAATTTGGGAAGCAAGCATTACAAAAGTGTCCATTCCAACCAGAAAGCTATTATAGGTATTTAGATGACATTTTCCTCATTTGGCCACACGGCATTTCCAAATTTAATCAGTTTCTCGAAATATTCAATTCTCATAGGGCATCAATCAAGTTCAAAGCTGATATTAGTACTGATTCAGTTAATTTTCTGGATACTACTTTGTTCAGGAGCAAAGAAAACACATTAGAAGCAAAAGTTTTCTTCAAACCAACGGATACTCATCAGTTGCTGCATAAGCTCTCTTTTCATCCAAAGCACACTTATAAAGGACTAATCAAGTCCCAAGTTTTTCGATTTTTCCAAATTTGCTCGTATCCAGATGATGTTGAATTAGCTTGCCAAACATTATTCAAGGCACTTTCGAAACGTAACTATTCAAAACGTTGGCTTCGCAAAATAAAGAATGAAACATTGAGAATTCTAAACAGTGAGGAAAGGCTAGGTGCTGATTTTCAATTGCCCACTTCCAGCTCATCTGGCTCAAAACCTTGTAATTCTAGACTATGTCAAACATGTCATTTAGTTCCAAATTGTCAAAATTTCTCAGGATCAGTTTTTGAACAAACCTACTCAATCAACTCAGCTTTGGATTGCAACTCAGAAAATATAATTTATCTATACACTTGTAAGCTTTGCGAAAAACAATATGTAGGTGAAACCGGTAAATCACTCAAATTCAGAAACAATCGTCACCGTGCTGCAATAACTAGCTGCAATGAGGAAAATGCATTATACAGTCATCTATCTAAATTTCACAGCAAAACTGAATTTTCCATCGATTGTTTTTCTCTTTTACCAATTGAACAGGTTTCCGATCTTGGTGATGAACTTTTAAACAAACAATGGCGACTTGAAAGGGAATATTGTTGGATTGATACTTTAGGCACTTTCGAACCTCATGGCCTCAACGTTAAAAAAATTACAAAGTATGACCCTTTGAACAAAAGTAAAAATAAATTCGACCTGGTGTATATAGTACCCTTCTCAAAAACAGGTGCTCTTTCGGCCCAAATTGTTAAAAAGCATATGAAACAACTCAACAAAAATACTGATGGTGATATTAAAATAGCAACAGCTTACAAGAAGCATCAAACCTCAAAGAACTTTTAGTCAGAAGCAGACTTAAATAATCCAACAAAATTTGTTCAATGTCGCTCATTGAATTTTTATTGCTGTTTTATGTTATGTGTTACTCTTACAATTATCTTGTGCCAGTGCATTTTTTATTCTCTCCAAAACATACTTAGCCCGTGCCTAGCATATTGTAAGGGTCAAAACACATTTTATAAATATTTTGTTTTTCAGTTCATTTTAGTACATTTTGTTTTTATTTCATCTCATTTTATTTGAAGTCTCCTGAAGCAATGCAAGTCAATTTGACACATCTTCAGTTTCGAAAAACATTTTCATGCCTAATAAAATCTCTGCCTAAGAATCTATTGCTGGAAAGCACCGCAGTAATACCATTTTGAAAATTATTTATTTTAGCATACTTCAGAAAATATAACTTCAAACGTTAATTATGTTTGTTAATCAACTAACTGCTAATTGTTTTACTCAGTGTCAAATACGCATATCAAAAACAATTGAATTCATTAACTGTTAATTATCTATACTCAACATATGTCACTTTTCTTGGCAAACTGTTCTGAAAACTGCTAATTGATTTGCTCAACCATTGGAAAACTGTTAATTGATTTACTCAAACAAAATTGACATTGGCACAAGCCAATATTTCCTATAAATACTGCAACCACAGTAGGTTCTTTAGACTTAAGCACTTGACAAAGGATTCAACTCCGAAACCGGTCGTGCAACAGGCAGAGTACATTGTGAGTAACCGTTTTTTTATATTGTTTTGTATTATTTTGTTTTGTTTTAGATCTGGTCAGATTATTGACCATATCTTTGCATTTAGGCTTCTTCAAACGTTTTATTTCCATTTTATACAATTGTTTTTCTTTTTATAATTTTATCCTTCGGTTTTATCATCCAAATCAAATACGTTCTGGTTTTAATACTTTCAAAATTAATTGCTGAAACGTATCATAGCTCTTTCTAAACCTCCTCACTTCCGTTCTTTTTACACTCTCCTTCAATGCTTTCACCACCTGTCACTAATGCTCGAGCAGTCTCAAGGCCAAGTCACCAGGGCTTTCAGTAAAAAACAACAACACCTGGATGACTTCATCAAACCTGCTTGTTCTGGTCCTCTAATCAAACAAAAAATCTCCAAAATCAATCAAAATTGGGTACGAAACGTGACCGAACAATTGGTGGAACACTACGAGAGCTCAATTCAAAACCTTTTGGCCCACATTTCCTCTTTAGGTTTATCTGATTCGGACATTGCAAATTCGGTAGCTCTGGTCATTCAGCAGGCTAAATCTCATTTCGGCAAAAAACTTCAGGCTTCCACCATCCAGAAATTCAAAAGCTCCACTCTTCCAAATTCCCCTATTCGAAATTCTAACTCTCAATCAAAACCTCAGACTTGTGAGGCTAAAGGTCACAAACACCCACTTAGTAATTTCTTCCCATGTAATATATCCTATCGTGGTATGAGATTCCCTAGCCTTGAGCACATCTATCAGTATCACAAAGCCCGGTACCATGACTGTCAACACCTAGCCAATCGGATCCTTAGGGCTCCCCATGCAGGAGTGGCTAAACGTTTGGCTAGTGAAATTCCTAGCCTGTCCCCGTTCTGGCATAAAAGTAAAAATGGAATCATGCGTCAACTTCTTCAAGTTAAGTTTAATTCTTGCAAATTGTTCCGTGACACTCTGATGGGTCTACCTGAAGGGTGTCACATTGTCCATCCAGTTCATGACAGCCACTGGGGTGTTAATCGTCATGGTCAAGGCTCTAACTTCTTTGGCCGCCTCCTAATGGACCTAAAACGTGCCAACTCTCCTACTAACAATCCTAAACCCTCTCGCTCTTCACCTCCATCTTCAAATAACACCCTCCCTAAAACCCTTCCCTCTGTGTCCACTTCTAACCGCTTCCAACTCCTTGACACTCTCTAATCCTCCTTGCCTCTCATCATCTGATGATTGGCCACCTCTCTCTCGCTCTTCTCCTGATAACCGCCTTAGTGCCACGCCCAAACGGCGTCCGCGCTCTCCTTCTTCGTCTGAACTCTCACCCTCCTCTCTACCTAAAGGCAAACGCTCTCGCTTTGCCTCTCCTAAAACTCTCCTAACACCACTTTCCATGTCTCTCCTTCCACTATCAGAGGGCCCAAAACTCTTTGGGCCCTTCCTAGACTAACCTCCACCACTGTCGTCCTCGGCTCTTCTAACCTCTCTCGCATCACCAAATCCCCCGTCAGTGATATCCAAGTTTTGTCTTATCCTGGAGCTTTGTTCAACCGTCTTAGAATGATGTTCACGGCCTGCAAAAAAACATTTGATGCCCCCCAAAACTTAATCTTAAGTGTATGCCTGAACATTCGAAGCTCCAAACCAAGTGTTACTTCAATTACCGAGCTGAGGAATATGCTCAGCAGTGCTTTCCGAATCTTCCCCCACTCCAAAATTCTTATTCCAAAAATTAACTACTCAGACAATCTTCCGTCTGTAGAGAAACGCAACTTGGATATGATTAACAGGGCTTTGGATGACATGAGTTCACGTTTCAGCAATCTCACAGTTGTTAAACAATTGGATCCAATCAAGTTTTCTACACAGCCAGATAACATTCATTGGACTGAACAAACGGCCAATGAAATGTTGAAATACTGGCTCAGTCATTTAAACTAAATCATTCTGAGAGCCCACCGAACTCCAGTACGACTAATAATGTTGTAAACCTTTCCAAATTTACACTTTCGGACACACAAATCGCTCTTCTTGTGGTTCGTGGTTTGACTTTTGTTCCCACACCCAAAATAACATTGGATCCAATTGAACAAGCTGTGCAAGATTTTGGTAGAAAACTTAAACTTCAAAATTATTTTTCTCACCGTCCAAATTCATTTACAAATAGATCAAAATTCACTCCAAAATCTACCTGGACTCCACCCAGTTCCAAGATTGACAAGCCTGTTTTAGATTGCATTTCGGCAATATCTAAAGAAATTGAAAATTTGAAAATTCAACCAGAAACCAAAAACCTAACGAAAATGGAATATAAAACTATAAAGGATTTACAAAATAACGTAGACTTGGTAATCAAAAAAGCAGATAAAGGTAGTGCAGTCGTAATTATGGATAGGCAAAATTATATTAATGAAGGCCTTCGTCAATTATACAATCCAGCTCATTACAGAGAAATTGACACTCCTCTTTACCTAGAAAATTCAGAAAAAATAAAAATTTTAAAAGGATTACGCAGTTCTGGATGCCTTTCTGAAAAAGTATTCCAATTTCTTTTACCACCAGAACGCCCTCGTCAAAGAAGATTTTATATGCTACCTAAAATTCATATACCCAAAGACTCCTGGCCAATTCCAAATGTATTGCCTCCAGGGCGCCCAATTGTTTCTGACTGCAGCAGTGAATCTGAAAAAGTAGCTATGTATATTGATTCATATATAAAAGATCAAGCAAATAAGCATCCGTCATATATTAAAAACACGTATGACTTTTTAGATAAAGTTAGAGGGTTTGAACTAGATCCAAATTCTTTACTAATCACTTTAGATGTTGAAAGTATGTATACTAATATAAATCATGAAGAAGGTATCCAAGCAATTAAAAATGCATTCCCGAATCTGAAAAACAATGAACTATTCAAAGGTATAATAGAATTATTGGAAATTTCACTTAAATGTAATGACTTTGAATTTGACGGTAAAACATTCCTACAAGTTTCAGGCACAGCCATGGGTCAGAAATATGCACCTCATTATGCAGATATTTACATGGCTGAATTTGAAAAGCAAGCATTACAAAAGTGTCCATTCCAACCAGATTGCTCTTATAGGTATTTAGATGACATTCTCCTCATTTGGTCACACGGCATTTCCAAATTTAATCAGTTTCTCGAAGTATTCAATTTTCATAGGGCATCAAGCAAGTTCAAAGCTGAAATTAATACTGATTCAGTTAATTTTCTGGATACTACTTTGTTCAGGAGCAAAGAAAACACATTAGAAGCAAAAGTTTTCTTCAAACCAACGGATACTCATCAGTTGCCAATATTTCCTATAAATACTGCAACCACAGTAGGTTCTTTAGACTTAAGCACTTGACAAAGGATTCAACTCCGAAACCGGTCGTGCAACAGGCAGAGTACATTGTGAGTAACCGTTTTTTTTATATTGTTTTGTATTATTTTGTTTTGTTTTAGATCTGGTCAGATTATTGACCATATCTTTGCATTTAGGCTTCTTCAAACGTTTTATTTCCATTTTATACAATTGTTTTTCTTTTTATAATTTTATCCTTCGGTTTTATCATCCAAATCAAATACGTTCTGGTTTTAATACTTTCATAAATTAATTGCTGAAACGTATCATAGCTCTTTCTAAACCTCCTCACTTCCGTTCTTTTTACACTCTCCTTCAATGCTTTCACCACCTGTCACTAATGCTCGAGCAGTCTCAAGGCCAAGTCACCAGGGCTTTCAGTAAAAAACAACAACACCTGGATGACTTCATCAAACCTGCTTGTTCTGGTCCTCTAATCAAACAAAAAATCTCCAAAATCAATCAAAATTGGGTACGAAACGTGACCGAACAATTGGTGGAACACTACGAGAGCTCAATTCAAAACCTTTTGGCCCACATTTCCTCTTTAGGTTTATCTGATTCGGACATTGCAAATTCGGTAGCTCTGGTCATTCAGCAGGCTAAATCTCATTTCGGCAAAAAACTTCAGGCTTCCACCATCCAGAAATTCAAAAGCTCCACTCTTCCAAATTCCCCTATTCGAAATTCTAACTCTCAATCAAAACCTCAGACTTGTGAGGCTAAAGGTCACAAACACCCACTTAGTAATTTCTTCCCATGTAATATATCCTATCGTGGTATGAGATTCCCTAGCCTTGAGCACATCTATCAGTATCACAAAGCCCGGTACCATGACTGTCAACACCTAGCCAATCGGATCCTTAGGGCTCCCCATGCAGGAGTGGCTAAACGTTTGGCTAGTGAAATTCCTAGCCTGTCCCCGTTCTGGCATAAAAGTAAAAATGGAATCATGCGTCAACTTCTTCAAGTTAAGTTTAATTCTTGCAAATTGTTCCGTGACACTCTGATGGGTCTACCTGAAGGGTGTCACATTGTCCATCCAGTTCATGACAGCCACTGGGGTGTTAATCGTCATGGTCAAGGCTCTAACTTCTTTGGCCGCCTCCTAATGGACCTAAAACGTGCCAACTCTCCTACTAACAATCCTAAACCCTCTCGCTCTTCACCTCCATCTTCAAATAACACCCTCCCTAAAACCCTTCCCTCTGTGTCCACTTCTAACCGCTTCCAACTCCTTGACACTCTCTAATCCTCCTTGCCTCTCATCATCTGATGATTGGCCACCTCTCTCTCGCTCTTCTCCTGATAACCGCCTTAGTGCCACGCCCAAACGGCGTCCGCGCTCTCCTTCTTCGTCTGAACTCTCACCCTCCTCTCTACCTAAAGGCAAACGCTCTCGCTTTGCCTCTCCTAAAACTCTCCTAACACCACTTTCCATGTCTCTCCTTCCACTATCAGAGGGCCCAAAACTCTTTGGGCCCTTCCTAGACTAACCTCCACCACTGTCGTCCTCGGCTCTTCTAACCTCTCTCGCATCACCAAATCCCCCGTCAGTGATATCCAAGTTTTGTCTTATCCTGGAGCTTTGTTCAACCGTCTTAGAATGATGTTCACGGCCTGCAAAAAAACATTTGATGCCCCCCAAAACTTAATCTTAAGTGTATGCCTGAACATTCGAAGCTCCAAACCAAGTGTTACTTCAATTACCGAGCTGAGGAATATGCTCAGCAGTGCTTTCCGAATCTTCCCCCACTCCAAAATTCTTATTCCAAAAATTAACTACTCAGACAATCTTCCGTCTGTAGAGAAACGCAACTTGGATATGATTAACAGGGCTTTGGATGACATGAGTTCACGTTTCAGCAATCTCACAGTTGTTAAACAATTGGATCCAATCAAGTTTTCTACACAGCCAGATAACATTCATTGGACTGAACAAACGGCCAATGAAATGTTGAAATACTGGCTCAGTCATTTAAACTAAATCATTCTGAGAGCCCACCGAACTCCAGTACGACTAATAATGTTGTAAACCTTTCCAAATTTACACTTTCGGACACACAAATCGCTCTTCTTGTGGTTCGTGGTTTGACTTTTGTTCCCACACCCAAAATAACATTGGATCCAATTGAACAAGCTGTGCAAGATTTTGGTAGAAAACTTAAACTTCAAAATTATTTTTCTCACCGTCCAAATTCATTTACAAATAGATCAAAATTCACTCCAAAATCTACCTGGACTCCACCCAGTTCCAAGATTGACAAGCCTGTTTTAGATTGCATTTCGGCAATATCTAAAGAAATTGAAAATTTGAAAATTCAACCAGAAACCAAAAACCTAACGAAAATGGAATATAAAACTATAAAGGATTTACAAAATAACGTAGACTTGGTAATCAAAAAAGCAGATAAAGGTAGTGCAGTCGTAATTATGGATAGGCAAAATTATATTAATGAAGGCCTTCGTCAATTATACAATCCAGCTCATTACAGAGAAATTGACACTCCTCTTTACCTAGAAAATTCAGAAAAAATAAAAATTTTAAAAGGATTACGCAGTTCTGGATGCCTTTCTGAAAAAGTATTCCAATTTCTTTTACCACCAGAACGCCCTCGTCAAAGAAGATTTTATATGCTACCTAAAATTCATATACCCAAAGACTCCTGGCCAATTCCAAATGTATTGCCTCCAGGGCGCCCAATTGTTTCTGACTGCAGCAGTGAATCTGAAAAAGTAGCTATGTATATTGATTCATATATAAAAGATCAAGCAAATAAGCATCCGTCATATATTAAAAACACGTATGACTTTTTAGATAAAGTTAGAGGGTTTGAACTAGATCCAAATTCTTTACTAATCACTTTAGATGTTGAAAGTATGTATACTAATATAAATCATGAAGAAGGTATCCAAGCAATTAAAAATGCATTCCCGACTCTGAAAAACAATGAACTATTCAAAGGTATAATAGAATTATTGGAAATTTCACTTAAATGTAATGACTTTGAATTTGACGGTAAAACATTCCTACAAGTTTCAGGCACAGCCATGGGTCAGAAATATGCACCTCATTATGCAGATATTTACATGGCTGAATTTGAAAAGCAAGCATTACAAAAGTGTCCATTCCAACCAGATTGCTCTTATAGGTATTTAGATGACATTCTCCTCATTTGGTCACACGGCATTTCCAAATTTAATCAGTTTCTCGAAGTATTCAATTTTCATAGGGCATCAAGCAAGTTCAAAGCTGAAATTAATACTGATTCAGTTAATTTTCTGGATACTACTTTGTTCAGGAGCAAAGAAAACACATTAGAAGCAAAAGTTTTCTTCAAACCAACGGATACTCATCAGTTGCCAATATTTCCTATAAATACTGCAACCACAGTAGGTTCTTTAGACTTAAGCACTTGACAAAGGATTCAACTCCGAAACCGGTCGTGCAACAGGCAGAGTACATTGTGAGTAACCGTTTTTTTTATATTGTTTTGTATTATTTTGTTTTGTTTTAGATCTGGTCAGATTATTGACCATATCTTTGCATTTAGGCTTCTTCAAACGTTTTATTTCCATTTTATACAATTGTTTTTCTTTTTATAATTTTATCCTTCGGTTTTATCATCCAAATCAAATACGTTCTGGTTTTAATACTTTCATAAATTAATTGCTGAAACGTATCATAGCTCTTTCTAAACCTCCTCACTTCCGTTCTTTTTACACTCTCCTTCAATGCTTTCACCACCTGTCACTAATGCTCGAGCAGTCTCAAGGCCAAGTCACCAGGGCTTTCAGTAAAAAACAACAACACCTGGATGACTTCATCAAACCTGCTTGTTCTGGTCCTCTAATCAAACAAAAAATCTCCAAAATCAATCAAAATTGGGTACGAAACGTGACCGAACAATTGGTGGAACACTACGAGAGCTCAATTCAAAACCTTTTGGCCCACATTTCCTCTTTAGGTTTATCTGATTCGGACATTGCAAATTCGGTAGCTCTGGTCATTCAGCAGGCTAAATCTCATTTCGGCAAAAAACTTCAGGCTTCCACCATCCAGAAATTCAAAAGCTCCACTCTTCCAAATTCCCCTATTCGAAATTCTAACTCTCAATCAAAACCTCAGACTTGTGAGGCTAAAGGTCACAAACACCCACTTAGTAATTTCTTCCCATGTAATATATCCTATCGTGGTATGAGATTCCCTAGCCTTGAGCACATCTATCAGTATCACAAAGCCCGGTACCATGACTGTCAACACCTAGCCAATCGGATCCTTAGGGCTCCCCATGCAGGAGTGGCTAAACGTTTGGCTAGTGAAATTCCTAGCCTGTCCCCGTTCTGGCATAAAAGTAAAAATGGAATCATGCGTCAACTTCTTCAAGTTAAGTTTAATTCTTGCAAATTGTTCCGTGACACTCTGATGGGTCTACCTGAAGGGTGTCACATTGTCCATCCAGTTCATGACAGCCACTGGGGTGTTAATCGTCATGGTCAAGGCTCTAACTTCTTTGGCCGCCTCCTAATGGACCTAAAACGTGCCAACTCTCCTACTAACAATCCTAAACCCTCTCGCTCTTCACCTCCATCTTCAAATAACACCCTCCCTAAAACCCTTCCCTCTGTGTCCACTTCTAACCGCTTCCAACTCCTTGACACTCTCTAATCCTCCTTGCCTCTCATCATCTGATGATTGGCCACCTCTCTCTCGCTCTTCTCCTGATAACCGCCTTAGTGCCACGCCCAAACGGCGTCCGCGCTCTCCTTCTTCGTCTGAACTCTCACCCTCCTCTCTACCTAAAGGCAAACGCTCTCGCTTTGCCTCTCCTAAAACTCTCCTAACACCACTTTCCATGTCTCTCCTTCCACTATCAGAGGGCCCAAAACTCTTTGGGCCCTTCCTAGACTAACCTCCACCACTGTCGTCCTCGGCTCTTCTAACCTCTCTCGCATCACCAAATCCCCCGTCAGTGATATCCAAGTTTTGTCTTATCCTGGAGCTTTGTTCAACCGTCTTAGAATGATGTTCACGGCCTGCAAAAAAACATTTGATGCCCCCCAAAACTTAATCTTAAGTGTATGCCTGAACATTCGAAGCTCCAAACCAAGTGTTACTTCAATTACCGAGCTGAGGAATATGCTCAGCAGTGCTTTCCGAATCTTCCCCCACTCCAAAATTCTTATTCCAAAAATTAACTACTCAGACAATCTTCCGTCTGTAGAGAAACGCAACTTGGATATGATTAACAGGGCTTTGGATGACATGAGTTCACGTTTCAGCAATCTCACAGTTGTTAAACAATTGGATCCAATCAAGTTTTCTACACAGCCAGATAACATTCATTGGACTGAACAAACGGCCAATGAAATGTTGAAATACTGGCTCAGTCATTTAAACTAAATCATTCTGAGAGCCCACCGAACTCCAGTACGACTAATAATGTTGTAAACCTTTCCAAATTTACACTTTCGGACACACATACAACCTCATACACACAACCTCATAAACAAATCAACTTGGAAAATTTTAGTTTGAAAATAGGGAATACTGAACTAACTAGAATAGGGAATGACTGTCAGGAGACCTCAACCAAATTCCTCGGAATCAGTATTGATGAAACCCTCTCCTGGACATATCATATACGAAACTTGAATAGTAAAATTGCGCGCGCTATATTTGCAATTAAACAAGTTAAAAATATTCTTCCACTGGAATGTCTGAAAACACTTTACTATGCTTTGATACATCCTCACCTGACATATGGAATTTTAGCCTGGAGGAACGCAAACGCCAAACTGTTGAAAAAAACCACGAATCTTCAGAATCGTGCTATACATATAATAAACAACTGACTGACTGACTGACTGACTGACTGACTGACTGACTGACTGACTGACTGACTGACTGACTGACTGACTGACTGACTGACTGACTGACTGACTGACTGACTGACTGACTGACTGACTGACTGACTGACTGACTGACTGACTGACTGACTGACTGACTGACTGACTGACTGACTGACTGACTGACTGACTGACTGACTGACTGACTGACTGACTGACTGACTGACTGACTGACTGACTGACTGACTGACTGACTGACTGACTGACTGACTGACTGACTGACTGACTGACTGACTGACTGACTGACTGACTGACTGACTGACTGACTGACTGACTGACTGACTGACTGACTGACTGACTGACTGACTGACTGACTGACTGACTGACTGACTGACTGACTGACTGACTGACTGACTGACTGACTGACTGACTGACTGACTGACTGACTGACTGACTGACTGACTGACTGACTGACTGACTGACTGACTGACTGACTGACTGACTGACTGACTGACTGACTGACTGACTGACTGACTGACTGACTGACTGACTGACTGACTGACTGACTGACTGACTGACTGACTGACTGACTGACTGACTGACTGACTGACTGACTGACTGACTGACTGACTGACTGACTGACTGACTGACTGACTGACTGACTGACTGACTGACTGACTGACTGACTGACTGACTGACTGACTGACTGACTGACTGACTGACTGACTGACTGACTGACTGACTGACTGACTGACTGACTGACTGACTGACTGACTGACTGACTGACTGACTGACTGACTGACTGACTGACTGACTGACTGACTGACTGACTGACTGACTGACTGACTGACTGACTGACTGACTGACTGACTGACTGACTGACTGACTGACTGACTGACTGACTGACTGACTGACTGACTGACTGACTGACTGACTGACTGACTGACTGACTGACTGACTGACTGACTGACTGACTGACTGACTGACTGACTGACTGACTGACTGACTGACTGACTGACTGACTGACTGACTGACTGACTGACTGACTGACTGACTGACTGACTGACTGACTGACTGACTGACTGACTGACTGACTGACTGACTGACTGACTGACTGACTGACTGACTGACTGACTGACTGACTGACTGACTGACTGACTGACTGACTGACTGACTGACTGACTGACTGACTGACTGACTGACTGACTGGACAAAGGATTCAACTCCGAAACCGGTCGTGCAAGAGGCAGAGTACATTGTGAGTAACCTTTTTTTTTTATTGTTTTGTATTATTTTGTTTCTCAAACTTCAAAATTATTTTTCTCACCGTCCAAATTCATTTACAAATAGATCAAAATTCACTCCAAAATCTACCTGGACTCCACCCAGTTCCATGATTGACAAGCCTGTTTTAGATTGCATTTCGGCAATATCTAAAGAAATTGAAAATTTGAAAATTCAACCAGAAACCAAAAACCTAACGAAAATGGATAAAGGTAGTGCAGTCGTAATTATGGATAGGCAAAATTATATTAATGAAGGCCTTCGTCAATTATACAATCCAGCTCATTACAGAGAAATTGACACTCCTCTTTACCTAGAAAATTCTGAAAAAATAACAAAAATTTTAAAAGGATTACGCAGTTCTGGATGCCTTTCTGAAAAAGTATTCCAATTTCTTTTACCACCAGAACGCCCTCGTCAAAGAAGATTTTATATGCTACCTAAAATTCATAAACCCAAAGACTCCTGGCCAATTCCAAATGTAATGCCTCCAGGGCGCCCAATTGTTTCTGACTGCAGCAGTGAATCTGAAAAAGTAGCTATGTATATTGATTCATATATAAAAGATCAAGCAAATAAACATCCTCATATATAAAAAACACGTATGACTTTTTAGATAAAGTTAGGGGGCTTGAACTAGATCCAAATTCGTTACTAATCACTAGATGTTGAAAGTATGTATACTAATATAAATCATGAAGAAGGTATCCAAGCAATTGAAAATGCATTCCCGACTCTGAAAAACAATGAACTATTCAAAGGTATAACAGAATTATTGGAAATTTCACTTAAATGTAATGACTTTGAATTTGACGGTAAGACATTCCTACAAGTTTCAGGTACAGCCATGGGTCAGAAATATGCACCTCATTATGCAGATATTTATATGGCTGAATTTGGGAAGCAAGCATTACAAAAGTGTCCATTCCAACCAGAAAGCTATTATAGGTATTTAGATGACATTTTCCTCATTTGGCCACACGGCATTTCCAAATTTAATCAGTTTCTCGAAATATTCAATTCTCATAGGGCATCAATCAAGTTCAAAGCTGATATTAGTACTGATTCAGTTAATTTTCTGGATACTACTTTGTTCAGGAGCAAAGAAAACACATTAGAAGCAAAAGTTTTCTTCAAACCAACGGATACTCATCAGTTGCTGCATAAGCTCTCTTTTCATCCAAAGCACACTTATAAAGGACTAATCAAGTCCCAAGTTTTTCGATTTTTCCAAATTTGCTCGTATCCAGATGATGTTGAATTAGCTTGCCAAACATTATTCAAGGCACTTTCGAAACGTAACTATTCAAAACGTTGGCTTCGCAAAATAAAGAATGAAACATTGAGAATTCTAAACAGTGAGGAAAGGCTAGGTGCTGATTTTCAATTGCCCACTTCCAGCTCATCTGGCTCAAAACCTTGTAATTCTAGACTATGTCAAACATGTCATTTAGTTCCAAATTGTCAAAATTTCTCAGGATCAGTTTTTGAACAAACCTACTCAATCAACTCAGCTTTGGATTGCAACTCAGAAAATATAATTTATCTATACACTTGTAAGCTTTGCGAAAAACAATATGTAGGTGAAACCGGTAAATCACTCAAATTCAGAAACAATCGTCACCGTGCTGCAATAACTAGCTGCAATGAGGAAAATGCATTATACAGTCATCTATCTAAATTTCACAGCAAAACTGAATTTTCCATCGATTGTTTTTCTCTTTTACCAATTGAACAGGTTTCCGATCTTGGTGATGAACTTTTAAACAAACAATGGCGACTTGAAAGGGAATATTGTTGGATTGATACTTTAGGCACTTTCGAACCTCATGGCCTCAACGTTAAAAAAATTACAAAGTATGACCCTTTGAACAAAAGTAAAAATAAATTCGACCTGGTGTATATAGTACCCTTCTCAAAAACAGGTGCTCTTTCGGCCCAAATTGTTAAAAAGCATATGAAACAACTCAACAAAAATACTGATGGTGATATTAAAATAGCAACAGCTTACAAGAAGCATCAAACCTCAAAGAACTTTTAGTCAGAAGCAGACTTAAATAATCCAACAAAATTTGTTCAATGTCGCTCATTGAATTTTTATTGCTGTTTTATGTTATGTGTTACTCTTACAATTATCTTGTGCCAGTGCATTTTTTATTCTCTCCAAAACATACTTAGCCCGTGCCTAGCATATTGTAAGGGTCAAAACACATTTTATAAATATTTTGTTTTTCAGTTCATTTTAGTACATTTTGTTTTTATTTCATCTCATTTTATTTGAAGTCTCCTGAAGCAATGCAAGTCAATTTGACACATCTTCAGTTTCGAAAAACATTTTCATGCCTAATAAAATCTCTGCCTAAGAATCTATTGCTGGAAAGCACCGCAGTAATACCATTTTGAAAATTATTTATTTTAGCATACTTCAGAAAATATAACTTCAAACGTTAATTATGTTTGTTAATCAACTAACTGCTAATTGTTTTACTCAGTGTCAAATACGCATATCAAAAACAATTGAATTCATTAACTGTTAATTATCTATACTCAACATATGTCACTTTTCTTGGCAAACTGTTCTGAAAACTGCTAATTGATTTGCTCAACCATTGGAAAACTGTTAATTGATTTACTCAAACAAAATTGACATTGGCACAAGCCAATATTTCCTATAAATACTGCAACCACAGTAGGTTCTTTAGACTTAAGCACTTGACAAAGGATTCAACTCCGAAACCGGTCGTGCAACAGGCAGAGTACATTGTGAGTAACCGTTTTTTTATATTGTTTTGTATTATTTTGTTTTGTTTTAGATCTGGTCAGATTATTGACCATATCTTTGCATTTAGGCTTCTTCAAACGTTTTATTTCCATTTTATACAATTGTTTTTCTTTTTATAATTTTATCCTTCGGTTTTATCATCCAAATCAAATACGTTCTGGTTTTAATACTTTCAAAATTAATTGCTGAAACGTATCATAGCTCTTTCTAAACCTCCTCACTTCCGTTCTTTTTACACTCTCCTTCAATGCTTTCACCACCTGTCACTAATGCTCGAGCAGTCTCAAGGCCAAGTCACCAGGGCTTTCAGTAAAAAACAACAACACCTGGATGACTTCATCAAACCTGCTTGTTCTGGTCCTCTAATCAAACAAAAAATCTCCAAAATCAATCAAAATTGGGTACGAAACGTGACCGAACAATTGGTGGAACACTACGAGAGCTCAATTCAAAACCTTTTGGCCCACATTTCCTCTTTAGGTTTATCTGATTCGGACATTGCAAATTCGGTAGCTCTGGTCATTCAGCAGGCTAAATCTCATTTCGGCAAAAAACTTCAGGCTTCCACCATCCAGAAATTCAAAAGCTCCACTCTTCCAAATTCCCCTATTCGAAATTCTAACTCTCAATCAAAACCTCAGACTTGTGAGGCTAAAGGTCACAAACACCCACTTAGTAATTTCTTCCCATGTAATATATCCTATCGTGGTATGAGATTCCCTAGCCTTGAGCACATCTATCAGTATCACAAAGCCCGGTACCATGACTGTCAACACCTAGCCAATCGGATCCTTAGGGCTCCCCATGCAGGAGTGGCTAAACGTTTGGCTAGTGAAATTCCTAGCCTGTCCCCGTTCTGGCATAAAAGTAAAAATGGAATCATGCGTCAACTTCTTCAAGTTAAGTTTAATTCTTGCAAATTGTTCCGTGACACTCTGATGGGTCTACCTGAAGGGTGTCACATTGTCCATCCAGTTCATGACAGCCACTGGGGTGTTAATCGTCATGGTCAAGGCTCTAACTTCTTTGGCCGCCTCCTAATGGACCTAAAACATGCCAACTCTCCTACTAACAATCCTAAACCCTCTCGCTCTTCACCTCCATCTTCAAATAACACCCTCCCTAAAACCCTTCCCTCTGTGTCCACTTCTAACCGCTTCCAACTCCTTGACACTCTCTAATCCTCCTTGCCTCTCATCATCTGATGATTGGCCACCTCTCTCTCGCTCTTCTCCTGATAACCGCCTTAGTGCCACGCCCAAACGGCGTCCGCGCTCTCCTTCTTCGTCTGAACTCTCACCCTCCTCTCTACCTAAAGGCAAACGCTCTCGCTTTGCCTCTCCTAAAACTCTCCTAACACCACTTTCCATGTCTCTCCTTCCACTATCAGAGGGCCCAAAACTCTTTGGGCCCTTCCTAGACTAACCTCCACCACTGTCGTCCTCGGCTCTTCTAACCTCTCTCGCATCACCAAATCCCCCGTCAGTGATATCCAAGTTTTGTCTTATCCTGGAGCTTTGTTCAACCGTCTTAGAATGATGTTCACGGCCTGCAAAAAAACATTTGATGCCCCCCAAAACTTAATCTTAAGTGTATGCCTGAACATTCGAAGCTCCAAACCAAGTGTTACTTCAATTACCGAGCTGAGGAATATGCTCAGCAGTGCTTTCCGAATCTTCCCCCACTCCAAAATTCTTATTCCAAAAATTAACTACTCAGACAATCTTCCGTCTGTAGAGAAACGCAACTTGGATATGATTAACAGGGCTTTGGATGACATGAGTTCACGTTTCAGCAATCTCACAGTTGTTAAACAATTGGATCCAATCAAGTTTTCTACACAGCCAGATAACATTCATTGGACTGAACAAACGGCCAATGAAATGTTGAAATACTGGCTCAGTCATTTAAACTAAATCATTCTGAGAGCCCACCGAACTCCAGTACGACTAATAATGTTGTAAACCTTTCCAAATTTACACTTTCGGACACACAAATCGCTCTTCTTGTGGGTCGTGGTTTGACTTTTGTTCCCACACCCAAAATAACATTGGATCCAATTGAACAAGCTGTGCAAGATTTTGGTAGAAAACTTAAACTTCAAAATTATTTTTCTCACCGTCCAAATTCATTTACAAATAGATCAAAATTCACTCCAAAATCTACCTGGACTCCACCCAGTTCCAAGATTGACAAGCCTGTTTTAGATTGCATTTCGGCAATATCTAAAGAAATTGAAAATTTGAAAATTCAACCAGAAACCAAAAACCTAACGAAAATGGAATATAAAACTATAAAGGATTTACAAAATAACGTAGACTTGGTAATCAAAAAAGCAGATAAAGGTAGTGCAGTCGTAATTATGGATGGATAGGCAAAATTATATTAATGAAGGCCTTCGTCAATTATACAATCCAGCTCATTACAGAGAAATTGACACTCCTCTTTACCTAGAAAATTCAGAAAAAATAAAAATTTTAAAAGGATTACGCAGTTCTGGATGCCTTTCTGAAAAAGTATTCCAATTTCTTTTACCACCAGAACGCCCTCGTCAAAGAAGATTTTATATGCTACCTAAAATTCATATACCCAAAGACTCCTGGCCAATTCCAAATGTATTGCCTCCAGGGCGCCCAATTGTTTCTGACTGCAGCAGTGAATCTGAAAAAGTAGCTATGTATATTGATTCATATATAAAAGATCAAGCAAATAAGCATCCGTCATATATTAAAAACACGTATGACTTTTTAGATAAAGTTAGAGGGTTTGAACTAGATCCAAATTCTTTACTAATCACTTTAGATGTTGAAAGTATGTATACTAATATAAATCATGAAGAAGGTATCCAAGCAATTAAAAATGCATTCCCGACTCTGAAAAACAATGAACTATTCAAAGGTATAATAGAATTATTGGAAATTTCACTTAAATGTAATGACTTTGAATTTGACGGTAAAACATTCCTACAAGTTTCAGGCACAGCCATGGGTCAGAAATATGCACCTCATTATGCAGATATTTACATGGCTGAATTTGAAAAGCAAGCATTACAAAAGTGTCCATTCCAACCAGATTGCTCTTATAGGTATTTAGATGACATTCTCCTCATTTGGCCACAAGGCATTTCCAAATTTAATCAGTTTCTCGAAGTATTCAATTTTCATAGGGCATCAAGCAAGTTCAAAGCTGAAATTAATACTGATTCAGTTAATTTTCTGGATACTACTTTGTTCAGGAGCAAAGAAAACACATTAGAAGCAAAAGTTTTCTTCAAACCAACGGATACTCATCAGTTGCTGCATAAGCTCTCTTTTCATCCAAAGCACACTTATAAAGGACTAATCAAGTCCCAAGTTTTTCGATTTTTCCAAATTTGCTCGTATCCAGATGATGTTGAATCAGCTTGCCAAACATTATTCCAGGCACTCTCCAAACGTAACTATTCAAAACGTTGGCTTCGCAAAATAAAGAATGAAACATTGAGAATTCTAAACAGTGAGGAAAGACTAGGTGCTGATTTTCAATTGCCCACTTCCAGCTCATCTGGCTCAAAAACTTGTAATTCTAGACTATGTCAAACATGTCATTTAATTCCAAATTGTCAAAATTTCTCAGGATCAGTTTTTGAACAAACCTACTCAATCAACTCAGCTTTGGATTGCAACTCAGAAAATATAATTTATCTATACACTTGTAAGCTTTGCGAAAAACAATATGTAGGTGAAACCGGTAAATCACTCAAATTCAGAAACAATCGTCACCGTGCTGCAATAACTAGCTGCAATGAGGAAAATGCATTATACAGTCATCTATCTAAATTTCACAGCAAAACTGAATTTTCCATCGAATGTTTTTCTCTTTTACCAATTGAACAGGTTTCCGATCTTGATGATGAACTTTTAAACAAACAATGGCGACTTGAAAGGGAATATTGTTGGATTGATACTCTAGGCACTTTCGAACCTCATGGCCTCAACGTTCAAAAATTTACAAAGTATGACCCTTTGAACAAAAGTAAAAATAAATTCGACCTAGTGTATATAGTACCCTTCTCAAAAACAGGTGCTCTTTCGGCCCAAATTGTTAAAAAGCATATGAAACAACTCAACAAAAATACTGATGGTGATATTAAAATAGCAACAGCTTACAAGAAGCATCAAACCTTAAAGATCTTTTAGTCAGAAGCAAACTTAAATAATCCAACAAAATTTGTTCAATGTCGCTCATTGAATTTTCATTGCTTTTACTGTTTTATGTTATGTGTTACTCTTAAAATTATCTTGTGCCAGTGCATTTTTATACTCTTAAACACTCACTCACTCACTCACTCACTCACTCACTCACTCACTCACTCACTCACTCACTCACTCACTCACTCACTCACTCACTCACTCACTCACTCACTCACTCACTCACTCACTCACTCACTCACTCACTCACTCACTCACTCACTCACTCACTCACTCACTCACTCACTCACTCACTCACTCACTCACTCACTCACTCACTCACTCACTCACTCACTCACTCACTCACTCACTCACTCACTCACTCACTCACTCACTCACTCACTCACTCACTCACTCACTCACTCACTCACTCACTCACTCACTCACTCACTCACTCACTCACTCACTCACTCACTCACTCACTCACTCACTCACTCACTCACTCACTCACTCACTCACTCACTCACTCACTCACTCACTCACTCACTCACTCACTCACTCACTCACTCACTCACTCACTCACTCACTCACTCACTCACTCACTCACTCACTCACTCACTCACTCACTCACTCACTCACTCACTCACTCACTCACTCACTCACTCACTCACTTTTTCGATTTCGATGTAGCGAGAGACAATGATCATTCGCATAACTGATGCACACTGTCATATCGATGACACGGACGATTTTACATACCTTTTGAGGGCTTTTCCCTCAATCATCCTCACAATGTTTTGTTTTACTCGCGATTTCCTCTGATTCGGGCGTTCAAACTCTAATTCCGGCGTTCAACCTCAGATTCTGGAGATCGCCTTTCCCAGCGTGTATATGGTACTCGCAAGACGCGTAGTTCGATATAAAGGCTTAATTCTTAGCAAGAACGCGATTCCAGCCAGCGACCCCACACAACGCGAGCCAGAGGGGTGGTATCGTGGAGTGTTTTAAACATTATAAGGCGATTGCTCATGAAATCATGTCAGGTATTATGATGGATGAAGTTGCTTTAGATAATTTAAAAATATATAAACCGTCATTTTCGATAGAATTGGGAGGTATGCTAGTAATTTCTATAAACCACATAACAGCACTCTTTCGGAGTATTACAAAGAGCTCTGAGAAAATATTGTAGTGAAAAACATATATTGGTAATATGCTCAATAAATGCACAATTTCCATATTGCATTCGCAGTAACCATTAGTATAATCATATGGATTGCATATGATGTGTTTGCTTCAATTATATAGTTCTATAAATCAACAAATGAGCAGTTCGGCAATATCAGTTTGGAACAACGCACTCTTCTGGTTAATACAAAGAACTGTTTTGGAGGCCTTTGCTGGAGGCATCCATGGGGTAGCATACTGTACGTTCACTCCATCTTGTGATGTACTCGCTACAAATAAATTTATGGATGTTTATTTTTATCAATCAATCAATCAATTTATTTCAACATCAAACACCACATTGATATGTAATTGAATATATTCACATAAAAATTATATATGTTGAATACAGATAGGGAAACATGGAATACAGTTAGGTAGTTCATAGAATCCATAATGAATCCATGGCCTCATGAGTTTGCTATTCCCAAATAATACATAAAAAAAGAAGATTTTTTTTATAAGACACTGTTCAAGGGCGAGGAAGCGTATGTTGACAATTGAACCTTGCCTACTGAACCCTGCAACTGAACCCTGCGTACATATAATAATATCAGGCATGCTGAGATTTATGGTTCATCCATCATTTCAAACATTATTGAACATGTGTCTGATGCTTACTGGCAATGCCTAAAACGATGTTTAACTTTAATGTAGAATACATGCCACACAAATACACAAGGATAGGCCCTGTGTGAACAACAATTAATAAATTATTTGGCACCCCCAGTACCAAAATCGGGAAAAGAGTGGTGTCGGGAATATAGTGCGTTGCAATTTTCTTCTTGATCTGCAATTGCATGTGTCAGCATGTATAGACACATATAGACAAATTATTCTATGCACACATTTATTATCCGTTGTACTGTCTGTAAAGCTAC
Source organism: Terebella lapidaria (assembly GCA_949152475.1). Lineage (NCBI taxonomy): Eukaryota > Metazoa > Annelida > Polychaeta > Terebellida > Terebellidae > Terebella > Terebella lapidaria. Next base: position 50,376,421 of record OX424555.1, on the reverse strand, counting down.
AATAACCAGTATAACTCACGGTTAACTGATTGTATCTATTTAAGGACAAGTATCTTTTTGCGTAGAACAACATGGTTTTGGTGAAGAATATCTGAAACCAAAATATTTTGAAAGTGTGGAGGGATAACAATTAATCGATGTATTTCAGGAAGTGATCCGGAGGAGTTCTTCGTAAGGAATGTTCGCCACAAGAGTTCTTTGCACCACAAGAGTGTGTTGTCAACAAATCAAAATTAATTATGTATTTCCCTTTTCCTTCAAGTTTAACAACACCAGGTGCATTCCATACATTTCCTTTGGCTCAAAGCACTTTGTAGTTGATAACAACGCTCTTCTGTGAAGAATAAACTTCATACTTTCCTCGATATACACTGAATAATATACGCGTTTCAACAACAGCGATCCCAGGACCTTCACGGAAGTGCAATAAATACAGCTTTCAATATCATATATAAAATTAGCCCAAGGGCTAAGATAGGTTACCGGACAATGTTGGCTTAAAGCATTGCAAGTGACATATGACTTTGAGATTTACCAATCAAGGTCATCTTTGTGAACTGCAATATCACCATTAGGTATGCTGCATATGACTTCATATATGTTCATAATACACACATATAAGCTCTATCAACAAGTATTTTGTCTGTAGAGGCCAATTTACACATGTCAGGTCAGGCAAGGTTGAGAGATTTGGATTTCAAGGTCATATATAAGGTCAAATTCAAGGTCTCCAAGAGATGTGCTATAAATACATGACTTCTTGAAGCTTATACAATCCTAACCTGTACATGCAAGTGTTTAAGCCTCGGTGGCTAATTTACACATTTCGCATCGGACATTTAGCACTCAAGGTCATCTGAGGTCAAGGTCATCATCAGTTTTTCCATATATGACTTCCTATATGCCCATAATGCAAACTTAAGCTCTATCTACAAGCATTTCATCTGTAGAGGCAAATCTGGGCATTTTTTTTTTACCCAAAAATGGCTTTTTTGACCTTTCAAGGTCACCAAAGGTCAAATTCAAGGTCACCTCCCAAATCGCCATATATGACTTCCTATTTGAAATTGGCAATATCTAAGCTCTATCTTCAAATGTACTACGAGTACAGTCCTGGCATCTCCCATTATGAAGGAAAGAAGTGCCGAAAATTTTCTAAGTCCAAATTTTTTTTTCCAAAGGGTGAAAAAATTTTTTTGTCTAGAAATGGCCCAAAATGGATAGTAATGCGATTTGGGCCGAAAAAATTGCATGTGTCAGCATGTATAGACACATATAGACAAATTATTCTATGCACACATTTATTATCCGTTGTACTGTCCGTAAAGCTACAATAACCAGTATTACTCACGGTTAACTGATTGATTCTATTTAAGGACAAGTATCTTTTTTGCGTAGAACAACATGGTTTTGGTGAAGAATATCTGAAACCAAAATATTTTGAAAGTGTGGAGGGATAACAATTAATCGATGTATTTCAGGAAGTGATCCGGAGGAGTTCTTCGTAAGGAATGTTCGCCACAAGAGTTCTTTGCACCACAAGAGTGTGTTGTCAACAAATCAAAATTAATTATGTATTTCCCTTTTCCTTCAAGTTTAACAACACCAGGTGCCAAAGGAAATTCCATACATTTCCTTTGGCTCAAAGCACTTTGTAGTTGATAACAACGCTCTTCTGTGAAGAATAAACTTCATACTTTCCTCGATGTACACTGAATAATATACGCATTTCAACAACAGCGATCCCAGGACCGTCACGGAAGTGCAATAAATACAGCTTTCAATATCATATATAAAATTAGCCCAAGGTTAAGATAGGTTACCGGACAATGTTGGCTTAAAGCATTGCAAGTGACATATGACTTTGAGATTTACCAATCAAGGTCATCTTTGTGAACTGCAATATCACCATTAGGTATGCTGCATATGACTTCATATATGTTCATAATACAAACATATAAGCTCTATCAACAAGTATTTTGTCTGTAGAGGCCAATTTACACATGTCAGGTCAGGCAAGGTTGGGAGATTTGGATTTCAAGGTCATATATAAGGTCAAATTCAAGGTCTCCAAGAGATGTGCTATAAATACATGACTTCTTGAAGCTTATACAATCCTAACCTGTACGTGCAAGTGTTTAAGCCTCGGTGGCTAATTTACACATTTCACATCGGACATTTAGCACTCAAGGTCATCTGAGGTCAAGGTCATCATCAGTTGTTCCATATATGACTTCCTATATGCCCATAATGCAAACTTAAGCTCTATCTACAAGCATTTCATCTGTAGAGGCAAATCTGGGCATTTTTTTTTACCCCAAAATGGCTTTTTTGACCTTTCAAGGTCATCAAGGTCAAATTCAAGGTCACCTCCCAAATCGCCATATATGACTTCCTATTTGAAATTGGCAATATCTAAGCTCTATCTTCAAATGTACTACGAGTACAGTCCTGGCATCTCCCATTATGAAGGAAAGAAGTGCCGAAAATTTTCTAAGTCCAATTTTTTTTTTCCAAAGGGTGAAAAAAATTTTTTGTCTAGAAATGGCCCAAAATGGATAGTAATGCGATTTGGGCCGAAAAAAATGTTTTTCGTCGACCCGTCGAAAATTCAAAATGGCTGCCATACGCAGACCGGCGAAACAAGGGCAACCAAACTTATACACGTCATAAAGGTACATAAGGGGAATCTTTTGAAACCAAAATCTCAAAACTGATCAGACAGTTTTCGAGAAAAGACAGACAAGGTGCAAATTTGGGCATTTTTAGACCAAAAATTAGCCCAAGGGCTAAGATAGGTTACCGGACAATTTTGGTTTCAAGCATTGTAGGTGACATATGATTTTGAGATTTACCAGTCAAGGTCATCTTTGTGAATCTCAATGTCACCATCAGGTATGCTGCATATGACTTCGTATGTTCATAATACAAACATATAAGTTTTATCAACAAGTATTTCGTGTGTAGAGGCCAATTTCAGATTTTGAGATTCGACCTTCAAGGTCTTTAAGGTCAAGTTCTAGGTCACCAAAAAATGTGCCATTTATACATGACTTTTTTACAGGCTTATACAAAATCCTAACCTGTATGTGGAGAAGTTTATGCTTCAGAGGCCACTTTCAAGATTTCAAGTCAGACATTTAGCACTCAAGGTCATCCAAGGTCAAAATCAAGGTCATCATTAGTTGTTCCATATATGACTTCCTATATGTTCATAATGCAAACTGAAGCTCTATCTACATGCATTTCATCTGTAGAGGCAAATTTGGGCATTTTTGCACCCAAAAATGGCTGTTTTGACCTTTCAAGGTCATCAAAGGTCAAATTCAAGGTCACCTCCCAACTCGCTATATATGACTTCCTATTTGAAAGTGCCAATATCTAAGCTCTATCTTCAAGCGTACTATGAGCACAGTCCTGGCAGCTCCCATTATGAAGGAAAAAAGTGCCGAAAATTTTATAAGTCCAAAACTTTCAAAGTTTCAAAGGGTGAAAAAAATTTTTTTTGTCTAGAAATGACCCAAAATGAATAGTAACGCGATTTGGGGCAAACAAAATTTTTTTCGCCGACCCGTCAAAAATTCAAAATGGCCGCCACACGGAGATCGGCGATTCAAGGGCAACCAAACTTATAAACATCATGAAGGTACATAAGGGGAATATTTTGAAACAATAATCTCAAAACTGATCAGACAGTTTTCGAGAAAAGACAGGCCAGGTGCAAATTTGAGCATTTCTCGACCCAAAAATGGCTGTTTTGACATTTCAAGGTCATCCAAGGTCAAATTCAAGGTCACCACACAAGTCGCCATATATGACTTTCCATTTGAAAGTGCCAATATCTAAGCTCTATCTTCAAGCGTTCTATGAGTACAGTCCTGGCAGCTCTCATTATGAAGGAAAAAAGTGCCTAAAATTTTCAGTCCAAGTCCAAAATTTTTTTCAAAGGGTGAAAAAATTTTTTTTGTCTATAAATGACCCAAAATGGATAGTAATGCGATTTGGGACAAAAAATTTTTTTTTCGCCGACCCGTCAAAAATTCAAAATGGCCGCCACACGGAGACCGGCGATTCAACGGCAACAAAACTTATAAACATCATAAAGGTACATAAGGGGAATCTTTTGAAACAAAAATCTCAAAACTGATCAGACAGTTTTTGAGAACATGGCCGCCAAAGTCCAAAATTGGCCATTTTGAGAAAAAAGTGAAAATCAAAAAACTAAAAAATAACCCCCTCTTGAAATATTTTCAGGCAACTTTGTGCAAAATTTCAGGAAAATCCGCCTGTAAACTTTAAAGATAAAAATTAGGCCAAGGGCCGAAGATAGGTTACCGGACAATGTTTAATATTTTAGATGTTAGCCAGGTCACTGGTTGAATTCAAGGTCAAGAGAATATTCAGCATATATAACATTAAGCATATATCATGTCCACAGTTGATTGCTAAGCTGTAAATTCAATAATCAGAGAGATATTAGCAATTTTGTGCTGTGGCCTTGAAAATGAAGGGGCAAAGGTCAAATTCAAGATCATCAAAATATTCAATGTATATCATTTTGTATATCATGTCCACAATTGATTCCCAAGCCATACAGTCAATAGAGGAGCTAGATATGAGCCAGTTTGTCCTTGGACCTTGAAAATGAGGTCAAAGGTCAAATTCAAGGTCACGAGAATATTCAGCATATATCATTTCCTATATGTCCACAATTGATTCCTAAGCTGTAAAATTGATAATAAGCGAGATATTAGCCATTTTGTCCTGTGACATTGAAAATGAATTCAAAGGTCAAGTTCAAGGTCATGACAATGTTCAGAATATATCATTTTCTATATGTCCACAATTGATCCCTTAGCTGTAAAATCGATAATAAGTGCGATATTGGCCATTTTGTTCTATGACCTTGAAAATGAGGTCAAAGGTCAAAATCAACATCATCAGATTATTTGGCATATATCGTTTCCTATATGTCCACAATTGATTCCTAAGCTGTAAAGTCAATAATAAGCGAGATATTAGCCATTTTGTGCTCTGACCTTGAAACTGAGGTCGGAGGTCAAATTCGAGGTCACGAGAATATTCAGCATATATCATTTCCTATATGTCCACAATTGATTTCTAGCTGTAAAATCGATAATAAGTGAGATATTAGCCATTTTGTCCTGTGACCTTGAAAATGAGGTCAAAGGTCAAAATCAACATCATCAGAATATTTGGCATATATCATTTCCTATATGTCCACAATTGATTCCTAAGCTGTAAAGTCGATAATAAGCGCGATATTAGACATTTTGTACTCTGACCTTGAAACCGAGGTCAGAGGTCAAATTCAAGGTCACAAGAATATTCAGCATATATCATTTCTTTTATGTCCACAATTGATCCCTAAGCTGTAAAGTCAATAATAAGTGAGATATTAGCCATTTTGTCCTGTGTCTTTGAAAATGAGGTCAAAGGTCAAATTCAAGGTTATCAAAATATTCGGCATATCTCATTTCCTATATGTCCACAATTGATTCCCAAGCTGTAAAGTCGATAATAAGCGAGATATTAGTTATTTTGTGCTTTGAATTTGAAACCGAGGTCAGAGGTCAACTTCAAGGTCACGAGAATATTCCGCATATATCATTTCCTATATGTCCACAATTGATTCCTAGTCTCTAATCTCAATATTAAGTGAGATATAAGGCTTAATGTGTCCCATTATAAAGCATAGGAGAATTTAACATGGGGAAGTCCCATTTGGGCCGAGTTTGGGCCCAAAATGGCCAACCTCGAGCGATTCAAGCGCAACGAAATTTAAACATGTCACAGGGGTACCTATGAGGAGTGTTATGCATCAATAAGAAAAAAAGTTACTGAACAGATTTTGAGAAAACGACCATCAAAGTCCAAAATTGGCCATTTTTAGACGAAAACGGCCGTTCTGACCTTGAAACCGAGGTCAGAGGTCAAATTCAAGGTCACGAGAATATTCAGCATATATCATTTCCTATATGTCTACAATTGACTCTTAGTCTCTAATTTCAATTTTAAGTGAGATATTAGGCTTAATGTGTCCCATTATAAAGCATAGGAGAATTTAACATGGGAAAGTCCCATTTGGGCCGAGTTTGGGCCCAAAATGGCCCACTTCGAGCGATTCAAAGGCAACGAAATTTATACATGTCACAGGGGTACATAGGAGGAGTGTCACGCATCAATAAGAAAAAAAGTTACTGAACAGATTTTGAGAAAACGACCATCAAAGTCCAAAATTGGCCATTTTTCGACGAAAACGGCCGCCATTTTGAAAAAAATGCGAAAATAAAAAAAACTAGAAAAAGCCTTTCCTGGAAATATTTTTAGGTAGTTTTGTGCAAAATTTCAGAAATATTCGCCTGTAAACTTTAATGATAAAAATGTGGACGGACGACGGACGCCGGACGACGGACGCAACGCCACGGCAATAGGTTATCGGACCAAAGGTCCGGTAACCTAAAAACTAAAAAATACCTCCTTCTCAAATTATTTTAAGGTATCTTTTCCCAAATTTTCAGAAAGATTGGACCGTACACTTTAAAGATAAAAATGTGGACGGACGACGACGACGGACGGACGGACGGACGGCTAGACGGACGTACTCACGAACATATCCTTGTGGGACTTTTCCTTGTTAAATTTTAGTCCCACAAAACCCATTTGGACAGCTTTGTGGGACTTTTTAGTCCCACCAAACAACTTAATCTCACAAAACTTTGTTTTTAGTCCCACAAGGATGCTTTCGTTAGCACGGACGGACGGACGGACGGACAGGTGAACGGATGGGCGTTACGGGCGGACCCAATGTTAAATTTCCTATCTTAACTTTCCCCATAAGTCCTGAAAAAATCCCCATAAGACCGCACTTTTGGCTTAAACTGTGGTTGTGGGGCGTTTTCAGCTTTATTCCCCCTAAGAAATCCCCATAACTCCGTTCCGTTTGCCCGAACGGACGGACGGACGGACGCCGGACGCAACGCCACGGCAATAGGTTATCGGACCATAGGGGCGGTAACCTAAAAACTAAAATCATACCACGTCTTACCGGGGTTATACAGACACTCAATGCACATGCTTGATTACCTCCTTTTTACGGTTTTCTTGCCATTTTCGTTCAATTCTCTCCTTGCTGTAGTTTCTGTGCCCCATATTAGTCGGCTGGGTTATGTAATGATTTTCAAACCATTGGGAAATTTCTGATACAATCTTTGAAAATTTCAGGGAATATAGCCAAAACATACTCTAACCCGAAATCACTTGATACCAATTTTTTCCAGGCCTGGTATGGCCGCCATCTTGATTTTCAAAATAGCCGTCATTCTGCACTCATTTCACCATGTTTTTATTTTAGGGGCTTTATTAGTGCAGTTGCCAAACCATAATACCCACAATTTTTCGGTTTTGTAAGACACTCAAATGTCAAATCCATTCTTTTTCCACCCAGACAGATTTGAGAAACTTTTCTAATTTGCATAAATCCAAGATGGCCGCCACTTATTTCCAGCAGAACAAGACATGACTATAACTTTTGATAAAATCAAGCTAGAATATTGAGTTTGATGTCTACCCATAGGTTTTCATATATTGCGGATACAATGAGTATATTTAGAAATAGCCAAAATATATCTGAACAGAGATAATCCAGGTGTCCACCATGTTTTCTGAGCGAAACTGATAATTAGGCATCCGAGGGGAGGCCTTAGGTGTTTGGGTTTTTTCCCGGCCGTTTGGTTTCCAGATCATAAACTCTTTAACGCCTTAATCTATCTTTCCGAAACTTTCACAGATCATCTGAAATGCTTTGCTCCAGCCCCCTACTGTGTTTCGTCAAGAGAAATCCAAAATGGCCGCCAGCCATCGGGCGATTCCTGTCAATGTCATAATTTGTTTCAGGCAATTTCCAGGAGAAACAATTTTTTTCAGAGTATTTTTTTGGACTTCACTGGTGCTGGGTCCTACTGTAACTAAGCCAGGTTACTGTAATCATTGACTCATTGACTGACAGTTCCAGTGCCTGGGATCACTGTCAGGTGCGCTAATCTAATAGTAGCAGTGACTTGTATAGGAGTCACCCCCTCTCCCCCCATTCCAACACCTCAGTTTACTATACACTAAATATGCACATGTCAAGCCTCTTCCTTTCTTTTCTAAAAAAAACACAATGTAATAAGTGGTCATATAATAGGCTGGAGATAACAGCTGGTTTGCCAGTCAATTGTATTTAGCTTAAACAGCACTGTGATTATCAGGTTGAAACTACATGTATTGTTTTGTTTCTTAGCTATATTTCACATGCAGTGACCTCGAAATTCTTCGAAATTTTCAGGGAAAATAGCAATAACACACTCGAACCTAGAACCACTTGATAGCAACTTCATCCTATCGCGGTATAGCTGCCATCTTGGTTTTCAAAATGGTCACCATTTTGCCTTCATTTTACTGTATTTTCATTTTTCTTTTCTTTTTTTTTGGGGGGGGGGGGGGATGGGGCGGGGGCACTATTATGAATAATCAAGAAGGTCAGTTAGCAGAGAATTTGCATAGATGTCATTTATATCAGAAGAATAGAAATTGTCCCATCAAATGTAGTGAAATGGTGATTAGTTTAATAGAATGTACCTTACCGAATCACATTCATAGAATTTACCTTACCAAATCACAAGAAGATTGTTTTCGAATAGTGAAACAAGCATATATTGACTTTTTTTCAGGTCATCCATTTTAATACAACGCATGTGGGCTATATTTCAACAATTGATGAGCCACTATGGTCAAACCTCCATTTGTGAACACCTCCAGTCAGTGAATTATTCAAGTTAGTGAACACCATTTCGCGCCCCCACTAACTCAAGTTAGTGCACACCAATTCCCCCCCCCCCCCACAGTCAGCGAATTACTCAAGTTAGTGAACACCATTTCTCGGCCCCAAATGATCGTCTAAATTATAACATTGAGATTAATCTTTGATATGTCTTGGAGGAGTCTACCCTCATAAAAATAACCACCCAAGCTGCGGTGGATCTGGAAATTTGGAATGAGCGTCAAAGTCTTGTTCCCACAGAGCAGCTTGATATGTGCCAATCTGATGTGTTTATCCAAGCATATCGATTTGGAAGGACCATTTCTATACCTCTTTCTATCCATTGCTGCTTGAAAATCATCTATTGTAAGTCTTGTAGATTCTTTGTGTTTGTGCTCATTTTAAAAAAGAGGCCAAACAGGTACCTCAGACATCATTCAAAAGTTTTCTCGGATGGTTCCATTCCTAGGCCAAGAGCAGAGATACATTTAGCAGCGAAAGTTACTGAAGCTTTGCTCAGGAATGAATCCAAAGTTACTTTTCTACTAGCCTCGTATATTGATTGAGAGCTCATTGATGCAAATCACAGTTCGTTGAAGAGAGAATATGTGGGGAAGCCTATCACTAGGACAAGATGGCAAGCCAAATATCAGGGCAAATCAGGAATGCACGTCTTGGAGCATTTCTGAGAGAATATTCAGCCATCTTTGCTGCTTCTCTGCTCCAGAGATAGGAACGTAAATATTCAATAAAACTGTTGAATGTAAGTATCAATCTATTACCATTAATACAACTAGATTGACAATGCCCTCCAAATAGTTTATCCACAGACATCAAAGAGGGGCAGACAGTGTGTGAAATGTAGTGGTTTTTACTGTGTACCTGATGGAATTGGTATACAACTGTCCAACAAGTCATACAAGTTTTCATACCACCTATGAAAATAATTTAGAAATCCGGAACAAATCCCTTGGACAGGTTGTATGGCAAAAACATAAGTACCTAATCACAAGTCCAAAGGCTATTGAATTTAGGATGACGCCTGAAATACCTATGTCGTAAAAATTGCATAAAAACAAACTATCCACAAGACTGGGATGGAGATGTTCCCTTCAACTCGGTACACGGATACTGCATATCAGATCGTTACATATCAAGCTCACCTGTGGGAACAAGAATTTGACGCTCATCCAGAAGTTCCAGATTCACTGCAGCTTGGGTGAATATTTGATGAGGGTAGACTTCCTTCCAGAAATATCCAAAATTGCGCCTGCACCAGCATCTGTAATGGAGTTATGGAGATCAATAAGTACATGTGGGGTGAACAACTCGGATGGAATGGAATTTACATCTGCCAGGTGTTCATACCAGGGGAAAACACTAGTTTAAACTGAACACTTGTCACTGCGAAGCAGAATGTTTAAACTTGTGAGAACATGGAGTAGTCATCAGGAAGACACACATTGTCAACTAGTGGTTCACTGTTGTTGAAATATGATCTCAATGTAAATAAAATGGATGACCTGAATAAAAATGTTCAACATATGCCTGTTTCACTGTTCGAGAACAATCTTCTTGTGATTTGGTAAGGTAAATTATATGATACTGACTACCAACATTTATAATGAAAACTCTATTATGATACCACTAAGGTCAAATGGACACTCTAAAGTGTGACAATTGTGCAATTTCACTGCTAGGTGGCAATTCTGATTATTCATAATAGCCCCCGAAAATATAAAACATGGTGAAACAAAGGCAAAATGATGACCATTTTGAAAATCAAGATGCCAGCCATACCCCAGGAGGAAAAACTGCTATTAAGTACTTCTAGATTCAGGTATATTATGGCTATTTTCTCTGAAAATTTCTAAGAGTACCCAAAATTTCCCGTTTAAGCCACGAGCCCACAAACCTGGGTACCTGACCCATTTACCATTATAGTTTGATTCTGTCAAATATTGTCATGATTGTAGCTGACTATCATTTTCCTCCTGAATACATTGTGGCCATTTTGGATTATCTTTGTCCAGGTATATCATAGCCATTTATAAACATGCTCAGTGTATCTGCAATATATGAAAACCTATGGATAGACAAAAAAAATCAATATTCTAGCTTGATTCTATAAAAGGTTATAGCCAATTTCCTCTTTGGCTCGAAATGAATGGTGGCCATCTTGGATTCATGCAAATTAGAGAAATTTCTAAAATATTCCAAGGTAGCAAACGATGAATTCAGCATCTGGGTGCCCTATGGTTCCAAAAAATTCTGGGTATCGTGGTCTGGGAAATGGACTGATATCATCAAACATGGTGAAATAGGTGAAAATGGCGGCCATTTTGAAAATCAAGATGGCGGCCATACCGAAGAACGAAAAAAATTGGTCTCAAGTGGTTTTGGGTTCAGGTATGTTATGGCTATGTTCCCTGGAAATTTCAAAGATTGTAGCAAAAATTTCCCATTAAGGTCACAGGCCCATGTACTATATGGTCACATGTTTTCACCACAAGAGCGTGTTATCACCGAAAGAGTGTTTAAAACCTCCGTAAAGGCGGGCACACACCTGTCCGATTTTCACCTTCCGCATCCGCATCCGTATCCGCATCCGTCATCAGTTAATTAAAGAGTGTGTACACTACACACCTTGTCCGGTTTATTCCGTCCGTTGACAGCTTTTTGTGTCCGGATGAAGTGAACTTACATCACATGAGCATGAACTGATGAAAATACTGCATAGAAGCAGACGTTTCGAGATGATTAATGAGTTGAATATTTTCAGTGTAAATTCTATTGTTTACAGTTATGTCTGATGAGGAGATTGAGGAATTATTTTAGCAAGGTACAGGGCCAAGAACAGAACTGTAACAAAAAAAAAAGATATTGGGTAAATAGCATTGTGCAAAAGCGCAAGAAATATGATACCATCTGGTTATGGAACTGAAACTGGACAGCGAACGGTTTCATAATTACATACGAATGTCCAAGGAACAACTTCGCCAGATTTTGGAACTAATTAAGCTCGGCGCATAATTTATTGGCGAGAACCTATCTCGAATATCTCAGAATTTACTGACTTGTATTAATTGAAATTCATTTGAAGTGAAAACGGCACTATGACCATTATGAAATAATGGCTGTTTTTAGCTCATCGACTGTAAGCCGTAGAGCTATTGGGATGGATTGACACGGTGTCTGTCGTGTCTGTCCCATGTTTTCCTGACCCAAATCTTTCAGAATCTTCTCCGCCGAAGGTGCTATTGCTATTGTACCCAAACTTGGCATACTGTTCGCTTATTGTGTGCTCTCCAAAGTTGAGTATGCTTAGGTGAAAATTCCAAAAAAATTCTGGAGAAATTTAACGATTAAACATTAATTTTACTATACATGTGCTCTTGTTTATACATACGGGTTGTGGGTGGAAGGTCAGCGCATGCGCAGAGGGGATATTTCAATTGCAAATGGCGAATGTTTATTTACCTTCGAACTTCCACCAACAAACACGATTTATCGGGTCATGACAGTTCTGACAGAAGCGGATACCTGTGTTTTGTGTGAATCATTTGTTATTACGTTTTAAATTTCACTGTAGTCCGTATGTCAAAGCATAAACATATTTGTTTTGCAGTGTTTAAGGGAAGTACGGCCGGAAAATTTCCGATGTTAATTTATTTCCGTCAAACTTTCCGAATCTTCCCGACCAACGACGATTTAGCCTATCCATAAATAAATCGTGACGTATTGTAATCTTATTGGTGGATAGCCAATCAGTGGAGAACCTAACCAGAGAGGGTGACCTAACCTTCGGGTATCGACGAAAATTTCCTAATATGGATCAACAGAATATGGCTGGCTAGTTCTCGAAAAAAACCACGAACTGATGAAGACACAATCAGATAATACCGGACAAAATTTATGTGTTATTTCAATGACAGCTGTTGCATAAACTTTCGTGAATAAATCGGTTTACACTAATTAGTAAACTTGGGAAATTTTATGGAGCGCGTAAGGCGAAATTCAAGTCTCATTGAAAATCATAACGTTCTCATCGTAACTTCCTATCTGTCATTCAATCTGTCATTCAAGAACTGTTGACTATTGTGCGTCATTCCTTATTGAATGAACAAAACAAAAAACAGGTTGTGATCGCACACACTTTGCCATGGAAAAGTACCAAGATACCGTACTGTAGCCTAAATAATTCATGAACATTAATACATACCATTAAAGTATGTGACATAACACATAGTAAATAATTAATTAAATTTTGTAATTGAAATAACAATAAAATACACAGGAGGGGGAGCACACTTTTATACTGATGTTCATCACTGGAATTTTATGTATATTGGCACGAGAAAATATTATAACACAGAACATCACAGTACACAGAACATCACAGTTATTCCAATAAAGGTCCTTAATTTGTAACACATTGGTGGCAACACAAGTGGGGTGTTAAGAGGTACTGTAAATGGGTAAGTTTCGCGGGGGATAAAGTTTCGCGAATTTGGGTGTGAGACAGTTTCACGGGGAAGATGTTGGATCACCTTGATGTTTCAATATTGAGGAATAAATATAGTATGAATATTAATTGGGAAGTCACATAATATATGCATGGTGCATCCTGGTGCATCCTTAAAAAAATGTGTAAATTAATATAAGTGGGTTTTTTTGTAGAAAATCTTTAAAGCTGGATAGATATGGGGAATCATTATATTGCAAACCTTTCGGAAGATGGTCAAGGTTAAGTCCACATTGAATGTGGGAATTGATTCATAGCGACACAACTTGAGGATAGAGCTTAGTATTGTATGATGAACATATGCTCATGTACATGATAATGAGGTCTATGCACCACATACACCTATCTATATCAGTTTGATGAAATATTTTGCCGATGAGCTACAGGGCCCTTGGCCCTATGTTTTCTGTCGTGTGCGTTTCTCGTCTACGGAGCCTCTGAGAGGACATGGAAAAACTATTTTTAACACATTGTTATTGCGTTCCCTCGCAATCCGGATCGCGTTCCCTCGCGATCTTATTGCGTTTCCTCGCATTCCGGATCGCGTACCCTCGCGATCTTATTGCGTTCCCTCGCAATCCAGATCGCGTTCCCTCGCGATCTTATTGCGTTCCCTCGCATCCCGGATCGCGTTCCCTCGCGATTTTATTGCGTTCCCTCGCAATCCGGATCGCGTTCCCTCGCGATCTTATTGCGTTCCCTCGCATTCCGGATCGCGTTCCATCGCGATCTTGTAAAGAAAACCTTCTCAGAAGTCATTGGCGTCAGCACAATGCGAGGGAACGCGATCCAGAATGCTAGGGAACGCGATAATATCGCGAGGGTACGCGATCCGGATTGTATATGATCGCGAGGGAACGTGATCCGGAATGCGAGGGAACGCAATAACGAAAGGAAAATATGTAGCCTTTATGGGGATTTAACATGGGAAATCTAGCTTGCAATGATACTGTATATGGGATTGAGACAAATCAATGGAATAGCCGATTTGAATAGGGACCATCAAAGAAAATACAATGGTCACAAATGAATATTTGTTTTATTACTCGTGCTTGAAAATATTTCGCATTCAATAAATCGCAATGATACAATATCCATGGAAGTTATTCAGGCCGAATCTGATCATACATCTAACAGTTACTGAAGTTGAAAGACAACTTCATGTTACGCTTGTAGTTATTATTCGTAATATAAACTCCATTTTCGGACTATCAACAAGTTAGGAAAAATACGGGAAAGAACAGTATGCAATCGTCTTTACGAATATTGAAAAATGTCGAATATCTTAACGTCTGGCGAAATACCCAGCGTTCAAAAGTCGATAGTTCACCAAACGACTTGTCACAGGAAGGTTGGTGAAAAAAAATTTTGTTTAGGAAAAAATACATGTATGGTATTTAGGGCACATGTATTTTGGCTCATCTGCCAGCTTATGTGCGGTACGTTGAAATTTATTATTATGATCCCAGTTCCTGTGCATGATTGTATTACAAGTAAAAAAATATGATATGTACCTCTATAATTCCGCAGCCGCAAGTAACGTTAGGCATAACTGTAAGATTGTGAGGTTGTTGGTTTGGACATTCCAGCCAGGATAAGGGGCCTAGCCTAGGCCTAAGAGTTGGGAGTACATGCATCCTGCACTTGTTATGCGTCTCACGTGCGTTCTTAAGCACGTGATTTTTTTTTCGGAAGGGCGTCCGCAACCGTGAAAGTCGGTCGGTAACCGAATTTTCCGGACGACAGTGCGGATGCGGATACGGATGCGGAGAGGTGTGCTCGCTGCCTCTCAAGTAAGCCAGAGCGAATATAACTGATGACGGAGGACGGATGCGGATACGGATGCGGATGCGGATGGTAAAAATCGGACAGGTGTGTTCCCGCCTTAAGAGTGAAGATCGCACTTACACCGTGGTTATGCCAACAATTTCGCTATTAAGGCGGGCACACACCTGTCCGATTTTGACCATCCGCATCCGCATCCGTATCCGCATCCGTCAACAGTTAATTCAAGCGCGTGTACACACCTTGTCCGGTTTATTCCGTCCGTTGTCAGCTTTTTGTGTCCGGATGAAGTGAAATTACATCACGTCAGCATGAACTGATAAAAATACTGCATAGAAGCACGTTTCGAGATGATTAATGGGTTGAATATTCTCAGTGTAAATTCTATTGTTTACAGTTAGGCCTATGTCTGATGAGGAGATTGAGGAATTATTTTAGCAAGGTACTGGGCCAAAAACAGAACTGTGGCAAAAGAAAAGATATTGTGTACATAGCATTGTGCAAAAGCGCAAGAAGTATGACTACCATCGGCTGGTTATGGAACTGGACACTGGACAGCGAACGGTTTCATAATTACATACGAATGTCCAAGGAACAACTAGGACAGATTTTGGAACTAAAGTCGGCATATAATTTATTGGCGCGAACCTATCTCGTCATATCTCGGAATTTCAATTGTAGTAATTGAAATTTATATAAAGTGAAAACGGCACTATGGCCAATATGAAATAATGGCTGTTTTTTCCGACAACTTCATGATACGCTTGTGGTTATTATTCGTATAAACTCCATTTTCAGACTATGAACAAGTTAGGAAAAGTCCAAATCAACCCTGATGAAGTTTCATCAATTATTAGGAAATTGGACGCCAACAAATCTAATGGTCCTTATGGAATCAGTGCCTTATTATTAAAGTATACACACTTGCCATTTAGTGAATCTTTGAGCAGAATATTTAAGCTATCTTTTGGGTCGGGAATCGTTCCGGCGCAATGGAAAACAGCTAATATTTTTCCAGTATACAAGAAAGGGGATAACAAGATTGTCACCAATTATAGAAAGAATAGTATGTAATCGTCTTTACGAATATTAAAAAATGTCGAATTTCTTAATGTAGAGGAATTTTTTACTTAAACCTAAGGATTCTGCTATGGACCAGTTGCTTTTGCTCACACAAAAAAATTACTTGGCACTAGAAGATGGTCGCGACGTAAACATTGCCTTATGGACATCTCAAAGGCCCTTGATCGTGTATAGCACACGGGTCTAATTCATAAATTAAAAACTTTGGGAATTACGGGTCGGTTACGGTCGTTCTCAGCGGGTTCATAAACGGCCTTAATTCTGACTGGCGTCCCATGAATGCAGGAGTTCCGCAAGGGTCGAGACTAGGACCCCTATTGATTTTAGTTCATGTGAACGATATAATACTTGATTCTGATCCCGATATTTACCTATACGAGAGTTGTCAAGGACCCGATTTCTGAATCCATTATGATGAACAACGATTTGGAGCTTATGAATCGATGTGCTAGCCAATGGGCTGTAAAATAATTACCCAAATTTACGTTTCAAGGGGTCGAATATCGAGGAGTACAAGAACACTGTCACTTGGGAATGGTATTTAATGAAAGCTTCTCTTGGGAATCTCACTTAAAAGACGCATTTCACAAGCAGCACCCTGTTTGAATTTACTGTTAAGGACAAGTGTTACTATACCTTGACGTATAAAAGAACTAATTTATTTAACATATAAAACTTCGATTCATTATTTTCTGTGATGACCCATTTACCTTCATCGATACAATTCTTCTGCGCCGTTGACCCCATTATCGCGGATATCATGCCCGACATAAACATCTATGACCTTACTTTGCAAGACAAAGATATTTTATTGCGATTATTCTTATTCGGGGACGATCGACTTCCACTTCATACGAATCCCCTTAATGCTATGGTCACATTTCATACCCGGAGGACATATCTACGGCAAAAAAAAAACGAAAACTCCGGAAACTGACGGGAATCTCCGTGGACGTTCCGCCCCTGACTCTCGCCTGTGTCGGGAGCTGCCGGGGAACTCCGGGAATTTTTTTTAGCGCTCCGGTAAAGTTGGACATGTTCGAAAATTTCTGGCCAACGCCGGAGTGTACTCCGGCTATCTCCGGCTGTTTCTAAAAGTCCGTATTTGTGTCGGGAAAAGGCCTACATGTGACCATAGCATTAGTAATTAACAACTAGATTCCATAGTAGCATAGGCCCCTACTTACCGCTGAAACCCACTTTATTTGAATCGCAGGTGTTTCGCACCAGCTGGGCGTCTTTGTATTCCGTATGCTTCCGATTATATAAGTATTCTTCACTCCTCACAAGTTCAATTAAGAGCTCATAATTAAAATTTCTTGGTTTTTTTTTTTTGGCCTTCATATTCTTCTCATTTCTGTCACTTGATTACTAGACTTTTATGTTTGACAATGGCACCGACGGTTCGGTTTGAATTTATTGAATTTACATGCACCGTGCACTTGTTATGCGTCTCACGTGCGTTCTTAAGCACGTGATTTTTTATCCGGAAGGGCGTCCGCATCCGTGAAAGTCGGTCCGCTACCGATTTTTCCGGACGACAGTGCAGATGCGGATACGGATGCGGAGAGGTGTGCTCACTGCCTCTCAAATAAGCCAGAGCGAATTTAACTGATGACGGATGCGGATACGGATGCGGATGCGGATGGTAAAAATCGGACAGGTGTGTTCCCGCCTTTATGATGGTCACCTTGAGCACGTGAAGAAAACTCAAATTATGAAACAGTATTATGTCATTTGTTTTAAATTTAATGGAAATAATAAGGGAATATAACACTGCTCATTATGTACCACAAGTGTTAACCAATGCTGAAGTTCAATGCATGTGGAAAAAATGGGAATCGCACAAGGCAAAATGTATATCTATTGTTGACAGGTTTATGTTAGGGTCCAGTGGGTTTATTAAGGTCGCATATTCAGTGCATGCAAGATCTGTCACAGTAAAAGTTTGTAGAAATAAATGTCGACACGATACTTTGTCAGAATAGGTACGTGTATTTCCTACACCATCAATTGTGAATCATTGAAAATGGAAGCTTGGGCAATTAAACGAACTGTTGAATCAGATGTCATCTTGTACAATGTATGACTGAGTGGCAATTTTGTGATCGACAAAACCAATGTGTTCAATTGTTGAAATGCTATTATCAATAGCAACAATGCCTTCCGAACAAGTAAACCTCCAATACACGTACAGTTATATGTGGAGTGATCACATGTATATTCTACATAGTTTTGTAACGCACAGAAATTATCTCATTCTAAATATAAACAATGGCTTTGCTCCGGTGCAATGTTGTGGTGGCAGTCTGATAGACGAGCGTAGAGCGTTTGATTCCATCATCGATCGAGATGCTTGCACTCTCAGTTAGTCAGTCAGCCAGCCGGGCCAGGGTCGGGGGAGGGCCGGGGTAGGAGGTGGCTGTTCACACACACACGAGCCTGACCTCGCAACAGTTTCAACAGATCGATCGTGTCTATTGGAAATACTTGGCTCACAACTTCCGAGAGGTCCCAGTGTAAACAGCTTCAGTCTTTGATGACGTTCACCACCTAAATGACTCGCTGCGTGTCGTGCTGGTCGCTGGCAGCTCTGTGACAGTAACGGACCGGTGAGATTCGTAATACGCGCGAACACGGCCGACACGAGACAAATAAGCCGACTACAGGATCTGGAGAGCCATCACAAACCTCGAGGTGCCAGATTGACATGACAGCAACACATTTGCAGGAGAGTTATGGCATGTGCACATGTAGTTATGTTTACTCGAACAGACGTCAGTGACTTCTCGCCGGTAGCTGGTCGAGTATCTGGCCTCTGACGTGTGCCGTGTTGAGAGTTACGCCTCTATGGCCGCCTCCTGACGCCGCCGATGGCCCTTTCTCACACAAGATGACTTTCCTCGAGTTCGCTGAGCCAGCTCCACAGTCGCACTGACCTCGACCGTTGCCCGGCGATTGCCGACGGCGGCTACCTACGCCCGCGTCTGGATTTCCACCACCGTAACCACTGCGCCTCAAACGGTCTCTCGCACGCCTCGGCCGAGTGGCCCGGCCCCGAGGTTCCGCCGGCGTCGCCGTGTCCACGATCGCTGCCCGTGTACCATGCAAGGGGTGGGCGTGGCCGACAGCGCGGCGCTAGCGACTGGGCCGCCTGGATCATGAGACGCAAGCTGCGCCGGGCTCTCTGGTACCTGCTCTGCGTCACCTTCATTGGCAACATCTTCCTCTTTGTCTTGCACCTGAGTATCAACGAGTCAGCGCTCTTTGACATGGATAGCGTCAGGTCCAGAGGTACGTAGGTCGATGCAGATGTAATGTATAGGACACATGGAGTCCGAGTGTGTACTGTTCTAGCATAATTGTAACATATGTACAACGCATATTCACCTAAGAGGCTCATTGCGGGTCGCAGCGAGATACCCATTTTAAACCAGCGAGGCAGACGTATTTATTCCCTATTATTGAGAATTGATATGATAACATTTTGTTTTATCGCGGTTCACCGCAATTATCTTGTGTTTAAGTGTTATTTTTGTCAGTCACTGTTCAATAATTCTGTGGTGGAATACCTGGGGATCAGTGTCGGCGAATCTTTTATGAGATATATCTGGCGCCCACAACATGCCGTTGGGCCTCGTAATGGCATTTGCCTTACGGATGCCTCGCAATGGCACATGCATGCCGTAGAGTATCGTGAACAATTAATACAGAATGGCAATGGATATGTGCATATATATTGATAAATGATCCTTGAACCGGATCATATTCAGACATCGTGATCAATATCTCTCTGATGGTGATTTAAGTCCAACTTCAAAACGATTTGTACAATGTACATGTAGAATAGAAAAGTTGTTGGATATGCTCGAACCTGTAAGCTGGTCAAAGTAGATGTTATCGCGAAAATGTATCTCACTCCCTGTTCCAGCAACGATCACTAGCATGTTTCGTATTTAGTTTCCTTTAATGCAAGCATGTTTCGGGTATACTAGTGTATCTTCACTGAAATCCAAGAACTGAGAGGTAAAGTGATGTGGGCGGTTTGGTCAAATTGGGCGCACGATCAAATTGGTGTTGCATGTGTCATGTCTCTGATGAAATATTCGTTGTATACTCTGATTTTTCTAGCTTGTTTATATCGGTTTTGAAGATATTTTAACATTGGGTCAGATTGCCAACTCTTTCAATTTTCGTGATAGAAGTATATAATTCGGTAGAAAATTGCTGTTTGACTCCAAGGTGAAGAATATTAACAACATAGAACGACCAATCGCCAAGGATAAGTTTTTGATGCTCTCTAGACAAAGATATTTTATATACATTTCTATCTAAAACATATAGGCCTATACACTGTATACACTCTGCAATGTGATTTAGTGGCAGATGTCTTACATCTCATTGTGTGCATAAATGATCTAGATCTATACCACTGACCAGCCGCTGCCATGCCCGTCAGTCCCGCCGCTGCCATGCCCGTCAGCAGCTGTTCGGACATTGCCAGTGAAATCCATGCAGCAATCAGATTACTAAGTTTGTCGGGCTGGCATAAATAACAAATTTCACACGTGCACACGATGTTATCGAGATTTCTTTTGAATAAAAGGCGCTACTCAATTTTCAGTTGATCAGGTTGCGCCAATTTGATCAAACAGACAAAGGTGGTTGTACTATAAACACGTACTTTACAGTAACATTTCATGGATATTGCAAACAGCAAAACTATGGAGCGTTTTTAGGGTCAATATTTATTGACATGCATTGTAGATTTTTATGTTGTGAATGATTGTTTCAACCGCAAAATTCTTCATTCCACATTACTGTTTCTAAACTTTCTGTGTCGAATTTACATATTCTTATTGCATACTTCTAACTTCCATCTCCTTGCTGCTTACTTCCAAGTCCTTACTGGTACTTTCTCAATGCTTAATTCATCATGTTAAATTCTAACACATTTGTCCATGCAAACTATCAAAAATAATTCGCATTTGGCACAATGCATATGGAACTTAGCACATTGCATTTACAATATAGCATATCGCATGATGAACAAAGCACAACGAATGAAGCACTCGGCGGTTAGCGCCGACCAACAGGTGCCACACTCATGCAGCTGAGCACAGGCCCCAATGAGTTCCCGCAATCTTCCCTGTAAATAAAAGAATAGTGAGAGATGATCAGTAGGAGCCTATTATTAAGATTTATATGCTCATTGAAATCAATTTTCGATGTGACGTCATGAATACTCATTGTAATGTAATAGACTGTTGCTAATTAGGTGCAGATCTTATCATGACATAGGCCTGAAATTAACACACAATGGTCATAACTTGAGATCGGACAGTGATAATTGAGATGTGAAAAAAATTCTCAGGAAACTGATGGCTATCTCTTTCAAGGCTAAATATGATGATCTCTCCGATCATAATTTCGGACGAGTCACGAGTCCAACTCGTGACAGTATACAGTGGATACACTAGTACTACGCTACGGTAGTTGTATTGGATTTAACATATATATCTTATTTACCTGTTTGCCACATAAAGAGACAATGTAGCACCAAGGGTGCTGCTGCAGCTTACCGGTAGATCATGAGAATTACACAAGGTATTGATTTTCCCAAATATAAATTGTTACACTGATCTTCAAACCTATTGTCAAAACATGTTCGTAAATGTTGCCAAAGACACATTTCCTGTATGGAATATAATACGGAATCAAGTTACATCTTGCAAGGTTTCTTCCGTTAATGACATAGGCCTATATTCACAGACCGTCAATTCAAAGGCAACACAACTCATACACATCACAAAGGTACATAGGGAGAATCTCATGCATTTTGAGGAAAATTGTCAATAGTTTTTGAGAAAATGACAGCCAAAGACGAAAATCATCGTTTCTTTTGACAAAATAAGGTAGCTTTGACCTTCCAAAGTCATTAAAGGTCATCCATCATTCAAACCGTGATATATGATTTCCCATTTCAATGTGCCAATACTTAGGCTCTATCTTGAAATGTTCTAGGAGTTCACTCCCGCAAAGCTCCCATTATGAAATATGATTGGGTGAAATTTCCCCAAAAATTTTCCCCAAAAAGTCACAAATTTTTTTTCAATGGCCAAAAAAAACTAAATTTGCTGGAAATGACTCAGAACGAATAGTGGCTCGATTTGGGACAAAAAATATTTTTTCGCCGACACGTGAAAAAATCAAAATGGCTGCCACACGCAGACTGGCGATTCAAGGGCAATGAAACTTGCCATTGATGTACATGAGGGAGATGTCTTGAAACAAAAATCTCAAACTGATCAGACAGTTTTCGAGAAAAAAAAAATGGCTGCTAAATCGGCAAAAAGGATTGAATAAAAAAAAAACGAAAAAAAAAAAAAACAGTTTCAGGGTATTAGCCCAAGGAATGTTCTAGTAAATTTTCAGAAAAATTCATAAAGGCAAAAAAAGTTATTACCGGACGGACGACGGACGAACGTACCAAATTAAAAGGGCTTTCACCATGTTAAATTTCCTCTCCCGTGTGAGCCCCTTATCCCCAAATTAATCCCCTAAATACACGTCTGCTCATAAAAAGTGAGTTTTAGGGGCTATCTTTAGCTTTTTCAAGCCCCTAAACCCCGGAAGTTTTCCCGGACGGACGAGGGACGAAAAACCACGCCAATAGCTTATCGGGCCATGTGCCGGTAAGCTAAAAATACAGCACCGGACCGAGCAGGGTCTTTCCTTCATCCGGGAGTCTTCAGTTTCTCATTCGCAATGTGGCCACTTGACCCGCAGCGCCGTCTGTCGTCATAATAGTGTAGTAGTAATTTTGGTACATGAAATGCTTCATTCGTTGTGCTTTGTTCTTCGTGCGATGTGCTTTATTCTAAGTGAAATGTGCTAAGTTCCATATGCATTGTGCCAGATGCGAGTTGTTTTTTAATAGCTTGCATGAACAAAGGTGTTAGAATTTGGCATGATGAATCAAGACTTGAGAAAGTACCAGTGAGAACTTGGAAATAAGCAGTAAGGAGATGGAAATTAGAACTATCCAGTAAGAATATGTAAATTCGACACAGAAAGTTTAGAAATAGTAATGTGGAATAAAGAATTTTGCGATTGAAATAATCATTCACAACAAGAAAATCTACAATGCATGTCAATGAATATTGACCCTAAAAACGCTCCATACAAAACATCTATTGTTATAAAATAGCAACTAGATATTAAGTAAAATGATGCCGAGTGACCGTTCTGTTTGCAAAAATGATCTTAACATCACTTTGTATGTGGGACAAATACGGTAAGTGCACATTTAGTGAACATTAACATGAACTGGAGGTCGACAATACATTTGGTATCGAAACCAAATCATTCTGTGCGAGGTGAATGATGGGGTTGAACTTGTCCAATGATGGGGTACTGGCGATTATTTCAAAATAATTAGAATCGTTCTGTTTAGAACCGACTTGCATTTTACATACTCTTTGGGCGAAATAATTCAATGCATAGCGAAGCAAATTGTTCAGGTCACCTTACTGATCAGCGTTTTAATTCAATTCAATTCAAATCAATATTCAACATTTATAACAGTGCAGTACAATACAATGATAATACATTTGAATAATGGAAAGGAAAATGTTCAAAGCTTATCCAGTAACAATTCCTCATTTCCAACCCAAAGTATTACATCCCACCCAACTATAGAGATTGATATATATAGATAAGTTAAAGTTAAAGTTAACCCCTAGCACACCATTGTGCTTGTAAACGCCAAACAGGTCGAAGTTTTCAAGGTATCACGACGATATGTTTCGTCGAGGAAAATCATCACATGAAACTTATTGCTTTTCAGAATGATCGATTTTGGATAACGAATCACGATCGAACTTACTTGGTCATTTCAATTACATGTAATTTGAGAGCAAGTAGTACTGTATAAAGGTGTTGTTTTGGTGAAAGGTGAACTTAATAAGTTAACAATAGTTTCAGCAATTCAGTCTATTATTGACCAAAAGAAAACTTGTCCAGATATTGATATTACTGAGTGAGTTAACATCAACTTTATTTAGTCTATTATTGAGCACAACAAAAAAATATTCAAGGTGGAAAACATTCGTCGTTGGGTTGGATCCTCAAAAGATATCGAGTAGACAATATCAATTTTGAACTCCCTGATCCCTTTGAATGTCGTAATTATGCCATAACTATTGTTCTTCTGTAAAAAACTCAAAATATATTGGAATAGTTAAAGTGGAATAATCTGTTTCTGAAATTTGTTATAAATCAATTGGCTAGCATATGTTTGATGATATAGCACCGTTACAAACTCTAAAATACGTCCGCATGATCTTGAAGTGGAGTTTGAACATACCGCAAAATCGCACGATGTGAACGAATTGTTTACATCTACGCTAAAATAAATAAAGACATGAGTTTCACTGTATTGTAATTACTTGCCACACAAAATTATCGAACTGAATATTAGGAGTTTCATCACTATAAAATATCATACATAAACAATACTATTTTAAAGTGATATTGGCAGGAAAACTCTCTTTTCCAAATCAATTACATATGTGCCTGTGTTCTCAGAAAAATAGGGTGTAAAACAAACTTTGCTTTATCAGATGGATAAATCAAGCATATGTACTAGCAGCCGCTTTTCTTTTGCTTTGTGCGCCACTCAGTTACCTCTGACTCAACCTAGTTCACGCTCGATTGGCTTGAACATATACGAGTAAGCTGGAGTCGAACTGCCTCACGGGATACAAAGCACCGAGAATGGCGTTAATGTAAACAAACTCAAAATATCTCCACCAGAAACTCGCAACGAAATCTATTAGAAAGGGGCGTCTGTTCGGGCATACAAGTGTAGATATATAACTGTTATGTTTTCTTCGTTTGATCGAAAGATATGGAAAAATCCATAACTTACTACCAATATCACTTTAAAGCTATTTTTGTTACCTTTGCATCACTGCATGGGAACCATTCCGTGCGAAACTATTTTAAAAATACGACTTCCAATGTCTAATTTAGGCAAGTTCGTGTACACATTGGAACTTTTCTAGTGTACAGCTGCTCTGGGGACAGCTATTGATCACTTTCAACCGGAAAAACAATAACCGATTATGCCACTTTAATCTAATTTTCACAAGATAGGGACAAGCATTAGTGAGGGTCCGGTCAGAAAGAGTGATATTCGAAATTCCTTTGATTACCAATATGACATTCATCAACCATCAACACGAGACTGTGTATTTTAAAACGTAAATTTTGTATTGAGTATTCTTTGAGTGGAATTATGGAAACTTTCAATCCCAAATACCTAAAATTACCCACTAAAATCATATTTTAATGAAAACGAGGAAAAATTTGTTTCTGATTTTTAAATATATATCAACGGACCATTGTGCATGTTCTTGACCTGAACAAAATTTATGTTGTATACATGTATGTTGTAAAATTTGAGGGAACAGTGAATTTCTCGAAATTTAAAAAAAATACATTTGGTAAGAAACTACTCTCTGATTTAACACGATTGAGCGAGATCGATGATAATGCACTGAGAGGATACATCCGAGCGGTTGTCAGGGACCGAAGAGTGTCTCGTTCATTCTTGTTTTGGTGATCGGTGGGCGGTCCTCCGGACAGTTAACGTAGTCCGCTACAAACAGTGAGGTAACGAAGAGTCAAAATTGAAAAGTTATTTCTTGAAATATTATCTCTTCAAAATGAAATATTTTATAGGCTAGCAGATCAGCATCCTAATACTGAAAAGAAAACAGGGAGTCACCGTGTTGTTTTCTTCGACATATTCGATCTAAATCACAACATTTACCTAAAATGACCTAAATTATGGCATTTTTGCATATTTTTTTTGTCCATATTCACATCTTGCATCGTGTTTCACATGCGAACGGATGCGGCGATCCCCTATTTTCTTTTCAGTTTTAGGATGCTGATCAATTACTCTATAAAATATGTCATTTTGAAGCTCTAGAATATGTTGATATAGTTATTTATTTTAAAAAAAACTCTTTGACCCCCTCCCCTCACTGTTTGGAGCGGACTACCTTAAATTGGTGCTTAATGGTATTGAGACAAAACAAAACACACCTGCACAATTGATTGTTTTATTACACCTCTATTTTTATTAGTGTGTTTATGAAGCAATCCAAGATCTATTACGCATCGATTCAAAGATAAGTTTATTTTATGTGCCTCAGTCCGACACGTTTATAGTACTACATGTATCTCCGTAATCTACATGCAAGCTCCCTTAATTAATTGCAGTCGCTAAAGACATAAACAGACGAGACAATCAGAGATTGCAGACCCTCGCCCTTCAGATTTAGTCACTAAAATTAAAGCTGATAACCTTTGCATTTTCAACGTGGGCGATAATCGGGGATCTTGGTCATACGACAAGTGGCCATATATCAAATGGTCAGGAATTGGCCATAGAAAAATACGAAAATCATGTGAGGATTAATCATTATTAAAAGTAGAGTTCATGCGATTTCTCTATTTGGACCATATTTGTGACCACAGCCTGAATCCTTGACACTGACCTTCCAAAATTTGAAGGCTCACTCAGATTTATAATGCGTGATACTTTATTGAATATCTCCAGTGGTTTCTGAATTATTACTACTTGAAATATTACGAATCGGTAATTTCAGCTGATGACCCTTACATTCTCGACCTTGGGAGATAAGGCCAAAAAAAAAAAGTATTATGGTTCTGGTTATGCGCACGCGTCAGTTTTAACCCTGCGCATCACTCGTTTTTTTTTAAAAACCAAAAAAAAAAAATCGCGCGCATCACTTTTTGAGAGGTGAATTTCTTTTTTTTTTAGTAAATTGACACCCACCCATACACCGATTTTTGGGAGATAATGATCAAGTAAAATGGTCCCGAGTGTCTTTGACATTGCAAAACAAGGTGTATGGCTGGCCAAACAGGGCAAATTCAACCAGGTCGCTTATCAACAGCCAATTTTAGGGGAAAATGGTTGGTCAAATGGGCCATATTTGACCCGATAAGTCATCGGCCGCCAATTTTAGCAAAAACAAAAGAAGAAGAAGAAAAAAGAAAATCGCGTCGTCGCATCACTTTTTCGGGGACCCCAATAACCAGAACCATAATAATTTTTTTTTTGGCCTAATGGGGAATTTTGATTGTACGGCATTGGTCATATAGCAAATGGTGGAGAATAGACCACAGAAAAATACAAAATTATTAGGGAAAATTTCTCATGAATATAAACAGTTATTGCAACTTTTCGATTTTGACCTCTTCTGTGACCTTGACCTTGTCGTTCAATATTGAGCTGTAAAATTTCACCGTTATGTTTCTATTATCAAGGCACATCTCATGAACGAAAACGCATTAAACAGATTGATAACTGGCTTCACAATATGGTCTCGAATCTCAGAACACTCACAAATAATAAAATCGTGACCTCCAAATTTTCGACCTTGGGCGATAATTGAGAGTTTTGATCTTAAGACAAAAATTGGCCAAAGAAAAATACAAAAATAAATTGACAATTTAATATTGCTTAGAACCGGAGTTATAGCCAAATATGTGATTTTCTTTTTTCCGTTGCCATGGCAACCGTTTTTATCCGATATTGACAAAATTCGAAAGGGATCGAGCGACTACAATATCACTCCAGCCCTATAAATTTCAGATTGATCGGACCGTTTGCCTTTGAGTTATGAGCGCAGACATTTGCATTGAAACGTCGCTGGCAAAAAATAACCTAAATCGTGACCCCCAATTTTTCGACATCGAGAATTGGCCAAAGAAAAATAGTTGGAAAAATTAATATCAGGTAGAACCGGAGTTAGAGCCAATTATGTGATTTTCTTTTTTTCCGTTGCCATGGCAACCGTTTTCATCCGATTTTGGCAAAAATTTGAAGGGACTGAGCCAGCACCATAGCACTTTTGCCCTATAAATTTCAAATCGATCGGGCCGTTTGCCTTTGAGTTATGAGCGCAGACATTTGCACTGAAACGTCGCTAGCCAAAAAAAAATCGAAACCGTGACCCCCAATTTTTCGACATCGGGCGATAATGGAGAGTTTTGGTCGTACGACCACGGGCCATATATCAGATGATCAGGAATTGGCCATAGAAAAATACAAAATTAGTTAGAAAAATTTATCTTGAATAGAACCGGAGTTATGGTCAATTATTGATTTTTACATTTTCCGTTGCCATGGCAACAGATTTTGTCCGATTTTGACCAGATTCGAGGAGGACCGAGCCATTGAGATACCGTTTCATCCCTATAAGTTTCATGTTGATCGGACTATTCTCCTTTGAGATATGCGCGCGGACAGACAAACATACAAACAAACATACAAACGGACAGACCCAATTGCAATACCCTCTGCCCCTATCGGGGCGAGGGAAATAAATGTATGGGGAAAATATACATACCTACGGTTTGATTCTTTTCTATCTAAGTAAGTTGGTAATTTTAATAATTTTATACAATTGATTCCTAATCTGTGAAGTCCATAATAAGCGATATATTAGCCATTTTGTGCTTTGACCTTGAAAATGAGGTTCAAGGTCAAGTTAAAGGTCATGAGAATATTCAGCATATATGATTTCCTAAATGTGCACAATTGATTCCTAATCTGTAAAGTCGATGATAAGCAAGATATTACCCATTTTGTGCATTGACCTTGAAAATTAGGTGCAAGGTCAAATTCAAGGTCATTGCAATATTAGGTTTATCTCATTTCCTATATGTGCATAATTGATCCCTAATCTGTAAAGTCGATAATAAGCGATATATTACCCATTTTGTGCTCTGACCTTGAAAATGAGGTCAAAGGTCAAATTCAATGTTATGACAATATTCAGCATGTATCATTTCCCATATATAATAGGTCCACAGTTGATTCCTAAGCTGTAAAGTCGAGAATAATTGAGATATGAGCCATTTTGTCCTTTGACCTTGAAAATGAGGTCAGAGGTCAAATTCAAGGTCATCAAAATATTCGGCATACATCATTTCCTATATGTTCAAAATTGATTCCTAAGCTGTAAAGTCGATAATAAGCAAGATATTAGACATTTTGTGCTCTGTCCTTGAAAATGAGGTCAAAGGTCAAATTCAAGGTCACGACAATACTCAGCATGTATCATTCTAATAGGTCCACAATTGATTCCTAAGCTGTAAAGTCGATAATAAGCGAGATATTAGCCATTTTGTGCTCTGACCTTGAAAATGAGGTCAAAGGTCAAATTCAAGGTCACGACAATACTCAGCATGTATCATTCTAATAGGTCCACAATTGATTCCTAAGCTGTAAAGTCGATAATAAGCGAGATATTAGCCATTTTGTGCTCTGACCTTGAAAATGAGGTCAAAGGTCAAATTCAAGGTCACGACAATACTCAGCATGTATCATTCTAATAGGTCCACAATTGATTCCTAAGCTGTAAAGTCGATAATAAGCGAGATATTAGCCATTTTGTGCTATGACCTTGAAAATTAGGTGAAAAGGTCAAATTCAATTTCACGAGAATATCTGGCATATATCATTTCCTATATGTCCACAATTGATTCCTAATGTCTAATCTCAATATTAAGTGAGATATCAGGAAAAATGTTTCCCATTATAAAGCATAGGGGAATTTAACATGGGAAACTCCCATAAATTTGGGACTCGTTGAAAAAATCAAAATGGCTGCCATACGCAGACCCGAGATTCAAGGGCACTGAAACTTATACACGTCACAGAGGTATATGAGGGCAAACTTTTGAGACAAGAATCTCAAAAGTGGTCAGACTGTTTTGGAGAAAATGGCCGTCAAAATCCAAAATTGGCCATTTTGCGTCAAAAATGGCCGGCATTTCGAAAAAATTGCGAAAATAAAAAAACTAATAAATACCTTCCTCTCGAAATATTTTTAGGTATTTTTGTGCAAAAGTTCAGAAAGATTCGAATGTAAACTTTAAAGATAAAAATGTAGATGGATGATGACGACGACGGACGATGAACACAACGCCATGCCAATAGGTTATCGGACCACTGGTTCGGTAACCTAAAAATTATAAAAGTTGGCAAAAAAAACCCCATAAAATCAGGCCAAGGGCCAAAGATAGGTTACCGGACAATATATGTTTCATATTTTAGATCTTAGCCAGGTCAAAAATCAAGTTCAAGGTCATGAGAATATTCAGCATATATCATTTCCTGTTCGCAGTTGATTATTAAGCTGTAAAGTCGATAATAAGTGAGATATTAGCCATTTTGTGCTCTGACCTTGAAAATTAGGTCAAGGTAAAATTTAAGATCATCAAAATATTCAGTGTATATCATTTTCTATATGTCCGCAATTGGTTCCCAAGCTATGAAGTCAGTATAGAAGCAAGATATTAGCCATTTTGTTCTTTGACCTTAAAAATTGTTCACAAGTGAATCCTAACCTGTAAGGTCAACAGAGAAGCAAACTATTAGTCATTTTGTCCTGAGACCTTGAAAATGAGGTCAAAGGTCAAATTCAAGGTCACGATAATATTCAGAATATATCATTTCCTATATGTTGACAATTGATTCCTAAGCTGTAAAGTTGATAATAAGCAATATATTACCATTTTGTCCTGTGACCTCGAGAATGAGGTCAAAGGTCAAATTCAAGGTCATGAGAATATTCAGCATATATCATTTTCTTCATGTCTTCAATTGATTCCTAGTCTCTAATCTCAATATTAAGTGAGATATTAGGCATAATGTGTCCCATGGGCCGTGCTTGGGCCAAAATGGCACATATTGAGCGATTCAAGCGCAACGAATCTTATACACATCACAGGAGTAAATATGAGGAGTGTTATGTATCAAAAAGAAAAAAAGTTACTGAACAGATTTTGAGAAAATGGCCGCCAAAGTCCAAAATCAGGAATTTTTCGTCGAAAACGGCCGCCATTTTGAAAAAAATGCGAAAATAAAAAAACTAAACAATAATACCTCCTTGAATTATTTTTAAGCATTCTTGTGCAAAATTTCAGAAAAATTCGCCCGTAGACAAAAAAGATAAAAAATGTGGATGACGACGACGGACGACGACAATGACGGCGGACGACGGACGACGGACGCAACGCCATGCCAATAGGTTATGGGACCATAGGTCGGGTAACCTAAAAACAAAAAAAATACTTCAAATACCTCTTGAAATATTTTAGGCATTGTTGTGCAAAATTTCAGAAAGATTCAATCGTAAAGGTTTACATGGTTTAAAGATAAAAATGTAGACGGACAACAAATGACGACGGACGATGGGCGACGGACGACGGACGCAACGCCACGGCAATAGGCTATTGGACGAAAGGTACGGTAACCTAAAATCACACAAACTACCTTAATCCAAAACATTTCCGCTGTGTCTCACCACTGTATATTACTTGCATGTAATAAGTGTGGTGTACGGATGTTAAGTGCGATAACGTAATAAAGACGTACAAGCTGGTCAACGGGCATATGTGA
The DNA here is from genome assembly GCA_949152475.1 of Terebella lapidaria. Taxonomy (NCBI): domain Eukaryota; kingdom Metazoa; phylum Annelida; class Polychaeta; order Terebellida; family Terebellidae; genus Terebella; species Terebella lapidaria. Next base: position 50,344,693 of record OX424555.1, on the reverse strand, counting down.
CTGTTTGTGGAATATTAGCGTGTATGATCGTGCATGTTTGACAAACACCTGGTTATAGATTTTAATTCGGTGTGGGTGTGTTGTTTACTCTGGTGCAGTAGGTTTGTTCAATAGCTTCAATGATAAGTGATCAATTGATTGATATCGATCACGACCTTGCTGTAGTTGTTCACGTGTTCAGCGAGTGTATCACTTGGCAGCTAATCCAATTTTCCTCTCCAAATGAAAATAAGGCCACACCAATATAGAGAGTTTTTCGATTGAATCGCCTCCCTTGAAAATTAATTCTCAAAATTTCGGTATAAAAATCACCGCACCTATTTTGAGCTGATAAAATCCATCGACAACTCAGTTTTTGCCCCAAATCAAAATCACAGTCTGTATTCACCCAAATGGTTGCCAAACCGCATTTAAGATGTGCCACACTACACAGGATCAGCCTTGAGCGGAAAAAATCAGTATTTTGGGCCTTTGGCACAGTTCCGGGCGGGTCTTCCTGGCGTGAAATGTTGATACACATGATTCTAACAGAATATATCTCAATACCAAAAATCTTCCAGAGCTTAACCAACTATCTTGCGGTAGATAGTTTGTCTGTAACTTATAGATCTATATATCTACCTATAATTATCTTAATACAGCAGGACAGGACAGTTTGGATTTTTACTCAATAATACTGCAATAATTTGCGTTATTTTAGACAAAATTTAATCGCAGCAGCAATCAACATGACATAAACATGACATGACATGTAATCAACATGACACATTGAAAATCGTTCACAAATGTCTAAACTATTTACTGTGAAAAATGACACAAAATACATAATGAATTGTTCATCTACCAAAAATTACCCATACGGCTTAGATATATAGGCGGGTTAACAGAAAAAAACAACAGGTTACAATTGGTTTAAATGATCCTATTTTCCCGCTAAATTGGCCAATTTGATTTCTTAAGGTCATGACGGTCGAATACAATATCAAAATAAGCGGCAAATACATACATTATCATTTAAAATGAAAACCCTCGCACAAATTTCGGCAATCTAAATTCCACAGACAAAAATTAATAGTAAAAAAATATAATATCGCTCGTACCATTTTTGAAGTTGATTTTTTTCGGACGAAAATTCATAGACCAACTTTATAAATAGGTGTGGCCCAATCTGAACTGCATAACGCCAGTTTGTCAATAAATATAGTTGATTTTTCAAATAGTAACGTTACCATTGTATAATTATTACATTTTTGTCTCCCCGCGGGGGAGACTTCTTAAACGCACTCTGAGAATCCCATGGGGAAGTACTCTTCGACTGGGGGGGGGGGGGGGACCAGCTTCTGAAGAGAAAACACTTTAAACGTTTGTTTTGAAGTGTTGGACGCAAACAATTCAGTTAGTTAATATAATCTGATTATTGTTTTCCTAAAATAAAGCAAATTCTGGTCACTATCGCCGATTTACGTGAACGTATGCGTGTCAGCAGGTTTCGAGAAAACATACATCAGCACGGTGTGCATTCAGCCAACTGGGTATGATATTCGTCCCGACTACCGAGCCATCGCTCACTTCTCATGTTTATACTGTATATCAGTGCCTAATTTTCCTTGTTTTGGAGCAAGAATATTAGCACATTTGTTTCGTTCCATTTTCTGACTGCATCTTCAATTTTTAACAATCATATGTATTTATTTTCCCGTGTCCCACAACGAGCTATTTTTACGCTCGCAGAGGGCCAAATATTGAGAACCGTTGTATTGATGGTTGACATTGTGTAAAAGTCAGAATTGGTTACGAGTTCAACACCACCGACTTCCACAGTGATATTTCGGTGTATATCACTAGTTTGACGGTACTCAAACTGTCTCATATGGGCATATATTATCATGTTGAACAATATTGACCAATAACAACTTTATTGTGAATATTATATTTAATTCCGGGCCAAATTGAAAAGGTGCTGAATTTTATTGACCCCTCGTTATCCCAATGGGCGTATTAGATCACGGACTAATATTCCTACGAACGACCATTCCTTTTACATCGGTATTCGTCCTGCATGGACATTGTATATATGCGCAAGAACTTAAATTGGAGAAAGGAGAGCGCTGTTGGCTTCTTATCCGGGGAGATCTGGTGCTCTGCACCAGGTATGCTTCTTGTTATTATATTGAATTTTCCATTTTCCATTGGACTCATACCATTATCATTTCCTGACATATACTCACACTAGTATGCATATAAAATATTATCACCGCCCATTAATTAATACTTCGCGTGTGGTATCCAGCACGCCAAGTATCCCCTTGTGTGTGATACCCACTAGCCTGTCATGTAATACCCGTATATGTCCTGTGTTGCAGCTGAGCGCGAGTGGGAGGCGGATCAAGACGTGCGGCGGGAGTTAATCCAGAGGACATGTCGCGAGGTCCGTGAGAGTGACGACCGTAACCCATGGCGCCGTGTGGCCCGCAGCGTGTCCGAGTCCATGATGGTTGATGACGTGGATCAGGTCATGTTCTGCCCGTCCCCGAACCGCAAGTCCACCGCCTGGACGTCGGCTCTCCACTCACTCATCCGCTCCTACGCGAAGGCTCCAACCACTAGCCGGCGCAACTCACCTCAAGACCGCGACGATCGCATCATCGATAAGCCGTCGACCGACTCATTCCAGATCGAATCTCAGCGCGAGCTCAACCAGTTCACGCGCGACTATGCCAAGATCTTGTTCGTGGCGCACCCCTTCGACCGGCTGCTTGCTGTCTACCAGGATCACTTTACCAACCTAATCGAGAACCGGCGCTCGCAGTACTGGAACAAAATCAGGCGTAAGATCCTGCGACTGAACCATCCAAGCGCCAGTGAGGAGGAGCTCATCTCCGGACAGGTCAGCTTCGACGAGTACATCCAGTACCTAGTCTTTCGACAGGAGCACAACGTCCACTGGAGCAACACGTACGAGCTCTGCCATCCCTGTGATATCCAGTACGACTACGTCGTCAAGTTCGAGACCCTGCGCACGGATCTCAGGTACATCGTCAAGAAGCTGTACGGCAGTGGCGAGTCGCTCAGCTCTGTGCTCGGCTCACAGACTCTCGCTAAGCGCAACGACATCAAGTCACTGCGCAGCTTCTACAAGCAACCGACCCTGTACAGCTTGCTGTACCTGTACGACATCTACTCACTCGACTTCTATATGTACAACTACACCTGGCCTTTCAAAACTTTGACATTGTGACGCGTGCCTGCGTTCCTTCCATGCCAGGGTGTTCATTTGTCGAGGTTGTATCTGATGTTCATCATTGCATATCAGCCCCACGGTGTACGTATGCATACCTAACGCATCCGGACATGTACATGTACGTGTTTCCTGTTTTAACCTGACCTATCCTGCAGAAATACAGGATATTTCAGAACACAATTGTCTGAGGAGCAACTGTCTGACTCAGTCTGAGGAGTCAATGTCTGAGGAGCAACTGTCTGAGGAGCAATTGTCTGACTCAGCCTGAGGAGTAAATGTCTGAGGAGCAACTGTCTTGTGCGAAGACTGTGAATTTACAAAGTTAACCATGCAATCCATATTCACGAGTTTCTTGTACATGCTCAAATACAGTCTTTAGTTCGTCTCTCTGAAGAAGGAACAGAACGAACGATCTTCGATGGGTGGGAAATCGTTGGTAGAACTGTGAGAAATTCATTTTGATGTAAATCTCGATTGTTGTTTAGCATAACTGGTTATTGTTTTATTTTTTTTTTCTATTTGTTCCAAATCTGATGGATACATCTACGTAAGTGTCCTGCATTTACATCTTCTAGAGATACACACTTTATTCACATGTTCTGGTGACGACAATACAGAAAGAACTGAAGCAAGACATCCAATCTTTATGACTGAACACTGCAATACTGTGATATGGAAATGTCGCGTGTGTCAATCTGTACCAAGCTACATTTCTTCAAATATCCGGTTGGTCTAACAATGTATCAAACGCCGTACTCTTATGATATTTGATGTTGTTATTTGCCAGAAAGATTATAATTTGGACTTACAAAAATACATCTGTTGTATGGTGTGTCATATGAAAATACAATACTGATTCTTATTAATGATTTCGGTGAAGATATTACTCTCATTTATTTCGATTTAAGAAACATATCCCACATCAATTCAAGTGTATTGAAAATCTGTATGTGTCTGTGAAGAAGGAAGTAACTTTCAACTGAAACTTTTTTCGTGGTTATTTTTTTTTCTGTATATTATCACCTGTCAAGTTAAACAACACACACATTCACTTGTACATCTACCAGTATTTACTCGTGACTAAAATATTCTTGCAATGGTGTGACTTGTTTAAAAATAGTCACGTCGTTATTTTTCATTCTCATTTTTTCGTCAAATCTAATTGTCTTTTTTCTGCCTGTAGGGCACTATGACGCAAATTAGAGCACAAAAATGTTTACGTACCTCGTTCACATTTACCGTTATTTACACATTGGGTGTAATCGCTTGTTTTATCAGTCATCAGTAGAAGCTGGTACAATTGAGCGTGATGGGGAGTGAGAAGGATTCGGTGTCTAGGCTTGGTCCATCGAGCCCATTATACTCGCCTAATTACCCGTGCTACGTATCTGCCCCAATATCTCCCGTATTTGACACATGGTATTTGCAAATGCGTTCAGAAGAGCCAAATACTATGCGCTTAGTTTATAAAAATGTTTTGTTACTGCATTTTTGTTTGTTTGAATGTGTGTGTATGAAATTTGTGAGCTCGGTTTTCGATGGAATAATAGTCCAAACATGTTTCAAGCATATTCATAAACGCAATATTCGTAATGCTCATAATAATTAGTGGTGCATGTCCATTTGTATGACTTTTGTGCAAATATTGTAATTTATGTGCTTATACTATTCGTGATATTTAAATGTGATACTGACATGGACCAGGTAGACTAAATAATAGTTTGCTATCCTTGGACCTTGATATGTCCAGGCGATGTTATTATATTGCAATATTTGTGGATATGCGTAACCCTTCATTACCTTTGTTCATTCTTCATTTTAGCAACAGTCTATTAGATCTACTGCCTTGTGATTGTGTCGGAAATAGTGAGTTACATGTATGTTCAAATAACATATAAGTATGGCACACTCTACCTTCTAGACCGTATATAGTTGTTGTACATGTGTTTATTACTACACGCCATTCGTGTCTTCAACAAAATCAGGGTTGTAGTATGGTATTAAATGAATGTTACGACTGTATAGTCTAGTACCAATGAAAACACCAATACTTGGACCTGCAGTGAATGTAATATGTATATTTAAATATGTATGATATACAGTTAACAGTTGAGACAATTATTTAAATTGTACATATCATCTGTCGTTGAATTCATTCATCACATCCATTCAAAGCTATGTGGATACATCTTGTATATGGTATGGATGATCGTAGGAGAATTATTCAATAAATCAAACTTTATTCGTGTTGGTTCATTCATGTGTCAAATATCTATACTCATTTATTTTACAATACATACATTTCGACAATCAGCCCCATATGTTTGTATACACACGCACATTTGACGTGAGTCTTCTGACTATGAGGTTTGATAAGTTGGTGTTGATTATATCGAGTCTATATGATCGAAAAAAAAAAACTCAGTCATACATCAGACACTATTTCAGGTGATGTCGAGTATGTTACCCTACCTTTGTGATGTGTGTGAATGTACGCGGAAATAATGATTTATAAGAGGCAACTCGCGTTCCCCTGGACATCTCGTCATATGTCTCGCAATGACTACCAGATATCTACTAACTTAAAGTATGGCAGAACAAAATAAACTTAACAATGTACGGATATTTAAGTAAAACAAAGTAATTGAATTGGACATCCAAACGATCTCATAATACTGTATTGAGGATGTTCGCTCCCTTTTGACCCAAGCAAGCAGAGGGGTTAAAATTTGAAATTCGTTTGATGATTGTCGGAGTTTTGAAGAATCAATAATATGACATTGTCTACGTGCAATCGAAAAACAGAAAATTGGGATAACATTATATGACAACCTGTAACAAAAAAAATTTAGTAATCATTTCCGCGATTGATTATTCACATGTATTTAGAAAGTAACGACGATAATTTAGTAATGTAGTCAAACTTGAATTGATTATAATGGACATAAATCGTTGACTTCATTTAACTGACAATGATAACGCCGAGTGGAATAAAAGTTAGGGCTACCATAAACTTAAGGTTACCGGAGAAAGGTTCAGTGTTAAACCACAAACCAAAGTCCAAAATACTTTTCAATTGCGAAAACAATTTTTTTGCATGGATATGGCTCGAAACAGATAGTGATTTGACTTTGGGCATTTTTTGCCAACTTGTCGAGAAGTTAAAATGGCTGCCACGCATAGACCACAGATACATGGGCAATAAAACGTATACAGGGCACAAAAGTATAATTGAAATCTTCTGCATGAAAAAAATGTCTAAACAAATTTTGAGAAAATAGCTGCCAAAGTAAAAAGAAGATAGTCGTTTTTCTCAGCGAAAAGAGATAGACCATTTTGACCTTTCAAGGTCATTGAAGGTCAAATTCAAGGCCAGCAATAAAACCGCAATATATGATTTCCCATTTGAATGTGCCAATATTTTTAGATGCAAAATTTCGGAAAGATACCACAGTAAACTTAAAAATGCAGACGGACGATAAAAAAGCAGACGGACGCCGACGACGGCGGACGATGGACGCAACGCAATAGGTTATCGGCTTATAGGTTCGGTAACCTGAAAATGAAAAAAAAGAAGTAATGACATCGCTAATGTCAAGTAGGCTACTTGTCAATGGGGAGTTACGTTCTCTGCCAGAACGAACTATTGGTGCTATATCTGGCATTTATTACGGACATGCAACATATTGTGGGTACAATAGCTTTATATTAATTACCTATAATCAATAACTGTCTCAGTCCCCGTGTGCAGGAGTTGACTGGTCACTGCTTGGTCACCTTGAAGAACAGAATCTACGCGTGTCGGCGAGGTCACAGCTGATATGGACTTGGCTGGTTATGTAAGCAGTCATATCGGTACCAGACACAGTTGATGTGGACTCGGCTGGTTATGTTCCCAGCTTCTACAGTTGACTGTTAGTTTCTCAGAAGCTGTCGGTTGGCAGCCAACCATACACCTCAGCCTCTCAACCAGTTATTGGTCAAGCAACGATTCTCCATGGAGTGCCATCAGATCGTTTTGCTCTCTCTCTCTGCGGCGACGATTGGATGATGTCAATCAAGATGAGGCCACACCAAATGGTAATATTGGTCGATGGGATCGCCGCAGTTTCAAAAGTGATTTTCACTTTCTATAAAAAAAAAAAAAAAAAAAATCGCCGCTACGATTTTTCACACACAAATGTTTTTTTATATAGCGGCCGGATTTGTAAAACGACAACGAACGATCGCCTTGAGAGAAAACCACTGTACAAAATTCGGAATAGGTGTGCAAGTAATGCAGAAAATGGTTAATAGTTAACAAGCAATACTGTTGTGTGATTGTTATGTTTAATAAGCGGCAAAAAGAGCAGACGCACAATAAATAACAGTTCTTGGATGGCAGATAGTGAGTTACTTTGATTTTTAATGAGACTTGAATTTCGCCTTAGACGCTCCCAAAGTCCACAATAATTAGCGCCATGAACACTGGACCGGATGGTTCTCGAAAATATATGCAAAATACTAGTTACTTTGCACACACATGAGCACGTTTATGATCTACTTACGAAAATATAATAGATATATATATATAATAAATATATTATATTCGTTTGAATCACGCTTGTTGATTTTCCTCTCACGTGGGACCACGATTACGATCACTGTGATACATAAGTGTAGGATAATAGGAAAACTATTGAAAATGTATCTCCGCATGTTTTCATGTTGAAAAATATATTTTTTTAATAAAATCTCTATTGAAAATGTATCTCCGCATGTTTTCATTTTGAAAAATGTATTTTAAAAAAATCTCCTCATTTAATTTTTGTCCTGAAATCCATTGATGTAAAATTTACATTTAAAAAAAAATAAAATCGCATCCGTACAGAATGTTTGGTCAAAAAATCCATCGAAAAACATTACAATTTGGTGTGGCGTGAAGGATGCGTCATCCACATCACGATATATTCATCATTGAGGTGCTACCGACCGTTCCATAGGCGAGAGGTAGTCTACATGTTCATAGCTCTCTTTTTTCGGTTATTCGAAATATCCGTACTTTTTCCCCCGTGTGCTCCAACCGATTTTTACCTGGCCTCGACGCTGCAGCATTCGTCTTACGAGGCACATGAACGACTGGTTGATTGCAGATGTATATCAACCAGCTGAGTGTGTCGAACCACACAAACTCGATAGTCGTCTGTATCTTAGTTCACGGTTCTATTGTTCTTGGCAGTAGAATCATTTTCAGAATCTACTGGGGGACTGTTCCCAGTAGATAATTGCAGTAGATTATTGGATCCAATAATCTACCGCAATATAATCTACTGCATGTAACAACAACTATCCGTGTTCAAACTGCATCTGCTCAAACAAGAGCAGATGCGTTCTAGCCAGTTGTTTTCATCATTGCCGAAACCTAATTCGTTTGATGCCATGGAACCTTTGTCGAGGCCAATATAATGTAGATGAGGTGACCAATAGTTGTGGTGTTACTGTTGAACCCCAATTCACCAAGATGCTGAAAGGTGGCAGCACAAGCTGTGGGCATGGGCGTGAATGTAAAACCCTATTTGTGTTCATAATTCATTCTTAATCCGGGATCGTTATGGTAATCATTATCAAGAAAACCATTCATCAGATGCAGACATCTGTTAGCAAAATTTGGTAAATACCGTTTTGTATATCGCTGAAAATTACGAGAAGAGCAAGTGACAGTGGACATGTACTTGTATTCTCATGATATAATAATGGTGACAAAGTTGCGCATCACAAATTCAGACAGTGTCGCCCTCTGCTTCTAAACATGTTCAAGCGTGACGGTATAGTTGTACACGCAGATTACTACTCGCAGGTGCATATGCCGGCGGAGATTTAGTTGAGTTGAGGGGGAACCGTGAACTAAGCTGGATAAGCGCTTCGGTGTCGCGCCTCTGGCAAAAAATCGACTCCGCCTGCGGCGGAGTCGATTAGAGTTTCACAAATCGATACATGGTTTCGTCCATACCACACAAGACTGTTTGTAAGACTTTGGATATTCGACAATGCGTGTGTGATTCTCACACGTAACTATTTTTCTTGAATAAATGACTAATCATTTTAATGTGGCTGTTCATCCAAATTTTAGTCCGAACACCCATGGTTGCTATGGCCCTGACCAGGTCTATTGTGTTACTATCACAACAAAAACATAATTGAATCACTGATATTTCCTCCCTGGAGCATATATATAAATTGAAATGAAAAACGATAAGATAAATATATGTATAATTACATATGTCATTAACTTTACGAACCTAGCTCATTTGCATAGTTAAGTAGCCTGAATTTCCTGGAGACATCAATATCTTCAAAGTGACAGCAAGTACGAATACTAACAACGAGAGGTCGGTCATTATTTTCTAGTGTATCACATGTTTGCTGAGGTCAAGATCACGAAAATACGAACATACACATTATGACCAGCTTTTTTTTTATGTGATAACATGTATTTTGTGAGCGCATCCTATGTCCAAACATCAAGAATATTATTGATATTGAGAAATACATAGCTATGATTCGCGACATAACGTGACCATTCCATTCTAATTTTAGAATTGAACAAGAGTGCAGCCGTCAAACATCGGCCTCTGAACCAGCGTTTGGCGAATGCAATGCAAGGCAAGTTAAGAAAGTAAATGACACGACACAGTCGGATTTCGGATGTCCATACTCCATACTACTTCTCCATACTCCATACTACTACAATACTTATCATCTACGAGAGGGAGTAATACTTCATTTTTTCACCATCGTACCTTCATGCTTTTATTTCATGAAAAAGTACACAATAATCTTCATCGTGAAAGCTTTGCTACAAAGACACTCTGAGTCTTGAGCGAGATACCAACTAATGCCACATTCGCATCTTATTAAATGACTAGAATATCACTTACATTACATTGTATGTTAACAACAACTCAACGTTTGACAAATATGGACATCTCGACAACTTGCATGGACTGACTATCCGTTGCTACTTCCACACTGTGGATTCCGTTCTGCTATTGACGACTCAGGTTGTTCGTGGGCATCATACGTTTGGCCGATAAACTCCGTGTGGCTTAATCGTTCAGACATCGGAAAGGGTAGAACCGTGCGTCCCCCAGTGACGTCACAGGACACACTGTCGTGGTACAAGACATACTTTTTCACACGGTTCCAGAACACAGTTCGCAAGAAATCGTTCATGACCCTATTCTCGTCGCTGCCGTTGTCGGTATATTTCTGAGACAAGAACTCCCTGAGCAGGGTGGACATCGACGTGCCGGCGAGATGCTGCTCCCGGAGCAACCCGGCCTTTGCGCCCCACTGGCCGTGCACTATGATTGTAGCATTGTACCGCTGGTGGTCCCTGAGAGAGTGCACGACCTCATTGTCACGACCCCTGGACAACCAGTCACCAACGGCGGCCGCGTCTCGCTCACTGAGCCGCTCCCAGGGGTTCCTGATCAGGAATACATCCACCCCTGGATCGTCGGCTGCCAGATAGCTCCAGGCCACCGGCCACTCCAGGGGCCACTCTGTGTAGTTTGCCACTTGCACGTACCTTATTTGGGCGCTGAGGTTTGTGAGCACTTTGATTATGTTGGATGGAATGATTGAGCTTGATTTGGCTCCAGTGTATGGAATGTAGACGCTGAGGACCCAGCCCGGGAAAACGACAGGCACCAGCTGGGCATTACGTATTGCGCCCCAAACGTGTGCGGAGTCGTTCATGCTCAGAGCCATCGATATCACCTTGCTCGGGTCTGGCTTCACAAACCCACTCTCCCGGGTTTTGACATATCTGCAAATTCATAAAAAGGCAATCAAGTTATAGGATATTAAGGCAATTATTTTTCAAGATAAAAAAAAATACCAAAACCTCAGAGACCCTGATCGCATTTTATTGCACTGGAACAGTCACATTGTCGCATTAGTGTTTCCTATACATGTACATTGTATTTCAAGCCTGTGAGAGTTTTGACACTGACCTGTTGACCACAGTCTTGTCCTTCTCTATCTGTCGAAGGATGGCGCTCTTGGACACCGCCCTGTTGCGGTATCTCTGACCTGTCTCCATGGTGTGCACGAGAGCCACTTTAGCCAGCTTGACGGAGCGCCCTGGCTTGTACACATCCGTGATCCAGCGGTCTCCGTACCAGTCCGTGAACCGCCGTGGATAGTAGAAACCGTGCACTTCCATGTGAGTCCTGTGTGTGAAGTCATACGTCAGGATGCCCACGTTGCCGCCTTTGTGCTTAGGACCAACGACACCCACGCGAGGAGGTGACATCTCGTTCAGCTTGCCGATGAAGATTTCGGTCCACCTGGACGTCCGCATGACGGTGTCGTCGTTGATGCGGTAGAAGTAGTCCATCCCAGACACGTAAGCCTCCAGCATGGCGTCGTTCTGGGCCCAGGCCGGCTTGCGTGTGTGGCTGCACTGCACAAAGTGTATAGAGTACGTCGACTCACGTGGACACTTCGTCGACGTGAAATGTCCGAAGTGTTGTCCGAACTCGATCACGAAGTCCCTCTTGGACATGAACTCGTCATTGTAATCGTAGGCGAGGAAGAAGTGATAATCGTAGCCGAGGCTGCACGTCTTGCAGAAGGAGGTGAGGAGAGAGCGGAAAAAAGGCAGGCGCGATTCCATCGTGTCACCGCTCAGGTCGTGAACTTTCCTGGTCGTCATTCCGAGACCTATGGCGATCTGTACCCGCCGCGTGCCCGGCTCGTCCAGCTCCCGTCCCAGAACTACGTCGCTCCTGAACGTCAGATCCCCGTCCGGGCCCTCGTAGTGCACGTCGACCGCCGTGGAGTTGCTGACGTTCGCTGCCGGTGGTTCCAGGATGACGTAATGACGGTGATCACCGTACGGCGAGTTGAGGGAGCCGTCGGCGAGGACAGTCCTTGGCAGCATGTTCCATAGCGAGGTACCACCGCAGTAGAGGAGGCCGATGACGAGCACCTGTGAGAAGAGAAGGCCCAGGACAATCCGCTTACAGCGCACTGATGTTAGCGACAGCGGCGGCTGACCAGCCATCATCTCCTCCCGCGGCATTGCTACTAGAGAACTGCGGAACAAACAGCACGGGACATTTGACAGTAATGTTAATGAAATTCAAGATATCATTATTATGCACAAAAATCACTGATTCATAAGTCATACTTTGAATAATGACGTGTCCCAGTATAAATTTGAGCAAATGCAGATAGTTTTATGCATGTTGTTAAAATACGTACATTTTCATCTGCATGATTTATTGAAAATATAAACTGTCTGTCTTATTGAAAATGTAAAGCTAGTAAACTTTCTACAACCAGTCCTACTGCTTTAGTGTGAGCGAGGGAACCCTATATGTAAGCAGCATTCGCTTGAAAAAGGCGTCAGACATAATCCGAATACATCTATTTGATGTACCGGGTACTTTATATTCCACATTCGTAATAAAATGAAATGGCAGGATTTATATAGGTTAAATCGTAATTTATATGATTTGCGCGTAACAAATACGCATGGATGTACCCATTTTTCCCTCATGGGCACGAAAAACACGTATGTCTTGGGAATATATTTCAAAAACGAAATTAATTTCATGTTTGATTCTAAAGATGCAATAATTGTGTGAAAATTGATATTCCAATCTAACATTCATTTTTCATTTTTCCGAGTAACACTTCCCAATCTTACCTGACTTACCTATTACTCGACCCTTGAAATGTACTACTGGCGATGTGGTGGATCCTGTCCATTTGTAGTCCACAGCGTGGTTGTTATTCCGTTTTACAAAAGGTTCTTCAATGAAAACAAAATCAATATATTTATTTCATTATCGTTGTATTATATATCGTTAAAGTAGGACCACACACGTACACGTACCTATGACGGGTGGATCGAGAATCAACTATTATAAAATTATAATTAATAGCTACTGCATTGGGTTCGGAGCTGCTGAGGGGACATGGAAGAATTTATTGAAACAATACTATTAATAATAATAAGCACATAATTCGGATTTCATAAACTGGGATGCTGTCTTTGGCACGCGGATAAATCCACCTTCTGGGAACCTTCAGCGGGCCCCAGACCCTGGCCGACAGAGGTTTAGTTCAGCTCGCTTGGCAATATATCACGACTGGGCCTTCCCTCAAAATCATATATCTGCATGAATCGGCCATGCAAAAAAAAAGCACTGTAGGGAAATGGAAAATGAACCAAAGGATACTTCTATAACACACCACTGGGCATGCATACCCCTTCAACTTATGGCGGGCCCCAGACCCTCGGCCTCCACCACCTCGCTTCGCAACATTTCACATCTTGGCCTTCCTTCAGAACAGCATTCATGAACTTTCCAAGGCCATGGAAATTGGACTAAGGAGAGCCCTAGAACACACCACTGGGCATACATACAGCAAGGGCGGATCTAGAGCGGGTCCAGGGGGTCCGGACCCCCTCCACCTTTTTGAGCCCCCCCCCCCCTTTTTCCCAGAGGTGATTGATGCATCTAGGCCGTATTATATCGCTGAGCACTGTAGTTTTTCCTCTTCTGAAATAAACGTGATTTTGATGCGTTTGTATGTACAGTCTCCGATCTAACCCCCAAAAAGCCAATAAATCTCAAATTTTGAGGGGTCCGGCTCTAATACCTGAATATCCATCAAAGGTGGGATCCGACGGCCGCTGGAGGGCATGTTTGTAATCAGCACACCTCACACACTGCTGGCCTCAAGCCTACACAAAGTATACATACACTGTGGTGTACATGTATGCCACATGGAAAATATCTGATACAATCTATATTGAGCTGATACAGATAAAGATTGTGCTCTTGTGCTAACACATGAATAACACAACACAACACAAATCTTTGAGTGGGGATGTTTAACCTCACATTTCAATATATATATGTAGTCTGTGAGAACAAGAATGGTCCAGTTGCGGATAACTGCCTAAGTTGTAGGAATATCTCGGGACCCCCTCTGTCCTTGTTGCCCATGTATATCGTATCACGAAGTTATGTTAATGTATGATTACACTATTCATGACTACTGATTACTGTCAATTTTGTTGAGACTGCAATGGACGTGCCATGCATAATAATTTTGAAGAATTTAAACTTAACTGATCAATTCTCAAATATCACTCTAACCACAGAATCTCTGGAGTACAATATACATACTGAATGTTTCTGAATAATATTTCACTGTAATACTACTTGTATTAGGTAGAGAGATACACTAATATTCAACAGCGCTATCAGCATGATTAATTCTCAACAAATAAATATCATGTTCCGAATCCCGGCCCAGCACACGCTTTGGGTACCCGTCTTTCAATTGTACCATGACTATTGCTAAATTCCATCGAAACCAGGAATTTCATGAAAATTGTGAATATTATTATTTAAACCAAACACTCAACAGCTGAATACAAATTTGGGCCCTGTTAATTGTTAAGTTCCATAAACTTCTGAAATTTAACTCTGACATCCAATAATATCAGAAACCGACAAGAGATAGGTTTTTGATAATATGGATTTAATATTATCATGGTACACTCCAATGATTGTAGAGTGAAGTAAATTCTGATTACTGGATGTCAACTTCAAGGTACAGTCTACATGCATTGAATGAAGCCTGGTATTCTACACAGCGTAATATCCAGAAGCTCCTAAATATACAAGCATGTTCAGTACAAGTTAAACTACTGTACAATGGCCCAGGGGTCACATACATCCCTTCACCCGCCTGTTTGTTGATGTCAGCTGGGAACAGATGAAAAATGAGGGGTGGTATTTCTGTCTCATAAAAAAACACATGTAATGATCGCGATTGGAGACTAAAATATTGGAGAAAATACCTTGAGAAAAAATGCAATAATGGTTGCCAGAATGCTTCAAAAAACGCCATGTTTAAATATCAAAATGTCATTTTTCCCGGGGGGGGGGGGGGGGGGCTTCCCGAACCCCCAGACCGCATTGGCTGTAGACCCCCTGTTTTATCTGTCGCCCCCCCCCCCCCCCCCTTTCATTATCATGGATCCATTCTTGGTTCTACACTCTCTGATGTTCCCCGTCAAACATAACAACGTCCCTATCAACGGGGAACATTGTCCTGCCATGAAACATTGTCAACAGTGTTTACCCCTGCGGTCGAAGACTTCCGAAAATTGCCGAATTTAACAATGCCTTGACGTGAATTTGCAGAAAACGTCACAATATAAAGTCAGTGAAAATAACAACAACAAGGCGAAGGCAATGTTACACTCGGCTTCGCCTCGGGTAACATTGTCTCCTCTGGGGAACATTTCGCCATGTTCCCCTCCAGACCAGTCACCATTTATATATTATTTAACGACAGTCCATGATGATAGGCAATTCTGCCTGTCATCCCCATCTCCCGTCGTGTGACAGTTTGGAAAGCACATTCGTCACCTACCGCCTCTGAGCTTCGTTGCTTCAAGAGCCACCAGTCCTAGCCGCTTGGCCACAGAGGCGGTTGAATAAATATTCCCGCAATTCGATGTGTCTTCAAGAAGGATCCCCCCTTCCCTCCCCCACACTCCCAGTTACTCTCCTTCCGAAATACTCGAGTCGACCCAACGACTTGATGTCGGGATGTAACGACATAAGATACACCACTGATCAGAACTGGTTAATTTTCGTCATCGGGAATCCTAAACGATCAAGCAACATCTTTAAGTGATAAACACGTTTCATTTGAAAAATAGCTTTCAAATGTGATTATAATTTATTTATTATTTATAAGTCGTAGAGTAGCAAATCATGTTGGATTTATCGATACGCTATACCGTAATAGCGTATCGGTATACCACATACCGTAATTTTCATGAGAATGTACAGATCATAGAAAAGATGATGGTCTCTATAACAACTGAGATGATATGGTCCGCTTTGAGCCACACTCAGTATGTTGTGTTAATATGGATCCTTAATATGGATCCTTGATATTCGTAATCTTGGAGTGAATATATAAGAATTTTCGCGATTTGATATTTTTCTATTCAGTCTATTCATGCTCACTTGGTCAAAACTATAGGCCGCAGAATAATAGTAGGAGATCTATTACATTTATTGCGTGTAATATTATTACATTGACATTGGTTTCACACCAAACATCACAGTATGTATTTAGTATCATACCCATGCAACATTAAATTACATGTACACTGTATTCTAATTTTGAAAATAGCATAAAACAAATAAATAGGTCTACAAAAAATTGAAAAAATTCATCGACATTACTTTAGGAGGCAAAAAACTGATAAACAAAGCAACGATTCAGTAAGGGGCTAACTCAGATGGGCTAAAATGTTAAATCCCTTCGATTTATATACATTTTTAGATTTTATTATTTTTAATATTAAAAATATGTATACTAGTCCGTTGATGAAGAAACAAAACTTCAGAAAAATCTGTCTCGTCCTTTTTATTAAAAGTGGATTTTAGTGAAAATTGCCAAAAATGACTGATTTTAATAGGTATGTTTGGGGTAAGATGATCCAAAATTCCAAATTGTAGAGAATATGTCGTCCAAATTTCCTGCTTTCAATTGTACAATGTCATATTTATGATTGTTTGAAAGTCTTAAACAATTTTCTTTACTTGCATTAGTGTTTTGCTAACCGAAGCGTTGCTCAATTGAGACACGGCTACAATGATGACAAAACTAGGTGAGTGTGTATTCCAGCACGCGGGAAAGATCGAGTTTGAACTGGCGGAAGAATACAAGAGATCGAAGGTCGAGTGCTTTCTGATGTTCTTTCGCCAGTTCAAACGAGATCTTTCCCATGTGCTGGAAAACACAAGAAACAGGTTTTATTTTTATCACATGCTATGAATTCATGATTCTGAAATATTTGGAAACCCAACCCCTGTAAATTAAAGTGAAATTGTACCAAAGATTACAAGAACTTCTTATAATCTTTGATTGTACTCAAGGACCCCTTCTACTCATGGTAGAAAACCCGCGTGAACATGTGTTTTGCTAGGAAACAGTATAAACAGAGAGTGTAGATTAGAGAGGTGTCACTCTGCAAATTTCCATTGTCTACCATTTTGTCTCATGGAGCCCTGTAATCCTGGCGGCTGGAGGGGGTGTTTAGTTCGTCGCCCAAAGAGACGATTGAGAGTTACGTCATTTCGATTTGCTAGCATATTCTTTCATTCATAAATTCATGTCGTAGTAATAGTAGTAAACACTTTCATTCATAAAACCCCTCCACACGCCAGGATCGCCACCAGTTCAAAATACAAAATGGTGTCAGTGGAGTGACACCTCTCTAATCTACACTCTCTGGTATAAACAATGCAGATCACCGGGTCGTCAAATACTTTGTATTATGACATCACAGTCGCTGTACGTTTTCTGCATGGTTATATATATGTCACAGGGCTGAATCGCGCGATGTTTCATCGTGACGTCATAGAACACTCGTGCCCTCATTGTTGTTTCACATCAAGAAAAGTGCATGTGAATGTGTGACATGTGAAGCAACAAGAAAATGCAGCTAACTGCGGGAGATGACATTAGAGCTCGAGCACATCATCAGCACCACGACAGCTGACTGTATCTTACACAACGTCCCCCCCCCCCCCACTTGCAAAAAAATGAAAACTGAACCATATCATGCCCCACATGATTCCAATTCATTCCCTATATTATGATGAAACACATAATCGTACTTCAATCATATTCCATTTATTTTGAACTCAATAAAACAGATACGCCTGATTAAATGATATTGAAGCTCAAAAAAAATTTCCTTAAAATATTGGGAACTATGAGGAATATCTGTATCCGATATCATGATATAGATAACACATGCATACTGAGCAAATTGAAAGACCAGTTTAAAATAAAAAGGTTTCGCAACCCAGCAAGGAACACCTGCTCATGTAATAAAAAATGTCAAATTACGGTAAATATAGTCGTGGTACCGCAGACGAATCGTTGTGTTTACTTCATAACGTCAAAAAAAGGCCACATGCAAAGTTACATGTACATGCATGCACAAAATGCTGCACGGAAAATTGTGCGTTCCAAAGTACGCTTCATTGCGGTAAAATTTGCTTTGCATTCTGGGAACGTGAATTTCCATCGGCTCCGCCATTTTGACGTTTTTCAGACGAGCTGACCATTTTGCGTAATTTTCTCAAACCTATCACATCGATTCATGCATTATATATCTGTGGAATATTCAAAGCTTGCCATCAAATCGAGAGATTTTATGTCAAGGACGAAGAAAATCCTTATTTGAAGTAGGTGTACAAAGGTTTACATGCCAAAACGGGCGTCGATAGGTTGGTATGAAACCTCCATGAAAAAGTCAGCACATAGACATGTAGAGAGTTGGGGGCTTCGCCCCCAACGCTCTAATGTCAAAAATGTGAAGATAAAATAGTGCAAATATGATGTTTCCGGCAGAGGTTATCACACTGTCGGAAATCACTGTGTGTTCCTACTGTTTGTAGTTCATGATAAATTCATAGCACGTGATAAAATACAATACCAATATTTAGGCCCATATATGTATAGGCTTTATTGAATGTTTTTTGCCAATCACCACAAGTTTGTCAATTCATTTACGGGTATTTCTCCCCCGAACTTTTCCAAAGTACTTATGTCCAGATACGCACCAGTTCAGTGTATTTCAATTAGATGAGAATAAATGTAGGATGTAGGCATTCTCAAAATTCGCTGACAACAATATCCAATTGACAAAACTGTTTGTCACTGCTTGTCACATGCAAATAGTCCATATGAACATTACTGTAGATAGACACTTCAATAGTTCATGAATGATTCCTTCATCCGTTATCTCACCGTTTCGTATCCGTTAACAGTGATTTTTGTGGCTGATAAAACACTGAACTTTACCCAACCATCTTAACCCCCACGTCAGGTCCGAGTGAGATTTATACAGATATCTAGATATCTGTATTAAACCCGATGTGGCTAGCATGTAATACTGTCACAGTATTGAAGTCATGTGTAATTACATAATCTGCTACAGATGTAAAGTATTATCGAATCAATAGCTGAATATAAGCAAGCTATACTTGGACACAATTACACAATCCAATGTCGATTTAGATTTAGCGAAATTTGATATTTCACACAAAACGACGCAGTGGTGTCAATTACTAGAAATATAGGAATAACACGGGCATTGCGTGACGCGAATCTAACAGGTGCTGGATTACGTAGGGAATTATTCTTCTTGTTTGCATTAATTATCAGTTGAGAGAGAGAGAGTGTCATTGAGTACCGTATTGCGCCTGCAATAACTGTCTGCTGTACATGATCAGTGAATACATTCATTCAAATTGTTGGCCTTGAAAGCATAGTAATTACTGTCGAACACGAAATATTATTTGCACAAAAAATGGGGGCTTATATCTGTCCAAGTTTGCCGGTGGAAGCTCCGTTCCATTTTTTTATTCGTATAAATCTAGACGAGTTGAAACAATGGGACTATGAATAATCGGTAATCTCCTTCAAATGCACCAATCACTGGCTGACCGCAGGTATCACGAGATCAACTAAAACTACTGCGTGAATTTTTCCCCAGTCACTGTCGGAACCCCGACTACCGTAACGTCACGTTACGGTAGTCATTAAGATGGCGGAAGGCACAATGAGATTTGGATAAAATTCACGAGATTGTCATATTACATGAGGTCAATTGTCATCTGAAAAACATGCATATTTCATCCATACATTAAAATTATTACTTGTAATTTGGTCCAAGATGCATAAAGGTATGAATTTTAAAGCATAATATCAAAATAAAAAGGAAAATACTGAAAATAATAACCATTTTTCCTTCATTCATATACGAGATGTCACTTGCCAACTGAAAACATGACGCGGCCCTCCACAGTTCTATCCGGAACCGGGTAAGCACTATACCAAAACAAAGCTGAAGGTGTGATACACCGGAGAAAAAGCCACCGTTCCCCCAACAAAATTCTGAAGACTTTCAAATTGACACCAATGCAAACGAAGCTGAATAGCTTCTAGGGATGTCCAGCCATCTTGGAAATTACTTTCGAGGTCATAACTCCAGTTATATCTAACGGATTTTCACGATTCAAACATCAACGTGTGTGTTTTTGCCTCCTGACCCGGCCTATATTTACTGCGCATAAATTATATATTACCCTGTTCCCATAGGTCCGATGCGCATGTTTATGGCGCAGACAAACTCGTGTCTCGTGCACGCAGATGCAACTCGACTGCGCATGCGCAGGTCACACAAATGAGGAAACACACATTCGTTGGTGTGGTTTAAATCAGTTGCAACGCTTGTAAAACTTGACTGCGCATGCGCAAATCAGTAAAGGCGATTCAAGAGAACGTTTCATTGTGGAAGGTTTGTCGATTCGTTTTGTTTCCTATCAATTTTTCTTGATAAGTTGTAGGATACAGCTTAAGATTGGAACAATTTTGAAGCCACAAAATGTATGGAGTTATCAGGTTCACTAGAGTAGCCAGAGCAGTGACAGTATGTGTGATATTCGTTCGATAAAAAAATAATGACGACTACCGTAACGTCAAGTGATATCAGAGTAGTGACTACTGTAACGCGAACCACCGACTACCGTAACATTACAAACCAGGCAGATCATTGATGGGCTATTTTTTTCTGTATAGTAATTCTCCACAACAAATATGGAACTGATATAGATCTATGTGTAAAAGAAATAGCTTTCAATTTGACAGAAGTAGCATCTGAAACCCATCTCTGTAATGATGAAATTTCTTGCTGTTGAATTTTACATGCGTATTCGCCACGGTAGTCCTAAACTGCAGATCGCTCACGTTACGGTAGTCGGACCGAAACGTTACGGTAGTCAATAGCAAATTTTATCAACCGCTTTTATCCCGAAAATGCCGTTACAGCGTATTTTGCATGACAATTTATGGATTCTAAATGTCTTATACTATATGTCTGTGGAATAGTTCGTGTCAGTATATTGTTTTTAGTAAAAAAAACAGCAAACAATTAAACGAATCGATTTACCTTGCGCCATCTTCATGAATACCGTAACGTGACGTTATGGTAGTCGGGTTCCGACAGTGCCAGTGGTTACAGAAATGGCGGAAGTAACTGTCAAATGTGCGAAAAAGGTCCATATTGTACAGAAGTGTGCCTCTACATAAATGTGCATTGCACCGAATTCCCAAAGATAAATAAACGGGAAACGAATGGCTGTTGTTTCCGGAGCACTGTGGCATGCATATGACTTGAGAAAATAAGCCTTTCGCTTAAACCAAAACTGGGCTTTGTGAGAAAATAAGCATCTCCCCAAACTGGAACTCATTATGCCTGATAACCGTTAAATATTGCGAGTCTTCCGACAGTTTTGACCGATCAGACAGCGGCTGCCCTGGAATTCCCCGATTGCCTGATCCACGATATGGCTCGTGCAACGTACATCATCATCATCATCATCATCCCCCTAGGGCCCCCTCCCCCTCATCATCATCATCATCATCATAATGCTAGAGCACTGTTCCGATAGATATCGTACTCGAATGCAAAGTATTGATGGACATTTATGATATTGGTCGGGGAAAGTTTTATTAAAAATTTTTCGCACGTAACGGATACCGCGCAGCGATGTTTTCTTATTCCACTGACAGCGCCAGTGATTTTTTAATTTATTTTTGCTGAAACCCAATGCGAAAGCAAAGCTGAAACATGCAAGTTCATTGGCCGATTCGTTCCTAGTAGAGTGATAACTGCCTTAGACAGCCAATCAAGCGCTTCGTATCAACTGATTTTCATCCGTAAAATAGCATCAATAACAGAAGTGAGCACTTTTTGTCTTAAAAATTTCAGCAGCAATTTGACAATAGCTTCAACGATATGAAATTTGTGTTTATCAAAATCTGTTCAAGTCAAACCTACATAATCTTTATGGGATTGCCTTGATATGACCGTCAGTTGAAAACTGGCAAAAGGGGTCAAAACGCCACAATTTCTTTATTGATTTTCTGGGCACCGGTGACCAGGTGACAGGGTGAATAATGCTACGCGGAAATATGTTTTATAAAGGATTTTTGCAATTCGATGCAGTTTACGAAATATTTCAGCCAAAATGTTGTTTGCAAGTCAAGATCTATATACACATAGATGTTAATATCAGTGTACAAGCGTGTTGTATTTTATATTTAAGAGTTACCGTGCATTTTTTTTTGGTTTGCGAGAGTGGGAGTTGTATGGGTTTTGAAATAATATGATCTGGAATTTTTTTTCCGTTTTATGTCTGAAAAATCCTTGAGTTTGTTATCCACAAGAGGGGGGAACCCTGGGACTATATTTGCAGTGGGTCATGACTTTAAAAGTCCAGACTCAAATAAATTCAACAGTGCCCCCACACTGGAATCAAGCTACGCACTGCTAAGAGGCGACACATGTGTTTACTACATTTCCTGACGCTCACTTGTAAAAGGCTCCGCCGCAACAAAGTAGTCCGAAGCCGTACGCCACAAGAAAACTGAAAAAAAAAACATTCCCATCTGAAGTGTTTATCTGCAGAGAATGTCTATTTATAATGTTTTTCATTAATCCCAAAGAAAGCCATTGGGATAAAAAATCTGGGGCCAGCACCTGATTGGCTGGAATATTGATCATTCTTCAATCATCGGAAAACTGTGCTGTGAAAAGGTCCATTCTTTAGTGTCTTCATCATCATTTCCTGCTGGTATACCTGCTGGTATATCTCAGTTTTGATTTTTGATTTCTGTCAATCGTGTTTTCCATTTACCCCAAAATGATGGTAATTGTTAAGCAATAGACATTTTGCAGTATATAAACGATTTCCGCTAATATTGTGGTAAACCACCAAAATTATCGTGCTTGTATTATCATAATTCATCAACTGTAGTTCAAATCACCAGGGTTGAATTCCAGCCGAGTTTCATTGATATTAGATATATCTTGGGTTTTGTTTGGTTTGATAACAGAACATGTGCATAAATGCCAATAACAGTTACTGTATTCTCGATTTAAACAAAACAAAACGTTTTTGCTGATATTTATTCCATATATTGTATTCCAACTTTGCATACTTCACTTGGGAGTCAAACTACAAATTTCATATAAAAATTCATGATTTATCCAGTGTTCATTGATAATTATTGATGCTTATTGATAATTAAATCCGTTTTTATTCCTACAAGTGCAATGTCAATACTTGTGTAATATGCTTCCGGGATACCGATCTTAGTCCGAAGATGCAAACGCTGTTTAATGGGTTACACTACACTTATAAAAAAACTTCCTAGAGTGCCGTTACAGCACAGTATGCATGATAGGCCATGTGGTACAGTTTTGTGTAGTACTTTCACTGTCCCCGGTGCGATCAAACAAATTTAGTACCAAGTTAATGTGTATCATGTGTGGTGCTACGTTTTCACGAGGGGCTGTACTGACTTATTAAATAATATACCGGTATGTAATTTGGTTGTCTCTATGTTAATGAATTCATACCAGTCACACAGCAGGGGGAGAATCTGTTGCCATAGCAACATTCAGATCGAGACGACTAAATCCCCCCCCCCCCCCGCTGTCTACAAACTACAGGCACCCCTGTACTGGGTGTATATTCCATAAAACTGCACACACAACTGGCAACTGCCACTATAGTGTGATTCAGGTACTTGCCGTTGTATACAGGCTTGCTCCATGATTTTCCTTTGCGCAACATTTTGCTGAAAGATGAATTAGTCCGGGGAACGAATACGCTCGCGCGCGGCTGACTGTTGGAATGCAGGAACACCACAGGTTTGTCCTCTCCACTGTCATTCCCTTGTTATGCTCTCGCACGATAAGCATACAACAGCATCCCTTAGACGCCATCCTTCCCATTGATTTTCTACCAGAGGGGTGGCGTTTGCTAGTTCTTAATTCGGAACCAGGCTCCCGAACGAGGAAACGACTTCCGGAAGTGACTAACAGTTGTACTGTGTATTCTGGTTTGTTGGCTGGTACACACATTTATAATATGTATGTGAAGTGTGCAGAGCCTACAAGTGTATTGATAAGGGCTGCAGAAATTGTGTGTAGGCCCCCTAATAGCAATATGTTTGACATTAATTTCGCCATGAACACCGCAGGATGATGTCATATTATTATTTAGTACGAACTACACAAATGCAACAGCATTCCCATATGTGGTATTCTAACTATTCTCGACTTTCTCCATCATTTAGCAAACACGTACATGTATGTAATCCAATTTGAAAGTAGCATAAAACAAACAAAATTACACAAAACTTAAATTGAGATCATAATCGTCATGGTACTAGAAGGGAAATGATAACGGCAGATTCAGACTAAGGAGACATAACGAACGATTTTGGAATGTTAAAATACATGAAGAATATATTTACTATATACATGTAGACATTGGTAGAGTGTCCGGTTTTCTTTCAAATCAAATTTCTTGTACGTAAGTATGACATGTACTGTTTTTCAAGATTCAAATTCATAGTAAAAAATCTGTGGCTTGCTATCCGGAGCATCGCTCAAATGCAACATTAGTACAGTACTTACTCGATATTTCTTTGTAAAAAGCAGTATCCAATGACACTAAGCTGCTTGTCACGTATATACGCGCTATGAATATGAATAGACGGCCTCATAGTGAACGAACGCTTCCCTTATCAGAGAGCTTGTGTGATTATCATTTCATACATGTTAACAGGGATTTGTGTGGATGATAAAACACTGGACTCTACCCAACCACTTGACCCCCCCCCCCCCCGTCCGAATGAGGTTTATACAGATACCGAGGTCGATTACCTGTAATACTACCAAAAGTATTCTTTTGTTATTTAGTGTAAAAATTATGGGTAATTACATAATTTGTACCAGATACAACATAAAAGCAATCAATAGCTGGATACCGGCAAGCTAGGTGGACATATGCTCCAGCCGTGAACTATTACATGTATAGCAATTAATAGCTGAAAAGAGGCGAGTTAGATGGACACAATTACTCTCGACTGCCTTCATAGATTTAGCGAAATTCGATTTTTTCCCTTTGCTTTTAACTTCATAATTACTTTGATTTTTTTTATTTAAGAAATTATATAGTTATCAGATCACCAAATATTTCTTCCAGTACTCTTAACGAAAGTAAATCAATACTGCCGAATAGCATCATACTACCGAGCACAACACTGCCGAATTTCATAGCACAGCATCGCGTGATGCGAATCTAACAGGTCCTGAATTTCTTCGGATGGAAAATATTCATTTTGTTTGCATTAATTATCAATTGCACAAGGGAGGGAGTGAGTATTGTGACTGCACTAATTACCTGATGTACTCTGCACATTCTTTAGTGAATGTACTCATTCTAGTGTGTTGGCCTTGAAAGCACCTTAATTAGCACCTGACACGAACAATTGTTTCAAGGTCTCCATCGAATACGGTGGCTTCTAAATGATCTACCTAACCCTAACGTCGCATGTTTACCCTCGCCCCGATAGGGGCAGAGGGTATTGTAATTGGGTCTGTCCGTTTGTATGTCTGTCTGTTTGTTTGTCTGTCTGTCCGCGCGCATATCTCAAAGGAGAATGGTCTGATCAACATGAAACTTATAGAGATGAAGCGGTATCTCAGTGGCTCGGTCCTCCTCGAATCTGGTCAAAATCGGACAAAAACTGTTGCCATGGCAACGGGAAATGTAAAAATCAATAATTGACCATAACTTCGGTTCTAATCAAGATAATTTTTTCTAACTAATTTTGTGTTTTTTTATGGCCAATTCCTGATCATCTGATATATAGCCCGTGGTCGTACGACCAAAACTCTCCATTATCGCCCGATGTCGAAAAATTGGGGGTCACGATTTCCGTTATTTTTGGTCAGCGACGTTTCAGTGCAAATGTCTGCGCTTATAACTCAAAGGCAAACGTTCTGATCGATTTGAAATTTATAGGGCTGGAGTGCTATGGTAGTGGATCAGTCTCTTTC
This sequence comes from Terebella lapidaria, assembly GCA_949152475.1. Taxonomy (NCBI): domain Eukaryota; kingdom Metazoa; phylum Annelida; class Polychaeta; order Terebellida; family Terebellidae; genus Terebella; species Terebella lapidaria. The sequence goes on along the minus strand of OX424555.1, from coordinate 50,318,423 downwards.
AAATTTTGCCAAAATCGGGTGAAAACGGTTGCCATGGCAACGGAAAAAAGAAAATCACATAATTGGCTCTAACTCCGGTTCTACTTGATATTATTTTTTCCATCTTTTTTTGTATTTTTCTTTGGCCAATTCCCGATCGTTTGGTGTACGATTGATGGTCGTACGACGAAAAGTCTCCATTATCGCCCGATGTCGAAAAATTGGGGGTCACGAATTCGGTTATTTTTGGCCAGCGACGTTTCCGTGCAAATGTCTGCGCTCATAACTCAAAGGCAAACGGTCCGATCAATTTGAAATTTATAGGGCTGGAGTGCTATGGTAGTGGCTCAGTCCCTTTCAAATTTTGCCAAAATCGGGTAAAAACGGTTGCCATGGCAACGGAAAAAAGAAAATCACATAATTGGCTATAACTCCGGTTCTAATCAATATTAAATTTTCAACTTATTTTTGTATTTTTCTTTGGCCAATTCCCAATCGTATGGCGTACAACCGATGGTCTAAAGACCAAAACTCTCAATTATCGCCTAATTTTAGTTACTAAATCTGAAGGGCGAGGGTCTGCAATCTCTGATTGTCTCGTTTGTCATTGTATTTCAGACGTACCAGCATATAATTCGAGAGTACTGAAGTTCCATTTGCAAATGATATTGTTTGAGCACGTCTGGAGTGAAACGAAAAAAATACACTGGGTTGTGAATGGCACGCCCGTTCACTTGATGTAAACACAAGGAAACTTTTGTTTAATGTCATTGTATAATCTCAAAAGGACTACGCTGTTTCTGCATGGTCAAACAATTTCTTTGGTCTCGGGCTCATTTGGAACAAAACAACAATTACTTAATGTACTAGGTAAAAGTCATAAATACGGTGTACATAAAAATAACAATTTTTAGGTACAATTGTACTATTTTTATCATATATCTTCCATTGTATTCAAAACATTCAGTATTTTTTACATGTAAAGTGTCAACCTTCCGTCCGCATCTTGTCTGGAGCAAATGGACCATGTACTGGAAATGAGTCATCGGACTTTTGTATACAATCCATGGGCCAGGTATATCATAAACTGTATTATGTGTCATCTATTCATCTTATAATTTTATATATGTATGTCTATTTGTACTATATTTGTATGGTTTTCTGGTGTCAAAATAAATCAAATAAAAAAAATGTTTAAAAATCTGTATAAAAAATCTACTTATTATACAGATATCACCTGAATAAATTTTTAATCCACAAGTTTCAACAACGACGCTTGACTAGTTAAAACTAGTTTGTTGCTCATATTGTATCCGATGTTTTCATCCGTTTGGAAACACTGGATCTCTCCCTTATACAATGGTGTACATTTGCCACCAAACTGTGCTTTCATGTCTGTGATTTGTCTCGTCAATGCTCTGTTTACGGTAAATTTTATTTATTTTACAACAATTGATGAACAAGCAAGTGCTTATATTAACATCTCTTGTTGGCTCGGATCTTGGCGTAAGGGTGGTCATTATCGTGGGAGGAAACCAGAGAACCTGGTGAAAACCCATTCGCCCGGTTTGGCGACCACATACCACCTCACATACTGCCGAGGCCGGGGATCGAACCCGTGCCCAAACCGACAGCATTGGTGAGAAGTCAGCCCACATACGAACTGAGCTAACCGGGCAACCAAATGCTCTGTTTGTCATTTTTATCTGCCCATACCGATTTTACACGTCTACGAGCTTCGAGCTTGAAATATACGACCTTATCTTATTTAAACTGACATATTTGAGTCCAGGGCTTGCAAAAATCATTCAAACGTTCAAGCTGACCATTCCAAAATCAAATGATTTTCCATCCACAACTCCGCTCGATGACGCGGAGTTCAAGAATACCAATTGTTAACACTGTTCTTGTTTTGGCCACTTCTGTTCGAAGCTCGTGTGTTGCCACGGCAACGCACCGTCCTTCTCTCGATCCACTATACTAAAACAATGGTCTTACGTCATCCCTTGCTCTCGTGCGCTGGCAGTATAAATATTGCCAGCCCGCTTTGTCTACTCGGAGTTGTCTCAGAGCTAGCACTAGTCCGTAGGGGCGCACGCCCTACGGACTAGCGGCCTCTCGCCCTGGGATGGTGTGACACAGGCTCTGTCAACCGTCTTGCTGTCCGGGGTTCTATCCCCACAGCGGACCGTTGGCGAGCCGGCCAGCTACAACCAACACCACGGTGATAATGCTATATCTGATGTCCGACTGTCCGGGCTTGCTCGGCGGAGTGCTACTTGGTTAACGTTCTAAAGTAATTACCTACGCCCGCAATGACCAGCGGTGAGCGGACCATCAACAAGGATCCGGGAGAGCGGGCATCATACTTTACATTGGTGCCGTAACCAGGATCAGTCCGACGGTGTCCCATATTGCACCCTACTGTCATAGTGTCTTCACTCCCTCGTCCCTGGGGACCGCCTGCTCCTCCAGGACACTTCGAAATGAAGACAAAATCAAATTGGACGAAGACAAAGAAGCCACACCCACTCCCAGATCAACTGAGCTAGGCCGTGATGACACCGGTCACGCGGAGGAATGTCCGGATGACACGCAGGATCAGACCCGGTCCGCGGAGACGACCCCAGCGTCCCAGACTCCCTCCTCGGATGTAGAATCGAACCCTGCAGGGGTTGCAACATGTGTTGCGGCCGGAGTTTGACTCTGTCATTCTAGGCGCGACTGGCGGATCTGAAGACAGATTAACCCCACGCCCTCCACTGCCCGGACCACTGCATCATCCCATGCTCTCCACTCCGGCGCCTCTGGCCCAGGGAATCGAGTGCCAGTGACCACGGCCAGTCCTGGGCAGTTTGATAGACTGTACCGGCTACCTAACCCGGCTGTGTTAATCCCCTCGAGGACCCCTCGCCCGGGTGTCGGTCAGTCTATTTGTAGTGCGGTAGACCAACTCACCAACTCCCTTAACGAGCTGGACCCCGCTGGCCGCTATGACCGTGGCCGGTCGCCCCATGCAGGGCAGCCTGATCGTAGGACTTGCTCACCTTCACCGTGACACCAGCCCTCTACGGGCAGCTGACAGAGAATGAGCGGTGGTTGATCCGGATGGCGCTGGATGAATATAAGTGCTGTCAGCCCGTTGCATTGAGCATGGATCCTACGATCCCCTACAGCCCAGGGATGACCAGTCCGCTGGTCCAGTCCTTGGTCCGTCTGAGCTCACAGGCGCCGGTGACCCATGTCATGGGACCCGCACCTGTGCCGTGGCTTGGAAGCACCACGTTGGCCACGACCTCCACTGCTCCGGCTCCAACCGCTGCCGCATGGTCAAGCTATCCCACTCCAAACAGTGCTACAGCTCCGACCGCCGCCGCATGGTCGAGCTATCCCACTCCAAACAGTGCTCAGGGAACAAGCTGGCGACCGGTAGCTTCTGCCTCAAGCTACGCCGGCTAGCCTGCCTCGCCTGCATCCTATCATTTAGAATCGACGGGTGTTCCCTCCGCACTCAGTCAGAGAGGGATGTTTGTGGGTACCTTCCCGTGGGCAGATCCTAGCTACCCTGCACCCACGTCCATGGCATACGGATCTGCTGCTGTGGGTCCCGCCGCACGTAGAGCCGACGCTTGGGCTGCCCCAATTTACGCCACCGGCTCTGGATCCGGATCAGACATCCGGGAGTTGTCCTGTGTCACCCATGTCTGCATCACCCGCGGACGAGCCAGATGATTCTCAAGTATATATAACTCCTTTGGGAGTGGTCCTTGAGGATCCTCCGCCACTGAGGCAGACAACAAGGACTCTGTAGCGGAACCCAGTGCCCCGGGTGACTCTGGTCATTCGACGTGTGCGCTGGTTAGGGATCCATGCGGGTACCTGCTCTTGTCTTTTGGGTGGGAACCAGTACGGTTCCTTGTTGGTTCCGGCTCAGAGGTTACGCTCGTAGCCACGGGGATGTACAAGCGGGAGCTTGGGATGAACTTCCTTCATTGGGATGAACTTCCTTCAGATCCACCGGGTGATCGCGGACTTCAGCTCCGGCAAACTCCGGATGGGAGAGGACACACACTACCTCTTCCAGGTGGGTCCATCCCATTCATTCCAACTCCGGGTGGTGCGCAGTGTCACCCTACAGTGAGATGATCATTGAGGCCCGACCGCACCACCCGCACATGCCCCTCGATGGTCGTCCCTGTATAGTAAAATCATTGAGTAATTTCGCCCGGGATACAGGACTCACACTAGGTGGGGCTCTAGTCAAGTCCAACACTAGTATGATGCCTATTCTCGTGGTGAATCCCACTGCTGGTGATGATCCCTTCACCCTGCCGGACCATTTGGAATGTCCTGGATGAAGATCAGCGTCAAGCTCTCCGCAAACTGCTCTAGCAGTATGCGGATGTGTTTATGAGTCCTGATGGTGCAGTTGGCATAACAGACATAGCCAAACACAGCATCGACCTCCTGGACGAGCGTCCGATCAAACAGCGTCTACGACCAGCAGCTTTCGTGCACCAAGAAATCATCGATCAGGTGCAGGAGATGCTCGAGCTAGACTTCATCGAACCCAGTGATAGCCCTTGGGCCAGTCCTGTGGGTATGGTAAAGAAGAAGGACAGCTGGAGGTTCTGCGTGGATTATCGTAAGCTTAACGATGCCACACAGAAGGACTCATACCCTCACATCAAAGACACCTTCGATGCCCTAGCCGGGTCGCACTATTTCTGTGCCCTGGACCTAGCATCCGGGTATTGGCAGGTGGATATGAATGAGGACGATAGTGCGAAAAGTGCCTTTGTCACCAAGAATGGTCTCTACCAATTCAAGGTAATGCCGATCGGGCTCTGCAACGCTCCCGCGACGTCTGAGTGCCTCATGATTATGGTGCTAAAAGGGTTCGTCTGGAAGCGATGTATGGTGTACATCGACGATGTCGTCGTGTATTTCCTTCGAGGAAACCTTCACCAACCTTTAGATGGTGCTCCATCGCATCCGCAGCCAGGCCTTAAACTGAAGCCTAACAAGTGGGAGATCTTCACCCAGGAGATCTTGTCATAAGTACAAAAATCCGGACTGCGCAGGAATGACACCATTCCAGCATGGCGAGGATTCTTCCTCAGACTCGGAACTGGACCTTCCAGGGAGGCCGCCGCACCCTTCAGTACCACAAGTCTGGCATTGGTCCACTCCTCCATCGGGATGACACCGCACGCGATGCTGTACAGTCGGGAGCTCAATCTGCCCATGGGTATCATGTATCCAACTGCAGCGGAAACCGGCGCAGTACCACAGTGCAGGCGCGAATACGAACGCCCATGACTTTGCACGAGCGTGCCTGGATAAGTCCGCTATCCGGCAGAAGCGAGGCTACAACGCCCATGCTAAGGGTAGGCCCGCTTTTGCGGAAGGCGACGAGGTGCGCTATTACTATCCACCGGCCAAACAGGGCAACAAGTTTGCATGGCCGTGGATCGGTCCGTTCACCGTACTGAAACAGGTGACAGAGGTGGACTACCGGATACGTCGGGATTCAAAAACATATCAGGTCAAGGTCAAAGTTATCCCTAATACTCCTGAGAGATGTTTGTCTAGGGCCACAAGTTCGAAAATGACGTCTGTTTCACTCCATGACGCACCGTTTCAGAGATATCGACGTAAATGAAAAATGCTGACTCAGCAAAAAAATGTTCAGGTCAATGTCAAAAATTATCCTTGACACCCTCTTAGGCATTTTGTCTAGGGCGACGAGTACGAAGCACAGTTTCCTGAGATATCGACGAAAATGATAAAAGCCCACAAGATTTTGATATCAAGGTTAAAGTTCATTCCTAATACTAGACATGTTCGTCAAGGGCGAGAGTCTGAAAGGCTATAGCTCTACGATACACTGTTTCCGAGATCTCGATTAAAACAAAAATTGTTGACTCAACAAAATTAGGCTAAGGTCAAAATTGATCCTAATTACCCCTAAGACATGTTTGTCTAGGATGACCTCCGTGCAATGTTTTGCAGTCATTTTCGAAAGTTTTTTTTTTCATTTAAAGTGCGAAAACAAATTTCGAAATTTACATCGATTTCATCTACATAATATGTCTGAGCACAGTGAGCAGTGGTGATATATCAACATTTCCAATAGTAATATGATATCCAATAGATCTAGTAATAATCCATGTTACTTTAATATATATCTACGTAGGCGTGCAATAATACAATTAAGGCCTGAAACATTCATTACTGCCTATGATGAAAAATAGTTGCTACGTTACCCACTATCAACATGTTGGCCACATTCGTGCATAAATAAGTGCAAAACTCCAAGAGACATTTCCATACATTTTCGTAATGACATTACATCACAAACAATTAGATTATATATAGCCTATACATCACCATCTACTTTAGTCAAGTCTCATCTACTGTTTACACTTGATACTACATCCCACTTGTCTGACTCTAGATGTCAATGACACCAAACTGTGTGGGTCTGGGGCCCTCGGCCATAGAGTCGAGGTACTGGGGGTCTCGGGTGGAGGATGTACTAGCCTCTCCCCTAGCCTCCGCATATATATCCGTCGGCCGGTACAGGGCCGCACGCTCCAGGCTCTCTGGCTCCGTCAGGTCCATGTGGGTACTCTGAAATAACGCCGCATATTCAATTGCCGCATGTGCCGTTACCTGTATGTGTACTTTCTATCTCCATGAAAAAAAAACGGGAGTACTATACCTGTCCTGCCCGAGGTGCCTTCTCATCCCCTCGCTCCAGGGCTAGGTTGTCCAGGCCCGGCCCCTTGGCCGGTCTGTACTCCAGCAGCGCTGCGTCTAGAATCTCGTGGCCCTGCGGCTCCAGGTAATCAGGGATGTCTAACCAGAGGTCCGACGGCACACTACTGGTAGGACCGGGGGAGAATTGTTCGTTAATTTCAAAGGCATAAACACAAAAAGCACAAAAAGTGAATAAAGTAAAAAATGTCAGCATACCCAGAGGGGTAGGACACGACGCTGGGGAGACCGGAGTGGGCGGTCAGGTCCCTGTGGTTGTAGCTGCCCGTGTCATGGGACTGACAGAGGACTGCCAACAGAATGATAACCACCAGCCCAGCCACACCCAGCACCACAATCAACACTAGATTTCTCGTGTCCTTATCCACCTTGATGCCATCTACAACAATATATTCTCGCATTGATATTAGATAAATATTCTTATTGATGATATTATTTTTGAAATGCCAAAACAGTTGCGCAAGCATGGGGTACCTGTGTTGCACCTCTTGGAGCAGTCGACCAAGAAGTTCATCCTGCACTGGCCGCTCTCTGGGTGGTAGACTGACTTGGCCGAGTTGGTTTCCTCGCAGTCTCGCAGGTTCCACAGGCCATTGGAACACTCGTAAAATAATTCACACTTATACATGTGTGCAACCCTCTCGCCAGTTTCACACGCCGACAGCGCATGACACGCTTCTGTTTCATAGAGACCGGTGTCATGCGAATATTCACGAGAAACTTGATGGAATTGGATAATTCTTATTGGACTTCTTTCAGCGACATAATTATGTTTGACATACCTGCACTAGATGCCATTGTTGTAGGATCCGCAGGGTTGGAGGCTGATATAATGAGCGTGGTTGTCCTCGTGAGCCTGGTGTTGTTGGTTGTTGTTGGTTCAGTGTTTTTTCCTTCAGCAGTTGTTGGTTCAGTGGGTTTTGGCTTAGTTGTTATTGGTACAGTATATCTAGATGTTAGTTCATTTGCTGTTTTTTCAATCGTTCGTTCAGCTGTCGTTGGTTCAGCTGTTAGTTCAATTGTTGCTTGATCAGTGGTTGTTAGTTCACTGGTTTTTGGTTCATGTGTATTTCGTTCAGTTGTTGGTTCAGTGGTTGTATGTTCAGTGATTGTAAGTTCAGTTGTTGTTGGTTCAGCGGCTGTAGGTTCAGTTGTTGTTGGTTCAGTAGTTTTTGGCTCAGTGATTGTTGGTTCAGTTGTTCTTGGTTCAGTGGTTGTTGGTTCAGTTGTTGTTGGATCAGTTGTTGTTGGTCCCGTGGCTGTAGGTTTGGTTGTTTTTGGTTCAGCGATTGTTGGTTCAGTTGTTTTTGGTTCAATGGTTGTAGCTTCAGTTGCAAATTCAGTTGTTGTTGGTTCAGTTGTTTTTAGTTGAGTGGTTGTTGGTTGAGTGGTTATTGGTTGAGTGGTTGTTGGTTCAGTTGTTGCTGGTTCTGTTGTTGTTGGTTCAGTTGTCGTTGGTTCGGAGGTTGCAGGTTCAGTGGTTGTGGGCTCAGCTGTTTTTGTTTCAGTCGTTTTTGGTTCAGTTGTTGTTGGTTCAGTTGCTGTTGGTATAATTGTTGTTGGTTCAGTGGTTGTTGGTTCAGTTGTTGGTTCAGCTGTTGCAGGTTCAGTTGTAGTAGGTTCAGTTTTTGATGGTTCTGTTGTTTTTGGTTCAGTGGCTGTAGGTTCAGTTGTTATCAGTTCAGTTGTTGTTGGTTCAGCTGTGGTTGGTTCATTTGTTGTCAGTTCAGTGGTTGTTGGTTCATTTGTTGTTGATTCAGCGAGTATAGTTTCAGTTGTTGTTGGTTCAGTTGTTGATAATTCAGTTGTTTTTGATTCAGTGGTTGGTGGTTCAGTTGTCGTTGGTTCAATGGTTGTTGGTTCAGTTATTTTTGGTTCCATTCTGGTTGGTTCAGTTGTTGTTGGTTCAGTTGATTTTGGTTCACTGGTTGTTTGTTCAGTGGTTGTTGGTTCAGTTGTTGTAATTTCAATTGTCGTAGCTTCAGTTGTTGTTGGTTCAGTGATTAGTGGAGCAGTTCTTGTTGGTACAGTGGTTGCTGGTTCAATTGTTGTTGGGTCAGTTTTTGATATTTCAGTGGTTGTAGATTCAGTTGTTGTTGGTTCAGTTGTTGTTGGTACAGTGGTTGCTGGTCCAGTTGTTTTTGGTTCAGTGGTTGTTGGTTCAATGATTGTTGGCTCAGTTTTTGTTATTTCAGTGATTGTACTTTCAGTTTTTGCTGGTTCAGTTGTTGTTGATGCAGTGATTGTTGATTCAGAGGTTGTAGGTTCAGTTGTTATTGGTTCAGTTGCTGTTGGTTCAGCTTTCGTTGGTTCAGTGGTTGTAGGTTCAAGTGTTGTTGGTTTATTTGTTGTTGGTTCAGTTGTTGATGGTTCGGTTGTTGTTGGTCCAGTTGTTCTTGGTTTAGTGGTTGGTAGTTCAGTTGTCGTTGGTTCTGTGGCTGTTGGTTCAATTGTTGTTGGATCAGTTTTTGTTGGTTCAGTGGTTGTAGGGTCAGGTTTTGTTGGTTTAGTTGTTTTTGATTCAGTGGTTGTTGGTTCAGTTGTTGTTAATTCAGTTTTTATTGGTTCAGTTGTTGGATCAGTTGGTTTCGGTTCAGCTGTTGTTGGTTCAGTGGTTGTTGGCTCAATTGTTGTTGGATCAGTTGTTATTTCCGTGGTTGTAGTTTCGGTTGTTGTTGGTTCAGTTGTTGTTGGTGCCGTTGTTTCTAGTTCAGTGGTTGTCATTTCAGTGATTTTTGGCTCAGTTGTTGGTTCAGTTGCTTTTGTTTCAGTTGTTGTTGGTTCTGTGGCTGTTGGTTCAATCGTTGTTGGATCAGTTTTTCTTGGTTCAGTGGTTGTAGGGTCAGGTTTTGTTGGTCTAGTTGTTTTTGATTCAGTGGTTGTTGGTTCAATGGTTGTTGGTTCAGTTTTTGTTGGTACAGTGGTTGTTGGCTCAATTGTTGTTGGATCAGTTGTTTTTTCCGTGGTTGTAGTTTCGGTTGTTGTTGGTTCAGTTGTTATTGGTGCCGTTGTATTTAGTTCAGTGGTTGTCAGTTCAGTGATTTTTGGCTCAGTTGTTGTTTCAGTTATTTTTGGTTCAGTAGATGTTGGTTCAGTTGTTGTTGGTGCCATTGTATTTAGTTCAGTGGTTGTTGGTTCAGTGATTGTTGGCTCAGTTGTTTTTGGTTCAGATGTTGATGGTTCATTTGTTTTTGGTTCAGTTGTTGTTAGTTTCGTCATTATAGGTTCAGTTGTAATTGGTTCAGTTTTTTTTGGTTCAGTTATTGTTGGTTCAGTTGTTGGTTCAGTTGCTTTTTGTTCAGGTGTTCTTGATTCAGTTGTTGTCGGTTCAATTGTTGTTGGTTCAGATGTGTTTGGTTCAGTGGTTGTTGGTTCAATAGTTGGATCAGTTGTTGTTGGTTCAGTGGTTGTAGTTTCAGTTATTGTTGGTTCAGTGGCTTTTGGTTCAGTGGTTGTTGGTTCAGTTGTTGTTGAGTCAGTGGCTGTTGGTTCAGTTTTTGTTGATTCAGTTGTTGTAGGTTCAGTTGCTGTTGGCTCAGATGTTGTTGGTTCAGTTGTTGTTGGTTCAGTGGTTGTTGGTTCAATGGTTGTTGGCTCAGTTGTTGTAGGTTTTTTTGTTGTTAGTTCAGTTATTGTTGGTTCAGTTGTTGTATGTTCAAATGTTGTTGGTTCAGTTTTTGTTGGTTCAGTTGTTGTAGGTTCAATTGATGTTGATTCAGATGTTTTCGGTTCATTGGTTGTTGGTTCAGTTGTTGTAGGTTCAATTGTTGTTGGTTCAGGTGTTTTTAGTTCAGTGGTTGTTGGTGCAGTGGTTGTAGGTTCAGTTATTATTGGTTCAGTGGCTTTTGGTTCAGTGGTTGTTGGTTCAGTTGTTGTGGGTTCAATTGTTGTTGGTTCAGATGTTTTTGGTTCAGTGGTTGTTGGTTCAGTTGTTGTTGGTTCAGTGGTTGTAGGTTCAGTTATTGTTGGTTCAGTGGCTTTTGGTTCAGTGGTTGTTGGTTCAGTTGTTGTTGGGTCAGTGGCTGTTGGTTCAGTTTTTGTTGGTTCAGTTGTTGTAGGTTCAATTGTTGTTGATTCAGATGTTTTTTGCTCAGTTGTTCTTGGTTCAGCTGTTATTGGTTTTGTGGTTGTAAGTTCAGCTTTTGTTGGTTCAGTTGTTTTTGGTTCAGTTGTTGTTGGTTCATTTGTTGGTGGTTCTGTGGTTGTAGGATCAGTTGTTGTTGGTTCAGTTGTTCTTGGTTCATATGTTGTTGGTTCAGTTGTTGTTAGCGCATTCGTTGGTGGTTCTGTTGTTGTACTTTCAATTGTTGTTGGTTCAGTGGTTGTTGGTTCAGTTGTTGTAGGTTCAATTGTTGTTGGTTCAGATGTGTTTAGTTCAGTGGTTGTTGGTTCAGTTGTTGTTGGTTCAGTGGTTGTAGGTTCAGTTATTGTTGGTTCAGTGGCTTTTGGTTCAGTGGTTGTTGGTTCAGTTGTTGTGGGTTCAATTGTTGTTGGTTCAGATGTTTTTGGTTCAGTGGTTATTGGTTCAGTTGTTGTTGGTTCAGTGGTTGTAGGTTCAGTTGTTGTTGGTTCAGTGGCTTTTGGTTCAGTGGTTGTTGGTTCAGTTGTTGTTGAGTCAGTTGTTGTTAGTTTTGTGGTTGTAAGTTCAGCTTTTGTTGGTTCAGTTGTTTTTGGTTCAGTTTTCGTTGGTTCAGTGGTTGTTGGTTCAGTTGTTGTTGGTTCATTTGTTGGTGGTTCTGTGGTTGTAGGATCAGTTGTTGTTGGTTCAGTTGTTCTTGGTTCATATGTTGTTGGTTCTGTGGTTGTCGGTTCAGTTGTTGTTGGTGCATTCGTTGGTGGTTCTGTTGTTGTACTTTCAATTGTTGTTGGTTCAGTTGTTGTTAGTTCTGTGGTTGTTGGTTTAGTTGTTGGTTCATTGGTTGTTGGTTTATTTGTTGTTGGTTCTGTGGTTGTAGATTCAGTGGCTGTTAGTTCAGTTGTTGTATCAATGGTTGTAGGTTGAGTTGCTAATGTTTCAATTGTTTTTGGATCAGTGGTTGTTGGTTTAGTAATTATTGATTTGGTTGTTGTTGGATCAGCGATTGTTGGTTTAGTGCTTGTTAGTTCATTGGATGTTTCAGATGTTTTTGGTTCGGTTGTTGTTGGATCAGATGTCGTAGGTTCAAAGTTTGTTGGTTCAGTTGTTGTTTTTGGTTCAGTTGTCGTTTGTTCCGATTCTGTATGCTGTATAGTTGTTGATTCATTCGTTAGGTCATGTGTTGTCGGGTGAGATATTGTTAGTTCAGTGATTTCAAGTTGCGTCGTTGTTAAATCTGGTGATGCTTGGTTTGTCGTTGATGCTATTTCAGTTATTTCTGCCTGTGTTGTTTTTGTTGTTGTTGTTTCGTTTGTTGTCAGTTGTGTTGCAGTTGATACTATTGACATGGTGAATTGTGGTGTTGATTGAATTGTCGTGAAATTCTGACATAGATCGAAAGGAATTTGTTGACATCTAGCGACATTGTTGATGCAGGGTTGTATCTCGGAAGCTTTGGAGACATCGTAATGCGGCTGCTCGGGCGTACAATCGACACTAATCCAGTCACCTGCCACACAGGCGAAATACTTGGTGCAGTAGTAGCGATCTGGTACCGTCTTGTAGTCGTCACACGCCACAGGTGCCGTGAAACACGGGGCTGCACATCATCCAAAAATACATTGTATGTGTGATAAATGTACCAAGAGAAATTTTTAACATGTATTTTTGGTAGGTTCGGTTGCTGATGGTTCAGGAATATTGTGGAACTGTTCAACTAGCCCTTTCCCGCATGAAATGTGATAATTTGCTTGCGTATCGAATGATATATTTTCTACTGGTGCACATAGATTTCAGCTGTATGAAGTACCTGACTCGATAGGTGGTGCCGGGGTGGCGATGGGCGGAGGACAATCCCAGGTGTAGCAGTCGTTGTCGGCGTCACACTGACACGTCTGGTTGCTGAAAGCGCCCTTCCCGCCTCCGCACTCAGAGGCACTCGTTAGCCACTGGTAAGGCGCCACACACTGCTGGTAGACGTCACACTCGGCCGGGGAGGACAGCCGACTCCCCAAATCACACGGGTATGCCGGGTCGCACGGGTCAGCCGCTGACAAAACGGTTTCGATAGAATACATTTTGGTTTACGGAGCGATATAGTTTCCGTCTGGCTGACAACCTATGCACCCGGGGCCTTGTGCACTAGAGATTTGCGCTGGCTAACAACCCCCCCCCCCCCCCGCGCGGGTTGTGGATCCCGCAGCCCGCGGGACGATGCGGGTTTTAATTTTGCACATTTGTGCTGGTCGGGGCGGGTATATTCTCCAGTCAGCGGGTGCGGCATACAATTGCGGGGCAGGTGCGGGTAAGAGCTCTAATTTTGCGGGGTTTTTTTTGTTCATCGAAGCCCGCATTTTTTATAGGCATGTATTACAGTCATTATATCACCCCCACCCCTAATTACCCCCACTGCATGTGTCAAACATCCCACATTCATGTTCCATCTCTCCCTTGCCTTTGATGCCCAGTACTGTCTCACACAGATCAGATAACAATATAGGTGTATAATCGAACATCCTGACATTGAGGTCTAATCTTCAATCAAAATTTTGCAAACATGAGTTGATGATAACATGAGATCAGCAGATTCAGACCAGCTGTGTCGATCATTTAAATCATCAAAGACAACAATAAAAGTGAATAATGTAATATCTTGTGAGAGTGCCAGGGAAAACAACCAGTACAAAACAGACTATTTGAACACATGCACTATAGGCTTACATCATGATAAGGCATTTTCCGTAATGAAAACATGAGCTTCATCGAATATCAAACAGTTGAACTGAACTAAGCATCTAATTTCTGTTATATTTGTGACATATTAGGAAAATATACTGTATACTTCTTTTGCGCGGGCTGCAATAAACGACAACAAGTATAACGCCATGTTTTTAGAAAAACATGGCAGAAAACCCGGCCCTTTTATGTGTGCATGTTTTCCATGGACTCACAATGCTGATTGTCGAGTTCACATTGTAAGAAGTTATCCCATAAAACCTGGTTGAACAGCTTATTTCCATATGAATAAGTCGCACCAATATTAGTAAGGTGCGGTATTCGTCTTTCACCATGGTGATCTAACCCCCCTCATTGGCTAGATAGGCCCCTAGCACCAACTCAAATATACTATAGCTCACTAATGTGCTCAAACCGCACCTCAAACACTAAATGAATGTCATTTAATCCGTCTGTCACCTTTTTAATCCTTATTGAATTTAGAGGAAGGTGCAGTGTATGATACTTGGGCCCAGTTGATATAGAAAGTCAGACAATCAGTCACATCAAAGTAACTGATGCGGGAAATTGTGTACGTCCTCAGCCAAGTTATCTCCCCAAGTCTGTTTAGATGTACCGTATCCTTGTCAGATCGCCAGTGCCGTCGGCTGCTCTGTTAAAATCATCCTACTGAATTCCAGTTCCATAAGTCGCCCCATAATCTACCTTCTAGTTTAACATGCCGCATTACCAATATCCTGTAAACATCACTATAGGTACACACAAGGCGCCTTTATTTAACACTTTCCACAATCAGGTCTAACCCCTTCCCGAAGATATGCAAGAAAATATCGATAGGACATAACAGCCTATCATGAATGATAAAACAATTTTCACTCCCTTTAAATATTCATAAACAGGTGGCAGGATTTGATATACGTGCAGGCCTATTACAATGAATAAATATGTAGTTCCTGCACACTAGGCCCCTATACTCTGATTTTTCTAACTTGTTTACACCGGTTTTTGACGATATCTTTGTGATGCTAAATGGTATCGTTCTATAATTTGGCATACTTCACCTCGGATACAAACGGCAATTTTCTACCAAATTTCAGACTTCTATCGCAATGATTGAAGAAGTTGGCAATCTACCCCAATGTTAAATTTCAGCCAAAAACGGGATCTCGAGAATCTGAGCTTATTCGAGGATTTAATCCTTTTAACATCCAACAGGATTTGAAGTATTGTTGTAATTTTAGACCAGATGACACATTGGGGGTGTATTTTACACAACCATGTTGATTTTGAAAGATTGTACCACTACAAAACCGAGCAAATGCACGAAATTGTGTGCGGACCCAAAAACTAAATGACAGGGCTAAATTTAACACAGGAGTAGATTGCCAACTTCTTCAATTTTCGTGATAGAAGTCTGAAATACAGTAAATAATTGCCGTTTGACTCCCAGGTAAAGTACGCCAAGTTATAGAACGATACCGTTTAGCATCGCAAAAATATCAGCGAAAAACTGTGTAAACGAGTTAGAAAAATCAGAGTATAGCTGGGCATATATACAAAATTGAGACTGAAATTTAACATTGGGGTAGATTGGCAGCTTTTTCAATTCTCGAGTAGAGATCTGAAATTCTGCAAGAATTTGCCGTTTGACACCCAGATGAAGTATGCCACGTTACCATTTAACATCGCAATAATATCAGTGAAAACGGTGTAATTGAGTCAGTAAAATCAAATATTACGTATGTCCAAGGTGGAATCGCTCGCTATCCGTACAACTTACCACGAATATATAGTAGTCGGGCTAACCGGCGTCAGGCCGGACAAATAGCCGTAGATGTATAGGCCGTGTATTCCCCTCCCTGTATGATGTTTCGAGCGGTAGGGGGGAGGTGAGGGGGGGTCATTCAGGAGTTGCATATATGCGGGCAGTCGAGCCATTGAAGCCAGAGTGTACACTCTCTGGCAGTCCAAACGATGCGGAGCTCCGCTCTGGATGTTAGGGACCTACTCTACCTACACTCTGCCTAGATTCATAGATCACATACACATACACATGCACATGCGCTGCGACAAATAGTCCCTGGTCGTCTCAAGAGAAATAGGTTGATAAGCTCAGCATAATCGAAATAATTCGGAATGAGTATTTTAAACTATTGTCTAAAATGCTCAAAAGTAATTCGTCCTTGTCAACCCCTGCAATACAACATATTTCTGGTGGTTACTTCTTGGCGTAGTATTATAAGTATTTACAGTAATTATAACCACACAATTGGAGCGGTCATACTTTGTGAGTTCTAAGATAACTGGCAGGAAAATCGGAAATTGCACTTGCGCATTCGACATGCAATCTAATTTAAAACATTAGTTTCCATTGCCATATGATGATTGTTGTTTCAACATTATTATTAGCAGTGTTTTTGTATCAGCTTAACAGAATATATCGGCTTCTATTTCAAATTCGCGAAACCAACACCAGTGTATGCTGAATGTGAGAGAGTCGTATGGAGAAGTCGGAAGAAGGAAATACATAAGGTGAGGTCAACGACAATCACATATACCCGGCCCTGAGGGGCCGGGAATAAAGCCTTCAGGTTTATGTGGGCTGTTTATCAAAGCTGTGGGTGCGGTGCGGGCTCAGATTTGAAGATACGGGTGCGCTTAAACATTTGACGATGCGGGGCGGTACGGGTGTATACAACAAAATTTTGTACGGTCGGTGCGAGTGCAGGGGCAGGGCCGGGTATATTTGATTGTCGTTGACCTCACCCTTTGTATCTCCTGTCTTCCGACTCCTCCGGACGACTTTCTCAGATTCAGCATACACTGGTGTGGGTTTCGCAAATTTGCAATAAAAGCCGGTACATCCCGTGAAAAACACTGTTGATATTAATGCATTAATTACAGTAATCACTTGACAATGGAGAACGCTGTTTTGAATTAGTTTGCGGCTGGTATGCGCAAGTGCAATTACCAAATCTCCTATACAAATGAGCGTCAGGAAATGTAGTAAAAGGCCAATGTGGGGAATGGGAAGTTTATTTGAGTCTGCATTACTGTAGTTTTGACTAAAAATGGAACAATTTCCAGACCTTTTCCAGACCCATATCAATTCGAAACCCCTATGCACGATAGGTCATTAATATAAATTTAACATGCTACATATTACATAAACTTAACGTAGTCCGCTACAACCATTGAGGTAACGGAGAGTCAAAATTTAAGAGTTATTTCTTGAATATTATCTTTTCAAAATGACCTGATTTTATAAAGTAACTGATCAGCATCCTAATACTGAAAAGAAAACAGGGGGTCACCGTGCTGGTTTCTTCGACATATTCGATCAAAATCACAAACATTTACCTAAAATGACATAAATTATGGCATTTTTGCACATTTTTCTGTCCATAATCACATCTTGCATCGTGATTTCCATGCGAACGAATACGGTGACCCCCTATTTTCTTTTCAGTTTTAGGATGCTGATCAGTTACTTTACAAAATATGTCATTTTGAAGCTCTGGATTATGTTATACAGTTATTTATTTTCAAAAACTCTTTGACCCGCTCCCCTTATTGTTTGGAGCGGACTACCTTAACTTGTACAAAATATGTCATTTTGAAGCTCTGGATTATGTTATACAGTTATTTATTTTCAAAAACTCTTTGACCCGCTCCCCTTATTGTTTGGAGCGGACTACCTTAACTTGTACGCTGAGGCTCCATTATTCACATCTATACATAGAGTATTCGACCTGTAAAACAACATTTTTTTGGGTGAAATATTTCGTCAAACTGCATCGAACGAGAAAAATCGCTACAGACACAGCGCCGTGTCAGGGGTGTTTGACCACCCGTCGCCTTTTGCAATATAATTCCATAAAGATTGTGTAGATTACAAGAGATTCCTATAAAGACAAATCCCTTATATTTATATGCCTTATATTATATCATGATCGCAAGTATACTGGGTACAATATTTGTTGACAAACTTTTTCCCCGACAATTTGAATGGTCGGCAATACGTTCTCTTCAAGAATGGCATCTGTCGGAACAGTGCTCAAGCCAGATGATATCAACAAGCCATCCCCACGGAGTCGGGGAATTCCAGGGAAGACGCTGTCTGATCGATCAAATCTATCGAAGTACTCGCAATATTTTGCGGTTGTTCAGGCATGAAGAAAATTTGAGAACGTTTCACAGTCTAACTGGAATATTTTTTTCAGTGATTGTCTCCATCTGCTTGTGGACACTAAAAATTTTAAAACAAATGCTGCGGTACTATTGCAGGACCGGACCAACGCATCTATCCATGGGCCGTTTTAATCGTATTTAATTCTGACAATTAGAACTCGCATAAGTGTGTGGAGAAATAGCGTGACTGCCGGTGTTGAGTGCTGGGAAGTCTAGCGTGCCGACAGGCCTAACTCAATGTTATAACATAGGGATCGGAGTGGCACCCTGTCGAGCAGAATGGTCGGATAGGCTTGCTGGCACGGAGTGCACTTGAATTAATAAGTCTATTTATTACTAATTGAACATTTTTTGAACATTTATTCCAAACTGATAAGTAGAATTTACAAACATAATCATGTAAATAAAAGAGGCGATTCCTATCAGCTTGAGGGTTACCCAAGACTTCAAGTCTGTACAACGGGTAACCCCGTGACATAAATTACAACGTAAGTTCAAGAACACATAGACGTCCACATAAATACATATGATTTTTTTTTTTTTAAACTGGATGACATATATACATATATAATACAAGGACATATAAACAGTGGTTGGCGACAATATTGCACAATTATGATAATGAATGTAAAAACAATTGAGTGATAGTGTGACGATGAGGAGGGGTGTATAATTATAAGGGCTAAATATATGGCTAATATTTGTTGATGTAGTGTTTTTTAACATTGTTAGAAAATGATTTAATTGTTCGTTTGGATTTGATATCACATGGTAAGGATAGCCAAAGGTTAGGGCATTGATGTAGGAATGTTTTCGATATTCTATGGGTTTTTCTATAGCTAACATGGGGATCATGGTGATGACGCGTGTGATAATTGTGTATGTTATTGTTAGTTTCGAATAACAATTGCAGTGAGGGAGGCAGCGAACCGTTGACATAAGAAAACATATACTTGCACAGTTGCAATTTATAAATATCGTCTAATTCCAGTATTCTGGTGGATTTATAAAGCGGAGATGTACAGTGGCTGATATATGCCATAGTATTATTCTTTAGTTTCCAATTATTTACGATATTTTCCAGACGGTTGTAATACACGTACTTAATATTAAATACGCGTTCTTATTGTTTAAATACGCGTACTTATTATTAAATACGCGTATTTAATATTAAATACGCGTACTTAATATTAAATACATGTACATAATGTTAAATACGCGTACTTAATATTAAATACACGTACATAATATTAAATACGCGTATATAATATTAAATACGTGTACTTAATATTAAATACGCGTACTTAATATTAAATACGCGTACTTAATATTAAATACGCGTACTTAATATTAAATACACGTACAAAATATTAAATACGTGTATTTAATGTTAAATACACGTACTTAATATTGAATGTGTTCATTATATTTGACTTTGCAGATGTTTCGAATGCATCGTTTTTGTATTTGTTCTATTTTCTGTATCTGTGACTGTACAGCAGAACCCCAAACAAGTATCCCATATTCAATATGTGGATGTATTAGACTGTAATATAATAACTTTAGATTAGAACGTGATAATACCCTTTTCGCTGAGTTAATGGCATATGACCCACTTGACATTTTTTTGCAGATATGATCAATGTGTTTTGTCCATTCTAGCCTTTCGTCGATATGAACACCTAGGAATTTAGTACATTTAACACGCAAAATTTTTTGATTCCCAAGATTCAAACAATTCAAATTATCAGTTTCCGTTTTCGAAGGTTTTGGTGCGAATATGACGAAATTTGTTTTCTGCACGTTTAGAGACAGTTTATTCGCAGCAAACCAGTTAGACAATGTAGTTAGGTCGTGCTCAATATTACGACACATGGCTTGAATATCTCTGGATGACAGATACACAGTCGTGTCATCTGCGAATAGGATACATTTGGAATGAGTCAGAGAATTCAGCAGGTCATTTGTGTATATTACGAACAATAAAGGGCCCAATACGGAGCCTTGCGGAACCCCACCTATATGAATATTTTGCAGTAAATAACTATCAAGCATATAAGTAGACACATGTAACTGTAGATATTTCCTTATTTTTTATTCTTTCTATGCGAAGAAACAGTAAAAAACTGAGTTGTTGTACTGTATGTTTTGTACGATGCGCGCATAAACCTAACAAACCTAACGAATTGCCAAATTGTCAATATTTCATATCCAACTTTCGCAGTAACAACCAAATGATATCAATCGAATAAATGCATTACATGAAAATATATGTACTATTAAAGGCAAATAAGTACTTTTTGTGTTGATTTTCAATTTAAATGATAGCAGAAAAATGAGTTTGAAATGTATATTTTGTTTTGTAACCAACGAGTTTCATTGAATGCGCGCATGCGCAATGAGGCCAATGTTGACCTGCCCATCAGGAAGGCCATGAGAATGACGCCCTTTGACTCAGAACACAATAGAAGCTGATTTCTTTAATGTTGTTCCATAGAGGGTGGAGGGGCGCGCTGGCTGGTTGCTATCATTGCAGTATTCTGTTGGTTTGAAAATTGAGATTACCCATATCAATAGCTATTTATAAAATATACTGTTACTGAGTGCTGTGTATTTTATTTTTGAGTATCACACTATGAATAAAAATTAGCCCAAGGGCTAAGAAAGGTTACCGGACAATATACATTTTAGATATTAGCCTTTTGTCCAGTGACCTTGAAAATAAAGTCACTGATAAATTCAAGGCCATGAAATTTTCAACAAATATATCACTTCTAGTATGTCCACAATAAATTCCTATGCTGTAAAGTCGATAATAAGTGAGACATTAGCCATTCTGTGATGTGACCTTGAAAATGAGGTCAAAGTTCAAGTTCAAGGTTATGAAAATATTCAATATATATCATTCCTCTATATTCGCAATTGATTCCTATGCTGTAAATGTAAGTATCAATCTATTACCACCAATACAATCAGATTTTGATGATGCCAATAAGAAACGTAAAATACTACATTTTGCAATAGAAAAAACAAACAAAGCCCGACCAAATAGTTTATCCAAAGACACACTGGCGTCTTCAGGGGCAGACAATGTGTTAAATGTAGTTGTTTCTACTGTACACCAGATGGAATTAGCATACAACTGCCCAACAACCTATGAAAATAATTTAGAAATCCGAATCTAACCCCATGGAATAGATACATGACAAGTACAAAAGTACCCAATCACAAGCCCGAAGTATGTAAGTATCAATGTAAGTATCAATCTATTACCACCAATACAATCAGATTTTGATGATGCCAATAAGAAACGTAAAATACAACATTTTGCAATAGAAACAAAGCCCGACCAAATAGTTTATCCAAAGACACACTGGCATCATCAGGGGGCAGATGTAAAGATGATAATAAGCGACATATTAGCCATTTTGTTCTCTGACCTTGAAAATGAGATCAGAGGTCAAATTCTAGATCACCAAAATATTCAGCATACATCATTTCCTATATGTTCACTATGGACCCAAAAGCTGTAAATTTGATAATAAGCGAGATATAAGCCATTTTGTATTATGACCTTGAAAATAAAATGACTAACCTTGAAATTTAGGTCAAGGGTCAAATTCAAGGTCACTAGAATATTCAGCATATATCATTTCCTATATGTTCACAATTGATTCCTAAGCTGCAAAGTCGCTAATAAGCAAGATATTGGCCATTTTGTCCTGTGACCTTGAAAATGAGGTCAAAGGTCAAATTCAAGGTCACGAGAATATTCAGCATATATCATTTCCTATATGTTCACAATTGATTCCTAAGCCGTAAAGTCGATAATAAGCGAGATATTAGCAATTTTGTCCTGTGACCTTGGAAATGAGGTCAAAGGTCAAATTCAAGGTCACGAGAATATTCAGCATATATCATTTCCTATATGTTCACAATTGATTCCTAAGCTGTAAAGTCGATAATAAGCGAGATATTAGCCATTTTGTCTTGTGACCTTGAAAATGAGGTCAAAGGTCAAATTCAAGGTCACGAGAATATTCAGCATATATCATTTCCTATATGTTCACAATGGATTCCTAAGCTGTAGAGTCGATAATAAACGAGATATTAGCCATTTTGTCCTGTGACCTTGAAAATGAGGTCAAAGGTCAAATTCAAGGTCACGAGAATATTCAGCATATATCATTTCCTATATGATCACAATTGATTTCTAAGCTGTAAAGTCGATAATAAGCGAGATATTAGCCATTTTGTCCTGTGACCTTGAAAATGAGGTCAAAGGTCAAATTCAAGGTTACGAGAATATTCAGCATATATCATTTCCTATATGTCCACAATTGATTCCTAGTCTCTAATCTCAATATTAAGTGAGATATTAGGCTTAATGTGTCCCATTATAAAGCATGGGAAAATTTAACATGGGAAAGTCACATCTGGGCTGAGTCTGGGCCCAAAATGGCCCACTTCGAGTGATTCAAGCGCAACGAAATTTATACATGTCACAGAAGTACATATGAGGAGTGTTATGCATCAATAAGACGACCATCAAAGTCCAAAATTAGCCATTTTCGACGAGAACGGCCGCTATGACCTTGAAACCAAGGTCAGAGGTCAAATTCAAGGTCACGAGAATATTCAGCATATATCATTTCCTATATGTCCACAATTGATTCCTAGTCTCTAATCTCAATATTAAGTGAGATATTAGGCTTAATGTGTCCCATTATAAAGCATAGGAGAATTTAACATGGGAAAGTCCCATTTGGGCCGAGTTTGGGCCAAAATGGCCCATTTCGAGCGATTCAAGCGCGACGAAATTTATAGACATCATAGGAGTACATATGAGGAGTGTTATGTATCAAAAAGAAAAAAAGTTACTGAACAGATTTTGAGAAAATGGCCGCCAAAGTCCAAAATTGGCCGATTTTCGACAAAAACGGCCGCCATTTTGAAAAAATTGCGAAAATCAAAAAACTAAAAAATACCCCCTTCTTGAATTATTTTTGTGCATTTTTGTGCAAAATTTCAGAAAGATTGGTCCGTAAACAAAAAAGATAAAAATGTGGACGACGCCGACGCCGACGCCGGACGCAACGCCATGCCAATAGGTTAGCGGACCAAAGGTCCGGTAACCTAAAAATGCATTTTTTCCTGTCATAATATTTGAAACTTTATTGAATGCGTACCACAGTCAAGTAAAAAGAAAGGATTAAAGTTTCATAATTGTATCCCTGATTTATATATTCCCACACTCACGTTGCCTACATAACGTTCATTTTCTGACTACAATTTCATGGATGTGTATGACTTTTTTCCAAGAAAGGAAGGTCTAATAGTCCTACCATTCTAAGGTTCTTATGTACTGATATGGTGATGGTTAATACAATTATAAATCTTCAAAGTTTTGCCGACATCCAGAGATATACCCTGTGCATATTCAATGATAGTTTTAGTATGAACTCAAGTTCGGTGACAATACTTATTTTTGGGCGGGGGGGGGGGGGGGGTAATTAAGATAATCAACTTGATCTATTTACGTATCCATGTATATCTCTAATCGAACTATCGTTGGAAACGACCATAACCAACTCGCGATACCGTGTTGATGCACACCATTCTGTGTTGTATCATGCAATTAGATAATGTAATTAGCGGTAATTTTGTGTTGTTGTGAAGAAGTGTTTGAGTCGCCTAATTTGACACACATGTAATATACTTTGATGGAAAATATAAATAATGTTATCAATAAAAAGAGAATTCATTCACACAAAAATCATTCAGTTAAAATAACAGTTCTGAACATTTTTAACGATGATATCAAAAATTCATTTGTCTGTTGCCTTTATATTAACGACGTTATTTAGAAGTCCTCACAGCTAAAGAAATTATTACAGATCAACTGTTTCACTGATGCGATATATCATCATGACATAGTTCCTAAACCAATACTAGTTTATATAGAGACCCATATTATGAACGCAAACTTATTTCGAGCAGAGCTACATCCTCCCCCAGGCCCTCACTCCAATTACGAACGGCCTTATAGGGATGTTTCATATGCACGTTCGTGGAGGCACGAACAGCACGTACGTACGAACCGCATGAACAGGCTGATCTGGAGGGGACCGCTTGTTGTTTCAGAACAGACTACGCAGAGATGACCACAGCCTGAGCGACGCGGAGATGACCAATGCATCAACTGTATACGGGCCGCGACTTAATTTGCATTGTGTTCATAAATTTATCGTCCGATGTGTGTCATGATTAGTAATAGATGTTATCATAGTAATAATAGTAAATATCTTGGATTTATGGAAATATTTTTGCCGTGACATTAGTTATATATTGCTAAAATATAAACCTTTTTCACACCAAACTGTCGAAGTGTGATTAATGAATGTGATTTACAAATTCTGGTACCAGCTGAGAAGACTTTTATGCAATGTGAAGGAGAGACGTGTAATATGGACCACCCCGGGTTGTAGCAGCAGGATGACATATATCTCCATGGTGGTTGACGTAATTATGACGCTCATCATTTGCAACCCTCTGTCATTGAGGAGAGCAACATCATAAAAAGCAGGGTATATGGAATAAAATTTAAATTCCTTGTTACAAAACACTAAACGTAGCATTTGGACGGTTAGTTGTGGTTATGCCTTGAATTCGTAGAAAAACAAATTTCACGGGCCGTGGTCCATTTTAATTACAGGGTGGTCCATATTACACAAAGAGCGTGTAATATGGACCACTTGTATGCTTATTTTACATCTTTCATTACGGTGTCTGTTCCTGTGTGACATCATTCTTATACAGCGCCACATACAAAGTATTTGTTTATACAATTCACACATGTGTAAGATATATCGAATTATTGAGAAGCCTTGCTGGAAAGCGTCTAAAAGTGGTTCATATTACACGTCTCTCCCCTATTTTTTTTGCATATTCTCCAAGCTAAATAAAGTGTTAAGAATATTGTACATAAATCCATAGTTTTTGGCCAAAGCAGTGTGTATATGAAATACATGTTAAAACGACGTACAATATTGAATAATTGTGGGATATAGGACATTGAACAATACAAGTATACATTCCGACTGGGGTATTCCTAGTATGATCACTCGGAATCACTGCCAGATTTTTTCTTTGTCAAACAAACTATAAATTTGTTTTTTTTTGCATTCTGGGACAGATGAACGATGTAAATGCAGTCATATAGGTACATTCCACAAATTGGTCTGAATGGTGACCTACTGTTCCCAGCCGAAGCATGGCTTTTGGTTAACAATATTTACCCATATGGACACCCTCTCATGACTGGATACACGAGTACCACGAGCAAGGAAACGGGCAATCCACAAATCCCCTGACATGTAATTTCATCCAAAACATAATTTTGGATGAAATTTTCATTTTATATTCGAATTATGGTAATGTTAACCCGAAAATTTCTGCGTAATGGATAATTTTTCCATTTTCAATCAACTAATTTTTAATAAAAAACAACCGAACAGATTTCTGCTACCCTTGAAATCATAAGATTTTATTTTCGCAATGACGAATCGTATATATTATCGGCTTTAATTCGTTGTTGGGCTATATGTCATGAGAATTGTGAGACTAAGTCATTGTTCTCTAAATTTAAGCAAAATTCTGTAATCTTGAATGGATGCCTGTAGCGATAAAACGAGCATGGCGATCCATATCAAAATCAAGCACAAATGTTCTTAATTGACAAGCACACCCAGGTTTAAATTCCTCATATATTTCATCAATACTTGATTTCAGTGGAAATTTCCAAAATTGACCCAGTTCGCAGATAATTTGGGTTAAAATTACCTATAATTCCGATACCACACTGAAGAGAATCCTTGATCCAAAGTATGTCTGATTGTTTGTACGAAAAAGTACGAATGATTGTTTAATCGTTTCAGAATGATAATTTAGAAGCAACTTTAAATCACGTGAAAATCTATTATAACACGTGGGGTTTGGCAGGGTAAATGAATTCGAATCAGTGTAATGGGCATCAGCACGCCCGCTAAATGTAACAAGTGATAAAGTGGACATTTTGCCGTCAGTGTTTTATGTGTTAGCATAAAATCTCTCACGAAATATTATATAATTGTACCGATAGCTATAGTGACGATGCTACCATCTGGGCATATAACCCCCACTCCGTCACCCCCACTGATGATTTTATTTGGAAGCGCCCCTGTTAACATTCTCGTGATTTAGCCCCAAGAGCCTGTAATACCGAAGTCACCACTCCTCTGATGGCTATTCTACATTCAACATACAACTCAAAATATTGTGCCGATGTGAGTAGCTGGTGAGTTACTGTAGATCACCCCTTTGATGACGATGGTCTTGATGGAAGTGATGGTATCCAGTTGGTAATTTGTGCTCTTGGTTGATCCGGGTATGAATACCACCCCCTCCCCCCCCCCCCCAAAAAAAAAATTGTAAGTTATTGCTGATATAAGAGGTTAGTAGACAGGCTATGTCGTTTTTTGTATATATTATTATGCGTTATGACTCCTGCCAAAATAACACCGGTCCCCTCCAGATCAGCCTGTTCGTGCGGTTCGTACGTACGTGCTGTTCGTGCCTCCACGAACGTGCATATGAAACATCCCTTATAAGCCTCTTCCCATAACTACAAAGGTCTCTGGGCGTATGCTCGTACAACCTTCATCTCGGCGATTATACCATTCGAAGACAGTAGGCCTATCTGTTGTTATGTAATTTGTTGTTCAATTGTTGACTTACCCGGGTGTACTTTTGATACGAGATCTAGGCATCTGGGCAGGCTAGGCTTCCCAGCACGGCCATTGACCGTACCCATAGACCGATAGGGTTGACAACTCCAATTATTTGATGCATTTAAATCAATGTTGAATTGGGCAACTTCGGATCTGCATTAAAACTTTCCAAAAAAAAAAAAAAATAGGGCTTAGCGGTTGTTAGGGTATGATAGTATAATTATAGTCCTTTAGGAAAATCTTCGTCACTATAGAGCATGATAGTAGGGTAGAGGCGGGCAAAACGCCCAGGTGGGGTAAAACGCCCAGTGGGCATATTCACGCGAATTCTACATGCATGTGCAATTTTGCCTTTGAAATGCCAACACCTGTCAAATGTTTTATTTGAAGGGTTCTTGTCGTAAGCTCCATATATATCTTCACAGGTTCAGTTTTCGTCAGAAACTATAATTTCTTATAATAATGTGTTAACAAGCGGTCTTGTATCACTTTGGAAATGAAGTAGCGGCAATGGAAAACTGGTCTCTGTTGGATGAAGCATGGAGTTTAATCATGCTTTCTTGTCGTTTAGGACGAGTGCTAATGCAGGTATAGACGACATACCATGTTTTGAAATATACTATGCATTGGGGCAACATTAAAGCATTCATATAGGCTAATCATATAATCATACTTCCATCTACAAGCGTTTTGCCTGCATAAGCCAATTTCCCTATTTCAGTATAGAAGTGACCTTGAGATTTGAGGTCAATTTTAGGGTCACCAATAGATCTACCTACTTGCGTTTTGTACCCAGATCCTGAGAGACCAATCTGTACATTTTGGGCCGATATGGGTCTCCCTATTGTTCACAAGAGTTCATAAGACTATTATAGTGTTATGTACATAATATACAAGTATGGGCATGGCATTTCAAATCCATTTGAAAATCCACGCTAAAGTATTTTTATCTGCAAAGGGGCAAAACGCCCACGGTGGGCGTTTTGCCTCAACGGTAGGGTAAAACGCCCATCGATAAGCAAAACAATCTGAATGATCTACAGAAGTTGGTTTGTATTCTGAACGGTACTGTGCTAGTTCAAGTTGTGACGTACCATGAGTCAGGCATTGAGTTGTGGAGACGTTCCAACTTGGGCAAATATTGGGGAAGATTGGAGGATTTCCCCTTAGCATGGGCGTTTTGCCCGCCTCTACCCTACCATTTTTTCATAAAACGACGCTGAATAGGACCCCTGTCAATTTAGCCCGTTTTCAGATCGCAATGGACCTTTTCATAGACTTTCCCGCCAAAATTTCCCGAATGCTGTAATATTCCGACCAATCACAAGTGCTCGCATTCGAGTCATTTAACGGTCGTAAACAAAATCTTTGTAGCGGAAATAAAGCCGATTTTCACATCAAAATGTGCTGAATATGAAGAATTTTCATAAGTACAGTTATCATATTGGCCATTTGTGTTCATTTTATCAATCTGAAACGAAAATAGTACGCGTTTCGTGAGGCGAGTCTAAACGACCGTTTGACATAATGCTAAAACGACGTGCGCCTGGCGCGTGCAATCTTGAGAAGAAACTGGTCAACAGGCTATCCTCCGTGGAGCCCAATCACCGTAATGCAGCATCACGTACGGTCAAAACGATATATAATGTTTGCAAGTTATATATCGTAAATTTAATACGAAGGAGCTAGTTCTTCACGTTAAAAATGTACAATATTCCACCTGGCGTGAGACAGCGCATGAGAAGAGGTAACTATGGCAATGATCGGAGTTGGGTCGTACCACAGATTCATCCACGCTATCATCACATAGATCTTTATCGGACAAAAAAATTTACCTACTTTAACATAGATAGGCTTTTCCAAGATATTACAGTTAATGAATCAAGTGAATACACAATGGAATGAAAATATTCACAAATAAATAGTCTATTTATTTTTGCGAATTTGCTAGACTAAATAAGTAAATTTACGGCAACAGTGTTCATAATTTTTCTGCCGTGTTTTCATGTCATTATTCACGAAAAAGCACGAGGGTACACGGACAACAGAAGAACAAATAGGCTAGTATCAGGAAAAAATGTTAAATCTGCTGTGTAACTATGATTTTGTAGCCTATTTTCCACACGTGAAAGAATGCGAAGGCTTATTCGAGGTTACGGAGCATTGTATATTCGTATTGAATGTTTTAAAATCAGTATCATTTGATTAGTATTTGATTCATAGATTTTCATGCCAAAACATCTACCGCGCTATTTTGAATTATATAATATATGTCCACACGCTACTAGTATAATGCACGCCTATATATTATTTACGGTGGAAGGGGTTCACAGGGTGGTCAATGGTCATAAGCCACGGAGTTTCACGAACGTGGTTTCAGGTTGCCATGACACGCACGTGTGAGCGAGCAGCTTCAGTGGTTAGTTCGATTTAACGGAATAACCCGACGATTGCCGAATATCCATTGTCTCCGAGAGGCCTCTGTGAAAAGGCCCATTGCCGACCTAGCATACATACAGCAAAACTTATCTCTACTCCAAATCCCGGGGAATACCATCGGGATTTTTGTTCTTCCCAAAACCAGACTTACACAGCGCAAAATAAACCAGCACATGGATCAATATCGCTGCGCGTGGTCTCCCTAGGCAACCATACATCTGGCGAGAGGACGTCACTTAAAACGGAATCCTCAACGTGTGAGGCTTCCCCAAGTCTATTCCTGGTTTATACCCTAAGGGCCAATCAGACACGAGGTCTGCGGGCACGCAACACCGGCTGCTATTAAGCCGACAGGATCGAATAGTTCGATGCATGCTGTGCAAGACACAAACAAATAGTCCGACGTTTCTTCAATAATCCGGATTTTATTTGGATGATAAGTTCGATGTCTCGATCACGGCTTCATTCACACGTAATCCCAATATAGATCTAGTCCGATATTCCACTGAGTCCGATATAATTCAATTTACAATATGAATTCTTCTAATTTATCTTCTTATTTCTTGTATCTCTCGTTAATGTCTTCTCAAAGTCTAGTCAAGGGAAAAGCCTAATCACAAGTGTGGGAAAGCGCGGGCCATGTGCTAAATGTGTGGAAGTTACCCGCTTCGTGGGGCGGAAGTTGCGTGTGATAGGGTGAATATGATGTCATATATGGGTAGGCGTGGTTAGGTGTCTGGAAATGTTGTGATTGGAGGGAATGTGAAGAGCGACGTCGTGGGCAGAGTTGTTTACATGTGGTGCGGTGGCTAGGACGGTGCGTGGTGGGTGACGTAAGGTAAGTATGAAGTCATGTGATGAACCTGTTTCGTGTATGTGGAGTGAGAGAACGTGCAAGGGAGGGGTTTTGGGTGGTTACAGTCATAAATATTCTACAAGAGTGTAACCTGGTTTAATTACTAAAATTACCTATATTACTACGCCAACAAGTAACCGCTAGAAATATGTTGTATTGCAGCGATGGACAGTGATACATTAGTTGTAATCATTTCAGACAATCACAATAGTTTGAAATTCTCTTTTCGAATTATTTTCATTGTATTAGGCCTATTAGGCTACTTCTCTGGATATCACTGGGGACTACTGGCTACTATTTTTTCGGCAATGAGTTTATAGCATAATGAAACTGAAGCATTAAAACTTAAAGTGGAATAATCGGTTTCTGAAATTCGTTATCAATCAGTTGGTTAACATGTATTAGAAGATGTGGAACCGTTACAACCCCCAAAATATGTCCGCATGACCCTGCAGTGGAGTTTGAACATATCGTAAAAACGCACGATGTGAACGAATTTGTTACATCTGCGCTAACATAAACAAAGTCGCGAATTTCCCTATATTGTCGTTATTTGCATCGCAAATTTTTATTGCAAGAATTTTTGTTAATTTTGCATAACTGCGTGGGAACCGTTCCGTGCAAACTATTTTTAAAATCTGATTTTCAATGGCAAATTCAGACAATTTCGTGTGCGCAGTGCAACTTTTGCATTATACAGCTGCTCTAAGGACAGCTACTGATCACTTTCAAATGGAAAACCAAAAACCGATTATTCCGCGTCACAAGCGCGACCGCATTAAAAAGCCAACACCACCGTGACCAAGCCGAGCTTGCGACTACAAGTGCATAACCCCCCCCCCCCCCCCCACCCTGCAATTCATCGTACACAAGTCATTGAAATGATTAGCTAATATAGGCATAATTTTCCTATTTTATCTGAACCCTACTATAGAATTTTGCATATCATCAAATCGTGCCACCTGTTCATGAATATTTTAAGGGAGTGGAAATTCGTTTTTGTGCATCGTTCATGATAGGCTGTTATGCCTTATCGATAATTTTCTCGTTTTCAAGAAAGGCGGCGCTCCAGCACCCGTCTTTCACACAATTCGTCCTTTGCATTCTGGGATACCGAAAATAGTTCCAATATGGATGCCTCCATGAATCGAAGTAAGTTCGTAGCCAAGATTGAATGTTTGTGACATTTTGTTACAGACAGGACATATTGTCGAAAACTTTACAATGGCAAACTATGGCAAACTTTAGTGCCTCTGAAAACTCCATGGCTGAGTCATGACTGTCTGATCGATCCGTGCAAAACAAGAAAGCACGTGCTCGTGTTTACAAAACGCGCATTAATACGGACTATTTGTTACCGCGCATTGACATTGTCCCTTGATTCAGGAGACCAGAGAATCGGTTACCGGGGTTTCCCGTAATATGGCCCACCCGATTTATGGCCCATGGGCCATCTTTCGGGAAAAAATCCCGAGAGATGGCCCACGGGCCATAACTCGGATTCATTTTTTTCTTAGATTTTTGGTGATATAATTTTTTTTATTCATCGTATTTGGATGAAAATGTGAACGGTTATCGAAAATCCAGAAATTTCATCAGACATGGGCCGAGTTTTCAAATCGAGGAATGATATAGGGCATTGAAATGACAATGGGTGACCATGGTGACTCAGAGAGAGGCTCTAAAAGTTGCCGATTAAAGCAATATACTCATGTGACGTCATGAATAGTCGTCAAAATTAGGTAATGAGCTTCAAAGTTTAAGTACGAATATTCTTAAAACTTAACACAAAATTGTATCTCGACAATGTACGGTTGACGACATTAGGCCTAAGTTTCTGTAAATGCCAGCACTGTAGCTCTTGCTTCTTCTCTCATATAAAACATGATAATTTTAAACTAGTTTTGACTTGAGTATAGTATACCGAGGTATGCTCTATAGTCTACGCGTAGAGGCACCAATACACAATATTTCTCTGTCGGTGTGATATCTTTCTCTGTTGCCTGATGCATAGACCTATCCGGTACAGGCATGCATTTCATAACTAAACATAAAGCCCTCATATATTCAGTATTTCGCCGATTTCGGAAAACGGTTCTTCCGAAAGATCGCCCATGGGCCATAATTCGGATTCGAATTTTATCCGGTGAGATGCCATTTTCTGAAAGATCGCCCAGGGCCATATTACGGAAAACCCCGGTATTACAAAGACGAGTGCTTCGGAGTGCCGTCTGGTGGACAAAACGATAATTTTCTTGCATATCTACGGGAAGGGGTTACACCTGACTAGATTGTGGAAAGTGTTAAGAAGATTATAAAGGCGTTTTGTGTGTACGTATAGTGATGTCTGGACGATATTGGTAATGCGGGATGTTCTTGGTTCTGGGGCGAGTTATGGAACTGGGATTCAGTAGAATGTTTCTAACAGAGCTTCCGACGGCTATTAACTTCACGGTCAAAGAACGGTACTGGCGATCTGACAAGTATACGGTACATCTGAATAGACTTGAAGGAGATACATTGGCTGAAGATGAACACATTACCGTCTCATTTACGTTGATTTGACTGATTGTCTGACTTTCTATATGAACTGTATAAATATTGGTGTGAATTATTCATATAGAAACGAGACAATCAGAGATTGCAGACCCTCGCCCTTCAGATTTAGTAACTGAAATTAGGCGATAATTGAGAGTTTTGGTCTTAGGAGCATCGGTTGTACGCCATACGATTGGGAATTGGCCAAAGAAAAATACGAAAATAAGTAGAAAATTTAACATTGATTAGAACCGGAGTTATAGCCAATTATGTGATTTTCTTTTTTCCGTTGCCATGCCAACCGTTTTTACCCGATTTTGGCAAAATTTGAAAGGGACTGAGCCACTACCATAGCACTCCAGCCCTATGAATTTCAAATCGATCGGACCGTTTGCCTTTGAGTTATGAGCGCAGACATTTGCACTGAAACGTCGCTGGCCAAAAATAACCGAAATCGTGACCCCCAGTTTTTCGACATCGGGCGATAATAGAGAATTTTTCGCGTACGACCATCGGTCATACACCAAACGATTGGGAATTGGCCAAAGAAAAATACAAAAATAAGTTGAAAATTTAATATTGATTAGAACCGGAGTTATAGCCAATTATGTGATTTTCTTTTTTCCGTTGCCATGCCAACCGTTTTTACCCAATTTTGGCAAAATTTGAAAGGGACTGAGCCACTACCATAGCACTCCAGTCCTATAAATTTCAAATCGATCGGACCGTTTGCCTTTGAGTTATGAGCGCAGACATTTGCACTGAAACGTCGCTGGCCAAAAATAACCGAAATCGTGACCCTCCATTTTTCGACCTCGGGCGATAATGGAGAGTTTTCGTCCTACGACCATCGGTCGTACACCAAATGATAGGGTCTGTAAGTCTCGTGCCGTCACGGTGTGATTCTGGGGACCAACAAACATACACCTTTTGTGTTGCCTGAGTAATTTGAGTTCTAACTGGAGTTCTACTCATATTTAACAAAAGGTGTATGTTTGTTGGTCCCCAGAATCACACCGTGACGGCACGAGACTTACAGACCCTATTGCGAAATGGTCAGAGATAAATACAAAAATAGTTGGAAAAATTAATATCAAGTAGACCCGGAGTTATAGCCAATTATGTGATTTTCATTTTCCCGTTGCCATGGCAACCGATTTCATTCGATTTTGACAAAATTTGATAGGGATCGAGCTACTACTATGAGGCTTTAGCCCTATAAGTTTCAGATCGATCGGACGGCATGTCTTCGAGTTATGAGCGCAGACATTTGCACTGAAAAGTCGCTGGCAAAAAATAACGAAATCGTGACCCCCCATTTTTCGACATCGGGCGAAAATAGAGAGTTTTCGTCTTACGACTATCGGCTGTACACCATACGATCGGGAATTGGCCACAGAAAAATACAAAAATAGGTGGACAAAATAATATCGAGTAGAACCGGAGTTAGAGCCAATTATGTGATTTTCACTTTTTCCGTTGCCATGGCAACCGTTTTTATCCGATTTGTACAAAATTTGAGGAGGACCGAGCCACGGCGATACCGCTTCATTCCCATAAGTTTTAGATCGATCAGACCATTCCTCTTCGAGATATGCGCGCGGACAGACAAACAAACAAACTGACAGACCCAATTGCAATACCCTCTCCCCCTATCGGGGCGAGGGTGATAAACTGTGTAACCAAGTTTTATGGGACATCTTCTTACAATGTGAACTCGACATCAGTATTGTGAGTCCATGGAAAACATGTACACATAAAAGGGCCAGGTTTTCTGCCATGTTTTTCTAAACACATAGCGTTATATTTGTATACACCACTGTCTGCCGTAGAATATAGGAACACGCTTGAGTGAACCCGTGGTACAAGTCAGATAGACCACTCGCACCCGTGGGTATGGCTCATACACTCGGTAATCTCTCGGCTAACGCCTCGAGAATAACCTCGTGTATGAGCCATACCCACGGGTGCTCGTGCTCTATCTACTACATACACTGTGGGGCGGGTGTGGGCATGAAACTGAGGCCCACACAGGGCTCTATTTTGCACCGAGCCACTGTGAAACACGGATCGGGAAGTGGTGAATCAAATGGAACGTTTCAACAGGCCGATTACTACGGTGGATCATTACCGCCAATTACATTCGTGTATTTCTCACCCCATTTATAATTACCATCTCATAATATTCACCGCGTTTATAATTTCCACCCCGTTCATAATCATCACCTCAGAATTATCACCGCGTTTATAATTTCCACCCCGTTTATAATTATCACCTCACAATTTTCACCCCATTTATAATTTACACCCCATTCATAATTATCACCTCAGAATTATCACCGCGTTCATAATTTCCACCCCGTTTATAATTATCACCTCACAATTTTCACCCCGTTTATAATTTACACCCCGTTCATAATTATCACCTCAGAATTATCACCGCGTTCATAATTTCCACCCCGTTTATAATTATCACCTCACAATTTTCACCCCGTTTATAATTTACACCCCGTTCATAATTATCACCTCAGAATTATCACCGCGTTTATAATTTCCACCCCGTTTATAATTATCACCTCACAATTTTCACCCCGTTTATAATTTACACCCCGTTCATAATTATCACCTCAGAATTATCACCGCGTTTATATTTTCCACCCCGTTTATAATTATCACCTGACAATTTTCACCCCATTCATAACTTCAACCCCGTCTATAATTAACACCTCAGAATTATCACTGAGTTTATAATTATGATTTGATCGCAATCATCACTAGGTACAGAACTGAGTCATTGAGTCTTAGTATGAACACTCTTGGTATTCTGTGTACCGTATTGACGCGCATATAAGGACATGTCCTCATATATGAGCACTTCCTTATATCCGGACATAAGAACATGTCCTTATATGAGAACTTTCTTTAGAAACTGCCTGTAAAACATCTGACCCACATAGAAGGACATTTTGCATGTCGATGATTATGAGTAAATGACGCAACTAGAACACATGTAGCACGTACCACTACGTATACCATGTTCAGCTTATTAATCTCGAATATTCTTGTGGTCTTGAAATTAAATTGTATTCATGTTGAATGCATGTGTTATAGACCTACAGGGAATTGTGTGTCACTCAAAGGGACAAAATTAATTGCGCCAATAATTTAATTAGGCCCAAATTCTTCAGTTTATAGTAGTGCATATAGTGTCCTTATATATGAATAAACGGGATGTTTTATGTCTGGATAAAAGGCCGTCTCCTTATAAGTGAACATGTTTTGAATTTTCGATATATTGTGAAAATGCACAAATCTACATATAAGGACCTGTCCTTATATGCGCTTCAATGCGGTAGCTATAGAGCATCCATAAGCATCTTGTTGCTCTTGGGCTGCATATGTTCATGAAGTGAGGTGATAATTATAAACGGGGTGGAAATTCGAAACGCGGTGATAATTATGAGGTGATAATTATAGATGGGGTGGATATTTTAAACTCGGTGAATATTGTGAGGTGATAATTATAGATGGGGTGGAAATTATGAACGCGGTGATAATTCTGAGGTGGTAATTATAGATGGGGTGGATATTATAAACTCGGTGAATATTGTGAGGTGATAATTATAGATGGGGTGGATATTTTAAACTCGGTGAATATTGTGAGGTGATAATTATAGACGGGATGAGAAGTGCACGAATATAATCGGCGGTAATAAGCCACCGTAGATTACTCAACCTACTGGGCGATTTACTCCCCGACGTGGATACATATTTGTATCCCCCGAACGAAGTTCGGCGGATACTATGGATTTGTCTCCGTCACGCTGCCGCCGCGTCCGCAGCGTCCGCCGTGGAGATTTTCTTGTGAACGCTAGATTAAAATCTTAACCGCTTTAAATAATTTTTTATACAGACACATCTTATGGTAAAATCCCGACACCAATCGATTTTCGTTGCCATAGCGACACATTTTGTGGCCAAATAGCCTGTTTAACACACATGGCTTATGAACGCTCTACGAGTGGGAGTTTTCGATGAATGATGACGAAAACGCACAGGCTCGATGAGAAAGACCGTCACACGAAACCTATTGTTTTTCAGAATGATCAAATAAATATTAAATATTTAATGGACTAACTTATTACGATCATAAAAATACCCACTTTGACATCTGTGATCACTCCATACCCTGTATTATGAAAGTAAATGGCAATAGATTCTTGTTCAAAATAGAGAACTGATGTTTTGGGTGAAAACAGAACAATATTATTGAATAAATTAACGTTAGTTTTACAAGTCTAATATTGACCACAATAAAAATGAGAAACATTATTAAGCTCAACAAGGTTAAGGTTTTGTCCCGTCAACTTTCATGGGTGTAACCAAATAAGTTAACATTAATTTTACTAGTTAAGTCTATTATTTACCACAATAAAAATAGTTGAGACAAGTAATATTTAATATTGGCTCAACAAGGTACAGTTTCTGTCCAGTAGAGATTTTGTGGCTTTAATTAAATAAGTTGACATAATTTTTGCTAGTTAATTCTATTATTGACCTCAATAAAAATATTTAAGACGAGAAACATTTATTATGGAGCTCAACAAGGTGAAGGTTCTGTCCATTACAGATTTTATGGGTGTAACCTAAAAAGTTAACTTTATTTTTACTAGTTAAGTCTATTATTGGCCACATTTAAAATAGCTAAGACAAGGAATATTTATTATTGGACTCAACAAGGTCAAAGTTCTGTCCAGTAGAGATTTTATGGCTGTAACCAAATAAGTTAACATTATATTTTGCTGGTTAAGTTTATTATTGACCACAATAAAATAATCAAGACAATAAACATTTATTATTGAGCTGAACCAGGTAATTGGAGTTTCACATTCGAATCTAATTTGGAACATATTTGGGGTGAAAATAGACCTTTTTGTGAAACATTGATCTACTCCAATTTTGTCATCTTGAAATACAGTTTTTACTTTTACTTTGAATTTCAACTTGAAACCAAGTTTGGCACATATCATGAGTAAAATATAACTTATGGCAAAAAGTTCGATCTGGCTCCAATTTCGTCATCTTGAAATGCAGTTTTGGTCAACTTACACATTGAATATCATCTTGAAACCAAGTTTGGCACATATTATGAGTCAATATGTAACTTATGGTGAAAAATTTTATCTAGCTCCAATTTCTTCAACTTGAAATGCAGTTTTGGTCAATTTTTACTTTGACCAAGTTTTTCAAATATTCTGAGCTGAAATATAACTTTAGGTGAAAAGTTTGATCTGGCTGTATTTTCGTTATTCTATCGAACATGTCGAATTGGAAATTCATATGCAGTGATTTCGGTTGTGATCTTGAAATGACCCTCAGTAACCTTGAAAAATCAATGCAGCAATTTTGGTGGAAAACAAAACAGTTGTGACTTGATATTTTACATTTCTCTGGTAATCTTTTTTAGCCCTTGCTGTAGTTTTTCATACTTATCAGTAATATACTTGGGGCAACAGTGATGATAGGGCTTCGGGGGATACACCCAAGAGGTCGTGAGCGACCGGAAGCATCTAGTTACCCTCGCCCCGTAGGGGGGCGAGGGTATTGCAATTGGGTCTGTCCGTTTGTATGTCTGTTTGTTTGTTTGTCTGTCTGTCTGTCTGTCTGTCTGTCTGTCTGTCCGCGCGCATATCTCAAAGGAGAATGGTCCGATCAACATGAAACTGATAGGGATGAAGCGGTATCTCAGTGGCTCGGTCCTCCTCGAATCTGGTCAAAATCGGACAAACACTGTTGCCATGGCAACGGAAAATGTAAAAATCAGTAATTGACCATAACTTCGGTTCTAATCAAGATAATTTTTTCTAAATAATTTTGTATTTTTCTATGGCCAATTACTGATCATCTGATATATGGCCCGTGGTCGTACGACCAAAACTCTTCATTATCGCCCGATGTCGAAAAATTGGGGGTCACGGTTTCGAACTTTTTTGGCCAGCGACGTTTCAGTGCAAATGTCCGCGCTCATAACTCAAAGGCAAACGGTTCGATCAATTCGAAATTTATAGGGCAAGAGTGCTATGGTGGTGGCTCAGTCCTTTTAAAATTTTACCAAAATCGGATGGAAACGGTTGCCATGGCAACGGAAAAAAGAAAATCACATCATTGGCTCTAACTCCGGTTCTACTTGATATTAATTTTTCCAACTATTTTTGTATTTTTCTTTGGCCAATTCCCGATCGTTTGGTGTACGACCGATGGTACGACCGATGGTCGTACGACGAAAACTCTCTATTATCGCCCGATGTCGAAAAATTGGGGGTCACGATTTCGGTTATTTTTGGCCAGCGACGTTTCAGTGCAAATGTCCGCGCTCATAACTCAAAGGCAAACGGTCCGATCAATTTGAAATTTATAGGGCAAAAGTGCTATGATGGTGGCTCAGTCCCTTCCAAATTTTACCAAAATCGGATGGAAACGGTTGCCATGGCAACGGAAAAAAGAAAATCACATCATTGGCTCTAACTCCAGTTCTACTTGATATTAATTTTTCCAACTATTTTTGTATTTTTCTTTGGCCAATTCCCGATCCTTTGGTGTACGACCGATGGTCGTACGACGAAAACTCTCTATTATCGCCCGATGTCGAAAAATTGGGGGTCACGATTTCGGTTATTTTTGGCAAGCGACGTTTCAGTGCAAATGTCTGCGCTCATAACTCAAAGGCAAACGGTCCGATCCATTTGAAATTTATAGGGCTGGAGTGCTATGGTAGTGGCTCAGAAAACGGTTGCCATGGCAACGGAAAAAAGAAAATCACATAATTGGCTATAACTCCGGTTCTAATCAATATTAAATCTTCAACCTATTTTTGTATTTTTCTTTGGCCAATTCCCAATCGTAAGGCGTACAACCGATGGTCTTAAGACCAAAACTCTCAATTATCGCCTAATTTTAGTGACTAAATCTGAAGGGCGAGGGTCTGCAATCTCTGATTGTCTCGTTTTAATTGTTCCGGTCGTGGTCCGCACACGCAGCCCAGCTGTGGTAGTACAGAGACGGTTATTTCATCCGGATTGAACATTACATAACACGGTTTGGCCAGAATGACTGGAACCCCGGCCTGCCTTCTAAGAAGGGGGTCGAATGCATCTTGCGTCAGCATGCTTCGTGGTTTTTGATCCCTATCGTTACATTTCTAAAGTCAATATGCCATTTTATTGTCGTTGTATGGGGCTAGACTCTATCCACGGGCAGTATTATGCATTCTCCAGATTGGGCGCCAGCATGAAGGGTTATGTATCATAACCATAGGGTCATGGGCCTGACAGCTTTTCATCTAAATCTATTGAAAGGCGCTCCCTTAGTCGATTTGTGGCTCTAGGTTTGAACGGTGCATTGCTCCATGGCTTCATTGTACACTGTAGTTGTTAGTGGGCGCGTCCCGAACGCCCACAGGGAGTGCAGGGCTACAATGGGCTTACGCGTTTGCCTTGTAAGCGTAACTTCAGCTATGAGGAGTGATTTTATTATTTTGTCCATTTTGAGTTATTATTTTGGGGTGGATTATTTAAACCACAAGCATGCGGCAATTCCGTGGAAATTCTATTCTTTCTCGATTAATTTCACAATTGAGATAAGTTATAGTGATTCCTCCCTGGTGCAACAGACAGTTTAAAATCAGGAGAGTTCGGCTCTCGACAAACGGATGTAAGAGATTGTATACATGCTGGCAGTGGCGGCATGCTCTGTCCAAAGGAAAAAAAGGTTTGGAGAGCGACAATAGTGTATTTTATTGTTGCCTTTGAGTTATTATATTTGTACGATCCACAAGTGGGCGGCTACTGTCAGTCTAGAATATAATCCATATCCTAATGTAAGTGATAATTTCTTGTCATTGTCCGCCCGTGTGGCAGCTATAGTTAATGACATGATTTAAAGATAAAGTCTGGTCATAGTAGGAAATTCATTAGTTTTGGCACATGAAAATAGAGTGAATCGTGTGAATTAACGTGGTTTTTACAGCATGTTGATATCTGAATTGGTTCCAAAGTTATGATGATTTATTCAAATTATTTCCAGCCAAAATTAACACCTAATTAAGTATTATAATTAGTATTCATGACGTCACACCAGTATAACTGTTTTAATTAGTTATATTCGGATGCTAAATTTGTGTCCTTTATATATATTATCACGAAATACATTGTTGTATGGCATCCCAATGAAAAATATACCATAAATATGTGTAGTCGAACATCGCCATACCATCCATCCCTTAGATACTGTCCATAGCAACGCCGTTGCTAGGGGCCTTTGCTCGTAACTGAAGAGAGTTATCATGATGATAAGGCATTTATTTCAGTTTCAAATGGAAATGAATGTTACAATGTATTTTTGACGAAAAAGTAGCATATTCATGAAGTTTGGGCCCATAGCAACCACCGTTGCTAAGAGCAGTATTTCGGGCGTTGTTCACTTGGTGACGAAATTAGATTATATAATTCTGATTATGTTTAATACCAAACGCGACAAAATAGTTAAGACTAAGAGAATGTCAACAAAAGGTAAGATATCAACAGTTACATGTTGCTTATTATCTTAAAGTACTGGTGTGACGTCATGAATACTCATTATAATACTTAATTAGGTGTCAATTTTGGCGGGAAAGTACTACACAAATGTTGTTATAACTTTTTACCAAATTGAGATATCAACATTCTGTGAAAACTGCCTTATTCCATGAGTTGCACTTTTTCACATGTTTCAATTGAGACACTTTTCATTTTGACTGGACCCCCACTTTAATTACGTAATCCGTTTGTTGCTCTGCTCTATTGTCTGTCAGGGAATAGACGTTTTCGTGGAAATGCTTGTACATTGCTGCACGTGTAGAATTGCTGTCTCTATGTTGCTGTATAAGCTATGTAGCCAGCATAAGCTGGTCATACAAGAGCTCGGCCATGGTGGAGACAGATCTGTGGATCTTGACTCCCAGTGCTTCTAAGCTTAGAGCGTTTGAATATGTCTGATTGTACTGAAGGGGAAGACAAGGAATGGGAGCGCCTCCGGATCATGATCGCGAGGTCAAATCTGGGAATGAGTCCCTTGAGCGCGTTCACATGCAGTCGAGATGAGCCCATCCGCCGAACAGCGACCAGCCAGTTGTTGGAACGGAATCCGACTCCAGCAGCGATGCCGAAAGTGTGATCAGGGCTGACCTCGTTTAGGCAGCGAGCTTGACGACAAGCTTCCCCGTGTGGAAGAGTTGCTGGACGTGAGCGAAAAAAGGGCCGTTGCTTTGAAGCTTGAGTTACATCTGACTGAGGAGATGCCTGCATCTCTTCAACATGATGAGGAGTCTCATCCAGACTTCTACCGGTTCCAGAGCTGCGAACTCTGGTCCACCTGATGATAAGACGTCCATGAGTTGGCACAACCGAGTTGAGGCTGAACAAGCTGCGACTTCGTCAATGGCTCACCCGCAGGAGAATGGTGCCCCAGAGGGTGATAGGTCTGAGCAGCAGGGCTTTGTGACGCCCGTGCTTAGATCGTCACGCCACCAGGTCCAGCGGATTGCATGGAAATAGTTGGTGGCTGAGACAAAAGCTGAAGCTTGCCGCCAAGAAGACTGACTACCAAGAAAACTGCTGTCAAGAAGAAGCAAAGGTACCGTGAGCGACCAAGGACCTCGACCTCGAGTGGCGGCGCCCCGACTCCTGGTTCCAGACCGAAGTCCGGAGGTGCCAGTAAGGTGCAGGATCTTACAATAGCATACAGTAGCAAAAATCAGATGCTACTGCTATTGCTACTGCTATACTTGTATCCCAGACCACACAATAGCACACAGTAGCAAAAGCGTATGCTACTGCTACTGCTATACTTGTATACCGACTGGGACGCTACTGCTATTGCTACTGCTACTCCTCCAATGTCTGGTCTGGGAAGCGCACGCTACTGCTATTGCTACTGCTACACCTGAGCTTGATCTGTGACCGGGACGCTACTGCTACTGCTATTGCTACTGCTACTCTCCGGCTTGATCTGAGACCGGGACGCTACTGCTATTGCTACTGCTACTCTCCGGCTTGATCTGAGACCGGGACGCTACTGCTATTGCTACTGCTACTCCCCAGCTTGATCTGAAACAGGGACGCTACTGCTACTGCTACTGCTATTCCTCCAATGTCTGGTCTGGGAAGCGCACGCTACTGCTATTGCTACTGCTACACCTGAGCTTGATCTGAGACCGGGACGCTACTGCTATTGCTACTGCTACTCTCCGGCTTGATCTGAGACCGGGACGCTACTGCTATTGCTACTGCTACTCCCCAGCTTGATCTGAAACAGGGACGCTACTGCTACTGCTATTGCTAATGCTACTCCTCCAATGTCTGGTCTGCGAAGCGCACGCTACTGCTATTGCTACTGCTACTCCCCAGCTTGATCTGATCCGGG
This sequence comes from Terebella lapidaria, assembly GCA_949152475.1. Classification (NCBI taxonomy): domain Eukaryota; kingdom Metazoa; phylum Annelida; class Polychaeta; order Terebellida; family Terebellidae; genus Terebella; species Terebella lapidaria. The sequence continues at coordinate 50,275,600 of OX424555.1, read as the reverse complement.
ACGCTACTGCTATTGCTACTGCTACTCCCCAGCTTGATCTGAAACCGGGACGCTACTGCTATTGCTACTGCTACTCCCCAGCTTGATCTGAGACTGGGACGCTACTGCTACTGCTACTGCTACTTCCCAGCTTGATCTGGGAACCGGACGCTACTGCTATTGCTACTGCTACTCCCAAGCTTAATCTGAGACCGGGACGCTACTGCTATTGCTACTGCTACTCCCCAGCTTGATCTGGGAACCGGACGCTACTGCTATTGCTACTCCTGAGCTTGATCTGAGACCGGGATGCTACTGTTACTGCTATTACTACTGCCACTCCCCGGCTTGATCTGAGACCGGGACAGCCTTGCTATGAACATTTCCAGTTCTATATTGAACAACATACATGTTAAGATATTGTCATGTCTTTCTGCGAAAAGGGCCAACATGGAAAATGATATGGAATAAACCAATTAGTTTATAAGATAATTCTAGTACTATACTGAGGGTACTGCGTACCAGTAACATTGAGGTGGGCCGACAGGGAAAATGATATGGAATGAACCAATTAGTTTACAGGATAATTCTAGTACTATACTGAGGGTACTGCGTACCAGTAACATCGAGGTGGGCCGACAGGGAAAATGATATGGAATGAACCAATAAGTTTACAAGATAATTCTAGTACTATACTGAGGGTAATGCGGACGAGTAACATCCAGGTGGACCGACAGGGAAGATGATATGGAATGAACCAATTAGTTAACAAGATAATTCCAGTACTATACTGAATGAAGGTAATGCGGACGAGTAACATCGAGGTGGGCCGACAGGGAAAATGATATGAAATGAACCAATTAGTTTACAAGATAATTGACCTATCGCCAAAGCCCCCAAAAGTTGTCCGAGTTTCACATATTACGTCGGCGAACTTCTTTTTGGCCAATAATAACGTTTTGCAGAATGCGTCGTAAATGGCGTAAAAAGACTCGGACAAACTGGTTCGGCGATAGGTCAATTCTAGTACTATACTGAGCGTAATGCGGACGAGTAACATCGAGGTAGGCTGACATGGAAAATGATATGGAATGAACCAATTAGTTTACAAGATAATTCTAGTACTATACTGAGGGTAATGCGGATGAGTAACATCCAGGTGGGCCGACATGGAAAATGATATGGAATGAACCGATTAGTTTACAATATAATTCTAGTATTATACTGAGGGTAATGCGGACGAGTAACATCCAGGTGGGCCGACAGGGAAAATGATATGAACCAGTTAGTTTACAAGATAATTCTAGTACTATACTGAGCGTAATGCGGACGAGTAACATCGAGGTGGGCCGACAGGGAAAATGATATGGAATGAACCAATAAGTTTACAAGATAATTCTAGTACTATACTGAGGGTAATGCCTACCAGTAACATTGAGGTGGGCCGACTGGGAAAATGATATGGAATGAACCAATAAGTTTACAAGATAATTATAGTACTATACTGAGGGTAATGCGGACGAGTAACATCCAGGTGGACCGACGGGGAAAATGATATGGAATGAACCAATTAGTTTACAAGATAATTCTAGTACTATACTGAGGGTAATGCGGACGAGTAACATCCAGGTGGACCGACATGGAAAATGATATGGAATGAACCAATTAGTTTACAAGATAATTCTAGTACTATACTGAGGGTACTGCGTACCAGTAACATCGAGGTGGGCTGACAAGGAAAATGATATGGAATGAACCAATTAGTTTACAAGATAGTTCTAGTACTATACTGAGGGTACTGCGTACCAGTAACATCGAGGTGGGCCGACAGGGAAAATGATATGGAATGAATCAATTAGTTTACAAGATAATTCTAGTACTATACTGAGCGTAATGCGGACGAGTAACATCGAGGTGGGCCGACAGGGAAAATGATATGGAATGAACCAATTAGTTTACAAGATAATTCTAGTACTATACTGAGGTTACTGCGTACCAGTAACATCGAGGTGGGCCCACAGGGAAAATGATATGGAATGAACCAATAAGTTTACAAGATAATTCTAGTACTATACTGAGGGTAATGCGGACGAGTAACATCCAGGTGGACCGACAGGGAAAATGATATGGAATGAACCAATTAGTTTACAAGATAATTCTAGTACTATACTGAGGGTACTGCGTACCAGTAACATCGAGGTGGGCCGACAGGTAAAATGATATGGAATGAACCAATTAGTTTACAAGATAATTCCAGTACTATACTGAGGGTATTGCGTACCAGTAACATCGAGGTGGGCTGACAGGGAAAATGATATGGAATGAACCAATTAGTTTACAAGATAGTTCTAGTACTATACTGAGGGTACTGCGTACCAGTAACATCGAGGTGGGCCGACAGGGAAAATGATATGGAATGAACCAATTAGTTTACAAGATAATTCTAGTACTATACTGAGGGTAATGCATATGAGTAACGTCGAGCTGAGCCGACAGGGAAGATGATATGGAATGAACCAATTAGTTTACAAGATAATTCCAGTACTATACTGAGGGTACTGCGTACCAGTAACATCGAGGTGGACCGACATGGAAAATGATATGGGATGAACCAATTAGTTTACAAGATAATTCCAGTACTATACTGAGGTTACTGCGTACCAGTAACATCGAGGTGGGCCGACAGGGAAAATGATATGGAATGAACAAATAAGTTTACAAGATAATTCTAGTACTATACTGAGGGTAATGCGGACGAGTAACATCCAGGTGGACCGACAGGGAAAATGATATGGAATGAACCAATTAGTTTACAAGATAATTCTAGTACTATACTGAGGGTACTGCGTACCAGTAACATCGAGGTGGGCCGACAGGTAAAATGATATGGAATGAACCAATTAGTTTACAAGATAATTCCAGTACTATACTGAGGGTATTGCGTACCAGTAACATCGAGGTGGGCTGACAGGGAAAATGATATGGAATGAACCAATTAGTTTACAAGATAGTTCTAGTACTATACTGAGGGTACTGCGTACCAGTAACATCGAGGTGGGCCGACAGGGAAAATGATATGGAATGAACCAATAAGTTTACAAGATAATTCTAGTACTATACTGAGGGTAATGCGGACGAGTAACATCCAGGTGGACCGACAGGGAAAATGATATGGAATGAACCAATTAGTTTACAAGATAATTCTAGTACTATACTGAGGGTACTGCGTACCAGTAACATCGAGGTGGGCTGACAGGGAAAATGATATGGAATGAACCAATTAGTTTACAAGATAGTTCTAGTACTATACTGAGGGTAATACGTACCAGTAACATCGAGGTGGGCCGACAGGGAAAGTGATATGGAATGAACCAATTAGTTTACAAGATAATTCTAGTACTATACTGAGGGTAATGCATACGAGTAACGTCGAGCTGAGCCGACAGGGAAGATGATATGGAATGAACCAATTAGTTTACAAGATAATTCCAGTACTATACTGAGGGTACTGCGTAGCAGTAGCAGTAGCAGTAGCATCCGAATCCCAGACCACACATTGGTGGAGTAGCAGTAGCAATAGCAGTAGCAGTAGCAGTAGCGTCCCGGCCTTGGTTCAAGCTGGGGAGTAGCAATAGCAGTAGCAGTAGCGTCCCGGCCACGGATCAAGCTGGGGAGTAGCAATAGCAGTAGCAGTAGCGTCCGCCTGCCAGACAAGCCCTTGGAGGAGTAGCAATAGCAGTAGCAGTAGCGTCCGCCTGCCAGACAAGCCCTTGGAGGAGTAGCAATAGCAGTAGCAGTAGCGTCCCGGCCACCCATCGAGCTGGGGAGTAGCAATAGCAGTAGCAGTAGTGTCCGCCTGCCAGACAAGCCCTTGGAGGAGTAGCAATAGCAGTAGCAGTAGCGTCCCGGCCACCCATCGAGCTGGGGAGTAGCAATAGCAGTAGCAGTAGCGTCCGCCTGCCAGACAAGCCCTTGGAGGAGTAGCAATAGCAGTAGCAGTAGCGTCCGAATCCCAGACCACACATTGGAGGAGTAGCAGTAGCAATAGCAGTAGCGTCTGAATCCCAGACCACACATTGGAGGAGTAGCAATAGCAGTAGCAGTAGCGTCCCGGCCACCCATCGAGCTGGGGAGTAGCAATAGCAGTAGCAGTAGCGTCCATCTCCAACACCAGCCCTTGGAGGAGTAGCAATAGCAGTAGCAGTAGCGTCTGAATCCCAGACCACACATTGGAGGAGTAGCAGTAGCAATAGCAGTAGCAGTAGCGTCCCAGCCTTGGTTCAAGCCGGGGAGTAGCAATAGCAGTAGCAGTAGCGTCCCTGCCTTGGTTCAAGCTGGGGAGTAGCAATAGCAGTAGCAGTAGCAGTAGCGTCCGTCTCCCACACCAGCCTTTGGAGGAGTAGCAATAGCAGTAGCAGTAGCGTCCGTCTCCAACACCAGCCCTTGGAGGAGTAGCAATAGCAGTAGCAGTAGCGTCCGTCTCCCACACCAGCCTTTGGAGGAGTAGCAGTAGCAGTAGCGTCCGTCTCCAACACCAGCCCTTGGAGGAGTAGCAATAGCAGTAGCAGTAGCGTCTGAATCCCAGACCACACATTGGAGGAGTAGCAGTAGCAATAGCAGTAGCAGTAGCGTCCCAGCCTTGGTTCAAGCCGGGTAGTAGCAATAGCAGTAGCAGTAGCGTCCCTGCCTTGGTTCAAGCTGGGGAGTAGCAATAGCAGTAGGAGTAGCAGTAGCGTCCGTCTCCCACACCAGCCTTTGGAGGAGTAACAATAGCAGTAGCAGTAGCGTCCGTCTCCAAAACCAGCCCTTGGAGGAGTAGCAATAGCAGTAGCAGTAGCGTCCGTCTCCCACACCAGCCTTTGGAGGAGTAGCAATAGCAGTAGCAGTAGCGTCCGTCTCCAACACCAGCCCTTGGAGGAGTAGCAATAGCAGTAGCAGTAGCGTCTGTCTCCCACACCAGCCCTTGGAGCAGTAGCAATAGCAGTAGCAGTAGCGTCCGTCTCCAACACCAGCCCTTGGAGGAGTAGCAATAGCAGTAGCAGTAGCGTCTGAATCCCAGACCACACATTGCAGGAGTAGCAGTAGCAATAGCAGTAGCAGTAGCGTCCCAGCCTTGGTTCAAGCCGGGGAGTAGCAATAGCAGTAGCAGTAGCGTCCCTGCCTTGGTTCAAGCTGGGGAGTAGCACTAGCAGTAGCAGTAGCGTCCGTCTCCCACACCAGCCTTTGGAGGAGTAGCAATAGCAGTAGCAGTAGCGTCCGTCTCCAACACCAGCCCTTGGAGGAGTAGCAATAGCAGTAGCAGTAGCGTCTGAATCCCAGACCACACATTGGAGGAGTAGCAGTAGCAATAGCAGTAGCAGTAGCGTCCCGGCCTTGGTTCAAGCTGGGGAGTAACAATAGCAGTAGCAGTAGCGTCCCTGCCTTGGTTCAAGCTGGGGAGTAGCAATAGCAGTAGCAGTAGCGTCCGTCTCCCACACCAGCCTTTGGAGGAGTAGCAATAGCAGTAGCAGTAGCGACGTCTCCAACACCAGCCCTTGGAGGAGTAGCAATAGCAGTAGCAGTAGCGTCTGAATCCCAGACCACACATTGGAGGAGTAGCAGTAGCAATAGCAGTAGCAGTAGCGTCCCTGCCTTGGTTCAAGCTGGGGAGTAGCAATAGCAGTAGCAGTAGCGTCCGTCTCCAACACCAGCCCTTGGAGGAGTAGCAATAGCAGTAGCAGTAGCGTCTGAATCCCAGACCACACATTTGAGGAGTAGCAGTAGCAATAGCAGTAGCAGTAGCGTCCCGGCCTTGGTTCAAGCTGGGGAGTAGCAATAGCAGTAGCAGTAGGGTCCATCTCCAACACCAGCCCTTGGAGGAGTAGCAATAGCAGTAGCAGTAGCGTCCGTCTCCAACACCAGCCCTTGGAGGAGTAGCAATAGCAGTAGCAGTAGCGTCTGAATCCCAGACCACACATTTGAGGAGTAGCAGTAGCAATAGCAGTAGCAGTAGCGTCCCGGCCTTGGTTCAAGCTGGGGAGTAGCAATAGCAGTAGCAGTAGCGTCCCGGCCACGCATCAAGCTGGGGAGTAGCAATAGCAGTAGCAGTAGCGTCCGCCTGCCAGACAAGCCCTTGGAGGAGTAGCAATAGCAGTAGCAGTAGCGTCCGTCTCCCACACCAGCCCTTGGAGGAGTAGCAATAGCAGTAGCAGTAGCGTCTGAATTCCAGACCACACATTGGAGGAGTAGCAGTAGCAATAGCAGTAGCGTCCGCCTGCAAGACCAGACCTTGGAGTAGCAGTAGCAATAGCAGTAGCAGTAGCATCTGAATCCCAGACCACACATTGGAGGAGTAGCAGTAGCAATAGCAGTAGCAGTAGCGTCCCGGCCTTGGTTCAAGCTGGGGAGTAGCAATAGCAGTAGCAGTAGCGTCCCGGCCACGGATCAAGCTGGGGAGTAGCAATAGCAGTAGCAGTAGCGTCCATCTCCCACACCAGCCCTTGGAGGCGTAGCAATAGCAGTAGCAGTAGCGTCCGAATCCCAGACCACACATTGGAGGAGTAGCAGTAGCAATAGCAGTAGCGTCCCGGCCTTGGTTCAAGCTGGGGAGTAGCAATAGCAGTAGCAGTAGCGTCCCGGCCACGGATCAAGCTGGGGAGTAGCAATGGCAGTAGCAGTAGCGTCCGCCCGCCAGACAAGCCCTTGGAGGAGTAGCAATAGCAGTAGCAGTAGCGTCCGAATCCCAGACCACACATTGGAGGAGTAGCAGTAGCAATAGCAGTAGCGGTAGCGTCCCGGCCTTGGTTCAAGCTGGGGAGTAGCAATAGCAGTAGCAGTAGCGTCCGAATCCCAGACCACATATTGGAGGAGTAGCAATAGCAGTAGCGTCCCGGCCTTGGTTCAAGCTGGGGAGTAGCAATAGCAGTAGCAGTAGCGTCCGCCTGCCAGACAAGCCCTTGGAGGAGTAGCAATAGCAGTAGCAGTAGCATCCGAATCCCAGACCACACATTGGTGGAGTAGCAGTAGCAATAGCAGTAGCGTCTCGGCCTTGGTTCAAGCTGAGGAGTAGCAATAGCAGTAGCAGTAGCGTCCCGGCCACAGATCAAGCTGGGGAGTAGCAATAGCAGTAGCAGTAGCGTCCCGGCCACGGATCAAGCTTGGGAATAGCAATAGCAGTAGCAGTAGCGTCTGATTCCCAGACCACACATTGGAGGAGTAGCAGTAGCAATAGCAGTAGCAGTAGCGTCCCGGCCTTGGTTCAAGCTGGGGAGTAGCAATAGCAGTAGCAGTAGCGTCTGAATCCCAGACCACACATTGGAGGAGTAGCAGTAGCAATAGCAGTAGCAGTAGCGTCCCGGCCATGGTTCAAGCTGGGGAGTAGCAATAGCAGTAGCAGTAGCGTCCGTCTCCCACACCAGCCCTTGGAGGAGTAGCAATAGCAGTAGCAGTAGCGTCTGAATCCCAGACCACACATCGGAGGAGTAGCAGTAGCAATAACAGTAGCAGTAGCGTCCGCCTGCCAGACCAGACCTTGGAGTAGCAGTAGCAATAGCAGTAGCAGTAGCGTCCTGGCCTTGGTTCAAGTTGGGGAGTAGCAATATCAGTAGCAGTACCGTCTGAATCCCAGACCACACATTGGAGGAGTAGCAGTAGCAATAGCAGTAGCAGTAGCGTCTGAATCCCAGACCACACATTGGAGGAGTAGCAGTAGCAATAGCAGTAGCAGTAGCGTCCTGGCTTCAGATCAAGCTGGGGAGTAGCAATAGCAGTAGCAGTAGCGTCTGAATCCTAGACCACACATTGGAGGAGTAGCAATAGCAATAGCAGTAGCAGTAGCGTCCTGGCCTTGGTCCAAGCTGGGGAGTAACAATAGCAGTAGCAGTAGCGTCTGAATCCCAGACCACACATTGGAGGAGTAGCAGTAGCAATAGCAGTAGCGTCCGAATCCCAGACCACACATTGGAGGAGTAGCAGTAGCAATAGCAGTAGCAGTAGCGTCCCGGCCTTGGTTCAAGCTGGGGAGTAGCAATAGCAGTAGCAGTAGCGTACGTCTGCCAGACAAGCCCTTGGAGGAGTAGCAATAGCAGTAGCAGTAGCGTCTGAATCCCAGACCACACATTGGAGGAGTAGCAGTAGCAATAGCAGTAGCAGTAGCGTCCGCCTGACAGACCAGACCTTGGAGTAGCAGTAGCAATAGCAGTAGCAGTAGCGTCCTGGCCTTGGTTCAAGCTGGGGAGTAGCAATAGCAGTAGCAGTAGCGTCCGAATCCCAGACCACACATTGGAGGAGTAGCAGTAGCAATAGCAGTAGCGTCCCGGCCTTGGTTCAAGCTGGGGAGTAGCAATAGCAGTAGCAGTAGCGTCCGCCTGCCAGACAAGCCCTTGGAGGAGTAGCAATAGCAGTAGCAATAGCAGTAGCGTCTCGGCCTTGGTTCAAGCTGGGGAGTAGCAATAGCAGTAGCAGTAGCGTCCGTCTCCCACACCAGCCCTTGGAGGAGTAGCAATAGCAGTAGCAGTAGCGTCTGATTCCCAGACCACACATTGGAGGAGTAGCAGTAGCAATAGCAGTAGCAGTAGCGTCCCGGCCTTGTTTCAAGCTGGGGAGTAGCAATAGCAGTAGCAGTAGCGTCCCGGCCACGGATCAAGCTGGGGAGTAGCAATAGCAGTAGCAGTAGCGTCCGTCTCCCACACCAGCCCTTGGAGGAGTAGCAATAGCAGTAGCAGTAGCATCCGTCTCCCACACCAGCCCTTGGAGGAGTAGCAATAGCAGTAGCAGTAGCACCCGTCTCCCACACCAGCCCTTGGAGGAGTAGCAATAGCAGTAGCAGTAGCGTCTGAATCCCAGACCACACATTGGAGGAGTAGCAGTAGCAATAGCAGTAGCAGTAGCGTCTGAATCCCAGACCACACATTGGAGGAGTAGCAGTAGCAATAGCAGTAGCAGTAGCGTCTGAATCCCAGACCACACATTGGAGGAGTAGCAATAGCAATAGCAGTAGCAGTAGCGTCCTGGCCTTGGTTCAAGCTGGGGAGTAGCAATAGCAGTAGCGTCTGAATCCCAGACCACACATTGGAGGAGTAGCAGTAGCAATAGCAGTAGCGTCTGAATCCCAGACCACACATTGGAGGAGTAGCAGTAGCAATAGCAGTAGCAGTAGCGTCCCGGCCACAGATCAAGCTGGGGAGTAGCAATAGCAGTAGCAGTAGCGTACGCCTGCCAGACAATCCCTTGGAGGAGTAGCAATAGCAGTAGCAGTAGCGTCTGAATCCCAGTAGCAATAGCAGTAGCAGTAGCGTCCGCCTGAAAGACCAGACTTTGGAGTAGCAGTAGCAATAGCAGTAGCGTCCTGGTCTTGGTTCAAGCTGGGGAGTAGCAATAGCAGTAGGAGTAGCAGTAGCGTCCCGGCCATGGTTCAAGCTGGGGAGTAGCAATAGCAGTAGCAGTAGCGTCCGTCTCCCACACCAGCCCTTGGAGGAGTAGCAATAGCAGTAGCAGTAGCGTCCGAATCCCAGACCACACATTGGAGGAGTAGCAGTAGCAATAGCAGTAGCAGTAGCGTCCCGGCCTTGGTTCAAGCTGGGGAGTTGCAATAGCAGTAGCAGTAGCAGTAGCGTCCCGGCCTCGGATGAAACTGGGGAGTAGCAATAGCAGTAGCAGTAGCGTCCGCTTCCACGACCATGCGGAGGAAAAACAGGAGCAATAGCAGTAGCATTCGGCTCACGCACCAGGGCCGTGAACAGTAGCAATAGCAGTAGCATGGGAATAGCACGTAATAGCAAATTTATCGTTCAGAATATACATTGGCCGACATAGCAGAATAGCATGCCTCCGGGCAAAAATGTACAATCCTGCACCTTCCTCGGAGGTGCCAAGGTCCATGAAACTTTATTGATTTTTATCACAAATTATGGCATAACAATATTGATTTGGATGGCGAGAGGACGACGAGTCTGGGATGTGTCGGCGTGTGTATGTTTGCGTGAATGCGGGTGGAGTTAGGTTTGGGGGGGAGTGAAGCCTGAATAAATATACTACAATACTGTGAAATAGTGTCTGCTGTTGGCAGAGCATTCTTTCGTCGAGACCTTCGTCCGCAGGAGGCACGCTGATGCACTGTTTGATGCACTGTGGCTGATCACTCTATGGGGCAAGGCCCAGCAATGAAGCAAGAGGTTGAAAGGAGACCAAGAAACCAGCCTCGTGTGTGAGCAGTACAACCAACATCCTGTCACGGAGCACCCTCGGTCCAAGAGGCCCGTCCGTGCCCACTGACGGACCTGGAAGGGTTTGAAGACCCGAACTTGGCACTTAGTCAGGATCGGTGGTATCCCACTGCTGATTACCTGAATCACCATGTGGGGGCCTATCACTACCCCTGGATGAGATTGTTTATCTGCCTGAGGTGCTTCTCGTGAGGCCCCTGGGAGATATATTTCTCCAGTGTGGAAGCCCTGAATGCTCACTGCATGAAAGGACACCGCGGTGATACCCTTGTGACGGAGAGTAACGAGGCAGGGCATGTTTTTATTATGGATACATACCACCTTGTGTGGCTTCGAGCATGGAGGCGTCTGGCTTGAAGGAAAACCGGATGTTCTACTTCGTCCGTAAGCCCGAGGTAGACCCCCATTCTTTCAATACAGACCCTTAAGGTCTGATCTTGTTGCGTCACTCTGGGTACTGCTCACCTTGCTTCCTTCTGGTTACGCCATGTGATGCTCAGGTGTTTCGGCGAGTTTTGGGCCGGGTTGGAGCATGTTTGGAATCAACATTGTAAGAAGGGGGTAATGCGGCGATTTTTCTCAAAGATTGTGATAGGAGTTTCATCCGCTATCATACTCCATGCCTACCTATTTCTGCAGCTTCACGTTCGAAACTCGTGTGTCTCCTCGACATATTGTTCTTCTCTCACTCCAATATACTCTATCATTTGCCATGACGTCACACCCTCGCTCTCGTGAGCTGCTAGCTTTAGAGCTTTATAGCTTTATAACTGGCAGCCTGTCTTGCTTTCTCTGAGTTGTCTCAGAGCTCTCACGGCGAGAGGACGGCGATTGGCGTTCCGGAAGCCGCACCCATGGCGCTAGGGCTCATCACACAGGACTACATTACTATGATGATGTAATATCTGAGTGATGTATCGAGGCCGGACTAGATCGGCGGACTATTACCTGGTCGTAGTGAAGTAATCACGACACCTGCCGTGACCTCAGATGCGGGGCGCTTGTGCCCTAGGTAGCGGGCATATATAATAATAATAATAATAATAATCAGATTTATTTTACGACGGTCCATGATGATAGGCAATTCTGCCTGTCTTCCCCATCCCCCGTCGGGTGACAATTTAGAATTTGGGAAGCACATTCGAATGGAGAAACCTTTGCGTTGCCAGGATGAAAACTCCACCTACTTTGTGCCGGTGACGGGGATCGAACCCGCGTCACCTACCGCCTCTGAGCTTCGTTGCTTCAAGAGCCACCGGTCCCATCCACTCGGCCACAGAGGCCGTTAAATGTTATACTTGTACTTACTGTAATAGAATCAGATGTTCTTGATGAACGCTTCCTGTCTTATCACATATGCCACCCATCATAAGGTTTCCGCTAGCCCCTGCACCTTCCTCCATACCCGACCCCCACCCCGCCTCCCCAATAATATTAACATACTGCACACAAACTGCGCACACCAGTGTCAAATGGAAACCCGGATATCAACTCCCAACGGTATGGAAGTATTAGAAAGGCATAAAAGATAAAACAGATCCAGTGTATACGGAAACAAATATACACTGTATCTTGATGATTACAATGAAATACTAGAAGAATACGAAAAAAACACACACAAGTGGGACATCTATATTCAAACTTCAGAGAAAGTTCCAAAAAGTTCCGATATTTTTTATCTTCGGTAAAATTCAAACAGAAAGTGATACTACAAACTTACCAGGATCACATTGACCTGTGACGTCTTGAGGCATGAGCCAGGATGAGATCACTACATGGAACCAGATATCTCTAAGCGTAATCCGGATCATCCTTTCCTAAATATTTGTGGATTATCTGACTCGCTTCATCTCTTTTTGAAATAGCTTTAACTTCTATCGAGTATCGCCAGGCGCATACATGAATGCTCCATTAGAGGAATTGTGGTGAGGTCCCGTGTGCGTTACACCCACATCACTATCTGATACATTGCCTCCCTCGTAACACCCGTTGTGTCATGATGACGAGTGACACACACTCATATATCTCGGCCACTCTCGCGTCATGCTACGACTCTTCTCTACGGCAATTTGTGGAGAGTGTTCGTTCGGTTGTGCATGCGAAAAACCTGCACAGAAATGTCACAATCATATGCATGATACACCAATTTGATGCTGGGCTGACAATAAAAAGATACCACCCACAGTCAATCTGATGTACGGTTTAGCCTACTGGGTGCTAAATACCAGCCCACTAATTATGTGATGACACTATTCAATTTGATGTGTAAGCTGAGTGTAGCTCACCCATAGGTTATACCATAGACATAGTCTTTTCTATGCCTATGGTTATAACAAATCATGCACCAATTCAAAAAGAATTAGCGATAAGATTCCCCAACGACAAAAGTGAGATTCCCTAACGATATAGGCCTAATACGTGTATATTGTAATAGGTCCATATCATGCATCATTGTGAATTTGTTGATTTATGCGACATAAATTAGCGAATGTCTCATTAAAAATACGAAATCTGTACTAGAAGATCATCTGTACACATCAATACATGTCAATTGGTACTTTATTTCACGTTTAACATTTAAATAACGCAGATTTGGATTAATAAAGGAAAGATCGTTAGGGAATCTTCACATGTTCGTTAGGGAATCTTCGATTTTACAAAAACAATCGTTATAGGGAGTCTTTCGGCTTTTTTCAGACGAGTTTTTCATGCTCAAACCAACATAAATCGCCATGTATTTCCAACGAACGGTTGTTTCGTGCGCATAAGAATCAGCAGATGTATGTGTGTATCGATCACAATCGTAATTATCGGGAAAATGAAGAAAATTCATACGAACCGCGAGTGGTGTTCGCCATTGCGGGATGCACTAACAATCATTAATACATCCAATCTCGCCACAGTGCCAATTGATGCACCATATATGATATCATTATATGCTAATGCAAAACTATGCTCTTTCTTCAAGAATTTTGTACCCAAGAACAGATTTTATCACATTTTGCAATATATAAATTTGAATTTGACTATTCAATTTATCTCAGGTGAAGTTCAAGATCAACAAAAAGCAGCCTTTTTAAGCCGATTTGTCCATTTCAACTTTGACGTAACCTAGATTTCGACCCCTCAAGGACTTCATAGGTCAGTATGTGTTTTTTATCCCTCCATAATACAAAATCGTCCCCTGTATCTGGAACCATTTAGCATGCACAACAGTCTACATAATGTAAAGTTCGGCGGGCGCCCGCTACAGGGCGTCCGGCACTACTCTACGGAACACTACAACCAGGTACAGTCAGGCCTGAACGATCCGGCCGTCATACACTACGACATAACATATGCATCCTCACCAACACCTTAACTACAACATGCATATTACACAGTTATAGTAATGTAGCCGTATGTAGAGCCTGAGATGCCATGGGAGCGGCACCACGGAACCCGTACACGTGGGCATGTTGCTGGCCGGCCTCGCCGAAGGCACTGTCACAGAGATGGAACTCTGAGCCAGCCCGACGGTCTGCCAGAGCCTGTGTCACACCACCCCGGGTGGAGAAGAGACTGGCGATCCACAGGGCTTGCGCCCCCGAGTCAGCAACTGTCTCTACCCCAGCCCGGGCCCCCAATGGAAATCGTCCCGAGGGCCCGCGAGGGCCTTACCCAAGACACGAGGACGTAAAGCTCATGGCGAGCCTCTTGTCCTGCCTCTCGGCTTGCTCTGGGACAATCTCACAGATCAAGCCAATGCTCGCGTATATATCGGGCCAAGAGGCGGGAGGAGAAACTAGGTCAAACCATTGTTATAGTTTACTGGGTGCGATTGACCAGACTCGAAATATGAGTGCAAAACACTAACCAGTTTTACGGCCTATTTTTAGACCGCTTCAGTTCGGAGCGTGCGTTGCCCCAGCAACACACTGTACTCAATCACGCCCAGTAAACTATAACAATGGTTTGACCTAGTTTCTCCTCCCGCCTCTTGGCCCGATATATACGCGAGCATTGGCTTGATCTGTGAGATTGTCCCAGAGCAAGCCGAGAGGCAGGACGAGAGGCTCGCCATGAGCTTTACGTCCTCGTGTCTTGGGTAAGGCCCTCGCGGGCCCTCGGGACGATTTCCATTGGGGGCTCGGGCTGGGGTAGAGACAGTTGCTGACTCGGGGGCGCAAGCCCTGTGGATCGCCAGTCTCTTCTCCACCCGGGGTGGTGTGACACAGGCTCTGGCAGACCGTCGGGCTGGCTCAGAGTTCCATCTCTGTGACAGTGCATTCGGCGAGGCCTGCCAGCAACATGCCCACGTGTACGGGTTCCGTGGTGCCGCTCCCATGGCATCTCGGGCTCTACATACGGCTACATTACCATAACTGTGTAATAAGCATGTTGTAGTTAAGGTGTTGGCGAAGATGCATTGATGTGTTATGTCGTAGTGTATGACGGCCAGACTCGTTCCGGCTGACTGTACATGGTTGTAGTGTTCCATAGAGTAGTGCCGGACGCCCTGTAGCGGGCGCCCGCCCGACGGCGTTCCATCGCAGCCTAAGGTCACAGTGCCTTGCTCCCTCGTCCCTGGGGACCGTCCGCTCCTCCGGGACGAGACTCGAAATATGAGTGATAAGCAAGAAGGGAAGGGAAAGGGTGGTAGCGTTGCGGACCACACCCGGTCACGCGACGGTCTCGGGTCTCGGGTCTCGGGAGCGCGGAGCCCTCTGCTGACCGGACCTCGTCCACGGACACGGTCCAACCTGCGGAGTCGACTCCGGCACCTTTGACTCCGTCTCAGGATGTAGAGTCGAGCCCTGCGGGGCCGCAACAGGGGTTGCTACCGGGGCCTAGCTCCGGTGATGTAGGCGTGGTTGGTGGAGCCGGGAACGGCTTTACACCGCGCGCACCTATGTCCAGACGCGGGTCGTGGCAGGCGACAATCTTTCAGGGGGTATCTCCGGATGTCCGGGATCGAGTGAACGTCGGCGCGAGTACCTCCGGACATGTGGACCAGCAGTTCCGGATGCCTAACCCGGCCGGGTGGACTCCTTCGAGAGCCCCCCGTCCGGATTCCGGACGGTCCGCACCAGGTGTAGTGGACCAACTCACCAACACACTGGGTGCGTTGGCTCCACTAGGGCGCTATGACCGCGCCCGTTCGCCCCATCAGGGACGACCCGACCGAAGGGACCGCTCGCCGTCTCCGCAGTCCAAGAACCCCTCGGGGTCCTTGTCAGAGAGGGAGAGGTGGCTGATTTCTATGGCGCTTGAGCAATTCAAGCAGAGTCAGTCCACCCTGAGCATTGACCCGACGATCTCCTACGCTCCGGGGATGGTTGGGCCTATGGCTCCTCCTCAAGTCCTGTCGAGTCTGCAGACGCAGGTGGTCCTCGCAATGGGATCCGGGCCTGCTCAGCGACTCGGAGGCACCACGCTGGCCACTGCTTTGACCGTTCTCACGGCCGGAGTTAGCGCCGCGAGGTCAGCTTATCCTGGCAGACAGGGTGCGTCGGGCATGCAGTGGCAACCGGTGGCTCCGGCCCCTAGCTACGTTAGCTATGCCGCCCCGTCTGGAGCCTACCTAGTGGGTTCGGCGGGAGTCCCGACCGCACCAAGTCAGGATAGCGGGACTGCGGGAATGTACCCGGCGGCAAGCGTGAGCTTTCCTGCCCCCATGTCATCGGCGTTGATGTCTGCCCCGGCGGACTCCGCCGCGCGGGATTGGGTGGTACACGGACCTTGCCGTCTCATACTGGCGACCCCGGGGCCGGTTCTGCCGGTCGGGTGCGCTCTCCGCGCGACAAGTCGCCCGACTAATCTTCCTGGCGGAAGCAGTTCAACGCGGATAACGCCGATTTGGAGGATTATTTACTCCAGATTTGGCAGACGGCGGTATATGAAGGATGGACCCAGCACGAAGCTGGGCATATCCTCTCGGGGAGCTTGGAGGGTAAGGCTCTCCGGGTGATGCAGTGTCTGCCGGTGGGACCAGTAACTTTCGGCGAGGTTGTGCGGCAACTACGCCTACTGTTCACGCCGACATCCAACAGGCGGCAGTTTCAACGGGAATTCAAAGCTCGGATCAGCCTACCGACTGAATCCGTTACCGAGTATGCTTTCAATTTGCGCATACTCGGCCGGAGGGCTTATCCGGACATGGAAGCCAATCGGTTTCAACCGATGCTGATCGATCAGTTCATCGATGGCCAGCCATACCACATCTCCTACGGGCTGGCCACCAATGAAAAACGATCGATGGAGGAGGCAATCAACTGCGCCCTTGCGATAGAGGTAGCTGTCCGTTCCAGACAGATGCTTCGGCCCCGGCTTCGGCCCCGGCTGTTCCCGCGCAAGCGGTGGCCCCGTCTCTTGCCACGGCATCGCAGGTGACCCCATGGTCGGCCCCGGTCTCCCGGGCACCCACTGTGGAGTCCAACCCTCCGTGGGTTGGTTCACCGGCATCTCGGCAAGGGATGCCTGTTCAAGCGGCACCAGCTGTCGCGTCGTGCTCGTCCTCGGACGAGTATGATTATGAGGAGTATGATTTCGGCGCCGCACTGATGATTGCGTACTGAGCCGGAATCGACTCTCCAGCTCTCGTGTGAGTTACACCCACATCACTATCTGATACATTGCCTCCCTCGTAACACCCGTTGTGTCATGATGACGAGTGACACACACTCATATATCTCGGCCACTCTCGCGTCATGCTACGACTCTTCTCTACGGCAATTTGTGGAGAGTGTTCGTTCGGTTGTGCATGCGAAAAACCTGCACAGAAATGTCACAATCATATGCATGATACACCAATTTGATGCTGGGCTGACAATAAAAAGATACCACCCACAGTCAATCTGATGTACGGTTTAGCCTACTGGGTGCTAAATACCAGCCCACTAATTATGTGATGACACTATTCAATTTGATGTGTAAGCTGAGTGTAGCTCACCCATAGGTTATACCATAGACATAGTCTTTTCTATGCCTATGGTTATAACAAATCATGCACCAATTCAAAAAGAATTAGCGATAAGATTCCCCAACGACAAAAGTGAGATTCCCTAACGATATAGGCCTAATACGTGTATATTGTAATAGGTCCATATCATGCACCATTGTGAATTTGTTGATTTATGCGACATAAATTAGCGAATGTCTCATTAAAAATACGGAATCTGTACTAGAAGATCATCTGTACACATCAATACATGTCAATTGGTACTTTATTTCACGTTTAACATTTAAATAACGCAGATTTGGATTAATAAAGGAAAGATCGTTAGGGAATCTTCACATGTTCGTTAGGGAATCTTCGATTTTACAAAAACAATCGTTATAGGGAGTCTTTCGGCTTTTTTCAGACGAGTTTTTCATGCTCAAACCAACATAAATCGCCATGTATTTTCAACGAACGGTTGTTTCGTGCGCATAAGAATCAGCAGATGTATGTGTGTATCGATCACAATCGTAATTATCGGGAAAATGAAGAAAATTCATACGAACCGCGAGTGGTGTTCGCCATTGCGGGATGCACTAACAATCATTAATACATCCAATCTCGCCACAGTGCCAATTGATGCACCATATATGATATCATTATATGCTAATGCAAAACTATGCTCTTTCTTCAAGAATTTTGTACCCAAGAACAGATTTTATCACATTTTGCGATATATATATTTGAATTTGACTATTCAATGTTATCTCAGGTGAAGTTCAAGATCAACAAAGAGCAGCCTTTTTAAGCCGATTTGTCCATTTCAACTTTGACGTAACCTAGATTTCGACCCCTCAAGGACTTCATAGGTCAGTATGTGTTTTTTTATCCCTCCATAACACAAAATCGTCCCCTGTATCTGGAACCATTTAGCATGCACAACAGTCTACATAATGTAAAGTTCGGCGGGCGCCCGCTACAGGGCGTCCGGCACTACTCTACGGAACACTACAACCAGGTACAGTCAGCCGGAACGAGTCTGGCCGTCATACACTACGACATAACACATCAATGCATCTTCGCCAACACCTTAACTACAACATGCTTATTACACAGTTATGGTAATGTAGCCGTATGTAGAGCCTGAGATGCCATGGGAGCGGCACCAAGGAACCCGTACACATGGGCATGTTGCTGGCCGGCCTCGCCGAAGGCACTGTCACAGAGATGGAACTCTGAGCCAGCCCGACGGTCTGCCAGAGCCTGTGTCACACCACCCCGGGTGGAGAAGAGACTGGCGATCCACAGGGCTTGCGCCCCCGAGTCAGCAACTGTCTCTACCCCAGCCCGGGCCCTCAATGGAAATCGTCCCCAGGGCCCGCGAGGGCCTTACCCAAGACACAGGGACGTAAAGCTCATGGCGAGCCTCTCGTCCTGCCTCTCGGCTTGCTCTGGGACAATCTCACAGATCAAGCCAATGCTCGCGTATATATCGGGCCAAGAGGCGGGAGGAGAAACTAGGTCAAACCATTGTTATAGTTTACTGGGCGCGATTGACCAGACTCGAAATATGAGTGCAAAACACTAACCAGTTTTACGGCCTATTTTTAGACCGCTTCAGTTCGGAGCGTGCGTTGCCCCAGCAGCGCACTGTACTCAATCGCGCCCAGTAAACTATAACAATGGTTGAACCTAGTTTCTCCTCCCGCCTCTTGCCCCAATATATACGCGAGCATTGGCTTGATCTGTGAGATTGTCCCAGAGCAAGCCGAGAGGCAGGACGAGAGGCTCGCCATGAGCTTTACGTCCTCGTGTCTTGGGTAAGGCCCTCGCGGGCCCTGGGGACGATTTCCATTGGGGGCCCGGGCTGGGGGAGAGACAGTTGCTGACTCGGGGGCGCAAGCCCTGTGGATCGCCAGTCTCTTCTCCACCCGGGGTGGTGTGACACAGGCTCTGGCAGACCGTCGGGCTGGCTCAGAGTTCCATCTCTGTGACAGTGCCTTTGGCGAGGCCGGCCAGCAACATGCCCACGTGTACGAGTTCCGTGGTGCCGCTCCCATGGCATCTCGGGCTCTACATACGGCTACATTACCATAACTGTGTAATATGCATGTTGTAGTTAAGGTGTTGGTGAAGATGCATTGATGTGTTATGTCGTAGTGCTTGACGGCCGGACTCGTTCCGGGCTGACTGTACCTGGTTGTAGTGTTCTGTAGAGTAGTGCCGGACGCCCTGTAGCGGGCGCCCGCCGAACTTTACAATAATTTGTCCTATATTTGGCTAGTGTCGAATTCTGGCCACAGTCATTTCTAAAACGAAGTGGATAACACTAGACAATCTGCTCTATTTTTGTGTAGCTTCCGAGCAAAATCTAGTCTAATACATTTTCAAGAATTACGAATAATTTGCATGAAAATCTAGGACAATACATGTTCAATCATAAGAAGTACTAAATAATTTGCATACAAGCCAATCAAAGGGTTTTGGGCCATTTTGGAATTTCATTGCGGTAATCTTGTAGCATCCATGCGAGGGAATACAGTTTATATCAATGCACAACTCCTTATCAGTTTAGGCGAGTACTATTACCTCGTTATTCAAAATGTGCCGATTTAATCTGGGAGTGATCAAGAAATATGTGCCAGAAGCTCACAGAACTCTCAATTTGGACTCGGCTATAGAAATATGTCTGTCTCCTCGTGTTACAGATCTATCATAGCGGTTCAGTACGACCACGCCCCCTCTACTCTCCCGCACTAGTCCACTATCTGTGTGAATGTGGACGTGGCGGATGGTCTAGAGTGGTGTGTCACGTTTTCTTATCACTGGTCGCATTGTGGAGTCTCTCGCATGTCGGTGTCGATTGCTGCAGAGTGACTTCACTAGCATCATCGCTAATCATCCAGATGATGTCCGCGTGCAAACTACGTATCGTCTTATCGCCACATACATAAACGTGTAGTATTTACTTGCTTATGGTTGTACAACTACCTGATATTGTCAAGCCAGGATAAAATATTGCCAAAAATTCTTATTCCTATCAACTTCCTATCGGAAACTTGAATTTTACATTCGATTTTGTTAAGTGATTCCTATCAACTTCCTATCGGAAACTTGAATTTTACATTCGATTTTGTTAAGTGATCTCCGATTTTGTTAAGCGATTCAAGCTCAATGAACTTGCAAACCTCCCAGATATTTTGCCCACGTACCATATATATTTCTGGAGGTAGGATAATTGTAAATAGTCGTCGATCATTGCGGTGATTTATTCCATGAAATGATTTTATCATACTAGATAATGATTTTCTTCCTGCCCATTTCAACATTCGCCTATACATATAATAATAGTATTGGGCCTATTCATAGTTATTAGGCGAGGCTGCGATTTACAAGTGACAATGTCATCATAGACTGGATGACATTGGGCCACAGGTCAATGATGGCCTGCCCGGGCGAGATTCATGGAGTGGTCTCATCTTCTGAGACAGTGTGGTCCAAGCATCATCATGTCGCTATTGTACAGGACCGGGCCCATCACGGGGAGGTTTATAAGTCAGGCGCCTCATTACGACATTTGTATTATATAGCATGTAATATCACAGAACGGCATTGGTGATGTACGAATCATAATCGATACGCCTTTGGGCGTTTTCGTTCTTGTACACACCCAAAACTTAGGACACTAGTTATGTCTGTTAAATGCACCTTATATGACTTATATTGCGACTGTCTATCAATTCAAAGAAATAATCTCAGGATTATTCGGTGGAACAAACGTAAACAGTCTGAATGATCATGGAATATAAATAACCAAAATATGTGAACATTTAAATCGAGTTGAGGAGGCATCAACGCGAGGAATAAAGTATATGCTGTGCACGATACATCTGAATTCATTGGTTATTTATAAATGTATGTGTGAGGAGACCTCAATATTGTAGAAGATGCTGTGTATACGAGTTTCTCTTGTGTGTTCTCTGACGCTTTCCCTCTGTTGTGTTGGACTCAAAGGTCAACAGTGTGACGGTAAGCAGCCATACTAACAGTGTAGAGATGTTTTCTTCAATGTCTCATGGAATGCAGTTTCTGTTCGTAAAAAGTTGCATCTAGAATGTATCAGAATTATGCTTTTAAAATCATTGTTGTTGTCTGTTGGTATGCCTATGAAAAAAAAATAATGAAGCAAATTATGACGCCAGTGTTACTTCTAATAAACGTTTGGTTGAGATTTTCTTTATTTCCGAACTGTTCCATATCACGTTTTTGAGCACCTTAGAAATCTTGTGCCGTGGTGAGGTTGGCATTCACATTTCGTGAGGTTCAATGTATCCAGAAATGCATTTCCGAATTGCACACGCTGTTATTTCGATGTCGATTTTAGCGCTTTGTCACACCTCGTTGTATTGTTTTTGTGACTTGTTTTTGTGACTTGTTTTTGTGACTGTCTTTCTGACTGTATGTATGTCTGTTTGCGGTATTACTGTGGTACTATTTATATATTCTTCTATGGACGATTCCTGGTCGAATGGACTAGAACTCTCCATTATTTGGGGTGTATATACCATGGGTTTTTTATTTATCAAGATTCAAGACCATAATGTGCAATCCTATCAAACCGTTCTCGTTCAGGAGATGTGTCTTGATCACAGAAACAACACTATGAACTTTCGGAGCTAAAAGGGCAAGGCCATGGTCACAAAAATAGCAATATCCTAAAATTGCAATAACTCCGCTTATAATCAATTGATTATTTTTCATTCTACTTTTGTATTTGAAATGACCAATTCCCCAGCATTTACTATAAGACAGATGACCGGACAACCATATAATTCCGCTATTGTGGCCAAAAGTAGAAAATCTAAGGGTCATCAGTGGAACATATAAACAGAAAAACAAATCTAAGGGGCGAGAGATTCCAATATCTAATTATCTAGGAGTTGTTTAAACACGGTGATTTGCATAAATATGCCTCATAAGGAAGTAATGGTTGATTTAACCACACAGTTTTTCACGACATGTCCCGCTTGTTCATGTAAGACTCTTGAACATGCGTGAGGGAGTGTTTGGTATCTGTAGCCAGAATAATATGGTGTTTCCCCGCAGAGTTCGACCCTTGCGAGCCGCCGTACCCGTGTGTGTTGGACGCTGTCCTGTCACAGCCCGAGGACTGCCAGACATACCAGCAGTGTGTGGCGCCATACGAGTGGGTCACTACCGCTGTGGAGTGTGGCGGCGGCAAGGGGCCCTTCAGCAACACCACTTGCGAGTGTTTGCCGGAAAACACGTGCGATACATGGCAATGTCCTCCTGCGACCGTCACCCCAGAGCCCCCCATCCAATCGGGTCAGTGTTTGATAGTGGAGGTCTCCTAGGTTTCTTTTACAGGACTTTAAATATTATTTTCTGCCAGCAATCCATGAACCGATTATATAGGTGATTTAGACTTCTATTACAGAGCCTTGTTTCATCGAGTTCATCGAGTGTTCGACGGCTTCCCTCACAGTACCAGACAAGTACTACTGCACCAAGTACTTCGAGTGTGTCGCTGGACAGTGGCTGAGTATGACCTGTCCAGCAGGAGAATTCTATGACATAGAGCTACCCATGGTGGATCCGCCATGCAGGGAAAACATAGGACGGTGTAATTTAATACCATTTGAATCCTGTTTAGAGTTTACTTCAGTAGAAGTTACAACACAACCAACAACAACTGAACTGACAACAACACAACCAACAACAACTGAACCAACCACAACTGAAACAACCACAACTGAACCTACAACAACACAACCAACAACAACTGAACCAACGACAACTGAATCAACAACAATTGAACCAACAACAACTGAACCAACCACAACTGAATCAACAACAACTGAACCAACCACAACTGAAGCTACAACAACACAACCAACAACAACTGAACCAACAACAACTGAAACAACCACAATTGAACCTACAACAACACAACCAACAACAACTGAACCAACAACAACTGAATCAACCACAATTGAACCTACAACAACACAACCAACAACAACTGAACCAACGAAAATTGAACCAACAACAACTGAACCAACCACAACTGAAGCTACAACAACACAACCAACAACAACTGAATCCACGACAACTGAACCAACGACAATTGAACCAACAAGCACAGAAGAATTCAGCACGTTAGAGCAAAGCACAGAAGACACAAACACGGTGGAACGGACTGTGGTGTATTCAACACCAGAAATAAAAACACCTATTTCATCAAAAATACCGACTTCAACAGAACCATCCACCACAAACCATCGTGAATATTCGAGTACAACCGCGCAAGAACCGAGTTCCACGCATTTTACAACAGGACCTATCTCATTCCCTCAAACCACTGTTGTGCCAACTCAATGGACTTCTGCCAATCAGAGCTCACCGGTCAATACAATTACTGCAGCCTCAACACCGAAAACTACATCTCTACAGCCTGGTATAAGTGACAGAACCTACACCGCCCCCAAGAGGACACTGCCTGACGACGGCCAAGGAACAACCCAGCAATATATACAGGCCTCAGGTGAAACCTTTTTTTTCCTAAAACGGCACAATGTATCTCTTTGTCAATGCTCAAAGAATTGAAAGACATTGTTGTTGTGCCGGTACAGACGCCTGCGAGGTGCTGGGAGCCTGTACGGCCGAGGACCGGGTCAGTCACACTCGCTCGTGTTCTCTGTACTTCGAGTGTGACGAGGTGGGCCTCTGGTGGCTCAGGGACTGCCAGGACAGCGGAACAGACGAGTCCTACTACAACCCAGAGAACGCCCTCTGCCAAAAGAAGTGGCGCGTCGACTGCGAACGACGCTGCAATATGGGTTTGTACACGACTATTTCGGACGATGTTTCTAGCGGAACATAAGACATTGGTACTAGAGTAAAGTGTTTACGTTACGAGACTTCGTTGTGTAGTTGTGTTACCGGTATTGCAACCATATATTGGTTCCAGATGGCATTAAGATGGACAAGCTGACGAAGAACATTCTGTATATCAGTCTGCTGTGTTTGGTTGCCGTTTTGCTGATTATCCTGTTGATCGTGTGCTGTTGCGCCTGCTCGGGCTCTGACACAGACAGTGTCGACCTAGAGGTCCCGACCCAGCCTCAGACTGCTGGGTACATAGCTATAATTTTCATTACAGCGGGTTTTTTTTTTCGTATGTTTGCTGATTGATACATACAGCTTCCCAGTGTACATGATGTTACATCTCTATGTCGTTCAGGGACGCGAAGGGGAACGTGCCGACGGCGGACGATTATTTCCACGACATCCCCGACACGGCGGAGCTGCCAGGCCAGGACCTGTTTGACGTCACCCTAGTCGAGTACAGACCTACTCCGGGTGGTGTCCAGAGCAACGTGGGCGTCATCACCTCCACAGATGTACGCCAAAACACATCATTTAATCAAAACTCTAACCATTTCATAGACCTTTCTAATGTAGCAAATACGGTGATAGAAATTATGAGAGATAAACATTACTTTTGTAACCAACACATACACATATTCTCACAAATGAACGGTCTCTTGAAGAAGGATTTGCATTTGACATATCGCAACACCGGAGTTGATCACGTCACCCACACGCTTTGACTCTTCTGAAGCATTTGACACAATCGACCATTCCACATTCCATCTATAATTTATCTTGATAGTATTAAAGTTATATGCTATTTTGCAGAGTGATGACCGTGCGGCGTTGTACCGACCGATTGATATTGAAGCGGTGGAGAAGGGAGATGTGACTGATCTTGCCACCATGAACCCTGTCTACCTGGATTCGATGGCTGTCGGTCCCAGGCCGATCCAAAACGGTGTCCTCGACATGTGAATCAGCGTGTGCTTGTATTGTTTATACACAAATTTCATCATGTCGCGCTCATCGGACAATATGACTTCTACCATCTCATTGAGTTTGTTTCTACATGTGTATGGAGCACTTGAACTTGAGTGACACCCATGATATGAGATATGGCTTCTGTATCTGGCATGGCTTGAATGGTGTGTTCCTTTTGCATCAAGTCCACTCCATATCGTTTGTGCAAATAGTTTAATTATTTGTTTATTCGATTTCGTACTTTTCTTTTGTTGTACCTATATTTATTTTATTGGTTGTTTTGGAGGCCTGTTTCACTCCGTCGCAGTGTGAACACCCGAAATAAAAACATATCCCAGTAAATTGTGAATTCGTCACTGTCAATTACACTGAGTTTCAATAAGATGACGCAATGAGAGACGCATTTGTTCAATGGCAAGTAACCAGAAATTAACTAGGGAAATTATCTATGTCCAGTGCTGGTAAAGTGGTGACAGATGTGGATTTAGACGGGGGAAGAACCCCCACCCGTATTTTTATCCATATTGCAATGATTTGTTGAATATTAACAATGTGTAAACGACAGGACTGTGGAAAATAAACAATGACGCGCCGTGTATTAATGTCTCATTTATGCCCGCAAACTTCGTTTTGCGTGATTAAATGACAGTTCCGATTTGCTCTTGCGCGTCGGTCTTTCTGTCACATGGAAACATGGAATTCAACAGTTCAAAGCGATAACATCATGGTCTATATATCGCGGACCAGGGACTAACCTGCGTAAACTGGTAGCATAAGAATGCAATACTAAAAATTTTAATGTTATAGGGCAAGAATGACAGCGTCGACTGCTTCCTTTAGCGCAGAGGATGCTGGGAACAGTATGCGTTTTGATTTGAAAGAACAATGAAAGCACGAGTGTTATATGACGTGACAATGAAAGATCACGCGTACAACCACTGTGACGTCATAATACAAAGTATTTGACGACCCGGTGATCTGCATTGTTTATACTGTTTCCTAGCAACGCACATGTTCACGGATCTTCTACTCATGAGTAGAAGGGGTCTTGAGTACAATCAAAGATTGTAAGAAGTTCTTGCAATGTTTGGTACAATTGCACTTTAATTTACAGGGGTTGGGTTTTCAAATATTCCAAAATCGTAAATTCATAGCATTTGATAAAAACAAAACATGTTTCGTGTGTTTTCTAGCACACGGGAAAGATCTGGTTTGAACTGGCGGAAGAACATCAGAAAGCACTCGACCTTCGTTCTCGTGCTCTCTTGTATTCTTCCGCTTGTTCAAACTCGATCTTTCCCGCATGCTGGAAAACACACTCACACAGTTTTGTCAGTAGAACACAAGGACTGTGAATCAGAAGATGCATTCATTTAGGTGAAACTGATAATTATTGGTTATAGTATCCTACTTTGGTCATTGTGACTATCCTTTTCGGATGACCTCAATCGGCCACTGTTTGAAGCCCTGCCTTTTCAACTATTCGCTAGTTGCTAACTTGCCGTGAAAACTGGAACACTGAGAAAAGGAGCGTGTTCTCCGTTTATACCTTGTTCTGGTTGGATGTTTTCCTTTTCCAGTTGAATCGGCGGATGATATTGGCGATGAGAGATTAATACAGAATATATCCCTTAATATCCAATATCCGAGCCCAAATCCGACATTTTGACTATCACATAAATATGACAATAATATAGTTTTGTTTGGGCACTGGAATAATCGGTTTTTGGGTTTCTGGATGAAAGTGTTCCCGACCAGAGCAGCTGTACAGTGCAAAAGTTTCAATGCGCACACAAACTTGTCTAATTTTGACATTGAAAAGTTCACATTGTGCGTTTTGACGGTATGTTCAAACTCCACTGCAGGGTCATCCGGACATATCTTGGGGGTTGTAACGGTGCTATATCATCCAATATATGCCAGCCAATTGATTGATAACGAATTTCAGAAATGACAGATAATATATTTCTAAGATGGCTCATCTTACCCCTCTATGGGGGTTACGTTTCCTTTTAAACTGAAACGTTCCAGTTACGTTTCTCTTCCAGTGCTTGAAATTTTTCCTTGAGTTTTTCCATCTCAGGCGTATCAGTGAGTATGGTAGTTCTCCCTAGTCTTCGTTTCCCTCGAGTTTTTCGTTCTCCGGCCGAAAGGGAAAGGGTAGTAAGTCTTTTGGTGACACATATGTGTCCGAAGAACGAGCCGCATGTGAGACTTCAGAGCGCGACGCACCCGCAGAGTCCTCTGGAGCTGCAGCTGTAGCATTGGAAGTCTGTTGCTCGGAAGACAGGACGGCAGATTCGGTATTGGACGACGGCATACCAGCATCTGGGGCACTGCTGCTTGGTCTGTTCTCTGGAAACCCTGATGCTGCATCTTGTGGTTGGTCCGACGACTCGTCATTGGTCGTGCCATGTTCAGGTGCATTTCTGTCAGTCAGTTGTTCCGGGGCAAACTCCGCCTCAGGATAGATATCCCGATTAAAAGGATAAATTCCAGTAGACCGAAAGCCAGATAGGATGTTGGTTGGCGTCATGGCACTGCAGAACACTGTACTTGCAATGGCAGGTAAGTCGTATATGGTGACTGTCTTTCCAGGGTGTGTCCGCATCCATCCGTCCATCGCTCTGTTATAGTAGGTCTTGAACGGCCCATAGACAGTTTTGTCCAGAGGTTGGAGGCGATGTGACGTATGCGGGGAAATAGTGAGCAACACTATTCCGTTCTCCTTTGCCACTTGAACTGCACGGAATGAGGCATGCGACTCATGATTATCCATGATGAGCAATATTTTTTGGTCAGTGGTGCAACGTGTATGCGTGACCAGGTGCTCAAGGTAGAAGATGAACTTCTCTTCATTGATCCAGCCAGATCTTGTCGCACAACCAATTGACCCAACTGGTGCATCTCTGATGAAATGATCCTTGTAGTTAACCCTAGGGGAAGATGAACATCGGTGGGACCGAGTTTCCTGCCGCATTTATAGTACAGACCATGGTAACGAGTTCTCCCCGTTCCCCTGATGTCACTGACCCCACTTGCTTTTTCGCTTTTTCAGTGAGTACTTGCTTGGGTGATTGAACAGCAGTGATGCCACTCTCATCAAGGTTGTAAATATCAGAAGGTTTGAACTTGTACCTGAAATATGGAACTGTGCGGTTTGAAAATCCTGCTGCAATATACAAAAGTACTTAAACAGTTACTGAAGTACAATACGAATGTATTATCACAATGGGCGTACCTGTCCATCAGTCTTGCGAGGTTGTCAAAAAACTCATTGACCGTGTGCTTGTTGAAGGCGGTGGCTCTAGCCATTGAGGTACCCTACAGGAAAGGTTGTGACGTTTCTTGAACCCTTCCAACCAATCACAACCTGTAATAAATGAAAGGCAACTATTATCGTCACAAGTACATGGAATTTGTGTTTGTGATAGGCTACTCAATATCTGCTTGACTATCTCCCTATCTCTGGGACCAGAATTTATCCATTGTATATCCCTTGTTTGTCTGTCCGTATGTCTATCTATCCCATGCCTAGATCTCTCCATGTATATATCACAACATTTGGTTGAGCAGGGTGTATTTCCATTTTTATATCTCCTAATATGTCTATCTCCCCCATATCTATGTATCCGTCACCACATTTGGTTGTGCGATGTGTATCTCCGTTTTTATATCCAATATGTCGGTCTACATGTTTCTCTATCTAACTATTCATCTTCATATCTGTCTATCCTAGGGATCTATCTCCAAATATCTATCACAACTGTTGGTTCTGCGTGGCTATAATCACCAGCTTTCTTATCCCGAGACCAGTTTGGTGGCACAACAACATCGTTCTTCACAGCGAATTCGTAGGCGAGAGATTTGCATTTTTCTACTGTTATGCCATGAAACATATCACTCAGCTCCTTGATATGTGTTGCAAGCTCGATCTCCATGTCGGCATCAAAAACCTGGGGCCTAGTGCACCAAACCGTCAGTGAAGCGTCGGTGACAACGTCCGTCGTAAAAACACCAACGTCCGTCGTGGATTCTGCGTCGGTCAGAAAGTTGGTTTGCACCAAGCTGTCGGTCGTTGAAAACTAACGTCCACTGGACGTAAAATCTGCGACTCCTACAGAGCAGTCGTAGATGGGTCGTACAACTTTTGAAATCGTGTAAATCGTAATTTTAATGATTGCAGAGTATCAGTATAATTATGCTGATAATAACACATGCGCTGTTATAATGGTTGCATTGAGCGCGGAGAAAACTCAAATTATGAAACTGTATTATATCATTTGTTTTATATATTTTTTCCAAATACTTCGATATATTGATACAAAAACTCAATGTACACGAGAGATTATATTACGATAAGGGAAGATAATACTGCTCATTATGCACCAGTAGGCATATTATGGATGGTCAGTAGCAATTATTTACCTTATGTGTTACCCATTGCTGAATTACAATACATATGTAAAATATTGGAATCGCACGGAGTTAAATGTACATTCATTGTCTACAGATTTATTTTAGGCTTCAATAGGTTTATGCTTGCAGCTACAGTGCAACAGGAGTTGTTACAGTAATTGTTTGTATAATTTAATGTCAACGCCATACCTTTCCAGAATCATACTGTACGTATATGTCCTACACCAGCCATCCATATACTATGCATTTTGACTGTTAAAACTGATAATCTTGATAACCAAGACTCGAATAAGTATGCACCGATCCGTCGGTAGGCACGCCGACGCGTCGGACCTACGACCAATTTGCGACTTTTTGGTACACACCACACGGCCGGTGATTTCACGACGGACGTTTCTACGACGGACGTAGGTTCCACCGACACTCAACCGACGCTTGTTTTACGACGGTTTGGTGCACTAGGCCCCTGGTGGGCGGCTGCTACAGACTTGTATCCAAATGCTCTCTCCACGTCCCTTGTCTGTTTGTCGATGAAACGCTTCAAAGTCATTCTGTCAATATTGTATTCTTTGGCGACCGATCGCACAGACGAACCCGGCACGGCTGCGGCTGCCCACTCCATAACATCCAAGGGTACATTTCCCCGAGTGGTTTTCCGTTTATAAGAACGAGGCATATTATCTGTAAGTAAAATCAGATATATTTATTTGATGAAAAAATGCAGCAAAAATATATGGGGGTAAGTTGAGCCATTGGCACAACTTACCCCTGTCTACTGGATCAACTGACCCCCCAAGGACCGCCATGAAAAAGCCTACTATAAATGTGTGCACATGGCATCCATACGAAGAAGTTTTATCCTATTTGTAGCATACTACCTAGGCAACACACACAACACTCTATGTCATTCTAGACTATGACATACCAGGTGAAAAGTGGTATCAAGCAAGTTTTTCGACAAATTACTTTTACAGGAAAAAAGCATAAACATACCTGCTTCTCCAGCACGTGTGTTGAAAAGATTTGAATTCTTGGTTGCAAAGACATATATGCTTGACGCTGCATTCAACAGGTGGCAGCATTGTAGGAATGCAGTCACACATGATCAGTTGTTGGATGTGGCTCAACTTACCCACTTGCTCAATTTACCCCCACCTCCCCTACCGTCCTCTAAAGTTAAAGATCTACCAAGAAGATGTAATCTGTCTGCAAATACGCCCGCCATGCTCTATCACGGTGGCTAGGCGTTACGCGTTATTCAGGGAGTGCCGCGTAAAATCGTGAGTATTACGCGTTATTCGGGAGGAAATTACAGACTCTGAGTGACCGTTAGCAGGAAATAAATACAATTCCGCTAATTTGACCGTTTCAAAATGTCAATTGGGGTTTGCATGGAAACTACACATATTCATGGTTGTCGTACATATTTTAAATTAAAGAAATAAGCCAGTATAGCGATACCTATATGTACATGGCTGCACACCACCTGTCAATTTTGCTTCGACAGCCGCTCTCCTCGGGTTTGGGGCTGAAAATGTTATGTATCGGCATTAATGTGGATAAAACGTGAGATCCATAATAGTGATAGTATGGGCTTCACATGTGCCTGTCTTCAAAATGTTTCACATTGGTCGCAGGCGGCACAAAATTAGGTTGAATGTATCATTTTTTCATTTGCTATACTTTACGCGATTTGCCCGAGGGCATTACGCGTATGTGCATGAGTAAATATTTTGTTGAGGTTGAGATATTTAATTTTCAAATCCGAATCTTCCTCAACTTTTACTGCTCAAATGATGACATAAATTCAAGTTCAAGAGATAATGTTTTCACTTGGTGAGCTTTTGTGTAAAAGACATGAAAATTTTTCAGTATTGCCAATTTCAAATTTATGAAGATTGGGAGGAAAATATTGATGATAATGAATGAGGAGTATCGTCAGTGCTTGAAAGCACAGTAAGTCTCAAATCATTCTTTAAAATATCCATATATACATTACCAGCTCCACCAACCCCGTCGACGCTCCCACTCATTGCACGGATTGTCCGTGGCACAGTAACATGTCTCGTTGCTGAAGGCTCCCTTGCTGGGTCCACACTCCGTATTTCCAGCCACCCACTCATACGGCGCCACACACATTTGGTATCCGTAACAGTCACCCGGATCACTGATTTGCGACTCCAGTTCACACGGCGTAGGAGGCTGACAAGCGTCTCCAGCTGGAAGAAGTCCAATCAAAACGTTTCGACAATATTTTAAAGTAGGGAAAAATCGACCGATATTACATAACCAGAACGACATATATCAAACAGTAAAATTATTTACCGACAATTGTGTTGTCTGACGCAATATTAGCGACTCTTTCATTTACTAGTTTCCCTCTTCAAATCTAATGAGTAGAAAATAATAATCTAAAATTTTATGACCCAGATATACTTACCACTGAGACATTGTGCGGAAACTTGGTGGTTGAGTATCATCCAAACCAAAAGCTCAAGAATCAGGTAATGAAGTAGTACCATAATGAACGTTTCCTCAATAGACTCGAGCTGACCAAAAGTAGATGCCGGTTTGCCTCTTCCCTTCCATTGAATCCTGGCGATGATGAAGTCGTGATATGAGACACGTGTGTGTCCGTGGGGACTTTTATAACGTGTCTCAAGATGCTTGGACTACGCTATCATCTGTCTAACGAGCGAGTGAATCAATTCAAGATGCACGATTATCGACCTCATGTTCTCTCAATGAGAACATCACTCTGAAGAGACAATTCATTGCAAACCTGAGTGTAAGTTATGGATTTGTCAGTGTTGTAAATACCACGGTGTAGTATAGTACGGGTGGTTATAAGGACGTCCACAGATGACCCCGAACCATGATGGGTGGAGGTTCGGGCAGTTCAATCCTTTGTCCCTGGTACCATTACGGATGCATCACTGTTTCAGGACAACAATACTACAGACACACACGTCAGCACAGCAAACAGTCTAGGTATAACTACTGTGGTCCGTAGGTTTGTAGTGTGTCCTGGGGCCTAGTGCACCAACCCGTCGGTGAAGCGTCGGTGACAACGTCTGTCGTAAAAACACCAACGTCCGTCGTCAATTCTGCGTCGGTCAGAAAGTTGGTTTGCACCAAGCTGTCGGTCGTTGAAAACTAACGTCCACTGGACGTAAAATCTGCGACTCCTACTGAGCAGTCGTAGATGGGTCGTACAGCTTTTGAAATCGTGTACCACACAATATAAGTGCAGTAAAGTATGTCCTATCTGTACGATATGTTCACATAGCACTCTGATAGCGTTGGGAACGAGCTGTTATCAAAATTTTAATGATAGCAGAGTATTGATAATTATGCTAACAACTGCGCTATTATGATGGTTGCTTGAACACGCGAAGAAAACTCAAGTTATGAAACTGTACTATATCATTTGTTTTGAATTTACTGTAAATAGCCATATTTTTTCCCAAATACTTAGTTATATTCATACACTAAACCAATGTACATATTGTATTGTGATAAGGGACGACGACACTTCTCATTATGTGACAAAAGGCATATAATGGTTGATCCTTTGCAATTATATGCATCACGTGTTTACCAATGCTAAAGTACAATTACAGTGTGAGATATTGGAATCGTACAGGGTAAAATATACATTCATTGTCAACAGATTTATTTTACGCTTTAATAGGTTTGTGTTCGCAGCTGCATTGCATACCAGAGTGGTTACAGTGAATGTTTGTGAAATTTATTCTCCACACAATAGTTTTCCAGAATTATACTGTACGTGTATTTTCAACATCAGCCATCCATATAATATGCATTTAAATTCATGTTATTTGTTGTGGCCATGGCAACTGGACCCTCTGCAATCATGGTTATAACCATCGATATATAAGTCCAATGGATATGCGAACGAATAAAAACAGTGCATATCCGATGGTGGTGATATGCGTCAAATTATCTTATTAATAATGTGTGTTCCTTTTTTTCTTTTTCACCTATTCATCATATGTATTGAAAGTTGCCCTATGCTCCATAATACCAATCAATGACATGAAAATATGTACATTTCATCCCGCAAACAAATATTCGTTAAATTTATTGAGGCATTCTTGGACCATATGTTACAATATAAATCGGCATTGACCGATCAGAGTCTCTTTGCACGTGACTAATGCGCACCACTCCTATTGGGTGCTGGTTTTTGCTGGAGGGGGCGAGAGAGAAGATTTTTTTTTAAATTCCCTAGTTAGGAACTTGATAATATCGACTTAGTATATCGATAATGTATCTCAAATAAAGTGTAACATTTTGACCGCATACAAATTCGGAAATTTGAATTTCTATGGATAGACCAAAATGCTGGGTTAAAGCACTGATTATGTGGCGGCCGCCAGATAATTGTGTGGCGGCCGCCACTTAGATATATTTTCACACCTGGCACTAACGGTCTTCCGTAATTTTCTATACATTCGTGAAACAAATTTACGACTAATTTAGGCTGAACGGGGGTTGGCACGTGCCGGCTGTAATAATCCTAATTCAGGTGATATCAAAACTTCAAAAAATAATTATATGTACGCTATCACGATCCGGTTGCTAAACTCAACACAACTATGATGCATAATGCCAACAACTGTGAGTTTCAGTATAATCGTCCGACAATGTTGGACAAGAAATTCCCACTCTTTCCGGAACGCCGAATTCGCTTGCATATGGATATAGAACCTCGAGTTGTTATCAACACGAAATATTTTGAGGAAGATCATCTGTGAGTGAACAGTTACGTGTGGTAGAACAGTGAGAGGAAATTACCTCATTGCTTAAATACATACGGTACACTACACGGTAAAACATAGTTTTATTTTAATAATCTTTTGACACTCCTTTGTTCACACTCTTATGTTAACATGAAATAAGTATATAGCAGTCAGTATTGATCAGTAAATATCAATCATACCATTAACAGCATTCATAATGGTGGTTCAATGCCGCCCAATGCAGAATAAGTTTTCTGTTGGAAAGGATCCGCCGTATATTATCCAGGCTAACAGGTATATCCAGTATGGAAGCGTTGATTGATCATCCACTTAACAATCCAGGACGAAAATCACAGTTCATGTCGCTAGTACATACATTATTTGTTTTTGTATTTGTAGTGACTAATAAGCCCTATGTGGCTGGAGGCATTTGTTCATTTTATGTTACTGAATCTTGTTATATGCTTTGGTCACTATAATAAACGATTAAAATACAAAAAAAATAAATAAAATACAAAATACCATCGGCAAGACTAAAGTGAGACAAATGTCCGAATAGATTGAACAAAACAACATTCTAAGAGCCCCACCCGTCAATGCAAAGAAGATCGGTTGGAGTGGAACAAATGAGAACTACATAAAACACCCATCATTCATTCAATTGTGCGGAAAAAAGTCAGCAAATGAAATGATCCGCAGTGGACAAATTTTATATATAATAGTGCAATGTAACATCGAACAATACCGTCTGAATAAATGAATACATATTAATCTAGACTGGTGTCGATATTTATCTGTATAGTGTAGCTTTACAGCAGTGGCTTTATGGCCAACTCTGAGAATCAATGTTATAATTTGTGCAGAGAAAAACTAAAACTGAGTAGGTTATCATCCATCCTCTGCTCAAATATGGTACCTAAAAGGCCAAACACATACAAACATAATACTTTCACCCAGAAACAGTAGGCAAAATTGGCAACCTGCCCAAATGTTGACTTCCAACCTAAATGGAATCTCGGATATTCGAGCAAATTCGGAGATTTAATCATGTTCAACTTTTAAACATAAGGAATGGACGTATTGCTACAGTTTCGAACAAGAGAGCACATTCGCTTGTGTTCCAGGAAAAAATGCACAGTACACAGAAATTATATGAAGGGGCCACGAAAGAGCTGTTACGGTACGGTACAAAACGAAGGACAAAACGAATGTGAATAGGCTTCATGTCAACAGCCGCCACCGGTTTTCAGCAAGGGGACTGACATAACATTCTCTGAATTATCATATGTCCTTCATTCCAAATTTTGGTGGTTCAGATTCGAGATTTGAGTTTGCACGCTGATCCGAGAAGCTATCCATGGTGTCCAGACCAGCTTTGTGTGAGGTTGTGACGTCAGCAGACCGGTAGAGGGCAGCTCGATCTGACGTTGTGTCAATACCCATATCCTTCCAACGACACGACGTCATGTAACGATAAAACAGATACTTCATTCCACATATGACAGTAACAAGTTCCCCATGAAAACATTTTGGGCAGTATCAGTGAACCTTAGTTACTCTACAAAACAGTGCATAACATAGCTCAGTGTACTTAGCTTTACCTGTAAAGCAATGTCGGAGTTAGTCAAGACCAGTTGGTTGTCTCGTGGACCCAAATTAGTCCTATATTCTTTAAGAGTGATGTCCTGCAGTTGGCTCAGATCCAAGGGAGGAGTCACCTGGTACATGTACTCCGTATTGAGCAGCTCGGTTGGGATATCAACACTGTATTGATACATAATGAGGCTCAGTACATACCGTAATATACCCAGATATACACATATAGTGTGTCAGTAATGCTTTCACCTGAGGGGCAGGTTGGCTCGCGATCCCTTTCTCTTGTTGTTTGGCATGAGTTGCTTGGCGCTGTAGCTGCCTTCCTCTTTCTGGTCGCAGCAGCACAGCGCCACCAAGAGGATGATGGCAATGATACCAAACGTGCACAGGATGGCTATGATAATGATATTCCGGTTCATTTTGTTAACCTTAATTCCTCCTGCAAATTAAAACACTTATACAAAGAGTCGTATCTATGTGCATGATTGTGTATCTAGCTCGTAAATGCTCTGAAACAGCAGTAATGGCATACAATGTCTGATGTAGTAGTTAGTTAGGACGCTCAAGCTACATCACCTGTGTCACAACGTTTGAAACAATCAACCATTGGTTTCTTCATACACTTCTGTTTGTCTGGATTGTAGAGTGGTTTACTGGGACTGACATCATTGCAGTCTTGGAGCTGCCATTTGCCATCAAAGCACTCGAAGAACAGACTGCATTCACTGATGTGAGTGACCCTCTCGCCCGTGGTGCAACCACCCAAAGGTCTGCACGCCTCTAGATAAATAACGTGTATATGAAACACATTAGAGCCAATAACTAGGAGAGACGGTGCATTTTATCAAGAACTTGATATATATATATATATATTTATATATATATATATATATATATATATATATATATATATATATATATATATATATATATATATATATATATATATATATATATATATATATATATATATATATATATATATATATATATATATATATATATATATATCGGACAAGCACGAGGCGTGGCAGGGTATTAATATCTGTATAGAAGTACACCTGGCGAACCTGAACTGGCTGGGTCAGTGGTGGTGGACATTGTGGACTGGTATCCTGTAGTCGTGGTGGTAGCAGAGCTGCCAGTTTGCTGGACGATTGTAGTTGAAGTCACTGAAGGCGAGGTCAAAGTTGCCGTATGACTTCTGGTTTGTGTTGAAGGAAACGACTCCCCAGTTGTTGGTACAGTTTGGTGAGATGAGACTTGTTCCTGTGTAGTTGTTGTAGTAGTCACAGAATCACCAAGAGGCGTGGTGGAGTACACATCTGTGCTAAACAGTGTTGTACCATCTACCAACCCTGTGGAGCTCAACTCTGCTGTCGTACCACTTGTGAGCGGTGGATGTGTGCTTGGAGCACTCGTAGTTGGCTTTCCTGTTCTCGAAGCGGTTGTAGCTGTTGGTTTATTCGTATCTGGGTTATCTGTAGTTGATATTATTATGAACTTTGACGTACCTTCTTCTGTTGTGGTTGGTTCATTTGTTGTTTGTTCTATTGTTGTTTGTTCTGTTGTTGTTTGTTCTGCTGTTGTTGGTTCGTTTGTTGTTTGTTCTATTGTTGTTTGTTCTGCTGTTGTTTGTTCTGCTGTTGTTTGTTCTGTTGTTGTTGGTTCTGTTGTTGTTGGTTCATTTGTTGTTTGTTCTGCTGTTGTTTGTTCTGTTGTTGTTGGTTCATTTGCTGTTTGTTCTGTTGTCTCAATTGTTGTTGGTTGTGTAGTTGTTGGCTGTGTTGTTGTTGGCTGTGTTGTTGTTGGTTGTGTTGTTGTTGGCTGTGTAGATGTTGGCTGTGTTGTTGTTGGCTGTGTTGTTGTTGGTTGTGTTGTTGTTGGCTGTGTTGTTGTTGGTTGTGTTGTTGTTGGCTGTGTTGTTGTTGGTTGTGATGTTGTTGGCTGTGTTGTTGTTGGCTGTGTAGATGTTGGCTTTGTTGTTGTTGGCTGTGTTGTTGTTGGTTGTGTTGTTGTTGGCTGTGTTGTTGTTGGTTGTGATGTTGTTGGTTCGATTGTTGTTGGTTGTGTTGTCGTTATATCAATGCAGAGAGAGAATGGAATGCTGCGACACGCCACTTCATTGTTTATACAAGGGATTCGTGGGTAATTCGCGTCAATATCGAAGTACGGCTCTGAAGGCGGACACGTCCTGAGAGAGAGCGAGCCTCCTTCACAGATGTAGTAGCTTGTACAGTAGAACCTGTCTGGCAGATAGAACGGTGTCTCCTCACACAACACCGGCTCCGTGTAGCACGGCTCTGTAGACAACAAGAAAACACTTCAATACTTACTTGCGAAAAAAATGTCAAATTCAATAAAACGAATTTGACCGTGTTGTCTGGAAACTTTGTTCATCGTCCGCGTGCAGTTAGTTCATTCAAGAAATTTGGCACAATACGTAGAACATCTTCGTAAATAATTCTGAAATATATTATCAAACTTCCATCGCCGTTGATAGCTAATGTGAGATAGCTAATGAACGATAAATCGT
Organism: Terebella lapidaria; assembly: GCA_949152475.1. Classification (NCBI taxonomy): domain Eukaryota; kingdom Metazoa; phylum Annelida; class Polychaeta; order Terebellida; family Terebellidae; genus Terebella; species Terebella lapidaria. The sequence goes on along the minus strand of OX424555.1, from coordinate 50,237,305 downwards.
TTCTGCACTTTTCTCTTCTGATGTAGCGTCCATAGAACAGGTTTTCATTTGAAATATACACGAATTTAACGAGTTAGGTTGTGTTAAACTTTGTGTTTTGAAGCTAAGTAAGGGTTTTGAGGCTTTACCTGAGGCTGCGGGTGGTTCTGGAGTGACTGGGGGACATTCCCATTCATTGCACGGATTTTCTGTGTCACAGTCACACGTCACATTACTGAAGGGCCCCTTGCTCGGTCCACACTCATTTTCCGTTGTAATCCACTCATAAGGCGCTATACACAGCTGCTGGCCATAGCAGTTGGTTGGGTCGCTAATTTCGTATCGTGGGATACACGGCAGGGGTGGCTGACAAGGGTCTCCATCTAGTTCGTATGCGAACAAAAAACAGTGTATGTCAAGGACTGTGTGCTCTCGTGTCTAATCCACTAACAGAGAAACATGCTTTGCTTTTTGTTAAACTGTAAATTAATTAATCTATGATGATTATAACATCGTTTGATAGTTGTAATATTAAATAAATAGTTACCGTGTAATTTAAAACTCACCCTCGGTACATTGACACATCCCATCACGTACTGACGTTATTCCCATAACAATTATAAATATATTCCATGTGTTCATGTTAAATTTTCGATTGTGATCGATGATATATTTCAACATTTGTTCCTTCCTGGTGTTTTTTTCTCACATGAAGCGTGTGCTATATGATGGATTAATTGCTTTACTAATTGTCGTGTAACTCGTAGATAATCTAGGCGGAAGATGACAAAGTGGCATATTGTACAATTTGTATGCAACAATTTACTGGCGCATGTGATAATATTTCATCTTGTGATGTCATCCACGCCCCTCGTCATGTAACATACAGGGCTGCTTCACACAGCGGAGCAACCAACTCGGCCATGCTCTGTTGATGGGACTAAAGATGCTGATAACGAATACAGACAGGCCCACAAATAGTTTGGTATCCTCTGTCATCTCGATCTGTACTCGAGCCTGCTGAATGACGTGTTCAGACAGTGTACACCACCAAAGAATCTCGTTAGCTTTCGCACACCACGATCATGGGGAAGGTAAAAAAAACCTAGGGCTAAACCTAGGGCTCACACAAAATAATTAGCCCACGGCCTAGGAAAGGTTGCCGGACAATATATGTTTTATATTTTAGATATTAGCAATTTTGTTCTGTGACCTTGAAAATAAGGTCACTGGTGAAATTCAAGGTCAGGAGAATATGTATCTCCTATATATCCACAATTGATTGCTAAGCTGTAAATACTATAATAATAGATTTTGTGACCTTGAAAGTAAGGTCAAGTTCAATGTCATGAGAATATTCAGCATATATCACTCCTTAATCGTGCACAATTGATTCCTAAGGTGTAAAATCGATGACAAGCGAGATATTAGCCGTTTTGTGCAACGGTCAAATCCAAAGCCATTAAAATTTTCGGCATACACCATTTTCTAAATGTACACAATTTATTCCCATGCTGTAAAGTCGACAATAAGCGAGATATTAGCCATTTTGCGCTCTGAGCCTGAAAATGAGGTCAACGGTCAAATTCAAGGTCATCAGAATAGTCGACATGCATCATTTTCTATTTATGTCCACGATTGATTCCCAAGGTATAAAGTCGATAATAAGCAAGATATTAGCCGTTTTGTCCAGCGACCTTGAAAATTAGGTCAAAGGTCAAATTCAAGGTCACGAGAATATTTAGACATCAGACGTCATTTTTTGTATGTCCACGATTGATTCTTGAACTCCAATCTCAACATTCAGTGATTGATCATTTGGGTCAAGTTTGGGCCAAAATGACCCACTTCGAGCGATTCAAGGGCAACGAAACTTATACACATCACATCATAGAAGGAGCCGTAAGCTTAACAAGAAAATATGTTACTGAACAGATTTTGCGGAAATGGTCAAAAAAGGCCAAATTCTTTCGTCAAAAATGGCCGTCATTTTGAAACAAAATGCGGAAATCAAAACCTAAAAAATCTCTCTCTTGAAATATTTTAAGCATTTTTGTGCAAAATTTCAGAAAGATTCCCCGGTAAACTATAAAGATAAAAATATGGACGGACGACCACGCTGCTGACGACAGACGGACAAACGCCGGACGAAATGCCATGCCAATATGTTATCGGACTGAAGGTCCGGTAACCTAAAAAACACAGTCGTGAATTGTACAAAAGCAGTGGTGGATTGTTTAGCTGTATCTTTGAGATGAGGTCCCTGTTATCAGTCAACATTAGAAATGATGGCCAAAAACTTTATTTTTTTGGGTACGAATTAACACATCACAGCCAGACAAGTACAAATAAAGTTTTCAACATATAGTCCTTCGAGTTCCATTTTATGTCGTTATATTAGTAATACATATCTGAACACAAACCCAAGCTCTGGTGAATACAACACATATTTTTTGGGAGTAATTATTTACCAGGGTGAAGCGAAAAAAGCAAAGCTGAAGTATGCACAGCGATAGCGAAAAATTCCCATGGTGAGTCTAACTGAAGATGTTACATGAAACACATGTTCACTTCATGCGTTGCCATAATCTTTGCTACCAGGACAATACTATCATACAAAAATATAAAAGTTCAAAATTGACGAATACATGTGGGTGTTTCAAATAATACGTTTGGAGCCTTCGTTAAAACTGCCTTTAGTTCTCCTTGTCCATTAGGCATCATCATGCAAAGTACATCGTATTATTTTGATATCCACAATGAACCTATATGCAGTAAGTCCAACGACACTAGATAGGGGCATGATAAACTTTGCTAGTTTTGGAGAGAAAGAACATTGTTCATGTATATTTTCTCGCACAGCTGCTTCGTAGAGTTGTAGTTCTCTAACATTCTTCGAACAGTTCGCAAGTCAAATAAAAGGTTAGGCACAGCTATGCCCGATCGTGCACTTTCTGTCTAGAGATCCATGAAGCCGAAACCAGGTCTGGGGCCGTCAGCCATGGATTCCAGATACAGAGGGTCTCTCGTGACAGCATCCCTCTGCACCCCGTGATCAACGTCATCAATATCCACGGGCCGATAGAGTGGAGCAATGTCCAGGTGTCCCTCCTTCTTCTGCAGTCAGGCAGGATAACATCAGGACAATATGGTACAACCCAAATAATTATAAAACACCCATGTAACTTCAACGTCGAGACTCACGGGAGGATTGTCGAGGGGTGGGACTCTGGTCTGCTTGATGAAGTCTTTGTTGTTGGCTCGGGACCGGTACTCCACCAGCTCCACGTCATTGAGAATGTCCGGCGTCTGGGGCGGGGACACGTGGTACTCGAAAACCGGCGCACTGTCGCCCACCAGTACACGTGGGCTACTGCAGGTCAACGGTGAAACCAATTGTGAAATCCACAGAGCAGATGTGATTGCTCGCAGGATATTTCATGTATACTCACGTCTGAGGAGTGTTGTTGACTGAAGTGGCGACAGAGTCAAGGTCGAGGTCCCTGTAGTCGTAGCTCTCCCGCGTGCGTCTGGGACAGGTGAACACTGCTATGAGGATGATGATCACCACGATCAGCACACTACTCATGACAAGTATCGTGATGCTCCTCGTCATCTGGCTGATCCTGATACCATCTGGAAGTATCCGAATGTCAGTTTTCCATTATGAGGTTGTCATGAAAATCACGTTCAGGGCTATTTGACAAGACAAACACGTTTCAAATACATGAACTGACACATCTACTACGATACTGGACGTTCTAATTCGTACGTCATGTGATGTATTCACCTGTATTACACCGTACATTGCAGTCAACCATGAATTTCTTGTAACATTTGCCGTTGCCGGGGTTGTAGTGTGGTTTGTTTGTAGGACATGTTCTCTCCTCCCACACATCAGCCACACACTGGAAGTACATACTACAGTCCCGTGTGTGCGCCACCTTCTGACCGTCATTACAACTCCCCAGCGGCTCACAGGCAACTGACATCAGACACCAAAGGGGAGTAGGTCAATAACAGTAAGGTAATCACTTGAAACTCATGTCAAACTGATCAGATCGTTCATCGATACCTGAATTCCAAGGATCGGTCGTTCTCTGAGTCATGAAGAATTCCGATGTCAAAACCTCTGAGCTGTTCCTTCTTCCACGAGATGAGTAGCTTGTCTGTGTTGTTTTTGGTTCAGTTGCTGTTTGTTCAACTGTCGTTGGTTCAATTGTTGTAAGTTTAGTTGTCATTGGTTCAATTGCTGTTGGCCCAGTTGTTCTTGGTTCAGTGGTTGCTGGTTCAATTGTTTTTGGTTCTGTTGCTGTTGGTTCAGTTGTCGTTGGTTCAGTTGTAGTTGGTTCAATTGTTGTTAGTTTAGTTGTCTTTGGTTCAATTGTTGCTGGTTCAGTTGTCGTTGGTTCAATTGTTGCTGGTTCAGTTGTCGTTGGTTCAATTGTTGTTAGTTGTGTAGTTGTTGGTTGTGGTAATGTGGGCTCAGTTGTTGTCGATTGTAATGTGGTGAGATTTATGCATTCATTGAAAGGAATGTCTGCACACACTGATGGGTTATTTACACATGGTGTACCTGTAGATACCACCATATCGAAGTACGGATCTGAAATCGGACACGTCCTGAGAGAGAGTGAGCCTCCTTCACAGACGTAGTAGTTACTGCAGTAGAACCTGTCTGGTAGATAGATCGTCTTGTTCTCACACTCCACCAGTCCCGTGTAACACGGCTCTATGGCAACAATTATCGATATGTCATTGATATACAAAATTAAACAACAAAAGCTCCTCATACGGAATATGACATACTTACAACCACTCATACAATAATTACAACCTTAATTAATTTTATGAAAGTGGTGATATTGGGTGAGGTCCGACTTTATATTTTACATAAATTACATATATTATTTTTGGTTGTTCATGGCGTTTTCTGTTTTCCAAACTTTGGTGATATAACATAAAAGTTGTACACATTTTTTATATCTGTAATTCACACAAAACATCATTTATTACCCTCGCCCCGATAGGGGGAGAGGGTATTGCATTTGGGTCTGTTTGTTTGTCTGTTTGTTTGTCTGTCTGTCCACGCGCATAACTCGAAAACGAATGGGCGGATCGACTTTATGGAGATGGAGCGGTATGGCAGTGGCTCAGTCCTCCTCAAATTTTGTCGGAATCGGATAAAAACGGTTGTCATGGCAACGGAAACCGTGAAAATCACATAAATGACTATAACTCAGGTTCTACTTGACATTAATTTTCCCCAACTATTTTTGTATTTTACTTTGGCCAATTCCGAATCGTAGGGTGTACAGCCGATGGTCGTACGACTAAAATTCTCCATTTTCGCCCGGTGTCGAAAAATTGGGGGTTCACGATTTTGGTTATTTTTTGCCAGCGACTTTTCAGGGCAAATGTCTGCGCTTATAACTCAAAGACAAACGGATCTATCGTTCTGAAATTTGTAGGATTGAAGCGCTATGGTAATGGCTCGGTCTTCTTCAAATTTTGTCAAAATCAAATAAAAACGGTCGCCATGGCATCGGAAAAAGTGAAAAATTCATAATTGGCTATAACTCCGGTTCTACTTGATATTGATTTTTCCAACTATTTTTGTATTTTTCTTTGGCCAATTCTGGATCGTATGGTGTACAGCCGATGGTCGTACGACTAAAACGGTCGCCATGGCATCGGAAAAAGTGAAAATTTCATAATTGGCTATAACTCCGGTTCTACTTGATATTGATTTTTCCAACTATTTTTGTATTTTTCTTTGGCCAATTCTGGATCGTATGGTGTACAGCCGATGGTCGTACGACTAAAATTCTCCATTATCGCCCGATGTCGGAAAAATTAAGGATCACAGTTTTACGACTTTTGAGTGTTCTCAGACTCAAAGCCATATATTGTGTAGCTAGTTTTCAATCGTTTTAACCCATTTTCGTTCAGGAGACGTGCCTGGATGATAAAGTTAAAGTTAAAGTTATCAGATTTGATATAGCGCTCTTTTCAGTCGAACTAAATCCGCTTTCAAAGGCGCTTTACACTTTAACCCCAGTCTGAGTGATTGTACTCGGAGCAGCCATACTCAAAGCGCTCTATACAACACCCATTATCAACCGGTACCCATTTAATCCTGGGTGAAGATAGACACATTAGTTGTGGATGCCTTGCCTAAGGACACTAGTGAAATAGCACAGCAGTCCAGCTCGAGACTCGAACCCATGATCTTTGGATTACGAATCCGACGCCTTACCACTGCGCCACTCACTCCGCATGAGTGAATGAGTTGTTTAGTTGATAGAAACAATACGCTGAAATTTTACACCCCAATATTGAACGACAAGATCAAGGTCAGATAAAAGATAAAAATCGAAAAGTTGCAATAACTTATATTAGTGATTAATTTCCCTTATTGATTTTGTATTTTCCAGTGCTCAATTCCCATCATTTGCTGTATGACCGATGGTCGTATGATCGAAATCCCACATTATCACCCAAGGTAGAAAGTGTAAGGGTCATCAGCCGAAATCACTGATTCGTAGTATTTCGAGGTTTGGTAATTCCCAAACCACTGACGATATTCAATAGAATGTTGAATTAAAGTATGCAGTATAAAGTTGTGATAGCTGGCGAAGTTTGGGTTGTCAGTGTCAAGAATTCAGGTCGTGGTCGACAGGTCGAGATCATGTTGAGGATAGAAAAAAAGAACTATACTTTGATTAATGATTATTTCTCCCATAATTATTGTATTTTTTATGGCTTATTTCCGACCAATCGATATATAATGACAGTACGACCAAAATCCCCGATTATTGTCCAAGTAGAAAATGTAAGGGTCATCAACGATATATTTTTAATAAAACTAAATCTGGAAGGTCTGCAATCTCTGATTGTCTGCAATCTCTGATTGTTTCGTTTTGAGTGTGTTGTATCGTGACTGGTATGTGTATTTTCTTAGTTGTATATATTTATTAATCATGTTTTTGTTTTCGCTGATATATCACACATGTGGTATTGTTTGTTAATCTATCCCATTTATTGTGTTATTACTCGTCAACTATCACGTTTAATTATCAAGGCGTTCCCATGAACGTATTATATACAACTATATCTATCCATGTGTCCCATGGTTTGAATCTCACTCTTGAGCCTGATCCTTTCTGTTATTATAATTTTGGTGTACAACGGTTTTGTGTCATATGTTTCATGATTTAAGGATGTTCGCTCCCTTTCAATCCAAACAGAAGGGTTGAAATTTGAAACTCGTTTGATGATTTTAGGACTTTTAAAGAATCATCAATATGACATTGTACAATCGAAAACAGAAAATTGGGATAAAATATTCTCTTTAGTGTGGAATTTTGGATAATTTCACCCCCCCCCCCCCCGAAACACCAGCAAAGTGGGTTATATTTGGCCATTTTCACTAAAATCAATATTCAATGAAAGCTTGTGGATAGAATTTTCTGAAAATTTGTTTATAAATCAACTAACTGTGTTTGAAACGAAAAAATATGGTTGTCACCATGCTAATTTTTCCTCTACAGGCATTCATACGAAGCAAAAATAGGATATTCCACCGGAATTTGCTGAAAATTTGTATAAATTCACCGACATCCACACATATGACAACCTGTAACACAAAAACTAGCATGGTGATCCCCATATTTTTTTGTTTCAAAAACATACACAGCGGTTCGTTGATAATTAAACAGAATGGCAAAGAAATCTATTCACAAGATTTGATTTTAGTGAAAATGGCCAAAAATGGCTCCTTTTGGTGGTATGTCATATTGAAGATCCTTTAAAAGTCTGAAAATCATCAAATGAATTTCAAATTTCTACTCCTCTGACCGGATCCAAAGGTAGCGAACCACTTTAATATATGATATTTATCATCTACCCAGAATTTGAACGCTCCATTAATTTTTTAGGGTTTCCCTATCTGTTTTCACTTTCTTCTCCCGGTCGGGAAACTCTTTGATCACAACGCATCCGAACATGATCGATCGTATTCATATGATTAGAAATGTCAACCTTATTTTTTTAAAACTACTCTTCTCAAAGTTGATGCCAGATTCGCCTTGTGTTGGGCAATCAGTGAAAAAATTAAGCTAACGTGAATGGCCCAATCATCGAGTAAGCACGGAGATTACCTCAATTTTATCAGGAGGTAGGGCTACACTGATTAATATAATTATATATAGGATCTTAAATGAGTGCCCGTTAGATCTCAAATTTATTGAACGAGCCAGAAAACTTTTGCTTTCTGTGATCCTTGGTGAGCAGAAATGAAAGTTCTTGGCGAGTTTAATAAATTTGATATCGAATGGGCACGCATTTGAGATCCTATTTATCACATGAAGCCTTATGTGGCCTTTTAACCACATTTTTACTGGATTTACATTGGGTTTTGCAATGGTTTTGCACTTGATTTGGCTTCTTGCAAGACCCTGTATCTACTTAATTCACCATGATTACGTTCCGCGATATTGCACATGTTGAATATATTACACTCTGATTTTTCTCGTTTACACTAGTTTTTGAAAATAATTTTGTGATGCTAAATGATATCGCTCTATAAATTGACATACTTCACCTGGAAGTCAAAGGACAATTTTTACCGAATTTCTATCGAACTTGACAATCTAAACCGGATTTTGTCCAGTGGGCCACTAATTGGAGGTACGTGTTTTGTCCAGTGGGATTATGTCCGCCCATCTGACAATCTACCCAGATGTTAAACTTGGCAATCTACCCCTTGCAGGGGCGGATCCAGGAATTTTGAATAGGGGGGGGGGGGGGTGCTGTTCCTAAATGTACATAATCTTGAAATATAGTGAGCGAGCGTAGCGAGCGAAGCCTTATGCGGTCTGGGGTTTCGTGAGGCGCCGTAAGCCCCCCGAGAAATTTTTGGAATAAAGTGTCTCTGAGATGGTTTCTAAGGTGTATTTTACAACTGTACATTGTGAAATCAATGAGTAGAATTTTACTTTAGAAGTCTGCTTAGTTATGTTGTAAATGAAGGATAGATTTTTAAAGAAAGGAAGGTCTAATAGTCCTACCATGTTAAAGATGTTCTAAGGTTCTTATGCACCAGACATGGTGATGGTCAATCGTTTAATAATTAAGATGAGATATAATTATCTTCAAAGTTATGCCGGTATCAGAGTTAGTTATACAGAACTCTGTCTGAAACAAACAAATGAATAAAATAAAAATATCCCCTGTGTATATTCAATGACAGTTTCAGTATGAAGTCAAGTGTGTCGGACTAGATTGATTATTGGAGGGGGCGGGTAGGCCAAGCAGGTTAGAGGCTTCAAGCGACCGAGCGAAGTGAGGTGGATAGGTGGTAGGTTACACGGCGTGGGGTCTGGGGCCCGCTCAAGGGACTTAAAGAACTTATGATTAATGACACTCAATTGCATAATTATTGACCAACGAATGTTAGGCTTATGTAACGCTGTAATGCACCTTAACATATTTCTGAATCGCAAATTTTTTGTTTTAAATATTTATTTGGGGGCTCTAGCTCTCTCCGGTAAAAATTCGATTGATTTTTGATTTCCAGGTGAAGTGCGTCAAGTTAAATAATACAGCACCATTTTGCACTACAAAAATATCAGCCAAAAACGGTGTAAACGAGCTATAAATATCAGAGTATACATGAGTCAGTAATGTATACTCTGATTTTCTGGTCAGTAATTGGAAATCATATATATGTACATGAATTTATGAAAAAGACTGGTGTCATCTTTCGCTGTTGTTTCTTGGTAGGCCTACTGGGGTTGAATCGTGTAGTGATACATGTAGCATTCGATCACCTGAGGCTATGGGCGGTTCTGGGGTGACTGGGGGACATTCCCACTCGTTGCATGGATTTTCAGACGCACATTCACACGTCACGTTACTGAAGGGTCCCTTGCCGGTGCTACATTCGATGCTGACACGGTCCCACTGATACGGCGCCACACACTGCAGCTGTCCGTAACAGTTTTCCGGATCACTCATTTGCGACTCTAGTTCACATGGCATAGGCGGTTGACAGGAGTCTCCATCTGTGATAGAGGAAAAGCTCTGAGTCAGTGCTCTTCTTGCAGTTCACTAACTGTAAATTCGTATAATGTGTCATACATTTCTTTCTTCCCGTGTTTTTTTTTTATAGATTTCTCACCGACACAGTATGTTGATTGGTATACTGCCCTAGACACAGCTGACGCCGAAAGGAGTATAAACACAGTCCAGTATTGCATCCTCAAGGGTGATACATGTCCCTTAGTCTTTGGTAGTCTCAAAAACGCTTGCTGATTCATTCCAACTCTTCCGATCGTTTTTCGAATCGTTCTATCCACACACATAAGGACATTTCATGGAGCCAAGATTTGAATAAAAGAATCACGGTAATTAAGCTTTCCTATTAAAGAAGTCCGTTCAGAGGTAACGAAGGGTCCAAATTTAAAAGTTATTTCTTGGAAATGATCTCTTGAAAATGACCTATTTTATAAAGTAACTGATCAGCATTCTAATACTGAAAAGAAAATAGGGGGTCACCGCACTGGTGTCTTTGACATATTCGATCAAAATCACAAACATATACCTAACATGACATATTTTTTGAGCATTTTTGCACATCTTTTTGTCCATATTCACATTTTGCATCATGTTTCCATGCGAACGGATACAGTGACTCCCTATTTTCTTTTAAGTTTTAGGATGCTGATCAGTTACTCTATGAAATATGTCATTTTGAAGCTCTATATTATGTTCATACAGTTATTTATTTTGAAAAAAAAACCTTTGACCCCTCCTTACCTCACTGTTTGGAGCGGACGTAGCATGTATGTAACTGCATGCAACTTTGATGTGTTCTGACGTGTGTTTGATATGATCTTTAGGCCTATGATAATAGCACATCTTGAAGACTCGATTACATCACGATTCACGACTCTACCATTTTGACAAAGGAGATGGATAAATCGTGAAAGATAATAGATGTTGTTCATCTGCAAAAAAAGTCACGATGTACGTCCCAACGAGTCCATAAATTGTCGTTATCAGCACCATGTTGTATACACACGATTTATCTTGCATATGAAATTTTTATATTGATGTTCGAATATACTTCTTGTGTTTGCGTCAACAGTGCTCGAATTCACTATCATAATGTTGTTATTCTGGCCATAATTTTTTCTACTTAGATAAAATTGCCCCTTCCAAAGATCCATGGAATATAACACATGTGGCATTTTAGGCCCCTAGTTGTGGTAAAGTGAAGAATATATATTACCATATGTTTTCTATTTCGTTTGATATGCAGGGGGAGTATGCCAAGTTATAGTGCGATATCGTTCAGCATAGCAAAAATATGTGTAAACAAATGTAAATGTCAGTCTGTTACCGCACGGGTATGATTTCCAATTAAGGGGCATTCAACTGGACTCTTGGGAGAGAACAGCAAATATTTTAATCACACATGCATTTTCTTACATTACTACCTCACCGAGGCGCATGATGTTGGAATTCAACAAATATCAAGTTCAAAGTACGTATTTTGTTATTTGTAAACTTGGAATCAAATTTGCCCAAACAAAGGAATGCGTTAGGAGTTTGGCCATTTTCGTACACCATACCGATTCGGCTGCTTCACGTTCGAAGCTCGTGCGTCACCCAGGTGACATATCGTCTTTGAACCGTTAAGGTCTCAGAACCGTTAAGGTGAGAGGTCGACGGTGGGCACTGCCATGATTTGTTTGGCTAGGAGGGTCCTAGGACCCTGGGAGCAATTCGATCCGGTGTGCTCATGCGTCAATGGATTGGCAGTTTTTCGCCCTGGGTTGGTGCTACAGGCTCTTGCAGACCGGCGGATTATCCGGGGATCCATCCCCGTTGTGGACCGTCAGCGAGGCCGGCCAGCAATACGCTCACGTGCTTGTGTTCCAGAAAGCCACTCTCATGGCTCTCGGACTCGACACATCAGACTACATAATTATGATGATGCAATGTTTGAGTATCAAGTGTCGAGGTGTAACTACTAACAACAAGCCCAGGATGACGCCAGTGTGACTTCCTGGGAATCCAACGGCAATTGTCTACCAAGTTTCAGACAGCTATCACAAAAATATAAAAAGTTGGCAATCTACCAGGATGTTAAATTTCAGCCCAAAGTAGCATCTCAGGAATCAGAACATATTCCGGAATTTGATCGTGTTTATATCTACTTGGATTGACAATTATATGTCATTTTGGACTGGGATACACACTGGGGTGTTTTCTACACAACCATGTCGGTTGTAACCAAACTCGTAAGAGGACGTATTCAACATTGGGATATGTATCAGGCCAGACCATCCAGCAGACTATTACCTGGCCATAATTAAGTAATAACGGCACCTGCCGTGACCGTGCCAAAGTGTGGGGGTGCTTGAGCAGGTGTCAAAGGTTATATTGGTGCCGTGACCAGGATAGCCCGACGGCGTCCAATCACAGCGTAACATGAGCTGTCTTCGCTCTTTCATCTCTGGGGACCGATCTCTCTCTACCGGGATGTGAAGACGATAGAATCTCTAACAGAACCCGATCTCAGACCGGTCATAAGCCAGTCCGTGGTGGCTCAGACCACTCTTTAGGTCAGCCGAATGACCCGTAGGACATGTCCCAGTCCGCGGAGACGTCCGACACATCACCCACTTTATTTCCAGATGTTGAGTCAAACCCTGTGGGGTTGCAACAGCCATTGCGGCCGGAGATCCTTTCCGGCCTTCCTAGTGTACCAGGTGCGGCCGGAGGATTCGGAGACGGATCTCTCTCATGCCTTCCCCTGTCCTGACAGATGTCCCGGCCCAGACTCTTCATCGTGACACCCAAGGGTACCAGGGATAAAGTTCCGCTGATGTCAGCCGGAGATTGGCAGAAGAGATTACAGCTACCTCAGCCGGCCGGGTCCCCCCGAGGACCCCCGGTTCTAATGTAGAATAGTCAATAAGGGATGTGGTAGATCGACTTATTGATTCGCTCAGTGAGTTGGCCCCATGCAGCCGCTATGGCGGCTCGGTCACCTCACTCGAGGCGTCCTGATCGTGGGATGCGCTCGCCCTCTCCCCAGCACCAACTCCCCTTGGAGCGGTTGACGGAGAGGGTACGGTGGCTGATCCAGTTCATGCTTGAAGAGTATAAGCACAGTGAGCCAGCCTGGACCCCATGGTCCCATACAGCCTGGGGATGGCCAGCCAGCTTTCCTGACCTCAGGCTCTCCCGAGCTTGCACTTGCATGCGGCCCAGACCATGGTGCCCGCATCTGTGCCGAGGCTTGGGGTCACCACAGTGGCTACGGCCGCTGCTGTTCCGGCAGTGGGCTCTGTGGCCATGTGGTCCAAATACCGTGCTCTTGTATGTATTGCGAGACCTAGCTGGCAACCCAAAGCTTCGGCCCCGAGCTAGGCCAGCTAACCCACCTCACCTGCATCATGTCTGCTACAATCAGCAGGGGCTCCCTCTGTGCCCTATGGAAGCAGGATATTTTCCTAGTGTATACTGCCAATAGCTACGACACTTGCTCTGTCCGCATCCACAGTGTTCAGACCTTCTCCGGTGGTTCCAATTGCAACCAGGGATGGAACATGGGCTGCCCCTTCTCATGCCACCAACTCTGGATCGGATTCTAAGGAGTGATCGCTGCGCAACAAGAAACCAGACTGTGAGCGGTTCAATGTTGACAATGCTAACATGGAATATTACCTCATGATATCTGGTGAACCACTTCCTACAAGGGATGGACGCCCACCGAGAGCAGGCATATCCTTGCAGGGAGTTTGGAGGCTAAGGCCCCTTAGGTCATGCTAAGTATTCCGCATGGGCCAGTGAGATTTGCTGAGGTTGCTGAGCAATTTCGTTCACTGTTCGCGTCCACGTCGAATACTTGAATGTACAAACAGTTCAAATCTCGTTTTCGTTTTCCAACTGAGTCCTCACTGAGTACGCCTTCCAACTCTGCATACTCAATTGGAAAGCATTTCAGGAGTTTACTCAGATAAGGTTTGAGATCCTTCTGATTGATTAGTTCATCGATGGGCAACTGTACCACATCAAGTACGCCCGAGCCGCCCAGGAAAAACGATCGATGTAGGAGACCATCAATGTGACGCTCACAATTGAGGCAGCTGTCAAGACCCAACAGATGCCTCCGGCTCTGGCTCTGACCGTGGCTGTCCCTGCGCATGCTGACGCCCCATCTTCTGCTGTGGCAGTATCTCCAGTGGGCCCATGGCAATTTCTGGTATACCTGGAACCACCCATGGACCTTATTCCTCAGCGGCAAAGGCTCCGGTCGTTTTTCTGTATTCGTCCTTGGATGAGTAAGATGCAGAAGAGTATGATCTCGGTGCTGTGCAGATGATTGCGTATTGCACCGGGATTGAGTCTCTGGATCCCGCAGATTGCTGTGCTTTCACCTACGGACCATACGCCAACTGGCCTTGTTACTTCTGCAGTAATCAGGGTCACTTCTTACTTCAGTGTCCGGACCTGTAAGAGAGACTTGGGGTCACCACAGTGGCTACGGCCGCTGCTGTTCTGGCAGTGGGCTCTGTGGCCATGTGGTCCAAATACCGTGCTCTTGTCTGTATTGCGAGACCTAGCTGGCAACCCAAAGCTTCGGCCCCGAGCTAGGCCAGCTAACCCACCTCACCTGCATCCTGTCTGCTACAATCAGCAGGGGCTCCCTCTGTGCCCTATGGAAGCAGGATATTTTCCTAGTGTATACTGCCAATAGCTACGACACTTGCTCTGTCCGCATCCACAGTGTTCAGACCTTCTCCGGTGGTTCCAATTGCAACCAGGGATGGAACACGGGCTGCCCCTTCTCACGCCACCAACTCTGGATCGGATTCTAAGGAGTGATCGCTGCGCAACAAGAAACCAGACTGTGAGCGGTTCAATGTTGACAATGCTAACATGGAATATTACCTCATGATGCTCTGGTGAACCACTTCCTACAAGGGATGGACGCCCACCGAGAGCAGGCATATCCTTGCAGGGAGTTTGGAGGCCAAGGCCCCTTAGGTCATGCTAAGTATTCCGCATGGGCCAGTGAGATTTGCTGAGGTTGCTGAGCAACTTCGTTCACTGTTCGCGTCCACGTCGAATACTTGAATGTACAAACAGTTCAAATCTCGTTTTCGTTTTCCAACTGAGTCCTCACTGAGTACGCCTTCCAACTCTGCATACTCAATTGGAAAGCATTTCAGGAGTTTACTCAGATAAGGTTTGAGATCCTTCTGATTGATTAGTTCATCGATGGGCAACTGTACCACATCAAGTACGCCCGAGCCGCCCAGGAAAAACGATCGATGTAGGAGACCATCAATGTGACGCTCACAATTGAGGCAGCTGTCAAGACCCAACAGATGCCTCCGGCTCTGGCTCTGACCGTGGCTGTCCCTGCGCATGCTGACGCCCCATCTTCTGCTGTGGCAGTATCTCCAGTGGGCCCATGGCAATTTCTGGTATACCTGGAACCACCCATGGACCTTATTCCTCAGCGGCAAAGGCTCCGGTCGTTTTTCTGTATTCGTCCTTGGATGAGTAAGATGCAGAAGAGTATGATCTCGGTGCTGTGCAGATGATTGCGTATTGCGCCGGGATTGAGTCTCTGGATCCCGCAGATTGCTGTGCTTTCACCTTCGGACCATACGCCAACTGGCCTTGTTACTTCTGCAGTAATCAGGGTCACTTCTTACTTCAGTGTCCGGACCTGTAAGAGCGGCTGTGGGCCATTGGTTACAAAGCCAACATACCTGAATCACGAAAGAGACATGACCTAAGGGGCAGTATACACTGTGGTGGCTGATTCAGTTTATGCTTGAAGAGTATACGCGCAGTCAGCCAGCCCGGACCCCATGGTCCCGTACAGCTTGGGGATGGCCAGCCAGCTTTCCTGACCTCAGGCTCTCCCGAGCTTGCACGTGCATGCGGCCCAGACCATGGTGCCCGCATCTGTGCCGAGGCTTGGGGGCACCACAGTGGCTACGGCCTCTGCTGTTCCGGCAGTGGGCTCTGTGGCCATGTGGTCCAAATACCCTGCTCTTGTATGTATTACGGGACCTAGCTGGCAGCCCAAAGCTTCGGCCCCGAGCTACGCCAGCTAACCCACCTCACCTGCATCCTGTCTGCTAGAATCAGCAGGGGCTACCTCTGTGCCCAATGGAAGCAGGATATTTTCCTAGTGTATACTGTCAATAGCTACGACACTTGCTCCGTCTGCATCCACAGTGTTCAGGCCCTCTCCGGTGGCCCCAATTGCAACCAGGGATGGAGTATGGGCTGTCCCTTCTCACGCCACCAACTCTAGATCGGATTCTAAGGAGTGATCCCTGCGCAACAAGAAACCGGACTGTGAGCGGTTCATTGTTGACAATGCTAACATGGAATATTACCTCGTGATGCTCTGGTGAACCACTTCCTACAAGGGATGGACGCTTAACGAGACCAGGCATATCCTTGCAGGGAGTCTGGAGGCCAAAGCCCCTTAGGTCATGCCAAGTATTCCGCATGGGCCAGTGAGATTTGCTGAGGTTGCTGAGCAACTTCGTTTACTGTTCGCGTCCACGGTGAATACTTGAATGTACAAGGAGTTCAAATGTCGCTTTCATTTCGAACTGAGTCCACACTGAGTACGCTTTCCAGCTCTGCATACTCGATTGGAAAGCATTTCAGGAGTTTACTCCGATAAGGTTTGAGATCCTTCTGATTGATTAGTTCATCGATGGGCAACTGTACCACATCAAGTACGTCCGGGCCGCCCACGAGAAACGACCGATGTAGGAGACCATCAATGCGACGCTCATAATTGAGGCAGCTGTCAAGACCCAACAGATGCCTCCGGTTCCGGCTTTGACCGTGGCTGTCCCTGCGGATGCTGACGCCCCATCTTCTGCTGTGGCAGCATCTCCAGTGGGTCCATGGCAATTTCCGGTATACCTGGAACCAGCCATGGACCTTAGCCCTCAACGGCTGAGGCTCCGGTCGTTTTTTCTGTATTCGTCTTTGGATGAGTAAGATGCAGAAGAGTATGATTGTAAGTATCAATCTATTACCACCAATACAATCAGATTTTGATGATGACAATAACAAACGTAAAATACAACATTTTGCAATAGAAAAAAAGCCCGACCAAATAGTTTATCCAAAGGCACACTGGCGTCATCAGGGGCAGACAGTGTGTTAAATGTAGTTATTTCTACTGTACACCTGATGGAATTAGTATACAACTGCCCAACAACCTATGAAAATAATTTAGAAATCCGAAACTAACCCCATGGAATAGATACATGACAAGTACAAAAGTACCTAATCACAAGCCAGAAGGCTACTAAGTTGATGGTATCCTCGGGGACAGATTTCGGTGCTGCGCAGATGATTGCGTATTGCGCCGGAATTGAGTCTCTAGGTCCCACAGATTGCTGTGCTTTCACCTCCGGACCATACGCCAACTGGCCCTGTTACTTCTGCAGTAATCAGGGTCACTTCTTACTTCAGTGTCCGGACCTGTTAGAGCGGCTATGGGCCATTGGTTGCAAAGCCAACATACCTGAATCACGAAAGAGACACTCTTCCTTTCGGCCCGATCCTCCGGGACCACAGCGTTATCCCCGTGTGAGCGAAACTAAACTCGGACGTAGTGGTGACCAACATTGAGTTTCGGGATAAACCTGAGGTCGCACCCAAGTCTGCACTATCTACGGACGAGCAGGACGACACTATAGTAGATATAACTCTTCTGAGAGTGGTCATTGAAGATCCGCCTAGCTCCTCTGCAACGAGGATGCTGTTTCAGAGCCCAGTGCCCTGGACGACTCTCTACCGAGTCACCCTGTGTGGTGTGCGCTGGTCTGGGATTCGTGCTAGCATCTGCACCTAATGTTTGGGCAGGAGCCAGCATGCATTTCCTATTTGATTTCGGATCTGGAAGTGACTCTCGTAGCCACGGGCAAGTTCAGGCGGCATAGCGCCACGGCAGTTACCAGCTCTATGGGGCTGGTAACAACTGCATCCATATCCACAGGGTGATCGAACTACCAATTATACTTTGGGACAATGTGTATCTGACAGAAGCGATGGTTGTTGATATCAGTGCAGCCAGGATAATTGGAATGAACTTCCTTAGGGCCCACCGGGTGATCATGGACTTTAGTGCCAGTGAACTCGGATGGGAGAGGCCGTCCTTTACCTCTTCCAAATTGGTTCGTCTCGTTTGTTCCACCTCATGGTGGCACGTACTTTAGTAGTGTCACCCTACATCGAGATGATTATGGAGGCGCACCCGTGTCACCCGTGCAAGCCTCTTAACGGTTGTTCCTGTATAGTACCTGTGAGTAATTTCGTCTGGGATATGGGACTTGCGCTAGGTGGGGCTCTGTCATGATTCCCGTTCTTGTGGTGAACCCAAATAATACTCCAGTTGTACTAAAACACGCGCTAGTTGCAGCCACCTGCACACTCACGGTGTCCAGTAGGGTTCTCCCCGATGAGCCAGTTTGATATGTGGCTTGTACATAGGCAGCCACCGGGGATGACCCCTTCACCTTGCCAGACCATCTGGAATCTTGAGTTCCGAAGGACCGACTGGATGAAAAACAGCAACTAGCACTCCGAAGAATGCTCCGGCAATGTGGATGTGTCCGGATGATGCGATTGACAAGACAGACGTGGCCAAACACCACATCGACCTCTTGTACGAGCGTTCAATCAGCAAAGTCTACGATGATCAGCTATCGTGCACCAAATTCAATAACTCAAAAAAAGTTTAATAACGACGTTACGTCGTAACATAATCTGTCCCTAATTTATCCTCATTTCCCTTGTAGATGACTACGGCGTCACGCCGTGGTTGAAATTTATGTAACAACAATAGGCTGAACATCAGTTTACGACGTGGCGTCGGTATTGAATTTTAGAGCACGGCGTCACGTCGTAAGCTAATGTTAGGCGTAACGTTGTTACAGGCGTAACGTCTATGGTTGGCCAAACGTGTCATAAATAGCTAACGTAACGGCGGGTCTCCAAAAATGACTACGGCGTGACGCCGTTCTCTAAAATTCAATAACGCCGTTACGCCGTAACCTAAAATGAACTTGAAAAATGCTCACGGCGCAACGCCGTACTCTCAAGTTTAATAACGAGTCACAATGTACTGTGTCCTTAGACTAACTGTTAGCCACAAACACTCGCTGAATAAATTAACTTGATATTCACGATATGCCCATTATAAAATACGATGAGCGCCTATGCTATAACATGGGGTTAAAAATTGACTCTCAGAAACGTCCCGTTTTTATGTCACAATGTACTGTGTCCCTAGACTAACTGTTAGCCACAAACACTCGCTGAATAAGTTAACTTAATATTCACGATATGCCCATTATAAAATTCGATGAGCGCCTATGCTATAACATGGGGTTAAAAATTTGACTCTCAGAAACGGCCCCATTTTATGTCACAATGTACTGTGTCCCTAGACTAACCGTTAGCCACAAACACTCGCTGAATAAATTAACTTAATATTCACGATATGCCCATTATAAAATACGATGGTCGCCTATGCTATAACATGGGGTTAAAAAATTGACTCTCAGAAACGGCCCCATTTTATATCACAATGTACTGTGTCCCTAGACTAACTGCTAGCCACAAACACTCGCTGAATAAATTAAATTAATATTCACGATATGCCCATTATAAAATACGATGAGCGCCTATGCTATAACATGGGGTTAAAAAATTGACTCTCAGAAACGGCCCCATTTTATGTCACAATGTACTGTGTCCATAAACTAACTGTTAGCCACAAACACTCGCTGAATAAATTAACTTAATGTTCACGATATGCCCATTGTAAAATACGATGAGCGCCTATGCTATAACATGGGGTTAAAAAAATTGACTCTCAGAAACGGCCCTATTTTATGTCACAATGTACTGTGTCCCTAGACTAACTGTTAGCCACAAACACTCGCTGAATAAATTAACTTAATATTCACGATATGCCCATTATAAAATTCGATGAGCGCCTATGCTATAACATGGGGTTAAAAAATTGACTCTCAGAAACAGCCCCATTTTATGTCACAATGTACTGTGTCCCTAGACTAACCGTTAGCCACAAACACTCGCTGAATAAATTAACTTAATATTCACGATATGCCCATTATAAAATACGATGAGCGCCTATGCTATAACATGGGGTTAAAAAATTGACTCTCAGAAACGGCCTCATTTTATGTCACAATGTACTGTGTCCCTAGACTAACTGTTAGCCACAAACACTCGCTGAATGAATTAACTTAATATTCACGATATGCCTATTATAAAATACGATGAGCGCCCATGCTATAACATGGGGTTAAAAAATTGACTCTCAGAAACGGCCCCATTTTATGTCACAATGTACTGTGTCCCTAGACTAACTGTTAGCCACAAACACTCGCTGAATAAATTAACCTAATATTCACGATATGCCCATTATAAAATACGATGAGCGCCTATGCTATAACATGGGGTTAAAAAAATTGACTCTCAGAAACGGCCCCGTTGTATGTCACAATGTACTGTGTCCCTAGACTAACTGTTAGCCACAAACACTCGCTGAATAAATTAACTTAATATTCACGATATGCCCATTATAAAATGCCTATCTACTGTTGTGCACTTGTATTGTCATGAAAATAAATTGGAACTAAATATAGCAGTCAGTCTTGAAGGGGTTTCGACAGTGTTTTGACAAATGTTTGACTTTTGGCCTTATGTTTGACTTGAATATTTGACAAATAATGGATGAGGTCATTTGACTAACTATCGACTAACTATTGACGATGATCAAGTTTCGACAACCCAAAACTTGTTGTTTTCAGCATCGTCAGGGGGGCGACCCAAAGTTGGTCAGGATTGGGCTAATATTTCCAGTGTAGGGTAGGGTGTCATTATAATACATATGCTTTTTTCACGCACGAAACTGTACATGTATATACATATATTTATGTGAAAAACAGTAGAAAGTAAACATCCAGATGCTACATTGCAGCACTTCTCACTCCAGTCCGTTACGCGCATACACAGACTTGTGTTTCTACAAATCGAGCACCCCGCTGGAAGAAGCCCGCGGTCCGTGCCACATCGACTCCAGGTACACGGGGTCCCGTGTCGTCAACTGCCGCACGTGTGACGTCACGACGTCCATGTCTGTCGGATGATAGAGGGCGGCACGATCGCCGGCCACGTGGTTTTGCGGGAACTGCATGATGTATAAAAAAGTAAAAAGGTGATAAAGACAGATTAGCAGAGTCTTTCTTCGCCCACGGCTGTTAACATAAAACTTTACATTTACACTGAAAATATATTACACAACAACGCATTCGCCACTGATGAGGTATAGTCAAACAGGTCGACAAAAGATCAGTAGACATACATGCATTGCTGAACCAGTCAGGTTTGGTGATGCCGTGGTCCAGATGGGTTTGTATTCTAACAACATGACGTCATCAGAATCTGTTTGGTATGGTGGCGACACGTACACACGGTCCTTACTGTTCTGAATGTAGTCCTGTGACACACTGTGTGAGGTTCAGGGTAATTCAGTGTCTATTTCATCATATTTCACAATGGTTATTGGATTGAACATAATAACAACTGGAAATTATGATGGCGTTCTCTAGGCCGGAACTTAAATATGCCCATTCCTGGGTGGCAGACCTGTCGTCCGGTGGTGTGGAGTTGGCTGGAGCTGTGAGCTCCGTAATGGAGGTCGAGATTGTGTCCAGGTCCTTGTAGTCATAGCTGTTAGTCTCGGCCTGTCGCCACAGCCACACGACTAGCAGCACCAGGGCCGCCACGCCCACAGCACAGCACAGCACCACCGCCAACACGTTCTTCGTCATCTTCGCCACTCGGATAGTGTCTGATAAATGTGCAGAATGTTCAACTCAGTTTGTACAGTGAACATTGTGCTGAGTGGGTCTGTTCGATTTCGCAATTCTAATGTCTTTTGATCACGTGCGGGGATATCTTAGTATAGCACAGAAGAGTCTTCCGGAATATACAAATAGAACAGACATGGAATTCATTCAAGATCCCAAATGGTGGCCTCCGGTGTTTCACTGAAAAGCAGAATCAATCCTACCTCTTCGACTATTCGAAACGAAGAGGCAGAATTGATTATCAGAAAAGAGAATGCAATTCTAGTCCCAACTCGAACATTCTATTCCAGAATGAACAGAATATATAGAATGGCCGAAATGAACAGACCCAAAGTATCATGATAGACTGGCAACTATCAGTACTTGCTTTCGAGTACACCTATATTGGACGTAGGCCTACCTAAGTTGCACCTGACTGAACAATCAACCACGAACTTCTTTTGGCACTTCGCTTTCTCGGGGTTGTAGTACGGTTTCTTGTCGTTCATCCGCTCACAGTTTCTCTCGACCCAGAAGCCGTCGTTACACTCGAAGTAAAGTCGACAGTCGTAGGCGTGCGCCACCATCTGTCCGTCTTGGCAGGATACTAAAGCCTCACAGGCCTCTGGGAAAGCGTAATTTACCAGAGCAAGGCATGATGTGCGAACAGGAATGGTTCCAGTAGAACAAACTCGTAACTATGGTGTACGATGGCAGCCATATTACATTCTCGCTGTCTCGACTTGAATTTTTCACTCGAGGTTACGCGAAGTCGATGCGAGAGGGCGAGGTTGCGATGCGAGGGGTCGATGCGAAATGTCGATACGAGGACACAAGGCTACGATGCGATGCCATGCACGAGATAGCGATGTGAGATCACGAGACATCGATGCGAGGTCAGGAGACTGCAATGTGAGGTCAGGAGATTGCGATGCTAGAACATAAAATTTACAACTCGCAACCTCGCATCGACCCCTTGCAACCTCGCATCACCCTCTGGCATCGACCTCTCACAACCTCGTATCGCCCTATCGCATCGCTCTCACACTTTTCAATGACGCGCCAAGATATGTTTGTTTCAGGTAGGCCTATTTCTACGTAGGTTTTCAAATGACCGCAACCCCGTGACCGCAATCCTAAGGATGAAGAAGGAGTCATTGGTGGAACGAAGGTGGATGGGGCGGGATTGAGGCTTTGTGAAGCTGAGAAGCAGCTCATGGATATGCCTTTCACGTTTCATTGGATAGATTCATCGGTGCATGTCATAATATATAAGTTTTATCACTCAATTATATTGTGTGGAACTATTGATTTGATCGCTAATGTGAATTTTCCATGTTTAAATTCCTTCCAAACGTGCCCTGCTGTGACAATCCCATGCGTGTGAAAACCAAAAACAGCTTGTCTCATCTGAATAAAGGACACCCATTCATAATGACACCAAGTTTGCCACTGACATCAAGTTCGCCAAAGTTGATTATTCAATAATAAATTGTTTTCACATTTCATTCAAGTCAGACATGTAATCGAAAGAAAACAATAACAACCACACAATCAGATATTGCGAACCCAGTTCATTACTTAAAGCACATTGGCTGAAATCATGATCAAGTCAACTTTAAATTCCGAATAAGGATACGTCTGGTGTTGTCACCCATCTTGGATCACTCATAATGGATCTGCGCATGCGCAAGAGTTTTCACGCCAGGTTGCGAGAGGTCGATGCGAGGTTGCGAGGGGTCGGTACGAGGTTGCGAGAGGTCGATACGAGGTCGATACGAGGTGTAAACCTCGTGTTCTTGCACCGCAGTCTCTTGACCTCACATCGCAGTCTCTTGACCTCACATCGCAGTCTTTTGACCTCACATCGCAGTCTTGTGGTATCGCATTGATGTCTCGTGCCCTCGCATCGCTGTCTCATAGCCTCGCATCTTAGCCCTGTGTCCCTGCATCAACCCCTCGCATCACAACCTCGCCCTCTCGCATCGACCTCTCGTAACCTCGAGTGAAAAATTCAAGTTGAGAGAGCGAGAATGTAATATGGCCGCCATCGTACACCATATGTATCACTGATCCACGTGCCGCTGACATACTGGACAACTTACCAGGACTCCTGGGGTCCCAAGTGGTGGTGCCGTTCTCAGGGGTGATCAGCGTGTAGTTTGCGGGAACGGACGTTTTTGCTGTGGACACGAACATCGTTGTCGTGGTGTTAGCCGCGGTAGACTCGCTGGCTCTAGTGACAACGGTTGTGACTGAGGCAGATGTTGATGTCTCAATGAGGCAGTCTTCGAAGTGGATGGCCTGGCACCGGACGTGGTTGTTGATGCAGGGCGGGTCATTGTAGAAGTTGTAGATGTCATAGAAGAGACCCGAGGGACAGGCTCTGGAGATCCACGTGCCGCTGACACAGGCGAAGTAGCGCGAGCAGTAATAGCGGTCCGGGACTGTGTAGTACAGACCGCTACAGTCTGGCTCACGACCCGGGAAACACGGGGCTGCAAGGGATCGGAGTGTTGGGCATGACTATAAAACCCAGAATTGTCAAGCAACTTTTGTTCGTATCTGATCAGCAGTTTGAATGTTCACCAGTATAGTAGGCCTATCTGTTTTTATGCGAAAGGTGTCATGGTCGTACCCGACTGTTGAGGCGGAGTGGCGGTACCCGGGTCACGGGGTGGACAGGCCCAGGTCTGGCAGTTATTCTCGGGCTGGCACGAGCAGCTGTCGTTGGAGTAGGCGCCCTTGGATGCTCCGCACTCGGCACTGGTCAAGGTCCACTCATGTGGGGCCACACACTGGCGGTAACTGTGACAGTCTACCGGGTCGGACAGCCGGGTCCCCAGCTCACACGGCACGGCCGGCTGACACGGGTCCTCATCTGCGGCTGAAAGTCACGGATTGAAATAGTTAAATTCAAAGTTATCACATTTGATATAGCGCTCTGTATAGCCGAACTTAATCCATTTTCAAAGTCGCTTTACACTTTAACCCCAGTCTGAATGAATGTACTTGGAGCAGCCACACTCAAAGCGCTCTATACAACACCCATTATCAATCGGTACCCATTTCAATCCTGGGTGAAGATAGACACGTTAGTGGTGAATGCCTTGCCTAAGGACACATCACAGTGAAATAGCACAGCAGTCCAGCTCGAAACTCGAACGGATGATCTTTGGAATACGAGTCCGACGCTTTATCCACTGCGCCACTCACTCCACAAGATTAGTTCACCTGTCCAATGGATAGGTGTACACCCCCAATTAAGTAGTAACTTAACAGTAAGTAAATTTTTTACGTTAGCGGTTCTAAATTTTTGACGTTAAGTGGGAAATTCTTGACGTTATGCGGTGAATTCTTGACAATATCTTTGTTTATGTTTTGTTCTGTCGCGATCTCAGCATGAATTATCTAATTTCGCTCAGGTAATTAGTAAAAGGGTGAATATATATTCGATTTATGAGTTAGACGAAGCATTATGACACCCCAATCACGCACGGAGATGTCAACAAAGTTGAAGATCGTCCCTTGCACGTATTCGAATGTGTACAATATGCATTTTATTTCCATGTTATGAATCAGCTATGTGCTCAAAATGAGCTTTAGCACATTGGCAGTTCATTTATGAGTCAGCATTGAAAGGTTCAAAGCCCAGATTTCAAATTAAACATAACTGTCCGTCGTTTTCCAGCCACAATAATAGGTTCGGTATTATTGACGTTAGCTCCTCATGCCTGACGTTATTGAAAGCTATGTTGGAAATTTTTGTCGTTATTATTGACGCATAATTGAAATTCAATCACGTAATAAAATTTAATGAAAGAGTGTTTTCCCCTTGCAGATAATCGAAATGGCAAATATACGATGCTACATATGTAAAAACAAATTTGGAAACATTTGTGACGTGTTACAACATGCAAGAAATAAACATCCTGACAGGACACTCAGCATTCTATATAGGGAAGAGAAAGCAACTACTTATAAGTCGCTCAATTTGAACAAAATTCCGTATCCTTGCCGTATATCCTTGCCAGACTGCCAGTACTGCTTTTTGGCCCTGAGCTTTCGTAGCCGTCGGCAATTCTGCTAAAAAAAAGCATTCTACTGAATTCATGCTCCATAAGTCGCCCAGAACCCTGAACCTATCTTTTATTTTAACCATCCCACATTGCTAATATCCCCCATACATCACAATAGGTACAGACAAAGTATCCTATATATTCTTAAAACTTCCCACAATCTCGTCAGGTCTAATCCTCTCCCGCAGGTATACAAGATAACAGCCTATCAGTGAGGTGCATAAACACAAATTTGTACTCACTTTGAATAGTCACCATCAAGTGGCAGGTTTTGATGAGCATGTGCATTACAATGAATACATTTCCTTGAATACAGTCTGACAGTTCCTTACACTAGGACCATTGCCCTATATACAAAATTCCATAGGTGGGCTTATACAAAATAGTAATAACGGTTAGGCCTATATAACAGCTGATTAGTTCAATGACTTTTTATGCTTTTATGTACCCATGACCGAAAGCACGACTGTAAGCATTTGTCTGAAGAACAGGCCCCGGAAGCTGAACCCATAATGACATGTATATTGCACTAAATATTTCGAAAATTGGTTGGCCCAAAAACACTATCAAATTGGTACTTGCTTGATACAAATGACATACCAACTGAATCTATGGATACTGGGGGACAAAACATCGAAAATAGTGGGCATTTTAACCGATTATTTCCATGTTAAATTCTACTCCGAACATACAGGGTTAGGGATTCCAAACAATGTCTATGTTACAGCCAATATACATGTTGGCTGGTTTAAAAATGTAATTAATCATTACTGGGGTTATGGCTACAATGTACGAGTGTTGTTTTATAGTAACAGTTCAATTTGATATTTATACATAATTTTTTAAATACCAACCCTGTCATGGCTGAGAGAAAAATATACAAAAATGGCGCCGACTGACCTGTTGTAGCCCGGTTGCTTGGAGAGTTTATGGCCAAAAGTTACCGAACGATTCTAGTAGAAAAAATCGGTGATAGAGTCTTCATCAAATCAGCCATCGAATGGTATGTTCCTTCAGTGTATCCATGTCCTTGTATATCATATTTCAGGAACTGAAAATCTTGTTTATAAAGCTATGCATGATTGGTTTCTCCAATGTATAGGATTACGTATGACAACAATCCAAGAGCTCCACGTGTTGCCAGATGTTGCACTGATTCATTTGCATAAACACATAATAAGCCACATTCAGATATAGTTAAACTGAAATATGACTTAATTTGACTCCTGTACATCTGTGTATGGTAAAACACATATAAGTAGGTGACATTTCAAATAAATAGTCACGATATAATGTGAGATTTGTGGGACTAATTGTTTGGGAATATATTACATATGTAGGCTAATACATGTGTGGACTTATGTCTATTGAGTCAAGTGAGAAAGCACTAATACTCAATAGTATGTCTTGTAAACAAAATTCACAATGTCTCATGCACGTGAAAATAGTCAGGTGATCGACACGGGTGGCTGAGCTTACCACGAGTTGAGTATTATTATACAGAGTGGTCACACTTCAAGCTGTAAACAGGCTATAGAATGGTATAAATGAACAAAACACAGTGGAAGGGATCCACCCTGTTGCCATATCTTCAACTTCGATAATAGTCATGCATTGACTAAGAATAGAACGCGCATAGATATAGACGCACTCAACGTAATAATCAGACATGCTTGTTATGTATGTAATATATTTCAAAATATTATTCGTAATGCAATACTATCTTTATAACATGAGCCCTGTTCGTTTGGGGCTATTGGGTATTCTGAATATTACATTCTAGAATGTATACGCATGCGCACTTCAACCAGAATTGTCTACCAATCGAACATGACCGCGAATTCTAGAACTGTTATGCTAATTCCAGAATTGCGATTCTGCTCATTCCGCTTCAAAGATCGAATAGCAGAATACTATTGTGGCGATTTTGCCCAAAGATCGCGGCAGTAGCCTTTGCAAAACACTAACAAGTATTACGGCCTGTTTTTAGACCGCTCGAGTTTGGAGCGTGCGCTGCCTAGCAAAGCACTGTACTTGATCGCGCCCAGTAAACTATAACAATGGTTTGACCTAGTCTCTCCCCCCGCCTCTTGGCTCGATATATACGCGGGCATTTTGCTTGGTCTGTGAGATTGTCCCAGAGCAAGCCAAGAGGCAGGACGAGAGGCTCGTCATGAGCTTTACGTCCCTGTATCTTAGGTAAGGCCCACGCGGGCCCTGGGGACGATTTCCATTGGGGGCCCAGGTGGGGGAGACCGTTGCTGACTCGGGGGCTCACGCCCTGTGGATCACCGGTTTTCTACCACCTGGGGTGGTGTGACACAGGCTCTGGCAGACCGTCGGGCTGGCTCAGAGTTCCATCTCTGCGACAGTGCCTTCGGCGAGGCCGGCCAGCAACATGCCCACGTGTACGGGTTCCGTGGTGCCGCTCCCATGACACCTCGGGCTCTACATACGGCTACATTACCATAACTGTGTAATATGCATGTTGTAGTTAAGGAGTTGGTGAGATGCATTTGTTATGTCGTAGTGTATGACGGCCGGACTCGTTCCGGGCTGACTGTACCTGGTTGTAGTGTTCCGTAGAGTAGTGCCGGACGCCCTGTAGCGGGCGCCCGCCGAACTCCACACTATTCTGTCAATTCCGGAACGATATTCAGACGCCAATCGAACAAGAATGGCCCTAACGAACAGGCCTATGGTGTAATCAGAACAAATATTGCAATAGATTATTCACAAGGACCACAACCCGCACACACGTTGAAACTCTGTGATAAATGACTGTTGTCTCCTGAAGCTCAGTAATCCCAGGGCCTGCCCAATGGCTCCTTCTGCATCGCACACAACTACAGTACACGTGTTTTCATAACCTGTTTACAGCTTTAAATTGAGGTAATAAAAGTAGTTTCACTTGATTTGCAACGGGCCATATTGATTTTTGGGTTTGCCGTAGACTGAAATAGTGACACTTTTGGAAGGATATACAGTGATTTTGTTGAAGTATGACAACAAGATATTGCTCGGATGTTGTAGTAGATCTTCTGTAGATCAGTGTGGATACATTTTTGAGTGCCCATCGCGGAAATGCTGTCCACAATTGTGGAATCCCCAGGTCAGTTATTGGAGACGTTAATTTTCACATTTTTTTAGCGCATTTAAAAAACTCACTGGGTTGATTATTTGCGAAGAATACAATAGATTTCATCAATTATATCTTTATATGGGTATGTTTTTTTTTGATGAGTAGGGAAAAACATTCTTATTCATTGGAATATTTTTTTGATACACAACATATTCAAAGTTGGGCCTTATCTGAAATGAACATATTTCTAGTGGTATTTTGTTGGCGTAGTTATACAACGCATAGTGATTATACTTGGAGAGGTCAGAAATAAATAACTGGCAGGAGAATAGGTAATTGAACTTGCGCATACCAGCCGCGAATTAATTTAAAACAGCGCTTGATCATGTCACCCAATTGACGCTGTTAAGACATTGTTAGCAGTATTTTTGTATCACTTTACCGGAATGTATCAGCTTTTATTGCAAATTCGCGAAACCTACACCAATGTAGGCCTATGCTGAATCTAAAAGAGTCGTCAGAGAAGTAGGAAAACAAACAAATACATATAGGGTGAAGTCAACGACCATCAAGTCAATCACATATTCCCTACGGTGTAAAGGACCTTGTTCACGCTGGGAAAAACATTTCTGTTGCGTACATAATATATTACCAGGCCAGGGAATGAGCACACGGTTGTTATGTAGCACCACGGTGCTTTATAACAGGTTAAACGTCAACATATATTAAATACTCATTAATAATACGGTTTAATATTATAATTAAATTGTTCTTTCTTTTATGAAGATGCATTTTCTTTAAATCAATAAAAACATAATATTGTCAAGCATGACGAACTTCTCTGCGATTAAACCTCAAGCGTGATGAACTTGTGTGATCATAACGTCAATAACATAGCGCCGTGCAAAAATGGGGATAAGTAGGTTTTCCCTAATAACAACCACTTTTTGTGCATGTAACATTGTACAAATTACTGATGGATCCAAATAATCATTACAAATACATATTGACTGTTTTTGTGCCTTTTTAAGAACTGGGGAATAATATTTAGAGTTAACCATCAAACGTCCATTGTAAGCTACTTACATTGGTGCTTGAATACACATTTGCACTACATATCAAGATATATATAACTATCACGATATTAATTGTCCCATATCAGTTTTATCTCATTATTAAACGTACTCATTGGTACTTTCTGTGGCGACACAAACAGATATCGTCAATAATTTCCCACATAACGTCAAGAATTTAGAACCGATAACGTCAAAAATTGACTTACCGCTGTGCCGCGAACAGGGGGTGGATGTAGGCTATATGTAAAATATATCCAAGCATGTCGAATGGACCGGACATTGACATGTAAAACTGACAATTAGGCCTCAGAACTATACAAAATATACATCGGGACGTGTAGTCCTATTACAGAAGCAATATGCTTTCTTCCATAGCATTACCAAATGGTTTGATGGTTCCATCATAAAGTCATCGCTCTGATGCATTGGTGAACATTATGACATAATGGGGCACATTTTACAAATGGCAAATCATATCGAACAATCGAACAATAGTGCATTGTATAAACATGGGTTTTGTGATGTTAGGTTGATTCATTGGAACGCTACATTCTAATTTTGTCCAAAATGTCGTTTTTCGAACACGCATAATTGAACGGTGGTGGGTCTACATTAAGGCCAAGGATGACGAATGGGTGGCGCCCCTAGTGAGTAAATTGTGCCAACAACCGTTTGTGGTCTATGTATTGGAAACTTCTCAATTATATATCATGTCATCACTTATCATGCCGTTTATAAGTGCACTGGTTATATATAAGCGAATAACAATAGCCGTTTTAAAAAAAAAAACCTGTCATAGAATTGTGCACGGAATAGCGTGGTGTTGAAACTAATGGTTGAAGAGCGCACAAACTATAGGGGTTGGGTTGTTCAAACGGCATTCTGTCAGAAACTATCCGATCAACACCAAATAAACACTGTTTCAATTTATTTATGATATTCCATGTAATTGGCCGATTTTTGAGGGGATTTATTGCAAAATGTACGACTGAGAGCAGTTTTTATACGGAAATATATGGTGTCAAATCCAATAATTAACGCCTAAAAAACTGAGGGTCAGGTCGTTTTCGAGGCTATCATGAATAAATGGATGGGAGAATATTTGCGAATCTTTGCTATTTCCTTCAGCAGTGCATGTTTTAGTAATTATCAATGTTCTGGAAAATTTCTTGGAACCGATCATTTTCTATACAAAAATAAATCATTTTTGCAGTAATGAGTACATATTACTCGAAAGTTCAAACCGGTGGGGGTGCATTACGATGTTGGAACTGATATCTTCATGATATATTTGATGCAAGCAATAACATATTTTATTATTCAAATAGGAAAGAAATACAAGGCACACAAGACTCCAGCAACATATCCACATTTATTTTCAAGATCCAGCAGTGGGTCGAACACATCGTTTGGAAAAGATTTTAGAAAATGGTCAACAATCTGATTATATTTCACCATGTCATTTCAAAATATAATATTCCATGCGGTCAATTTTCTTCAAATTTCAAATTTCGGTCACTAAGGTCGATAGCAACAAACTATCAAATTTTGATATCGTTGGAAGCAAAAATTTAGCCCCAAAGGTCATCCTTGGTCCTAAGCTACCAGATCCAGAGGGCTATCATGCGGAAATGTGTTCTAGGGATATATAGCTTTCAAAAGATAGAGTGAGTTTTCTCCCTCCCCCCCCCCCCCCATCCGCGATTGGTACCGACCACCACATCACTGACAAAATATGACTTCAAATGTATGTAAAGCCGGTCGAGGTCTATATGTGTAGGGCTACATGCATGTTCATAAAACCAGAGGACCGCGAGCCCTGTGGGATACCGATGAAAACTTGGCCACAATATGATCAGACCTTGTTTTTTACCTTTCAGTGTCATTTAGGGTCAAATTCAAAGTCACCAGAGATAGTCAGTAGTGACTTGACTTATGTCTCCAATGGAAACCGGACAGTTTACTTTCACATTGGAATCCGCTATTCAATCGAACTGGCCTGAATAAAGCATTGGGATTCTGGCATCATAAATATCTGTTTATTGTTTTTTTTTAAATAACTGTTTTAATTCTTCAGGAATTGAACACTGGAATGTGCTTGATCTTGATTTCAATATTTCAAGGTCAACAAAATAAAGTTCCAAAAATGAGCAAGAAATCTAGGTCCTGAAAATAATCATTTCGGGCACAAAGCAAAGGATGTACGACTACGAATATAATGTATGGACGGGAAATATGTCAATGACCCATGTAATAGTTTCCATGTCTAATTAGAAGAACACGTTCTGACTGACAGGTCATTTTTGAGAAGAGGCTAACGCCGAATGACGCAACAACATATCGGACCATAGGAGTCGATATTCCTAAAATGTATGCTCACATTCTCAGTCACTGCATTTTCCTCGGTTCTGCCCAAAATTGTTTTACGGAAAGAAAACCACCTTTTACAAAAACACCCAATTGAGTGGACTGATGCTGTTAGAACCAGCCGTATACGATAAAGGCTAAAGGGTACGGACATAGTATAACTAGTAAACGATATAGATCTCGCCATGAAGCATTCAGCAAGACAAAGTTAGAACTTCGCAGTTACAATATGGAAGTTTGAAAAAGAAAAAATGTGATAATTACGATGATTCATAAAGAACATCGCCAAAGGCATCAACCAGTTTGACAAGAAAATGTAGACGGGAATGTAACGAATTATGGCCTTAAAAACCCTCCTTACTAATTCACCGTACGATTATGTTGAGCAGTTCATGCATGGTTGAACACCTTTTCACGCCTCCGACAACCGGCCCAAGTACCGTACACTGCTCCTTAATACTACTCGTCCACTGAAAACATACCATTTAATCCGTCTCGCACATTTTTAATCCTTGTTGAATACAAAGGAAGGCGCAGGATATGATACTTGGGCCCGACAACGATTGGAGAAAAATATTAGTCACCTCTGACAAACAAAAACACGCGCTTTTCTCGTACGGCCAATTCAGAAGTCTTTGAGATAAATAGTGTCATCCAAAATTGCATTCGTGATGCTAAAAACTGTGATATAAGGGTCAAGTTTTAACCAGAACCCTATTGTGATCTCCAGTTATGGAACTATGAAAACCCATTGTTACTAGAAAATGCAATCAAGGAGTACCAATGTAAAGCAGAACGACGGAGATCTTCATGTGTATACAAATCGTGGCAAAAACAAAGAATTAAAACATGTACGACTCTAAATTGAAAAATACTCACTGCTGTTGCAATTTTGTCCATAAGTTCCGAGCGAATTGAAAATGTGAAAAATACAAATGGCGTGTAAAAATGAGCCGATCATAATCCTGTAGCGTTGAAACTATGTGAACATTCAATCTTAAAATACTGTAGCACGACCAAGATACCATCATACATTTAACTGGACTGTTCTGAATTAGGTTCCTTTTCATGGCTATATTTAACTAGACGGAGCTGTGCTTACAAAGGAGGTCAAACTTTGACCGTCTATGGTGCTTGTGGGTTTTTGAGAGTTGTTGATTCTTGACAAACTATTTAGTGATCACGACCCTCGACAGATAAAAGCTACTCACATATCCCGAACCTAACAAAGAAAACCGTGTGTGACGTCAACTCATCCTAGAGCTTCAACGCGGATACTCCCAGAATTAATGATACCCTCAACTGTTAATTTGTCGCTTTCATTGCCAGGAACCCTCACACATTTCTAAGTATTAGGTATGAGGCTGTGAAACCATCCGGTCATCATTTAATTCCATCATTAAACATTCACAAGTGGAAAGAATTTCTTCATATATGAAGATGTACAACGATGACGCGACCACATGATAGTCCACGTATATTATGCTTTGTTTACTCAAACATCAAGCCACTTTATGATATCTTCGCATCTTTCAAGCTGTTTCAATTGTCATTAGTTACCAATTTGAGCACCATCACCGCCCTATTGTGTACGGTCAATTGCGTGTAGTGACGGGGCGAGATGTAACGGAGGTCGGGCAAATCTAACATCGTTTTATACCCAAGGAGGGTCGTAATATACGATAAGATGACGTGCCACCCCACCCCATATCGGTATGTTATCCCACCCTGAACTCTAGCCCCTTAACACACGTCATTTGTGTGAACATAGAGGAGCGACAGAATCTACAGAATGGTGGCTGTATAGTACGGGCTCAAATTTGTGTATAATGTTGGTGATACATTATGTTGAAGAAGATGGGTCAGAGTCGCCAACCCTGATGATGAAGCATGGTCAGCCAAATACATGGTCATCCAGATGCAGTGCGAGTACATCACCTCACTTTGCAGCCTGCCATAATATTCTTCCACCAATGCCATACTCATTTTTATACTCGTTTAATACTCGCTGAATGATGTCATTCTATAACTTGGCATACTCCACCTGGGGGTCAAACGACAATTTTCTGATGAATTTCAGACGTCCAACGCAAAAGGGGAAAAGTTGGTATTCTACAGCAATGCTGAATTTCAACCGGTTTCTCGGGAATCTGCGCATAGTACGGTATTCTCCATCCACCAGGCATTGGAAGTATTGTTGTAATTTTGAACCAGAAGTCACGTTGACGAGTATTCTACACAATCATGTTGCTATCAAAAGATTGTACGACCACCAAAACATGCAAATGCACATGTGCGAATCAAGAAACTGTATGATGAGGACATATTTAAGTTTTGGGTTAGGTTGCCAACTTTTCTTTCAATTTAGGGTATAGAAGTCTGATATTTTGCAGAAAATCTATAATTTTAATCCCAGGTGTACTATGTTGTATCTCTGTTACCTGAGAAAAGTTAACTCTCAGCTACCTAGCAATTCCCAACCAGCAATAGGAATTAGCAATGCGGAATAAAAACACCGGCTTCCCATTCTCTAGCGGTGTCTTCAGGTGTTTAGATTCTTCTGCAACCTTGGAGAGACGAGGTAGCCAATAACACCGTCAAACATGTTACATGTCGATTGCTACGATATTGGAAGATATAGCAAAATTATTCTGCATTATGTGACTAAAGTATAACACTTTCATCTCTTGAGCCATTCCTCAGTTTATTTCAGCCATATAAGCAAACATATCCGTGGATATAGATTCTAGTGGTGCAAAAATAATAACAACATTTTTAAGCAATAAATGTATAAATAAATACAAAACAAATACAAACAACAGTATCACACTATCGGATACACGTTAAAGTGATGTTGGCAGGAAAACTATTTTTTTCCAAATCAATTACATATATGCCTGTGGTCTCAGAAAAATAGGTTACAAAACAAACTTTGCTTGATCAAATGGATAAATCAAGCATATGACAATACTAGCAGCCGCTTTTTTTGTTTTATGCGCCACTCAGAGTTACCTCTGACTTAACCTAGTTCACGCTGGATTGGCTCATATACGAGTAAGCTGGAATCGCACTGCGTCACGGTATACAGAGCACCGAGAATGGCGGTAATGTAAACAAACTCAAAATATCTCCACCAGAAACTCGCAACGAAATCTATTAGAAAGGGGCGTCTGTTTGGGCATACAAGTGCAGATATATAACTGTTATGTTTTCTTCGTTCGATCAGAAAGATATGGAAAAATCCATAACTTACTGCCAAAATCACTTTAAGGTGTGTCCTATTTTACATATTTTGGGCGGGTATAGGCTTTGGGAGGGGGCGTGAGGGGGCGTTGTCGTTGTCGGCCGGGGATCTGGGGCCCGCTGAAGGTTTAGACATCCCCCAATGGTGTGTTCTAGGGCTGTCCTTGGTTCAATATCCATGGCCCTGGAGAGTTTATGAATGCCTGATCCATGGTTCTGAAGGAGGGCCCAGATGTGAAATGTCGCGCAGCGAGGTGGTGGAGGCCGAGGGTTGGGGCCCGCCATAAGCTCAAGGGATATGCATGCCCAATGGTGTGTTTTAGAAATTTCCTTTAGTCCATTTCCATGCACCTAAAGAGGTTTTGCATGGCTGATTTGGGAGGGAAGGCGTAGTTGTGAAATGTCGCCTAGCCAGTTTAAACAAGCCCTTGTCGGTCGGGGGTCTAGGCCCGCTCAAGGGCCCCAAAAGCTGGAAGAATTCGCATGCCCAATAGAGCATTCCAGAGCTCTCCTGGATATAATTATCACGCACCCCGAATTGCTTTATCGCTGTATTTGGAGTAAACTATCGCATGTTTTACCTGGCATGTTTGGAACCCCATAAAAGGATTATGTGCATTTGTCCATTCAATGATCTCAATGTATTACAGAAGATGAGGGCCATAAAGTGCTTTGACTGACAACGAGTGGGATGGCTGTAGAACGAATACACTGCTCGCGACATGGTGCCCCAGGAGCCAAAGCTACTTCCCACTGTAAATAAATATGGTACATGTATAAATTTATCTTGAATACCCTTTCTTTCTCTTCTCCCCTCTCCATTCTCTTTTTTCTTCCCTTTTCTCATTTTCCTTTTTTTCTGAAAGGGGGGGAGGGGGGTCCTAAACCCGCCCTTGCATATCTACATTGTACTACAATGTTGTATCTCCTGCTAAAATGTCTAAAACGTATCACAGAGTTCTATCACAGTCGATGTGAGGTTAAATAGGGGCGATAACATATACAAACAAAACATATGTACACATTATGCTTGGCTATAAACATCGCACGGTCTGTTTAAAAGTACAATTGACACCATGTTACGTGACTGGGAGATGCGATGAAATAATTGTGACATAAGCTAAAATAAAGTCTATGACAAGATGCATACAAAAGCAGGAAGTATGACGATGATACGCGCATAAATATACAGGATGTAATAAACAGTCTCAGTTCAGATAAGAGGAATGCTTGATATTTCATCAATAAAAACATACTAGACAACAAGGTTGGATACGCTCAATCTGGGACCGCTGGACAGAGAGCGGAGGTATATCTCGCTAGCCATGACCATGGATCCGGCGTCACTGGCCGGTCTGAACAGCTGACCAGAGGCTACGTACGGCCAGTCAGATAGCGCCAACTGTAATGTCAACGTCAATAGTGGCTTACCATTAGGTTCATACAGACTGATTACATCAGGCCCATGTGAATATACAAGAGCCTTGAATACATCATGAAATACCAGTCATTGCCGTGATTACCTTCTCGTCTGCATCAGTAGGATACAAGTCGATAGTAATCGATTCTCCCAGCACGTCTTTGTTACTCTTGTCTAAGGTGTCATCCGTGTCTGGCTCTTTCTCTTGCTCGGGTGGAAGGGGGGTTTCATCTCTGAATAAAACACTCACATTCCAGAAAATGTGTAAACATATATGCTATAAGAAATCATTCCCTCCAAATACTATTCATATGAAATACACGTAGACATTCAAATACTTGTGACGTCTTGCAAACGATACTCACAGGTTCTCGGCTTGGAGTGGTGATACTTCTAGTGTACTACGGTTTCTAGTACAGCAGAAGACCCCGATCACAACAAGGATCAACCCGCACCCCGCACACACCGAGCCTATGATGATGTTCCTCTTGACTGTCTCCATACCCTCTGGAAAAATAATGTAAAGTGTAACTAGTAGAAATGGCAAAATCATGGCAAAAATTATGTTTCCAGAACCTCTGAATTCACTTCCACATGATATGCATGGCATTCCTTACTTCTACTGACACACGTGTACCAATTTATTTGTGGAAACAACAAGTCGCAAAATAACCTGTACCGGCATTGCAGCGCTTGGAGCAATCAACAAGGAACTCCTGTTGGCACTTTTCCTTCCACGTACTGAAGTGCGGTTTATTGGCCTGTTGACAGCTCTCTTGTAGCCAGTATCCCTCCGCCTGACACTCGTAGTACAGCGTACACTCGCTCGGATGTGGCTCTCTCTGGCCCGGCGTACAGGTCCCAGACAGCGGCGAACACATCTCTATATAATTAGTATTAGTCCATGTGTAAAGGTTGTACATTACAGTTGGTAGTTTATAGTGCGTTATTATAAATATATGGGAATTTTCTTTGAAACTTGTTCATAATTTCAGAAAAGGAAATATATACTTTGCACTAACCATACTGCTGAGTGTTTGACACAGTAGTTACAGACGTTGAGGATTCTATAGACTGTGTGGTTCGTGGTGAACTTGATGTGTATCGCTCAGTGTGGTCAGCTTGTGTACTGCTTCCAAAGCTGCTGGTCCCGGACGACATCGCGGACGTTACTGAGTCAGGTGAGATCGAGGTAGAGTTGCTTGCCACCGTGGTAACGGTTACTGGCGGGGTGGTGCTGGTGTCAGTTCGCCGACTTCCCATGAATGTGGTATCAGTTGATTGAGAATGCCTTGTACTGGTTTGGTCGATGGTTTGCGCACTGGTAATCGTAGTGTTTTGAGCTTCAGTCAGTGACGTTAATGACACATTAATTGTTGAACTTTCAAAACTTTCCGTTGGACCAGTTGTATTGTAAAATAATGTTTGTTCATCTGTCGTTGTCTCGAAGTCAACTGAAGAATTTAGAGAACGTTCGGTAGTTGCTGACGTCACATGATCTTCAGTAGAACTGGTGAAGTCGATGTGTGTGGTGGTTTCTAGAGAAGAGGTTGCTGATTGTTGTGTTACATCAGATGTCATATGTTTTTCAGTGTACAGTGAAGTTACCTCTGCCGCAGTTGTCGTCATATATACAGTACTGATTGGATACGATGTACTGCTCAGATATTGGGTACTGATTAGATCCGATGTACTGGTGAGGTCCATTGTACTGGTCGAATCCAATGTTCTGGTCGGATACTGGGTACTGGTGGTCTCTGTGGTGAGCGCCTCTGTGATACTTACATAGGGCAGTGTGAAGACACACTCTGTAGTCTCGGCACATCTGGCGTGGTTGTTGACACAGATGCTACCAGTGCCGGACTCCGGGTAGTAGTAAGGTTCGTCCTCCGGGCAGACCTCCTTCACCCAGAGCGTCGACAGGCAGCGAAAGTAGCTCGTACAGTAGAACCGGTCGTATACCGTCTCTCCCTCGTTGGCCGGCTCACAATGTGTCAGGTTAGGAGCACAAGGCACTGCAGTGTAGAAATATACTTGATGACTTGATGTCTATGTTCAGAGGGAAGGGTGAATGAGTGGTGACTTACTGGACTCTATAGGCGGCGGCTCGGTGCCGGTTGTGGGTGGACACTGCCGCTGGTAGCACGGGTTGGCCATGTCACAGTCACAGGTCTCGTTGCTGAAGGGCCCCTTGGAGGCGCACAAGTCCGTCTTGTCCAGCATCCACTGGTAGGAGCTGATACACGTCTGGAAGAGGAGGCAGTCTGGCGGGTAGGAGATCAGGTCCCCGGGAGTGCACGGTACCGGAGGGTCACAGCCGTCAAACTCTGCAAGCCAACAGCAATCATGCTCACTTCGATATTCATTATTTGATATAACATGTTTTCAGTAAATATTGATCGTCCTATTGGGAATAATTGAGGGATGGCTTTAGATAAAGATATCATTAAAGATAAGGAAACCTTCAAGGTATTATTTAGTTCGAAAATTCCAAATGATAAGAAGTTGATTTACATTCAATTATTAGTCCCATTTTTCCAAATTTCCATGAAAATATTACTGATTGAACTCTTGACATTTTTGGTGTCAAGACGAGTTTTACAACTCGGCAAAACTCTGATGTACATTGATGAAAATATTTAATGTAAGCCTAGGAGTGTATATAGCCACAGATGTAACCGGAGATTGCTGGAAGCCTTCGACTTCCAATTAATTCTTCAGAATTAATATTTGATTTGATTTGGAGGAGGTTTTTCAAATCCGACTCAAAATATACACCGATAATGTTTTCGAATGTTCAGCATTTATTTTTATATAACCAGTCAGAAGTTTGTATTGATAACTGTCTTCGACCCTTAATCATTAAACCAATTGGGATCAGTCACGTGCTGCTTGCACCAGGGTGCCGCGTTGTACGGAGTGTATTTATACAGCTCAAGCAGATATGTGATTCTAGCACGCGTGTGATTTAACACCATCACATATGGTAATTGATTAGGATTCCTTCGAATATCAGTACAGGGGGGTATATATATGGAGAACCCTTGTATGGGCATCAAGTGTGGATGAACACAGGCGTACCGCCTCCAATACTGGCCTTACATGAGTGGCCGATTGAGATAAAAAATATATTTCCGCGGCATGAACTGTGTTGTTCATTATATTTTCAGGCGCCGTTCCTTACGTTCTAGTCGTGTAATTCTGGTATACCGGGTACACCGGGGTACAGATAACAGATGGTTTATTCACCTATCTACTCTAATAGATCCTAGCGGTTTTATTGTCACCCTCATGTGATAGTTTGCTGCTCCTGACGCATATATAGCTTGTTTATTGCATTCTAATTATGACATCGAGCTGATTGTTTCTATCGTAGGCTATAATATGTTCAGGCCTCGAGCACCAAAATTGCAGGAGGCGACAAGATATATGTAGGCCTTCTCATTTTTAGGTTACCGGACCTATGGTCCGATAACCTATTGGCATGGCGTTGTCTCCGTCCGTCCGTCCGTCCGTCCGTCCGTCCGTCCGTCCGTCCGTCTAGCCGTCCGTCCGTCCGTCCGTCGTCCGTCGTCCGTCTTCCGTCGTCCATCGTCCATCGTCCGTCGTCCGTCCACATTTTTATCTTCAAAGTTTACGGTCGAATCTTTCTGAAATTTTGCACAAAAATAGCTAAAAATATTCCCAGGAGAGGGGTTTTTTTTCGTTTTTTGATTTTCGCATTTTCCTTGAAATGGCAGCCATTTTCGTTGAAAAATGCCCAATTTTGGACTTTGACGGCCATTTTCTCAATAACTGTTTAGACAGTTTTGAGATTTTTGTTTAAAAAGATTCCCCTTATGGACCTCTGTGATGTGTATACGTTTGGTTGCCCTTGATTCGCCGGTCTGCGTGTGGCGGCCATTTTGTATTTTTGACGAGTCGGCGAAAAAAAAATTTTTCTCCCCAAATCGCATTACTATCCATTTTCGGCCATTTGCAGGGGAAAAAATTTCACCCTTCGAAAAAATTTTTGGACTGACTCGGGCTGTGTACATTGGCCTGAGCGGTCTATACACTTGCACCCAGACGTATCTTTGTATTATGAACATATAGAAAATCAAATACCGCACCCGTACATGTAATGGTGACATTGAAGTTCACATGGATGACCTTGATTGGTAAATCTCCTGGTCATAATGTTCACACTGATAACCTTGATTGACAAATCTCAAGGTCTGTTACATTCCATTATTCAAACCAAAATTGTCCGGTAACCTATCTTAGCCTTTGGGCTATTTTTTTCTGTTCTTCTTTTCTTGATCTGTGCCTCACTTGTTCGCAAATATATTTGTCTTGAAATGTTTCTTTTTTTCAATAATTATTGGCAATTATTCGTGAATACTAAAGGAAATGTTCGATCGCGGTGTTACACAACATACCAGGTTCCGAGCAACCAGTGTTCGTACATAATTCTAACTTGAGCAAATAATACCCCCATAGGTACCCCATATATCTCATTTTACGTCAACACCAGATATTTCCTGTTATGTTATTGCTTATCATTCGCTTGGAACAATTTGGTGCGATCTGGTCACTGTGCTAGCAAGGATCGTCTATAATTATAGACGATCCTTGGTGCTAGTTCTCATTTTCTTAACCGCTCAAAATGTTAAAGTGCGATGCCATTCAGTGTGAATAATATCTGTTTAGTCGGTGAAAAAAAAGACTTTTCGTTGGCACCTCTTCGATATTAGGTTTCTGTGTTTTATTTTGTAGAGTATCACGTTAGAAACAGGTTTAGCTTGGGGTACCTTCTGAGGGTGTCCGAACAGCTTGAAAATCACATGTTAAAGATATTACGACTCGCGAAAGCTGATTTTTCTGAAATCAAATTTTCTGAGACAAGTTTCAACATGAAAGTACCTCGTTGAACATACTCGTGTACTCTCTAATACACCAGTGAATATATATGTACATTTTCTGAAATGGAAAATGCCCATTTAAAGTCCAGAATACAATCCCCAATGTATAAGATGGCCTGAAACTTCATGCCGAGATCGTCTGATTCTCATACATTTTCAGGTAGAGAATACGCATATGTACACATATATCTGTATTGCTTTTGATTGTCTCTAGATATTTGAATATACATTCACTGAATAGTTGCTTGGTGATAATGCAAAACAATTACACACTGTCAAAAATATACCACTTTGGGTTCAATAAAAGTTGCAGTGACTCGTCATTTCAAACTCATCACACCACCACATCACTGTCACATGAGCCAAATTTCTTTGGTTCCTACAGAAATGTGTGCTCATGACACGTCGTGCTTTTGACAACCACAGCGTTGAGTGGTGCAAGGCATCTCAGCTCTGCAGCAGCAAAATTCACGTAGTCATCGTCAAATCATTGGTGCAACCTTCAGTAATGTGGAACGAATGTACAAATTGGGTTATCAGAATCAGCCCATCAAACTCAGGCCTATCACAAGCTGGTTAATGTTTTGGTAAAACACAAAGGAACAAAAATATTAGGAAATCATGCGGATGAATTTTGCGACAATGACATGAAATACCAGTATACTAGTAAAAGCATACCGGTGTAACGGGCCTTTGGCTAGAATAAAGTGGTCAGTTCCTGGATGGTACAACACCTTAAGCAAGTTCCGTTGCACAAGCTTTCAGGACGATTTTCTAATTAGAATGGTTCTATGTATGGCAGGCAAACTTAACAACTGACATTTACAAACGTGATAAATGTGTGAGTTCACATTTCCATAGCTGATATACATTAAAAAAGTAAGAAGAATCCACAAGTAGTACATCCATAATACCGCCCCTGACAGCAAAAGTATCGCCCTAGTAGCGGTCTTTCACTTTTGACGCCTGAGCACTAGTCGCTTGCTATGCGCTAACGAATAGCTCAAACTGGCGTATATCAGACGAATATGGCGTATCCACGCGCACTTGTCGAAATATTCGACATTATTACATGTGTATATAAGTTCAGTACAAAATCATCAATGGTTTGCCCACAAGTTTGTGGCTGTGTGATAATTGTGAAGGTGCATGGTCAACGCATATTGTTCGAATTGCTTAGAATTCAGACCACCCCAGAATTAAACACAATCAACCATATTGCTGAGGACAGTATGTATGATATGGTAGCCAAGGTGATCGGATACATGGGTGTGGTATATCAGACTTCAGATATTGAATTTCGATGCTACGTGTGTAGCATACAATAGCATATGCGTTGACCAGCTACACAAGTACAATGCGACAAAAATCGGCAAAAATCATTGCAGGTTTTACGTCGTTGAATTCGACCTCCGTCTATCCCACTTAGACATACCCGTGGTACAAGTACAATAAGCTCGAGAATGACTCGGTGTATTTGGCATTCCCGACGGCTGTTCGACCCATGTAGTGCAATATACTCTAATAATAATACTCACCCATTGAATGAATGTCATATTTAATCCGTCTTCAGAATTTCTAATTTTGAAATTTTATTGAATTTAAAATAAAGAGTATCCTACGATACATGGGCTTGTTGTTCCATAATGACCAGCGCGCGTGGATACGACCCCTCAGTTTATTCGTCGCCTATACGTCAGTTTGATTTATTCGCTGGCAAATAACATACGACTATCTGCTATGCGTCAAAAGTGAAAGACTGCTAATGACTCATATGCATGTATTTATTCGATTCCCAATTGTGATAAAACATTTTTGTTATGATTTATGTTTTAAATGAAGTTAAGATCCAGCATAATCGAATTGAAAGTTTGTTCCAAAAACACATATTTTGCATTTCATAAGTTCACATCAAAATATCTGTTTATTACAACTTCAATTACAAGAGGATGTAAAGATGTTGCCTCAGACTCAAACATAGATTCCGATTCACATATATAACAGTCATAATATAGCGATACAGTTGCTCAAATACTTCAGAATCCATGTTAAATGCACATGCGAGTGGGACTTGATCTATTGTGAAGCACTGAAAGAGCAGATTGACCACATGGATTTTTCAGCCATACTCTGTCGACCACTTTTCAATACCTGGTTACTGTCCATGCCACAGTTGTTTGATGTATGCCATCAACATATAATCTTTTTTTTTGTATTTATGTCGGGGTTCGGGGCTGGTGGAGTAGGGTATGTTCGTTTCAGCTATATTGTTGGAGTTGAGCGACGTTTCTTGTCTGATGTCTATGTTTGAGGTCGGGGCTGGTGGAGTAGGGTATGTTCGTTGCAGCTATATTGTTGGAGTTGAGCGACGTTTCTTGTCTGTTGTCTA
This sequence comes from Terebella lapidaria, assembly GCA_949152475.1. NCBI lineage: Eukaryota > Metazoa > Annelida > Polychaeta > Terebellida > Terebellidae > Terebella > Terebella lapidaria. Next base: position 50,192,813 of record OX424555.1, on the reverse strand, counting down.
TGTTTGAGGTCGGGGCTGGTGGAGTAGGGTATGTTCGTTGCAGTTATATTGTTGGAGTTAGCAACGTTTCTTGTCTGATGTCTATGTTTGAGGTCGGGGCTGGTGGAGTAGGGTATGTTCGTTGCAGTTATATTGTTGGAGTTAGCAACGTTTCTTGTCTGATGTCTATGTTTGAGGTCGGGGCTGGTGGAGTAGGGTATGTTCGTTTCAGGTATATTGTTGGAGTTGAGCGACGTTTCTTGTCTGTTGTCTATCTTTGAGGTCGGGGCTGGTGGAGTAGGGTATGTTCGTTGCAGCTATATTGTTGGAGTTGAGCGACGTTTCTTGTCTGTTGTCTATGTTTGAGGTCGGGGCTGGTGGAGTAGGGTATGTTCGTTGCAGTTATATTGTTGGAGTTGAGCGACGTTTCTTGTCTGTTGTCTATGTTTGAGGTCGGGGCTGGTGGAGTAGGGTATGTTCGTTGCAGCTATATTGTTGGAGTTGAGCGACGTTTCTTGTCTGTTGTCTATGTTTGAGGTCGGGGCTGGTGGAGTAGGGTATGTTCGTTGCAGTTATATTGTTGGAGTTAGCAACGTTTCTTGTCTGATGTCTATGTTTGAGGTCGGGGCTGGTGGAGTAGGGTATGTTCGTTGCAGCTATATTGTTGGAGTTGGGCAACGTTTCTTGTCTGTTGTCTGTGTTGTAGGTCGGGCTGGTGGAGTAGGGTATGTTCGTTGCAGCTATATTGTTGGAGTTGAGCGACGTTTCTTGTCTGTTGTCTGTGTTGTAGGTCGGGCTGGTGGAGTAGGGTATGTTCGTTTGCAGCTATATTGAGGAGTTAGCAACGTTTCTTGTCTGTTGTCTATCTTTGAGGTCGGGGCTGGAGGAGTAGGGTATGTTCGTTGCAGCTGTATTGAGGAGTTAGCAACGTTTCTTGTCTGTTGTCTATCTTTGAGGTCGGGGCTGGTGGAGTAGGGTATGTTCGTTGCAGCTATATTGAGGAGTTAGCAACGTTTCTTGTCTGATGTCTATGTTTGCGGTCGGGGCTGGTGGAGTAGGGTATGTTCGTTGCAGCTATATTGAGGAGTTAGCAACGTTTCTTGTCTGTTGTCTATCTTTGAGGTCGGGGCTGGTGGAGTAGGGTATGTTCGTTGCAGCTATATTGAGGAGTTAGCAACGTTTCTTGTCTGTTGTCTATCTTTGAGGTCGGGGCTGGTGGAGTAGGGTATGTTCGTTGCAGCTATATTGAGGAGTTAGCAACGTTTCTTGTCTGTTGTCTATGTTTGCGGTCGGGGCTGGTGGAGTAGAGTATGTTCGTTGCAGCTATATTGAGGAGTTAGCAACGTTTCTTGTCTGTTGTCTATCTTTGAGGTCGGGGCTGGTGGAGTAGGGTATGTTCGATGCAGTTATATTGTTGAGGTTAGCAACGTTTCTTGTCTGTTGTCTATCTTTGAGGTCGGGGCTGGTGGAGTAGGGTATGTTCGTTGCAGTTATATTGTTGAGGTTAGCAACGTTTCTTGTCTGTTGTCTATGTTTGAGGTCGGGGCTGGTGAAGTAGGGTATGTTCGTTGCAGCTATATTGCTTGGAGTTGAGCAACGTTTCATATTTATTGTTATGTTCGTTGCAGCTATATTGTTGGAGTTAGCAACGTTTCTTGTCTGATGTCTATGTTTGAGGTCGGGGCTGGTGGGGTAGGGTATGTTCGATGCAGTTATATTGTTGAGGTTAGCAACGTTTCTTGTCTGTTGTCTATTTTTGAGGTCGGGGCTGGTGGAGTAGGGTATGTTCGTTGCAGTTATATTGTTGAGGTTAGCAACGTTTCTTGTCTGTTGTCTATGTTTGAGGTCGGGGCTGGTGGAGTAGGGTATGTTCGTTGCAGCTATATTGCTTGGAGTTGAGCAACGTTTCATATTTATTGTTATGTTCGTTGCAGCTATATTGTTGGAGTTGAGCAACGTTTCTTGTCTGTTGTCTATGTTTGAGGTCGGGGCTGGTGGAGTTGGGTATGTTCGTTGCAGCTATATTGCTTGGAGTTGAGCAACGTTTCATATTTATTGTTATGTTCGTTGCTGCTATATTGTTGGAGTTAGCAACGTTTCTTGTCTGTTGTCTATCTTTGAGGTCGGGGCTGGTGGAGTAAGGTATGTTCGTTGCAGTTATATTGTTGGAGTTAGCAACGTTTCTTGTCTGTTGTCTATGTTTGAGGTCGGGGCTGGTGGAGTTGGGTATGTTCGTTGCAGCTATATTGCTTGGAGTTGAGCAACGTTTCATATTTATTGTTATGTTCGTTGCTGCTATATTGTTGGAGTTAGCAACGTTTCTTGTCTGTTGTCTATCTTTGAGGTCGGGGCTGGTGGAGTAAGGTATGTTCGTTGCAGCTATATTGTTGGAGTTAGCGACGTTTCTTGTTTGTTGTCTATCTTTGAGGTCGGGGCTGGTGGAGTAGGGTATGTTCGTTGCAGCTATATTGTTGGAGTTAGCAACGTTTCTTGTCTGTTGTCTATGTTTGAGGTCGGGGCTGGTGGAGTAGGGTATGTTCGTTTCAGCTATGTTGCTCGGAGTTGAGCGACGTTTCTTGTCTGTTGTCTGTGTTAGAGGTCGAGGTTGGTGGAATAGGGTATGTTCGTTGCAGCTATATTGTTGGAGTTGAGCGACGTTTCTTGTTTGTAGTCTGTGTTGTAGGTCGGGCTGGTGGAGTAGGGTATGTTCGTTGCTGCTATATTGTTGGAGTTAGCAACGTTTCTTGTCTGTTGTCTATGTTTGAGGTTGGGCTGGTGGAGTAGGGTATGTTCGTTGCAGCTATATTGTTGGTGTTAGCGACGTTTCTTGTTTGTTGTCTATCTTTGAGGTCGGGGCTGGTGGAGTAGGGTATGTTCGTTGCAGCTATAATGTTGGAGTTGGGCAACGTTTCTTGTCTGTTGTCTATGTTTGAGGTCGGGGCTGGTGGAGTAGGGTATGTTCGTTGCAGCTGTATTGCTTGGAATTGAGCATGGTTTGTTGTCTGTGTCAGAGGTCGGTGCTGGGGGAGTCGAGATGATTTTCGCGGGTATTGACGTTGAAGAAAACGTGGTGTGTCATGTACACACTTGGCCGCTATTGGGAAGAAACAAATGTGGCACTGTTGGATCAACATATTGGGTAAATGATGACAATGATGACATACGTGTGGTGTAAATTGAGAAACGGAGTTTAAAATGACGAGTGTCTATATGAAATGTTCTAACTCTAATGTTATTTCGATGAGAATCGAACGATTTTGGCATAATAATTGACGATATCTCAAATAATTACCAATGTATATTGTTTTTCAATGTGTACTCACCACTAAGAAAGTATACACATATCAACTGATGTATTAGGGAGTACACAAATATGTTTAATGATGTCGGTGTATGTTGAAACTTGTCGATTTCAGAAAAAATGTCGGACACTTTCTCAGAAGGTACCCCCAAGCTAAAATTGCTTCTTGCATGGTATTCTACAAAATAAAGCAGAGAAACCTAATATCGTAGAGGCGCGGAAGAAAAATTTTGTTTTAGGAATTGGCCCACGGACTATTTGGTTTCGTTTAATATTTGAGTATATATACTCCTCAATACTGATGGCATATCTACGTGTGAACTATTGCAATAACATCCTCCAACTTATACAGCATGTCAAATGATCATGTTGTATCTTAAAGCTCAAAATATATCTGATTATTGTGCATTGGAAACTACGGAGCCCCTGAGGTGACATACCAGATATATTTATTAATCCGTGCGCACGAATTAGTAAACCGTGGCCACGAATTGGTAAACCGTGCCCACGAATTGGGAAACTGTGGCCACGAATTAGTAAACCGTGCACACGAATTGGTAAACCGTGCGCACGGATTACCTTAACTAATCTGTGGGCATGATTTAACAATCCGTGGGCATGATTTGATAATTCGTGGGCACGATTTAACAATTCGTGTGCACGATTTAACAATTCGTGCGCACGAATTAGTATTTCGTGGCCACGGATTGGTATAACTAATCCGTGGGCACGATTTACCAATTCGTGGGCATGAATTAGTATTTCGTGCCCACGAATTAGTAAATCGTGCCCACGGATTGTTAATTCGTGGCCACGAATTAGTAAATCGTGCGTACGGTTTGATAATTCGTGCACACGGATTGGTAAACCGTGCGCACGGATTGGTAAACCGTGCGCACGAATTAATAAATATTTTCGGTAAGTCACCTCAGGAAACAACTACGTCCTCGGAAATAACAACCTTCAGATGGAACATATCCGGATTTCACTGCCTAACTTTAGCAGCACACAGTGCTGACTGCTCTGTGACTTGACCAGTTTAGCGTAGGGTCCTAGATCATATTGACCACGGTTTCTCATTTGAGGCGAAGCCGATGAAGGATGTGTCTGTCCGGGCCCTGATTGATCTGAATATGTTACGAACTGTGAAGTCAGCTAAACCACAAACTGATGACACAACTTTGCATGGTATTTTTTTGTCCCCAAGTACAATGTGGAACAAGGGCTGGCTTTTGGACAGTTCATGTACAATCATTTATGATCACAAATTGGACACTTGTATCGAGATTGAAGGAGTCCGTTGTCACAACATACACAACAGTAAAGTCTGGTTCAAAACTTGATTGCAAACAAAATATTGATTGCATATAATATCATGAAAAAAAACATATTGAAGATATTGAAGATGCTCAGCAAATGACCCTTGTTCTTATATAGCAACACAATAAGAGTATATATATATATATGATGTGAAGACATTACACTTACCCGTCAAGCACGTTTGCGGTAACACTCCACACAGAAGACAACACCCAAGAACAGTCAAGACCAGCCACACTGTACAGTAACCTCGCCCCATCGCGCCAGGTAATGCTTATGCTCAGTCACTCTCCCGGGACCTCGATAGTCGTTCACCAGTAGCCAAGCTGACGATAATTGCGGGGCGATTGAACTCTCCACACTTTTAAGTGGCCTGTTCATTTCGACCCCTCATATATTCGTCATTGTCACAAGAGCTATGGTTTATCACTCTGGTCAAAAGTTAATTACTGACCAGCTCATATATATGTGATGTATGACTATATGAACTGCCACATTAGAATAATAATTCTGCAAAACACACGGCACATGGACAAAAAAAATATGTATATGAGTAAATAACCAGACTGAGAGAATGTGTCGAGATGGCAGCAATAGAATACACTGTATCTCGAATTCGGTCAAACCTGTGAAAAAGGTCTTGCTTCAAGTGGAGTCTGAGTAAATTAGGATGGGCGTTATGTCAGAATGTCGACATGATTTATGAGCTACTACGGTATTTCGGTGAACGTCGGAGAGTATGCCCTAATATATCTATATACCACTTATCTTCCTGAACAATGTATCTTGGTTACTGCTCCGCGAATCCTAAACGCCCAGGTCATTACATTGGATCAACAAAATGCACAATGATTTTTTTTTTTACTTATCGTAATGATAATAATAATAATAATAATAATAATAATAATCAATGTAAGCCTCGGGAACAAAATAGAGATGATAAGATTTATTTACCAGAACACACTGATATATTTCTGACACGATCAACCCGATTACATTTCTAACATAATTAATTTCTGTATAATCAAAATTTGATGCAAATATTGAATGTGGAAAGTAATGCATATTTTATCGTATAAGTTACACGAGATATTATCTGTCGCCACTCAATCAGTTAGAAGGCAAACGAACACTTCAAGAACAATACATGACGCTCTATATACATTATTATCGGGCCGTCTGTGGACTTGAAATCGCTACTGTTACCACTCAGTGTTATCAGTAAAATTGGCAAATATAGGCAGATTTCAAGCTATTTTGAGTTAAGCCCCATTCACCTCTTGCATGTCTTGTTCAGGTTAGGGACATGTCCAATTCCATCCGGTGCTATACTCTTATCCATAAAGTCGCCAATTTTCCATAAAAACACTTTCAGGTAGGCCTACCTTATAATTTCATAGAACATATAAACAGTTTAATTCACTAATAAATAATGTCGCCTACTAGTTCTGATCAGCATATAACTGACAATAGTTTGTCCTCTTTGTGAGTGGCCATGTTCTATCCTAAATAAATACACTTCTGACACCACAGTTCAATGCATACAAGGAAGGATCTGTTATATTGTATGGGCTCATTGACCTGATGCTACCGTGCCGCATCACGTCTGAACAACATACCAAATCACTGTGCAGACTGATGATCTTTGTCATGTTTGTTGTGACGAACTAAAAACTAGCGATTTTCTTACAATTATTTATTGCAGGATATAAAAGATCAAACTGATATACATGTTAACATGCAGTACATTCAACATCACAGCTCATCGTGACTGCATTTGACAAACATTCCTGAGATATTTACACATATTAATTAGAGCGATAAGGTTTATTAAAATGTATATTACAATATAATCCGTACGATTTTGTCGCATAATGGTGATATACGGCAAACATAAGAGCGCTATTATGATATATGCTATGTAAGTGTTTGGTGTAGTTTTGTACATATAGATGTCTCTTATGTGCATTAAACATTGTATTTAACTATCCTGTGGCAAGGTTGGTGTTCGGAACATATCATTGATTCCCATATAATAGGCCACACAATTCCTACTTGAGCAATGCCCTGATATATGTCAGGTTAATTTGAACACAAAATCTACAGCTAAACTATCTATCAGCAACTGCATGTGCAGGACACACAGACAATTGCCACGGAACAAACATCACGGAATGAATCACGATTTCGTCGTGATACGTTCAGATCCTTGCAAATATATCGCTATAGAAAATGCGGTTACTCTAGCAGCCGCGTCAGACGTCCAACACGAAGTTGTCCTCGGCAAAGCGCGGGCCCTTGGCCAGGGTCTGCTCGTACAGGGGGTTGTCGATCAGGTCCAGCGTGCCCGTGTGGCGCATGGACTTTCCGGACGGGATGAACGGGTCAACCGACGCCTGCACACAAAATACCGTACTAAAAATTGTACACAATATATTGTGAAGTAATCCTGACCAGCGGGACGACGTCATGTTTCGAGAATGAAACTCGACTAACAAATGTTGACATTTGATGAAGATTAGCTGAATACATGTACCTTTACCCATAACTGTGATAGAGTCATTTTCAACACAAAACCCTGTACGATTTCTGGCCATAACTTCGTTTAGGATGGTCGAATGAACTTTGTATATTTCCATTTGGCATAAACCCATATTTTTTCAACAATTTTCAGAGTTCTATCTTGAAAACTGAACAAGTTGGCAATCTACCCCAACGTTAACTGTTGGACCCAAATCGAATTACGGGAATTCAAGCAAATCTAGAGATATTATCTTTATTCCGCGAAGATATGTAAGTAAAGTTTTTGAGATGGAAGACACATACGGGTGAATTCTGATAAAATATCATTCTTGTACTGTGCAAATCGAACATAGAACACCGTGCCAAATACTGTTTAGAATCGCAAATTTCGAGTTTGAGGGGAAACTGAACATTGGGGAAGATACCAATTGTTTTTAATTTTCACGATAGAAACATGAACTTTGGCGAAAAATATGGTTTCATGCCAAATGGAAAAAAGCAAAATTTTAATTGATCCGACCATACGAGGTTTCGTATTGAACTTGACTAACAATTCCCACCTCTATACTGTTGGAAGCCACAAACGTGTAGAAATCCATATTCTTCCACGATGGTTCCTGTGACGTCATGGAGCGGTGCAGTGGTGTGTCGTCTAGTGGAGGGGGTGTGATTGATGCTGGGTCTTCGATCGTAGGAAGACCGTTTGCAATGTGACCGTTGCTGAAGCTTGGAGTTATAAGCACACTTATTTTAACATCATTGGAAGGAAGGAATTGTTTTTCAATTTCAGAATTCTCAGCTGGGTGTTGTATCTTGCCCGTTTATTCGGAGCTTACCTGTCACTGAGAACTGCCGCTGTTTTTTTGGTTTTGCCAGGCTTTTGTTTGCTTGGTCCCCTACACGCACACGCCACAGACGTTATGATGATCCCCACAGCGGCGGCCCCACACGTCATACCAATAACGATGTACATCTTCTGAGCGTCCATCTTACCTGAGGGATGCAGACATTACATGGCTATGTGTATGTATGGTAGCGAGAATTATATCTAATGCTATTTATACAAACGAGAGTTATTCTTTGCCTAAATTCTTTCATGGCCATATGCGCTAGTTCATATAATACATTCTACAGTTTCCCAATTTTACGTGAAGAGCCCAAAATACGAAGAACGATGACCTACACATAGAGGCCACGGGCCATTCAGCATACTACTTCATTTGCACTGGACTGATTCCTTAGTGATGTCAGTCTATTGTTTCGTCATGAAGTTAAGTGAAGTTCCCTACCACTGTTTAGGGTTTTTTTTACCATTTTTGTGGCAAACGTTATATTTTTACATCGCAAAGTAAGCCCACACTGATATCACTGTAATTACAAGCTCAGAAACGTGCGAATTCAGACAGGAACGTGACTAATAACGGCGCAAAACATTAAAAGGATACTTTTTTTTATAGATTTACCTGATAGATTTAGATTGGTAGTCCCCATTCATGGATTTTGTATTCTTTTCACAGAGTAATCAATAGATATTCTCCTGTTGCTGTTGCTTAACAACAAATGTTCAAATAAAGCAATTAACAGGATGAGCCACGGGTTATAAGACGTATGGTTGGGTGAATTTTTGTTCAGATTCCTGACACATTTAAGCACTGTACATTAGGCGAACTCGCCGCCGACTCCGTGTACCGCACCGATAGCAAGTTATTGGTTGCCTGACAGGTGGTGCTAGTACACAGGCTGATGTTACACGAAGATATGGAAAGACACAGTATGTGATTTCCAACTCTATCTGAGATATCAGAGCACGGACACAGTGATTGCAGCGAGGGGTTCGCATACCCGTTACATAAATTTGTCTCTCTTTTTTGCTAACCCTTTTGTGTTCATCAGGCCATTGCTATCACACAAATACTTGTAGCGTTATGACGTGGTGTGCGCGAGTAGTGACACCACGGTTATGAAGCTACAGTGTGGGCGGATTTATAAGACATTCGGTGACACTCCAGTAATGGGGTATACCTCTTTATCGTGGGGTCGCTGAACCCTACATTGGTGCCGTACCTTTCGAACCACTGGGTTCTCTCGGCGTTGCTCCCGGGTCGGCCCCCACTGTTGACTCACATCACCGCCATGTTGTGTGTGGTTCGATGTGGCCTGTGATGTGGCTCAACAGTGGGATATAGCTGACCTCGAGGACGAGGTCTCTCCGAAAGGGGAAAGCACTGTAGCGTTATGACGTGGTGTGCGCGAGTAGTGACACCACGGTTATGAAGCTCCAGTGTGGGCGGATTTATAAGACATTCGGTGACACTCCAGTAATGGGGTATACCTCTTTATCGTGGGGTCGCTGAACCCTACATACTTTTAAATTGCACTTTGTTAATCGTAATTTGTTAAAATGTTCAGTACTAAAAATTATATGTGTCAGAACCGTAGATGCTCGATTGTGAGTCATATAATTGACATATCTAGGAAATTATCCTTATAATGTTTTGAGCAGTGCGTATAAACCTTGAGTAAATCTAATATAACATCTACAAACTTCTGTACAACTTAACTTGAACCTCTCAACTTGATATAAGTTAACAGGTTCAGGATTCATGAACATAATACTTTGATTTGAAACCGGGTGGTTTTGTGGGAGGGGCCTAATTGCACGTTGCTGTCCCGGAGATTTGAGTGACTGGAGTGGGATTTAAAATAACCCAGCAGCCTGCAGCTGGCTGACAGTGAACAAGGCAGCTCTGCCCGCGGCTGGATCTACTAGAACTGTCTGACAGCGTACAGTGTACTCTCCCTCTCACATACTAGTATACAGCCAGCACTGATAGCAATCCAAGCATGTGGTTCTGTTTATAAACAAGTTTCAACTGGGCTGGCTGATGCCTTATAGGAATCTGATTGGCTGAGCGTTTAGAAACATCATCAGGTACCAGGTTTGAATTCTCTGCAGCTTCAAAATTTTGTGGTCAATTTTCATCAAAAATAGAGAGTGGATGTTCTGAACAAAAACAAATTTGAAATTGCATGTTGACCCAAACTGAGATACCTTGCGAAAATGTAATCCTGAATATGACCTTTGGAAAAAAGTTATTTGCCAAACATTGTTCTGCCTGTTCATGGCATCTATGAGCCACATATTCTGGACGGTGCAAAGCACTGCCCTCTGCGTTTTATACCGGAACTCCCCCTTTGCACCGTCACACATGCCCATGGGTTTCTGCCAATGTATATTTAAATGTTTCCATCTTACTCGTTGACCATGAAAACCCGGTATAAATACAGTTTTAAAAATTTTATCTTGGATATTGACAGAGATATTCAAAGAAATAGGATTTTCAGTAATGGCGGACCTAATTTGGATGTTTAAAAAATGCCCAAGGTTGTCATTACTACAACCCAGCCAAAATTATTACAAACTGGATGGTTGTTATGATTACATGAAAAAACGTTATACTATAGAACATTCCAAGTTTCACCATTGAAAGGATAGGTGTGACAAATGGACAAATCAGGGCAAATACTGGCCGGTATCCTGCCCGCTGTCAGCGACCGCTCATGCGCATCGAATGACGTTGCCAAAACAACACATGTACGCGTTCTATTGTCCTTTACTTTATTCTTTTCACGGTATATAATAAACACAACATCACCTGGTTTTTCCAGCATGTGACCCGATATGTTCAATTGATCCCTGCATTTGCCCTCGGCCTTCGGCCTTGGGCTTATACTTGAGATTTCGGTCAAATATCAGGCAAATATCAGGTCACATACTGGGAAAACTAGGTAATATTGTCTATGTATTGACCTCGTTCATATCCACGTGCGTCGCGCATAGCAACCGGCGGTCTTTTGAAGTTTCGTATCCATGCGCTGGTGAAATGACGTTTTTTGGTTTTCTAGTACATGGAAATGTCCATAAAATTCTTTGCATTCAGGGTCTAAAATGGCTAGAAAATGTAAGCATTTGTAATCATATCTCTCCCGAGAGGTATGCATATCATGATGCGGCATATAATAATAAGTTAATCGACTGGATACAGTGTTTAAGGCCCTCGGTCGTGTCTGTGCCGTGGACGCACTCGCAAGCTCGTGTGTGCTACGGTTCAGACACGACCTCGGGCCTCAAACCATATAGTCCGGAAGCCAGATCCAGAAATATGTCACTTTGTTGCACCCGAAAGGTGGAACAGGTCTCACCTATGCATGTTTTAGAGATATGTATCAGGAACAAGAATAGCCCGGGTGTCTGTGTCCACCATGTCAGCATCATATCTGAAATTTGCATTTTGTTAGGGTACCCCTTGATTTTGGTGCGTTTTTCGCACATCAAATTTGGGGGTATGGTAACCCTATGGCTTGTAACTTTTGTTTGGATGATGGCATGAGCAAATCAGTAATACCACTGCAAATGAAATTGAAAATCCTATTAAAATATACCAGATAATATTTTTGGCTGATTATTACACGATGTGCAACAGTCAGAACTCCTGATGATATAATTGCCTGAAGCGAAAGCACAATGTTTGAAATGAATATATTTTGTTGTGACATGATATTATAAATTATTGTGACTTCTGAATTGTATTTTAGCGCATTAAAGTCATGTTCAATGAAGATCACTTTGCCTGGTGAGGTTGAATTACAGCGAAACACTCCCCATCGTTAGATATGAAATGCACCGTTAACACGCAAAACATGAATGTTTTTCATTTCACCTTAGTAAACTTTGATACTAAATGTTTATGTTGTGTAATTCCATGCCATTTCATATTGATTTTGCTTTATGAAGATTTTTCATCAACATGGACCCTAATGAGATGAGAAATAACTGTTTCCATTTTTTTCACATATTAATTGTGGCCAAATCCAAGATGGCCGCCAATTATCACCACAAATCTAATAATCGCCATATCTATGGCCCTAATTGACATAGAAACATTAAATTTGTGTCATTTTATATGTCTTCAGGCACAAGGAATCCAGTAAAACGATTCTTTTAACGATACTTGTTTGTAATAACTTGTTGAACAGAGGTTACTCAGTCAGCTCAGTCCGATTATGGGCCGACTTCTCACCAATGCAGTTGGTTTAGGGAGGTTGAATCCCATACCTCGGCAGTGGTATGTAGTCACCAAACCGTGCGAGTGTGTTTTCACCCGACTCTGTAGTTCTGTACTACATTAATAACCACCTTCAAGCCAAGACCCGAGCCAATAAGAGATATTGAAATAAGCATATATCTATTCATCAATTGTTGACACACCATATCAAGATCATCGTCCTGGTCGTTTTCCGCATCCTTCGGGTTATCGAAAGTAGGTACATGTTCAGGCTTGCTTCAGTTGCATCAAACTTGCAAAGTTTTGTGCAAGTCACGTTGAACAGTTCTCCTGGCATTGCTGGTATACTGTCACATCCCACGAGTTCCTCAACTGCCTGGTGCTGGTGGTGTGTGCTCTCGTGCCAACCTAGGTGTACTGGATTCAAAACTGGTGTACTGGATTCATCTTCTCACAACATAATATTTAAACAATTTCACTTCAAGCATTGTGCTTTCGCTTCAGGCAATCATATCATCAGGTGTTCTGACTGTTGCACGTCGTGTAATAATCAGCCAAAAAAATTGATTATTGATTTTATTGATTGGTATTATTGATTTGCTCATGCCATCATCCAAAAAAAGTTACAAGCCATAGGGTTACCATACCCCCAATTTTGATGTGCGAAAAACGCACCGAAAATCGACAAGGGGTACCCTAACAAATTGCAAATTTCAGATATGATACTAACATGGTGGAAACAGACACCCGGGCTATTCTTGTTCCTGATACATTTCCAGACTAGATACATATGTCGGACCTTTTCCACCTTTTGGGTGCAACAATATAAAAAAATAAGGCTCCTATGGATTTGGGCTCCCGTACCAATAGACCTCCATTATCTATGCTCAAACACTGTATCCAGTCAACTACCTCTAAATCCCCTGTCTTTATAGACATTTATCTCAAAATCACAGCAAAAGGTTTATTCTGGTGAAATCGACCAACAAACTTAAATAAATATATATAATTGTACATATAAATACATCTAAATATATTTAAATACATATAAATATATAATTGTACATATAAATATATATACCTAATTGTACCAACAAACTTAAATAAATATAGAAATGTAACATATTTTTTTATATGTCACCAACTCGTGTCACATTGGTGAAACACATTAAGATAACTGGCTGCAGTGGAACTGATGTTGACCAATACACAACCACCAACCAAAGTCCACCCTTGTCATGTTATTATTCGCACTCCATGATTTTCCCATGCAAATTAATTTAGTGATTTCGCCCAATATTAATAAAATATTCTGATGTTTCACAATTTCTGAATTTCTGATGTTATTTGTGCATACAAAATGAAGGTGACTGACAGAGCAAATAACAGATAACTTAGATGAAATATATTATATTTTAGCAATCACAAAAGGTGATATTTTCAGGGTTGTCTATCGGTAAGACTTAATATGCTGCCCATGAACAATGTGCGACAACTGGAAACATCTCATTCAATCCGTCTGACACCCTTTTAATCCCCATTAGAGATAAAAGAAAATGCAGTATAGAATACCTCTGCTAGAGTTCGGCTCTAATTTGTGGAACAGGCACTGTTCAATGAATCTGAATCACGCTTAAATGCGCAAAAAACCCTACTCACTTGACCGCGGTACTTTACCCCGAAATACCCTCGAAATGCCCCGACACAAGGAAAAAAGTCTCTGCCATTGTCAATGCTTCAACTCAACACTGGGACTAGTTCGATGGCTTACTCACTTCCGTCACACCTTACGTCCTCGTCACAGTCGACAAGCCATTCCTGCTGGCACTTCTCCTTCCAGGAGCTGTAGCGGGGCTTCTTGTCGTCCAGCACCTGACAGTCGTACTGCCGCCACACACCGCCCTCCTCACACTCGTAGTACACACTACAGTCCACCCGGTCCGCCATCCGCTCACCCGGCTCACAGCTCGCAGACACGTTCGGACACGGCGACCCTGCAATCAAGCTGGCTGCGTCAGAAGTTTCATTGGTTGAGGTGGCTTTTCGTAGCTTAGCACTTGACATACATGACATACATGATCTGGCAATTGGTTCTGAGAGCCGGAACCTCGCAGATATGTTAGAACAGATTACTCACCAGAACTTGGACTGACGGAGATGGGTGTGGTTATTGTCTCACTGGGTGTAGTCACTGTCGAGGGCTGGACTCCCCGTGTGCTTGTTATAGTGACCAGTGTACTGTCCGGTCCTGTGGCTCTCATGGTTGTCGTGGTATCCACGATGCTGTCGGTGTATCCTGATGAGCTAATGGTAGACATTGTACTGGTCTCTACAGCACTGGTCGAGGTACTCCGGTCAGATGTGACTGACGGAGTGGCAATACTCTTGGCGGTACTAACGCTCACTGTCTCATCAGTAGATGATGGTTGCGAAACAGACCACTGTGTGCTTTCACTAGCTATCGAGAACATAGTGCTCGAGAGTATATCTGTTGATTGGCTAGAGCTCCCCTCGCCGTAAAATGTTGAAGTCTCCATATCGAAGCTAGTGTTATATCCAGCCGTGGTTACTTCTGTCATTTGTTCTGTGGTGGAGAGATCAAACGTGGTATTCTCATCGAATGTTGTGAAAATATCATTATTTGTTGTCCATTGGAGTGTGGTCAATTCCTCAGTTGTAATAGCAGATGTGGGCTCAGTTGATGTGATAGCAAATGTAGACGGTTCTTCAGTTGTCTGTTCAATCGTAGTCGGTTCTTCAGTTGCCTGTTCAATCGTAGTCGGTTCTTCAGTTGTCTGTTCAATCGTAGACGATTTTCTGGTTGTCAATTGAACTGTTGACGGTTCTTCTGTTGTTGTCAATTGAGTTGTCGGTTCTTCAGTTGTCGTGAACATTTGTGTTGTACTGACGTAAGGCATTGTGAACTCACAATCATTGTTAGTACCACAAACAGATGGATTGTTTATACAAGGTGTGGCATGTCCTGCGACATTGAAATTGTAAAATTCACCGGCTGGACACTCCTCTAGCTGCCAGAGGTTTGACACACAGCGGAAGTACTTGTTGCAGTAAGTTCGGTCTGAGACAGTGTCGCCATCCGTGTATTGCGGGCAGTGGGTCGTGTTCGGGGCGCACGGAACTGTGTGACCAGCAAACAGATTTAGACACGACCATTCGAATAAACAACACGACTATTCGGTGTGTCTGACTGATTTATGCAGATTTGACTTCTTTATAAATTAAATAGATTTTTAAAATCAGTATAAAAGTCACCTACTGGATTCCAGAGGAGCTTGTGTGGGCCCCGTGACTAGAGGACACGGTGTGTCGACACAGGTGGATGACGGGTCACACTGACAGGTCACGTTGTTGTAGAGACCTTTACTGCTACATAGACTCGTGGGATCCACTCTCCAGGTGTAACCATCGATACACTCCTGGAATGTGGTACAGTCTGGTGGGTATCCCATCTGGTCCCCGATAGTACACGGCACTGGAGGCTCACAGCCATCACCTGGGGTTATATGGGTGCAGAAGCTCCAGATCATCTCACACGCACAACAATTCTATCTTGTCATTGAAAACAACAACAACAGTGACTGATAGTGGCAGGAATTAACCTCGTCTAAAAGGAGAGTTTGTGATCTTGAACACGAAATCAGGCAATTATCCTGTCGCATAATTGCCTGATTTCGTTTTAGCAGTCATTTTGAAATGAAATGTTTCTCTGCTCACGGGATCTCGATAGTTCGTACTGGGATTTTTTCCCCCACATAAATTTCTTTTTTTTCAAAAAAAAACTGTATTACATATAAGTGGGCGTAGTGGTTTCGGAATCTTTCGAAAAGTATTATATCAGTGTAAGGAGGGGGAGGGCTTTTCTGAACCGTGTCATTTTGGTTTGGTACATGTAAACTGAGAAGTGTCACTTGTAGATGTGCTGATAGCTGTATGTTTAGTACCGGAAGATACCGCATACCACCTTTTTTGTAAAAGAGATGTTGAGCGATTGTGTGTCTCAATTTGAATAATCGTAAATGATATTATAACAGAAGAATAGAATGTATACGAAAGCATGATATTAAATGGGTTTTAATAAAATACTTATGGGCTGGAACTGTGAACTTGGAGACAAGCATTATCACAAGGTTTATACCGTAACGGATGTCTGCCAATGAAACAGCTTTGTGCATTTACATCTTTTAAAAGTTTTTTTTTTAACAAAAACATGATAAATACCGGCTATGCACGATTGGGATACTGCTCCGGAAGCGAATAATCCGAGTGAGAGGAGAATCACCATGCTGAAGTCGTTCTGTGCAGCCATCGTGCGTTCTTCACGGCGTGCTCGACTGTAATCCCGAGTGTGAGCGACAGCTTACTCAGCCGTCTCAAGTCTTGGCGAGTGTCTGTCACCAGCGGCTACCCGTACACGGCCAGGGCGTCATCAGTGTCGGCTAACGAGACTCAGTGGGCGAGTCTAGAGACCTTACAGCCCTCTTACACTATGACCCTCTCCTCGATATGGATATCCGCGATATTAACCGCATATTAGAATGGTACATCGAACAAAATTATCGTGACTCCACCCTGACTACTGTAGTCATCAATTCAGCCTTGATCACACATAACTCCTGTTAACAGATAGGAACGACGCGGACAAGGTTTTGGTGTATTTTTGACCATCCTTTATGGAGTTGGTTTCGGTCACTGTAGCCCAAAGATTGGAACCTTGACAATAATTATCAAGCGAATAATGACTTTTTCAAATGTGCAGCCTAGAACAGTCAGATAATGCAATAGATCACTATTTCATCGTATATTTTATTTGAAAATTTTATCATTTATAATACCAGCAATGAAGATTCTTATATTTCGTGGAAAGTTGTTTGCCAGGAAACTATATTGGAAAAGTTGTACATTGGAATTCGTTTGACAAAGACACTGTCGATTGGTCAATATAAATCAGAAGGCATATCGACCAACAGTCGGGGCAGAGTAAACCACCGCACAGAAATAAATTGATGTATAATAAACAAACATGTGGTTGTGTATGTAATTTATCTCCGTGAAGTCTTTACTACACTGCTTTTGAAGAATGGACGATGTAGGCTACTTGGCACAGGGTTATGGAACTATTCATGTTAACTTAATTTTACTACTTCGTAATCAGCTTGTATCAGTGAACAAACATCCTCCAGTCACTCGACAACAACGTTGGAAGTCTGAAATTACATATTCATGAAATAAGCTGTACTTGAAGTCATGGAATTTATTTAACACTGACACGTACTTACTGTAACTAACAATAACTCAACAAGTACATAAAATTAAAAATAGTCTGTTCCAGCTATTTGTGATCAAGGTACACATAAACCAGGTATTTTGGTAGGCACTTATAACCCTCACGGAATTTTTATGAAAATATATTTACAAAGCTTCTGATTAAAACAATTATCTCCTTGAGATATTAAACAATAAATTTCAAAATTGTTATGTAATGAAATGATTGCCATATACTTTTGCTGTCGTTATTTCATACAGGTGCAGAAGGTACAGATGGGATATTGTACGGACTTGTGTGATATCAGTTTGTTATCGGAAATAAGACCATGTTTCATAATTGAGATATTTACCAGTATCTGATGGCCTTGATTTTATCTGGTGAATAGAACACATCCATCGCAGAAGACATTCGAAATGGAATTTAATACATTAGTTTGGTGGATGGTATACTTTAAAAATCATGCTCGATATAATTAAAGCATACACCCCCAAATAAAGTTGTCATTGATGATATAGACTACCAGGTGAAGTATTGAATTGAATACTTTTTGAATATCAATTTTGAATATTGAATATCAATTGTCATTGATGATATTTGACTACCAGGTGAAGTATTGAATTGAATTGAATTGAATTTATTTCACCAATCAATTCACCGATCAATAAAAATTCAATTCAATAGACGAATTAATGAGAGTCTGTACTAGCCTTGACGTGCTGAGTTTTATCCGATATAGAAGCGAGTAATATGGTCAAGGTTGTTTTCACACTCAACACTGGGAGATGGACATTGTGCATACAGTCATAATACAGCGTGGACACCGCCTCGGTGATTATCAAATTAATTAACATTTCCAACAATGGATACTCCCCTGGTCCTGGCACAACCATCTACTTGTACACGTCTAGTGATGGGATGGTCTATAATTGATATCGTCTATCATCAAATCAATATAAGCGTAATTCATCCATACATAGGGTGTAATGCATTATAGTGACCTTGATCGTCTAGTGAGTTATCTTCAATGGACCCTTACATTCAAAGTAGCCGGGGTGGAAATTGATGCATACATATATATATTCAGACAGCATGTATTACAGTGATGTACATGATGGCTCACAGAGCATGACCCTGATGAAAGATTTCAGTAATATTGGTATTCACGATGGGGAGGTTGGGTGTTTGGCTCAGGACCGGGCGTTCTCGTATAAATGCCACGAGATATTTGTATAACATTTAAGAGGGATAATTAACAACGCCGATATGACGTAAAGCGAGCAACCTTTGATCAACCAACCAGATTCCAGATAACACTACTTGGCGAAATTGACAACTATATTTCAAAAATATTTCTCAAGAAAATCAACCTTTTGATCATGCGTCAAGCGGAACACATACATTGTATATATATATGTAAAGTTCGGCGGGCGCCCGCTACAGGGCGTCCGGCACTACTCTACGGAATACTTCAACCAGGTACAGTCAGCCCGGAACGAGTCCGGCCGTCATACACTACGACATAACACATGCATCTCACCAACTCCTTAATTACAACATGCATATTACATAGTTATGGTAATGTAGCCGTGTGTAGAGCCCGAGATGCCATGGGAGCGGCACCACGGAACCCGTACACGTGGGCATGTTGCTGGCCGGCCTCGCCGAAGGCACTGTCAGAGAGTTGGAACTCTGAGCCAACCCGACGGTCTGCCAGAGCCTGTGTCACACCACCCCGGGTGGAGAAGAGAACTGGCGATCAGCAACTGTCTCTACCCCAGCCCGGGTCCCCAATGGAAATCGTCCCCAGGGCCCGCGAGGGCCTTACCCGAGACACAGGGACGTAAAGCTCATGGCGAGCCTCTCGTCCTGCCTCTCGGCTTGCTCTGGGACAATCTCACAGACCAAGCCAAATGCTCGCGTATATATCGAACCGAAAGGCGGGAGGAGAAACTAGGTCACCACTTGTTATAGTTTACTGGGCGCGATTAGGTACAGTGCGTTGCTAGGCAGCGCACGCTCCAAGCTCGAGCGGTCTAAAGATAGGCCACAATATTTGCTAGTGTTTTGCAAAGACTCCTGCCGCGATCTTTGGGCAAAATCACCACATTACCCCCTTCTTACAATGTTGGTCCCCAACATGTTCCGCCCGCGCCCAAAACTGCCTAAACCTGATGAAGGCTTCGCATGGCGGGGTCCGGAAGAAGGCAAGATGGCAACACCCGGAAGTCACGGCGTAAAAGACTAGGACCTTAGGGGTCCCTTTTGGAAGAATGGGGAACGACCCCCGGACTTACGGAGTAAACTATAACACGCTTTACAATTTTGAATAAACCCTAATAAACAAGCTAAAATTTTGACCGAGGTAGTCCAAAAGGGTGTGATGACATTGGAAGGTCATCCGTTAGAAAAGGACGGTGTGTCGAGTCTTTGGAATATCTTTAAGGTTAACCTTTAAATTTGGAAATTTTGTAAAACGACACACCAAGTGATCAAAAGTGATAGTACCTCTAAAAAAAGTTCCCGGCCGCCCCGCCGGCCGGTGCCTCAAGTCCGCAGGACGAACTTGAGGCAGGGCAGAGCCACCGAAGTGACTCCGGCACGCCGCCGTGTTGCCACAGCGACGAGGCTAGAATCTAGCCTTCCTCCTCCTCCTGCATTGACTCCTCGTCCGTGCCGCCTGTCTTGGGGTCCGGCGGCGGTGGAGGGTCCCTACGCTGCGGAAGCAGCGGAGCCGGCATGGAGTATTCCGGCTGCACGGGCGGATGAGACAGGCCTGGTGGCGGTTGCAGGGGTTTTGCCAGGGAACCCCGCATACCAGATCCTGCCGGAGCCATAGCGAAAGAGGCTGGTAGAGCCGTCGCGCCGAGGTGAGCCACGGCGCTGAAATGTCTACCATATCGCGGGTGCGCTGGGCGCCGGCCGTACGCTCTCCCCATATCCTAACTAGGATAGGGTAGATAGCCAGCTCCAAAGCAGCATCCGCCCGCTGGAGAACAGACTGGTCCACGGCGGACGACGCAAGGTCATCAACGCCCTGGAGCAGGCGAGTCCTAGCAGCCTCGGCTTCGTCGAGACGACGCCGTAGCTGCTGATTCTCAGCCTCCAGTTGTTCCATCCGTGCGGTCACCTAGGGGGAGATGGATGTCCTCTCGGACTGTTCGGCGCGGGCGGCGGCTTGCTCTTGGGCGAAAGCGCGCCGTTCACAGTCGGCCGACAAAGTCCGGAAGCTCTCAAGGCTCCGCCGGGTACCCTTCGTGAGGCCCTGGTCGTGTGCAAGGTTGCACGCGACCCGAGAGGCCTCCGCACGGTACCGGCTAAGCCGTTCCAGAGAGCGGTCCATCTCCGCAACGAGGTACTTCGCGGTCTGAGTGAGCCTGCCACGCTGGGGGTGGTCCCAGGGGTACTCTTCTCTCGCACGGGTCAGCGCGGTTACACCTGCGGATCCCAAGTTACCAATGGCACGAGGGACCGGCAGGCTTGCCAACGCTGGATCCGACGGTATCCGATCCAAACCATCACGATGATGGCCGACCACCTGGCCTACAGACTTGCGGAGAGTCGCGTAGGCGCTGGCAGCCTCAGATCCAAACTGTCGGAGCACATCTTCCGCCGGATTGAGGGTATCCATGTTAAGGGAGGCTAAACTTTGCCATTCCCCTGAGTCTTTGACTGGGGCCGATGCTTGGGGGACGCCACGCGTGTCTTTGCCGCGATCTGCGGCATCTCCGACACGATCATGGTGACCCGGTGCCGTTCTTCCATTACTTGAGTTGCCGGTGGTTGACGGACAGCCTCTGCTGCTGTCCGGGCAGCTTCGGCCGCCTGGTACTCCGCCGGGGTCTTGTCCATCGATGCCGTCAGGCGAGCTGTGTAGACGGACCTGACGACAGACTCTTTCCATGCATCGTCCATGACGCGTTGTGCGAAGCGCCACGGACCGTAATGGACGATATGGTGTCTCGCCGTCCCTGACGTAGTCATGGACGTCGCCACCCGAGGTGGAATGTATCCAAAATTGAATACAGGCCCAACTTCCTCCTCGCCGGTGTGCAGTCCCTCATCGTAGTGAGCACCGGCGTGGTGGCCGTTCAAGGCCTCTAAACTGAGTAAGTATCTCTCCTCAGGGCTACGGGAGTAGCACCGTCGACAGACAAACAACTTCACCCAGGGGTAATGGTACCCCGCAATGTGCCAGCTCAAATGGTCGTAGGAAGGGTACCTACGATCCCGGTTGAGCGCACGGTGCGGGTCCTTATACCCGTCCAGGGATTCCGGGCAGAGAGGGCAAAACACGCCTCTCTCCGTCACGGGTGGTAGCCCGGCGCGCTCCTCGTCCGTCAGTGGACGAGGCCCTGTGAAAGGCGCGTCAGCTGCCATACCCGCCTCCGACGAGGGTATGGCATATGTGGCACTGTGCTAATGCTTTTGTCCCCGAACGACCGCTCGACCTGGGTTGTCGAGGCTCACTCTCCGCGCGCTGCTGAGCGGCGGCTCGCTGCTCGTCGCAGTAAGCCCGCCAATCCGCGTCCAGTGCGGCGTCGGACAGGTCCTTCTCCCCCTCCTTTATCGCCTGCCGGCGAAGGAGCTCCAACCGGAGATCTCCCTTCTGTGGCAAGGGCAGCCCTTTATCCACCGGACTAGTACCGGTCTCCGCCGCTCCGGATGGCTTAGATTGTCCGGAGGTTTTGTCGGAGGAGGTTCCTTTTGGTGCCCCGGAGGGCGCCTTCTTACGGGAACCTCCCGGACCCCGGTCGGACTTTGCTGAAGTACCGTCCGCGTCGCTTCTCGAAGGATTTGGCACATTGGCACCTCCGGACTTGGCGGAGGACCCTGACTTGCCGTCCGGCTTAGGCACCAGCGGCTTAGGTCCTCCGGACTTAGGTCCGGACTGGGGCGGGGCACCACCGGACTTGCGTTTCCGGTGGTTCCGCTTTCTCTTCTTCCTCGGCGGAGGATCGGCCGGGTCCTTTCCCTCGGGATCGGACTCGGGTTGCCCACGGTTAGAGGTCTCCAATTTCTGTTGGGCCTCCCACTGTTTCCGAGCAACCTCTTTAGCTCGGGCCCGCATACGCTTGGAGACGGGCGTAACAAACCCATCATCCTTGTTTGTGGTGTCTTCCGAGCCGGCTCCCTGCTCCGAGGCCGGAACTTGGGACGCAGATTGCTCAGCCGCATCAACCTGTTCGGCACAGGTCGCAGATTTGCCCTGATCCTGAGGACCAGGCTTCGGAGGTGCGGACACCGAAAAGTTCCCGCCGGAACCGGTGTCCGGACGGCCGCGGCCATCCAGACGAGTATCCGGACGAGTACTCTCATCCGGCCCAAGGGAATCCATCATCTCCGCGGACAGATGCAACTCGATATCCAAACCACCGGACCCCGCATCGCTGTAGTCCATCTCCGACTCCTCACGTAGGAGCGGGGACAGATCAACGAGCTTCTCGGCTTCTATAGCAGCCAAGTTGCTCTCTACAACGCGGTCCACAGTGACCACACTCTCGACCTCAGTGCCGGAGTCGGATTCCTCAGAATTCCTCAGAAGCCTCGGGTGTTGGTCGTGCGACCGTCATCCTCAGACTCACTTCGTCCCGAGTACATGTCACCGCGCTCAAGAGACTCATCCCCGGACTGGATCTCGCGATCACGGTCCGGAGGCACCTTCCCTCCCGTGCTTTCCCCATCACTTGCCTCAGACATGGCAAATTCAAGCGCTCTAAGCGTAAACACTGGGAGTCAGATCCGCAGATCTGTCTCCACCAGTGCCGAGTGCTCGAATGACCAGTGTACATAAAGTTCACAGATTAAGTAGGCATCGAGTGGTAGCAGCTATTCTACACGCGCGGCAGTGCAGCGCGTCGCCGTGGAAACGTCTATTTATAGCATCAATCAATACGGACTGACAAACGAATAACGTTTTGTAACAATGGGCTTATACATATACACGCATCTTCCCCCGGTGTCTCCTATCACTCCATGTATACGGGTGGCAAAAAGTACTGGCCATCCCAGGGGATCCCGCAATTAAAACAAAGTAATTAAAATCAGTCATTAGCTGAAGCTACCACACTGGCGGTGAATGACGTGAAGTTAATCACAACAGCAGGATAGAGATTGTATACAATGTATCAGAAGTCGATCTACTTGTGGTTGGAACGAGTATGTCCAACTTACAACAATGTAAATAAAATCTACACTGTTCGAACCAGCGATAGAAACAAATCCACCACCATTCGTCTGCTTTTTCATAGATCACGGCACAACAAGCTTCTGATACACAAAACACAATCTCTTAAACCCCTCTTAAGCACCAGGAAAAAGATATATCACTAAACTTATCTCAATGTACGATTGAGTAAATAAGAATAGCGTTTCCACGGCATGCACGCATACTTGTGGCTTATATAATCCACTCAAGAAATTATAACATGAGATGGAAAATAAACAAAATCACTCCCCATAGCCGCTGTTATGCTTGCAAGGCGATCGGACATGCCCAAGGCAGCCGGACGGACAGTGGGCGCCCACTAGCAACCCCAACGTCCAGCCCGACCGCGGAGCGGTGTCCGGTCAAACCCAGAGCCAAAGCAAACGACTACCGGAGTGCGGAACCAATAGATTAGACGCGGGGCCGGCATGGGCCTTAACCTCAATGGTTAGGGGGCGAACCCTTCATGCCGGCGCCCAATCTAGAGGATCCCAAACATGGTGAAATCAATAGCCGGCGGTCGTCCGGAGCTGCCCGCGAACGGAGTCCAGGCCGGACGATTACCATAATTAGGCATATTGACCTCATCCAATGATATGAATCCGGATTAAAAGCCACAAAGTATGCTACGCATGTGAAATACGACCCCCTTCTCGGAAGGAGGCCGGGGCTCCGGTCATTCCGGCCGGCCGTGTATTATAAGGTACGATCCGGACGAAAATGAGCGTCCCCCACTGCCGCGGCTGGTCCGCACACGCGGGCTTAACAGCCGTTCCATTATAAAATAACGGTAAGCGGTTTCCTGCCGTTAGAAACCTTAAACTACTGTAACAACGTACAGTAGTGGCTCACGGGGGATAACACATCGAAATGCGCTATCTTAAAGCGTTGGGAGTGCCGGACGAGTCCTGCGGACGAACCGCGGACATCAGTCCTCACATCCGGATACTAACCCCGCGTCCAGAGCCAGTTCCCCAAATCCGTGAGGAAGCGCTTCTCCCGCAGCGGACGTAAATCCCAACCTCAGTCTGGCCATACAAGAGGCTGTTCCGGGACCAGGGGCGTCCGGTAGATCCACAAAAGTCGTCCGGCCAGCGTAGCCGCTGTGTTAACTACGCCGGACAGCAGTTGAACTGATGCGTATAGGGTTGCCGCACATCCCTAGCGCTGAAAACTATGGGAGGGCGGATGCGGAGCGGTGGCGTTACGACGCAAAGATATCCGCGGACCTCAACTCCGGAGATAGCCACAAAGTAGCTGCTCACGGAGGAAAGTCGTGTGGATCCTCACGAAACGACCTGAAATTCATCCCTGGTGTGATAGATGGCTACCGCATACGCATCCACACAGGCAGAACGTTATTCTCACCCATATCGGGATGGCGCACAAGGTTTCCGGCGTGGTCGCCCGTCATCCGCAGGTGGTGGAGGGAGCGGGGGTACCTGCGGATCGCCAAGATATGGTGGTTCTACATCCGGACCGTCATCTGACGGGTCAGAGAGGTCCGGGAGACCCACCATCCGGCGCACACGCTCGTCCGGAGTCCGCGGATATTGACCAGACAGATCCCCTAAGGGAGCGTCATCTGGTTCTGCATCCTGAACTAGCGGATCCATGACAAGCGGGCCCTCGTACTTCTTCAGGTTGTCTATGTGAACCACCAGAACCCTATCCGGGTCGGAGTCCCTCTGGATCCGGTAGTCCACATCTGTAACCTGCTTCAGTACCGTAAACGGGCCTATCCACGGCTTAGCAAACTTGTTGCCTTGCTTCAGCGGTGGATAATAATAACGCACCTTGTCTGCTACCGCAAACGCGAGCCTAGCCTTGGCATGGGCATCATAGGCACGCTTCTGCCGGATAGCAGACTTGTCCAGGCGCGCTCGCGCGAAATCATGGGCATTCGCCAGGGCGCGGTGAACCCACTCGACGTACTCCGGACTGCACTGGGGTACCGCACCGGTCTCTGCCGCAGTTGGATACATGATATCCACGGGCAGATTGAGTTCCCAGCCGTACAACATCGCGTGCGGAGTAACTCCGGTCGAAGAGTGGACCAACGACCTGTACGCCATTAAGACATACGGGAGGTGGTCATCCCAATCATTCGCACGATCATTCACAAAGGCCGCCAGCATGTTCAGGACAGACCAGTTAAAGCGTTCAACCTGTCCGTCCGACTGGGGCCTGTACGGGGTGGTACGCACCTTGGTACTCCCAAGCATCTGTGCTAGGTTACGGAACAGGTTGCTTTCAAATTGCGTGCCCTGATCCGAATGTACCTGTTTAGGTACACCATGGTACACCACCCACCTATTCACCAGCAACCGAGCTACCTCGTCAGCAGTCTGGCGGCGCAGTGGGTACGCGTCGGTATATTTGGTAAAATAGTCGGATATCACCAGAATGTACCGGAAACCACGTGGGGTGACCCGATGGGTATCCAGTATATCTCACAGACCAAGCCAAATGCTTGCATATATATTGAACCGAGAGGCGGGAGGAGAAACTAGGTCACCACTTGTTATAGTTTACTGGGCGCGATTAGGTACAGTGCGTTGCTAGGCAACGCACGCTCCAAGCTCGAGCGGTCTAAAGATAGGCCACAATACTTGCTAGTGTTTCGCAAAGACTCCTGCCGCGATCTTTGGGCAAAATCACCACATATATATGATATTAACGAATCACATGTTAGTATTTTGCATTATGATCTGAGTTTCCTGTCCACGCTCCCCCCCCCCTCGACGGTAATCCAGGGGTTATCCAGAAAACCCATCTAAGGCTCTTATCACCCAATTGTTTTTCCCAACTATTGTTGTATTTTTTATGGCCACTTTCTGATCGTAAAGTTTTTGGCCCACGGTCGTAAGAACATAACTCCCCATTGTCACCCGAACTCGGAAATTTGGGGATCACGATTTCACGACTTTTCAGTACTCTAAGATTCTAATCCATATTCAGCCTTTTTTCAACCATTTTTTCAACCAGTTTCGTTCTGGAGATGTGTCTCAATCGAAATTTTCTGAATTTTTGCACAAAAATACTTAAAAATAATTCAAGATGGAGGTATTTTTTTAGTTTTTTTATTTTCGCCTTTTTTTTCAGAATGGCAGCCGTTTTCGACGAAAGATGCCTGATTTTGGACTTTGGCGGCCATTTTGTCAAAATCTGTTCAGTAGCTTTTTTTCTTTTTTATACATAACACTCCTCTTATGTACTACTATGATGTCTATAAATTTCGTTGCGCTTGAATCGCTCGAAGTGGCCCATTTTGGCCCAAACTCGGCCCAAATGGGACTTTCCCATGTTAAATTCTCATATGCTTTATAAAGGGACACATTATGCCTAATATCTCACTTAATATTGAGATTAGAGACTAGGAATCAATTGTGGACTTATAGGAAATGATATATGCTGAATATTTTTGTAACCTTGAGTTTGACCTCTGACCTCACTTTCAAGGTCAGAGCACGAAATGGCCTATAACTCACTTATCATCGACTCTACAGCTTAGGAATCAATTGTGGACATATAGGGAATGATATATGCTGAATATTCTGATGACCCTGAATTTGACCTTTCACCCCATTTTCAAGGTCATAGGACAAAATGGCTTATATCTCGCTTATTATCGACTCTACAGCTTACGAATCAGTTATGAACATATAGGAAATGATATATGCAAATTATTGTCATGACCTTGAATTTGACCTTTGACCTCATTTCCAAGGTTAAGGACAAAATGGCTAATATCTCACTTATTATCGATTTTACAGCTTGGAAATTAATTGTGGACATATAGGAAACGATATATGCTGAATATTCTCGTGACCTTGAATTTGACCTCTGACCTCATTTTCAAGGTCCAAGGACAAACTGGCTCAAATCTTGCTCCTTTATTGACTGTATGGCTTGGGAATCAATTGTGGACATATAGAAAATTATATAAACTAAATATTTGGATGACCTTGAATTTGACCTTTGCCTTCATTTTCAAGGCCACAGCACAAAATTGCAAATATCTCTCTGATTTTGAATTTACAGCTTAGCGTTTAACTGTGGACATGATATATGCTTAATTTTATAGATGCTGAATATTCTCTTGACCTTGAAATTAACCAGTGACCTGGCTAACATCTAAAATATTATACATTGTCCGGTAACCTATCTTTGGCCCTTGGCCTAATTTTTTAAGTAGTAGTCATTTCAAAATCACTGACAATATTCGATAGAATAGTGAAAAAAAATTAACCGCGGGGGAAAAGATAGGTTACTGGAAAATATATGTTTTAATTAGCCATTCTGTCCCGTGACTTTTAAAATAAGATCTCAAATCAAATTCAAGGTCACGAGAATAATCAGCGTATATATTTATAGGTAATTGACTGGATACAGTGTTTGAGGCCCGAGGTCGTGTCTGGGTCGTGGCACGCACGAGCTTGCGAGTGTAAACCCCTCGGGAGAGATATGCTTACAAATGCAGACTTTTCGTCCGGAGTCCGCGGATATTGACCAGACAGATCCCCTAAGGGAGCGTCATCTGGTTCTGCATCCTGAACTAGCGGATCCATGACAAGCGGGCCCTCGTACTTCTTCAGGTTGTCTATGTGAACCACCAGAACCCTATCCGGGTCGGAGTCCCTCTGGATCCGGTAGTCCACATCTGTAACCTGCTTCAGTACCGTAAACGGGCCTATCCACGGCTTAGCAAACTTGTTGCCTTGCTTCAGCGGTGGATAATAATAACGCACCTTGTCTGCTACCGCAAACGCGAGCCTAGCCTTGGCATGGGCATCATAGGCACGCTTCTGCCGGATAGCAGACTTGTCCAGGCGCGCTCGCGCGAAATCATGGGCATTCGCCAGGGCGCGGTGAACCCACTCGACGTACTCCGGACTGCACTGGGGTACCGCACCGGTCTCTGCCGCAGTTGGATACATGATATCCACGGGCAGATTGAGTTCCCAGCCGTACAACATCGCGTGCGGAGTAACTCCGGTCGAAGAGTGGACCAACGACCTGTACGCCATTAAGACATACGGGAGGTGGTCATCCCAATCATTCGCACGATCATTCACAAAGGCCGCCAGCATGTTCAGGACAGACCAGTTAAAGCGTTCAACCTGTCCGTCCGACTGGGGCCTGTACGGGGTGGTACGCACCTTGGTACTCCCAAGCATCTGTGCTAGGTTACGGAACAGGTTGCTTTCAAATTGCGTGCCCTGATCCGAATGTACCTGTTTAGGTACACCATGGTACACCACCCACCTATTCACCAGCAACCGAGCTACCTCGTCAGCAGTCTGGCGGCGCAGTGGGTACGCGTCGGTATATTTGGTAAAATAGTCGGATATCACCAGAATGTACCGGAAACCACGTGGGGTGACCCGATGGGTATCCAGTATATCTCACAGACCAAGCCAAATGCTTGCATATATATTGAACCGAGAGGCGGGAGGAGAAACTAGGTCACCACTTGTTATAGTTTACTGGGCGCGATTAGGTACAGTGCGTTGCTAGGCAACGCACGCTCCAAGCTCGAGCGGTCTAAAGATAGGCCACAATACTTGCTAGTGTTTCGCAAAGACTCCTGCCGCGATCTTTGGGCAAAATCACCACATATATATGATATTAACGAATCACATGTTAGTATTTTGCATTATGATCTGAGTTTCCTGTCCACGCTCCCCCCCCCCCCCCCCTCGACGGTAATCCAGGGGTTATCCAGAAAACCCATCTAAGGCTCTTATCACCCAATTGTTTTTCCCAACTATTGTTGTATTTTTTATGGCCACTTTCTGATCGTAAAGTTTTTGGCCCACGGTCGTAAGAACATAACTCCCCATTGTCACCCGAACTCGGAAATTTGGGGATCACGATTTCACGACTTTTCAGTACTCTAAGATTCTAATCCATATTCAGCCTTTTTTCAACCATTTTTTCAACCAGTTTCGTTCTGGAGATGTGTCTCAATCGAAATTTTCTGAATTTTTGCACAAAAATACTTAAAAATAATTCAAGATGGAGGTATTTTTTTAGTTTTTTTATTTTCGCCTTTTTTTTCAGAATGGCAGCCGTTTTCGACGAAAGATGCCTGATTTTGGACTTTGGCGGCCATTTTGTCAAAATCTGTTCAGTAGCTTTTTTTCTTTTTTATACATAACACTCCTCTTATGTACTACTATGATGTCTATAAATTTCGTTGCGCTTGAATCGCTCGAAGTGGCCCATTTTGGCCCAAACTCGGCCCAAATGGGACTTTCCCATGTTAAATTCTCATATGCTTTATAAAGGGACACATTATGCCTAATATCTCACTTAATATTGAGATTAGAGACTAGGAATCAATTGTGGACTTATAGGAAATGATATATGCTGAATATTTTTGTAACCTTGAGTTTGACCTCTGACCTCACTTTCAAGGTCAGAGCACGAAATGGCCTATAACTCACTTATCATCGACTCTACAGCTTAGGAATCAATTGTGGACATATAGGGAATGATATATGCTGAATATTCTGATGACCCTGAATTTGACCTTTCACCCCATTTTCAAGGTCATAGGACAAAATGGCTTATATCTCGCTTATTATCGACTCTACAGCTTACGAATCAGTTATGAACATATAGGAAATGATATATGCAAATTATTGTCATGACCTTGAATTTGACCTTTGACCTCATTTCCAAGGTTAAGGACAAAATGGCTAATATCTCACTTATTATCGATTTTACAGCTTGGAAATTAATTGTGGACATATAGGAAACGATATATGCTGAATATTCTCGTGACCTTGAATTTGACCTCTGACCTCATTTTCAAGGTCCAAGGACAAACTGGCTCAAATCTTGCTCCTTTATTGACTGTATGGCTTGGGAATCAATTGTGGACATATAGAAAATTATATAAACTAAATATTTGGATGACCTTGAATTTGACCTTTGCCTTCATTTTCAAGGCCACAGCACAAAATTGCAAATATCTCTCTGATTTTGAATTTACAGCTTAGCGTTTAACTGTGGACATGATATATGCTTAATTTTATAGATGCTGAATATTCTCTTGACCTTGAAATTAACCAGTGACCTGGCTAACATCTAAAATATTATACATTGTCCGGTAACCTATCTTTGGCCCTTGGCCTAATTTTTTAAGTAGTAGTCATTTCAAAATCACTGACAATATTCGATAGAATAGTGAAAAAAAATTAACCGCGGGGGAAAAGATAGGTTACTGGAAAATATATGTTTTAATTAGCCATTCTGTCCCGTGACTTTTAAAATAAGATCTCAAATCAAATTCAAGGTCACGAGAATAATCAGCGTATATATTTATAGGTAATTGACTGGATACAGTGTTTGAGGCCCGAGGTCGTGTCTGGGTCGTGGCACGCACGAGCTTGCGAGTGTAAACCCCTCGGGAGAGATATGCTTACAAATGCAGACTTTTCTAGCCATTTTAGACCCTGAATGTAAAGAATTTTAAGGACATTTTTCATGCACTACAAAAACAAAAACGTCATTTCACGTCAAAAGACCGTCGGTTGCTATGCGCGACGCCGGTCAATACGAAGGAGGTCAATACCGCAGTATATCGGACCGATTGTACTCTGTGTAATCCATTGTAGCATTTTCGCAGGCATATAATAATTTCCTATATGTCCACAATTTATTGCTAAGCTATAAATTATTGTAAAGCCGGTGATAAACGAGATATTAGCAATTTCGTCCTGTGATCGTGAATATGAGATCAAGGTCAAGTTCAAGGTCATGTGAATATTCAGTATATATCATTTCCTATATGTTCACAATTGATTCCAATGAGTAAAATCTATAATAAGCGAGATACTAGTACTCCCATTTTGTGTTCTGACCTTGAAAATAAGTGTATGTGCAATGTGTTGAGGCGGAAAACGAATGTATGAAGTTCACTTCACTTCATTGTGCCGGTAATTCATCGATAATGTCACGATATATGTAGTATCAGTGTTAACTATAAGCAAAAGAAGAAAGAAAACTGATTTATTTGTACCTTGCCAATAGCATAACTATCATAAGCATGTATATACTATCTGTCACAATATTTATATGGAAATGTAAATTACTATTGATATTTACATCAACACATAAAACATGTGCTTTACTGGTACCTTAACTGACAGATATTTCTGCACACATTTATCCCAGTAACATACCGAGTACATAGTTGTAAGACAACTATCCAAGTCTCAGCAAAAACAACCTATTAGACTCTATACACTTCACTTTTTGGTAAAAAGTGGGAAATTATTACATATTATACCAAACAGGGAGATAAGATACAGTAAATACAAATTATACTTTTACCATGACTTTATTCATTGTGCCAGACATAATGTTGAATTACAAACTGAACCATTTGCAACTGTAGATAGCACATCAACAATAAATAAATCCGGACGAGACAGCAAAAATGATCAGTGGAAAAAACTTCGATTGACCACAGTGAAACTGAGAGTAGTGCTTAGGACAGAGAGCGACACAAATCACAACCATGGGGCACGCAGAATCAATACACGAGAGCCTTCGACAGATGAGAACCAGAACTTCCCAACCATGAAGTCGCGGTAGAAGTCACCAGGAACGGGAGCATTGCAACAACAACAGCAACATTAACAATTATCAAGGACATCATGGACAGCAGATAATTTCATACCAGTCCGGACAATATAGGCAGGAAACCACAGATACAGTCCTCCACAGAAGCTTGAATTCCATGGTACCTAGAGCAAAGTTAGTATGGAACAAGTAAGGTTCATGGGAGTCAGCTACTCCCGATGAAGCGCAATCTGAGTGAACATATCCAAGGTACATGTATTCAAAGTGTGGACTGAATGGTTGAAAACGGTCCCTTTGATCGCTCTGGCTGCTGAATACCTGTGGTCTACATGTGGTCTGTGCGGCACCACTGGTAATCAGGCCTGGATGATACCGCAAGGGTATTACGCCACAGACGGGATGGGGAGAGTTTCGATTGATGGTACACCCGGCCTGTCTCGGCTTCACGGTAGACCCGGACAGTCCACACAGGAGCAGTCTCAGGGACGGTAGGCTCAGGCTGTCTCTGTCGGATAATCGACTTTCCCATGGACGGCCTCCAAAGGACAGGAACCATAGACTTCAAGGTGGACCAAAGGTCGAGAAACCTCGAATCATCGAGACAGTCAACACATTCACTGCTGACCCAGCCATGGCCGTGGTCATAATTACTGACGATGTAACAGCAGTTGTGCATTCGAGGCCACAGTGAGACTGCCCATGGTCGACATGGATTGCATCAATGGGCCGCTATCAATGGTCGACCTCTCGGTGAAGAGGTCATTCGTAGAAGTATAGATGGCTCCAACGGATGGTACTGGTCCACCTGATGGTCCAGGCAGGAATCCTTGCCACTCGACATGACACAGAGGGATGCTGCAGTTCTTCAAAGTCGACAAAGAGGGTATATGACACACGACCACGATCAAGTTCAAGGTGAAGAGTAGACCATTCATGGTGGGAACGGACAATTTTTACATACTCACCACCGTATCGGCACGACACAGGACAATGACGAAGCTCCTCATGGTGACAGGAAACCAGCACTGGGGTCGAACTCCTATCCATGGCTTGTACAGCACTGCAGTGGAATGGGTTGCAAAGTCACATGGGTCGGAAAGTCACTTCCTCTGTAGAATGATTAACCATGGTGAAGGTTGAAAGGTTAAGTCTTTGCAAGGCTTTCCACTAGACCTTTTCCCATCATAGATTTTGAATTGCCCCAGAGAATTGCCCCAGAATTGCTCCAGAGACTGGTCCGTGGAAAGACAGATGGTCTTGTTCTGGTCAATCTTTCAGTGAGGCCCTTGCCCTCAAACACTGTGAATCCGGACACAAAATTTGGACCTGGCAGATCAAAAGCGGGAACCCACTACTGCGAAAAATCAACCTGTAGTTCGTAGAACGGGACATCCAGGCACAACAGATCCTAGTCTCAACTGAATTCCCCCCCCCCCCCCCCCCCCCACAAAAGTTAAGTCTTTGCAAGGCTTTCCACTAGACCTCTTCCCATCATAGATTTTGAATTGCCCCAGAGAATTGCCCCAGAATTGCTCCAGAGAATGGTCCATGGAAAGACAGATGGTCTTGTTCTGGTCAATCTTTCAGTGAGGCCCTTGCCCTCAAACACTGTGAATCCGGACACAAAATTTGGACCTGGCAGATCAAAAGCGGGAACCCACTACTGCGAAAAATCAACCTGTAGTTCGTAGAACGGGACATCCAGGCACAACAGATCCTAGTCTCAACTGAATTCCCCCCCCCCCTCCCCCCTCAACTAAATCCATCAAACGCCACAACAGGGCCTGTATATATTAGTTCAGTAATAAACTCATTATATTATTATCACTTTTCCCGAAAAAAAATACTCCGTTATATATTTTATGTTCTCTTTTTATTCACAATCCTCAACATTTAGTGGATATGTGAATTGTGTGCAACAATGGTTGCCATGGCAACTGGTTTTTACACAGTCCCCAAATAGTTCCCAAAATCAAATATGTTAGAATAAGCAATGTAAATCTCGAGAATATTAGTTGAACTAATTTTAACAGTTTATACCTAAAAGCAACATATGGACTTCATTGAAAAGTAATCTCGATCCCTTTATTAAGACTATATTGCTTGATACTGTTCCCATGACGACCAAATTTCAGCAGGTGGGAAGATTATATAACCTATCAACTATCCTCCATATATTTTTTTTTCATAAAAACGGTGGCTATTTTTCGCATGTCATGGCACATGTTCTGTTTATTATCACACCATAATGTTTACGATCATTTCCATGGCAACAGCCCACCTGGCGAAGAATGCATCCACCATATTTTCACTCCTGGGGTTGTTCCTTATCCAAGGATACCAAATTTGTCCGTATAGCTTCCAGTGTAAACCATATTTTCGGGCTCTTGGCTCCCAGCCCACAACAGTAAAATGGCGGCGGTATCGACAATATGAACATGATCAGAGAACGTGTTATTGTTATGCATGGTACCGTCGTGACATCCGTGTTTTCGTCCGGGACTATTCAATTTAATATGTCTACCAGTCAGAGTTTTGGATCTTCGCTGAGAAGTGAGAATACACACGTCATCATGGAATTGTCACTTTCAGCTTGCTTAGTATGTTCTTCAGAGATCGCATGAAATCACATGTGTCCAATTTCCGTCTATAAATATTATTTGAATATAACAATCTACGCCTTTACTCAAATCAGTCTAATAGTTGTACACTTCTCGCCGCAGTATGTATTATACAGTAAATGTGTACCTCATGGCGTCTCTCCAGTGATGAGGGTCAATGGCATATAAATGAGCAAGGTTCTCCCCAGTGTCGATGGTCAGTGGCATATACCTGAGCAAGCTTCTCCCCAGTGATGATGGTCAGTGGCATATACCTGAGCAAGCTTCTCCTCAGTGATGATGGTCAGTGGCGTACACCTGAGCAAGCTTTTCCCCAATGATGATGGTCAGTGGCGTACACCTGAGCAAGCTTTTCCCCAGTGGTGATGGTCAGTGGCGTATACCTGAGCAAGCTTCTCCTCAGTGATGATGGTCAGTGGCATATACCTGAGCAAGCTTCTCCCCAGTGATGATGGTCAGTGGCGTATACCTGAGCAAGCTTATCCCCAGTGATGATGGTCAGTGGCGTATACCTGAGCAAGTTCTCCCCAGTGATGATGGTCAGTGGCGTATACCTGAGCAAGCTTCTCCCCAGTGGTGATGGTCAGTGGCGTATACCTGAGCAAGCTTCTCCTCAGTGGTGATGGTCAGTGGCGTACACCTGAGCAAGCTTCTCCCCAGTGGTGATGGTCAGTGGCGTATACCTGAGCAAGCTTCTCCCCAGTGGTGATGGTCAGTGGCGTATGCCTGAGCAAGCTTCTCCTCAGTGGTGATGGTCAGTGGCATATACCTGAGCAAGCTTCTCCCCAGTGGTGATGGTCAGTGGCGTACACCTGAGCAAGCTTCTCCCCAGTGGTGATGGTCAGTGGCGTACACCTGAGCAAGCTTCTCCCCAGTGGTGATGGTCAGTGGCGTACACCTGAGCAAGCTTCTCCCCA
The DNA here is from genome assembly GCA_949152475.1 of Terebella lapidaria. Lineage (NCBI taxonomy): Eukaryota > Metazoa > Annelida > Polychaeta > Terebellida > Terebellidae > Terebella > Terebella lapidaria. The sequence goes on along the minus strand of OX424555.1, from coordinate 50,156,996 downwards.
GTGGTGATGGTCAGTGGCGTACACCTGAGCAAGCTTCTCCCCAGTGATGATGGTCAGTGGCATATACCTGAGCAAGCTTCTCCCCAGCATTGATGGTCAGTGGCATATACCTGAGCAAGCTTCTTCCGAGTGATGATGGTCAGTGGCATATACCTGAGCAAGCTTCTCCCCAGTGGTGATGGTCAGTGGCATATACCTGAGCAAGCTTCTCCCCAGTGGTGATGGTCAGTGGCGTATACCTGAGCAAGCTCATCCAGGGATGATGGTCAGTGGCATATACCTGAGCAAGCTTCTCCCCAGTGGTGATGGTCAGTGGTGTATACCTGAGCAAGCTTCTCCCCAGTGATGATGGTCAGTGGCGTATACCTGAGCAAGCTTCTCCCCAGTGGTGATGGTCAGTGGCGTACACCTGAGCAAGCTTCTCCTCAGTGATGATGGTCAGTGGCATATACCTGAGTAAGCTTCTCCCCAGTGCTGATGGTCAGTGGCATATATCTGAGCAAGCTTCTCCCCAGTCGTGATGGTCAGTTACATATACCTGAGCAAGCTTCTCCCCAGCATTGATGGTCAGTGGCATATGCCTGAGCAAGCATCTCCCCAGTGGTGATGGTCAGTGGCGTATACCTGAGCAAGCTTCTCCCCAGTGATGATGGTCAGTGGCGTATACCTGAGCAAGCTTCTCCTCAGTGATGATTGTCAGTGGCATATACCTGAGCAAGCTTCTCCCCAGTGGTGATGGTCAGTGGCGTATACCTGAGCAAGCTTCTCCCCAGTGATGATGGTCAGTGGCATATACCTGAGCAAGCTTCTCCTCAGTGACGATGGTCAGTGGCATATACCTGAGCAAGCTTCTCCCCAGTGATGATGGTCAGTGGCATATACCTGAGCAAGCTTCTCCCCAGTGTTGATCGTCAGTGACATATACCTGAACAAGCTTCTCCCCAGTGGTGATGGTCAGTGGCATATACCTGAGCAAGCTTCTCCCCAGTGATGATGGTCAGTGGCATATACCTGAGCAAGCTTCTCCCCAGTGGTGATGGTCAGTGGCATATACCTGAGCAAGCTTCTCCCCAGTGGTGATGGTCAGTGGCGTATACCTGAGCAAGCTTCTCCCCAGTGATGATGGTCAGTGGCATATACCTGAGCAAGCTTCTCCCCAGTGATGATGGTCAGTGGCATATATATGAGCAAGCTTCTCCCCAGTGGTGATGGTCAGTGGCGTATGCCTGAGCAAGCTTCTCCTCAGTGGTGATGGTCAGTGGCATATACCTGAGCAAGCTTCTCCCCAGTGGTGATGGTCAGTGGCGTACACCTGAGCAAGCTTCTCCTCAGTGGTGATGGTCAGTGGCGTATACCTGAGCAAGCTTTTCCCCAATGATGATGGTTAGTGGCATATACCCTGGCAAGCTTCTCCTCAGTGATGATGGTCAGTGGCATATATCTGAGCAAGCTTCTCCTCAGTGATGATGGTCAGTGGCATATACCCTGGCAAGCTTCTCCCCAGTGATGATGGTCAGTGGCATATATCTGAGCAACCTTCTCCTCAGTGATGATGGTCAGTGGCATATACCTGACCAAGCTTCTCCCCAGTGATGCTGGTCAGTGGCATATATATGAGCAAGCTTTTCCTCAGTGATGATGGTCAGTGGCATATACCCTGGCAAACTTCTCCCCAGTGATGATGGTCAGTGGCATATACCTGAGCAAGCTTCTCCTCAGTGATGATGGTCAGTGGCGTATACCTGAGTAAGCTTCTCCCCAGTGCTGATGTTCATTGGCATATACCTGAGCAAGCTTCTCCCCAGTGGGGATGGTCAGTGGCGTATACCTGAGCAAGCTTTTCCCCAATGATGATGGTCAGTGGCATATACCTGAGCAAGCTTCTCCCCAGTGGTGATGGTCAGTGGCGTATACCTGAGCAAGCTTCTCCCCAGTGATGATGGTCAGTGGCATATATCTGAGCAAGCTTCTCCTCAGTGATGATGGTCAGTGGCATATACCTGACCAAGCTTCTCCCCAGTGATGATGGTCAGTGGCATATACCTGAGCAAGCTTCTCTTCAGTGATGATGGTCAGTGGCATATACCTGAGCAAGCTTCTCCTCAGTGATGATGGTCAGTGGCATATACCTGAGCAAGCTTCTCCTCAGTGATGATGGTCAGTGGTGTATACCTGAGCAAGCTTCTCCTCAGTGATGATGGTCAGTGGCATATACCTGAGCAAGCTTCTCCTCAGTGGTGATGGTCAGTGGCATATACCTGAGCAAGCTTCTCTTCAGTGATGATGGTCAGTGGCATATACCTGAGCAAGCTTCTCCTCAGTGATGATGGTCAGTGGCATATACCTGAGCAAGCTTCTCCCCAGTGGTGATGGTCAGTGGCATATACCTGAGCAAGCTTCTCTTCAGTGATGATGGTCAGTGGCATATACCTGAGCAAGCTTCTCCCCAGTGATGGTCAGTGGCATATACCTGAGCAAGCTTCTCCTCAGTGGTGATGGTCAGTGGCATATACCTGAGCAAGCTTCTCCTCAGTGATGATGGTCAGTGGCATATACCTGACCAAGCTTCTCCTCAGTGATGATGTTCATTGGCATATACCTGACCAAGCTTCTCCTCAGTGATGGTGGTCAGTGGCATATACCTGAGCAAGCTTCTCCCCAGCATTGATGTTCAGTGGCATCTACATGAGCAAGCTTTTCCACAGTGTTGATGGTCAGTGGCATATACCTGAACAAACCTCTCATCAGTGCCGATGGTCAGTGTCATATACCTGAGCAAGCTTATCTCCAGTGATGATGGTCAGTGGCATATACCTCAGCAAGCTTCTCCCCAGTGGTGATGGTCAGTGGCATATACCTGAGCAAGCTTCTCCCCATTGATGGTCAGTGGCATATACCTGAGCAAGCTTCTCCCCAGTGGTGATGGTCAGTGGCATATACCTCAGCAAGCTTCTCCCCAGTGGTGATGGTCAGTGGCATATACCTGAGCAAGCTTCTCCCCTTTGATGGTCAGTGGCATATACCTCAGCAAACTTCTCCTCAGTGATGATGGTCAGTGGCATATACCTGAGCAAGCTTCTCCCCAGTGATGATGGTCAATGGCATATACCTGAGGAAGCTTCTCCCCAGTGATGATGGTCAGTGGCGTATACCTGAGCAAGTTTCTCCTCAGTGGTGATGGTCAGTGGCATATACCTGAGCAAGCTTCTCACCAGTGATGATGGTCAGTGGCATATACCTGAGCAAGCTTCTCCCCAGTGATGGTCAGTGGCATATACCTGAAAAAGCTTCTCCCCAGTGATGATGGTCAGTGGCATATACCTGAGCAAGCTTCTCCGCAGTGATGTTGGTCAGTGGCATATACCTGAGCAAGCTTCTCCCCAGTGATGGTCAGTGGCATATATCTGAGCAAGCTTCTCCCCAGTGATGATGGTCAGTGCCATATACCTCAGCAAACTTCTCCTCAGTGATGATGGTCAGTGGCATATACCTGAGCAAGCTTCACCACAGTGATGATGGTCAGTGGCATATACCTGAGCAAGCTTCTTCCCAGCATTGATGGTCAGTGGAATATACCTGAGCAAGCTTTTCCACAGTGTTGATGGTCAGTGGCATATACCTGAACAAACCTCTCCTCAGTGCCGATGGTCAGTGGCATATACCTGAGCAAGCTTCTCTCCAGTGATGATGGTCAGTGGCATATACCTCAGCAAGCTTCTCCCCAGTGGTGATGGTCAGTGGCATATACTTCAGCAAGCTTCTCCCCATTGATGGTCAGTGGCATATACCTCAGCAAGCTTCTCCTCAGTGATGATGGTCAGTGACATATACCTGAGCAAGTTTCTCCCCAGTGATGATGGTCAATGCCATATACCTGAGGAAGCTTCTCCCCAGTGATGATGGTCAGTGGCGTATACCTGAGCAAGTTTCTCCTCAGTGGTGATGGTCAGTGGCATATACCTGAGCAAGCTTCTCCCCAGTGATGATGGTCAGTGGCATAGACCTGAGCAAGCTTCTCCCCAGTGATGGTCAGTGGCATATACCTGAAAAAGCTTCTCCCCCGTGATGATGGTCAGTGGCATATACCTGAGCAAGCTTCTCCGCAGTGATGTTGGTCAGTGGCATATACCTGAGCAAGGTTCTCCCCAGTGATGGTCAGTGGCATATATCTGAGCAAGCTTCTTCCCAGTGATGATGGTCAGTGGCATATACTTCAGCAAACTTCTCCCCAGTGATGATGGTCAGTGGCATATACCTGAGCAAGCTTCTCCCCAGTGATGGTCAGTGGCATATACCTGAAAAAGCTTCTCCCCAGTGATGATGGTCAGTGGCATTTACCTGAGCAGGCTTCTCCGCAGTGATGTTGGTCAGTGGCGTATACCTGAGCAAGCTTCTCCCAGTGATGATGTTCAGTGGCATTTACCTGAACAAACCTCTCCTCAGTGATGATGGTCAGTTGCATATACCTGAGCAAGCTTCTCCCCAGTGATGGTCAGTGGCATATACCTGAGTAAGCTTCTCCCCAGTGATGATGGTCAGTGGCATATACCTGAGCAAGCTTCTCCCCAGTGATGATGGTCAGTGGCGTATACCTACTTGAGCAAGCTTCTCCCCAGTGATGATGGTCAGTGGCATATACCTGAGCAAGCTTCTCCTCAGTGGTGATGGTCAGTGGCGTATACCTGAGCGAGCTTTTCCCCAATGATGATGGTTAGTGGCATATACCCTGGCAAGCTTCTCCCCAGTGAGATGGTCAGTGGCATATACCTTAACAAGCTTCTCCTCAGTGATGATGGTCAGTCTCATATATCTGAGCAAGCTTCTAATCAGTGATGATGGTCAGTGGCATATACCCTGGCAAACTTCTCCCCAGTGATGATGGTCAGTGGCATATACCTGAGCAAGCTTCTCCTCAGTGATGATGGTCAGTGGCGTATACCTGAGCAAGCTTCTCCTCAGTGATGATGGTCAGTGGCATATACCCTGGCAAACTTCTCCCCAGTGATGATGGTCAGTGGCATATACCTGAGTAAGCTTCTCCCCAGTGCTGATGTTCATTGACATAAACCTGACCAAGCTTCTCCCCGGTGATGATGGTCAGTGGCATATACCTGAACAAACCTCTCCTCAGTGATGATGGTTAGTGGCATATACCTGAGCAAGCTTCTCCTCAGTGACGATGGTCAGTGGCATATACCTGAGTAAGCTTCTCCCCAGTGATGATGGTCAGTGGCATATACCTGAGTAAGCTTCTCCCCAGTGCTGATGGTCAGTGGCATATACCTGAGTAAGCTTCTCCCCAGTGATGATGGTCAGTGGCATATACCTGAGCAAGCTTCTCCGCAGTGATGATGGTTAGTGGCATATACCTGAGCAAGCTTCTCCTCAGTGATGATGGTCAGTGGCATATACCTGAGTAAGCTTCTCCCCAGTGATGATGGTCAGTGGCATATACCTGAGTAAGCTTCTCCCCAGTGCTGATGGTCAGTGGCATATACCTGAGTAAGCTTCTCCCCAGTGATGATGGTCAGTGGCATATACCTGAGCAAGCTTCTCCGCAGTGATGATGGTTAGTGGCATATACCTGAGCAAGCTTCTCCCCAGTGATGATGGTCAGTGGCATATACCTGAGTAAGCTTCTCCCCAGTGATGATGGTCAGTGGCATATACCTGAGCAAGCTTCTCCGCAGTGATGATGGTTAGTGGCATATACCTGAGTAAGCTTCTCCCCAGTGATGATGGTCAGTGGCATATACCTGAGCAAGCTTCTCCGCAGTGATGATGGTTAGTGGCATATACCTGAGCAAGCTTCTCCTCAGTGATGATGGTCAATGGCATATACCTGAGCAAGTTTCTCCCCAGTGATGATGGTCAATGGCATATACCTGAGCAAGCTTCTTCCCAGTGATGATGGTCAGTGGCATATACCTGAGCAAGCTTCTCCCCAGTGATGGTCAGTGGCATATACCTGAAAAAGCTTCTCCCCCGTGATGATGGTCAGTGGCATATACCTGAGCAAGCTTCTCCTCAGTGATGATGGTCAGTGGCATATACCTGAGCAAGCTTCTCCTCAGTGATGATGGTCAGTGGCATATACCTGAGTAAGCTTCTCCTCAGTGATGATGGTCAGTGGCATATACCTGAGCAAGCTTCTCCTCAGTGATGATGGTCAGTGGCATATACCTGAGCAAGCTTCTCCTCAGTGATGATGGTCAGTGGCATATACCTGAGCAAGCTTGTCCTCAGTGATGATGGTCAGTTTCATATACCTGAGCAAGTTTTTCCCCAGTGATGATGGTCAATGGCATATACCTGAGCAAGCTTCTCCCCATTGATGGTCAGTGGCATATACCTCAGCAAGCTTCTCCTCAATGATGATGGTCAGTTTCATATACCTGAGCAAGTTTCTCCCCAGTGATGATGGTCAATGGCATATACCTGAGCAAGCTTCTCCCCAGTGATGTGGGTCAGTGGCGTATACCTGAGCAAGTTTCTCCTCAGTGGTGATGGTCAGTGGCATATACCTGAGCAAGCTTCTCCCCAGTGATGGTCAGTGGCATATACCTGAGCAAGCTTCTCCCCAGTGATGATGGTCAGTGGCATATACCTGAGCAAGCTTCTCCCCAGTGATGATGGTCAGTGGCGTATACCTGAGCAAGTTTCTCCCCAGTGATGATGGTCAGTGGCATATACCTGAGCAAGCTTCTCCCCAGTGATGATGGTCAGTGGCATATACCTGAGCAAGCTTCTCCCCAGTGATGATGGTCAGTGGCATATACCTGAGCAAGCTTCTCCCCAGTGATGATGGTCAGTGGCATATACCTGAGCAAGCTTCTCCCCAGTGATGATGGTCAGTGGCGTATACCTGAGCAAGCTTCTCCCCAGTGATGGTCAGTGGCATATACCTGAAAAAGCTTCTCCCCAGTGATGTTGGTCAGTGGCATATACCTGAGCAAGCTTCTCCGCAGTGATGTTGGTCAGTGGCATATACCTGAACAAACCTCTCCTCAGTGATGATGGTTAGTGGCATATACCTGAGCAAGCTTCTCCCCAGTGATGGTCAGCGGCATATATCTGAGCAAGCTTCTCCCCAGTGATGATGGTCAGTGGCATACACCTGAGCAACTTCTTCCCAGTGACGGTGGTCTGTGGCATATACCTGAGCAAGCTTCCCCCAGTGATGATGGTCAGTGGCATATACCTGAGCAAGTTTCTCCCCAGTGATCATTCTCCCCATTAGCAAATGAGATTAGCATTTGGGATTTGAGTAAAATGTTAGGCCTATGTCACAACTAGATTCAGTGATTTTGAACACATATCCGGTACAAGATATAATTTATTCAAGGTTAATTTCATGAAGTGATATGGTTTCGTGCCCAAGTACATGATCGAGTCTTAATTTCATGAAAAAGAGATGGTTTCATGCCCAAGTAGATGATCGTGATCGAGTCCAACGTGCTTGCTTCAGCAAGACAAGGTATCATCCATACATTATCTGTCCCCGGGTGGAGCGGTAAAACCACAGCTGCTATCGTCACAGACACTGGGGTTGTTGATGCAGGGTTCGGCACTGCCGGCCTGTCGTTGGTCGTAGAAACTGACCTCTGGTGGACACTCCTCCACGCGCCAGAGGTTAGACACACAGCGGAAATAGCTGGAGCAGTGAGTGCGGTCAGCCACAGTGGCGCCCTCTGTGTACTGCGGGCAGTAGGTCAGGTCAGCCGCACATGGAACTGCAACAGAACATAATACCTTCCGGATACGTGCAACCAGCATAGCATGAATCAACCAGCCAGAACTAGACACTTCCGGTCGCCTACGACCGCTTGGGTGTATCCCCCGTAGCCCTATCATCCATGTTGCCCTAAATATATTACTGATAAGTATGAAAAACTAGAGCAAGGGCTAAAAAAGATTACCAGAGAAATGTAAAATGTTAAGCCACAACTGTTTTGTTTTCCACCAAAATTGCTGCATTGATCTTTCAAGATTATTGAAAATCGAATTCAAGATCACCTCCAACATCACTACATATGGATTTCCATTTCGACATGTTCGATAAAATAACGAAATTACAGCCAGATCAATCTTTTCACCTAAAGTTATATGTCAACTCAGAATATTTGACAAACCTGGTTCAAAGTTTTGCCAAAAATTTACCAAAACTGCATTTCAAGTTGAAGGAATTGGAGCCAGATCGAACTTTTCACCATAAGTTATATATAAACTCATAATATGAGCCAAACTTGGTTTCAAATTGAAATTCAATGTAAAAGTTGAAAGAGCGGATTATCTTTGGTGAAAGACGGTGAGTTATATTTCAACTCATAATATGTGCCAAACTTGGTTTCAAGTTGAAATTCAAACTAAAAATTGACCAAAACTGCATTTCAAGATGACAAAATTGGAGCCAGATCAATGTTTTCACAAAAAGGTATATTTTCACCCGAAATATGTTCCAAATTAGATTTGAATGTGAAAACCTGGTTCAGCTCAATAATAAACGTTTCCCGTCTTAACTATTTTTTTGAGGTAAAAAATAGGCTTAACTAGCAAAAATAATGTTAACTTATTTGGTTACAGCCATAAAATCTCTACTGGACAGAACCTTTACCTTGTTGGGCCCAATAATAAATATTTCTTTACTTAACTATTTTTATTGTGGCTAATAATAGACTTAACTAGTAAAATTAATGTCAACTTTTTCGGTTACACCCATGAAATCTGTACTGGACAAAATCTTTACTTTGTTGAGCTCAATAATAAATGTTTCTCGTTTTAACTATTTTCATTGAGGTCAATAATAGACTTAACTAGCAAAAATAATGTTAACTTATTTGGTTACAGCCATAAAATCTCTACTGGACAGAACCTTTACCTTGTTGAGCCCAATAATAAATATAACTATTTTTATTGTGGTCAATAATAGACTTAACTAGTAAACATAATGTCAACTTATTCGGTTACAACCATGAAATTTGTACTGGACAAAACTTTTACCTTGTTGAGCTTAATAATAAATGATTCTCATCTTAACTATTTTTATTGTGGTAAATAATATACTTAACTAGTAAAACTAACTTTAACTTATTCAATAATATTGTTCTGTTTTCACCCAAAACATCAGGTCTCTATTCTGAACAAGAATCCATTGCCATTTACTTATAATACAGGGTATTGGAGTGATCACAGTTGCCAAAGTGGGTATTTTAAAGGTCGTAATAAGTTTGTCCATTAACTAATTAATATTTATTTGATCATTCTGAAAAACAATAGGTTTTGTGTGATGGTCTTTCTCATCGAGCCTGTGCGATTTCATGATCATTCATCGAAAACTCCCACTCGTAGAGCGTTCACAAGCCATGTGTGTTAAACAGGCTAATTTGAGCATAAAATGTGTCGCCAATCGGCCAATTTGGTCGCTATGGCAACCAAAATCGATTGGTGTCGGGATCTTACCATAAGATGTGTCTGTATAAAAAATTATTAAAATCGGTTAAGATTTGCAACTTGTAGAGCGTTCACAAGAAAATCTCTACGGCGGACGCGGCGACGTGACGGAGACAAATCCATAGTATCCGCCGAACTTTGTTCGGGGGATACAATAACAACATAATGTCCTTGGAAATGTCAAGACAGAGGTAAAGTTCGTACTGGAAGGTAGATTTGCTTCAGTGGAGAGAGTCAGACAGGGCTGCTCCTGACACGAGGCAGCGTTATCACAGCGGCACGTCTGTGGGTTGTACGGACCCTTGTTGAGACAGACCTGACCAGGATTGACGATCCACTCAAAGGGGCCGACACAGCGCAGGAAAGTGCTACAGTCAGGTGGGTAGGCCATCTGGTCGCCTGGGTTACAGGGCACTGGGGGGTCACACCCGTCACCTGTGTCGATAATATGCCTAGCTGTCAACAGTAGAACATTGTGATTGGATGGATGAGTCACAATGAATATCATGGAGCTGGGAACTACCCTGACCTAGAACGCATGAGAAAGGTATCACTGAAGTTGGACCAGTCGGAGCCACATTAGTTGTTGCTGAAAACAACAATATTAACAACACAATGAGATGACATCAGATTTTAATAGCCCTCGCTGTACCAAGACAAGTTCAGAACTTCGATAAAAGATGTCATGATCGATGTAAGACCAGGAATGGTTCAGACCAGGACTATTTGACACCATAGTGTCGACAATATAAATGATTCAGTTAGTAGCACTTTTTATGAGTGAACTCATACTTGGTTTGGCTGTCTGTGTTGTGTGCTCGGTTAGTGGCCTGGTTGTAGTTATGACATGGCTGAGGAGACTGTGCTGGTGTGTGGGGGTCTCTGTTCTCGCCGTGTTTGTGAAGTCTTCCAGAGTCTGGCCGGTCACTTCTGATGTGGCAGTATCCGTCGACTGAATTGTTACATCCGTGGAAGCAGGATCTGGCAAAATATCACAAGGTGTTCGACCTTATGTCGGATGTTTTGCCATGCGTTAAACCAACGATCCTCCACATATTTGGAAGATCGTTGGTTAAACCATTCGTAAAAAGCATGATATCTTGCATTATTTGATAGCATATTACATTATTTGATAGAACAGTACATTGTTTGATAGTACAGTACATTAGTTGATACTATATTACAGTTATATTCTGTATGAAACATACTGTCCATATCAACTCTCAAGCATCATAAGGTAATAATATTTTGTGGAATCAGTAGAGCTGACCTGGGCGGGTGCTCGTTGGCTCCTGGGTTGTTTCAGCTGATGTACCCACTTCAGTTGTACCAAGCGGGGGCAGCGTGAAACTACAATCACTGTTTGTTTCACAAACGGATGGATTGTTAGTGCAAGGTGTGAGATCTCCGGCCAGCCTGTTATCGTAAAATTCACCGACTGGACACTCCTGCAGCTGCCAGAGGTTTGACACACAGCGGAAGTACTTGCTGCAGTAAGTCCGGTCTGAGACAGTGTCACTCTCATTGTACTGTGTGCAGTGGTTTGTGTCCGAGGCACATGGGACTGGTGTAACGAGAAAATTTATTTACTCAGTAAAATTGCACAATTTCTCATCAATACATCTTATACAGTCTTATTTGGATGCCTACTGGATTCCAGAGGAGCTTGTGTGGGCCCCGTGACTAGAGGACACGGTGTGTCGACACAGGTGGATGACGGGTCACACTGACAGGTCACGTTGTTGTAGAGACCTTTACTGCTACATAGACTCGTGGGATCCACTCTCCAGGTGTAACCATCGATACACTCCTGGAATGTGTTACAGTCTGGTGGGTATCCCATCTGGTCCCCGATAGTACACGGCACTGGAGGCTCACAGCCATCACCTGGGGACATACGGTCAATAAACTCACGGTACAGTCGAAGCAGTAGAAGCACACGTCATCACTGTCTATCATGGTATGCTGACAGACAATGGAGACGCTTTTGACCCCAAAAGAAAGCTCACTGTGAAGAAGAAAAAAACATTCTTGAGTATATATTCTTACCTGCAATACAAGACTGAGGTTGAGTGCCACTGAAACAAAGCAAGGAAACCACGAGAATGCTGGGAACGATTCCGGTCATCATCGGTTTGCTCGGCAGATAAATTACTTCGATCTGGGATCATGTACATGTAGTCGTATACAGTAGGATATATAAATGTCGAATTGCTGAAACTCGTGGTTCTTATCTGGGTGTTCCTGATACGATCTTGCTGTTGTGCCCACCAGTATAAATCCCTCCACTATCATAGCTTCACATGTACGAATGAACGGATTAACGGATTGTCCTCTTTCATATTCGACTGCTTGATATGGTTAACATAATTATGTGAGCTGGACATAACTAAGTGATAACTCTTTGACTCCTTGGATATCAAAATAAAATATTATGATGGGGCACTTCGTAGTAAGCAAATGAGGCATGTATCACAAGATATTCAAAACACACGTGTGGTATGTTCTAAGAAACCACAGTGATCAACATCTCATTCTCAGTACAACATAAAAATACACACTATAGTCCAAAGAGCTTTGGATCAATGGATGTATAGATTTGTCATTTGTCCATGCAGACATACATGTATTTATATTAAGATTGCGTATCGAGTACGATCCACGTAATTTCAATGGTTTCATACCACGTGCAATTGTGCACGTTCATCCAACTGCATCGCCAAATTAATTTGGTTCTGCCACTCATGTAATATGTCAATTTGATCGGCATGACCTATAGATTTTGAAGGTACATAGTGTGTGTTATTATTCCGTCTTGGTGAACAACACATGGCATTATTGTCAGAAAAAAATATAATAGGCCGACTGTAATTCCGTCACATTCTTACAAATTTTAGTTTCGTAGCGCCTCAAGTTTCGACCTTTATTCCCCTAGAGTAGTTCTCGTAACGAGTTTAGAAGGTGTACTTCCCATAAAAAAAAAAAATATTTAAAAATAACGGTCTATTTTTTAACAAACCCCTGTGACGGAATTACGAAATGCAATGTGACGGAATTGCATGCAATGTAATTCCGTCATGCCACATGACCCTATGAAGTAACTGCAATGTATACCACATACAATTATGCTACTACCATAGTAAAAGACTATTTCTTCTGATATACATGTAGACGTAAACAAAGATATAGATACATATTTAGATAGACACATATAGACATACACAAGCAGGGGCGAGTATAGGATTTTGGAAGGGGGGGGGGGCGCCAAAACCTTTGTTCGACAGAGTGGCGAGCGAAGCGAGCCCATGTCGGCCTGGGGTCTGGGGCCCGCTCAAGGGCCCCAGACTCTGAAGGTTTATGCATCCCCAATGATGTGTTCTAGGCTCTCCTTGGTCCAATATCCATGGCCTTGGAGAGTTTATGAACACCTGATCTTGGGTGAATCCAGGGTTCTGATTGGAAGGCCAAGATATGAAATGTCGTGAAGCGAGGTGGTGAAGACCAAGGAGCTGGTACCCGCTTGAGGGCCCCAGAAGCTGAAGGGATATGCAGCGGTGTGTGTTTATAGGTTTCCTTTGGTCCATTTCCCATCCCCCTAAAGAGTGTGTTGCATGGCTGATTCAGGCAAATCTAGGATTTTGAGGGAAAGCCTAGTTCTGAAATGTTGTTAAGGAAGTTGAAGCAAGCCCCTGTCGGCCGGGGGTCTGGGGCCCACTGAAGGGCCCCAGAAGCTGGCGGTATTCGCGTGCCTAATACAGCATCCCAGAGCTCTCCTGGGTCTAACTATCGAGCATTACTTAACATCCATAAATGCATGATCACTGTAGTTGAAACAAAATATGACCTAAAATATTACTTGGTTTTGGACCCCATCGAAGGATTAAGTGCATTTGGCCATTCAATGCTTTCAAATCATTTATAGAAGGTGGAGGGCATAAAGTGCTTCCACTGAGAATAGGTGGGTTGGTTATAGAATGAACACACTGCTCGCGACATGGGGCCCCAGAAGTTAAAGCTACTTCCCGGTGTAATGTATCTTGAAAACACTTCCTCCCCTCTCTTTTTCCCCTTTTCCTCTTTTTTTTCCTCTCTTTTTTTTGCTTTTTTTTGGGGGGGGGGGGCATGGGCCCCTCGGTCCCCCCCCCCCTAAACCCGCCCCTGACAAGTACGTCATACCAGCGTTGGTATAGATCTATTATTGAAACATAGACCTAACTTAAGGCAATAGACTGTTTTGTTTCTGTTTCGTATTTTCCTTATTAACAGCATGGTTGAAACGGCCGCAGAGCGACAGCGTGAGCGTCGACTGAGGCTCCGAAATGATCCTACGGCATATGAGAGGTAGATATATAATGTAATATAGCTAGCATGGACTAAAATCGCTAACACTCAGGTCATCTGCACGTTACGATTTTCAAAGTCTAAACATGAACCTATTATTACTTATACGTTCATCTAGGTACAAAAAATCTGACAGTGACAGGAAAAAAAGTAGCTAGGATAAACATGTCAAGAACCCAACTCAAACAGCTGAGAGAGAGAACTAAGACGGCAGTCCATAAACATCGCCGCCAAGGGAACGACACAGACCGAGTTGCCAACGAAGCGACAACTAGCGAACACAAATATCGAAATAGGGCAGCACTTTGTAAAGCCAAATCCAGAGTGTTGAAGGCTCTACCACGAAGTCCCAGGAAGCGGAAAACCGTGCTGAAAGCGTTAGTTGTTGATCTCCTGAATGCTCTAGTGGTTGATGCAAGGTCATATGCCAAGTTGGATCAAGAGGTTGCAGCAACAGTAACAGCTTTCTACGAAAGTGACTCAGTAAGTCGCATGATGCCTGGGAAGGCCGATTGTATCAGCATTAAGGGCGAGGAAGGCAAAAGGTTGAGGAAACAGAAGAGACACCTGGTCATGACCGTTGCTGAAACATACCGCTGTTTTAAGGCTGAAAATCCAAATGTGAAGATTGGCAAATCCAAGTTTGCGTCACTGCGCCCAAAGTGGGTGCTATTGTCGTCTCAAATGCCCCCGAAACGTGTGTGGTTGCAAATACCATGGAAACATCTTCTTACTCTTGGAATCCCTTCATCGCAAATACCCTGATGTAGTTCCTCTCTACTCCAAGGAAGCATTCACTGCAAAGTGTAAATGCAATCCTGATGACCAGTCATGCATGGCCAACGACCGCGATGTCTGTTCAGATGGCAAGCTGTTTCACCAGAACTTCCGCGATAAGGTTGAAGAAGAACCAAACTTCAAGTGGTATCAGTGGAAAGATGAAAATGGTTCCTTGCAGAAGGCACCAAAGCTGGGGTCGACAACCGATGCATTCGATGACCTGGGCAAGCAGCTGGGTCAGTTCTTCTGACACACTTTCATAAAGTCGAGACAAGCTCATATGAAAAATCAAAAGCTGATTGCATGGCATTAGACAGCCACAGCTGTTTGCTCCGAATGAATTTTGTAGAGAATTTCACCTGCCTGTGGCAGGATGAAATTCAGAGTGCCCACTCGAAACAGAGGCAACTCACAGTATACATGATCATCATCTACCACAGGGGACAGAATTTGTCTTGTGTGATTGTCAGTGACTTCCGTGAACACGAGAAAACCGCTGTTGCATCATTCACTATACGAATCATGGATCTGATCAACCAGGACCTTCCAACTGCCAAAAAGATCGATGGGCCCTCAAGTCAGGATAAGAACAAGTATATCTTTGCCCTGCTGTAAACCCTCGAAGAACGCCACAGCCACGAAATTGCATTGAACTTTTTCGCGACCTCTCAAGGCAAGGACCTGAACGATGGACTTGGAGGGAATGTGAAAAGGATGGCACACCGTCTGACAATGACGCCGATCAGCCATCATAACCGATGCGGCGTCGTTTGCAAAATTGGTTCTCACCTGCGACACGAGTATCCATGTCATCGTCATGAATGAACAGGACATCCTGAAGGGTCTTGAAGAATTTGGAACTGATGTCCTTTGGGAGGATCTCCAAACAGTTCCAGGAACGATCACCACACATTTCTTCAAACCAGTCAATGAGACCACCATCCAACTCAAATATTACACGGACGCCGTTGAACACCGGGATGTGCTTTTACGTCATGTTGCCATCAAACAAGCACCCACGAAGGCCTCTTCAGTTGTTGATGCCTCTCCCTTGGCAGACGCTCAAATTCCAACAGCAACACAGAAAAGCCTAGATCATCTCGGAAGCCTAGATCATCTCCAGTACTTCTTCTGAATGTAGTCGTTGCCAGTACGGTCAAGTACGGTCAGTTAACGGATCCCAAGCGCCAGGAAGAGTGGATCCAGTGTTGCCGATGCCACATCTGGTGCCACCAAACGTGTGGCGAGGAGTATGGCATCATCGACGATGACGAACAATACACTTGTTTTAAATGTCTGTGAACTCAAAATATCGGGAAGTTTTGAGAGAGAAGTTGTAGAGTGCTGTCGATGTACCAAAATTCCGTGGTAAGAGTTATGACTCAATATGTAGTTAGAAAATGCTGTTCCCTGTACTGAAATTCCGTGGTGAATGCACTGATTCAGTTTTGTTACCGTATCTATTAATGTTCACGTACTGAAATTTCGTAGAAATAAAGTACTGATTAAATCACCATGTTTTGGGTCCATGAACTCATGTTGTCATCTTCTCTGTTAGCACATTCTTCAGCTGTCCCGTTTTCATTGATACTAGTAACTAGATGGAATGTTTTGAATATTATTCTGGAGATACTATGGATACATTTATTATCGTGGATCATTTAGTGTTGGAATACACAAAAACTGTGTCCAGCATATATAGGAATATAAATGTCCAATTCGATCGAAAAACTAGGAGAGTGTGTATTCCAGCACGCGGGAAAGATCTCGTTTGAACTGGCGGAACTTGAGAACATCAGAAAGCACTCGACCTTCGATCTCTTGTATTCTTCCGCCAGTTCAAACTCGATCTTTCCCGCGTGCTGGAATATACACTCACCTAGTTTTGTCAATGAAGCTGACGCGATAAATTAATAGGCCCAAGTATCATACACTGCGCCTTAATACTGCTCGTCCACTAAATGAATGCCATTTAATCCGCCTGCCACCTTCTTAATCCTTATTGAATATAGAGGAAGGCGCAGTGTATGATACTTGGGCCAATTAATATATAAATGGAGTTGAATGTTGCTTGAACAAATGTTGCGTTGAACCATGCGTTGAACTTACGTTGCGTACACGAAGCATTACATGGTGTTCTTAACTGCAGCCAGTGCACATGTCCGTGATCAATAACCTACCATTAAATTTTGAGTATCTCATCGATATTCATGTCAAATTGATGTACAAATGTGTAAATCTATTGCGATCCCCTGAAAATGTCTTGTGCCGCTGGTCAGTGAAGCGCTAAGTACAGATCAGCGGATTATTCGTATGGCAAATACCGTCAATGCTCAGCTGTCGAGAACGTTGTACTCAGGAGTGAGAGGTTGTTGTGATATTGGTTCTATACTGCACTTAGAGTCGCTGAATTCCTGATGTAGTTTGCGGTTGAGTTTATGGGTCTACATGGAATTGTGTGTCACCCAAACGGACATATTTAATTGCGCCAGGGATTTTGATAATACTGTGAAAACGCACAAATTCATTTTAAGGACATGCATATCAATATGGTATGGAAGACCAGTGACGAAATGCGAATTGACAATTCATTGATAATTATGTCGTATATACGAGATATACAAGTCGTATAGGAGATATACAAGTCGTATATACGAGATAATATGTCGTACATACGACATATACACAAGTCGTATATACGAGATAATATGTTGTACATACGACATATACACAAGTCGTATATACGAGATAATATGTAGTATATACGAGATATTTTTTTTTCACCATGTCCTCTCAGAGCTTCCATAGTTTCACATGTATGACAGGAAAATAAGTGATGTGGAGCAGGGCATGTAAGTTGATCCTGTAGAGGAGGGGGGGGGGGGGGGAGGAGGTGGTAGAAATGTGTACGTGTAATTGATTTATTGTGATGTAATAGCTGTGGCCTTGGTTCATGTTCTCTGTGCTGACCTTCCACCCCGTGTGTTATTAGCCCTACATCAGTTCAATATCTGGAAGTCATCTGGATCAACGGCTTTTCGTTCGAAATTACCGCGGTCTCATTATTCTCAAATTGTTCATGAAAAGTTCGAGATTGGCAAGAATGTGTACACGTCCAGAGATATTTATAAAGTTTGGGCAGTTCATAACTATATGATTAAATGACGCAAGAAAATTGCCACGATGTCGACAGGAACGGATGTTGTTGCCTGCAATAGTAAAAATAACGCATTATTGTTAATTTTGTAACAATAATGCGTTACTGTTACTATATGTGTAATACCTTCGTATTCAAATAACAACTTCAGTGTCATTGGGTCAATTGTTTTTAAAGCAACTGCATTCGAAACCAGTCAATATTTTAAAAAAATATATATATTTCATATTAAACATGCTAAATTAACTGAAGGAGACATACTCACATCAAATGTAATGACTATAACCAGTCCTCTGGGAAATTTTGCTCATTTGAACAGGCGGTTCTGGCGTAAATACAGGATCCACCAGACGCAGATGTAAACAAAGCATAGAAGTGCAAGATGGACTGACAATTTCACCTACATCATGATGTATCACTGGTTATTTTCGCATACCTACACTGTTTATGCACATAAGAACTGGAAAATGTACTCGATGTGGACTTTAAAGCGTGATTTCAGCATTTGATTACATTCGTTTTGATGGATACACTAACACTTTTGATTGTTTATATACAAAATCCGTACAAAAAGTGTATTAAAACGGATGAAAAGACAACCCGGACATTTGTAATTGTCAAAGTCATTGAGCACATCTTTTGTTATCTTGTATTAGATGTGTTGGACAAAAATTTAGTTTTGAAAAAAATGTTGCATGCATTCGAAGGCAGTAGCTTTAATGATAAAATTTTCGACAGACTAATTGCTGATGATAACAATTGACCATGTTTGATTCTGGTGCTACATGTGCCATAAACTTGCTCCCATGTGTCCCGCTAATGATAGCCGGGCCACATCTACACTACTGGTCAAAGTTCGAGGCTTAATGACTTCTCCAGACTCTGTGATCTAGAGGTCTGTGTGTTTCATATTTGACTGAACTCTTCAATTTTGTTGATTCATGGTTAGGCCTACTACACAATTATTTTCCTTCCAGTGCTAAGTGAGAACATATAGTCATGTTGAACATTCCGAGTGCTGTGATCAAGTTTTATTTATTGTCCGCCAATCCTGAATTTGCGTACAATTTGCGTACCAATTTCTCGTAATTATGGTTTGACCATCTTCTCCGTTACCTTATGTTCTTGCGAATACTTTTCTAAGTGTTTTTTCTTTGTATTCCAGATTTCACACTTCTGTATTCAATGTATCTTTTAGTTCTTGATTGATACGTTTTCAGTACTGATGCCATATGATCAAGTAAATTATGTACTAAGACTACACTCTTCTCTCGATTAACGGTCCGGAAAATGGAGATTTCCAGAGAAAACTTCTGTGTAAAATAAATTATAAGGCATTATTGTGAATTACATTGTGTTTATGTACTGACAATAGCCTTGTCATGAATATGGGAAATGTAAATTCAGTTTCGCATGGAGGATAAGGAACCAACAAACATTTAATTCAAATGTGCTTCCTGTTTTATTTCATGCGGATTTCTCTCGATAAACGGTCCACTTTTCAATTTATGGGTGTGTTTGTTTGTGGGTTATATATATAGAATGGACACCTTCCATGTAGAGCAACCAGGTTCGATGGAAACTTTATTCACTCTTAAATCTGCTACTTCGAATGTGTGCAATATTTTTTCAAAACCAATTTTCTGTTAAGCACATCTAATGAAATATAACAAAAGGAGTGCTCAATGATTTTGACGATTACAGTCCGTCCGAGTTGTCTTTTCATCCGTTTTAGTGCCCATTTTGTACCGGTTTTGTAAATAAACAAACGAAGTGTATCCATCAAACCCGAATGTAAACAAATTGCTTAAATCGCGCGTAAAAGGTCCACATCGAGTACATTTTCCAGTTCGTATGTGCATATATAGTGTAGTTGTAAGAATATAATCAGTGATACACCATGATGTGCGTGGAATTGTCAGTTTATCCCGCACTTCTATGCTTTGATTACATCTGCGTGTGATGGATATACAATTCCTGTATTTACGCGATAACCGCCTGTTCAAATGAGCACAATTTCCCTGAGGACTGGTTATTTTCATTACATTTGATGTGAGTATGTTTCATTCAGTTAGTTTAGCATGCTTAGTATGAAATATATGTAGAGTTCGGTGGGCGCCCATCACAGTGCGCAGTGTTGTAGTTTACTGGGCGCAGTGCGTTGCTAGGCATCGCACGCTCCAAACTCGAGCGGTCTAAAAATAGGCCGTAATACTTGCTAGTGTTTTGCTCCTGCCGCGATCTTTGGGCAAAATCGCCACATATAGTTTTCAAAAAATATTGACTGGTTTCGAAGGCAGCTGCTTTAAATCCGTTTTCCATTTTTCCATGTTACGTAGGCCCGTACAATCATGAAGTTTCTTGTACAGATTCCCAGGTTAAAAATGAGAAAATTCTAGAAAACAATCGCCCACCGAATGGTCATTGAATCTAAAGTTGTGATCCTGACGAAACCAAATCGTTTTGGATGATCGTGATCAATGGGCCTAATCGATCGAATGACGAGTTCATACATGTAAGTTCGCGTATATTACAGTCAAATTTCCATTTCCGGTCAGTGAACACCACCAGTTAGTGAACATTTTTTCTTGGTTCCAAGTGAGTGCTTATCTTTTAACATTAGTAGTAAACACCACTGAATTAGTGAATAAGTGAATAATTATTTAGTGAATAATTCCCTATTGTGAACACTGTTATATGGTTGTGTACTGTTATATTTGAATGTGTGACTCTTTACTCAGTGAACATTGGCAAGTGCATTGCAATCGCACAGGGCAGAGAATTCTGACTTCTAGGTAACAACAAAGTAATTACTAGTAATACATCTCACAAAAAATATCTTATGGCATATTGTTCAGATTCTTCCTAACTCGTGTCATACTCTAGTTTCCACCACCTAGATCATAGAATATGAAGCCATAAGTATTTACTACGGGGCTGGTTGACAGTATCTTCTCAAGCTGAATTTCATCAGCTTGACATAGCATCGTATTTGTGGGGCCTGCCGGGTAATACTCGTCTCTATCACATTAAATACTGATGAAGCAGATTAGGTTATAATGTTGTTTGAATTTGTTTTTATCGTGATGGTACTTTTTCCGATTAGTGAACACCTCCATATGAACATTTTTGCTGGGCCCCAAAGACGTTCACCAAGCTTTGATTGTGTTTCTATGTAGGCATTAAAATTAGCCCGGAGGACAAATGACGGGTTCCTGTGTTGGAATATCCTGAAGTATCTTGATTCATACTTCTGAAAATTAGTCTCAATGCTATGAAAACAGATAGTGTGGTATGACGTGTATTCCAGTGGGATTTTCGTGCTAAACTTGATTTTTTTTTTAAACTGGTTCATTACAGGTCAAAATATTGAAAAAAATGTTGAGGGCCCTTACATCCTGAACAAATGTTGGGCTACCTGTTGAATATCAAGAGTAAATTCATTCCCAGTTAATTTCTGCATTCAACCGTTTTTGTTTTCATCCGTATTCATCGTTTTACATGTTACTAATAAACTTGGCATTATCATTGATTTTTGTAGGGAAACAAAATTGCCCAATAGATTCGCTAGGTGCTCCCAAATATGTCTTGGTGGCCACCATCTGATTGTATTCGCTATCATGAATTTCTCTACGGAAGAACCAAACACCAACATACCAGACCTATTTGTACTAAAAATGAAGCATATCCCACAAAAAAACTCACCAACCTTATTGTTTATTGTATTAATGCGGCTCCTAAACCTGTTAACCTACGTCTGATGTACTATGGATGTACAGGCTGCTCAACCGCAGCCCACCACACCCAGACTACACGTACCCACATACCGGTACATATAAATACATGTATATGTACTGCAGGCAACATCAGTGTACAGTTACAACCCCACCACCTCCAGTATATACCCCGAAATACCTCCATACGGTGAATACTGGAAATCAGTGGCTTACATACA
This sequence comes from Terebella lapidaria, assembly GCA_949152475.1. NCBI lineage: Eukaryota > Metazoa > Annelida > Polychaeta > Terebellida > Terebellidae > Terebella > Terebella lapidaria. The sequence goes on along the minus strand of OX424555.1, from coordinate 50,135,313 downwards.
GAAATCGAAGATTTTCCAGCTACATGTATGCCTGTGAGGAGTCATGTCACGTTTATGTAACATTCGAGCCAACCGAATATAACCACACCTGTCTGAATACAACAATACAAAGTTAGTAGTTTAAAACATTAGTATCTGACAGATAGATTTGAGATACATATTGAATCAAAAAACCGTTGGCCAGATCATTGTAACATATTGTACACAATAGACATATGGATTCCTCTAAAACCAGAAGATCCTTCCCAAACAGAGCTTAGTCTTAGCTTGTGTCCATTATTTCTGCTAGAGACGGACCATCCCATTGTGTACTATGATCAATTTTTTGGTATGAATTCAACTAGATATTAAATCATATTGGAAAATTCAATATATCATAATCACAGTAACAATTTCGAGATGTCATATAGATCATCTCCGAATAGTCAATTGAATAAAAACAAGTTTGAAGCCATAGACAGGTATGACTCTAGACGTTGCAACTGAAGAGTTTGTGTCCATATATAGATCTCAAACCATAGCTTGATATATCTTCATGCAATAATAGTTGTATGATAACTTTGAATATCTCACCTGTTTGAGATCATCCGAGGTCAAATTCAAGATCACAGTTTTGAAGGTCATATATTTGTAATTGGCTCCATCACACACTTTTTCTGAATTCTGAAGGTGCTCAAAACTAAACTCATCATGTATCTGAAAGGCCTCTACACTTATTACTACATTAAATGTCTTTACAGAATCCCAAAACAATTCGAGAAAAATTGAGAGAAAACTACCAAAACAAATAACATGCCCTAAACCATAGTATCTCCCACTTCTCATTCAGAGCTACAACAAAGACAATTATCCATTTCTCTGTGCTCTTTGTGCAACTACTCTGATGCGAATGAATCATCATAGTCTGAACTTATGTAACGGGGATGAAATATAGGGCATGTTGATGAGATACAAGCAAGTCGTTGCAAGCAACAGAACGTCTAGTAACCTCTGTTTGGGTAATGATAAAACCTCCAAACAGAGGTATTACCAAACCGGGGTAATCAACGTTAATCATCATCGGAAGTCATCAGTATGTGTAGTAAGTCGACAAGAACTACTTCCGGTTGCTTCAGAAACATCACAAATGGATTCTGTGTGCCCAAAAACCTATGAAACGATCCCAAAATCTAGTAAACCGGACCATTAGCAAAGTTAGGTCATGGATTAGTTTGGTGGGGGTCTGGAATGATATGGGCCCACAAAAGGGGGGCCGGGAGTCAAAAAAAAGAGGTATTACAAGACCTAGTATATACGTTAATAAAATATGAAGTAGAATACAACGTTTTTCGTCATCGGAATTCATAAGTATGCACGGAAGTCGACAACAACTATTTCCGGTTGCCTCAGAAACATTGTAAATAGATTCTGTGTGCCCAAAAACCCCTTAAAAACCCACCGAATCATGCTAATCGGATCATTTTTAGCAAAGTTATGTTGAGGAACAGTTTTGCGTGGATCCGGAAAAAGGGCCCGCAAAAGGGGGCCGGGGGGTCAGAAAATTTGCCCCCCCAATATTTTTTAATAGTCTAACCTGTATTGAACCAGTTTCAACAAAAAAAAATCAATTTTAGCACAACAATCCCACTGGAGCTGTCTTCTTACCACACTAACATTTACAAAAATGTAAATACATAATCTCACAATATGAAGTGTAGACTAGACACGAGAAATACATCTGGATTATCCAGTAATATTATTTGAATTTCAATAAAATACATGTATTGCATGCACCAGTTAGTTTGGTGAGGAGAATGTTTGGGAACAAATGTAACAAGAGAACAGCCACCAGCACGAATGTCCGCAGACACAAAACGAACTAGACTCTGAACTAGAAATCCAGAAAAACGATCTGAATGATGAGAACATGTTAACTTTATGGTTCAAAGCTTTCTAATTTTTCACCTTAGAAATATCTTCACATGGTAAAACGGGAACATATTTGCTATGTATATGGGGAATAAAAGACATGAATTTCATATGTTTGTGTAGTTCTCCTGGGAGTATATACATTCATCCTGTAATACATAATTATTTGAATATTTTTTTAGCTGTCGGACTATTTCAAGATGAAGAGAAAACATGCCCTATCTCGAATTTTATTAGAAAAGGTAAATCTAACTGTGCACTATTTGTATGTTGTGAACGTATTAATTAGGTGACAACAATTTAGTGATTTGATCATCAATGACACAGTGTTTGGAATTTTGTTAGAGTTTACCGTGTGCGCAAGATTTCAGCAGGGGGGGGGGGGGGGTCATGGAGTCACAAAGGGGGGTTCGATCGAACCTGTCGAATCGCCTCCACCCCCCTGCATACGGGCCTGCTGCGGTACATTCAAAATTAATTTATTTATATGCCATATTCAAAATGTATTCAATGGTTGAGATAAGCATGTGTCCAGTGATAGGTAAAGGAAGGGTCATATATGTTACATTCAATCGGTGAAATCGGTCATTTCGTGTAATGCCGGTAACCCTCAGTTATTTCAAGTAATGACTGAAAAATAGGTCCGCATGTTACACAGATCGACTGATTAGCATTATGCTGATCAGTCAATGTGTTTTCCGCATTTTTTCTTCAGAAGTGTTCATTTGATCAGTTGAGATGAAAATTAGTCAGGTATATTGTATTTTTTTTTAATCAGAGCGATATCATGATATTGTATTTTTAAATCAAACTTGGGCTCAGACAGATTTATTTACAAACATACTGAAACTATGCTATCATAATAATACTATTTAATACTAATACTGTTATTATTTACCCTGGTTGTTTTTTTTTGTGTGTGGTCAAAAGTTGAGTTTCTTTAATTCAACTCAAAATTCTCTCATGTTTCAGTCAAAAACTTAATTCAGTGGCTTTTAAATTGTATAACAGTCAGAGTGTGGTTTGGATTTTCGGCGACTTGCTAAATCAAAAGTTCAAATTAAGGCCAGGACGTTATCGAAGATCCGATAATATTCAGAGAAAAACTAGATCGAGAAGATGGAAAATCAAGAAGATGGTTTGATAATTTCAAAAAGAAATTATTTGACACTTATATTGGGAGAAAAACTACAAATATGCCTATGGCAAATATGCATGCCTCTGACCACCCCCTATTCGCGGCACAGCGGTAAATAAATTCTTTTCTAATTTTTGGCGTTATGATGGAAATTCTTGACGATATGGATATGGTTCTTAATGGTATCGCTTGGTATATCCACGGAAAGGACTGGAAATGCATTAAATAATGGTATAAAGCTGATTTGGAACAATTATTATTAATGAGGGAATCTACATGCATGCATTCCCCATTTCTACATGGCGCTAAATTATTGGCGTTATCAATAACGTCAAGAATACCGAATTTTCATTGCTGGCTGAAAACGACTGACAATTATGTTTAATTTATAATCCAGGCATTGACCCTTCCAGTGCTTACTCATCAATTAGCTATCATTAAGGCATTTCGGCAGAAATGCCTTTATGGTTTTAGCAGAATTTTTTATTTTATTTTATTTTTTTTTTCTTCTTCCGCCACTTTTGGTTTCCGGACGATAACTTTAGATTGCCTTGACGGATCCTCGTCAAATTTTCACCACAAGTCAGAAATGATATGTGGAAGAACCCTATTCTTTTTGAGCCGGATCCGAGGTCCGTGAGGTCCGTGAGGATGAAATCAAGGCTAATTTTGAGACTTGGTTTCCGGACGATAACTGGAAAAATATTTACGCAATAGTTGCAGAACTCTGCATGGAGGTTCATATGCCACCAGGGAAGAACCCTATTGATTTTGGGATCGATCCGTCAAACGACCTTCGACCTAGAGGTCGAAATACTTTTTTTGCTGATTCATCCTTGAGGCTTCCTGCATATCTCAGAAACCGTGCATCGTAGAGCGAAACGGACGTTATTTTCGGACTCGTCGCCCTAGACAAACATCTCTAGGGTGTATTATTTTTTTTGATCCGGCTCCGAGGTCCGTGAGGTCCTTGAGGATGAAATCGAGGCTGATCTTGGAACTTGGTTTCCGGACGATAACTCGAAAAATATTCAGGCAATAGTTGCAGAATTTTGCACGGAGGTTTATATATCAACAGAGAAGAACCCTATTGATTTTGGGATCGATACGTCAAACGACCTTTGACCTAGGGGTCGAAATAATTTTTTGCTGAGTCATCCTTGAGGCATCCTGCATATCTCGGAAATGGTGCGTCGTAGAGCGAAACGTACGTTATTTTCGGACTCGTCGCCCTAGACAAACATGTCTAAGGGGTATTATGGATGAACTTTGACCTTGACCCCAACTTTTTTTGCCGAGTCGGCATTTTTCGTTTTCGTCGATATCTCGGGAACGGTGTGTCGTAGAGCGAAATGGACGTTATTTTCGGACTCGTCGCCCTAGACAAACATGTCTAAGGGGTATTATTGATGAACTTTGACCTTGACCTGAATTTTTTTTGCCGAGTCGGCATTTTTCGTTTTCGTCGATATCTCGGAAACGGTGCTTCGTAGAGCGAAAACGGACGTTATTTTCGGACTCGTCGCCCTAGACAAACATGTCTAAAGGGTATTATGGATGAACTTTGACCTTGACCCGAAATTTTTTTGCCGAGTCGGCATTTTTCGTTTTCGTCGATATCTCGTGAACGGTGCGTCGTAGAGCGAAACGGACGTTATTTTCGGACTCGTCGTCCTAGACAAACATGTCTAAGGGGTATTATGGATGAACTTTGACCTTGACCCGAAATTTTTTTGCCGAGTCGGCATTTTTCGTTTTCGTCGATATCTCGGGAACGGTGTGTCGTAGAGCGAAACGGACGTTATTTTCGGACTCGTCGTCCTAGACAAACATGTCTTAAGGGTATTATGGATGAACTTTCACCTTGACACGAATTTTTTTTGCCGAGTCGGCATTTTTCGTTTTCGTCGATATCTCGGAAACGGTGTGTCGTAGAGCGAAACGGACGTTATTTTCGGACTCGTCGCCCTAGACAAACATGTCTAAGGGGTATTATGGATGAACTTTGACCTTGACCTGAAATTTTTTTGCTGAGTCGGCATTTTTCGTTTTCGTCGATATCTCGGGAACGGTGTGTCGTAGAGCAAAACGGACGTTATTTTCGGACTCGTCGCCCTAGACAAACATGTCTAAGGGGTATTATGGATGAACTTTGACCTTGACCCAAAATTTTTTTGCCGAGTCGGCATTTCTCGTTTTCGTCGATATCTCGGGAACGGTGTGTCATAGAGCGTAACGGACGTTATTTTCGGACTTGTCGCTCTAGACAACATTTATCTTATGTGTATATATGTGTAAATATGTGTAAATTGAGTTCATATCTGAATCATTATATGGGAACAAACATGCATCAATTACATTTAAATAGCTACGAGGCATGATCTTCAACTTTTTTGACATTACATTGGGTTATTGGGATGTCATATTGCTTCCTCTAACATATAACTCGAATATATATTCACAATTTTCCCAATTACCTGAGCGAAATAAGTTAATTCATGCTAAAACCGCGAAAGAACAAAACATAAACAAATATAACGTCAAGAATTTCACACATAACGTCAAGAATTTCGTACATAACGTCAAGAATTTTGTCTGAAAGTACTTCAAGAGTGTCTGAAAGTACTAGCAGATGCCTTTCTTTCTTTTTTGTGTGCCACTCAGAGTTAGATATCTACCTGTGACTTGACCTAGTTTACGCTCGAATATATGCGAGCAAGCTGGAATCTCATTGTATCAACAGCAAGGGCAACAAAGCACTTAGATTAATGTCAACAAACTCAAACGGTCTCAATCGGAAACTCACAACGAAATCAAGAAGTAAGGGGCATTCGATTGGGCAAAGCAAGTGCATAGATATATATATGTAACTAATATGTTTCCTTTGTTTGGTCAGAAATGTATGGCAAATTCCAGAACTTTCCCCCAATATCACTTCAAGTTTGAGCAAGTTGATGATGACAAATATTTGAATGAAAATTACTATATAATCGGGCCCCTGGTGCAGAATTTCTCTCAAAACTAGAAAGTGTCCTTCATAGGAAAATTTTTAACCAGATTATGGTCTATACCAGGATCAGCTGACAAAACTCTATACCTGTCCTCGATAGAATACTGAGCTGATCTACCAGGTACAAAATATAACGTTTTAGCGCACAAAAAACGCACAACGGTTAAACAGTCACACGTGGTGTGCTTTCTTTTCATACAAAAATTAAAACCATTCAATCATTTCGTGTACTGACTGAGCCAATTTTAGTCATCTCGCGAAATGACTGACTTCACATAAATATATATCATCTAATAGTGCAGGTTCTTAGCAAAAAAACTGTTCACATTGTGATAAAAGCATAAAACTTTGCAGAGGGGTAGAGTATCACTCACTGATCAATATAAGCTAGGGAGCCATTCTCAATATGGCCTGTGGCGGATATGGCAGCCATTTTTCTTTTTGCAGTAAATCGACTTCAAACGGCCGGTTCGCGAAATTCGTAATTTCTACCTATGCCTGTCAAATATTATCCAATATCCACAAAATTGGCATCAAACTGACCGGAATAACAAGGCCAACTTTTGCAGCAATATGTAAAAAAAAACCAGTTTTTTGCTTGAATTTTGCGAATTATTCACGGATCTCATAGTCGGGCATGTATATAGGTTTGCCTGCATCCTCTCCTCCCCCTCCCCCCGAGGATTTTCTGAAATTATTTTTTTTAGTTAATTTCGAACATATTACTGATTATTAATACTGTTTTCTAGAGACCCCTCGCTGGTAAATATGGTTTTCTGGGCCGTTTTCAAAATGGCCGCCGTTGAAAACTCTGAAATCATGTTTTGGGCTGTATCTCAGCTTCTGTTGCAGGTAGAGACATGGTTTTGGTGTCTATACCTATGTTTTTGATACTGGGGAATCCAATTCTATCAATGCTGAGTACCTGTGACTGTTGATCGCTTCAGAATTACGAATGACTGACCATGAAACTGGCGAAAAGCATATTTCCAACCATGGTGCGACTGATATGAGTAGAAATCAAGAGGCCAGATTGATAGTAAAAGCAGTTCCATTCCCACATATCAAGCTCAAAAAATAAGAATCAATTTACAGAATTAGTGCCAAGGTGGATTCTTTTGAATGCCAGGATACATGACTCGATGATGAATGCGATGCTCGTTTGTGGTCTCTGGAAAATATTGCATTTTCCTGGCATTTACCTATTAAAATGGTGAAAAATACAAATGAACTAGTATTTAGGGTCTGCATTTATTTAGGGTCTGCAGTTGTGCATGGAATGCAACACTTTTTACTCCACAGAAATCAAATCCAAGATGGCCCTCACGGCCAACAGATAATTTTTGAATTTAAGCAAGGCCTCTGCATAAAAATTACCAGTAATGATAAAACTATACAATCTAATAATAGACCAGTACGGATCCTGTAATTTCCCTTCTATTGCATTGGAATCAAGGCACCAAGAATGCCAGTAAAGTTCACTTCTACCACGTGTTTGTTGATTTTATCAGCTGCCATTAACATGGGAAATATCTCTGCCTCAACAGCCAAGCACCAGTTTTGTTCTGCGTGGCATATGGAGCATGTTCATTGTTGATTGGCTTCCGGTTGACACAGGAGTTGCCCCTTATGTATGATACAGTAATGAAATGTGATTTGTTTGTCCGGAACGATATGACAGTTACTTGAAAACAATGCAGTAGCTCAAGATAAATGTTCTATGCCAATGATAGCTTTGACCTCTAGTCTCAAGAATGATTACACGGCATACGTGGAATGGCATTTACATGTATACATTCCAAGTTAGACCTTTTAGCATTCACAAAATGACAAGGGTTTGTGCAATGACATTTGACATCAAGAAAAAGGCATCCCTGACACAAGACATTGTGGTTAACATGGGAAATTTCTTGCCGTCTTTCTCATTCCATCCATGCCCTGTAGGGTTTTGAACAACCCCTAGTGGTTAATGGGCTCTAGTCCCTGTGCTTACGAGGTCAAAGTTGATATCATAAGTAATAGACTCGATGAAGGACAGCCCACAGACCAATTGCATCTTCACAGACCAATTGCATCGTCTCAGCTCAGATGATACTAACATATGAAGGAGGACGCGCTGTCAGATCCAGTGAATGCATGAAATAGGATCATGAATTTATCACTGATGACATCAACGTTGACTTTGTCGGGATGAATGTTCTCTTTCACAAGATCAGTCATATATAATGAATTCCTGAAACAAGTGATGTGCTAGAACAACATATCAGAAGACCTCCAATTAAGGACACGTGACAGCCCATTAACTAGTAGGTGCTGTTCAAAACACCCCAGACCATGGATGGACTGAACCAGACAACAAAGATGGTTCCCATCTAGACCATAATGTCTTTTGTCAAGGATGTCTTTGACCTTTGTATCAAATGCCACTGCACAAAATATAGTTCACCTTGCGAATCCGGAAGATCCAAGTTGGAATGAACATGTATATGCCATTGCTTATTTGCTGTGTAATCGTTCTTGAGAATAGAGGATCAAGCTGGGATTGGCATATAATTTGTCGGGAGCTACTGCATTGTTTTCAGTTCATTGTCATACCGTGCTTCACAAAAAATACACATGTTTCTGTGCCATACATAAGGGGTAATCATTTCTATTGTATTAAACACCTCAGCACGATTTTGCTACTGTATCAACAGGGAAGTTTTGCAACAATGACCATGCTTCATTTGCCAGGCAGAACAAAACTGGTGGGTGTTGAGGCAGGGACCATTCCCATGTTCATGACAGCTGATAAAACGATTAAAAGTGTGGCGATTTTGCCCTAAGCACGCGGCAGGTGATTGTAAACATAAATGCCATTTATGTGGCCTTTTCGTACTTGGCCTTGTTTTGACATGCTCCGTTCGAGCGTGCGTTGCCACGGCGACGTATTGTAATTTACGCTCCAGTAAACTATAACAATGGATCGATTAAACCTCGCGTGCGCCCTACAGTTTCTGGTGTATTATATATACACTGGAAGCGACTCGTTCGAGGAGATTGTCCAAGATCGAGAGACAGGACGCACACGAGGCTCGCCATGAGCTTTGTGTTCCCTGTTAGCGAGTAGTGGGCTCCTAGAGCCCTGGGGACGATTTCCGTGGGGAGGCCCGGGCTGGGAGAGACAAGTTGCTGACTCGGGGGCCTTCGGCCCTGTGGATCGCCAGCTCTCTCCCTTCCCGGGACGTGTGACAGAGGCTCTGGCCAGCATGTCGGACTGTACGGGGTTCCGTCCCCGAGGCAGACCGCGGCTCGCCAGGCCCCGCCAGTTAACACCGTAGGGATGAACTAGTTTCTGAACGGTGTCCGTAGGCCTGGGAGTGTCGGGTGGGCTGTTACCTGGTTACCGTTAATGCTGAAGTAGTTACCGTGTCCGCCGCGACCTCCGGTGAGCGGCCCTGCCGCAAGGATCCGGAATAGCGGATGCGCGTCCGCAAGGACTCGGATGAGAGAGGACTATCCTCGAGGATCCCGAAGAGCGGACGGTAGTCAATAACCTTACATTGGTGCCGTGACCAGGATCAGTCCGACAGTGTTCCATCGCAGCCTACCGTCACAGCGTTGTAGCCTCCTTAGTCCCTGGGGATCGCCCGCTCCTCAAGGACATCTTAGGAAAATGACAAAAGAAAGAGACAAGGCCAAAGATAAGGCCAATGAACCCAAGGGGAGGGATAAGGGTGGAAATGTCGCGGATCACACCCGGTCGTGCGACAGCCACCGTGAGACGTCTCCGGACGACTCCGGTGGCCGGAAGGAACGCGCGGAAACCTCCGTGGACAAGACCCCGTCCGCGGAGACGACTCCGGCGTCCCTGGCTCCGTCTCCGGACGTAGAGTCGCGCCCTGAGGGGCAGCAACAGGGATTGCTATCAGGGCCTGGCCCTGATCCGGTAGGCGCGGTAGGTGGAGCTGGCAACGGCGCTACCCCGCGCCCGCCTAAGTCCAGACGGCAGTCGTGGCAGGCGACGCTCTTTCAGGGGACATCTCCGGATGTCCGGGATCGAGTGGTAGCCGGCCCGAGTACCTCCGGGCAAGCGGACCAGCAGTACTGGATGCCACATCCAGCCGGAGGAGCTCCCGCCAGGGCTCCCGGCCGTGAATCCAGGCAGTCCGCGTCAGGCGGGATGGACCAGCTCACCCACACTCTGAGTGAGCTGGCTCCTCTAGGGCGCTATGACCGCGCCCGGTCGCCCCATCAGGGACGATCAGACCGGCGGAACCGTTCCCCCTCTCCGCTGTCACAAGGCAACTCGGGGCCTTTGACGGAGAGGGAGAGGTGGCTGATATCCGAGGCGCTTGTACTGTTCAAGCGGAATCAGCCGCCTTCGAGCGTTGACCCGTCGGCCATTTCAAGTCCGGGGATGTCTGGGCCAGTAGCCCCTCCCCAAGTCCTGCCGAGTCCGCAGGCGCCAGTGGCCCCCGCAATGGGACCCGCGCCTGCCCCGCGGCTCGGAGGCACCACGTTGGCGACCGCGTCGACCGTTCCGACGGTTGGAGCGCAAGCCGCGTGGCCGACTTACCCTGGCACGTACAGTGTGTCGGACGGGCAGTGGCAACAGGCGGCTTCGGCCCCAAGCTTTGCCGCCCCTTCTGGAGCCTACCCAGTAGGTTCGATGGGAGCCCCGCCCGCACCTAGCCAGAGTGGGTTTTTAGCGGGAATGACCCCGGCGGCAAACGTGAGCTTCCCTGCTCCTCCGTCCGCGGCGTCGATGTTTGCTCCGGCAGACTCCGCCGCAGGCGCAGGAAGCGCACGGAACTTGCCGCTGTACACGGACGACCCCGGAGCCGGGACCGCACGTCGGGCGCGTAGCAAACGCGATGACGGGCCCGACCACTCTTCGTGGCGGAAACGGTTCAACGGGGATAACGCCGACTTGGAGGACTACTTGCTCCAGGTATGGCGTACCGCCGTGTACGAAGGATGGTCCCAGCATGAAGCTGGACACGTCCTCGCGGGGAGCTTGGAAGGAAAAGCTCTCCGCGTGATGCCGTGTCTGCCGGTGGGAACAGTGACGTTCGGCGAGGTTGCTCGTCAACTTCGCCTGCTGTTCACGCCGACGACCAATCGGCGGCAGTCTGAACGAGAGTTCAAGGCGCGTATCCGCCATCCGACTGAGTCCGTGACAGACTATGCGTTCAACTTACGCATACTCGGCCGGAGAGCTTTTCCGGACATGGACTTCAGACGGTTTGAGACGATGCTGATCGATCAGTTCATCGATGGCCAGCCTTACCACCTAGCGTACGGGCTGGCCACCCATGAAAAGCGATCGATGGAGGAGGCAATAGACTCCGCGCTTGCGCTTGAGGTGGCTGTCCGCCCTAGACAGTTGCCTCCAGCCTCGGCTCCGGCCTCGGCTGTACCCGCGCAGGCGGCGACTCCTCCTCCGGTTAAAGCATCGCAGGTAACCCCGTGGCAGGACCCGGTCGTCCGGGAGCCCGCCAGGGAACCTACCCCACAGCGGGTTAGTGCGCCGGCACCCTCTACAGGGGCGCCCGCACATGCGGCACCAGTCGCCGCGCCGTGCTCGCCTTCAGACGAGTACGACATGGAGGAATACGACCTCGGCGCCGCGCAGATGATTGCGCACTGCGCCGGGATCGCAGCTCCGGGACCCGCAGAATGTTGCGCGTTCACCTCCGGACCGGCCCAGAACCGTCCCTGCTACTTCTGCGGAAAGCAGGGACACTTTTGGCTGAAGTGTCCGGAGTTGTTGGAACGCCTGCGGTCGCGCGGATACCAGGGAAACCTTCCTGGCCCGCAATGGAGGAATTCCTTCCGGTCTGGTCCTCCGGGACAACAGAACCGGAACCCGCGACAGGGAAACTAGATCCGGACGTGGTGGCGACCAACACTGCGTCCGGGGATAGTTGTCCGGTGGCAAACGATGCCGCCCCACCCGCTGATGAGCAGGACGAACCCCAAGTAGATATGACTTCTCCGGAAGTAGTCCTTGGGGATCAGTCCAGCTCCTCCGCGGCTGAGGCGGATGGCGAGGACTCCGTAGATGAGCCCGGCGCGTGCGAAGGGGATCGCCCTACTTGCGCGCTGGTGAGGGACTATTGCTGGTACCTGCCCCTGTCCTTCGGACGGGAGCCGGTCCGGTTCCTCGTGGACTCAGACTCGGAGGTGACCATCGTGGCCACCGGGACGTTTAGGAAGGAGCCCGCGCTCCGCAACCTCGAGTTGCGGGATCCCGGACCGTATAATCTCTACGGAGCGGGAGACAACCGCATCCGTGTCCATGGCATCATCGATCTGCCTATTACCATTGGGGACAAGGTGTATCTGACAGAGACGATCGTGGCGGATATCGGAGCGGCCGGGATAATTGGGATGAATTTTCTACGGGCCCACCGGGTGGTTGCCAACTTTAGTGCTGGCGAGTTCCGGATGGGAGAGGACACACACTTCCTCTTCCACTCGGGCCCGATGCATTCGTTCCAGATGCGGACATCGTGCACTGTAGTAGTGCCACCGATGAGTGAGATGATCATCGAGACGAGGCCGCGTCGTCCCCGCATGCCCCTCGATGGTCGACCGTGTATAGTGCAACCCGTGAGCAGTTTCGCCGCAGGAACTGGGCTCGTGCTGGGTGGGGCCCTGGTCATGTCCAACCCCCGCGCGATGCCCATCCTCGTGGTGAATCCTACGGATGCTCCGATTGTACTGAAGCGCGGATGCATAGCAGCTACTGCTATTCCCGCGTCTTCGAGTCGTGTCCTCCCCGACGATCCTGTCTGCCGCGCTGCGTGCGCGGCGGCGGCCACCGGGGATGACCCCGTTCACCCTGCCGGACCATTTGGAATCTCGGGTTCCGAAGGACCGGTTGGATGAAGAGCAGCGCCAAGCGCTCCGCAAACTGCTGCGGCAGTATGCGGATGTGTTCATGGGTCCTGATGGTGCGGTTGGCAAGACTGACGTCGCCAAACACCGCATCGACCTCGTGGACGAGCGTCCTCTCAAGCAGCGTCTTCGTCGGGCAGCAATAGTGCACCAAGAGGTAATAGACCAGGAGGTGCAAAAGATGCTCGACTTAGACATCATCGAACCCAGTGACAGCCCTTGGGCCAGTCCGGTGGTTATGGTGAAGAAGAAGGACGGCTCGTGGAGGTTCTGCGTGGACTATCGGAAACTCAACGATGCCACGCGGAAGGACTCATATCCTCTCCCGCACATTGAAGATACCTTCGATGCCCTGGCCGGGTCGCACTATTTCTGTGCTCTGGATCTGGCCTCCGGGTATTGGCAGGTGGAGATGGAGGAGAGTGATCGGGCGAAGACTGCCTTCGTTACCAAGAACGGGCTCTACCAATTCAAGGTAATGCCGTTCGGGCTCTGTAACGCACCAGCGACGTTCGAGCGCCTCATGGAGATGGTACTTAAAGGGTTCCTCTGGAAGCGATGTATGGTCTACATCGACGATGTCGTCGTGTATGGCCGGTCGTTCGAGGAAACCCTCACCAACCTCCAGATGGTGCTCCATCGCATCCGCGGAGCAGGGCTTAAATTGAAGCCAAGTAAGTGCGAACTATTCGCGCAGGAAATCCTGTACTTGGGCTTCATGGTAACGGGCACCGGAGTGAGACCAGACCCCGCAAAGGTGGCGGCCGTGCAGAAATGGCCTCCGCCCTGCAACGTGGCGGACGTGAGGTCCTTTTTGGGCTTCGCGAGCTACCACCGCAGGTTTATTCGCGGCTTTGCGGAGATCGCGCGTCCCCTTACTATCCTCACGGAAAAGGGCGCCGATATTGTTTTGTCCGCCGAGCAGGCTGACTCCGGCAGGCCTTGGTAGCGGCCCCGGTGCTGCGGCACCCTCGTCCGGACTGCGAGTTCATCCTGGACACTGACACGAGTAACTTTGCACTCGGCGGTGTCCTCTCGCAGATCGTGGACGGGCAAGAGCGGGTAGTAGCTTATGCGAGTGTGGCCTTGAGCCGCTCTCAAATGAACTACTGTACCACTCATCGCGAGTTGCTCGCAGTGGTTACGATGACCAAGCGCTTCCGGCACTATTTGTTGGGACGCCATTTCCGCTTGCGGACTGATCATAGTTCGCTGAGATGGCTCCTCAACTATAGTGAGGCCGATGGCTTGGTGGCGCGGTGGCTCGTCAAACTCCAGGAGTATGACATGCAGATAGAGCATCGCGCTGGTAAGTTGCACGGCAACGCGGACGGCCTGTCCCGTTGTCATAAGTGCAAGAATCCGGGTTGTGCAGGGATGGCGCCATTCCAGCAAGCCGCGGATTCGTCCTCAGACTCGGAATTGGACGTTCCGGGGAGACCGCAGGCCGCCGCCCCCTCTAACAACACGGCGGCCGGAGCGTTTAGGGCTAATCTCCGCGCGCGGACCCGCCGTTATCGGCGAGGGCGTCCCGCATACGAAGCGGAGGTGCGGCTCAGCTCCAGCGAGTCCCCGAGTCCGGCGGTGTACTCCTCGTGGGTACCCTCGTCCTCTGGAGAGTCTGAGTATGAGCGGTCCTTGCCCCCTGTGGTGATGGCCGCTGCGGCGCAGCCGGACGCGACGGATGAGGAGCCTAATTACTTGGGTGGCTACTCTCCGGCGCAGATAGCTGCGACGCAAAGAGCTGACAGAGCTCTGGCACCGGTAATCACAGCCCTTGAGGCCGGCCAGAAGCCCTCGAAGGATGAGCGAAATACCTACAGGGAGGAGACCTTGTCTCTAGTATCTCAGTGGGAACGACTCTCCTTGAGGGATGGCCTCTTATACCGGCGCTATGAGCCACCGACCCCACTGCCTCCAATATGGCAGTTGGTGCTTCCGGCGGAGCTGCGGAAAGAAGTACTCCACCAGTTGCATGACCTCCGGGTGACCGGTCACTTGGGAATCCGGAGGACCGTCCATAGGCTACAACAGCGCTTTCATTGGCCTGGTAGCAGCTTGGACGTGCAACGGTGGTGCGCAGCCTGCCCTCGGTGTCAAGCTCGTAAAGGAGTTCCGACTCCTGGCCGCCACCCCTTAACCACGGTTAAGGCGGGCGCGCCGTTTGATCGGATAGCTTTGGATATACTGGATACCCACCGGGTCACCCCGCGCGGTTTCCGGTACATCCTGGTAATATCCGACTATTTTACCAAGTATACCGACGCCTACCCACTGCGCCGCCAGACTGCGGACGAGGTAGCTCGGTTATTGGTGAATAGATGGGTGGTGTACCATGGGGTACCTAAACAGGTACATTCGGATCAGGGCACGCAATTTGAGAGCAACCTGTTCCGAAACCTAGCACAGATGCTAGGCAGTACCAAGGTGCGGACCACCCCCTACAGGCCCCAGTCTGATGGCCAGGTCGAACGCTTTAATCGATCGGTCCTCAATATGCTGGCGGCCTTTGTGAACGATCGTGCGAATGATTGGGATGACCACCTCCCGTATGTCTTAATGGCGTACAGGTCGTCGGTCCACTCTTCGACCGGAGTTACTCCGCACGCGATGTTGTACGGCCGGGAGCTAAATCTGCCCGTGGATATTATGTATCCAACTGCGGCAGAGACCGGCGCAGTACCCCAGTGCGGTCCGGAATACGTGGAGTGGATTCGCCGCGCCCTGGCGAACGCCCATGATTTCGCGCGCGCGCGCCTGGACAAGTCTGCCATCCGGCAGAAGCGAGGCTATGACGCCCATGCTAAGGGTAGGCCAGCTTTTGCGGAGGGCGACAAGGTGCGCTACTATTATCCGCCGCTTAAGCAAGGCAATAAATTTGCTAAGCCGTGGATAGGCCCGTTTACGGTACTGAAACAGGTGACAGATGTGGACTACCGGATCCGGAGGGATTCCGATCCGGACAGGGTTCTGGTTGTCCATATCGATAATCTGAAGAAGTACGAGGGCCCGCTTGTCATGGATCCGCTCGTTCAAGATGCGGAACCGGATGATGCTCCCGTATGGGATCCGTCTGGTCAGCATCCGCGGACTCCGGCCGAGCGTGTGCGCCGTATGGTGGGCCTCCCGGACCTCTCTGACCCGTCAGATGATGGACTGGGTGGCTATCAGCCAGATGACGGCGATCCGCAGGTACCCCCACTACCTCCAGTACCTGCGGATGACGGGCGGCCACGCCGGAAACCACGTGCGCCAGCCCGGTATGGGTGGGAATAACCTTCCGCCCATGCGGATGCGTCTGCGGTACCCGTCTGTCATACTATGGATGGGTTTTAGGTCGTTCCGTGAGAGTCTGCACGACTTACCTCCGCGGGTGGCTACTTTGTGGCTATCTTCGGAGTTGAGGTCCGCGGAGACTTTCATGTCGTAACGCCGCCGCTCCGCATCCGCCCTCCTGTAGTTTCTAGCGCCAGGGACGTGCGGATGGCCTGTCCGCACATTGTGGACGGCTGTCCGGCGTAATCCGCACAACGGTTACGCTGGCCGGACGAATTTACTGATCCGGCCGGACGCCCCTGGTCCCGGGACAACCTCTTATATGGCCAGACTGAGGTTGGGATTTACGTCCGCTACGGGAGAAGCGCCTTCCCACGGATTTGGGGAGCTGGCTCTGGACGCGGGGATAGTGTCCGCAGATGAGGACTGATGTCCGCGGTTCGTCCGCGTGACTCGTCCGGCGTCCGCGGCGCTTTAAGATGACGCACTTCGGTGTAGTTATCCCCCGTGAGCCATTACTATAATTGCGGTTATAGTAAATTAAGGTTTCTTACGGCAGGAAACCGACTATCCATTATGATAATGGAGCAGTTGTTAAGTCCGCGTGTGCGGACCAGCCGCGGCAGCGGGTGACGCTCGTTCTCGTCCGGATCGTACCTTACAATACGCGGTCCGGCCGGAATGACCGGAACCCCGGCCTCCTTCTAAGAAGGGGGTCGTATATTACATGCGCAACACTTGTGGTGGCTTCTAATTCCAATTTCATCTTCATTGGATAAGGGCAATACGCCGTACAATGGTAGACGTCCGGCCTGGACTCCGTCCGCGGGCAGCTCCGGACGTCCGCCGGCTATTGCCTTCACCATCTTTGGGCGCCTCTAGATTGGGCGCCGGTATGAAGGGTTCGCCCCCTAACCAGTGCGGTTATGGACCATGCCGGCTCCGCGTCTAAATCTATTGGCTCCGCGCTCCGGTAGTCGTTTGAGGAGGCTCTGGGCTGGACCGGGCACCGCTCCGCGGCCGGGCAGTACGTCGGGGATGCTAGTGGGCGCTTTGCAAACGCCCATAGGGCGCCCGATTGTCTGTCCGGACGTCATGGGTATGTCCGATCGCCCTGTAAGCGTGCCAGCGGCTATGGGGAGTGATTTTGTTTATTTTCCATCTCATTTATTATTTATGAGAGGATTATAAGCCACAAGTGTGTGCGTGTTTCCCGTGGAAATGCTATTCTTACTCATTTATCCCATATATGAGAAAGTTTAGTGATATATCTTTTCCCTGGTGCAATAGAGAGTAAGAAATCGGGAGATTTCTGCTTTCGCGAGAGGGGTGTAGGAGATTGTGTACATTGTATCGAAGGCTGTATGCCGTGATCTATGAAAAGCATGCAAGCGGTGGTGGATTTATTTTCATTGCTGCTTGAGCGGTGTTAAATTTTTATTTATCGCTGCTGATAGGGTGACATAATCGTAACACCCACAAGTAGTTTGGCATTTTGATACATTGTATACAATCTTTAACCTGCGAGGGTGATTAACTTCACGTCATTGATCGCCAGTGCGAAAGCTATTGCTAATGACTGCTGTTAATTACTGTAGTATTTTAGCGGGTTCCCCCGGGATGGCTTGTGTACACAAGCCACCCGTATACATGGCACGATAGGAGTCACCGGGGGGAGATGCGTGTATGGGAATGCGGGAATGTAAAACGTCCTTTTGTCTGTCGATCGGGTAGATGCAGTGAATAGACGTTTCCACGGGAACGCGTCATACGATGCGTGTGCAGTATAACTGCCAACACTTGATGCCTATAATCGATGTAACTCGACACCTTCTCGTCATTCAAGCGCTCGGCACTGGTGGAGACGGATCTGCGGATCTGACTCCCAGTGTTTACGGTGTTTAGAGCGCTTGATATGTCTGAGAGTAGTGATGGTTGGGAAGGTGATGTAGGGAGGGAAGAGGGGTCTCTTGAGCGCGGTAATTCGTACTCGAGACCCCAGACTAGGCCCGAGGAGGATGACCGCGAGGACATCCCTCGGGGAGCCTATGTGGGTTCTGAGGAATCCAGCTCCGGCTCCGGTTCTTACACAGGAACCGAGTCCGAGAGCGAGGTCGCGGAGGACCGCCCCGCAGAGAGTGACTCGGCCACGCCAGGCGCTGAGCAGCTCTTCGAGTCCAGTGGACAGAGGGCGTCCCGTGCCGAAGGAGGGAGATCTTCGTTTAGAACTCCTCCGGAAGCGCGCGGAGCAAGACGGGGTCCACCTGTCTGACGCCGCACTGGAAGCGGGACGGCGGTCCTTCGTTGCGCAGCAACAGAGGGCCGCGCCCCCGCACGGGAAGAGTGTGCCCCGACAAACCAGGTCGGAGAATCGATCGGGGGCGGCCAAAAAGAAGAAACGGTCGTCCTCGGAGCAGCCCTCTATCCAGAGGCTGTGGGCCGAAATGGGCCCCGAACTCCCTGGAGTCCGTCAGGGACACATGTTCCTCCCGCGCTATGGCAGGGATCCGCAAGGGCGCCGCACAGTGGCGGCCGGCGCGGCGGCCGACACGCCTTTCACACGGCCTCGTCCACTCACGGACGAGGAGCGTGTCGGGTTGCCGCCCGAGGCAGAGGAGGGTGTAATATGCCAACTCTGTCCGAAATCCCTGGACGCAAGGATCCGGAATAGCGGATGCGCGTCCGCAAGGACTCGGATGAGAGAGGACTATCCTCGAGGATCCCGAAGAGCGGACGGTAGTCAATAACTTTACAAAAGAATGATAGGGAACTTTACTGGCAGTTTATTGTGCCATGATTACAACGCAATAGAAGGGAATTTATAGGAATTGTAATAGTCTATTATTGGATTGTTCAGTTCCAATACTGATAATTCTTATGCAGAGACCTTGCTTATATTAAAAAATTACCTGTTGGCGTCGGTAGCCATCTTGGATTTCCCTTGTTTTCCGTGAAGTTAAAAGGTGTTGCATTACATGCACAACTAACAAAGATGGCAGACCCCAAATACTGGTTCATGTGCATTTTTGACTTTCTTCCCAGGTCAGATGACAGAAAACTGCACACTTTTTTAATGACTACAAGCGAGTGTCGCATTCCTCATCAAATCATGTGTGAAGGAATTCAAAAGAATTCACCTTGGCACTATTCCTGTAAATTGATTCTTACTTATCTTCTGAGCTTGTTATGTGGGGATGGAACTGCTTTCACTATAATTCTGGTCCCCTCTCAGGGTTTCTACACATATCATTCGCACCTTGTCAGACATTTTTAATTCTAAAGCAACCAACAGACACAGGTACTCAGCAATGACAGAATCGGATTCTTCAGTATCAAAAACATGGGTAAAGACACCAAAACCATGTCTCTACCTGCAATAGAAGCCGAGTTATGGCCCAAAACATGATTTCGGCATTTTCGATGGTGGCCATTTTCAAAAAGGCCTAAAACAGCCCATTTCGCCAGTGGTGGGTCTCTGGAATCTCCCTAATAATCAATAATAGGATGAAATCTAACTATAAAAATTGATTTGAGATGATCATGCGGTGAGGGGGGTGCAGGCACACCTATTGTACATGTCCGACTACGAGATCCATGGATAACTTGTCAAAATTCTGCAAAAAAACTAATTTTTGGACATATAGCTGTAGAATGTTCGATATAATTATCTTTTACTGTTATGAGTGGGTTGGTCTTGTTATTCCGGTCAGTTTGATACCAATTTTGTTGATATTGGTTAATATTTGACATGCACAGGCAGAAATAACCAATTTTTCAAACAGACCGTTTTAGGTCGATTTACTGCAAAAAGAAAAATGGCTGCCATATCCGCCACAGGCCATATTGGGAATGGCTCCCTAGCTTATATTGATCAGTGAGTGATACTCTACCCCTCTGCAAAGTTTCATGCTTTTATCACAATCATGTGAACAATTCGTCCAAAATTATGAGCTAAGAACCTGCACTATAATGACTGTAACCAGGTAACATATATTATATATTAAACACATGGTGTCTGATCAGCGCACAACGGTTTTATCATGATGCGTCCCTCTCGATACGGGAGCTGGCGTCATCTAGCGAACGCGCACCTGCCCTGGAAACTTTGCGACTATCTCACTTTCGGTAGCCGCCCACCGCGCATGCGCACGCCTGGCGTTTTACGAAAACATCCTACAGTTAGAATAAATTCTTGGATATTTTTATTGGATTCAGCCTCTTGATCCTGATCTGTACGTGGAAGTGTAGCTCAAAAGTATTAACGGATACCCAATATGGGAAACAAATGGCGAAAAAGCGCTAAGATGAAGGCGCACATCCCCAATACCTGTGACCCTTTTGACAGTCAGACAGTCGAAAAAAGGTGAAACTTGAATCAATCTGATGAACATGATGAATGAATGCTGATCATGGATGACATATCCTACCAATTTTGTCAACTCGTCAATACTGAATTGGATATTTAACAGATTCACTACAGCAGTATCGGTCAATGGATGTTTTATTTATGTGACTGTTATCATTCTGTGAGTGTGTGTATCAGTTATAAGACGTGACTAGAATCTAGTGCCTTTGTAAGCATGATGTTCTGGGTGACGGCCTGTGCGTGACCATGAGCGGCCGGTCCAAACACAACAAGTCGCCAAGTCCCAGCAAAGGCTCGAAGCATGGCGCCAAGCACTGGAGTCAGCGCCTGCACGAGACAATCGTGTTCGCTGGGCCGGAGGGGCTACTGAACCTGGTCGTGCAGGGAGGCGCAGAGAATGGACAGTTTTGCTACATCGGAGAGCTACGCCACGACAAAATCAACTACCACAGTGGCAAGCTGCACCCGGACGAGATAGTGCTCGAGATTCAGGGCGAAAAGGTCGCCGGCTACACACTGCGTGACCTCCTTGACTGGCTCAAACATGTCAGCAAAAACGGCCAACCTGTCATGTTCAAAACTGTCAAGAGTGGTAAGTTCAAGTGGCAACTGACCTTGTTCTAATTTAAATCCTACTGGTAATGTATAGTAAAATTTATACTGTATGTGCATATTGTTTACAATGATGTGTATTGGATGTTTGGAACCAGATAAAATTATTTGTAGGTTGAAAGCTGTCATTGTTAAGGTGGATTAACAGTATTTGTGGTACTAAGAAGAGATGAATGTCAATGAGAAAATGTATTGAACATGACGGACAATTTCTGTTGAGAAATCTACAATAATATTTTTTTTGCAGAATATTTCATGAGATCAAAGGTTTTTTCATTGATATTTTTTGAGACACAGGCAAAATCACATCCATTGTTGCTTCATGCATTTTACATCGTCCTAGACAATAATTAATAATTTTCTGCGTTTTCTCTACAATCTTTGAGATATTTCCCTCAGACGTCATTGTCATATATATGCTATTGTGTATCCACCAAGCTTTTGTTTATCGTATTGGTCCTAATAGTGGCACGCACCCTAATAGTAGAACACCCCCCTCTTTTCCCCAAAAATGTTCGATTTTTGTAACCTTGTTATTCACTTCATATCTGTCTAATAAGATCTTGTGGTAAGTTCCAATTCACACATTTATGTGTTTTGAATCATAACGAAGGGGGCTGAAGGCCATATAGGTATATTATTCAGTAATTTTTTAAAATTTGACCTCAAGTTTGACCTCATTTTTGCGTGCGCTGTTGCAGGAGTTCTTGCTTTGGCTCAGGGGCTAGCCATGCTACTATTAGGACAATACGGTACTTGCATTAAGTGTTTCTGAAGAACACATGTATGACTTGTGATTATGATTGTACAGCTGTTCGTATGTTACTTTAAACCCCTTTAATTTCACATCCATTTAAGTTCGCGTTGTCACGAAATGGACACGATTGCAGCCGTTTAATTTCACATTTGAATTTGCGAAATAATTATATGGGTTGTGGAAGAAAAAAATTCACATTGCGAAAAGTTAAATGGTTTACAGTAGTTCAACATCATACACGGTGATATGATACAATATACTAATTCCATAGTTTGTTTGTTTTGACATATTTTGTGATAGGGTGAATTGGTGATACGTCGGTCGGGTATAGGTACGGGTATCACGTGTGTTTATCCGTCCTTTCCTGACCATCTCAGAACACCTCCTGGGTCTCTGTCACACCCTGTATACATGTCACTGTTGAGTATTTGATGTATTAGACTCCATGCTGCCAGTGTTTCCATACAGCATCCTTTATGGTGTCTGCAGTTTGAATTTTCCAAGTTCATGAAATTGACAGTTCCTGATCCTACCGATGCAACAGAAGTGGGCTTACGGCCATACCATATACACTGTCTATTCTATAGATAGACTTCCGTTCAAGTGCTGGTAGCGGTGCTCTGACATAGCCATGCATAGTTCAATAGGGCTGGACAGTTTCGTTGTATAATATACGTTGTATTATATAATTTAAAATATCGAAATTATATTTTATGTTTTGTGGGTCTACAAGTATAGATTCCTGTTGTTGATTGTCGTATATTGAAAGTGACATGATAGTGGCACATGAAAGCTTGGGGAATTTACCAATACTATTTATTTTAATTAACTTAACACTTGGGGGTTCGTAAATTGGAGGGGGTTGATAATAGGTGCCGCTGCTCTAGTAACAGTGCTAATTTTGTCGTCTTTCTTTTGGGACAAGTCATAAATATTGCTGTTAGCTAGGGCACACAGGTTGGGAGTCCTGCTTTGTGTGCTATACAACAAATCGGTTCTGCCAATGTCAGAGCCAGTGGCTGTACCCTGTGTACATCAGCAGCCCGTCCTCACCCAGTACACCTCCCTGACACAATTGGCCAGCTGTACTTGTGATAATCTGTGCTATTAGCAGTTTGCTGTCCATCAATGACCCACAAAATGGAAATAAAGAGCCCCAGCAAAATGGTCACATTCCACATTTATGGGTCTGGTATTTCCTGGTGCTGTACTGAACACCCCAGCAATAAGGGCTTCTGTTGTATGGGTGGCAGCTCTGGGCAGTCTGGGGTGCTGAGAACACTGACAGTGGGATGTAAGGACAAAATGATTTCAAATCATGTGGTTACAGTGATACTGTGTATGTGGGACTTTGTAGTACAGATGTAAATGTATACATACTAGAATCACTGCTGGAAGTGAATGTGTGTGTTAGGGACTTCCCCAATTGGCATTTGGCAATGATGTTGTCGAGCCTTCCATACAATCTAAAGTCATGATAATGCAACTATTACCCAGTCTCCAATTTAGCAAGAGAGTAAAACTTTGTATTTCCCATTAGCAGCTAGTGTGTCCTCCATTCTCTCCAATTAATGGAAAGCTGGTTATTACATCAGCTAAGACTATCAGCACCTAGCCCAGCATCATGGTGCATGCATTGTATGATTGGCGAGGAAATTAGGCACCAGGACACTGGTAAAAAATCTTCCACATCAATGGGTCCATGGCGGAGTAGTGTGGCATATCTAATTTGAGATCTGCAAGAGAGGTATTCCGTTCAGCCCTGTCGGTATTTATGACATTCATGTGGCTTGACGTTTGACAACACCTTATAATGTCTGCTTTATTCATAAGGAAAAAATGATGTTAATTTCAATATTTGCAGTAATACTAGTACTCCTATAGCTATCAGTGTCTTTTTCAAATCCTGACCAAAGTTGTAACATGATTTGTATGAACCAGCATGATATCCTACCAGCAAAGTGTTTAAAGCCTTGTATATCTCTCACTGATGTCATGTTTTCAGTAGATACTGTATGGTGATAGTTGCTGGTTACCATAGCAACAGCAGGTAAGCACTTGAGATGTAGGTACTAGTAGGTAGCTAGTGTTCTCAAAAGTGAGACTTCATGGGTGCCCTGTGTAGATCAGATCTAAATGTACATGTTGTAAATCTAGCTGGAAACTCAACACTGTGTTTGTACTTGGTTCAAAATTTTCAATTATTACATATTATATTCAATGACAAAAGGGTGAATTTATAATATGATCAGGGAAAAATTATGAGACAATACCTGTAATGCGCATGCTTGTATTATGTGTATTTTCGTATGACTTCCATCAAACTGGAATAAATGACGCTCATTGGCAAACATGTACAGACACTTGTATAGAAAGTAATGCCTGGATTTTGGACACATCTGTATTGAACTGTCCACTGAATCCAGACATGCAACTTGCCAACCGCCAACATCAAGAAATGCTTGCAGCATAATGAAATATCTTAATCGAATTCAACTAACGTTCTTCCAGCTATTTTCAGAGCCAGTGTTGATAAAACAGGAAAGGAAAGCCAAGTAAATATTTAGGGGAGAACTCCGTAAGGAAGGAATACACAAAAATCTATCAAATGCCAGAGTGAATGGTGCGGAGAATTGAGACGCAGCAAGTTGACATGCCATCTAGTTACATGGCGGTAGTGTGAAAAAAAAAACTTCCCAAGACAGAACATACTAGTAGCCTCAAATATTTGAGTGCTTCGGATTGTGATGTTACACTGTGGTTAACATGGGCTAGTTTCTCAAAGTGTGGCCCAGTTACTGCTTGCGTCAATCTCCTGATGTTATGGCTTCTTTGTGGGGCTAAATAGAATTAATGTCAGGGCATAATGCACAGCAAATAATCATTGAAGGTGTCATTGAAGTTTTTACCTTAAAGCAAATACTACATACACATGGCCCGACAAAGAAAGATATACTGGGCACATAATTGCTCAGTACTCTACATTACAATGTATTTCTGGTAGAATGGCAAGTATTAGTGTAACAAGTCATGTAAATTCCTTAACATGAAATATTTCTAGCAACCATCTTTATGATGTTCAATAACATGTCACAATGTCATTTTATGTACTATCTACATACTAGTACTGTGTAATTATTGCATATGAATGACTTGGATACTTCCTACTGTATTCCACTGATTTCAATGAACTGATTTCAATGAACTGATTTCAATGGGCAAACTACATTGTATTGTCAGGAATAAAATCTGCTTTTACATACTGGGTAGATCCATGTGACGTGAGATCCTTTGACAGTGATTTTAGTTTACCGAACTTTGGTCCGATAACCTATTGCCGTGGCGTTGCGTCCATCGTCCGTCCGTCTGTCGTCCGTTCACATTTTTATCCTTGAAGTTTACGGTCGAATCTTTCTGAAATTTTATTTATGGGACACATTTTTGCTGAAATCTCACTAAATATTGCGATTACAGCTTACAAATGAATTCGAGACATATAGGAAGTGATATATTCTTAATATTATCATGACCTTGAACATGACCTTTGACCTCTTTTTCAAGGTCAGAGCATAAAATGGCTAATATCTCGCTTATTATCGACTTTACAGCTTAGGAATCAATCGTGCACATATAGGAAATGATACATACTGAGTCTTGTCATGACCTTGAACTTGACCTTTGACTTCATCAGTGATTAGGAAGACGTGCGGGATTGCGCGAATCGCGCATAACTTCGAAATATCCCGCATACAGCAGTTTATCAGTGCGCCCAATGCGCGCACTGTAAATATTTGCGAATGTTATGTTTTTATTGGAATTATTGCGAAAGTTTGCAAATCAATCGTATGACGATCTTCCATTATGTTGGGGCGCCCTTGATGTCAGTGTCAAACGGTCTCTAGGCTTAGTCTAGAAACCGCTGAACAGATTGGCTGGCTGAGCATAATTTGGGGTAACCCATGACGTCATAGTTGACGGTTTCTAGATTTACAAAACATCCACTGACAGTTTTTGACACCGCTCTTGGGAGTTGTCAGTGCCTCCAAATAAGTTGATTATCGTAAATTCTGCATCCATGGCAATTTAGTAAAAAAAAAAACACAATGACAAAGAAACTTTGTTTCATGCGATGAAAGATTGAACTGAGCTGCAGCGGCACGAAGCAGCCCACACAGTCACCGGCAACAACCACGTGTTACTGTTGACATATACACACTGACAGCAGGCATTCACGGTGGTGATTCAGATCGTGATGATGACAATGACTCAGTGATTCAGATCGTGATGATGACAGATCGTGATTCAGATCGTGATGATGACAATGACAGGTTTCTCACGCAGTGCACACTCACACAATTATAGCTACGACTACCGCAGTTGATGATTGAATAAAATCGTTTTTAAAAGTACAAACCCAAAATGTGTCACAACTTTTAGAAAATCCCCCATAACTTTTTGAAAATCCCCCATAACTTTTGAAAATCCCCCATACATTTCAAACTGAAGGGGGGATTCTTTCATACTTAGAGTTCCTCTTCCCAATCACTGCTTCATTTTCAGGGTCAGAGCATAAAATGGCTAATACCTCGCTTATTATCCACTTTACAGCTGAGGAATCAATTGTGAACATATAGTAAACGATATATGCCTAATAGTGTCATGACTTTGAATTTGACCTTTGACCTCATTTTCAAGGTCAAAGCACAAAATGACTAATATCTCGCTTATTATCAACCTTACAGCTTTGCAATTAATTGAGCACAGAAATGATATATGGTTAATATTGTCTTGACCTTGAATTTGACCTTTGACCTCATTTTCAAGGCCAGAGCACAAAATGGCTGATATATCGCTTATTATCAACTTTGCAGCTTGGGAATCAATGGTGAACATATGGGAAACGATATATGCTGAATGTTGTCATGACCTTGAATTTCACCTTTGACCTCACTTTCAAGGTCAGAGCACAAAATGGCTAATATCTTGCTTATTATCAACTTTAAAGCTTAGGAATCAATTGTTGACATATAGGAAGTGATATATGCTGAATATTCTCATGACCTTGAATTTGACCTTTGATCTCATTTCCAAGGTCAGAGCACAAAATGGTTAATATCTTATTGTCGATCGACTTTGCAGCTTGGGAATCAATTGTGGACATGAAATGATATATATATGCTGAATATTCTTGTGACCTCGAATTTGACCTTTGACCTTATTTTCAAGGTCACGGGACAAAATGGCTAATATCTAAGATGTAAAACATTGTCCGGTAACCTGTCTTAGCCCTTGGGCTCATTTTTCTCGAAATCTGTTCAGTAACTTTTTTTCTTATTGATGCATATCACTCCTCATATGATCCCCTATGATGTGTATAAGTTTCGTTGCCCTTGAATCGCTCGAAGTGGGCCATTTGGGCCCAAACTTGGCCCAAATGGGAATTTTCGATGTTAAATTCTCCTATGCTTTATAATGGGACACATTATGCCTAATACCTCACTTAATATTGAGATTAGAGACTAGGAATGAATTGTGGACATATAGGAAATGAAATATGCTGAATATTCTCATGACCTTGAATTTGACCTTTGACCTCATTTTCAAGGTCACAAGACAAAATGGCTAATATCTCACTTATTATCCACTTTACAGCTTAGGAATCAATTGTGGACATATAGGAATGATATATTTTGAATATTATCGTGACCTTGAATTTGACCTTTGACCTAATTTTCAAGGTCACGGGACATAAGGCTAATATCTAAAATATATATTGTTCGGTAGCCTTTCTTAGGCCTTGGGCTAATTTTCTCATTTGCTATGTTTGAAGCAAAATGGAAGTCTAGGTGGAAGCACTATACAAGTGTGAATCAGAAGTGTTCATGATAGTTTGCTGCTTCATTCCAAGAAAAATAGGGTTGGGCATTGCACATCACTTGGTAGCTATCACCAGTATCCTGGACACCCCTGTTGGTAATAATGAGTTATCACAAGCCCCTGCAATGCTGGATATTTTGGAGGAAATCCCAACACTAGAGTTGTGATACAAAACTACAAAATGAACAGGTCAGAAGCACACAGTAACAGAAGAGCACTGTAGCTGCACAATGGGCTAAACCTAAGGCGATAAACAAATCCAAAACTCATTGGATAATCAATAATTTGAGTACCTGTTTTATCATTCAGCTTTTGATGCACTGATTTACTCCCAACATATCAAAATCAGTCTAGCCTACAAAATGTCCAAAATCGTGCTGCTCGCCTCCTGAGAACAACTGGATCTCGGGAGCATATCACGTCAATATTAGTGCGTCTACACTGGCTTCCGATTGCGGCTAGGATTAAATTCCTTATTTTGGTTCTCACATTCAAATGTCTCAATGGTCAAGCTCCAGGATATCTTGCTGGTATGCTAAAGACCTATACCCCAGCACGCATGCTATGATCTTCCAATGACCCATCACCGCTCGTGCCCGTGAGGTGTGTGAAGGCACAGGGTCGCAGAAGCTTTGCTTTTGCAGCACCAAGCTTGTGGAATTCGACCTCGAAGCAAATCAGGGACTGCACCTCCCTTCGTACATTCAAAAGGCAGCTCAAGGCTCACTTCTACCGAGAGTGCTTCAACCTGTGACTTTTTAACTTCGATTCTTGTCACTTATGATATGTTCAAGTTCAAGTTCAAGTTTATTGATTTATATAGCACCATATTTATATGAACATATATTCTATGGTGCTTTACAAGAGTAATTTATACCCGACACACAAAACAAAACAAGGTAAAAATAAGAGGAAACAGGATTGTAAAAGAATGTAAAGATAATACAAAAGGACGATAAGACATACATGTACATATACATGTGACTGTGAAAATGACTAGCAGTTATATGCAATACCAAAGTAGTGAGTTTTGAGTTTACGTTTAAAATAGTTAAAGTCTGTAGTTGTTCGAAGATCAGTTGGCAAAGCGTTCCATAGTTTTGGTGCTGCAACCTCGTAGGATCGATCGCCCAAGGTCGAGTGATTTGACCTTGGAACGGACAAGGTGGCGTTGTTCTCAGAGCGGAGGCCATATCTCGACGATTTTCGAGTGAGCATACCCTTGATGTAAGGTGGAGCATCGCCGTACAGGGCTGTGTGGGTGATGACACACACCTTGAATTTGATGCGGAAGGCAACTGGAAGCCAGTGAAGCCTTTTCAAGGTCGGAGTGATGTGCTCGAACTTGCCGATCCTGCAGAGTATTCTTGCTGCCGTGTTCTGGACCATCTGTAGTTTTTTGATCAGGCATTTGGGTAAGCCAATCAGTAGGGCATTGCAATAGTCAATGTGACTATGCACTAGGGCATGTATGAGTTTTTCAGCAGTACTGGTGTCCATGTATTTCCGTATCTTGGCAATGTTGTATAGCTGGGCATAAGCCGCTCTGCACTTGATTTTGACATGATCCTCCATAGACATGTGTTTATTGAAATATGCCCCAAGGTTTCGAACACAGTCAGCGGCATGGACTGTACTATCGCCAATGGAGATGGACAGGCCACTGCACTTGGAAAGTTGTTGACGAGTTCCAAATACGATGTATTCTGTCTTGGAATCGTTCATTTTCAAATGCATGCTTTGCATCCAGGAACGTACATCGTCGACACACCGTTCCATGGATGCTCGTTCCACATCAAACGAAGATGCGAGACAGCTACTGTAGATCTGATGATCATCAGCGTAGACGTGAGCCTGCTTTGTATGACTCTCAATGATGTCGAATACAGGACTGGAGTAATTCGTGAATAACACTGGTCCAAGACAAGAACCTTGGGGCACACCTTGGTCCAGTGGTGACTTCGGAGATATGCTCTTGTTAATCGAAATGGTCTGTGACCGGCCATGGATGTACGAGTGCAGCCAATTCAGGGATGTACCGGATACACCATAGGTATTGTTCATAATGTTCATGAGTACACCATGGTCGACGGTGTCGAACGCAGCTGATAAGTCTTATCATTACGAGCTGGGTCACCAGCTGCTGGTCCATACTCATCAGGATGTCGGACTGCACTTTTAAAAGTGCAGTCTCTGTTGAATGTCCAGATCTGTACGCAGATTGATGACATGGTAGAGGAAAACCATTTTCTGCATGTTGGCGGAGTTGATTAGCAACTGTCCTCTCCGTTAGTTTAGAGACGTACTGGAGGTTTGATATTGGCCTGTAGTTCTTTGAGACAAGATCGAGACCAGGCTTTTTGAGAAGCGGAAACACTAGAGCGTTTTTCCAATCACTGGCGAATTTACCAGGAATGATGGAACAGTTAATCATATGTGTGAGTAACGGTAGAAATGCGTCGATGTGATCTTTCAGGACTTTCGTGGGGATTGGGTCCAAGGCACAGGTGGATGCTTTGGATTTACTCACAAGTTTTCTCACGTCATCTTCAGTGACTGGGGAGAATGTGAATAATTTGCACCGATCGTCAGTCCTGATTGGTACAGCTGCAGGTGCTGTCTCACCAATATCATCGCGTATGGTTCTGATTTTGTCGAGAAAGAAGCTAGCGAACGCACAAGCCAGACTTTCATTTGAGTCACTTGCAGGCAGTGGACTGGTACGTTTTTTATTAGGTTACCGGACCTTTGGTCCGATAACCTATTGGCATGGCGTTGCGTCCGTCGTCCGTCCGTCCGTCCGTCCGTCCGTCCGGCGTTAACATTTTTATCTTTAAAGTTAACGATCAAATCTTTCTGAAATTTTGCACAAAAATGCCTAAAAATATTTTGAGAAGGAGGTATTTTTTTGTTTTTTGATTTTCGCATTTTTTTCAAAATGGCGGCCGTTTTTGTCGAAAAACGCTCAATTTTGGACTTTGACGGCCATTTTCTCAAAAACTGTCTGATCAGTTTTGAGTTTTTGGTTTCAAAAGATTCCCCTCATATACCTCTGTGATATGTATAAGTTTGGTTGCCCTAAATCTGCCGGTTTTCGTGTGGCGGCCATTTTGAATTTTTGGCGGGTCGGCGAAAAAAATTTTTTTCGCCCCAGATCGCATTACTATCCATTTTGGGCCATTTCTAGAGCAAAAAAAAATTTTCACCCTTTGAAAAAAATTTTGGACTTAGAAAATTTTCGGCACTTTTTCCCTTCATAATGGGAGCTGTCCGGACTGTACTCATAGAACGCTTGAAGATAGAGCTTAGAAATTGGCACTTTCAAATGGGAAGTCATATATGGCGACTTGTGTGGTGACCTTGAATTTGACCTTGGATGACCTTGAAAGGTCAAAACAGCCATTTTTGGGTCGAAAAACGCTCAAATTTGCACCTGGTCTGTATTTTCTCAAAAACTCTCTGATCAGTTTTGAGATTTTTGCTTAAAAAGATTCCTCTTATATACCTCTGCGACGTGTATAAGTTTTGTTGCCCTTGAATCGCCGATTTCAGTGTGGCGGCCATTTTGAATTTTTGACGAGTCGGCGAAAAAAAAAATTTTCGCCCCAAATAACATTACTATCCATTTTGGGCCATTTCTAGGCAAAAAAAAATTTTCACCGTTTGAAAAAAATTTTGGACTTGGAAAATTTTCGGCACTTTTTTCCTTCATAATGGGAGCTGTCAGGACTGTACTCATAGAACGCTTGAAGATAGAGCTTAGAAATTGGCACTTTCAAATCGGAAGTCATATATGGCGACTTGTGTGGTGACCTTGAATTTGACCTTGGATGACCTTGAAAGGTCAAAACAGCCATTTTGGGGTCAAAAAAATGCCCAGATTTGCCTTTGTAGATGAAATGCTTGCAGATAGAGCTCCTGTTTGCATTATGAACATATAGGAAGACATATGGCACAACTAATGATGACCTTGAACTTGACGTCAGATGACCTTGAGTGCCAAATGTCTGACTTGGAATGTGTAAATT
Source organism: Terebella lapidaria (assembly GCA_949152475.1). NCBI lineage: Eukaryota > Metazoa > Annelida > Polychaeta > Terebellida > Terebellidae > Terebella > Terebella lapidaria. The sequence goes on along the minus strand of OX424555.1, from coordinate 50,103,456 downwards.
GACCTGAGCGGCCTAAACGATTCCACCCAACATATAGAATATCAAATGCCGCACACATACATGTAATGGTTACATCGAAGTTCATACGGATGACCTTGATTGGTAAATCCCAAGGTCATATGTTTACACTGCGAACCTTGATTGGTAAATCTCAAGGTCTGTTACCTGCCAATGCTGCCATGGCCAAACCAAAATTGTCCGGTAACCTATCTTAGCCTTTGGGCTAATTTTACAGAGGGTGTTGATGAGGTCGAACAACTTCCGGTGATCACTACCAGCACCAGAGATCAAACGAGACAAATGTTCCGTACGTTTTACATTAAGTGCGGCGACATATATGTTTCTTGCATCATGGAGAGCTTTCAAAGTCTCAGAAGTTCTGTTGTTCCTCCAAGACATCTCAGCCTTGCGTCTACAAGACTTCAGTGATTTTAGGTTTTGGTCAAACCAAGGGACACGCCGTCTCTCTATAATGGTTTTTGACTTGACCGGAGCATGTTTATCCAGAATTTGTTTCCGTTCATCATTATAGACCGTGCTGAGCTCGTCGATATCTGATAAGCACAACAGTTTGTCAGTGAGAGATACGACATCATAATCCAGGGCATTGAAGTCGATGCTTTTGAGTTTCCGATAGTCTATTTTAGTCACAGACAAAGGTGGCTCGGGGATGTCGATGTCGCAGCACACAAATATGTGATCAGACACCATGTGTTCAGCAACTGGATTGCTCAAGATCAGTTCGTCATTAGATCTGGTGATGATTAAGTCCAAGGTGTTTCCGAACTTATGAGTAGGGACTTGCACATGTTGTCTCAGGTTGAACAACTGTAGCAGGCTCGTGAAACGTTGACGGTAGTAATCAGCAGGATCATTAACATGGATGTTGAAGTCCCCTGCGATGACGAGATTGTTCGGAGTTTGAACAACTTCAGAGAGATAAGTCTCAAACTCGTCAATGAATCTGGAGGTGGTCACGGGATGGATTTCTGAGTATTGAAGACGATAGATGATGTGGACATCAATCTTGATGTTTTGGTGGAGCAGTTCATAATGGCAGTATTCACAAGAAGACATTGCGCCGTTTGATATGGATTTGCATTTAATCACAGACTTGTGTAGAATCCCCAATCCACCACCATGCTTAAAATTCATGTTTTCATTTCAAACACTTTTATTATACAATTTACTAGTCATTTCCATCAAATAACTGTTATTGTAAAGTGTCCTGATAATTGGACATGTTCAAATTGATAGGGCACTATAAATACAATGGTGTAATAATAATAATAATAATAATAATAATAATAATAATAATAATAGCTGGAAGGAACATTTACTTTCAAGCATCAAATGATTTCACAAAGAAGTATATAATGCCTTCATAGGCCCCTATTACAATAAAATAGATCACCATGGTAACCAGATGAGGCAAGCAAATATGAAAATCATCTATAGGCCTACACCATATATTTATATATATATATCAAATGCAATTTGTCTATTAATTGACAGTCATGGAAACAGTTATTTACACATTGTATGGCACATGTAGTCCTCTCGCCTATCGGTTATCAACTTATCACTTGGGTCCGATTTACTGGTAGACCTACATGTCTGCACTTTGTAACAAACGTCTCATAACCATGTATATTAATACATATCATATAAAAGATTTAGTTCTAATACAATGTGTTTATATGCCTTTATTGGAAGTGATTTGCCCCAAAGATTCCAGGAACTCATGATGTAGAATTAGGATGAAAAACTGTTGTATAGCACCTTTCTGGGTTGATGGTTGCCATGGCAACCAGTTTGTTGTCAGGGTATATTAAAAGATATCAACTGTCTTGGACACTTATAAACATATGTATGTGTCATATTTATTCAAATATGAGACATGGTGGGTGTACTTCATGATGAACCTGATGAGACAGGGTTGACCAGTGTTTTTGAAAATGTATTCAGATGCCTGTGAGTCGCTTCATAAAATATCCAGTCCCTGACGGGTCACCCCGAAAAAATTCCGGTGTCAAAGTGTTAACGCACATCAGACGGATTTTAATTAGAACATGTTCTAATCCGATCCAATAATCGGGAGTCGTGCCATACGTAAAAATTGGGTTGGATGACATGTTCCTACAATTCAATTTTTGTCGGGTTGGAAAATTGGATCCAATAAACGCATAGTAGTGAGAACCCCGCTTAAAGAGATCTAATTTGCTCTGTCCATTCTATGTTGTATTTCTATGATGTAAATAAGCACACGAACAAAACGTCTTGACAACTAGGGAAAATCGTATGATACTGATAAGCATGCGAACAAAACATTGTCATGCTTATTTACATGACCTTCATAATGGACCAATTAGAGCAACTGTTACAATCAGAACGATCCCATATAAACTGCAGCATGCGCATAGGCCACAAAATTAAATTTGGTCCAACAAAATTCACTCTTGTTCAACAAAATTCACTTTTGTCCAACAAAATTCACTTTTGTCCAACAAAATCGAAGTTGATGTACCAATTCTCAATTTTGTGGTACAAAATCAATTGTGTGGTGACAAAATTCAATTTTGTCCAACAAAATCGATGTCTATGTATAAATTCTCAATTTTGTGGTAGAAAATCAATTGTGTGTTGACAAAATTCAATTTTGTAATTATTATTTTCAATTTTGAGGGACAAAATCCATTTTTGTGACAAAAACACCTACTTTACACTTGGCGTCTCATAGTTTCTGCTGCTACCAGTACCTGTATAGAGACAGCCTGGCTTGGAGATCTGGCACTGAGCTACTTGACAAACTTGCCTAGTTTCACCCGAACTGTTGCTGAGTGAGTGATGTTCACATGAAACTTGTCTTTTACAACATGTAGAAAGGTGATTTTTCAAAGATAGCTAAGCTTGCTCCTTATCTATGTTTGCCTACAGATTTTCTGAACCACAGCTAATCCTAGTAACTGTAGGAAGGAATCTAAAGATGAGTTGAGGTATGCAGCATAATTTATTGCTTTTTGATAAGCTGTGGAATGATCAGAGATTGTGTAATGTTGGCAGATGATCAGGCAATGTAATCTCACAGAATTATAGGTACATGTACACAAATTCAGTGTTCCATTAATGTGAGGACAGAGTCTGTCATCACAGAATGTGCGATAAGAAAACATATTCAGAGTCCTGGGTGGGGAGATGGGTTTTATCAGTGGTCTGTGTCTTGATCTATCATCACCCCCAACCACCCCCACCCTCCTCCCCTCCCCCAAGTTACCCTGACACATTGAAGGTCTCGCTTTGTTTGAATACACTCCCGAGAGCAGATAGGCTGGCTCCTACGGGGATTAGTGCTGATTGTGGGCACCGAGGGGAGCTAGGGAGATGGATAGTGGGTCAGTTGGTCAGTGTTTGTGGCCGGGGTTTGTGGCCACTAGCCGGCTGGGGTAGCGAGGCTGCAGCCTTGAGAGTGTCCAGGGATTGGCTCCTGTATACATGGTATAGCATCCACACAGGCTGTGTGTTGATGACGTACAGTTACATGTACCAACTTCTTCCATACTCATTGGGTATACTTATAATCAATCGTACATGTACTGATGAACATGTTCCTTGTTCTATAAATGTCACTGGACTGGAGGGTTTGTGTTCAGCAATCATCCAGAGAGAGAAGAAAGTTTCCAAATACAATATGTATCCACTAGAACATTTAGGTAAACATGATACTAGACTCACACCCGGAAAGTTGGTGCAGAATAAAAACATCTGACTTCCCAAAGCACAGCACACAGCATTTAACCCCTTTTATGGGTGTAAGGCGCCGGATCAAAAAGGAAATGGGGGGGGGGTTGTCTGTCTGCCCCAGCTAGTACTTGTGTCTGTACTGGTGTGCTGCTCTAAAAGTGTCAAGGTTTTATGGAGCTAATATACCAGAGTCCAGAGCCACTTGGAAGTCTCCCACTGAAAGGCTCAGACATGTCTCATGTTTCCTGGAATTGTAGAAACACAAGTTTTTTGTTGTTTTATTTTGTTTCAATCATCAGCGTCAATGCAATCATACATGTATGTGATAATAAATTTTTGATACATGTATGTGATGTATATCATGATCAAGGAATACTGTTGTTCTATTTTTGTCAAATTTGTTCTGTAACAATATTTTGTATAATATAAATATATAGATAATATTATTAGTTGATCATTGACTAAAGATATCTGGGTCTGGACATCTTTTCTAGGTGCAAAACTTGCATGAATACCTGTAGATATTATGTAGATACACACAGTGGCAGGACAGTTCCAGAGGATTGCTACAGGACTGTATCCTCAGTACAGTGTAGTTATCAGTAGCTGGACAGTTCCAGGAGATTGCTACAGGACAGTATCCTCAGTACAGTGTAGTTATCAGTAGCTGGACAGTTCCAGGAGATTGCTACAGGACTGTATCCTCAGTACAGTGTAGTTATCAGTGGCTGGACAGTTCCAGGAGATTGCTACAGGACAGTATCCTCAGTACAGTGTAGTTATCAGTAGCTGGACAGTTCCAGGAGATTGCTACAGGACTGTATCCTCAGTACAGTGTAGTTATCAGTAGCTGGACAGTTCCAGGAGATTGCTACAGGACTGTATCCTCAGTACAGTGTAGTTATCAGTGGCTGGACAGTTCCAGGAGATTGCTACAGGACTGTATCCTCAGTACAGTGTAGTTATCAGTAGCTGGACAATTCCAGGAGATTGCTACAGGACTGTATCCTCAGTACAGTGTAGTTATCAGTGGCAGGACAGTTCCAGGAGATTGCTACAGGACTGTATCCTCAGTACAGTGTAGTTATCAGTGGCTGGACAGTTCCAGGAGATTGCTACAGGACTGTATCCTCAGTACAGTGTAGTTATCAGTGGCTGGACAGTTCCAGGAGATTGCTACAGGACTGTATCCTCAGTACAGTGTAGTTATCAGTAGCTGGACAGTTCCAGGAGATTGCTACAGGACTGTATCCTCAGTACAGTGTAGTTATCAGTGGCTGGACAGTTCCAGGAGATTGCTACAGGACAGTATCCTCAGTACAGTGTAGTTATCAGTGGCAGGACAGTTCCAGGAGATTGCTACAGGACTGTATCCTCAGTACAGTGTAGTTATCAGTGGCTGGACAGTTCCAGGAGATTGCTACAGGACTGTATCCTCAGTACAGTGTAGTTATCAGTGGCTGGACAGTTCCAGGAGATTGCTACAGGACTGTATCCTCAGTACAGTGTAGTTATCGGTGGCTGGACAGTTCCAGGAGATTGCTACAGGACTGTATCCTCAGTACAGTGTAGTTATCAGTAGCTGGACAGTTCCAGGAGATTGCTACAGGACTGTATCCTCAGTACAGTGTAGTTATCAGTGGCTGGACAGTTCCAGGAGATTGCTACAGGACTGTATCCTCAGTACAGTGTAGTTATCAGTGGCTGGACAGTTCCAGGAGATTGCTACAGGACTGTATCCTCAGTACAGTGTAGTTATCAGTAGCTGGACAGTTCCAGGGGATTGCTACAGGACTGTATCCTCAGTACAGTGTAGTTATCAGTAGCTGGACAGTTCCAGGAGATTGCTACAGGACTGTATCCTCAGTACAGTGTAGTTATCAGTGGCTGGACAGTTCCAGGAGATTGCTACAGGACTGTATCCTCAGTACAGTGTAGTTATCAGTGGCTGGACAGTTCCAGGAGATTGCTACAGGACTGTATCCTCAGTACAGTGTAGTTATCAGTTGCAGGACAGTTCAATTTGTCAGTGTATGGGACAAAGTCTGAAGAAAGCCTCACAATGCCTGGCTGCTGTGGTCATGGAACTCTCTACATAAGCCACCACTCACCGGTCTGTTCCTTGATCACATACCTCAGGCCAGGACACTGGGCAGAAGGTAGTCTAGGTATAGTCATAAAATGGCCTACGTTATGATTATCAATAACGGTTTGCTTGATTAATATGCCACTCATATTTGCTGATGTGCAATATAGCTATAAGTAAATGACTTGGGGGTCAGAACCGATAGAGATTCATTGGAGCTAGTGATATCTATAAATATTATTCACTCGACACGCATCCTTCTCGATGATTGGTCTATTTATACCACGTGTCACACCCAAATACTGTATGTTGGATCCCGAAATGGTATATTCCATTCGTGTATAAAACAGCGCAACAGCCTCGGCTAATCAGCATGTCTGTTCCATTTTAAAAAGGTATATATTGGATCCGTGTCGTGTATATGGGATTCCTATATTGGACGGTGCTGCGATAGCAGCCAATCAGCTTGCTTGTTACAAATAAGGTCATCCTGCCAGTTTTGGTTCAATGTGTTCATCAGTTTATCGTCCGCGAGACCTAAATCATTTAAAAGCACTCATAAAATGCAAATAAAATAACTGACTATTTGGTTTTATTATTAGTATCTAGCATAGATGCGATGTCGTTAATAATATAGCAAAGATTGGATGCTGGTCGTCCAATACAGAGTTTACGGGATTCAGAAAAACTGTTCTGAATCTCGTAAACTCTGTATTGGACCCCCATCATCCAATATTTGTATAATAGCATTACTATTGGTGTAGTATAAGTTTTTGATATATTGTCATATTGAAAAAAATGTTGGTGTAATTTGAAGCCACCTCAAAGAGTATAAAGTTTTGACACAGTGGGTTTGGACAACTTGAATGTTTAAATTTAAAGATGATTCAAAAGACATGCTGTACATAGTGTGTATACTTCACAGCCAAAGGACAAAGACATGCTTTCAGGCATCAACAAAGAACATCACTTGTTCACACAGTTTGAAAGGGAAATGGTAAATTATATATATTTGAATGTTTATCTAGTGTGAATCTGATATTGCTCTTCCCTCCACATATAATTCCAAATTTATGCGATCATGACAATTATCATTTGCATATAATTATAAATCACTGGATGTGTTAATGACATTCAAGTGTAAGTTTGTATGAGTTGGAAATTCTGTACCTTTTTGAAAATTCTGCATTGCCACAGGCACATGTTTTTGTAGGAATGTTTTCTTGAAGAAGGAACTGGACCTCTAGTTGTTCCTGTTGCTCATTTTGCCTTATGACCTGAGAACAGTGAGAAAGATAAGGAAAAGGCAAAAATAAAAGAAAACTATGAGTGTAAAAAAGATTTTTGCCGTTTTGGTGATGACTTTTGGCACTATTAATAGGTGTACTATCATGTTACCATGGTTACCTACCACACACATATACATGTTACTGTATATACCTCAGGCTGCTAGAGCTGACAGGTTGCATGATGTGCCTCTGTGGAGACTTAATGAAGTAGGACTTCATGGCACCAAAGTTAGAAACGAAAAAAATGGTCAAGCACAAAAAATAAAATGTTATGGTCCGGCTTTTGTCAGATCAGAACTTTTACGAATAAATATTCTGTCTGATTCTTGGCTGTTAAGTAGTGATGGGACGATCATCGACTCTAGTCGAAAGTCGGTCGTTTGCTATGAAAATTCACGCGCTCGATTATGTATTTGGAGCTCGATTTTCATCAATGCGTTAAAGTACGGTAGTTGCTTTCCGATCTATTTCTTACCCATCTGCCCGGTGCTGTGCATTTCGTACCATCAATTATTTGGATCCATGCATGTACTTAACGAAGGGCGAACGTTATGATTTGGATCGAATTTAACGGAGTGCGAAGTGTTTGGTTGTGAGCACTGGGTGGGTATGATTAGTTAACTGGAAAAAAGATGGCAGAGAGCAATCAAAACTTAGAAGAAATCTGTGATCACTGAACTAAACTACATAATATATTCATATTAGTAAATACTGATTGACATTATCCAAACCGATTATTAATCGATCATTGGTTACTTTCATCAAACCGATGATCGATTATGAAATCCAAACCGACTCCCATCACTACTGTTAAGACAGTTTTCTGCAGGAAAAAACTATCTGTAAAGCCATTTAAGTTCGCTTCCACAAGTTTTCGCGTTTTTGGGATCAGGCCATGTTCATGGCCATTTAATTTCGCGGTTTGGTCGTTTTGAACAATTTCTTCATAACAATGTGGGTTGTCATCAAGAATGTTTCCTGTCCATTTAAATTCGTGATTTTTTGGATTCGCGAAAGTACATTATGAAAATAATTGACCTTGGGAGTAAACTAGTAAGAAAGTTCAAAAAGGTAATTTCATTCCATTAGCAAATAGTATCTTGTCTTGAGTCTCACACTTGCATCAGTTGGTGTATGTATGGTCATGTGGACAGGTGTCCTCTTCTTGTAGGCCTAATGCTAAACAGTATACCATATATTAGGTACTGCTATGGCATGGTTGCAAAGTGATATGTAAAATATCTGGTGCTATTTAAACGAACTGTTGTATTTCATGTTGTGAAAAAGGGTAAAATGACACAACTAGGTGAGTGTGTTTTCCATCACGACGGAAAAATTGAGTTTGAACTGGCAGAAGAATACAAAAGAGAGCACGAGACCAAGGGTTGAGTGCTTTCTGATGTTCTTTTGCCAGTTCAAACGAGATCTTTCCCATGTGTTGGAAAACACACGAAACACGTTTTGCTTTTAGGTTACCAGACCTTTGGTCCGATAACCTATTGGCGTGGCCTTGCGTCCATCGTCCGTCCGTCCGTCCGTCCGACGTCCGTCTGTCAACAATTTTATCTTTTTCTCTAATTTATGCACAAGACTCCCCTCACATACCTCTATGATGTGTATAAATTTTGTTGTCCTTGAATCGCCGCTTTTCGTGTGGCGGCTATTTTGAATTTTTGACGAGTCAACGAAAAGGATTTTTTGGGCCCCAAATCGCATTACTATCTATTTTGGGCCCTTTCTTGGCAAAAAAAAAAAAAATTTGCCCAAATTTGTCTCTACGGATGAAATGCATGTAGATAGAGCTTAAGTTTGCATTATGAACATATAGGAAGTCATATATGGAACACATGATGACCTTGATCTCGACCTTGGATGACCTTGAGTGTCTGCATTACATTTCTGACGTGAAATCTGTAAAGTGGCCTCTGAGGCTTAAACACTTGCACATACAGGTTAGGATTGTGTATAAGCCTATAGAAAGTCATGTATATATGGCACATGTTTTTGTGACCTTGAACTTGACCTTAGACGACCTTGAAGTCCAAATATCAAAATCACGCCTGACCTGGCATGTGTAAACTGGCCTCTACAGACGAAATGCTTGTTGATAAAGCTTATATGTTTGTATTATGAACATACAGTCATATGCAGCATACCCAATAGAGACATTGAAATTCACAAAGATGACCTAGACTAGTAAATCTCAAAGGCATATGTCACCTGCAATGCTTGAAACCAAAATTGTCCGGTAACCTATCTTAGCCCTTGGGCTAATTTTCATCACATGCTATGAATTTATGATTCTGAAATATTTGAAAACCCAACCCCTGTAAATTGAAGTGAAATTGTACCAAAGATTGCAAGAACTTCTTACAATCTTTTATTGTACTCAAGGACCCCTTCTACTCATGATTAGAAGACCCGTGAACGTGAGCGTTGCTGGGAAACAGTATAAATAATGCAGATTACCAGGTCGTCAAATACTTTGTATTATGACGTCACAGTGATTGTACGTTTTCTGCATGGTTATATGTTACCAAGGCTGAATCGCGTGATATTTCATTATGTGAAGCAAAAATGTGGAGAAAAAATAGTGTAATTCATAGCATGTGAAAAATATGTGTCTCCATGATCATTTGCATACTAGTATTGTTTTTATTACAGCACTGCTTCCCAAAGACCTGAGACTGTACCTGAACACGCGTTTTGAGAAAAACTCACTTGATCATGAACTACAGCAGAAGATTCGTGACAATGTCTACAAACGCACTGTGCCTTGTGAGTGAATCTCTTAGATACAATATATTACCTCTCTCCTCAAAAAATGAAAACTGTACCAAGTAAGTAAGTACCTTTCAATAATCATAATGTTTCAAATAGGGATAGTTGTCACGGAAGCAAGCCAAAGTAGTGGAACATTATGATGTATCCTGAAATTTTATATCATAATGCAACAGTGTTCATACTGTCCATATCATGCCATCCACTCACTATCTGGAAGGTGTCTGGCATTTCAGCAGAAATGCCTTTATGGTTTTAGCAGAATATATATTTTTTTTTTTTGCCGTTTTTGGTCTTCGGACAATAACTTTAGTTTGCCTTGAAGGAACCTTGTCGAATTTTCACCACTAGTCACTAGAAATGATATGTGAAAGAACCCTATTCGGCTCCGAGGTCTGTGAGGTCCGTGAGGATGAAATCATGACTGATTTTGAGACTTGATTTTCTCGAAAAATATTCAGGAAATAGTTGCAGAACTCTGCATGGAAGTTCATATACTACCAGGGAAGAACCCTATTAGTTTTGGGATCGATCCGTCAAACGACCTCTGACCTAGAGGTCAAAATAATTTTTTGCTGATCCATCCTTGAGGCTTCCTGCATATCTCAGACAGAAACAGTGTGTCTTAGAGCGAAACGGACGTTATTTTCGGACTCGCCGCCCTAGACAAACATGTCTATCTTCTTTTTTTAGGTTACCGGACCTTTGGTCCGATAACCTATTGGCATGGCGTTGCGTCCGTCGTCCGTCCGTCCGTCCGTCCGTCCGTCCGTCCGTCCGTCCGTCCGTCCGTCCGTCCGTCCGTCCGGCGTTAACATTTTTATCTTTAAAGTTAACGATCGAATCTTTCTGAAATTTTGCACAAAAATGCCTAAAAATATTTCGAGAAGGAGGTATTTTTTTGTTTTTTGATTTTCGCATTTTTTTCAAAATGGCGGCCGTTTTTGTCGAAAAACGCTCAATTTTGGACTTTGACGGCCATTTTCTCAAAAACTGTCTGATCAGTTTTGAGTTTTTGGTTTCAAAAGATTCCCCTCATATACCTCTGTGATATGTATAAGTTTGGTTGCCCTAAATCTGCCGGTTTTCGTGTGGCGGCCATTTTGAATTTTTGGCGGGTCGGCGAAAAAAATTTTTTTCGCCCCAGATCGCATTACTATCCATTTTGGGCCATTTCTAGAGCAAAAAAAAATTTTCACCCTTTGAAAAAAATTTTGGACTTAGAAAATTTTCGGCACTTTTTCCCTTCATAATGGGAGCTGCCCGGACTGTACTCATAGAACGCTTGAAGATAGAGCTTAGAAATTGGCACTTTCAAATGGGAAGTCATATATGGCGACTTGTGTGGTGACCTTGAATTTGACCTTGGATGACCTTGAAAGGTCAAAACAGCCATTTTTGGGTCGAAAAACGCTCAAATTTGCACCTGGTCTGTATTTTCTCAAAAACTCTCTGATCAGTTTTGAGATTTTTGCTTAAAAAGATTCCTCTTATATACCTCTGCGACGTGTATAAGTTTTGTTGCCCTTGAATCGCCGATCTCAGTGTGGCGGCCATTTTGAATTTTTGACGAGTCGGCGAAAAAATTTTTTTTCGCCCCAAATAACATTACTATCCATTTTGGGACATTTCTAGGCAAAAAAAAATTTTCACCCTTTGAAAAAAATTTTGGACTTGGAAAATTTTTGGCACTTTTTTCCTTCATAATGGGAGCTGTCAGGACTGTACTCATAGAACGCTTGAAGATAGAGCTTAGAAATTGGCACTTTCAAATGGGAAGTCATATATGGCGACTTGTGTGGTGACCTTGAATTTGACCTTGGATGACCTTGAAAGGTCAAAACAGCCATTTTGGGGTCAAAAAATGCCCAGATTTGCCTCTGTAGATGAAATGCTTGCAGATAGAGCTCCTGTTTGCATTATGAACATATAGGAAGACATATATGGCACAACTAATGATGACCTTGAACTTGACGTTGAGATGACCTTGAGTGCCAAATGTCTGACTTGGAATGTGTAAATTGACCTGAGCGGCCTAAACGATTCCACCCAACATATAGAATATCAAATGCCGCACACATACATGTAATGGTTACATCGAAGTTCATACGGATGACCTTGATTGGTAAATCCCAAGGTCATATGTTTACACTGCGAACCTTGATTGGTAAATCTCAAGGTCTGTTACCTGCCAATGCTGCCATGGCCAAACCAAAATTGTCCGGTAACCTATCTTAGCCTTTGGGCTAATTTTTTTAGGTTACCGGACCTATGGTTCGATAACCTATTGCCGTCGCGTTGCGTCCATCGTCTGTCGTCCGACGTCCATCGTCCGTCCACATTTTTAGCTTACCGGCCCTTTGGGCCGATAAGCTATTATCGTGGTTTTTCGACCGTCGTCGGTCCGTCGTCCGTCCGGATCTGTAACTTTTTTTTGGCATGATGAATTTCCCCATAAATTTGTCAGAATATACCTTAGGCCAATATCTAAAAACGTTTTTTAAATTTTTTTGATTGAATCGTTTTTGCCGATTTGGCGGCCATTTTTGACGAAAAATTGCCAATTTTGGACTTTGGTGACCATTTTCTCAAAAACTGTCTGATCAGTTGTGAGATTTTTGTTTCAACACATTCCTCTCATGTACCTCTATGACATGTATACGTTTCGTTGCCCTTGAATCGCCGGTCTGCGTGTGGCGGCCATTTTGATTTTTTAGCTTACCGGCCCTTTGGGCCGATAAGCTATTGTCGTGGTATTTCGTCCGTCGTCCGTCCGTCGTCCGTCCGTCGTCCGTCCGTCGTCCGTCCGGGTCTGTAACTTTTTTTTGACGTGATGAATTTCCCCATAAATTTGTCAGAACATACCTTGGGCCAGTATCTAAAGACGTTTTTTTAATTTTTTTGATTGAATCGTTTTTGCCGATTTGGCGGCCATTTTTGACGAAAAATTGCCAATTTTGGACTTTGGAGGCCATTTTCTCAAAAACTGTCTGATCAGTTTTGAGATTTTTGTTTCAAAACATTCCTCTTATGTACCTTTATGATGTGTATAAGTTTCGTTGCCCTTGAATCGCCGGTCTGCGTGTGGCGGCCATTTTGATTTTTTGACGGTTCGGCGAAAAAAAAATTTTTTGTCCCAAATCAAGTCACTATTCGTTTTGAGCCATTTCCAGCAAAAAAAAAAAAAAATTTTTTTTGCCCATTGAAAAATTTTTTGGACTTAGAAAATTTCACCCAATTTTCCTTCATAATGGGAGCTGTGCAGAGTAAACTCATAGAACACTTGAAGATAGAGCCTAAGTAATGGCACATTCAAATGGGAAACCATATATTGCGGTTTGAGTGATGACCTTGAATTTGACCTTCAATGACCTTGGAAGGTCAAAACGACCTTTTTTTGTCGAAAAATGACCAATTTTGGACTTGATGGCCATTTTCTCAAAAACTGTCTGATCAGTTTTGAGATTTTTCTTTTAAAACATTCCCCTCATGTACCTCTATGATGTGTATAAGTTTCGTTGCCCTTGAATTGCCGGTCTGCGTGTGGCGGCCATTTTGATTTTTTGACGGGTCGGCGAAAAAAAATTTTTTTGTCCCAAATCAAGTCACTATTCGTTTTGAGCCATTTCCAGCCAAAAAAAAAAAATTTCACCCAATTTTTCCTTCATAATGGGAGCTGTGCGGAGTAGACTCATAGAAGACTTCAAAATAGAGCCTAAGTATTGGCACATTCAAATGGGAAATCATATAATGCGGTTTGAGTGATGACCTTGAATTTGACCTTCAATGACGGCCTTGTAGCGCATGACACACCGGTACCCGTAAGATCACCGAAGTTAAGCAACGCTAGGCGTGGGTAATACATGGATGGGTGACCCTGTTTGTGCATTCACCTGCGCTGCTGTATGCTGTTCACCCAAACAGTATAATTGGGCACCTGGCAATAGACAGAGATGGCAATTGTGTATGCACAGTTTCCCTGCGCCAAATAATGGCTGCACATGGAGCTGTATGCCTCCCAGGAGGTTGAGTATGTGTCGGAGTGAACAGGTCTGCCGGGGATAATAATTGTGCAGTCAGAGAGACCGACTTGAGTTGGTGATCCTAGACTATAAAATGCTCATTATTATAATGACCTTGGAAGGTCAAAAACGATGAAATTTGTCTTTGGTGGCCATTTTGTCTAAATCTATTCAGACAGTTTTTCTCAAAATCATGTATAAGATTCTCTTTATGTACCTTTGTGATGTGTAATTTGATTTCGTACTATAGTCCATACAGAAAATGTGTTTCCAGCAACATTTACGAACATTTTTTGACAATTAGAGTTCAAGATCAGTGTAACAATGTATATGTTGGAAAATCAATACTCTGCGTTTCTCATGATTGCCGGTAAGCTACAGCACCCTTGGTGCTATGTTTGAGGGGTTGGCGAAAAAAAAATTTTTTGTCCCAAGTCAAGTCACTATTCGTTTTGAGCCATTTCCAGCAAAAAAAAAAAAATTTTTTTTTTGGCCATTGAAAATTTTTTGGGACTTGGAAAATTTCACCCAATTTTTCCTTCATAATGGGAGCTATGCAGAGTAATCTCATAGAACACTTCAAGATAGAGCCCAAGTATTGGCACATTCAAATGGGAAATCATATATTGCGGTTTGAGTGGTGACCTTGAATTTGACCTTCAATGACCTTGAAAGATCAAAACGACCTTTTTTGTCGAAAAAACGATGAATTTTGCCTTTGGTGGTCATTTTCTCGAAATCTATTCAGACAGTTTTCTTCAAAATCATGTATAAGATTCTCCTTTTGTACCTTTGTGATGTGTATAAGTTTTGTTGCCTTTGAATCGACTGCCTGTGAAAATTTGTCATTAATGAAAAAGATCTTTCAAGATGTAACTTGATTCCGTATTATAGTACATACAGAAAATGTGTTTCTATCAACATTTACGAAGATGTTTTAACATTAACATCAGTGTAACAATTTATATGTATTCAGTATTCTACTCAATTCACATGATTGCCGGTAAGCTACAGCACCCTTGGTGCTATGTTTTTTTAGTTTTTTTATTTTCGCATTTTTCTCAAAATGGCGGCCATTTTTGACGAAAAATGGCCAATATGGCCATTTTCTCAAAAACTGTCTGATCAGTTTTGAGATTTTTGTTTCAAAATATTCCCCTTATGTACCTTTATAATGTGTATAAGTTTTGTTGCCCTTGCTAATCACCGGTCTCCGTGTGGCGGCCATTTTGAATGTTTGACGGGTCAGCGAAAAAAAAAATGTTCGCACCAAATCGCATTACTATCCATTTTGGGCCATTTCTAGGCAAAAAAAAAAATTTCACCCTTTGAAAAAAATTTTTGACTTGTTTTTTTTTTTGAAATTCTCGGCACTTTTTTCCTTCATAATGGGAGCTGCCCGGACTGTACTCATAGAACGCCTGAAGATAGAGCTTAGATATTGGCACTTTCAAATGGGAAGTCATATATGGCGACTTGTGTGGTGACCTTGAATTTGACCTTGGATGACCTTGAAAGGTCAAAACAGCCATTTTTGGGTCGAGAAATGCTCAAATTTGCACCTGGTCTGTCTTTTCTCGAAAACTGTCTGATCAGTTTTGAGATTATTGTTTCAAAATATTCCCCTTATGTACCTTTATGATGTTTATAAGTTTTGTTGCCCTTGAACCGCCAGTCTCCGTGTGGTGGCCATTTTGAATTTCTGACGGATCGGCGAAAATATAATTTTTTGCCCCAAATCGCATTACCATCCATTTTGGGTCATTTCTAGGCAAAAAAATTTTTTCACCCTTTGAAAAAAATATTGGGACTTACACTTTTTTCCTTCATAATGGGAGCTGCCAGGACTGTACTCATAGTACGCTTGAAGATAGAGCTTAGATATTGGCACTTTCAAATAGGAAGTCATAGATGGCGATTTGGGAGGTGACCTTGAATTTGACCTTTGATGACCTTGAAAGGTCAAAACAGCCATTTTGGGGTAAAAAAAATGCCCAAATTTGCCTCTACAGATGAAATGCATGTAGATAGAGTTTCAGTTTGCATTATGATCGTATAGGAAGTCATATATGGAACAACTAATGATGACCTTGATTTTGACCTTGGATGACCTTGAGTGCTAAATGTCTGGCTTGAAATCTTGAAAGTGGCCTCTGAAGTATAACTTGAACTTGACCTTAAAGACCTTGATGGGCAAATCTCAAAATCTGAAATTGGCCTCTACACACGAAATACTTGTTGATGAAGCTTATATGTTTGTATTATGAACATATGAAGTCATATGCAGCATACCCAATGGAGACATTGAAATTCACAAAGATGACCATGACTGGTAAATCTCAAAACCATATGTCACCTACAATGCTTAAAACCAAAATTGTCCGGTAACCTATCTTAGCCCTTGGGCTAATTTTTATCTTGGCCGAGGTCCGTGAGGTCTGTGAGGATGAAATTAAGGCTGATTTTGAGACTTGGTTTCCGGATGATAACTCGAAAAATATTCGGGCAATAGTTGCAGAACTTTGCAATGAGGTTTATATACCACCAGGGAAGAACCCTATTGATTTTGGGATCGATCTCGGAAACAGTACGTCGTAGAGCGAAACAGACATTATTTTCGGACTCGTTGCCTTAGACAAACATGTCTTCAGGGTATTACGGATGAACTTTGACCTTGACCCGCAATTTTTTTGCTGAGTCGGCATTTTTCATTTTCATTGATATTTCGGAACCGGTGCGTCACAAAGCGACACGGACGTTATTTTTGGACTCGATCCCTAGACAAAAAATTAATATGTCTAATGGGTATTAGAGATGAACTTTGACCTCATTTTCGTCGATATCTTGGAAACAGTGTGTCGTAGAGCCCATGGTAAACATGTTATAAATATTATAAATTAGTCTTAACACCGAAATGCCTCCAAGGCATCTTAAGGCCTTAACATCTAGTTTATTCCATCATCACTGATGGTGCTTCATCAGACAAACACAATGTTTGAGGTTCTACTCTCATGACAGCTTGTGGATTGCAGAAACATAAGGTTTTTTTAGTCCCATCCTATGAACCTTTAGTATCAGTGGTATTATGATAGTGGTTAGTGTTGTTGCATAACAAAACAACAACCTTGAAATCAACAATCATTTTAAACACCCAAGTAACATGAGTAAGTTGTGTGTTACTTTGTGATCTGCATCAATAATTGTTAAAAAGAAATATCAGCAATTTTTGGTATCAGAAATGTTCATTGGAGCCATTTGTCATGGATCAACATCGGTGATCATGAAGATAGCCAGTGAATCCTAATGCTGGCTGATTTACTATGTGGATGTCTGTGATAATCATAATAATAGTGATTCGTGGGGTCTATTTCATGTGGAAATCTCTCTTTCAACAACATGGTGAATTTGTCTGTTTTGAAATGTGTGTTTGTGGCATTGAGTGAACTGGCAGTGGGGATTTCCTTACTTGAAGCTCGACAGTGCCACTGTCAGATAGATATAAGTGGGTCTTTGCTCCGTAATCTGCCATTGATTGTCAGGGCTACAGAGATTGTGGGGAGCGGTATGTCTGCCACAGCCCGTCGCACTAGTATTTGCTGGCTGAAACGTTCTCAGCACAGTAACGGCAAGGCTTTAACAGGCTGGCAAAAAGTCGACCAACGAGGGACCCTTTGATGAGAAGCCTGCTTCATTGCTGCTTCCCGTGTCTCCGTGCCTCGTGTCTCTGTCCCTCCCCTGCTAAGACTACATGCCGTGTGTTGAGATTACAGGGTTGAATGATGCTCAAGGAAAACTGTGCAGAATACCGACAGATAGCATGGAAGGGGAGACTGCAAATGTCTTTGTGTGTTGATGAACACAATGGGATTAATCGAGTCCAACTTTCTGTTTACAATGAACAAAACTGACCTTACTGCTGGTCAAGTTACAGTCGACTCAGTTGTAGAAATATTGTGCTTTGTCAGATACGAGCGATACAGAGTAAGCATGTCGTGGAAAAGGGACGGTTATGAGATCCTGTTGCGGGGTGACATTATAGAATGCCATATTCCGTGCTCAGTGTTGTCCAGAGAGACACATGGAGGTCAACACTTGCTTGGTACCACCAAGGATATCAAACAACATGAACAAGTCAAGCCAAATCATTCAAACTTCGCAAGAGACTTGGACAACAGCAACCTGGTGTTGTCATCCTGGCAAAGGAAAGAGGACCCTAAAATTCAAATACTAATGGCAGACAGCAGGCTTTCTAATGTAAATTTTGTGGGTCATTACAATTTTCACAGTCCAGAAAGTACTGACTTGTCCGGAGATGAATTTTCAGAACTTGATCGTAATAGTTTGAGTGACAGTAGTAATACTTCCAGAAGTCATTATGAAGGATGTCAACATATTGGGCAGTGGAGTTCCAAAATTACACAGAGATCTGATGATAAACCACTGAAATCAGAACATTGCAATGTATCTGACGACTTGGATTTCAGCTGCCCAAGTGACCAATGGCCAGAAATTCACTGCACTTGCAAGTTGGACCATGCAGTTTCGGCTTTGTTCCCTGCTGACAGTAATCTCATGAGTAATATCAGCTGGACCAATGTTTGTTATTCGCAGCAATTGGAACAGCGACAGGAAAATAATTACCTGTGCAAGGAACGAGACAAGAGATGCAATGTTTCTCCTAACAATTCAATGATACAGAGGGAGGACATGTTTTCTGAGGTGTTGCTGTGTGGAATTCCCATTGGGGTTGTCTATTTGCAAAGTCCACGAGTCCCAGGTGAATATAAATTACTCGGCTATGAATGTTGCATCACACATTTACATCGGAACAAAGCTAACATTTTCATGCTGCCAATAGAAAGCCAGTACTGGTAATGGAAAGAAAAATAGATGCTAGTCAGCAAAGCTATCTCTTTCATCTCGTGCACAAAAATAACTGTTAATAACTGTTAATTCTTGCATCCATACTTTTGCATGGCTTGTGTTCTTCATATTTCAAGTCCGTTCTTGAAATTCATTATTTTGGCAGTTTGTACTGTGCCTTCGAGGACTGTCAGTTCCTGTTATCTGACAAGTAAACGAGAGCCCCTAGGGCACCCACTTGCCGGAATGCATATGCATGATACTTCTGTACGACTAACACTTTCCGATATATAGCCCGATTTTGATAATTGACGTTTTACGTCATGACGTCATTTATGTTGCATGTAGTGTGTCGAAACTCGGTATATGAGTGGGTATTAATATTCCACATACGTGTTTACAGTTACAGTCAAATATCTCCAAATTTGAGTGCACTGTACATGTTTGAAAGTTTGCTGAAACGTCGAAAAATTGGTATGAGAGGCTTTACGTTTATGACGTCATAGTGGAAAATCTATCATGGTGGAAAAGTGTAAGACAATTCCCTCCTAAACCAAAATTCGAACTTTCCAATGGTGCAATCCGCTTCTGTGTTCGACAAATACTTTCCAATATATAACCCCATTTTGAAAATTGACGTTTTACGTCATGACGTCATTGACGTTGCATGTAGCGTGTTGAAACTCGGGATATGGCTGCGTACTGATATTCCACATAAGTTTTCACAATTATAGTTCAATATCTTCAAATTTGGGTACACTGTGATGCTTGAAAGTTTGCTGAAAAGTCGAAAAATTGGTATGACAAGCCTTACGTTTATGACGTCATAGCGGAAAATCAATCATAGCGAAAAAGTATCGGACAGTACCCTACTAAACCAAAATTCAACGAGCTTTCCAATGGTGCAATCCGTTTCTCTGTACAACAAATATTTTCCGATATAGAGCCCCATTTTCAAAATTGACGTTTGACGTCATGACGTCAGTGTCGTTGCACGTAACATCTTGAAACTCGATACATTGCTGGGTATTAATATTTCACTTGTGTCCTCATGATTACAGTCAATTTACTTCAAATTTGAGAACAATGTGGATGCTTGAAAGTTTGCTGAAAAGTCGAAAATTTGGTATGACAGGCCTTACGTTTATGACGTCATAGCGGAAAATCTATCATGGCGGAAAAGTATCGGACAGTACTCTCCTAAACCAGAATTCAACGAGCTTTCCAATGGTGCAATCCGTGTTTCTTTATGACAAATACTTTACGATATATAGCCCCATTTTCAAAATTGACGTTTGACGTCATGACGTCATCATCGTTGCACGTAACGTCTTGAAACTCAATACATTGCTGGGTATTAATATTCCACGTGTGTCCTCAAAATTACAGTCCAATAACTTTAAATTTGAGAACACCGTGGATGTTTGAAAGTTTGCTGAAAAGTCGAAAATTTGGTATGACAGGCCTTACGTTTATGACGTCATAGCGGAAAACCTATCATGGCGGAAAAGTATCGGACAGTACTCTCCTAAACTAGAATTCAACGAGCTTTCCAATGGTGCAATTCGCGTTTCTTTACGACAAATACTTTACGATATATAGCCCCATTTTCAAAATTGACGTTTGACGTCATGACGTCATTGTCGTTGCACGTAACGTTTTGAAACTCAATACATTGCTGGGTATTAATATTTTACGTATGTCCTCATGATTTCAGTCAAATTACTTCAAATTTGAGAACACTGTGGATGTTTGAAAGTTTGCTGAAAAGTCGAAAATTTGGTATGACAGGTCTTACGTTTATGACGTCATAGCGGAAAATCTATCATGGCGGAAAAGTATCGGACAGTACTCTCCTAAACCAGAATTCAACGAGCTTTCCAATGGTGCAATCCGCTTCTCTCTACGACGAATACTGTCCTATATATAGCCCCATTTTAAAAATTGACGTTTCACGTCGTGACGTCATTGATGTTCAACCGATCCAGAAAAAAATTCACAGTATGATGCATGATATCAACGTATATAGGTGTGCTAAATTTCAGAGGTATCGGCTCAAATATGACTGTGGTGTGAATTTTTGAAAATTCGCCAATGATGAGAGATAGGGTTTTTTTGAGTTTTCAAGAATTTTTGGTGACGTCATCAATTGACCGATTTCTCCCAAAAAGGGAGGTTCAGGTCCGACAAGGAATATCTATCCAATAAAAAAAATTCGGAATGATAGCTTAAAAATTGTGGCCCCTAGGCCGCGCACAACCAAACAAACAAACACACAAACAAACCAACTGACCAACATACTTGCCGAAATCGAAGATTCCGGCAAGTAATCAAAGGGCGACAGTCATGGAAAAAAACTTCAGGAATATATGAGCTGGCCCTGCCAGGTCCAATATTCATGGTGATGTGATAATTTGGTCAAGGTTTTGCAGTTGGCTAATCATTTAGAAAATTTCTGCACACTTTGGAAATTGGCTCTAAGCTATTGATCCTGTCTGGCCAGAAATTCCCATCCTGCTAGTGCAATTGTGTCAGCAGTTCCTTTGAACAGCCGTTTAATAACTTTTCTTTGATGGGATTTCAGTACCTGCTTTATCATGTTTATAATCATCACGGTATTCACCTGAATTTTTCTTGAATTCGATTTTCAGGATTGATTATCAAAAAAAACAAACAGAAATGTAGACAGGGCCTTATTATCCGTGTTAATGGTCCTCGACTCCCAAGGATAGGGATCAGAACATGGGTTTTGCGATATTTGAGTTTATTCTATACATCACCAATCTAAACTACTACATGCTCCTTTACGATCCTGAGGATCGTTCTGGATAGAAAATTCGCGTGATTGAATCTAGGCACGATCGTCTGCCTCATGACTCCGCTCCTTTTCCCGCCAAAACCGCCACGCACCTGCGCGCGCGCATGTGCAGCAACTTCACTTTCCGTCCACCGCGATTTCTGCTTGGCAGCTGTGGATTTGTTCTCCCGGTGTAATCGTGGAATTTAGTCTGCAAACTACTCATTTGCGATATATTCTTACAGAATTTCATCAGGGTTTCAATGGACATCGATTTGTGTCTACCGTATTTATTCAATTAATTCGAACACCAAAAATTATTGAAGACAATAGTTTTCAAATTGACTCGTTTAGTTCGAACAGGCAAATGTACGATCAAAATTTTGATTGAAACAACGAACGAAATCAACTTGTCAGATGCCAAAACTGACAACTCACCAGGCTGCAGCACTACGAAATGAGTAATCAGCGATATATTCGCCAGGTGGCAGTGTTTGCAATTACGAATATGAGCCATAGAGGTACATTATGACGGGCTCATAGTGTACCTCTATGATATGAGCAGAAATATTGAAAGCGCGGACCTCAGAGTGCCAGGCGGTTTGTGAAGTTTTTCCGATTCGAGTTACTCGATTGCACATGCAATATGACTAGAATTTAGTATCAATTTGAGATTATAAACAACAGTTACCGGGTGATTTGGCAGCCAGTTATTCGAGTTTTCAAAAAATGCTAGTTGTCTGCGGTTAACCTATCAATCGTACAGTACAAGCCCTAGTTTCAACCACCATGATGAACGGTATCTGTCAACTCGCATATGATAAATCTGGGTTTGCGGTTTTTTTCCGGTTTGACGGACTATTTTATCGTGAATCTAATAATTCGAACATTTCAAAATTTAATTATTTTTAGCTGTTCGAACTAATTGAATAAATACGGTATTGTGGATAAGTATTGTGACTATATTTTGTTACTGCTAGATACGTCAGTGTTCGTATAGCCAGTTCGCCTATTATCGTCCACCGATTGTTAGATTGTGTACCTGTTGTTTACTGTTTACATTTATCTGTCGTCTTTACTTGGATATTTTATAGTTGGTAGCTTGGTCTGCTAGTTTATACAACTATATTAGGGTTTCATTCAGCGCAGTACAGGTTTTTAGTGCCCGCCACTTGTTCCCTGTTACTGTTTGTTGTTGTTTACCGTTGTCCTTGTTGTGATTGTAACAACCATGTTGTCTCAGTCTACCTTGGGCACAGCCTATGATTCGAGAGTGTGTTCCCAGTGCGGGATTAACACCCTTCGCCAAGGGGAGAAGCATGGCTTATGCTTCGACTGCTTGGATCATGGTCCGGTGTCCATGAAAGACCTGAGGGGCGATCTCTGTCGTTCGTGGCTCCCGTCCGACTTGTACGGGCGACGGACGGTTATCCCCAGGGCTCGCAGGCCCGCAGGGATGCCTTGAGGCTGGCAGGCTCTTCTGGAGCTGTGCCAGACCGTCCGCCGTTCATGGAGTCGAACTCTGCTCCAATCACACAGGCCGCATCCTGTGTCCATCCGCCCCTGGGATTGACTCAGGATAAGGTTAATATGGCTCTGCAAAGTTTCTTTGCATAGTCATTAGGTTCCCTTCAGGGTCCCTTGGTTCCAGGACCCTCTGCTCTGCTGGGGCAGGGAGTTCCGGCTGGTTCTTCGACCGCTGCTTCGCAAGGGGAGCTTGCTCCACCTTCTGGCAAGAAGGCAAAGACTTCTTCTAAGAAGAAGTCTTCTCATCTTGCTGAGGCGAAGGCGGTCGAGGTACATGAGGCCGCCTTCCCTCCACCCTCGCTGGGTCGGGGGGATTCGAACGTCCCTGTCCCCCCTGCCTCTGGCAAGTCGGGTAAGAGGAAGCGTGCTTTCTCGAAAGCTTTGGAGGTCGATTGCTCGTCTCTTTTTGACGACAATCAGGGCTTCTCGGTCAGACCCTTGTCGACAGTTGGCTATGGTTCGGGCAAAGACCACGGGGCTTTGATCGACGCGTCATCCGAGTCCTCAGTTCCGAGGCTCGAGGGGGCAGGGAACCCCAGGTTCGGGGAGCGGGCTCTCGATCGTACTTTCGATCGGGAGTCACAGCTCTCTGATTGTACTCTTTGTCGTGCGCAATCCGGGTTCGATCGATCGGGTCGTGTTGGGGTCGTTCCCCAGCAGGAAGCAAGTCCTGTATTCTCTGGTGTCAGTCATCTGACGGGCTTGACCAGGGACCAGGCGGCCGCATGTCCCAGGACGGACCCTCTGGATCGTCTATGAGATCCTTGATCGGGTCTTTCATATCCAATGATCTGGGGTGTCGGGGGTGGGGGGTCTTTAAGGGGGGGGTCAGGGGGGGGGGGCAGAGTGGTGGTGACGATCGGGACCATTCTTCATCGGAGGACGAGGCTAACGATTATGGCTGGCCAAACTAGTCAGAACTGATCTTTGTTGCGCGCCATGAATATGGAATTATGTCGTGCAGTAAATCAACCAATCGAGTGAGGTGATTTATATCGCGATCAAAATATAGTTATGTCGCGCTATATGTCAACCATTCATAACCCGTCTTTTAATTCGCGATGCATTTAAAATGATATTTATTGCGGGCATGAACTCACAGGTTGTCATTGTATGACTTACTCCGCGACCTGAATCAAATTGTACTGCGACATAAAACACCTTACGAGATTGGCTGGTTTACTACGTGATACAATTCCTGATTTAATGCGCGCAATAAGTATCCTTAAATATGTCGCGCATGAAGGGACTGTATATGAATGGTTGAATTAATGCGCAATATAAATATATTTTGCTCACGCCTTAAAACACCGTCCATGATGGGTTAATTTGTTGCGCGATATAATTGCATATTCATTCCGCGCAACAAAATTTACTTATGACCAGTTTGGCCAACCATAAACGATCGGGGCGAAGGTTCTAACTTTCGCTGGGCTCTGGAGGCGATAGCAAGGCGTATGGACTTGCCTATCGAGGCTTCAGAGTCCTCTGAGGGAACTGGACGGTTTGCGTCAGCACCAGTTCGTCGACCGGTCCAGATACCTGTGGCTTTCGCGTTGACGAAGGTTATGAGAAGGCAAGGACATGCCTCGTTCGGAGGTGGTGTTCCCTACTCGTCGGGTTCGACCGGAGTCTATTGACACGTACAGAGCGTTGCAGGCGCCTGGTGCCAGTCAGACGTGCGTCCCGGTCGACCGGGACGTGCGTCCCGGTCACACATCTGCATATGTGAAGAAGTTTCGCATTGCTCACTGGCAGACGATGGCTCATCAAGTGATGGGCCAGCTATATCGAGGCATTCTTGGACCATATACTACAATATGATTCGGCATTGGCCAATGAGAGTCACTTTGCACATGACTAACGCGCACCACTCCTATTGGATGCTGGCTCTCGAAAGGGGTCGGGGGCGAGGGGGAAAGAAGATTTTTTTTTTTTTAAATCCCGAGTAACTCAATAATATCAACTTAGTAGGCCTATATCAATAATGTATCTCGAATAGAATCAAATAAAAATTCGGAAATTCAAGTTTTTATAGATAGACCAAAATGCTGCGTTAAAGCACTAATTATGTGGCGGCCGTCAGATATATATGTGGCGGCTGCCAGATAATTATGTGGCGGCCGCCAGATATTTACCATATATGTCTTAATAGACGCACCGGGTGCGTTGCGAAAGACCAAAATGCAAAAGCTATTTTGTTACGATATACCTGAAATTCATACGTCGGCCTTGTGACCATAATCATCTGCTGACATCATAGTGCAAACTTGCACTGCAAAATCGCATCCCGTTGGGGTCCTGCAATTTGGTATGGATGCACTGGTACATTATGATACTGGTAGCTGTATTTAGCGCTGCTTATGCGCGTGCTGGAAATCATAAGATTTGGTTACAGTGTCATCATGGAGGAACGCAAAAATATATCTTCTGATTTTTTGTTCAAACTAACAGCGGTTAACTATGCAACACGCATAGCAAACATAGAACAGCAAAAGAGTTTAAGTTGGATGGGGGGCGGGAGGTGTGTATGCAGATGACAGGGCCTTGAAGCCTTTGTAACAATCGGCATTTGTGTGCATGATGATACATGTGCCGACTCGAAGATTTTCGATCGTTGTGGTCAAATATTGTCTTTGTTTATTGTTCATTTTTGTCAGAAAAAGAGGGGTGCGCATTCATTAGGGATGGTGCGTCTATTGGGAACTACGATATGTGGCGGCCGCCAGATTTTAAGTGGTAGTTTAGTAGTTTAGAGGTGAGTAATACCAATAAACAGAAAAACTACAATACAGTTTTTTAAAGTTTAGTGCAATAGGCTCTGTAAGTCTCGTTCGTCTTATGTTGTCAAATATCGTAATTGGGTACACGTAATCTAGTACTTCCGGGTCCAAACAATGCCACGTGGTCATTTTTGCCGGATTTCCGTGGGTTCAGAAACACCGCAGAAAAAGATGCTTTGGAATAGAATAATAAACTTTTTTTATATTCCACAAAATGGCTCTCCGTTACATATTTGTGTTGAATATAGCACGGTAGATATCATTTGAATGACTCAAATTGCCCCTTATTAACATAGTGTTTTATAGTGTGATTTTCGCCCCTTAAATTGCTGATGAATAAATTTTATTGGTGATGTTATGATATAAATGGTGCCAAAAATACGCGACAACACGTGCAGCCCACGAAACTCTTGTAGAGCAGTATACTACTACAGTTTGTCACAATTAATATCACCTTTTCTCTAAAAAAGACACTGTGTCCAAAATATACAAACATAGCATATTCACGCTCTGTAAAGAGCAGGAAATGTTCGATGAAACTCTAAATAGACCAGTTCATACCAACTAGTATCTGTTGAAAATTGTGGAGTGGGTTTCTTGTGTATTTCCGATAAATTGCTTTTATATAATAGTCAGGGGGCTTAGTCAAATAATTGTTCAAATTGGGCTACAAGCACCATTTTCGGATCAGAGGTAGATATAACCATGACCTTTTGATTTTTTGAGGGAGCCAAGCTGGGCTCCCTATGTGTCGGCCATTTTGCATAAATCAAAGATGGCCGCCACCCGAAGATGGTTTGCGGCCCATAACTTCACTAATATTCGTGATAGAGACATGATTTTTGGTTCTAGACCATGGTTTTCTTGGGCGAGGAATCGAATGGCGTCATCAAAATTCAGATTTGAACAGTACTTCGTCGATAATGAAATATGGCCACCAGTGACAGACTTAAAAATCACTAGAAATATCAATGTTGGCCATAATTTTTTGTGACTCTTGTGTGTATAACTGTGATAGAAGCATAGCTTCTGGTTTTGGACATTTTGCTGTGTCATGGTAGAGCAATTAAATGGTGTCAATAAAATCCATATCAAAAAGAAAATTCAAGAGAAAAATCAAGATGGACACCAGGCGCAGGACTAAAATGGTTACAATCATCTAAGAAAATACCAGTCACCGTCTTTGTAAGAACTTCAAACTGAAACTTGTTATGTACATGTCATATAAAAAAAGCAGTGAGTTTACTATTATTCTATACAGCCATGACATTTAGTTAACACAAAACACATTTTGTGTTTTTGCATTAATCAGGCTGAAGTATCACTACTACTGTTTCAGACAAAAGAAAAGAATGTGGCACATTTCATCTTCTCGAACCTACTGGTTCTCTTCCTTGTCTAGACACCTACCTTTGCACTTGCACAGCATTGTGCAATGAAGGCCTGTCCTCTAACACTTGCCGTTGCCCCCTGCATCCTTCTGTGCAGCTACAGTGCATTAGTACCGCACAGGCCTTACTGGCGTCCGGAAGTGTGGTCCACAGAAGGAGCCATCCCTGGTTGTTTGCACCCTGTTCTCGCCCCCACTGATGAAGGTAAGGACCGTCTTGTGACAGGCAGCTGACTGATTTCAGATGAAGCATGCTTGAAGCAAGGATCTTTCGACATGTTGAAAGAGAGCTGCCTTGGTCGGAGGAACGTTATCAAGGGAGCGGCAAAGAATTGCCAAAATGTGGTTTGAGTCGAACTTTCTCACTAACATCGGATGTGAAAGGCCCCATATTCTCATCGTTGATGGACACGCCTCCCACAATTTTGTCGAACTATTGGAACTGGCAGTATAGAATGAAAAAAACAATAATACAACTTCCAGCCAACACGTCACATTGGCTGCAACCATGGGATCGCACAGCGTTCGGACCACTGAAAACATACTACAACCAGAACGCTCAAACTGTGATGACTGAGCACCCTGTGGTTATGATTTCCAAATCAAACTTCACTGGATTGTTCACCAAAGCATGGAGTGAGGCCATGACTGAAGCCAATATCAGAGCCGGGTTCAGAGCTTGTGGAATATTCTCATTCAACCTTGCAGCTCTCCCAGGAGGCATTTCTGACGAATATGCTGTATGACTCAACCAGTTCAAGTGTCCAAGGACAACGCCAAACAAACGCAAACTGCAACATCGTTCACGTCAAGTTCCTACAATGTGATCCTCATCACAAACATGGCCACCGTGCATGACCAGTTACCACCTGGAATGGCCTTGGTCGTCATCGACTCATTACTGTCCGCTGAGGTGAAGACATGTTTTGAATCATGTCATGCACTTGGCTTGCACCAAACTGACTCATCTTACAGGCAGTGGCGACAGGTAAAAAGATCCGTTGAACGACGCTGGTGAAAGGTTCATGGCAATCGGCAATCTTGTGCTGCAAGCTGTGGAAACTGTGTCACAATCAGTTGATCCAGCACTGCATGCTAGGGATACCGTACTTCCAGCTGCGGATCCTGCGCAGCCAGCTGTTGATCCCATGCCGACAGCTGTGGGTCCAGCACTGTGGATCTGGATGTTGCACCAACCGCTTCAAGCGGATCAAATATGAGGACTACTTCCTTGTCTGCTGATGTCGACAATGACATCCTACCATATCCCACTTGCTCGAAAAATGTAGGCAGCAAAAAACCGAAAGCCCCAAAGTACTTCCTGCTCACATCCAGTGAAATGATGGAAATGCAAAAGGCGAAGCAAAGGGAGAAGAAAGAGAATGAAGGACAGAAACAGAAACGTATGCCCCGAAGACTACTCAAGAAGGAGCAGAATGTTCCACGAACAGGAAACAAATGAAGCAAAGGGAAGTAGCACCAAAAAAAGACAAAAGTATGCAGCATCCAGAGTCAGTCAGATGCAGAGGAAGAAGTTTTTTGTATATATTGTAATGAGCAGTACACCCATCTACCATCCGAAGACTGGATAGTGTTCTTCGTGCCTCAAATGGTGCCACGAGGCTTGCTCTAACGTTCATTCCTGGAAATCACATCTGCGACATGAGTAGAAAGTGATGTGCTCATGATGCCACTTGTAGAATACAATTGTTGTTGTTGTTGTTGTTGTTGTTGTTGTAATAATTAATTGGAAACGCAAGTGTATACGAAGGTGTACATGTGTGTAACACATTTGGGCTTTCGTTCGTGTGGTAGCCTTTTAATGCTGCCCAAGTGTACAGCTAAGTATTTACGAAATTTGCCAGCAACACAGAGAGACAGACAGGATTTAGCAATAACACATCATTTATTGAATAGACATATCAAACGTAGGCAAACAATATATACAAGATACTGCCGATATCCTGGCAGGACAGTCTCTAGCCGATATACTGGCTCCTGAGAAATACTGAGATACTGCCGATATCCTGGCAGGACACTCTCTAGCCTATATACTGGCTCTGAGAGACGTGGAGATATTGCCGATATCCTGGCAAGAACATTCAAGTGTGGAACCATCTGAATCCAGACACTCTCCAGCCGATATCCTGGCTTCTGAGAGTCACACACTTCCGCCACATGGGCAACAGTTACACGAATTGTGTAAAGATATACCTAGCTACATATATGTACAGAATACTTGTGTCCTAACTATGATGTGAGCCCCAAAAGCCAGTGAGTGTCACTGCTTTTGCCGGGGAATCAGGCCAGTGACCATCGCGATGCTGTGACATCCCAATGCAAGTGAGTATCACTGCAATCCTGGGAGAGGCCCCTACACCGTAATCTACCCAAGCTAGTGTAGCTGTAATGGGTAAGTGTAGATTAGCCAAGGGCTAAATAGCAAGTCATTGTAACAATTTACCTGCTGAACAGGTCCCCTGCAGTGATGCAGGTCGGCGATCACGCCAATACCTGGTGTTTGTCAGCAACATTGCTAGTCCGGATCAAGATCCGGGTCAGTGAGCAGCACTGAGTCGGCGACCAGCACCGAAGGCTTGCTGTCTGAGCAACAGGTCCGCTCAGAGGTAGTAGTGCACATCCCTACCATAATAATGGTGTCGCTAGGTGGATCACTCCTCATGCAATACATGAGTGGTGGCGCCCCTGGTGGCGACATTTACACTACCTAGAAACACATATAACTGGCAGAGTGCTGCCACCTGTGGGAACTGACCACAGAAACAATAATAATAATGATAAAAGTCATAATATACACATGCAGTACATACTAACATGGATATACAATATGCACTGACATAAACACAAAATATAAACAGACACAAAGCGTCACATGTGTCTAAAAAAACTATGTATCTATGTATGACTGGGAATCTCATGTTGAGGAATACAATGGTTGTAGTTAAACCACATAATTAAGTGCAAAGTCACGTGTATACGAAGGTGAACTATGTACATATATCTGTCTATATGCTTGTTGAAAATTCATGTGTTCATGGCACTACATGAGGTATACAAACTGTGTTGTCACAAACTGTGAATCACAGAGTTGAATGCAAATTCAGGTATGGGCTATACGAGTGGAAAGTTTGTATCTGTCTATGTCTGTCAAAAATTTGAACTCGAAATAAATTTTTGCATTCCAGCATATAATGGTCGTATAATTCATAGACGTAGGTAGATTAGAAGACACTTTTGCATGACATAACAATAACAACAACAGTATGTACAATAGCATTACGAAAATAGTAAACAACAATGAGTTGATAAATCTAGGTACATTAGGAGATGCGGTTTGCAGTCTCGTCACAACAACAACAATATACATTAACATTATACAACAATAATATGCAACAACAATATATGAATTGATCACAGCTGGGTATTCTGGTAAGATTATTGCACTGCTGACAGTATTGCATGCTGATAATTTGCAATTTCAAGGAAACGGGACCATTTAACTATGACGCTACTAATACTGGCTTCTGACTGCTTTGAATGATGAATAACTGTGACCTTACGTTTTGAATATACATGCGCCCTGGAAATATCCAAAATTTGTTTATATGATGACCCATAATCCTTCAAGTGGCAAAACAACATTGAAATGTATGTTAGTAAAACACTGTCTGCAAATAGGTAAAATTATATTTATACATGGCCAGTATTTGGTAAAGGTTGGCCAGAATATGGTGAACCTGACACATATCATCAAACCGTTAGTTGGTGTGATGATGTTGACCAATCAGAGTGCTTCTTGTGGCCAGATTTGTTACAACACCATGATGGACATAAATGTAACCATATGACATGCATGTAAACCATATTAAACCATGCAAACCGTATTAAGATGAACCTTTACTCAATTCACAATCTTAAATATGGCACAAATAAAGTGATCCTGTCTTCAGTTATCTATCAGATCAATGTGACGAGAAACGCACGATTTGGGCAGATGAGTTCCTTCAATATGGCATTAACACATTACTATGTCATATAATCATCAAAACAACACCATCAATGGATTTCTCATACTGGAAAACCCCAATAAAGTGGTGTCACACATTATTCTACCACCCTTGGTTATCAAGCTATGGCAAATTATTATTTTGGAAGGTGGCCATCTTGGATTTACTCAAAATGGCCGACATATAGGGAGCCCAGCTTGGCTCCCTCGGAAAATTGGCAGATGATGGTCATATCTAACTGTAGACCAAAAATGGTGGTTGTAGCCCAATTTGAACAATTCAGGGGCTAGGGGAGACTAAGCCCCCTGACTATAATGTAAAACCGCGTGTATCCAACTTACAAGATTGGGCCGAAAATTTGGCGGGAAATTCGAATGGTCTCAAAAGTACGAGATAACGCAAAATAACGTGACGTTTTAAATCTAGCTTACATACCCTATTAACAATTCTATGCCACCATGCTCACCATCCTACACCCTGCTATTAAGGCATTTCGGCAGAAATGC
Source organism: Terebella lapidaria (assembly GCA_949152475.1). Lineage (NCBI taxonomy): Eukaryota > Metazoa > Annelida > Polychaeta > Terebellida > Terebellidae > Terebella > Terebella lapidaria. The sequence continues at coordinate 50,071,643 of OX424555.1, read as the reverse complement.
CTTTATGGTTTTAGCAGAATTTTTTTTTTTTTTTTTTTTTCTTCCGCCACTTTTGGTTTCCGGACGATAACTTTAGATTGCCTTGACGGATCCTCGTCAAATTTTCACCACAAGTCAGAAATGATATGTGGAAGAACCCTATTCTTTTTGAGCCGGATCCGAGGTCTGTGAGGTCCGTGAGGATGAAATCAAGGCTAATTTTGAGACTTGGTTTCCGGACGATAACTGGAAAAATATTTACGCAATAGTTGCAGAACTCTGAATGGAGGTTCATATGCCACCAGGGAAGAACCCTATTGATTTTGGGATCGATCCGTCAAACGACCTTTGACCTAGAGGTCGAAATAATTTTTTGCTGATTCATCCTTGAGGCTTCCTGCATATCTCAGAAACCATGCATCGTAGAGCGAAACGGACGTTATTTTCGGACTCGTCGCCCTAGACAAACATCTCTAGGGTGTATTATTTTTTTTGATCCGGCTCCGAGGTCCGTGAGGTCCTGGAAAAATATTTACGCAATAGTTGCAGAACTCTGCATGGAGGTTCATATGCCACCAGGGAAGAACCCTATTGATTTTGGGATCGATACGTCAAACGACCTTTGACCTAGAGGTCGAAATAATTTTTTGCTGAGTCATCCTTGAGGCATCCTGCATATCTCGGAAACGGTGCGTCGTAGAGCGAAACGGACGTTATTTTCGGACTCGTCGCCCTAGACAAACATGTCTAAGGGGTATTATGGATGAACTTCGACTTTGACCCCAAATTTTTTTGCCGACTCGACATTTTTCGTTTTCATCTATATCTCGGGAACGGTGTGTCGTAGAGCGAAACGGACGTTATTTTCGGACTCGTCGCCCTAGACAAACATGTCTAAGGGGTATTATGGATGAACTTTGACCTTGACCCGAATTTTTTTTGCCGAGTCGGCATTTTTCGTTTTCGTCGATATCGGAAACGGTGCTTCGTAGAGCGAAACGGACGTTATTTTCAGACTCGTCGCCCTAGACTAACATGTCTAAGGGGTATTATGGATGAACTTTGACCTTGACCCGAATTTTTTTTGCCGAGTCGGCATTTTTCGTTTTCATCGATAACTCGGAAACGGTGCTTCGTAGAGCGAAACGGACGTTATTTTCGGACTCGTCGCCCTAGACTAACATGTTTGAGGGGTATTATGGATGATAATAATACCCCTTTGACCTTGACCCGAAATTTTTTTGCCGAGTCGGCATTTTTCGTTTTCGTCGATATCTCGGGAACGGTGCTTCGTAGAGCGAAACGGACGTTATTTTCGGACTCGTCGCCCTAGACGAACATGTCTAATGGGTATTATGGATGAACTTTGACCTTGACCCGAAATTTTTTTGCCGAGTCGGCATTTTTCGTTTTCGTCGATATCTCGGAAACGGTGCGTCGTAGAGCGAAACGGACGTTATTTTCGGACTCGTCGCCCTAGACAAACATGTCTAAGGGGTATTATTGATGAACTTTCACCTTGACACGAAATTTTTTTGCCGTGTCGGCATTTTTCGTTTTCGTCGATATCTCGGAAACGGTGTGTCGTAGAGCGAAACGGACGTTATTTTCGGACTCGTCGCTCTAGACAACATTTATCATATATGTATTATGGATGAACTTTGTCCTTGACTAAAAAATTTTTTGCCGAGTTGGCATTTTTCGTTTTCGTCGATATCTCGGAAACACTGAGTCGTAGAGCGAAACAGACTTTTTTTTCGGACTCGTCGCCCTAGACAAACATGTCTAAGGGGTATTATTTTAACGGTAAATTTTTTTGCGGAGTCGACATTTTTCATTTTCGTCGATATCTAATATATATTATAAATTAATCATCACACCGAAATGCCTCCAAGGCATCTTTAGGCCTTGACGTTTAGTTTATCTCATCATTGAGTCGCTGGTATCCCCCGTAAAATTAATAGCTGTGCTATTGATTTGACATTTTTGGGACCACGCTGAGAACTTACCCCTGAGATGTAACAACCGTCCTGAGTGGTTGCTCAGATACCAGCCAGGGGATAACGGTAACCAGTCTCCGACATGACGACCCCATTAACTCCCAGGTTGTTCGGGAATCAAACCCGTTCATTCGCCCCAACGATCAAAAACCGTTGCCAAATACCCATCGACAACGGGGCCCCCCCGCGAGAAGGAACGCTCCCATGGCATGGCAGTGCCGGTGTCTGGTCCATGAAAGATGCAGTCTCCTCGCCAATCAAGCTTGCAGTTTTAGATGCTATCGTCCACAATTTGCATGTGCGCTGATGTCAGTTGGATGCGGACCTGTGAGAGATGCGTATCTCGCGTTGAGACCTCTGCCAGCAGGTGGCGTTGTCAGGAAGGATGCGGCATGTTCTGCTCCTGGTGACGAGACACAAGGGCAGGCGGCGTGGTAAAGGTAGGACATGTAAACATACAGCGTGAACGCAGCTGGCGAAATGTGACACCTCAAGTTGTCTGTTGTCTGTCCATGAAGTGAAAGTGACATGAAGTCAAGTCAGTGTAATTGATCGTGATGACCAGTAAGTCTGGTATCAGTGTCCTCTGAGTGTCCAGTGACCAGTACCGGAGTGTCCTCTGAGTGTCCACTGACCAGTACTGGAGTGTCCTCTGAGTGTCCACTGACCAGTACTGGAGTGTCCTCTGAGTGTCCACTGACCAGTACTGGAGTGTCCCCTGAGTGTCCACTGACCAGTACTGGAGTGTCCTCTGAGTGTCCACTGACCAGTACTGGAGTGTCCTCTGAGTGTCCACAGACCAGTACTGGAGTGTCCTCTGAGTGTCCTCTGACCAGTACTGGAGTGTCCTCTGAGTGTCCACTGACCAGTACTGGAGTGTCCCCTGAGTGTCCACTGACCAGTACTGGAGTGTCCTCTGAGTGTCCACTGACCAGTACTGGAGTGTCCTCTGAGTGTCCACTGACCAGTACTGGAGTGTCCTCTGAGTGTCTACTGACCAGTACTGGAGTGTCCTCTGACCAGTACTGGAGTGTCCCCTGAGTGTCCACTGACCAGTACTGAAGTGTCCCCTGAGTGTCCACTGACCAGTACCGGAGTGTCCTGAGTGTCCACTGACCAGTACTGGAGTGTCCTCTGAGTTTCCACTGACCAGTACTGGAGTGTCCTCTGAGTGTCCACTGACCAGTACCGGAGTGTCCCCTGAGTGTCCACTGACCAGTACCGGAGTGTCCTGAGTGTCCACTGACCAGTACTGGAGTGTCATCTGAGTGTCCACTGACCAGTACTGGAGTGTCCTCTGACCAGTACTGGAGTGTCCTGTGAGTGTCCACTGACCAGTACTGGAGTGTCCCCTGAGTGTCCACTGACCAGTACTGGAGTGTCCTCTGAGTGTCCTCTGACCAGTACTGGAGTGTCCCCTGAGTGTCCACTGACCAGTACTGGAGTGTCCTCTGAGTGTCCACTGACCAGTACTGGAGTGTCCTCTGAGTGTCTACTGACCAGTACTGGAGTGTCCCCTGAGTGTCCACTGACCAGTACCTGAGTGTCCACTGACCAGTACCGGAGTGTCCTGAGTGTCCACTGACCAGTACCTGAGTGTCCACTGACCAGTACTGGAGTGTCCTCTGAGTATCCACTGACCAGTACTGGAGTGTCCTCTGAGGGTCCACTGACCAGTACTGGAGTGTCCTCTGAGTGTCCACTGACCAGTACTGGAGTGTCCTCTGAGTGTCCACTGACCAGTACTGGAGTGTCTTCTGAGTGTCTACTGACCAGTACTGGAGTGTCCTGAGTGTCCACTGACCAGTACCGGAGTGTCCTGAGTGTCCACTGACCAGTACTGGAGTGTCATCTGAGTGTCCACTGACCAGTACTGGAGTGTCCTCTGACCAGTACTGGAGTGTCCTGTGAGTGTCCACTGACCAGTACTGGAGTGTCCCCTGAGTGTCCACTGACCAGTACTGGAGTGTCCTCTGAGTGTCCTCTGACCAGTACTGGAGTGTCCCCTGAGTGTCCACTGACCAGTACTGGAGTGTCCTCTGAGTGTCCACTGACCAGTACTGGAGTGTCCTCTGAGTGTCTACTGACCAGTACTGGAGTGTCCCCTGAGTGTCCACTGACCAGTACCTGAGTGTCCACTGACCAGTACCGGAGTGTCCTGAGTGTCCACTGACCAGTACCTGAGTGTCCACTGACCAGTACTGGAGTGTCCTCTGAGTATCCACTGACCAGTACTGGAGTGTCCTCTGAGGGTCCACTGACCAGTACTGGAGTGTCCTCTGAGTGTCCACTGACCAGTACTGGAGTGTCCTCTGAGTGTCCACTGACCAGTACTGGAGTGTCTTCTGAGTGTCCACTGACCAGTTCTGGAATGTCCCCTGAGTGTCCACTGACCAGTTCTGGAGTGTCCACTGACCAGTACCGGAGTGTCCTTTGACCAGTACCGGAGTGTCCTCTGCGTGTCCACTGACCAGTACTGGAGTGTCCCCTGAGTGTCCACTGACCAGTACCTGAGTGTACTCTGAGTGTCCACTGACCAGTACTGGAGTGTCCTGAGTGTCCACTGACCAGTAATGGAGTGTCCTCTGAGTGTCCACTGACCAGTACTGGAGTGTCCTGTGAGTGTCCACTGACCAGTACTGGAGTGTCCCCTGAGTGTCCACTGACCAGTACTGGAGTGTCCTCTGAGTGCCTACTGACCAGTACTGGAGTGTCCTCTGAGTGTCCACTGACCAGTACTGGAGTGTACTCTGAGTGTCCACTGACCAGTACTGGAGTGTCCTCTGAGTGCCTACTGACCAGTACCGGAGTGTCCACTGACCAGTACTGGAGTGTCTTCTGAGTGTCCACTGACCAGTACCGGAGTGTCCTGAGTGTCCAGTAACCAGTACTGGAGTGTCCTCTGACCAGTACCGGATTGTCCACTGACCAGTACCGGATTGTCCACTGACCAGTACTGGGGTGTCCCCTGAGTGTCCACTGACCAGTACTGGAGTGTCCTCTGAGTGTCCACTGACCAGTACTGGGGTGTCCCCTGAGTGTCCACTGACCAGTACTGGAGTGTCTTCTGAGTGTCCACTGACCAGTACTGGAGTGTCCTCTGAGTGTCCACTGACCAGTACTGGAGTGTCCTCTGAGTGTCTACTGACCAGTACTGGAGTGTCCTCTGAGTGTCCACTGACCAGTACCGGAGTGTCCACTGACCAGTACCGGAGTGTCCCCTGAGTGTCCACTGACCAGTACTGGAGTGTCCTCTGAGTGTCCACTGACCAGTACCGGAGTGTCCCCTGAGTGTCCACTGACCAGTACTGGAGTGTCCTGAGTGTCCACTGACCAGTACTGGAGTGTCCCCTGAGTGTCCACTGACCAGTACCGGAGTGTCCCCTGAGTGTCCACTGACCAGTACTGGAGTGTCCTCTGAGTGTCCACTGACCGGAACCGGAGTGTCCTCTGAGTGTCCACTGACCAGTACTGGAGTGTCCTCTGAGTGTCCACTGACCAGTACTGGAGTGTCCTCTGAGTGTCCACTGACCGGTACTGGAGTGTCCTCTGAGTGTCCACTGACCAGTACTGGAGTGTCCCCTGAGTGTCCACTGACCAGTACTGGAGTGTCCTCTGAGTGTCCACTGACCAGTACTTAAGTGTCCACTGACCAGTACTGGAGTGTCCTCTGAGTGTCCACTGACCAGTACTGGAGTGTCCTCTGAGTATCCACTGACCAGTACTGGAGTGTCCTCTGAGTGTCTACTGACCAGTTCTGGAGTGTCCTCTGAGTGTCCACTGACCAGTACTTAAGTGTCCACTGACCAGTACTGGAGTGTCCTCTGGGTATCCACTGACCAGTACTGGAGTGTCCTCTGAGTGTCTACTGACCAGTACTGGAGTGTCCTGAGTGTCCACTGACCAGTACCTGAGTGTCCACTGACCAGTACTGGAGTGTCCACTGACCAGTACTGGAGTGTCCTCTGAGTGTCCACTGACCAGTACCTGAGTGTCCACTGACCAGTACTGGAGTGTCCACTGACCAGTACTGGAGTGTCCTCTGAGTATCCACTGACCAGTACTGGAGTGTCCTCTGAGTGTCCACTGACCAGTACCGGAGTGTCCTGAGTGTCCACTGACCAGTACCTGAGTGTCCACTGACCAGTACCGGAGTGTCCTGAGTGTCCACTGACCAGTACCTGAGTGTCCACTGACCAGTACTGGAGTGTCCTCTGAGTATCCACTGACCAGTACTGGAGTGTCCTCTGAGGGTCCACTGACCAGTACTGGAGTGTCCTCTGAGTGTCCACTGACCAGTACTGGAGTGTCCTCTGAGTGTCCACTGACCAGTACTGGAGTGTCTTCTGAGTGTCCACTGACCAGTTCTGGAATGTCCCCTGAGTGTCCACTGACCAGTTCTGGAGTGTCCACTGACCAGTACCGGAGTGTCCTTTGACCAGTACCGGAGTGTCCTCTGCGTGTCCACTGACCAGTACTGGAGTGTCCCCTGAGTGTCCACTGACCAGTACCTGAGTGTACTCTGACCAGTACTGGAGTGTCCTGAGTGTCCACTGACCAGTAATGGAGTGTCCTCTGAGTGTCCACTGACCAGTACTGGAGTGTCCTGTGAGTGTCCACTGACCAGTACTGGAGTGTCCCCTGAGTGTCCACTGACCAGTACTGGAGTGTCCTCTGAGTGCCTACTGACCAGTACTGGAGTGTCCTCTGAGTGTCCACTGACCAGTACTGGAGTGTACTCTGAGTGTCCACTGACCAGTACTGGAGTGTCCTCTGAGTGCCTACTGACCAGTACCGGAGTGTCCACTGACCAGTACTGGAGTGTCTTCTGAGTGTCCACTGACCAGTACCGGAGTGTCCTGAGTGTCCAGTAACCAGTACTGGAGTGTCCTCTGACCAGTACCGGATTGTCCACTGACCAGTACCGGATTGTCCACTGACCAGTACTGGGGTGTCCCCTGAGTGTCCACTGACCAGTACTGGAGTGTCCTCTGAGTGTCCACTGACCAGTACTGGAGTGTCCCCTGAGTGTCCACTGACCAGTACTGGAGTGTCTTCTGGGTGTCCACTGACCAGTACTGGAGTGTCCTCTGAGTGTCCACTGACCAGTACTGGAGTGTCCTCTGAGTGTCCACTGTACTGGAGTGTCCTCTGAGTGTCCACTGACCAGTACTGGAGTGTCCTGAGTGTCCACTGACCAGTACCGGAGTGTCCTCTGAGTGTCCACTGACCAGTACTGGAGTGTCCTCTGAGTGTCCACTGAACAGTACTGGAGTGTCCTGAGTGTCCACTGACCAGTACTGGGGTGTCCTCTGAGTGTCCACTGACCAGTACTGGAGTGTCCTGAGTGTCCTCTGACCAGTACTGGAGTGTCCTCTGAGTGTCCTCTAACCAGTACCGGAGTGTCCACTGACCAGTACTTACTGGAGTGTCTTCTGAGTGTCCTCTGACCAGCACTGGAGTGTCCTCTGAGTGTCCTCTGACCAGTACTGGAGTGTCCTTTGAGTGTCCACTGACCAGTACTGGATAAAAAATAAATTGATAAACTTTACTTCAATTGAAGCTTGCTTTTCTGCTTTTTAGGTTACCGGACCTTTGGTCCGATAACCTATTGCCGTGGCGTTGCGTCCGTCGTCCGGCGTACATCCGTCCGTCGTCCGTTCACATTTTAGGTTACCGGACCTTTGGTCCGATAACCTATTGGCATGGCGTTGCGTCCGTCGTCCGTCCGTCCGTCCGTCCGTCCGGCGTTAACATTTTTATCTTTAAAGTTAACGATCGAATCTTTCTGAAATTTTGCACAAAAATGCCTAAAAATATTTTGAGAAGGAGGTATTTTTTTGTTTTTTGATTTTCGCATTTTTTTCAAAATGGCGGCCGTTTTTGTCGAAAAACGCTCAATTTTGGACTTTGACGGCCATTTTCTCAAAAACTGTCTGATCAGTTTTGAGTTTTTTGTTTCAAAAGATTCCCCTCATATACCTCTGTGATATGTATAAGTTTGGTTGCCCTAAATCTGCCGGTTTTCGTGTGGCGGCCATTTTGAATTTTTGGCGGGTCGGCGAAAAAAAATTTTTTCGCCCCAGATCGCATTACTATCCATTTTGGGCCATTTCTAGAGCAAAAAAAAATTTTCACCCTTTGAAAAAAATTTTGGACGTGGAAAATTTTCGGCACTTTTTCCCTTCATAATGGGAGCTGTCCGGACTGTACTCATAGAACGCTTGAAGATAGAGCTTAGAAATTGGCACTTTCAAATGGGAAGTCATATATGGCGACTTGTGTGGTGACCTTGAATTTGACCTTGGATGACCTTGAAAGGTCAAAACAGCCATTTTGGGGTCAAAAAATGCCCAGATTTGCCTTTGTAGATGAAATGCTTGCAGATAGAGCTCCTGTTTGCATTATGAACATATAGGAAGACATATATGGCACAACTAATGATGACCTTGAACTTGACGTCAGATGACCTTGAGTGCCAAATGTCTGACTTGGAATGTGTAAATTGACCTGAGCGGCCTAAACGATTCCACCCAACATATAGAATATCAAATCCCGCACACATACATGTAATGGTTACATCGAAGTTCATACGGATGACCTTGATTGGTAAATCCCAAGGTCATATGTTTACACTGCGAACCTTGATTGGTAAATCTCAAGGTCTGTTACCTGCCAATGCTGCCATGGCCAAACCAAAATTGTCCGGTAACCTATCTTAGCCTTTGGGCTAATTTTTTATCTTTAAAGTATATGATCGAATCTTTCTGAAATTTTGCACAAAAATACCTAAAAATATTTCAAGGAAAGGCTTTTTTTTGTTTTTCGATTTTCGCTTTTTTTTTCAAAATGGCGGCCGTTTTCGACGAAAAATGCCTGATTTTGGACTTTGGCGGCCATTTTCTCAAAAACTGTTCAGTAACTTTTTTTCTTTTTGATACACAACACTCCTCATATGTACTCCTGTGATGTGTGTAAGTTTCGTTGCGCTTGAATCGCTCGAAGTGGGAAAGTCCCATTTGGGCCAAACTTGGCCCAAATGGGACTTTCCCATGTTAAATTTTTATAATGGGACACATTATGCCTTATATCTCACTTAATATTGAGATTAGAGACTAGGAATCAATTGTTCACATATAGGAAATGATATATGCTGAATATTCTCGGGACCTTGAATTTGACCTCTGACCTCAGTTTCAAGGTCAAAAAACAAAATGGCTAATATCTCGCTTTTTATCGACTTTACAGCTTAGAAATCAATTGTGGACATATAGGAAACGATATATACCGAATATTCTGATGACCTTGAATTTGACCTTTGACCTCATTTTCAAGGTCACAGGACAAAATGGCTAATATCTCACTTTTTATCGACTTTACAGCTTAGGAATCAACTATGACCATATAGAAAATGATATATGCAGATTATTGCCATGGCCTTGAATTTGACCTTTGACCTCATTTTCAAGGTCATGGGACAAAATGGCTAATATCTCACTTATTATCGACTTTACAGCTTAGGGATCAATTGTGGACATGTGGGAAATGATATATGCTGAATATGCACGTGACCTTGAATTTGACCTTTGACCTCACTTTCAAGGTCACGGGACAAAATGGCTAATATCTCGCTTATTATCGACTTTACAGCTTAGGAATCAGATGTGGACATATAGGAAAGGATATACACTGAATATTCTGATGACCTTAAATTTGACCTTTGACCTTATTTTCAAGGTCATAGCACAAAATGGCTAATATCTCGCTATTATCGATTTTACAGCTTAGGAATCAATAGTGGACATATAGGAAATGATATATCCATAATATTTTTGTGACTTTGAATTTGACTTTTGGCCTCATTTTCAAGTCTCTTTTTAATACATAACACTCCTCATATGTACTCCTGTGATGTGTATAAGTTTCGTTGCGCTTGAATCGCTGGAAGTGGGCCTTTTTGGCCCAAACTCGGCCCAAATGAGACTTTTTCATGTTAAACTCTCCTATGCTTTATAATGGGACACATTATGTCTAATATCTCACTCAATATTGAGATTAGACACTAGAAATCAATTGTGGACATATAGGAAATGATATATGCTGAATATTCTCGTGACCTTGAATTTGACCTCTGACCTCAGTTTCAAGGTCAGACCACAAAATAGCTAATATCTCGCTTATTATCGACTTTACAGATTAGAAATCAATTGTGGACATATAGGAAATAATATATGCTGAATATTCTCATGACCTTGAATTTGACCTTTGACCTCATTTTCAAGGTCACAGGACAAAATGGCTAATATCTCGCTTCTTATCGACTTTACAGCTTAGGAATCAATTATGAACATATAGGAAATGATATATGCAGATTATTGTCATGACCTTGAATTTGACCTTTGACCTCATTTTTAAGGTCACAGGACAAAATGGCTAATATCTCACTTATTATCGATTTTACAGCTTAGGGATCAATTGTGGACATATAGGAAATGATTTATGCCGAATATTCCCGTGACCTTGAATTTGACCTCTGACCTAATTTTCAAAGTCACGTCAAGAGCACAAAATGGCTAATATCTCGCTTATTATCGACTTCACAGGTTAGAAAATAGTTGTGGATGTATAGGAAATGATATACGCCGAATATTCTGATGACTTTGAATTTGACCTTGTTCTCCATCTTCAAGGTCATAGGAAAAAATGGCTAAAATCTCACTTATCATCGACTTTACAGCTTACAAATCAATTGGGACCATGTAGGAAGTGATATATGCTGAAGATTGTCATGACCTTGATCTTGACCTTTGATCTCATTTTCAAGGTCAGAGCATTAAATGGCTAATATCTCGCTTCTTATCGACTTTGCAGCTTAGAATCAATTGTGCACATGTAGGAAATGATATATACTGAATCTTGTCATGACCTTAAACTTGACCTTCGACCTCATTTTCAATGTCAGAGCATAAAATGGCTAATATCTCGCTTATTATCATTTTTACAGTTAAGGAGGCAATTGTGAACAAATAGTAAACGATAAATGCTGAATATTGTCATGACCTTGAATTTGACATTTGACCTCATTTTCAAGGTCAAAGCACAAAACGGTTAATATCTCGCTTTGCAATCAATTGAGCACATATAGGAAATGATATATGCTGAATATTCTCATGATCTTGAATTTGATCTCATATCCAAGGTCAGAACACAAAATGGTTAATAACTTGCTCATTGTCAATTTTGCAGCGTAGGAAAATCAATTGTGGACATGAAATGATATATGCTGAATATTCTTGTGACCTTGAATTTGACCTTGTTGTCAAGGTCTCGGGACAAAATGGCTAATATATAAAATGTAAAACATTGTCCGGTAACCTTTCTTAGCCCTTGGGCTAATTTTTGAAGTGATAAGATCATTCTTACAGTGCTGTATGTGGATTCTGCTTTGATATACAGTCAAACTTCAAGTATAATTAATGTACAGTTAGGTGGGTCTACTCACACTAATCTGTCTGCTGGAGACTCCACTTTCCACAATGTACTGTGATGATAATATATATATATATTTCATCTGATCATGCAGTATATCAGGCTTTATGTCAGACTTTTATCTGGCTCTCTGTGCCACCCAACATTTCTGATGCTAAGCGGTTGAGAGCCACGCAATAGAGACTTCTCTCCGTGAATCATGTCCACAAACCATTCGCCTCACCATGGACGAACTGACGGTCAGATCCACAGGAGATTGCTGTGTTTTCAGAACGTGATTCAGAGTCACGAAAGGAAATCGATATGCTTCAAATACTTTCTGCCCTTTTCATGTTTTTGCATGTGATACAATCAGAGTAAAAAAGCTACCCATTTGTTGTTACAACACACCATGCTGGTATAATACACACTACTGTATCATGTAATGCTGCTATTGTTTTTGCATGAGGTGGTATATATCTGCCTTCTGGTTTGATGGTTATTTTATTGCTTAAACTCTGCGATTGCACAGGACAGAACTCACATTCCTTGAGACCCAGCCAACTGCAGATCGCCTGCTAATGTGATGTAAATATGCAATAAAACCATCGTTACTGAGCCAATATTCAGCCAAATTGGCAGATCACCAAAGAAGATATCAATTGCGCAGGCTAGTCAAGTATCGGTTTGGGGGACTTTTTGGTCCTTCAGGGAATGGAAGTTCCAAGCTTTGGCATCTGTTATGTCCAAGTTATGAATCTCAGCCATGCCAGATGTCTGTTCGTTAGCTGTGAGCCCTGAACCCTTGACCCCTCAGACCAGGAGACTTGGTGGTAAGTTTGGGGAGGGACGTGATGTCTGGTGATGAGATTGTTGCCAATCCAGTGGTAGCAGGACATAGCTTTTGTCCGGTCATTACTGCACACTGTCACAGCAAAACCACATTTGCATCTGGTTTTCTCAATGGTGCGCCACTCCACAGCAGATTAGCCGCAAGCACGGACTAATCACTCGCACATTTCAATGTGCAAAAAGCCATATGGCCTCCTCATGTACACCAGTCAAAATGAAATATTGCAATTACTGGTGATGATTGAAAGTTTTCACTAATTGTATCCCCCGAACAAAGTTCGGCGGATACTATGGATTTGGCTTCGTCGTCCGCGTCCGCAGAGATTTTTTTGTGAACGCGCTACAGGCCGCAATTCTCACCCGATCACCATTATTTTTTGCAGGCACATATATAATGGTAAGATCCCGACACCAATCGATTTTGGTTGCCGTGGCAACTGAATTGGTCGTTTGGGGACACATTTTCCATTGAAAACAGCCTGTTTGAGACACATGGCTTGTGAACGCGCTACAGGCCGCAATTCTCACCCGATCACCATTATTTTTTGCAGGCACATATATTATGGTAAGATCCCGACACCAATCGATTTTGGTTGCCGTGGCAACTGAATTTGTCGTTTGGGGACACATTTTCCATTGAAAACAGCCTGTTTGAGACACATGGCTTGTGAACGCTCTACAGATGGCAATTTTTGACAAATCTCGATAATATTTGGAAGTTTTGTTGGGAAGGGCTGTCACACGAAACCAATCGTTTTTTAGAATGATCATATAAATATTAATATGTTAACAGCCTAACTTATTACAGAATTTTGGAATATCCATTTTGACATGTACGATCATTCCAATAGCCTGTACAATGGAAGGTAATGACACTGGTTTCTTGTTCAGAATGGAGAACTGAAGTTTTCAGTGAAAACAGGACCATATTACTGAATAAGTTAACATTAGTTTTACTAGTTAAGTCTATTATTGTCCACAATAAAAATAGTTAAGACGAGAAACGTTTATTATTAAGCTCAACAAGGTAAAGGTTTTGTCCAGTACAGATTTCATGGGTGTAACTGAATAAGTTAACATTATTTTCACTAGTTAAGTCTATTATTGACCACAATAAAAATAGTTAAGACAAGAAATATTTATTATTAACCTCAACAAGGTAAATGTTTTGTCCAGTGCAAATTTCATTGGTGTAACCGAATAAGTTAACATTATTTTCACTAGTTAAGTCTATTATTAACCACAATAAAAATAGTTAAGTCTATTATTGACCACAATAAAAATAGTTAAGACAAGAAATATTTATTTTTGGGCTCAACAAGGTGAAAGTATGTCCAGTACAGATTTTATGGCTGTGACCAAATAAGTTAACATTATTTTTTTGCTAGTTAAGTCTATTATTTATCACAATAGCTTTTTATGAAAACATTGATCAACTTTTACTTTGAATTTCAACTTGAGACCATGATTGGCACAAATTATGAGTTAAAATATAACTTATGGTGAAAAATTCGATCTGGCTCCAATTTCGTCATGTTGAAATGCAGTTTTGGTCAACTTTTACTTTGAATTTCAACTTGAAAGCATGTTTGGCACATATTATAAGTCGAAATATAACTTATGGTGAAAAGTTCGATCTGGCTCCATTTTCGTCATCTTGAAATGCAGTTTTGGTCAATTTTTAGTTTGAATTTCAACTTGAAACCAAGTTTGGCACATATTATGAGTTGAAATATAACTTATGATGAAAAATTCGATCTGGCTCCAATTTCTTCATCTTGAAATGCAGTTTTGGTAAACTTTTAGCTTGAATTTCAACTTGAAACCAAGCTTGGCACATATTATGAGTTAAAATATAACTTATGACGAAAAGTTCTATCTGGCTCCAATTTCGTCATCTTGAAATGCAGTTTTGGTCAACTTTTACATTGAATTTCAACTTAATACCAAGTTTGGTACATATCATGGGTTGAAATATAACTCATGGCGAAAAGTTTGATCTGGCTCCAATTTCGTCATCTTGAAATGCAGTTTTGGTCAACTTTTACATTGAATTTCAACTTAATACCAAGTTTGGCACATATCATGGGTTGAAATATAACTCATGGCGAAAAGTTTGATCTGGCTCCAATTTCGTCATCTTGAAATGCAGTTTTGGTCAACTTTTAGTTTGAATTTCAACTTGAAATCAAGTTGGGCAGGTATTATGAGTTAAAATATAACTCATGACGAAAAGTTTGATCTGGCTCCAATTTTGTCATCTTGAAATGCAGTTTTGATTAACTTTTACTTTGAATTTCAACTTGGAACCATGTTTGGCACATACATGTATTATGAGTCGAAATATAACTTATGGTGAGAAGTTCAATCTGGCTCCAATTTCGTCATCTTGAAATGCATTTTTGGTCAAATTTTACTTTGAATTTCAACTTGGAACCAAGTTTGTAAAATATTCTGAGTTGAAATATAAATAGGTGAACAGATTGATCTATCTGTATTTTCATTATTTTATCAAACATGTCGAATGGAAATTCATATGAAGAGATTTCAATGGTGATTTTGAATTCGACCTTCAATAACCTCGGAAAATCAGTGCAGCAATTTTGGTGGGGAAAAGAAAACAGTTGTGACTTGAGATTTAACATTTCTCTGGTAATCTTTTTTAGCCCTTGCTCTAGTTTTTCACACTTGACAGTGATATATTTGGGGAAACAAAGATAATAGGGCTACGGGGGATACACCCAAGCGGTCGTAGGCGACCGGAAGCGTCTAGTTACTTGTTATGTGCAGTAGCTTTTGCTTGTTTGCCAGGGTTTGGTTTCAGACGTATGTACCGTGGTAGCTGGACTGAACATGGTGAACTTCACCACATATGCTATGAGTATTCCAGTACATGTTTTCAATTTCTGTAATTCTATAGAAAATGTATTGTCCCCAATTCTCCAAGCAAAATAGATGCCATGTATTTTGCCCTGTTTCTACTGCGACAAAGCTGACCTTCTGGCCACCTTGGTCATATTAGTCATCCTGGACCCATGCTGGAAACAAGTCCAGGGAAATGTGCTTTTGGGTTACCATGTTCATCTCATGATTTTCTCAATTCCAAAATGTTGAATATATTCCACGATATCTGAAGGAGAAAATATTTGACCAAGAGTGGTCATGCAATAGATCTAGTAAGAGTAAGAATATAAGAATATAAACTTTGCCAATTTCAGTGGAAAGTTAAATTCAGCAGGTATTTCAAATCTTGATGCAAACATTGCAATCATAATCAAATGCTGTAGTGAGAATATGTTTTGGGGAAATCCTTTACTTTCATGATCTAAACTGGGAAAATGGAATGTCTCACCTAGTCCAGGTTCTGACTGTGAAGTACAGTAGCTGTCAGCAGTAAGGACAGGAGTGCTGTATCGTCTAGTCCAGGTTCTGACTGTGAGGTACAGTAGCTGTCAGCAGTAAGGACAGGAGTGCTGTATCGTCTAGTCCAGGTTCTGACTGTGAAGTACAGTAGCTGTCAGCAGTAAGGACAGGAGTGCTGTATCGTCTAGTCCAGGTTCTGACTGTGAAGTACAGTAGCTGTCAGCAGTAAGGACAGGAGTGCTGTATCGTCTAGTCCAGGTTCTGACTGTGAAGTACAGTAGCTGTCAGCAGTAAGGACAGGAGTGCTGTATCGTCTAGTCCAGGTTCTGACTGTGAAGTACAGTAGCTGTCAGCAGTAAGGACAGGAGTGCTGTATCGTCTAGTCCAGGTTCTGACTGTGAAGTACAGTAGCTGTCAGCAGTAAGGACAGGAGTGCTGTATCGTCTGGTTGCTTTTCCTCGAGTTTGTGTAACACATGATGACTTTTGAACATGTTGAAATGGAATACTGTCATAAAGTAATGTATTATTCATCAAATATCATGATGATAACAACATGTCTGGCAGGAAAGCATTTAGTTTTAATGGCAATGTTTTTTCTGTGGAGTTGTCAGCACAGACTGAGGTATTAGACTGAGGAAGTATGAGGCACAACAGCACACCAGCTCTTCTATGATTTCCCACAGGGATAAGTGAACAATGTCATGACCGAATACAATTTAATTCGTCCTCACATGTTAAGTATCAACTTGTACTCTCATCTTGTAACTTATGCAATTTGGTGACCGTTCTTGGTCCTGTTGTTGTTCAAATCAAACTTGTCATTTAGGCAAACAAAAATGTAGAAAATAGCATGGCTCTGCTTGATTCTTCTTGGATTTTGTCATCGGCTGGTTTCCAATTTATGGGAAGGAAAGAAACATTTCTTTTTGCACAACACACGTAGGTAACAGACAGACTGAGAAGGTCATGTGATCCATCTTCATTAGTGTTCAGTTGATCATGGGGATCAAATCATGCGAATGGCTCATTTAATAGTAAAAAATTACTTCTAGAAAGAGTGAAAAATCTCCATTTTCTTTTATTTCTGAAACTCTATGTTGTACAAATTGCAGGTACAACAAGAGTGAAACGTCCAGGAGAACTAGATGGCGTTGATTACAAGTTCCTGACTGTTGATGAATTTTTAGCATTGGAAAAGAGCGGAAATCTCCTGGAGAGTGGTCTGTACGATGGTGAGTGCTGCAAACTGTTAACTTGAGAATATGTGTATCAGTATTGAATGTGAAGAATTATTTGCTAAAATACATGTACATGTAAATAGTACTAATATTCTTAAACTATGATATATCGAAATATCAATTTCAAAAGAAAAAAAAAAGACTGATTG
Source organism: Terebella lapidaria (assembly GCA_949152475.1). Taxonomy (NCBI): domain Eukaryota; kingdom Metazoa; phylum Annelida; class Polychaeta; order Terebellida; family Terebellidae; genus Terebella; species Terebella lapidaria. Next base: position 50,054,592 of record OX424555.1, on the reverse strand, counting down.
TGGGATAACCTAATGGAACCAAACCCCCCTCGAAGGTAACCATTACGGCACCCCGAAGCCGTCCAAGGACCCGGCAGACAACCCGTTCCGACGTACCAACTCGATGGGGACGTTGCTGCCCGGCCAGCACCCATCGTCCGAGGGCAAGCGACGCCGTAACCGATCCAACATCGAGACCAGCCAGCGGTCCTCCATCGCACGGTCGCCCAGCGAACACGCAGCTTCCAGCGCCGCCAGCACCGGGCCACTCACACGAAAAAAGTCACTGGAGCGCGCACAGAGCACATCCAGTCTCGGGCCACTGCCGCCCAACTGGGAGATGTCCTTCACAGAGGAGGGTGTACCGTACTTTATAGAGTGAGTAGTCGGCACAGGGACAGAATATTGGAGAGGACAGAGTACATGGTGTCAAGTTACTAACTATGCAGGTTGATGTGGGAAGAAGTCATAATACTCAAATTGAGTTCAGTTTGTGCAAATAAACTCGTTGCCTTTGAGTACTAGAGTATCATGTTGTGATTTCAGCCACAAGACAGAGACGACTCACTGGCTCGACCCCCGACTGGTCAGCAACCAGAAGCTGGACCCTCTGCTGTGTGCTCCCAATGGTGAGTGTAGAACCATCCACTGTTCTCTCTACTGGGGATACATAAGTCATTCAGTCCTAGCAAACAAAATCTCCTCACAAGGCCACTCTCTGATACTGGTGAGAGCTGGATGTCATGGGTTATTGATCATGATGATACAGCCACAGAACTGTACTGCAAATCATAGTGAAAGATTGCACTGGATAGGGCTTTATCAGACTTGCATATACATTACACTGTGCTATTACTGGTTGTGGCAGTCATTGTTTAGGGAATTTACCGTCAGCAGAAACCCTTAAAAGGGATTTCTCTTATGGGTTCCTGCCCATTGGTTCGTTGAATGAAAATATATTTTATTCATAAATACATGTATTTCCATAGAAGCTCCCTTGGTGTTTTCCAGCGTTAAAAAAAACAACAATAATGGTAGTTGGTCAGGTTTTATGCTTATGATGAAACATGGGAGGAAGTACATAATATTTGCAGAACATTTTCTCAGCCGCTGCAGAATATTTGTGTAAAAGCTTGCACCATCATTCTCCAGGTGGCAGCACAAGTGCCCCATCTATCTTGTGTTACAGGTCGGCGGATCTGATGAAAGATGCCAGGTACTCCACTCATAATTCTTGCAAATTGTGCTTATTGCAGACAGTACTAAGTTGCAGATTGACATGTGCAGGGTGCTGAGTGCTGGTGGAGATTTGCCAGCGCAAGGGTAGAAGGATGTGGTGCTAACTGATTTGCCTGGGGTGTTGTGACAGTGTGTTGTTTTATCAAAGTCACTGTTTCCCTGTGCTGCCGGACTCAGGCACGGACCTAGTGGTTTGTTTTGAAGAGGGCATGTTGTACTTGGTAATACGGTGCCACACTGTTTTAATGTGTACCATCATGTGCTCCTTATAGACTTGTCGATGAACACACCTCATGGAGTGAAGCTTTACCACAGGAATTATCTCCAACAGATGTATGCTATGACCATAGGAAGCAAGCAAAAAAAAATTGTAACATATGGAATACTTGATTGATTTTTGAAAAGTGGCAGGAAGGCAGACCACCAACTGTCAACATGACACTTCCCACTGCATCTCTACAGGAGAAAATGCCACAAACAGCTCATTGCCCTAACTCTAACATACAGCTCCCATGGCCCTAACTCTAACATACAGCTCCCATGGCCCTAATAGTTATACAAAAGTAAGGATGAAATTTGGAAAAAATAGTTTTCACTAGGCCAGCTGGACAGTCCACCCACATGTACATCAGTGATATCAAAAACACATAACCCAAGCTTTTTTAAGGATCTCTTATGGGTTTCTGGTGATATGATTGAAACATACTTGGTAAATGCTTGACGTACATATATTGTTGACATTATGGATATAAGCCATGCACACAACTGCATTAGATACAAGTACACATTCCTAACCCCAAAATGGATTCTTGGTCTGTGAAGAGCACACTTGAAATCTTTGTTCATTGCCACATTGCTGATGGTCTCCCCCATTTACCCTGGAACAGCAGGAATACAACAACATGTCAAGTTCATTGTTGTGTTATTGGCTTGCAGAATATATCTCACTTCTGAGCATCACATTCCTATGTTGAACATCCTGGAATGTGGAACTTTTAAAAGCTGGGGTATACATTGTACAATGTGGTAGGAAAGGAGCCACATAAACATGATACCTAGATAGCTGTAATCTCATCCACTCATGTCATCGACCTTCTGCTCACATGACCTTCTGCAAGTAATCACAACTGCTCAAAAGATATTCAACTTGTTAAAAAATACATGCAGTTAGCTTGTGAAGCTTTATTAAGGTTCACTGCTAAATACCCTGTATTTTTGGTGGTTGTGTACAAGGATATCCAGACGGCCAACCCACAGCTATCGTCCAGTGTGTGATCTATAGGGAGGCCCTGTCCCCAGTGTGTGATCTATAGGGAGGCCCTGCCCCCAGTGTATGATCTATAGGGAGGCCCTGCCCCCAGTGTGTGATTTATAGGGAGGCCCTGCCCCCAGTGTGTGATCTATAGGGAGGCCCTGTCCCCAGGGTGTGATCTATAGGGAGGCCCTGTCCCTAGTGTGTGATGTATAGGGAGGCCCTGCCCCCAGTGTGTGATCTACAGGGAGGCCCTGCCCCCACTGTGTGATCTATAGGGAGGCCCTGTCCCCAGGGTGTGATCTATAGGGAGGCCCTGTCCCCACTGTGTGATCTATAGGGAGGCCCTGTCCCCAGGGTGTGATCTATAGGGAGGCCCTGCCCCCACTGTGTGATCTATAGGGAGGCCCTGTCCCCACTGTGTGATCTATAGGGAGGCCCTGTCCCCACTGTGTGATCTATAGGGAGGCCCTGTCCCCAGGGTGTGATCTATAGGGAGGCCCTGCCCCCACTGTGTGATCTATAGGGAGGCCCTGTCCCCAGTGTGTGATCTATAGGGAGGCCCCGTCCCCAGTGTGTGATCTATAGGGAGGCCCTGTCCCCAGGGTGTGATCTATAGGGAGGCCCCGTCCCCAGTGTGTGATCTATAGGGAGGCCCTGCCCCCAGTGTGTGATCTATAGGGAGGCCCTGTCCCTAGTGTGTGATCTATGGGAGGCCCCGTCCCCAGTGTGTGATCTATAGGGAGGCCCTGCCCCCAGTGTGTGATCTATAGGGAGGCCCTGTCCCCAGGGTGTGATCTATAGGGAGGCCCCGTCCCCAGGGTGTGATCTATAGGGAGGCCCTGTCCCTAGTGTGTGATCTATAGGGAGGCCCTGTCCCTAGTGTGTGATCTATGGGAGGCCCCGTCCCCAGTGTGTGATCTATAGGGAGGCCCTGCCCCCAGTGTGTGATCTATAGGGAGGCCCTGCCCCCAGTGTGTGATCTATAGGGAGGCCCTGTCCCCAGTGTGTGATCTATAGGGAGGCCCTGCCCCCACTGTGTGATCTATAGGGAGGCCCTGCCCCCAGTGTGTGATCTATAGGGAGGCCCTGCCCCCACTGTGTGATCTATAGGGAGGCCCTGCCCCCAGTGTGTGATCTATAGGGAGGCCCTGCCCCCACTGTGTGATCTATAGGGAGGCCCTGTCCCCAGTGTATGATCTATAGGGAGGCCCTGCCCCCAGTGTATGATCTATAGGGAGGCCCTGCCCCCAGTGTGTGATCTACAGGGAGGCCCTGCCCCCACTGTGTGATCTATAGGGAGGCCCTGTCCCCAGTGTGTGATCTATAGGGAGTCACTGCCCCCACTGTGTGATCTATAGGGAGGCCCTGTCCCTAGTGTGTGATCTATAGGGAGGCCCTGCCCCCAGTGTATGATCTATAGGGAGGCCCTGCCCCCAGTGTGTGATCTATAGGGAGGCCCTGCCCCCAGTGTGTGATCTATAGGGAGGCCCTGTCCCTAGTGTATGATCTATAGGGAGGCCCCGTCCCCAGTGTGTGATCTATAGGGAGGCCCTGTCCCTAGTGTGTGATCTATAGGGAGGCCTTGTCCCTAGTGTGTGATCTATAGGGAGGCCCTGTCCCTAGTGTGTGATCTATAGGGAGGCCCTGTCCCCAGTGTGTGATCTATAGGGAGGCCCTGTCCCCAGGGTGTGATCTATAGGGAGGCCCTGCCCCCAGTGTGTGATCTATAGGGAGGCCCTGTCCCTAGTGTGTGATCTATAGGGAGGCCCTGTCCCTAGTGTGTGATCTATAGGGAGGCCCTGTCCCCAGTGTGTGATCTATAGGGAGGCCCTGTCCCCAGGGTGTGATCTATAGGGAGGCCCTGACCCCAGTGTGTGATCTATAGGGAGGCCCTGTCCCCAGTGTGTGATCTATAGGGAGGCCCTGTCCCTAGTGTGTGATCTATAGGGAGGCCCTGTCCCCAGGGTGTGATCTATAGGGAGGCCCTGTCCCCAGGGTGTGATCTATAGGGAGGCCCTGTCCCCAGTGTGTGATCTATAGGGAGGCCCTGTCCCCAGTGTGTGATCTATAGGGAGGCCCTGTCCCCAGGGTATGATCTATAGGGAGGCCCTGCCCCCAGTGTGTGATCTATAGGGAGGCCCTGTCCCCAGTGTGTGATCTATAGGGAGGCCCTGTCCCCAGTGTGTGATCTATAGGGAGGCCCTGTCCCTAGTGTGTGATCTATAGGGAGGCCCTGTCCCTAGTGTGTGATCTATAGGGAGGCCCTGTCCCCACTGTGTGATATATAGGGAGGCCCTGTCCCCAGTGTGTGATCTATCGGGAGGCCCTGCTCCCAGTGTGTGATCTATAGGGAGGCCCTGTCCCCAGTGTATGATCTATAGGGAGGCCCTGCCCCCAGTGTGTGATCTATAGGGAGGCCCTGTCCCCAGTGTGTGATCTATAGGGAGGCCCTGCCCCCACTGTGTGATCTATAGGGAGGCCCTGTCCCTAGTGTGTGATCTATAGGGAGGCCCTGTCCCTAGTGTGTGATCTATAGGGAGGCCCTGTCCCTAGTGTGTGATCTATAGGGAGGCCCTGTCCCCACTGTGTGATCTATAGGGAGGCCCTGTCCCCAGTGTGTGATCTATCGGGAGGCCCTGCTCCCAGTGTGTGATCTATAGGGAGCCCCTGTCCCCAGTGTGTGATCTATAGGGAGGCCCTGTCCCCAGTGTGTGATCTATAGGGAGGCCCTGTCCCTAGTGTGTGATCTATAGGGAGGCCCTGTCCCTAGTGTGTGATCTATAGGGAGGCCCTGTCCCCACTGTGTGATATATAGGGAGGCCCTGTCCCCAGTGTATGATCTATAGGGAGGCCCTGTCCCCAGTGTGTGATCTATAGGGAGGCCCTGTCCCCAGTGTGTGATCTATAGGGAGCCCCTGTCCCCAGTGTGTGATCTATAGGGAGGCCTTGTCCCCACTGTGTGATATATAGGGAGGCCCTGTCCCCAGTGTATGATCTATAGGGAGCCCCTGTCCCCACTGTGTGATATATAGGGAGGCCCTGTCCCCAGTGTATGATCTATAGGGAGCCCCTGTCCCCAGTGTGTGATCTATAGGGAGGCCCTGTCCCTAGTGTGTGATCTATAGGGAGCCCCTGTCCCCAGTGTATGATCTATAGGGAGCCCCTGTCCCCAGTGTGTGATCTATAGGGAGGCCCTGTCCCCAGGGTATGATCTGTCAGCATTGGACCTATCCTGGATCTGGGCCAAGTTCTCAATCATCAAAAAGCAATGAATGTGGAATGTGTCTGGATTACTGTTGACCCTTTGGTTTGTGATGTTGGAAGTGTGTGCCGTGTGGGGTTATTTTAGATCATTGGCTGAACTGACCACAGTGTACAGTGAATGTGTACGGAAATCTGCAGTTAAATAAAGGCAGTCTCTGGGTCTTCAATGATGAAACAAATACTTGCAAGCCAGATGTACCAAGAAGACTTGGGTATACCATGACTTGAACTCTGCAACATCAAACAGAAACCATTAGATTTCTTTTCTATCCCATATGCATGCCACTGAACCCCCCCCCCCCCCATCCTTCTTTCTTACAAACATGTAACTGCAACATATGGGAAACCAACCCAAGTGTTTTTTTCCAGCAGGTTATTCACATTATAAGCATATGGAGGCAGGTAAGCAGCAGGCTGGGATCCATTACAGCACCCCAGGGCCAAGTTTGTGCACACATGGCCATGTGCGTGGATATTGGACCCGCGCTGCTAAACTAGATAAACTTGCCACTCACTGGTGCACAGGCCAGGTTCCAGCTCTGGAACCGAAACAACGGGAGATCCACAACTCCTGGTGTGAACTGCCAATGACTGAACTTCTTCAAGCCTCTGAGGTTATTATTACCCAAGATTACATCCACAGGTTTACACAAGTTTGGAGGGAAATCTGCTACAGTTGCTTCAGTTGGACTAGGAAGTTGTGCAAGTGATTAGTCAGGCCACAGACTGGTTTGGAAGTCCCCAGGGATCGTGGTACTGTGTGAGCCTTGCCACACCTCACTACCTCAAGGTGAGCATAACTGGCCGCAGTCCAGCAGTGATAAGCCACAGACATCTACGGGCAGGCAGTCCGGATCCCCTGCAGAGTGTATTTATCTGTTCTGGACTTGCACCCATGCGGTGCCCCACAGGGCGTGAATGGCGGCAAAACTTTGTGTTGTTGTGTACACGCATAAAAAATAACCCGAGATTGTATCAAAGGTGCTGGGAGTCGGTGAGCAATGATGCAGTGTTGCAGGCAGGAGACAAAGAAATCTTTGTTGTATGATTGACAAGTCTTGGATAGATACTTAGTACCACAGGTTACTGTGATTCATGAACCTGCTGACTGGACACGGATCATGAATTTGTGCGATCCTTGAGTGTGAGAGTTATAGTCACAAATGCATCGTGATACAGTATCTCCTGGGACACAGGCATTGCAAGTGTGGAATACACAGAACAGTGATGGATATGGAAATGTGTGTATGGTGCTGTACTTTTCTTGCAAGAAGTTGCAAAGAATACATGACTTTGTAGTGTATTATTGTTGTCTCGACAATAATGCAAGTGATCGAAAAGTTTCTTCATAGGCTTCAGTGAACAGTGAATGTAGAAAAAATTATTGTCAAATATGCTAATGTAGTAAGTACATGGATAATTGGATATATTACCATGAATGGTTCCATTAAGTTGTAATAAAGTGAATCAGGAAAGATATCTCATACAAGCATAATGTCCCCCTGTATCTATATATTACATACTTCAGAAAGCCATTTACTAGAATGGAAAGACTCCTGCACATGTTGTGTATTGGTGTGTATTTGATGTGCAGGTACAGCACAAATCAACATTCATTCTTTTATTCATTGTAGGTTCAGGTCCCCCAAAAAAGATATATATTGTCGTGTCAATGATACTATACATGATACAACTTGATGTCAGCAGAGAAGTTTATGCTTTGTTACCTGGAATTAGCATGATTAGTGTTGGCAATAATGAGGATTTGAAAACATGGCCTATTTGCCTAAATTTAGACATTTAGACATTGCAAAAAATGTAAAATTTCTGATTATGATAGTTGTAAACTTGCCACCAAATAAACTTTGCCCATTCGCAGTGTTCATAGACGGAAACATCAGAAATCTACAGCTTCAGAACAGTTCAAATGTTTTATGACCAAAGTATTGTGCAAGAAGTCTGGTTTTGATACTGGTATTTGAATTTTTTGCTGCACTCCATTTTCAGAGTGAACAAAAACCTGACACATATTACTTTTATTCAATGGTTGCATGATGGCTAACACACTGTAAGGTGTGAGATATTGAGATGCATGAGCAGGCCTTGCTTATGACGATCATGACAGGAAGGGATAGACAGTAACTAGATCCAGCGCAGCTACACGCCAATCATGGCTAACAACTGGACGCAATGAAAACCAAGAACATCAACGCAGAAGTGGAGCTAGCCAGCCGTGCCAAGTGTCAGAATGTACACAAGGATGTCAAGGGTAGAGACCAACATGTTCAGGGGGCCAATACATGTACTGAGGCAGGGCCTGGTGACCACTCTACAGGGGACAGGCGCAGCCTGGGGGGCGGTGATGTCAGCAGCACTGACCAGGAGTTTATTTCTGAGTGCCAGGACTGCAAGCGCAGCGTCAAGTTCATCCAAACCAAAGGTGAGCTACTGTACATGACTGTGCGGGACACACCACTACCAAGAAGTGTACTGAAACTTACCACCTGTATGGGGAAACCTTGCATGTACCAAACTTCTTGGAACATGTTTTGAAATCAGAGGCTCAGTAGTGGTTTATGCTGCTTATCATGCTTTTTGTGTGTCATGATTACAGACATGTTGAACAATTGACTCAAAATTTGTACATGTACACTTTCATGTACATATCATGTACATGTACATGTACATACATATGTATGCAATTGTGTTGTGAAGACAAGTCTGGAGATGTAACCAACACACTAGCCAGCTTGTTACCTCTAAGTCACAGCCTCTGATGTATTGTCTAGGCTCAGAATTCTGACAGGCTCCTTGACCTCAGCATGTAGCAATATCCCAAAGTACAACAGATGTTTCTCCCCATCATAAAACCCTGGTCTCTGGAAGTGAACTATCTAACAATAAGACCCAGCCTAGGAACCCGGAGGTAATCCGTCAGTTTTCTAGCTCACAGAACACTCAGCCTGATTTATGCGAGTGTCCTCTTCTCTGTATCTCCATGTATCATCATTTCTCAGGCTTTTAACCTTTGCCAAAACGTGTTTCAGGATTGTGGCAATTCTATATATTTGTATACTGAACATGTTACGCTGCTGCTAAACAAAAGAAAAGTTTGAATGCTACTGCACGCCCTTCTCTTCACAAACAATTGACGAGAATATTAATTCTAACACAAATGCTAATGCATTTAAATTTTACATGCATGTATCAAACATGGACAATTATTTTGTTCTCCGTATGTTCTGGATCTGCAAGTGGTTTGTCATGAATGGGCCTAGAATTCAAAGTATGCTGGACAAACTGTTCAAGATATACTGACATAGATCTATTTTTGTGTGGCTGTACTATACAATGTATTCCCTGCCCCATCAGACAGAACACAACTGTCAAGAGTACGTCACTTATCAACTGCTTCAAGCTTTTATCAGAGAAGACCCGGAGATATATAGCGACTGGTAACCATGGTAACCACACTCAAACCAGATAACACTCATCCACAGTTGTCCAGAAAGATGTCTGTAAAATCCAGTCAATACCTCAATGCTACAATTTCATACATTGACCACAACACTTAGCGTTATCATTGTAAGGAAGTACGTGTATGGCACACTGTATACTTAGGATCTTTGACAATGTTCGTGCTGACGTTGTTTTGAGCATGCTGGAAGAATTGAGTATGATCCAGTGTGATACCCAAGGAATAAATAGATCAGGGATTTAGAGTCTCACTCAAGTTCATGTACTTGTCAATGCAGCTATGAAACTGGTGAAAGGGACGAGAATTCTTGTGTATCAGCTAAATGATTCAAGATGGATATTCCTTCTATATACACTGAGAGGTTCTCTCAGCCTGGACAGGAGTCAAGAATGTGTCCTGACTTATCACACACAAGTTCCTGTCTTGTGGTGTATGACTGTGTTTTGGAATTTTGTTGTTGTTATACAATAGATACATTTGATCTCTTGCATGTTGATGTTTTAGTGTTGATGATAATGGCATGAATCTACAAGTAATACCTGGACACATCACTTCCCTAATGTGGATGGGGCTAGCACAGTTTGTCGCTTCTTTACGATGAAGAAGGTCACTTGGCAGGATGAATATGAAGCTGAGAGTTTGGGTGATAAGGATAAATATGACTTACTGAAAACCTTAGGACCAACAATAACATCTCATGATATGCTTATCGGTAAGCACATTAAAATTCACAATTCACTTTTAAATGTTGTACTCTTGGCAATGATGAAGTGGATCATGTGAACCAAGGTTCACAGGCATGTTGTTCATGAAGTTATCGTCATAATGTATCTGGTGTCTGTGTTGCTGTATCATCATGAGTTATCATAATGCAGAATGTGGATACGTTTCGTTGACTGCAAGTGTTTTGTGTGTGGCCTTTGATAAATAATAAAAGCAGTAGTCTATAGACTCAGTTTGAGAAGTTCAAATACATTTTCAGTCATGGTAGTTCCCACAATTACGCATGTCCTGTTACTGGTAACCACTCTATTTCTGCAAAACAATCTCAGTACAATCCATCAATACATATGTTTACAAATCATTTTATATTACCATAAACCATATTATCATGACTATAGCAATGGGTTCAATAGTTGCCACATACATGGTGAAGTTACCGTAATTGCCAGGTGGCTTCAATTCAAACGAGACAATCAGAGATTGCAGACCCGCGCCCCTTCAGATTTAGTTACTAAAATCAAAGCTGATAACCCTTATTTGTCGACCTTGGCTGATAAAAGGGAATTTGGATCATACGACCATCGATCATATAGAAAATGATGTGGAATTGACTATAGAAAAATACAAAATTAATGAGGGAAATTAATAATGAGTATAAATAAGCAGAGCTATTGCAATTTTTCGATTTTGACCTTTTCTGTGATCTTGACCTTGCCGCTCGATATTGTGCTGTAAAATTTTGCAATGTTGTTTCTATTATCAAGACACATCTCCTGAATGAAAATGGTTTAAAGCTATAATCAGTTTTAGAATTGACAACATTTATTAAAGAGCATGTGTCACTAAAAATTGGGTATTGGGTTTTTCTGTGTATGTGAAAGCACAATTTGAACTGAATAAAACGGTCTTTACAGCATATTGATATCATGATTTCTTCCAAAGTTATGGCACTTCAAACATTTACATATTCACAGAATCTGACAACAGAATCTGACAACTAATTAATATGCAAATGAGATGTGTGACGTCATTGACAGACTGGTTTTTAATTAGGTGTCTTAACATGACAAAATGGAGCTTTTTATTTTCACATTTGGTCACCAACACCCATCAGAAATATTGTCCAGTAGGAATAGTCAGTGAGTGCATGCCAATCTTGGTTGCCATGGCAACCAATAGGCTGATTTGCGCCTTAGCAACGTGGTTGCTAAGGCTAATATTAACGTCAAAACACGAAATGAAAGTATGAAACCAACACAAATAACGAGATAATGACAATATCTAGTGGAATTAATAAACAAATTGTTCAACTACACACCATAGCAACCGATACAGGCCTGAGAAATCACCAATGTTTAAAGCCATTGCAAGTGAATGGATACCATTACCACTGGTTTCCAATGCCTTTATTGGTTGCTAAGTGTTGTGTTCAAACATTTTGCTGATATATTCCACAATATATTGTCATTATTCATTGTCTGAAATGGTTTCATTCCTGTATGTCCTGTTTTTAATTAGATATTGACCTTAGCAACCATGGTTGCTAAGGGACCCAGCCGGCCAATGGTTGCCATGGTAACCAAAAATTTCATGAAATCACTGACTATTTTAACCATGAAACATAAAAAGTGGGTTCTGGTGAACAATTATGAAAAGAAACATTCTCATTATTCCATTTTAAAATGTCTAATTAAAAACCAGTCTGTCGATGACATCACACATCTCATTTGCATATTAATTAGCTGTCAGATTCTGTTGTCAGATTCTGTGAATATGTAAATGTTTGAAGTGCCATAACTTTGGAAGAAATCATGATATCAATATGCTGTAAAGACCGTTTTATTCAGTTCAAATTGTGCTTTCACATACACAGAAAAACCCAATACCCAATTTTCGTGACACATGCTCTTTAAGGCATTATGGTTTTAGCAGAATTTTTTTTTTTTTTCTTCTTCTTCCGCCACTTTTGGTTTCCGGACCATAACTTTAGATGGCCTTGACGGATCCTCGTCAAATTTTCACCACAAGTCAGAAATGATATGTGGAAGAACTCTATTCTTTTTGAGCCGGATCCGAGGTCCGTGAGGTCCGTGAGGATGAAATCAAGGCTAATTTTGAGACTTGGTTTCCGGACGATAACTGGAAAAATATTTACGCAATAGTTGCAGAACTCTGCATGGAGGTTCATATGCCATCAGGGAAGAACCCTATTGATTTTGGGATTGATCCGTCAAAGACCTTTGACCTAGAGGTGGAAATAATTTTTTGCTGATTCATCCTTGAGGCTTCATGCATATCTCAGAAACCGTGCATCGTAGAGCGAAACGGACGTTATTTTCGGACTCGTCGCCCTAGACAAACATCTCTAGGGTGTATTATTTTTTTTGATCTGGCTCTGAGGTCCGTGAGGTCCTTGAGGATGAAATCGAGACTGATCTTGAAACTTGGTTTCCGGACGATAACTCGAAAAATATTCAGGCAATAGTTGCAGAATTTTGCACGGATGTTTATATATCAACAGGGAAGCACCCTATTGATTTTGGGATCGATACGTCAAACGACCTTTGACCTAGAGGTCGAAATAATTTTTTGCTGAGTCATCCTTGAGGCATCCTGCATATCTCGGAAACGGTGCGTCGTAGAGCGAAACGGACGTTATTTTCGGACTCGTCGCCCTAGACAAACATGTCTAAGGGGTATTATGGATGAACTTTGACCTTGACCCGAAATTTTTTTGCCGAGTCGGCATTTTTCGTTTTCGTCGATATCTCGGAAACGGTGCGTCGTAGAGCGAAACGGACGTTATTTTCGGACTCGTCGCCCTAGACAAACATGTCTATAGGGTATTATTGATGAACTTTGACCTTGACCCGAATTTTTTTTGCCGAGTCGTCATTTCTCATTTTCGTTGATATCTCGGAAATGGTGCTTCGTAGAGCGAAACGGACGTTATTTTCGGGATCGTCGCCCTAGGCAATCATGTCTAAGGGGTATTATGGATGAAGATTGACCTTGACCCGAATTTTTTTTGCCGAGTCGGCATTTTTCGTTTCCGTCGATATCTCGGAAACGGTGTGTTGTAGAGTGAAACGGACGTTATTTTCGGACTCGTCGCCCTAGACAAACATGTCTAAGGGGTATTGTGGATGAACTTTGACCTTGACCCGAAATTTTTTTGCCGAGTCGGCATTTTTCGTTTTCGTCGTTCTCTCGGAAACGGTGCGTCGTAGAGCGAAACGGACGTTATTTTCGGACTCGTCACCGTAGACAAACATGTCTAAGGGGTATTATGGATGAACTTTGACCTTGACCCGAAATTTTTTTGCCGAGTCGGCATTTTTCGTTTTCGTCGTTCTCTCGGAAACGGTGCGTCGTAGAGCGAAACGGACGTTATTTTCGGACTCGTCACCGTAGACAAACATGTCTAAGGGGTATTATGGATGAACTTTGACCTTGACCCGAAATTTTTTTGCCGAGTCGGCATTTTTCGTTTCCGTCGATATCTCGGAAACGGTGCGTCGTAGAGCGAAACGGACGTTATTTTCGGACTCGTCACCGTAGACAAACATGTCTAAGGGGTATTATGGATGAACTTTGACCTTGACCCGAAATTTTTTTGCCGAGTCGGCATTTTTCGTTTCCGTCGATATCTCGGAAACGGTGCGTCGTAGAGCGAAACGGACGTTATTTTCGGACTCGTCGCCCTAAAGGGTATTATGGATGAACTTTGACCTTGACCCGAAATTTTTTTGCCGAGCATATCATGAGATGTTATTGTTGGTCCTAAGGTTTTCAGTAAGTCATATTTATCCTTATCACCCAAACTCTCAGCTTCATATTCATCCTGCCAAGTGACCTTCTTCATCGTAAAGAAGCGACAAACTGTGCTAGCCCCATCCACATTAGGGAAGTGATGTGTCCAGGTATTACTTGTAGATTCATGCCATTATCATCAACACTAAAACATCAACATGCAAGAGATCAAATTGCAGTGACTCGGATTTCCTTAAATTTTGTCGGAATCGGATAAAAACAGTTGTCATGGCAATGGAAAACGTGAAAATCACATAATTTTCAATCCATTTTTTTTATTAAAGTTGAAATCAATTTTAAAATCAGTCAAATTTAGCTCTTTTTTTTTTACGCAAACTTGAAAGTATATCTCGAGATAGTCGGGAATATACAGGAAATATGCACAGTTCGACAACAGATACTGCATGACAACAGTGGATAGAAAATGATCGGCCTGCCTACATTACCGGTTGCTACAGTATCTAGACAAATACCAATGATGTCACCAGACTGGGTATAGAACTCGTCCACAAGGCGGGCCGCTTTGAAGAAAAAATCGCCCCAGACAAACATGTCTTATATGTAATATGGATGAACTTTGACCTTGACTCAAAATTTTTTTGCCGAGTTCGTTTTCGTCGATATCTCGGAAACGGTGCGTCGTAGAGCGAAACGGACTTTTTTTTCAGACTCGTCTCCCTAGACAAACATGTCTAAGGGGTATTATTTTAACGGTAAATTTTTTTGCGGAGTCGACATTTTTCATTTTCGTCGATATCTAGTATAATATTATAAATTAATCATCACACCGAAATGCCTCCAAGGCATCTTTAGGCCTTGACGTCTAGTTCATTCTGTGATAGCTTTATTTTGTCTATAGAATAAGAAATCGTGCGAATTTGGGTCTGAAAATGTGTATTACGTGCCTAAATTGAGTTGCCAAATCAAGATTCAAACTCGGGCCAGTCAATCTCGCAGCAATTTTTTCTTCAAAGCGGCCCGCCTTGTGGACGAGTTCTATACCCAGTCTGGTGACATCATTGGTATTTGTCTAGATACTGTAGCAACCGGTAATGTAGGCAGGCCGATCATTTTCTATCCACTGTTGTCATGCAGTATCTGTTGTCGAACTGTGCATATTTCCTGTATATTCCCGACTATCTCGAGATATACTTTCAAGTTTGCGTAAAAAAAAAAAGAGCTAAATTTGACTGATTTTAAAATTGATTCCAACTTTAATAAAAAAAATGGATTGAAAATTATGTGATTTTCACGTTTTCCATTGCCATGACAACTGTTTTTATCCGATTCCGACAAAATTTAAGGAAATCCGAGTCACTGCAATAGCGCTTCTGTCCTATAAATTTCAGAGTGATCGGACGGTTTGTCTTTTAGTTATGAGCACAGACATTAGCACTGAAAAGTCGCTGGCAAAAAATAACCGAAGTCGTGACCCCCAATTCTTCGACATCGGGCGATAATGGAGAGTTTTCGTCGTACGACCATTGATCGTACACCATACGATCAGGAATTGGCCAAAGAAAAATACAAAAATAGTTGGAAAAATCAATATCAAGTAGAACTGGAGTTATGGCCATTTATGTGATTTTCACGTTTTCCGTTGCCATGACAACGGTTTCTATCCAATTCCGACAAAATTTGAGGAGGACCGAGCCACTGCCGTACCGCTTCATCCCTATAAGTTTGAAGTCTATTGAACCATAATTTCGTAGCGTTCTCTTGTTGTACCAACAACACCTTTTTCAGATCATAACATTTCGTTTATTCCTTGTTTTATGACTTTTATCCGTTACAATGATTTACAAAACTTTGATTCGATGTTCCTTGGCCGATGGACGCCAACTCTCTCTCAGAAAATACAAATTTTACCGCCGAAGTGGCTTTCTATGAATATTCATTATTCAGGATCCAATCCAGAGATCGGAATACAAATGAGATACAAACATCATGAATAAAGTTTAAATACAGCCAATGATCGTTGTTCTTTTCTTGGCGGTCATTTTTGACATCTGACAACTCGCTCATAGAACTCTATACACAGGTTACACGATCTATTAGAATACAAGTTATTTCATCATTCGTAATCACATGTACAATAATTTCAATTTTTGATCTATGATAATATGTTGTCGAGTTCTGCGCATGGAAGGACAAACAGACAGACAGACCCAAATGCAATACCCTCTCCCCCTATCGGGATGAGGGTAAATATTGGTCATGGGGCTTGTTTTAAAAATGTCTCCCGGACATACTAGTATTCTTATGCTTTCCATTCCTACTATCCTGTAGCTTGTGTTCTCGACATAAATGATTGGAAGTACAGTGTACAGTTTTGTCAGTTGACTAAAGACAGATATTTTGCTGTTTCAGAGCTTCCGTACGGCTGGGAGAAGGTAGAGGACTCAGTCTATGGGACGTACTACATAGAGTAAGTAATACAAGTAACTAAGGCCTATTGTCTCCATGGGGGTAATTACAGTACTCCCAGCTAGACTGTTCTAAGTGTTCACTTGTCTCTGTGAATTTTGTCATCTGATATACATGTATGTATTATGATGTTGTGCTTGTATTTATACGATATTTCTGTTGAGTTTTGGCATTTAGCTGTCACTCAACTTGTAATAAATACTCACACTTTCACAAGCAATTTGATATTAGCTCATGTAATAATACTAACACCATTGGATGACTGTTTGCAACATACTCACAATTTAGAAAACCCATTTTCTTCAAGTTATGCACGTTTTGATGCTTGGAGAACCAGGTAATCTGATTATCGGAATGGAGTTTGCTACAGAGTCTTTTGTTGTTTCAAGAATTTAATGTCTTCCTTCAACCTGTCCCAAATTGATTTTTGGTCCATCAAATTTGCTGGGAAAGTATTTGTATAATAATCTCAGAAATTCCCTTGATTGTCCTGTGGTGGAGTTTGAAAATCTAAATCAAATTTACGATAACTTTACTCATTCAAAATTTTGCTATACCCCAGTGCCATATCCATGTTTGTCTGTGTGCCCTGTTGAGTGACAAAACCAGTGTGTGAGGTGATGGGATGTCAATGTTAGGCATAAATCATGATGCCATGACAGTAGTCAACCTATATTCACGGTGGGGAACCTGAGCGACAATCCTCGGAGTGAGCGACAATCCTCGGAGTCGATTCAGATGAACCTCGGATGAAATCTGTCAATACCCAGCTTCGTTGCCATATAATTGTGTGTATTTGAGGAGTGTTTGGTGCAAATGTGATCTACAAACATGTTTCAGAGCAATATAAATGTGTGCTGCAGTGACATAAACCCACAAACGTGCCGCATGCAGTCAGTACTCATCAAACGATATGCACAACAACTCTGGTGTATGCACGGGTTGGGTGATAACTCGTGAATCGGCTGGCTGTAAAAGGATAAACAGGAATGCTACATGTTACAGGCGATCGCTCTGTGCGCCTACTGTGATCCAAACACATCCTTCACATCTGTGTATATGTGTCATTTTGTAAAGTGATGGAATAATGCTAGAAAATACTTAATTTCATAATTTCTCACTCTGCAACGAACATCCTTGGAACTATAATTATGCAACGCTTATCCACGGAGTAAAATCCCGTCTTCATTTGTTTTATGACCACATCATTTGCGTGTGTCCTTTCGCGGGCAGAATAATAAAACATTAACCCTATGCCGCCGAGAGTTGCGTTTTGTTGCTACCACTGGCTATCGGGAGTTGTATTTTGTTGCTACCTCCAGCCATCGCGAGTTGCCGTACGTTTGACTTTTGTCATTAAGGATGCGAGATGTGTCATAAAGGAAGTTTTACTCGCGCAAATTACACAAAACTTCACAATTTGGTGGATGAATATATAATAAAAGTATGTGTACTTGGATCATCATGAATTTATCAAAATAAAATTAATGACAGCCCGCAATTAGTTGACAGATTGCTGCACATTCCCGCCAAATTTGCCTATAGTAAAATGTCACATGTCAGTGCTCTGACACTCGCAAAAAACAGAAGTTCGTTTGAATGGTTCTAAAGAACAAACTGACCTGTAACTTTATATATTGGTCGCCAGATATGTATTCAGATGTTTGTTTGTCACATTTTTGTGATTCAAACGAAAAAACAACATTTATTTGACCAAGTTTGTCACAGCAAAGCAGCAGAGCTCTTGTGTCAAAGCTGCCATGATTGATCACATGATCCGATGATGTCATAACACGGGCCCCGGAATCAGGATACATATGGAAAGTATGGTGTCCGAAAGGGGTCGTTTAAAATATTCATAACATACAGCAAAGAAAATTATCTCATCAATTAATCAATTACATCTGACAATCCAACTGGAACTGTATAAATATTCAGCACATTGGGGAAAGAAAATTCAGTCAAGTTGAAAGTTGTCATACTAGTATATAACCAGATTATCTCCAATGACACATCACAGACTCCGTAGATTACTGTGACAAGTTGGACAGGTCCATATATGGAATGTTGAGAGGGGGTTATGGGTACTTTTTTAGGTTACCGGACCTTTGGTCCGATAACCTATTGGCATGGCGTTGCGTCCGTCCGTCCGTCCGTCCGTCCGTCCGTCCGGCGTTAACATTTTTATCTTTAAAGTTAACGATCGAATCTTTCTGAAATTTTGCACAAAAATGCCTAAAAATATTTTGAGAAGGAGGTATTTTTTTGTTTTTTGATTTTCGCATTTTTTTCAAAATGGCGGCCGTTTTTGTCGAAAAACGCTCAATTTTGGACTTTGACGGCCATTTTCTCAAAAACTGTCTGATCAGTTTTGAGTTTTTGGTTTCAAAAGATTCCCCTCATATACCTCTGTGATATGTATAAGTTTGGTTGCCCTAAATCTGCCGGTTTTCGTGTGGCGGCCATTTTGAATTTTTGGCGGGTCGGCGAAAAAAAGATCGCATTACTATCCATTTTGGGCCATTTCTAGAGCAAAAAAAAATTTTCACCCTTTGAAAAAAATTTTGGACTTAGAAAATTTTCGGCACTTTTTCCCTTCATAATGGGAGCTGTCCGGACTGTACTCATAGAACGCTTGAAGATAGAGCTTAGAAATTGGCACTTTCAAATGGGAAGTCATATATGGCGACTTGTGTGGTGACCTTGAATTTGACCTTGGATGACCTTGAAAGGTCAAAACAGCCATTTTTGGGTCGAAAAACGCTCAAATTTGCACCTGGTCTGTATTTTCTCAAAAACTGTCTGATCAGTTTTGAGATTTTTGCTTAAAAAGATTCCTCTTATATACCTCTGCGACGTGTATAAGTTTTGTTGCCCTTGAATCGCCGATCTCAGTGTGGCGGCCATTTTTAATTTTTGACGAGTCGGCGAAAAAAAAATTTTTCGCCCCAAATAACATTACTATCCATTTTGGGCCATTTCTAGGCAAAAAAAATTTTTCACCCTTTGAAAAAAATTTTGGACTTAGAAAATTTTCGGCACTTTTTTCCTTCATAATGGGAGCTGTCAGGACTGTACTCATAGAACGCTTGAAGATAGAGCTTAGAAATTGGCACTTTCAAATGGGAAGTCATATATGGCGACTTGTGTGGTGACCTTGAATTTGACCTTGGATGACATTGAAAGGTCAAAACAGTCATTTTGGGGTCAAAAAATGCCCGGATTTGCCTCTGTAGATGAAATGCTTGCAGATAGAGCTCATGTTTGCATTATGAACATATAGGAAGACATATATGGCACAACTAATGATGACCTTGAACTTGACGTCAGATGACCTTGAGTGCCAAATGTCTGACTTGGAATGTGTAAATTGACCTGAGCGGCCTAAACGATTCCACCCAACATATAGAATATCAAATGCCGCACACATACTTGTAATGGTAACATCGAAGTTCATACGGATGACCTTGATTGGTAAATTCCAAGGTCATATGTTTACACTGCGAACCTTGATTGGTAAATCTCAAAGTCTGTTACCTGCCAATGCTGCCATGGCCAAACCAAAATTGTCCGGTAACCTATCTTAGCCTTTGGGCTAATTTTTCTCATTTGCTAAGTTTGAAGCAAAATGGAAGTGTAGGTGGAGGCATTGTACAAGTGTGAATCAGAAGCGTTCATGATAGTTTGCTGCTTCATTCCAAGAAAAATAGGGTTGGGCATGGAACATCACTTGGTAGCTATCACCACTATCCTGGACACCCCTGTTGGTAATAATGAGTTATCACAAGCCCCTGCAATGCTGGATATTTGGGGAGGGGGGGGGGGGGTAGGAATCCCAACACTAGAGTTGTGATCTATCAGATGAACAGGTGAGAAGCACACAGTAGCAGAAGAGCACTGTAGCTGCACAATGGGCTAAACCTGAGGTCATAAACAAATCCAAAAGTCATTGAATAATCAATTTTAGATATAATTTGAGTACCTGTATTTATTAATCATTCTGCTTTTGATGCACTGATTTACTCTCAACATCTCAAAATCAGTCTAGCTGGAGTTACAACATTTACTTTCAAGGGTCGAATGATTTCACAAAGAAGTATATAATGGCTTCATAGGCCCCCTATTACAATGAAATAGATCACCATGGTAACCAGATGAGGCAAGCATCATCTATAGGCCTACATCATATATTTATATATATATTAAATGCAATTTGTCTATTAATTGACAGTCATGGAAACAATTGTTTACACATTGTATGGCACAATGTACGGTCCTCTCGCCTATCGGTTACCGACTTATCACTTGGGTCCGATTTACTGATAGACCTACATGTCTGCACTTAATTTGTAACAAAAACTCATAACCATGTATATTGTTAGTACATGTATCATATCAGGGCTCCCGATAGCGTAAAATAATGCGTAATTACGCATGACTTTTTGAAATTTACGCAGTGCTATCACGGCCAGTGCGTATGATTACGCACTCGAAAGATTTGTGGAATCTAATTTAAGAACAAAGACATCGATTTATTAGCTCAAAAAACGAAGTTCTAGAAAATAATAAAAAAATGTCAATTTCCGCCAAAGTGACGCATGCGCAATGCACTCGCTGGCGAATAAGTTGTGTGACACGTCATCAAAATTCGAGCACAATAAACTACAGCGCCCCCGTGCGAATGGCTGCAACATCGAAAGCCTATGTGTGCGCCCCCTTGCGAATATAAATTTAAGGATTTCCCCACTTTCGTTTCTTTAACACGACTTGACAATGAATCGACGAACTATTCGAGAGTAAAACAAGTGCATTTTCTGCAATAGACGACCTTCAGAAAGCTACTGTGGGCAAGGGCTATCGTTGACTATTAGGATTGTGCTGAACTTTTGAGAAAAACCTGGAGGATATATGCGAGATTAGTAAACATAATGGAAGCTGTCACTTTGACTGGAAAAAAAATCACTGTACATCCTTTTTTGAAAATTACCCCTTCATTTCAAAATTTACCCCTTGTAATTTGACCCATGGGGTACGGTACTCCTTCGAAAAAATCCTACCGGGAGCCCTGATCATATGAAAGATTTAGTTCTAATACAATGTGTTTATATGCTTTAAATTTTATTGTATCCCCCGAACAAAGTTCGGCGGATACTATGGATTTGGCTTCGTCGTCCGCGTCCGCGTCCGTGTCCGCGTCCGCGTCCGCAGAGATTTTCTTGTGAACGCGCCACATTTTCTTGTGAACGCGCAATTCTCATCCGATCACCATTATTTTTTGCAGGCACATATATAATGGTAAGATCCCGACACCAATCGATTTTGGTTGCCGTGGCAACTGAATTGGTCGTTTGGGGACACATTTTGCATTAAAAACAGCCTGTTTGAGACACATGGCTTGTGAACGCGCTATAGGCCGCAATTCTCACCCGATCACCATTATTTTTCGCAGGCACATATATTATGGTAAGATCCCGACACCAATCGATTTTGGTTGCCGTGGCAACTGAATTGGTCGTTTGGGGACACATTTTGCATTGAAAACAGCCTGTTTGAGACACATGGCTTGTGAACGCTCTACAGATGGCAATTTTTGACGAATCTCGATAATATTTGGAAGTGTTGTTGGGAAGGGCTGTCACACGAAACCAATCGTTTTTTAGAATGATCATATAAATACTAATATGTTAACAGCCTAACTTATTACAGAATTTTTAAATATCCATTTTGACATGTACGATCATTCCAATAGCCTGTACAGTGGAAGGTAATGACACTAGTTTCTTGTTCAGAATGGAGAACTGAAGTTTTCAGTGAAAACAGGACAATATTACTGAATAAGTTAACATTAGTTTTATTAGTTAAGTCTATTATTGTCCACAATAAAAATAGTTAAGACGAGAAACGTTTATTATTAAGCTCAACAAGGTAAAGGTTTTGTCCAGTACAAATTTCATGGGTGTAACTGAATAAGTTAACATTATTTTTAATAGTTAAGTCTATTATTGACCACAATAAAAATAGTTAAGACAAGAAATATTTATTATTAACCTCAACAAGGTAAATGTTTTGTCCAGTACAAATTTCATTGGTGTAACCGAATAAGTTAACATTATTTTCACTAGTTAAGTCTATTATTGACCACAATAAAAATAGTTAAGTCTATTATTGACCACAATAAAAATAGTTAAGATGAGAAATATTTATTATTAAGCTCAACAAGGTGAAAGTATGTCCAGTACAGATTTCATGGGTGTACTGAATAAGTTAACATTATTTTTACTAGTTTAGTCTATTATTGACCACAATAAAAATAGTTAAGACAAGAAATATTTATTATTGGGCTCAACAAGGTAAAGATTCTGTCCAGTAGACATTTTATGTCTGTAACCAAATAAGTTAACATTTTTTTTGCTAGTTAAGTCTATTATTGACCTCAATAAAAATAGTTAAGATGAGAAACAATTATTATTGAGCTCAACAAGGTTAAGGTTTTGTCCGGTAGAAATTTCTGGGTGTAACCGAATAAGTTAACTTTATTTTTACATGTTAAGTCTATTATTGACCACAATGAAAATAGTTTAGACAAGAAATATTTATTATTGGGCTCAACAAGGTGAAGGCTTTGTCCAGTAGAGATTTTTTGGCTGTGACCAAATAAGTCAACATTATTTTTTTGCTAGTTAAGTCTATTATTGATCACAATAGCTTTTTATGAAAACATTGATCAACTTTTACTTTGAATTTCAACTTGAGACCATGTTTGGCTCAAATTATGAGTTAAAATATAACTTATGGTGAAAAATTCGATCTGGCTCCAATTTTGTCATCTTGAAATGCAGTTTTGGTCAACTTTTACTTTGAATTTCAACTTGAAAGCATGTTTGGCACATATTATGAGTCGAAATATAACTTATGGTGAAAAGTTCGATCTGGCTCCATTTTCGTCATCTTGAAATGCAGTTTTGGTCAATTTTTAGTTTGAATTTCAACTTGAAACCAAGTTTGGCACATATTATGAGTTAAAATATAACTTATGATGAAAAGTTCGATCTGGCTCCAATTTCTTCATCTTGAAATGCAGTTTTGGTAAACTTTTAGCTTGAATTTCAACTTGAAACCAAGTTTGGCACATATTATGAGTTAAAATATAACTTATGACGAAAAGTTCTATCTGGCTCCAATTTCGTCATCTTGAAATGCAGTTTTGGTCAACTTTTACATTGAATTTCAACTTAATACCAAGTTTGGCACATATTATGAGTTGAAATATAACTCATGGCGAAAAGTTTGATCTGGGTCCAATTTCGTCATCTTAAAATGCAGTTTTGGTCAACTTTTAGTTTGAATTTCAACTTGAAATCAAGTTGGGCAGGTATTATGAGTTAAAATATAACTCATGACGAAAAGTTTGATCTGGCTCCAATTTTGTCATCTTGAAATGCAGTTTTGATTACCTTTTACTTTGAATTTCAACTTAAAAAAAACCATGTTTGGCACATACATGTATTATGGATCGAAATATAACTTATGGTGAAAAGTTCAATCTAGCTCCAATTTTGTCATCTTGAAATGCATTTTTGGTCAAATTTTACTTTGAATTTCAACTTGGAACCAAGTTTGTAAAATATTCTGAGTTGAAATATAAATAGGTGAAAAGATTGATCTATCTGTATTTTCGTTATTTTATCAAACATGTCGAAAGGAAATTCATATAAAGAGATTTCAGTGGTGATTTTGAATTCGACCTTCAATAACCTCGGAAAATCAGTGCAGCAATTTTGGTGGGGAAAAGAAAACAGTTGTGACTTGAGATTTAACATTTCTCTGGTAATCTTTTTTAGCCCTTGCTCTAGTTTTTCACACTTGACAGTGATATATTTGGGGCAACAGAGATGATAGGGCTACGGGGGATACACCCAAGCGGTCGTAGGCGACCGGAAGCGTCTAGTTGTAAGTGATTTGCCCCGAAGATTCCAGGAACTCATGATGTAGAATTATGAAAAACTGTAGAAAAACTGTTGTATAGCACCTTCTGGGGTGATGGTTGCCATGGCAACCAGTTTGTTACCAGGGCATATTAAAAGATATCAACTGTCTTGGACACTTATAAACATATGTATGTGTTATATTTATTCAAATATGAGATACGGTGGGTGTACTTCATGATGAACCTGATGAGTAAGGGTTGACCAGTGTTTTTGAAAATTAATTCAGATGCCTGTGAGTCGCTTCATAAAATATCCAGTCCCTGACGGGTCACCTCGAAAAAAATTCCGGTGTCAAAGGGTTAATGCTTGTAGCACCAAAAACGACTAGTATAGATACACGTCTATTCGTTTTCGATTGTCTTTTCGATCGTCATTCGATTGTTTGACACCTAGGCTGTTTTCCCTGAAATTTCCTTTCTGGAAGCAGTATGTCAAATTAAGTTTAATTCTATGATAATTAGGCATCCCGATTGAAAATCGGGAGGCCTTATGTTTTTGTCTGTTACTGTAGCTGAGCCATGCTACTGTATTCACTGACTGCAGCCTGCATGTCCAGCATGAGGCTAGGCTCTGCCCTCTCAGCCAGTGCAGTATATGAGAGCCCTGCTCAGTAAAGCACAGCAATAGGCTCAGCCAGCCCTGCTCAGTCATGCCTTACAAGATCAGCCAGTCTGTCCAGCACAGGAATAGGCTCCACCCCTCTCAGCCAGCCCTGCTCAGTCATGCCTGACAAGTAATACAGCAGTAAAACTAGCATGTCCAACATGACCCTAGGCTCATATACATGCATAATCCCTCATTCCCCCCTCCAAAGCCTGGTTTACTAGTGTGTGTACATGGTAAAAGAATGAAGTTCCATCCCACAGAATACAATAGTTGGTTATTAAGCCAACACACATGACACAACATGCTTAGGGAATGATTTGCCCTGCCTGCATTTATATTGTACAAACATGTATTGTTTGAATGTTTTGTTATTCAACTCTATTTCACATGCATTGACCAAATCATCATTGTTTTAGTTAGCTGGGAAATGTTTGGCTTTGGTAATATGAATGCGAAAATTCCGCTGTATTGTACAAGTTTTGAAATCACAAAATTGGCCAAGATGACACAGCATTCTTTTAGTCACGTATCATTTTATATTTGACAGGAGCACCTGAAAAATATCACGAACATCCTGATTAAATATACTAGTACGCTGAATAATATTGGCTGGTTAATTGTCCATTCATTTCGGGTGGAAATGTCTGGTGGGCCAAGTTGTCAAGATGATAGAAAGCAGTTCTGGTAAGAAACTGTCTGATGAGCTCTCACTCTTACCCACATACAATGGCCTATGTATCCTTTTTTCTCAGTCCAGTATGACCATTTGAAATGATAAGAACAAATTGGGGGATGCCACAAAGCCTATAGGCTTTTATGTCTAGTTCAATTACAATCTTGAAACACTGTCATGATCTTCCTGTTTGGCCGTATCTCGGAAACGGTGCGTCGTAGAGCGAAACGGAGCTCAATTCGGGCCTCCTGGCACTAGACAAACTAGTCTAGGGGGTATTAGGGGTCTAGACGACCCCTGGTGTCAAATTTATTTTCGCCGACTCGGCACTTCCTGTTTGGCCGTATCTCGAAAACGGTGTGTCGTAGAGCGAAACGGAGCTCAATTCCAGCCTTCTGACACTAGACAAACTAGTCTAGTGGGTATCCTGGGTCGAGACGACCCCTGGTGTCAGAATTTTTTTTTGCCGACTCGGCACTTCCTGTTTGGCCGTATCTCGGAAACGATGTGTCATAGACCGAAACGGAGCTCAATTTCGGCCTCCTGGCACTAGACAAATTAGTCTAGGGGGTATTTTGGGTCGAGACGACCCCCTGGTGCCGAATTTTTTTTCGCCGACTCGGCACTTCCTGTTTGGCCGTATCTCGGAAACGGTGCGTCGTAGACGAAACGGAGCTCAATTCCGGCCTCCTGGCACTAGACAAACTAGGCTTATGGGTTTTTTGGGTCGAGACGACCCCTGGTGTCGAATTTATATTCGCTGACTCGGCACTTCCTGTTTGGCCGTATCTCGGAAACGGTGCGTCGTAGAGCGAAACGGAGCTCAATTCGGGCCTCCTGGCACTAGACAAATTAGTCTTGGGGGTATTTTGGGTCGAGACGACCCCCTGGTGTCGAATTTTTTTTTGCCGACTTGGCACTTCCTGTTTGGCCGTATCTCGGAAACGGTGAGTCATAGAGCGAAACGAAGCTCAATTCCGGCCTTCTGGTACTAGACAAACTAGTCTAGGAGGTATTTTGGGTCAAGACGACCCCTGGTGTCGAATTTTTTTTTGCCGACTCGGCACTTCCTGTTTGGCCGTATCTCGGAAATGGTGCGTCGTAGAGCGAAACGGAGCTCAATTTCGGCCTGATGACACTAGACAAACTAGTCTAGAGGGTATATTGGGTCGAGACAACCCCTGGTGTCGAATTTTTTTTCGCCGACTCGGCACCTCCATGTTTGCCCGTATCTCGGAAACGGTGCGTCGTAGAGCAAAACGGAGCTCAATTCCGGCCTCCTGGCACTAGACAAACTAGTCTAGGAAGTATTTTGGGTCGAGACGACCCCTGGTGTCGAATTTATTTTCGCCTACTCGGCACTTCCTGTTTGGCCGTATCTCGGAAACGGTGTGTCGTAGAGCGAAACGGAGCTCAATTCCGGCCTTCTGGCACTAGACAAACTAGTCTAGGGGGTATTATGGGTCGAGACGACCCCTGGTGTCGAATTTATTTTTGCCGACTCTGCACTTCCTGTTTGGCCGTATCTCGGAAACGGTGCGTCGTAGACGAAACGGAGCTCAATTCCGGCCTCCTGGCACTAGACAAACTAGGCTTATTTGTTTTTTGGGTCGAGACGACCCCTGGTGTCGAATTTATATTCGCTGACTCGGCACTTCCTGTTTGGCCGTATCTCGGAAACGGTGCGTCGTAGAGCGAAACGGAGCTCAATTCGGGCCTCCTGGCACTAGACAAATTAGTCTAGGGGGTATTTTGGGTCGAGACGACCCCCTGGTGTCGAATTTTTTTTCGCCGACTTGGCACTTCCTGTTTGGCCGTATCTCGGAAACGGTGAGTCATAGAGCGAAACGAAGCTCAATTCCGGCCTTCTGGTACTAGACAAACTAGTCTAGGAGGTATTTTGGGTCAAGACGACCCCTGGTGTCGAATTTTTTTTTGCCGACTCGGCACTTCCTGTTTGGCCGTATCTCGGAAATGGTGCGTCGTAGAGCGAAACGGAGCTCAATTTCGGCCTGATGACACTAGACAAACTAGTCTAGAGGGTATATTGGGTCGAGACAACCCCTGGTGTCGAATTTTTTTTCGCCGACTCGGCACCTCCATGTTTGCCCGTATCTCGGAAACGGTGCGTCGTAGAGCAAAACGGAGCTCAATTCCGGCCTCCTGGCACTAGACAAACTAGTCTAGGAAGTATTTTGGGTCGAGACGACCCCTGGTGTCGAATTTATTTTCGCCTACTCGGCACTTCCTGTTTGGCCGTATCTCGGAAACGGTGTGTCGTAGAGCGAAACGGAGCTCAATTCCGGCCTTCTGGCACTAGACAAACTAGTCTAGGGGGTATTATGGGTCGAGACGACCCCTGGTGTCGAATTTATTTTTGCCGACTCTGCACTTCCTGTTTGGCCGTATCTCGGAAACGGTGCGTCGTAGACGAAACGGAGCTCAATTCCGGCCTCCTGGCACTAGACAAACTAGGCTTATTTGTTTTTTGGGTCGAGACGACCCCTGGTGTCGAATTTATATTCGCTGACTCGGCACTTCCTGTTTGGCCGGAGCTCAATTCCGGCCTCCTAGCACTAGACAAACTAGGCTTATGGGTATTTTGGGTCGAGACGACCCCTGGTGTCGAACTTTTTATGCCGACTCGGCACTTCCTGTTTGGCCATATCTCGGAAACGATGTGTCGTAGAGCGCAACGGAGCTCAATTTCGACCTCCTGGCACTAGACAAACTAGTCTAGGGGGTATTTAGGGTCGAGACGACCCCTGGTGTCAAATTTTTTTTCGCCGACTTGGCACTTCCTGTCTGGTCATATCTCGGAAATGGTGAGTCGTAGAGCGAAACGGAGCTCAATTCCGGCCTTCTGGTACTAGACAAACTAGTCTAGGAGGTATTTTGGGTCAAGACGACCCCTGGTGTCGAATTTATTTTTGCCGACTCGGCACGTCCTGTTTGGCCGTATCTCGGAAATGGTGCGTCGTAGAGCGAAACGGAGCTCAATTCCGGCCTCCTGGTACTAGACAAACTAGTCTAGGGGGTATTTTGGGTCGAGACGACCCCTGGTGTTGAATATTTTTTCGCCGACTCGGCACTTCCTGTTTGACAGTATCTGGGAAACAGTGCGTTGTAGAGCGAAACGGAGCTCAATTTCGGCCTGATGACACTAGACAAACTAGTCTAGAGGGTATATTGGGTCGAGACAACCCCTGGTGTCGAATCTCGAAAACGGTGCATCGTAGAGCGAAACGCAAAGATGCCTAAGGGCGGGGTATGTCACCTAAACTTTGACCACGGACAGTTCCAGAGTCATCATGGTTCTAGACACGGTCTCTTAGGTATATGTTAGCTAGGAATAGAACTCACACGAAATGCCCCAAGGCACCTTTAGGCCTTGACGTCTAGTTGTATTATGTAGAGAACGTTCGTGTACTTATTAGTAGCGAAAGTTCGAGACAAACACAATACATGTAACTCATTCATTTACAACTCACGCCCAGACTGTACAATATCAGATTTATTGTACTCCAGACACTATTGTGTTCGGTGTCTGTGTAAATAATATAGCATCATGCCTATAGATAAGAAACTTTTTTTCATCCGAAATTTTGTTTCAATCAATCACGCAAATATCAGCGCTTTCCCACACAATCAATGAAAATAGCATCCGAGGATTATTGTTGCAACAACGAGGATTGTGGTTGCATCCGTTTATGCCATATTTTTCACAGCCAGAGAGAAATTAAGTCGGCATTCCTCCCAGTAACTGATATCTCATGTAACACATGACCATTGCGAATCATACTTGATTGTCTATAAGCTACAACTATTCAGAGTTCATGATAATACACATCGAGGCGAGTGCACCCCTTGGATGAACGGAGGGCGTGCGGACAAAACGCGGTAATATTAACATACTATAGCCATAAGATTGGAACAAACTGTTCCCTGATGTGACCAATACATTCACACATCCATTCCGCATACACTGCGAACAATTTACAACGATGCCCTATCTTTTTAGTTTGTTTTCCATCGCGCATCGCTGTTGTTCTCAGCTTTTGTTTACAAAAAAACTCCGAGGTTCATCTGAATTGAATCCGAGGATTGTCGCTCACTCCGAGGATTATCGCTCAGGTTCCGCACCGTGATATTTGATATGTACACCTTTAGCACATTCAACACTGTATACCAATAAACACTTGTTAAGTGAGCCATCTTATTTGATGAAATGTGCATATAAAGTTACCACTGTAGTGAACAAGATCACCTATACTTTTTCCTTTCAGTCATGTCAACCGGAAAACACAGTATGAGAACCCAGTGTCTCAGGCCAAGCGACTGGCCAAGGAAAAGGGAGGTAAGATTGATAACTTACTTCTGACAATTTCACAAGTGAGTACTGGTACAAACTTGGATATAAAAGGCTTTCATCAAATACTGGTAAATAGAAACTGATAAGACAGGGTGTCATTTTTTGCGATACATACGGAAATGGTGCACACTGCACGTTGTTAAAGGGGTACTTATTTTTATGACACAAAACCAATGGTCAAAGGTCCATCACAGCAGTTGTCCAATGACATTTTATCAGTGGTCGCATCTGTAAACAGGGGACCTTGGACCTACTCATTTCTCAATATGATGACTTCACCAAATTACATGTAATTTTTGGCCGAGCAGTGGGCTAAAGTAAACAAGGAATATTTCTTTAACATACTTGAGATGTGCTTGTCCATTTGCTGGCTTACAGACTTTGCATACAGCATGTTCACTAGTGCTCAGTCGATTGGTGCAAATGAAAGAAATGTTTTTAACATGACTTTGTCAAAAGGATATCCAAAGGGAAACATCTTAACAAGGAATATCAAGACTATGAAATTAATTTGATTATATGTCTACATTTGTGTATGTGAGTGTGTGGGGCCGGTTCTTGACTATTTTGATGGATGTTACTTCCTCTGTTCTGCTCAGACTCCAGTACAACTGAAGACAAGTCGCACCACCACATCAACGGCAGGAGCTCTCCACCTTGTGAGTAAAACTATACTACCAAACTTGACTTGTACCGATGAGGTTAGCAGCAATCTGCTCTGTTGCTAACTTACATTGTGTCGTGCAAAACTCTGCATCGTAAACATCATAATAACACACTCCTGTACATACTCTCTGACATGTTGAATGGCTACAGTCAAACAAGCCAGAAGGCAGCCTATCATCAAATACAATTTTGTGACCTCGAAGATAGCGCAAACATCAGTGTGTGTGACTGTGATGGACAATGATGAGCAACTTGTGCTCCACAGAAGAAGCACCATGCTGACCACACAGTACATTATGAGGTATAGGGTGGTTAGGTCAAATGAGTCAGCCTCTCAACAATATTTTATCAGGTTTATTTTGGTAACATTTGAATATCTTTTACCGTCATCTCTCAAAAAAGCCCAGCCCCAGTGTCAAACATAATGATCAACCCCCATCCCAGACATTACTCAAAAAATTATTTTGCCGAGGATGTCCTTGACTGGAGTTGTAGGAATTGGACAGGGTCTCGTTCCACTTTGGTACGGTACTTTCAGGGCATTCTACAGCAATTATGATTTGCCATGATGCCTAGAAACTCTCTCAGCAACGCGGACCAGAGTAAAAAGTTGTTTTTCCTGCTGTGACAGCTGTCTCTTCATGGGCCACGGCTTATTTCTGCATGGGACTTAAACCATGGTCGAAATAGCTGAACCTGTTGAATAGTAGTCTCTGAAAGACTTGATCAAGCTTATAACAAAGGTGGGTAGAGCAGTGTTTTCTTTGGGATTGATGCAATAAATGTGAATCAGTTAACACCATAGGTATCAGGAGTATAATAGACGTACAAATACTCGGTGGTTAGAAATCGCATTGGTTTTCTCTAGTATGACATGAAATGGTAATTACCTGGTGTCAGACATGTTTCTGACTGTAGCAAGGTGATGTAACAGCTTTTCAAGGATGGAGAAGAAGTTAAATTTCCCTATTTTCAGGTTACCGGACCTATGGTCCGATAACCTATTGGCATGGCATTGCACTCGTCGTCCGTCAGTGGCGTCTTCGTCGTCCGTCCACATTTTTAGCTCACCGAACCTATGGTTCGATAAGCTATTGTCGTCAGGTTGCGTCCGGCGTTGTCAAACGCTGGGAAAAATCTGTTCAATGAATATTGCTGTAATTCACAAAATATGACGGTCTGATCAGTTTTGAGATTTATGTTTCAAAAGATTCCCCTGATATACCTTTGTGCTGTGTATAAGTTTCGTTGCCCTTGAATCGTCGGTCTGCATGTGGCAGCCATTTTGATTTTTTCGACGTGTCCCAGATAGGACTTTCCCATGTTAAATTAGCCTATCTTTATAATGGCGACAAATTTCTCCTAAAATCTCACTTAATATTGGGATTAGACATTAGGAATCAATTGTGCACATATATGAAATTATATATGCCAATTATTCTCGTGACCTTGAATTTGACCTTCGACCTAATTTTCAATATCACAGCACAAAATGGCTAAAATCTCGCTTATTATCGACTTTACAGCTCAGGAATCCAGGGATAGGGCTAGAGCATTTGAACAGTGGGTCAAGTTTCAATGGGACATAACACATTCGTTTGTTATTATTGACACGATCTCAAATACATTGATAACTATTAATATCAAAATATCAATCCGTATATCCTGTGTAAAATTTATCTGGAATCTATTTATTATATTTTTAGGTTACCGGACCTATGGTCCGATAACCTATTGGCATGGCCTTGCGTCCGTCGTCGTCGTCGACGTCGTCCACATTTTTAGGTTACCGGGATAACCTATTGGCATGGCGTTGTGTCCGTCCGTCCGTCCGTCGTCCGCTAACCTATTGGCATGGCGTTGCGTCCGGCGTCGGCGTCGTCCACATTTTTATCTTTTTTGTTTACGGACCAATCTTTCTGAAATTTTGCACAAAAATGCACAAAAATAATTCAAGAAGGAGGTATTTTTTAGTTTTTTGATTTTCGCAATTTTTTCAAAATGGCGACCGTTTTTGTCGAAAATCGGCCAATTTTGGACTTTGGCGGCCATTTTCTCAAAATCTGTTCAGTAACTTTTTTTTTTTTTGATACATAACACTCCTCATATGTACTCCTATGATGTCTATAAATTTCGTCGCGTTTGAATCGCTCGAAGTGGGCCATTTTGGCCCATACTCGTCCCAAATGGGACTTTCCCATGTTAAATTCTCCTATGCTTTATAATGGGACACATTATGCCTAATATCTCACTTGATATTGAGATTAGAGACTAGGAATCAATTGTGGACATATAGGAAATGATATATGCTGAATATTCTCGTGACCTTGAATTTGACCTCTGACCTTGGTTCCAAGGTCATAGCAGCCGTTCTCGTCGAAAATGGCTAATTTTGGACTTTGATGGTCGTTTTCTCAAAATCTGTTCAGTAACTTTTTAGGTTACCGGACCTTTGGTCCGATAACCTATTGCCGTGGCGTTGTGTCCGGCGTCCGTCCGTCCTTATTTTAGGTTACCGGACCTTTGGTCCGATAACCTATTGCCATGGCGTTGCGTCCGTCGTCCGTCCGTCCGTCCGTCGTCCGTAAACAATTTTATCTTTGAAGTTTACGATCGGATTTTTCTGAAATTTTGCACAAAAATGCTTAAAAATAATTAAAAAAGGAGGTATTTTTTAGTTTTTTGATTTTCGCATTTTTTTCAAAATGGCGGCCGTTTTCGTCGAAAAATGGCCAATTTTGGACTTTGACGGTCGTTTTCTCAAAATCTGTTCAGTAACTTTTTTAGGTTACCGGACCTTTGGTCCGATAACCTATTGGCATGGCGTTGCGTCCGTCGTCCGTCCGTCCGTCCGTCCGTCCGTCCGTCCGGCGTTAACATTTTTATCTTTAAAGTTAACGATCGAATCTTTCTGAAATTTTGCAAAAAAATGCCTAAAAATATTTTGAGAAGGAGGTATTTTTTTGTTTTTTAGGTTACCGGACCTTTGGTCCGATAACCTATTGCCGTGGCGTTGCGTCCGTCGTCCGTCGTCGTCGTCGTCCGTCGTCGTCCGTCGTCCGTCTACATTTTTATCTTTAAAGTTTACGATCGAATCTTTCTGAAATTTTGCACAAAAATGCCTAAAAATATTTCGAGAGGGAGGTATTTTTTAGTTTTTTGATTTTCGCAATTATTTCAAAATGGCGGCCGTTTTCGTCGAAAAATGGCCAATTTTGGACTTTGGCTGTCGTTTTCTCAAAATCTGTTCAGTAACTTTTTTTCTTATTCATGCATAACACTCCCCATATGTACCTCTGTGACATGTATAAATTTCGTTGCCCTTGAATCGCTCGAAGTGGGCCATTTTGGGCCCAAACTCGGCCCAAATGGGACTTTCCCATGTTAAATTCTCCTATGCTTTATAATGGGACACATTAAGCCTAATATCTCACTTAATATTGAGATTAGAGACTAGGAATCAATTGTGGACATAAAGGGAATGATATATGCTGAATATTGTCGTGACCTTGAATTTGACCTTTGACCTCATTTTCAAGGTCACAGGACAAAATGGCTAATATCTCGCTTATTATCGACTTTACAGCTTAGGATTCAATTGTGAACATATAGGAAATGATATATGCTGAATATTCTCATGACCTTGAATTTGACCTTTGACCTCATTTTCAAGGTCACATGACAAAATGGCTAATATCTCGCTTATTATCGACTTTACAGCTTAGGAATACATTGTGAACATATAGGAAATGATATTATGCTGAATTTTCTCGTGACCTCGAATTTGACCTTGACCTCATTTCCAAGGTCAAAGGACAAAATTGCTAATATCTCGCTTATTACCGACTTTACAGCTTAGGAATCAATTGTGAACATATAGGAAATGATATATGCTGAATATTTTTGTGACCTTGAATTTGACCTTTGACCTCATTTTCAAGGTCACAGGACAAAATGGCCAATATCTTGCTTATTAGTGACTTTACGCCTTATGAATCAATTGTGAACATATAGGAAATGATATATGCTGAATATTCTAGTGACCTTGAATTTGACTTTTGACCTCATTTTCAAGGTCAACAGGACAAAATGGCTAATATCTTGCTTATTATCAACTTTACAGCTTAGGAATCAATTGTGAACATATAGGAAATGATATATTCTGAATATTCTCATGACCTTGAATTTGACCTTCGACCTAAATTTCAAGGCCAGTCATTTTATTTTCAAGGTCAGAATACAAAATGGTTTATATCTTTCTTATTATCAAATTCACAGCTTAGGGGTCCATAGTGAACATATAGGAAATGATGTATGCTGAATATTTTGGTGATCTAGAATTTGACCTTTGATCCAATTTTCAAGGTCAGAGAACAAAATAGCTAATATGTCGCTTATTATCATCTTTACAGCTTAGGAATCAATTGCGAATATAGAGGAATGATATACTGAATCTTTTCATGAACTTGAACTTTGACCTCATTTTCTAGGTCACATCACCGATCACAGAATGGCTAATATCTCACTTATTATCGACTTTACAGCTTAGGAATTTATTGTGGACATACTAGAAGTGATATATTTGTTGAAAAATTATTTTCAAGGTCACTGGACAAAAGGCTAATATCTAAAATGTATATTGTCCGGTAACCTTTCTTAGCCCTTGGGCTAATTTTGATTTTCGCATTTTTTTCAAAATGGCGGCCCTTTTTGTCGAAAAACGCTCAATTTTGGACTTTGACAGCCATTTTCTCAAAAACTGTCTGATCAGTTTTGAGTTTTTGGTTTCAAAAGATTCCCCTCATATACCTCTGTGATATGTATAAGTTTGGTTGCCCTTGAATCGCCGATCTCAGTGTGGCGGCCATTTTGAATTTTTGGCGGGTCGGCGAAAAAAATTTTTTTCGCCCCAAATAACATTACTATCCATTTTGGGCCATTTCTAGGCAAAAAAAAATTTTCACCCTTTGAAAAAAATTTTGGACTTAGAAAATTTTCGGCACTTTTTTCCTTCATAATGGGAGCTGTCAGGACTGTACTCATAGAACGCTTGAAGATAGAGCTTAGAAATTGGCACTTTCAAATCGGAAGTCATATATGGCGACTTGTGTGGTGACCTTGAATTTGACCTTGGATGACCTTGAAAGGTCAAAACAGCCATTTTGGGGTCAAAAAATGCCCAGATTTGCCTTTGTAGATGAAATGCTTGCAGATAGAGCTCCTGTTTGCATTATGAACATATAGGAAGACATATATGGCACAACTAATGATGACCTTGAACTTGACGTCAGATGACCTTGAGTGCCAAATGTCTGACTTGGAATGTGTAAATTGACCTGAGCGGCCTAAACGATTCCACCCAACATATAGAATATCAAATGCCGCACACATACATGTAATGGTTACATCGAAGTTCATACGGATGACCTTGATTGGTAAATCCCAAGGTCATATGTTTACACTGCGAACCTTGATTGGTAAATCTCAAGGTCTGTTACCTGCCAATGCTGCCATGGCCAAACCAAAATTGTCCGGTAACCTATCTTAGCCTTTGGGCTAATTTTTCTTTTTGATACATAACACTCCTCATATGTACTCCTATGATGTCTATAAATTTCGTCGTGCTTGAATCGCTCGAAGTGGGCCATTTTGGCCCATACTCGGCCCAAATGGGCAATTTTGGACTTTGACGGTCGTTTTCTCAAAATCTGTTCAGTAACTTTTTAGGTTACCGGACCTTTGGTCCGATAACCTATTGCCGTGGCGTTGTGTCCGTCATCCGTCGTCCGGCGTCCGTCGTCCGTCCGTCCACATTTTTATCATTAAAGTTTACAGGCGAATATTTCTGAAATTTTGCACAAAAATACCTAAAAATATTTCCAGGAAAGGTTTTTTTTAGTTTTTTTATTTTCGCATTTTTTTCAAAATGGCGGCCGTTTTCGTCGAAAAATGGCCAATTTTGGACTTTGATGGTCGTTTTCTCAAAATCTGTTCAGTAACTTTTTTTCTTATTGATGCATGACACTCCTCCTATGTACCCCTATGACATGTATAAATTTCATTGCCCTTGAATCGCTCGAAGTGGGCCATTTTGGGCCCAAACTCGGCCCAAATGGGACTTTCCCATGTTAAATTCTCCTATGCTTTATAATGGGACACATTAAGCCTAATATCTCACTTAAAATTGAAATTAGAGACTAAGAATCAATTGTAGACATATAGGAAATGATATATGCTGAATATTCTCGTGACCTTGAATTTGACCTCTGACCTCGGTATCAAGGTCAGAGCGGCCGTTTTCATCTAAAAATGGCCCATTTTGGACTTTGATGGTCATTTTCTCAAAATCTGTTCAGTAACTTTTCTTCTTATTGATGCATAACACTCCTCATATGTACCCCTGTGACATGTATAAATTTCGTTGTGCTTGAATCGCTCGAAGTGGGCCATTTTGGGCCAAACTCGGCCCAAATGGGACTTTCCCATGTTAAATTCTCCTATGCTTTATAATGGGACACATTATGTCTTATATCTCACTTAATATTGAGATTAGAGACTAGGAATCAATTGTGGACATATAGGAAATGATATATGCTGAATATTGTCGTGACCTTGAATTTGACCTCTGACTTCGGTTTCAAGGTCAGAGCGGCCGTTTTCGTCGAAAAATGGCCAATTTTGGACTTTGACGGTCGTTTTCTCAAAATCTGTTCAGTAACTTTTTTTTGTATTGATGCATAACACTCCTCATATGTACCCCTGTGACATGTATAAATTTCGTTGCCCTTGAATCGCTCGAAGTGGGCCATTTTGGGCCCAAACTCGGCCCAAATGGGACTTTCCCATGTTAAATTCTCCTATGCTTTATAATGGGACACATTAAGCCATAATATCTCACTTAATATTGAGATTAGAGACTAGTATTCAATTGTGGACATATAGGAAATGATATATGCCGAACATTGTCGTGACCTTGAATTTGACCTTTGACCTCAGGTTCAAGGTCTGAGCACAAAATGGCTAATATCTCACTTATTATCGACTTTACAGCTTAGGAATCAATTGTGAACATATAGGAAATGATATATGCTGAATATTCTCGTGACCTTGAATTTGACCTTTGACCTTATTTTCAAGGTCACATGACAAAAATGGCTAATATCTCGCTTATTATCGACTTTACAGCTTAGGAATCAATTGTGAACATATAGGAAATGATTTATGCTGAATATTCTCGTGACCTTGAATTTGACCTCTGACCTCGGTTTCAAGGTCAGAGCGGCCGTTTTCGTCGAAATATGGCCAATTTTGGACTTTGACGGTCGTTTTCTCAAAATCTGTTCAGTAACTTTTTTTCTTATTGATGTATTAACTGTACATATTTTGCATATTACTGAATATATGTTCTCTTTCCAGTTCTGATTGCGTTATACCTGACATTGCACATTCTTTCACATATACAATCCCTACCATTCGAAGTTAAGCCTGAGGCGAAGTGTTTGGGGTTCACTTCTTAATACGTCCCCCGAATGGTTTTGATTGCTATATGTCTATGTGTGTGTAGGTGTCTTTATGTTTCATTTAAGAAAACTTGTATTTCCCCTATTTAACTTCGTTAATTTCGGTATTAATATGAGAGAAGGCTGCGAGCCTGTGTATCTGTGAAAGATGCACACACAATCCCTTTAACAGGTGGCGCGCATCCACGCGACCGCAACAAACCACAGATTGCTTTATGGCCCCATGGCGACAAAGTTAACGAGTTTAAATGCCCTCAAAAGCATGCCTCAGGAGCATGAGCAGACGGTTTGGTGATCACTGATCAAGGTTATAAAAGACAGTTAACCGGTGTTTGACGGTTAACCGGTTAATCGTCTGGAGATTTAACAGCCGGTTATTCGCGGTTATTAAAAAAATGCTAGCCGTCGGCGTTTAACCCTATGCCGCCGCGAGTTGCGTTTTGTTGCTACCACTGGCTATCGCGAGTTGCATTTTGTTGCTACCTCCAGCCATCGCGAGTTGCCGTACGTTTGACTTTTGACATTAGGATGCGAGATGTGTCATAAAGGAAGTTTTACTCGCGCAAATTACACAAAACTTCACAATTTGGTGGATGAATATATAATAAAAGTATGTGTACTTGGATCATCATGAATTTATCAAAATAAAACTAATGACAGCCCGCAATTAGTTGACAGATTGCTGCACATTCCCGCCAAATTTGCCTAGTAAAATGTCACATGTCAGTGCTCTGACACTCGCAAAAACAGAAGTTCGTTTGAATGGTTCTAAAGAACAAACTGACCTGTAACTTTATATATTGGTCGCCAGATATGTATTCAGATGTTTGTTTGTCACATTTTTGTGATTCAAACGAAAAAACAACATTTATTTGACCAAGTTTGTCACAGCAAAGCAGCAGAGCTCTTGTGTCAAAGCGGCCATGATTGATCACATGATCCGATGATGTCATAACACGGGCCCCGGAATCAGGATACATATGGAAAGTATGGTGTCCGAAAGGGGTCGTTTAAAATATTCATAACATACAGCAAAGAAAATTATCTCATCAATTAATCAATTACATCTGACAATCCAACTGGAACTGTATAAATATTCAGCACATTGGGGAAAGAAAATTCAGTCAAGTTGAAAGTTGTCATACTAGTATATAACCAGATTATCTCCAATGACACATCACAGACTCCGTAGATTACTGTGACAACTTGGACAGGTCCATATATGGAATGTTGAGAGGGGGTTATGGGTACTTTTTTTCTCATTTGCTAAGTTTGAAGCAAAATGGAAGTGTAGGTGGAGGCATTATACAAGTGTGAATCAGAAGCGTTCATGATAGTTTGCTGCTTCATTCCAAGAAAAATAGGGTTGGGCATGGAACATCACTTGGTAGCTATCACCAGTATCCTGGACACCCCTGTTGGTAATAATGAGTTATCACAAGCCCCTGCAATGCTGGATATTTGGGGAGGGGGGGGGGGGGGGGGCAGGAATCCCAACACTAGAGTTGTGATCTATCAGATGAACAGGTGAGAAGCACACAGTAGCAGAAGAGCACTGTAGCTGCACAATGGGCTAAACCTGAGGTCATAAACAAATCCAAAAGTCATTGAATAATCAATTTTAGATATAATTTGAGTACCTGTATTTATTAATCATTCTGCTTTTGATGCACTGATTTACTCTCAACATCTCAAAATCAGTCTAGCTGGAGGTACAACATTTACTTTCAAGGGTCGAATGATTTCACAAAGAAGTATATAATGGCTTCATAGGCCCCCTATTACAATGAAATAGATCACCATGGTAACCAGATGAGGCAAGCATCATCTATAGGCCTACATCATATATTTATATATATATTAAATGCAATTTGTCTATTAATTGACAGTCATGGAAACAGTTGTTTACACATTGTATGGCACAATGTACGGTCCTCTCGCCTATCGGTTACCGACTTATCACTTGGGTCCGATTTACTGATAGACCTACATGTCTGCACTTAATTTGTAACAAAAATTCATAACCATGTATATTGTTAGTACATGTATCATATGAAAGATTTAGTTCTAATACAATGTGTTTATATGCATTAAATTTTATTGTAAGTGATTTGCCCCGAAGATTCCAGGAACTCATGATGTAGAATTATGATGAAAAACTGTTGTATAGCACCTTCTGGGGTGATGGTTGCCATGGCAACCAGTTTGTTACCAGGGCATATTAAAAGATATCAACTGTCTTGGACACTTATAAACATATGTATGTGTTATATTTATTCAAATATGAGATATGGTGGGTGTACTTCATGATGAACCTGATGAGTAAGGGTTGACCAGTGTTTTTGAAAATTAATTCAGATGCCTGTGAGTCGCTTCATAAAATATCCAGTCCCTGACGGGTCACCTCGAAAAAAATTCCGGTGTCAAAGGGTTAACCCATTAATCGTGCAGGCCCTATTTATTATTGACTTTACAGCTTAGGAATCAGTTGTGCACCTATGGGGAATGATGTGTACATGCCAAATATTTTGATGACCATTGATTCGACCTTCGACCTTATTTTCAAGGTCATGGAACAAAATTGCTATTTTGTTTGACTTGTTATTGAATTTACAGCTTAGCAAACAATGGACATATCGGGATTCCAAAATGTTCTATTTTACGTTTGTTTTTGGCATCATCAAAATCTGACTATTGGTGGTAATAAATTGATACTTACTTTCATATCACTGAGTCAGTGTCACTGAGCGGACGTTGAATCTGTCCCCGAGGATACCATCAACTCAGTAGCCTTCTGGCTTGTGATTAGGTACTTATGTATTTGTCATATATCTATTCCATGGGGCTTGTTTCAGATTTCTAAATTATTTTCATAGGTTGTTGGGCAGTTGTATACTAATTCCATCAGGTGTACAGTAGAAACAACTACATTTAACACACTGTCTGCCCCTGATGACGCCAGTGTGTCTTTGGATAAACTATTTGGTCGGGCTTGTTTCTATTCCAAAATGTTCTATTTTACGTTAGTTTTTGGCATCATCAAAATCTGACTATTGGTGGTAATAGATTGATTACATTCATATTACTGAGTCGGTGTCACTGTTGGCGGACGTTGAATCTGTCCCCGAGGATACCATCAATTCAGTAGTTTTCTGGCTTGTGATTAGGTACTTATGTACTCGTCATATATCTATTCCATGGGGTTTGTTTCAGATTTCTAAATTATTTTCATAGGTTGTGGGCAGTTGTATACATGTACTAATTCCATCAGGTGTACAGTAGAAACAACTACATTTAACACACTGTCTGCCCCTGATGACGCCAGTGTGTCTTTGGATAAACTATTTGGTCGGGCTTTGTTTCTATTCCAAAATGTTCTATTTTACGTTTGTTTTTGGCATCATCAAAATCTGACTATTGGTTGTAATAGATTGATACTTACATATACATGTTTGCTGGATATTCTCATGACTTTGCATTTTGACCAGTGACCTTATTTTCAAGGTCACAGGAATATAAAACATATTTTGTCCGGTAACCTGTCTTAGCCCTTGGGCTAATTTTTTCTTTTTGATACATAACACTCCTCATATGTACTCCTATGATGTCTATAAATTTCGTCGCGCTTCAATCGCTCGAAGTGGGCCATTTTGGCCCATACTCGGCCCAAATGGGACTTTCCCATGTTAAATTCTCCTATGCTTTATAATGGGACACATTAAGCCTAATATCTCACTTAATATTGAGATTAGAGACTAGGAATCAATTGCGGACATATAGGAAATGATATATGATGAATATTCTCGTGACCTTGAATTTGACCTCTAACCTTGGTTTCAAGGTCATAGCGGCCGTTCTCATCGAAAATGGCTAATTTTGGACTTTGATGGTGGTTTTCTCAAAATCTGTTCAGTAACTTTTTTTTTTATTGATGCATAACACTCCTCATATGTACTTCTGTGACATGTATAAACTTCGTTGCGCTTAAATCACTCGAAGTGGGCCATTTTGGGCCCAAACTCGGCCCAGATGTGACTTTCCCATGTTAAATTTTCCTATGCTTTATAATGGGACACATTAAGCCTAATATCTCACTTAATATTGAGATTAGAGACTGGGAATCAATTGTGGACATATAGGAAATGATATATGCTGAATATTCTCGTGACCTTGAATCTGACCTTTGACCTCATTTTCAAGGTCACAGGACAAAATGGCTAATATCTCGCTTA
Source organism: Terebella lapidaria (assembly GCA_949152475.1). Lineage (NCBI taxonomy): Eukaryota > Metazoa > Annelida > Polychaeta > Terebellida > Terebellidae > Terebella > Terebella lapidaria. The sequence goes on along the minus strand of OX424555.1, from coordinate 50,012,357 downwards.
TTATCAAATTTACAGCTTATGGGTCCATAGTGAACATATAGGAAATGATGTATGCTGAATATTTTGGTGATCTAGAATTTGACCTTTGATCTCATTTTCAAGGTCAGAGAACAAAATGGCTAATATATCGCTTATTATCATCTTTACATCTGCCCCTGATGACGCCAGTGTGTCTTTGGATAAACTATTTGGTCGGGCTTTGTTTCTATTGCAAAATGTTGTATTTTACGTTTCTTATTGGCATCATCAAAATTTGATTGTATTGGTGGTAATAGATTGATACTTACATTTATACCACTGAGTCGGTGTCACTGCTGGCGGACGTTAAATCTGTCCCCGAGGATACCATCAACTCAGTAGCCTTCGGGCTTGTGATTGGGTACTTTTGTACTTGTCATGTGTCTATTCCATGGGGTTAGATTCGGATTTCTAAATTATTTTCATAGGTTGTTGGGCAGTTGTATACTAATTGTATCCCCCGAACAAAGTTCGGCGGATACTATGGATTTGGCTTCGTCGTCCGCGTCCGCGCCCGCGTCCGCGTCCGTGTCCGCGTCCGCAGAGATTTTCTTGTGAACGCGCTACAGGCCGCAATTCTCATCCGATCACCATTATTTTTTGCAGGCACATATATAATGGTAAGATCCCGACACCAATCGATTTTGGTTGCCGTGGCAACTGAATTGGTCGTTTGGGGACACATTTTGCATTGAAAACAGCCTGTTTGAGACACATGGCTTGTGAACGCGCTATAGGCGGCGTTATTTTTACATGTTAAGTCTATAAGTGACGACAATGAAAATAGTTAAGACAAGAAATATTTATTATTGGGCTCAACAAGGTGAAGGCTTTGTCCAGTAGAGATTTTATGGCTGTGACCAAATAAGTCAACATTATTTTTTTGCTAGTTAAGTCTATTATTGATCACAATAGCTTTTTATGAAAACATTGATCAACTTTTACTTTGAATTTCAACTTGAGACCATGTTTGGCTCAAATTATGAGTTAAAATATAACTTATGGTGAAAAATTCGATCTGGCTCCAATTTTGTCATCTTGAAATGCAGTTTTGGTCAACTTTTACTTTGAATTTCAACTTGAAAGCATGTTTGGCACATATTATGAGTCGAAATATAACTTATGGTGAAAAGTTCGATTTGGCTCCATTTTCGTCATCTTGAAATGCAGTTTTGGTCAATTTTTGGTTTGAATTTCAACTTGAAACCAAGTTTGGCACATATTATGAGTTAAAATATAACTTATGATGGAAAGTTCGATCTGGCTCCAATTTCTTCATCTTGAAATGCAGTTTTGGTAAACTTTTAGCTTGAATTTCAACTTGAAACCAAGTTTGGCACATATTATGAGTTAAAATATAACTTATGACGAAAAGTTCTATCTGGCTCCAATTTCGTCATCTTGAAATGCAGTTTTGGTCAACTTTTACATTGAATTTCAACTTAATACCAAGTTTGGCACATATTATGAGTTAAAATATAGCTCATGACGAAAAGTTTGATCTGGCTCCAATTTTGTCATCTTGAAATGCAGTTTTGATTACCTTTTACTTTGAATTTCAACTTGAAACCATGTTTGGCACATACATGTATTATGGATCGAAATATAACTTATGGTGAGAAGTTCAATCTAGCTCCAATTTTGTCATCTTGAAATGCATTTTTGGTCAAATTTTACTTTGAATTTCAACTTGGAACCAAGTTTGTAAAATATTCTGAGTTGAAATATAAATAGGTGAAAAGATTGATCTATCTGTATTTTCGTTATTTTATCAAACATGTCGAATGGAAATTCATATAAAGAGATTTCAGTGGTGATTTTGAATTCGACCTTCAATAACCTCGGAAAATCAGTGCAGCAATTTTGGTGGGGAAAAGAAAACAGTTGTGACTTGAGATTTAACATTTCTCTGGTAATCTTTTTTAGCCCTTACTCTAGTTTTTCACAATTGACAGTGATATATTTGGGGCAACAGAGATGATAGGGCTACGGGGGATACACCCAAGCGGTCGTAGGCGACCGGAAGCGTCTAGTTCCATTTTGTGTATAGTAGAAACAACTACATTTAACACATTTCTGCCCCTGAAGACGCCAGTGTGTCTTTGGATAAACTGTTTGGTCGGGCTTTGTTTGTTTCTATTGCAAAATGTAGTATTTTACGTTTCTTATTGGCATCATCAAAATCTGATTGTATTGGTGGTAATAGATTGATACTTACATTTACAGCATAGGAATCAATTGCGAATATAGAGGAATGATATATACTGAATATTTTCATGACCTTGAACTTGAACTTTGACCTCATTTTCAAGGTCACATCACAGAATGGCTAATGTCTCACTTATTCGACTTTACAGCTTAGGAATTTATTGTGGACATACTAGAAGTGATATATTTGTTGAAAATTTCATGGCCTTGAATTTATCAGTGACTTTATTTTCAAGGTCACTGGACAAAAGGCTAATATTTAAAATGTATATTGTCCAATAACCTTTCTTAGCCCTTGGGCTAATTGTATCCCCCGAACAAAGTTCGGCGGATACTATGGATTTGGCTTCGTCGTCCGCGTCCGCAGAGATTTTCTTGTGAACGCGCTACAGGCCGCAATTCTCACCCGATCAACAGTATTTTTTGCAGGCACATATATAATGGTAAGATCCCGACACCAATCGATTTTGGTTGCCGTGGCAACTGAATTGGTCGTATGGGGACACATTTTCCATTGAAAACAGCCTGTTTGAGACACATGGCTTGTGAACGCTCTACTGATGGCAATTTTTGACGAATCTCGATAATATTTGGAAGTGTTGTTGGGAAGGGCGGTCACACGAAACCAATCGTTTTTTAGAATGATCATATAAATATTAATATGTTAACAGCCTAACTTATTACAGAATTGTGAAATATCCATTTTGACATGTATGATCATTCCAATAGCCTGTATTATGGAAGGTAATGACACTGGTTTGTTGTTCAGAATGGAGAACTGATGTTTTCAGTGAAAACATGACAATATTACTGAATAAGTTAACATTAGTTTTACTAGTTAAGTCTATTATTGTCCACAATAATAGTTAAGACGAGAAACGTTTATTATTAAGCTCAACAAGGTAAAGGTTTTGTCTAGTACAGATTTCATGGGTGTAACTGAATAAGTTAACATTATTTTTAAGAGTTAAGTCTATTTTTGACCACAATAAAAATAGTTAAGACAAGAAATATTTATTATTAACCTCAACAAGGTAAAGGTTTTGTCCAGTACAAATTTCATTGGTGTAACCGAATAATTGTATCCCCCGAACAAAGTTCGGCGGATACTATGGATTTACGATCGTCGCGCCGCGTCCGCGTCCGCAGACACTTTCTTGTGAACGCGCTGCAGGTTGCAAATATGAACCGATTTTGATAATATTTTATATGGACATGTCTTATGGTGAGATCTGGACACCTATCGATTTTGGTTGCCATAGCAACCAAAATAGCCTATTGGCGTAACATTTTGTGCTCAAATTAGCCTGTTTAACACACATGGTGTAATGTTCTTCTCACTGTACGTTCGTTTGTCACTTAGATTAACTGCTACTGGGATGTTAACTTGCCGTGGATTTTCTGATTTAATCTTTCAAGTCCTTTATTAGGGACATATGAAAGATAGAAGAGTCTTAATAATTTCTAAAATACTTTATTCCGAAATACTTGATGTTGTCAGTACAGTGGTCTTTTCCCAGTAGCCCCGTTAAAACTAGCGTCAGTTGCTTTTATCTATATCTCCTTGTCCCGCCTGAGAAACCACCGCAGCCCTAGTACATGCAGTCAGAGTCGACCGTTGACCAGAAAAAAACATTAACAGTAATCCACACCCAGTCCCCCGAACATGCAAGTGTAGCGAGATGTGATGGACTAAACAGGTGCCTGTGGTTTACCGTTTAACGGTACATAGATCTTGTCGGTCCCGGTCCCGTGTATTTAGAATACAAGTTTGTTTATCAGTCATGTACTAGGACTGCGGGGCCGGTTTCTTACATCCCTCCCATACTATATGGAAAAATAGCATATTTTTCTAAAATAGAAAATAAAGTAAAATACATTCTATACAGACATCCAGTGGATTCCCGGATATTGGACACAGACGGAATCCACTGGTGCCACCATAAAAATACATGTTATTTGACAAAATAAATGGCACATCATTCAAATAAAGGGCTAAAATATATAATGCAATAAGATGAATGTTCATAAATGCACAGGCTTTCAAATTAGAGTCTGTGCACAATCCAGTTAATGACTGCCTTTTCGATAGTGACGATGACCTTGACCTTGGGTGGAGATGGAGTTATCCTTATTCAGCAAGGCGAGGGCAGATTGCAGGAGTCTGCGTCGCTTGTACAGTATCCATGCTCCAACCAATATGACCAAGATAAGGGCGACCACCAGGACGGCCACGTCTCAAGTGGTGACGTGGTGGCCTTCTATGGGGATTAATATGTTATTCAGTTCCATGTCAGACACTCGCTCGTGGAGGTATGTAGAGCCTCGCGGTCGTCGGAATGGTCTTCTTGGCAGTGTCGGGAGGATCTCCGTGTCTTTCATCGGCTCGTCGTCCCGGCAAAATGGTTGAATCTGTCTAGTATCCATACACAAATAGTTCAATTTGATGAATCGTGGAGAAAGTTCAGTATCCTAGTGTGTACGATGTTGCACCTGGTACGGACTACATGTTCATTACACATTTAACTACCTATGCAATTGTCACGTCAAACCACTCCTTTAGCACGTCCAGAGGGGGGTCAAATCCCTCACGGACGGCTTGTCAGAGATCTGTTCCAGAACGGTTGACCCTCCGTCCTAAACCCTCGGTGACTGGTTGCATGGGTTTCTAACTTCGGGGTGCGAACACCCTTCTTGGTCGGTCGGCTACTCCATCGAAGCCGTCGCCGTGTGCTTTTTTTAAGTGTTTGCGGTGCAGTCGCCGCACTCGTCCTTTATTGTCACGTACCCAGTGTGTCCTTTCGTGTGCTCTTACTAGCACTTTGTCTCCGACATTCAACTCTCTTGCATCAGCCAAACGAATAGCTCGTTGTAGGTTTCCTTCGCGGTTACGTTCTATGTTCGCTTTTGCAGCCTGATACATGTCCGCAGCTTCACCATAACGATAACTTAGTTCTTTTTCCTCACTGCCTTTGTAGTCCGCATAGAGATCATCGTGTCCATGGGCATACAACATTTGGAATGGCGTATAGCCGGTCGAGTTGTGGGTAGCTGCTCGGTATGCTCCTAGGGCCGGTCCTAGTGCTTTCGTCCACTGGATTGGACGGTTCCGCACTTCTTTTAGTAGAATGTCCTTGAGTGTTTTATTGAAGCGCTCACAACGGCCATTGCCCTGCGGATGGTACGGCGATGAGTGGCGAAGCTCAATGTGGTTAAACCTCAGCCAATCACACCAGGCACGGGATCCCAGGCCCTGGCCATTGTCACATACAAGCACTTGAGGTCTGCCATGACGTGGTAGGTACTCTGTTTCGAAAATCCTTATAATTTCTGCCGCGCTTTGGTCTGCTGTCGGCCATGCTTCTGCCCAACCAGTCAGATAATCAACCAGAGTGAGCACATATCGCTTATTGTCCTCCCCGCGACTGAAGGGACCAATGAAGTCAATTCCAACAGTGTTCATGGGCATTTTTGGAATTTCCACCTCAACAGGCTTATCTGTGTTGACCCTCCGGCTAGCCAGTTGGCAAACCGCACACCTAGTGATCACATCCTGAATATCCTTTAGCATGTTCGGCCACACAAAGTTCTCGGCTATCCGTTTTTTTGGTTTTGTCGGCGGCCATGTGTCCGACTTGCTTGTGCGCTTTATTGATGACTGATATCCGATAGAGCTTTGGCAAGACAACCCGCAGCTTATATGGGGCCCCTCGGTAAGGTGGCCGATCAGACACCAAGATGTCATCATGTATCAGGTATCCAGTGTCCTCATCAGACACAGCCACAGTCATCTGGTCTGGAAATTCCTCTTTCTGTAGGTTCCGTAGCCGTTGACGTCCGATGCGACATTCTCCGAGTATTGCTCTACGAACTTCTATGTCTGATGCATCGTCTTCTTCCTCGATGGTCTCAACATACATGTCCTCATCATCATCATCTACAATTGTCACCTGATTGGAACTGTCTTGTGTTAGGGCCGTTAGTGCACTGACCACTGGAGATGCTGTTTTTATACGACTTAGCATGTCTGCACGGACATTGTTTTTCCCTTCCCGATATTGAATCGGGGCTCCAAACTCTTCGATCAATACTGCCCACCGCTGGATCTTAGCATTTTGAATTCTTGTTGTGAAGAGCGATCGTAACGGTTTATGATCAGTTAATATAACAAAGTCCGCCCCATATAGATATGGTCTGAGTTTCTTCAGGGCATGGACTATCGCAAAGGCCTCCTTCTCAATTGTTGCCCATTTCCTTTGAATGTCATTCAATTGGCGACTCAGGTAGTGAATGGGTCTCTCAATGCCGTTGCAATCCGTTTGGACCAATATCGCCCCAACAGCATAGTGGCATGCATCAGTGTAGAGGCGATATGGTCGGGATGGGTCAGGGTAGGCCATGACTGGAGCTGTTGTTAATGCGGTCTTCAAGGCGCCGAACCCGTCTTCACATTGTGAAGACCACTCAAACGGGACTCCTTTTCTTGTTAGGCGTACCATAGGCTCAGCATGCCTTGCAAAGTCTCGAATTGATGATCGGTAATAGCCGGCCATGCCCAGCACTGAGCGAATATCCTTGACATTGGTTGGACTGGGCAGGTCGGCGATGGCCTCTACCTTTTGACGTTGTGGTTCCACTCCGTTCTTGCTGACTTTAAATCCCAGCAACTCAACAGCGTCTTTAGCGAATTCGCACTTGCTGTGTTTTAACGTTACATTATGCTGTGCAAGCAGCCTCAGTACTTCCCTGAGATGTTCCATGTGTTCTTCAGTCGTGCGGCTAAATACAACGACATCGTCGATATACACAAGGGCACACTTCCCAAGTAGTGGCGTCAGTATCTGACTCATCACCCTTTGGAATTGAGATGGTGCATTGACCAAACCAAACGGGAGTCTCTTGTATTGGAACTGTCCTCTATGGCAGACAAAGGCTGTTTTGGGGCGGTCCTCTGTGGCCACAGGCAGCTGCCAATATCCAGCTTTAAGATCCAATGTCGAAAACACTGTACTGCCCTGAAGCTGGTCCAGGACTTCGGCTATCCGGGGCAATGGAAATTTGTCCTTAGTGGTGACAGAATTTAGCCTCCGGTAATCCACACAAAACCTGGCCGAACCGTCTTTTTTGGGTACGAGAAGAACGGGGGAAGCCCATGGTGATGCTGAAGGCTCAATGACCCCGTTTTGTAACATGGTGTCTATCTCGCTATCCAATAGTGCTTTTCGAGCGAGGGGGACGCGATATGGTGCTTGTGCAATAGGTGTTCCTGTTGTTGTGATTGGTTGTGGTTCAACGCCAGTCATTTCTCCAATCTTCCCAGTGTTTTCATAGAAATTCTGAGCATATTCCGTCAGCACTGATTCTGCTGTGATTGCTCCCACTGCCGGAAATGTCAATGGATGTCGGCCAGTGTCATTGTAAAGAAAGCCTTGTGCTTCTCCTTGTTCTGATTGTATATGTAGAGAAGTCCCCGTTACTCGTAGGGTATCCATTCCAACTATAGCGTCATTTTTCATGTCAGTTACATAAACTGGCACAGTGTGTCCGAAAACTTTTGCTTCACTTTCAGTCATATTCAAGTTCGTTTTGCCATCGGCCATAACTGCCGTTCTTTCTTTCCCAGTATTTAAGTTCATTTTGCGGGCTTGTTTATCCGAGATTATAGTAATGTCACTTCCTGTATCAATCAATGCACGTAGAGGTACTCCGTTGACCTCTACGCATGCCCGGGGCCTGCCCATGGCCAAGACCCCGGCCACCTCCTCGTCATTCACTGTCGGGCGGCTCCTTGTGGCGGGGCCGCCCAGTTGCCGTTTCCCTGTTGTGGCGGATACTGCGCGGGTCGCTGTGGGTACGAGGGCTGCATGTCGTACACCTGCGGCACGTGATGTGTTGGTTGCTGTTGTTGCGGATACTGGTATCCAGTGTTGTAGTACATCTGCTGGCTGTATCCATTCTGACCTTGGTATGGCCGGCGTGGTCGCCTCGGTGCTCTGCACTCACGGAAGAAGTGCCCCACTTTGCCACAGTTAAAGCACTTGCCTGATTTCTTTGGCTGTGGTCTTTGCTGTCCGTTCTGTGAGGCTGGATTGACAGCTGCTGGTGAGCTCTCTGCGGTGTGTGCCTTGATGATGGCCACAACTTTCTCCTCGAAGCTGGGTTTGGCTTCCTTGTTTTTGTTCTCCAAGGCCGCCACCTTCTGACGAAGGACCTCAATTTCTTTATCCTTGACAGGCTCTGAGACAGCCGCTACCTTCCTTTTCTGGTCATCACCGTCGGGGAGCATGTAGCTGCCCCTATCCATGGTACGTAGGGCTTGCTCCGCGGCACGGAATGTTTCTGGCGCATGTATGCGAACGAGATCATGGGCTAATCCGGGCTCTAGGGCACGGGTCAGTTTCTGCACGATCACATGCTGTAGAGGACCCTGTGTTAGATCACCGAACGCATCATGGGCAACTTCACGAAATGTTTCTAGGAAACTCAGTGCTGACTCACCAGGTTTCTGTCTGAGCGCCTCCAGTTCAGCGCTAGCTGCGGACTGTATGGTCCCTAGAAGATGCTGGACGATGTCTAAGCGTATGTTTGCCCAGTTGTTTCTGTGTTGAGTCTGCGACGCTGTTAAGTGAGCGGACAAACGGTCTGACGCCGTCGCCTCAGCTACAGCAATAGTGAGATCTCTGTCTTTGGCTTGCACTTGATCCAGTGCCCGTATCCATCGGCGCACACCTTCTCGACCATTGCAAATTTCTATTGGTTTTGACAAAAGTCTTATCCTGGTGTCCCGGCGTCTCAGTTCTCTATCTTCATTAGCTTGGTCTTCACGGCGATTTCTCAGGCGCGCATCTTCTCTCGCCTGCTCTTCCACACTATGCTGTACTTCAGTAATAAGCTGTTGGTTTTCTGCGACTGTCGGCACTTCTCGTCGTAGTCTATCCAGTTCAGCACGTAAAGTTTGTACTTCTTCCTTCAGGGCATCCATTTTCTTTCTTCTTGTTTCCGTTTTAATAAAGACAGAACCACGCTCTGCTACCAAATATGTAATGTTCTTCTCACTGTACGTTCGTTTGTCACTTAGATTAACTGCTACTGGGATGTTAACTTGCCGTGGATTTTCTGATTTAATCTTTCAAGTCCTTTATTAGGGACATATGAAAGATAGAAGAGTCTTAATAATTTCTAAAATACTTTATTCCGAAATACTTGATGTTGTCAGTACAGTGGTCTTTTCCCAGTAGCCCCGTTAAAACTAGCGTCAGTTGCTTTTATCTATATCTCCTTGTCCCGCCTGAGAAACCACCGCAGCCCTAGTACATGCAGTCAGAGTCGACCGTTGACCAGAAAAAAACATTAACAGTAATCCACACCCAGTCCCCCGAACATGCAAGTGTAGCGAGATGTGATGGACTAAACAGGTGCCTGTGGTTTACCGTTTAACGGTACATAGATCTTGTCGGTCCCGGTCCCGTGTATTTAGAATACAAGTTTGTTTATCAGTCATGTACTAGGACTGCGGGGCCGGTTTCTTACATCGGGTTGTGAACGCTCTACGGGTGGGAGTTTTCAATGAATGATGATGAAATCGCACAGGCTCAATGAGAAAGACCATCACACGGAACCTATTGTTTTTCAGAATGATCGAATAAATATTAATAAGTTTGAGAGGTTAACTTATTACGACAATCAAAATACCTACTTTGACATGTGTGATCACTCCAATAACCTGTACTATGAAAGCAAATTGCACTGGATTCTTGTTCAGAATACAGAACTGATGTTTTTGGTGAAAAAAGAACAATATTACTGAATAAGTTAACATTGGTTTTACTAGTTAAGTCTATTATTGACCACAATAAAAATAGTTAAGACGAGAAACATTTATTATTGAGCTCAACAAGGTAAAGGTTTTGTCCAGTAGAGACTTCACAGGTGTAACCGAATAAGTTAACATTATTTTTACTAGTTAAGTCTATTATTGGCCACAATAAAAATAGTTAAGACAAGAAACATTTATTATTGGGCTCAACAAGGTAAAGCTTCTGTGCAGTAGAGATTTCATGGCTGTAGCCGAATAAGTTAACATCATTTTTACTAGTTAAGTCTATTATTGACCTCAAGAAAAATAAGACAAGAAACATTTATTATTGAACTCAACAATTTAAAAGTTTTGTCCAGTAGAGATTTCATGGGTGTAACTGGATAAGTTAACATTATTTTTACCAGTAAAGTCAATTTTTACTTCGAATTTCAACTTGGAACCAAGTTTGGCACATATTATGAATTAAAATATAATTTATGGTGAAAAGATCGATCTGGCTCCAATTTCGTCATCTTGAAATACAGTTTTGGTAAACTTTTACTTGAATTTCAGCTTGAAACCAAGTTTGGCACATATTATGAGTTAAAATATAACTGATGACGAAAAGTTCTATCTGGCTCCAATTTTGTCATCTTGAAATGCAGTTTTGGTCAACTTTTACATTGAATTTCAACTTAATACCAAGTTTGGCACATATTTTGAGTTGAAATATAGCTCATGGCGAAAAGTTTGATCTGGCTCCAATTTTGTCATCTTGAAATGCAGTTTTGGTCAACTTTTAGTTTGAATTTCAACTTTAAACCGACTTGGGCAGGTATTATGAGTTAAAATATAACTTATGACAAATAGTTCGATCTGGCTCCAATTTTGTCATCTTGAAATGCAGTTTCGGTCAACTTTTACTTTGAATTTCAACTTGAAACCATGTTTGGCACATACATGTATTATGAATCGAAATATAACTTATGGTGAGAAGTTCGATCTGGCTCCAATTTCGTCATCTTGAATACAGTTTTGGTCAACTTTTACTTTGAATTTCAATTTGGAAACCAAGTTTGTAAAATATTCTGAGTTGAAGGTGAAAAGATTGATCTATCTGCATTTTCATTATTTTATCAAACATGTCGAAATGGAAATTCATATAAAGAGATTTCAGTGGTGATTTTGAATTCGACCTTCAATAACCTCGGAAGATCAGTGCAGCAATTTTGGTGGGGAAAAGAATAAAGTTGTTACTTGGGATTTAACATTTCTCTGGTAATCTTTTTTAGCCCTTGCTCTAGTTTTCCACACTTAACAGTGATATATTTGGGGCAACAGAGATGATAGGGCTACGGAGGATACACCCAAGCGGTCGTAGGCGACTGGAAGCGTCTAGTTTTTTCACCGAGTCGGAATTTTTTCGTTTTCGTCCATATCTCGGAAACGGTGCGTCGTAGAGCGAAACGGACATTCTTTTCGGACTCGTCACCTTGGACAAATGTGTCTAAGAGGTATTAAGGATGACCTTCGACCTTGACTTCGAATTTTTCTGTCGAGTTGGCTTTTTCGTTTTCGTCGATATCTCGGAAACGGTGCGTCGTAGAGCGAAACGAACGTTATTTTCGGACTCGTCGACGTCTAAGGGGTATTAAGGATGACCTTCGACCTTGACCTTGAATTTTTCTGCCGAATCGGTATTCTTTGATTTTGTCGATATCTCGGAAACAGTTCGTTGAGAGCGAAACGGACGTTATTTTCGGAATCGTGGCACTAGACAAACATGTCTAGGGGGTATTATGGATGAACTTTGACCTTGACCTAAAATTCTTTCGCCGAGTCGGCATTTTCCGTTTTCGTCGATTTTTCGGAAACAGTGCGTCGTAGAGCAAAACGGACGTTATTTTCGCACTCGTGGGACTAGACAAACATGTCTGAGGGGTATTATGGATGAACTTTGACCTTGACCTGAAACTTTTCCGCCGAGTCGGCATTTTTCGTTTTCGTCGATATCTTGAAAACAGTGTGTCGTAGAGCATTGTAGAGCCCATGGTAAACATGTTATAAATATTACAAATTAGTCTTAACACCGAAATGCCTTCAAGGCATCTTTAGGCCTTGACGTCTAGTTTTTATTTTTTTCTATTTTTTTCAAAATGGCGGCCGTTTTCGTCGAAAAACGGTCAATTTTGAACTTTGGCGGCCATTTTCTCGAATACTGTCTGATCAGATTTGAGATTTTTGTTTGAAAAGATTCCCCTTATGTACCTTTATGATGTGTCTAAGTTTTGTTGCCCTTGAATCGCCGGTCCATTTTGAATTTTTGATGGGTCAGCGAAAAAAAAATTTTTTTTGCCTCAAATTACATTACTATCCATTTTAGGCCATTTCTAGGCAAAAAAAAAATTCACCCTTCAAAAAAAATTTTGGACTTGGAAAATTTTCGGCACTTTTTTCCTTCATAATGGGAGCTGTCAGGACTGTACTCATAGAACGCTTGAAGATAGAGCTTAGAAATTGTTACTTCCAAATAGGAAGTCATATATGGTGACTTGTGTGGTGACCTTGAATTTGACCTTGGATGACCTTGAAAGGTCAAAACAGCCATTTCTGGGGCAAAAAATGCCCAAATTTACACCTTGTTTGTCTTTTCTCGAAAACTGTCTGATCAGTTTTGAGATTTTTCTTTGAAAAGATTCCCCTTATGTACCTTTATGATGTGTATAAGTTTTGTTGCCCTTGAATTGTCGGTCTCCGTGTGGCGGCCTTTTTGAATTTTTGATGGGTCGGCGAAAAAAGTTTTTTTTGCCCCAAATCGCATTACAACTTTCCATCTTGGGTCATTTCTAGGCAAAAATTTTTTTTCACCATTTGAAAAAAAATTTGGGACTTAGAAAATTTTCGGCACTTTTTTCCTTCATAATGGGAGCTGCCAGGACTGTACTCATAGTACGCTTGAAGATAGAGCTTAGATATTGGCACTTTCAAAAACAGCCATTTTTGGGTAAAAAAAATGCCAAAATTTGCCTCTACAGATGAAATGAATGTAGATAGAGCTTCAGTTTGCATTATGAACATATAGGAAGTCATATATGGAACAACTAATGATGACCTTGATTTTGACCTTGGATGACCTTGAGTGCTAAATGTCTGGCTTGAAATCTTGAAAGTGGCCTCTGAAGCATAAACTTTTGCACATACAGGTTAGGATTGTGTATAAGCCTATAAAAAAAAGTCATGTACAAATGGCACATTTCTTTGGTGACCTTGAATTTGACCTTAAAGACCTTGAAGGGCAAATCTCAAAATCTAAAATTGGCCTCTACACACGAAATACTTGTTGATAAAGCTTATATGTTTGTATTATGAACATATGAAGTCAAATGCAGCATACCTATTGGGGACATTGAAATTCACAAAGATGACCTTGACTGGTAAATCTCAAAATCATATGTCACCTACAATGCTTAAAAGCAAAATTGTCCGGTAACCTATCTTAGCCCTTGGGCTAATTTTCTCAATATCGTAAGTGTGATGTATTGTTATATAACATTTTACATGTTTGTGGACTGACGAGTTGGGTAAATATCCAAACTTTCTTTTTCATTTTCAAGATTTCAATCAAGTAATGGGATTTTTGACAATTTTACAATTAGGTATATTATATAAGATTTAAAGAGCACGTGTCACGAAAATTGGGTATTGGGTTTTTCTGTGTATGTGAAAGCACAATTTGAACTGAATAAAACGGTCTTTACAGCATATTGATATCATGATTTCTTCCAAAGTTATGGCACTTCAAACATTTACATATTCACAGAATCTGACAACAGAATCTGACAGCTAATTAATATGCAAATGAGATGTGTGATGTCATCGACAGACTGGTTTTTAATTAAACATTTTAAAATAAAATAATGACAATGTTTCTTTTCATAATTGTTCACCAGAACCCACTTTTTATGTTTCATGGTTAAAATAGTCAGTGATTTCATGAAATTTTTGGTTACCATGGCAACCATTGGCCGGCTGGGTCCCTTAGCAACCATGGTTGCTAAGGTCAATATCTAATTAAAAACAGGACATACAGGAATGAAACTATTTCAGACAATGAATAATGACAATATATTGTGGAATATATCAACAAAATGTTTGAACACAACACTTAGCAACCAATAAAGACATTGGAAACCAGTGGTATTGGTATCCATTCACTTGCAATGGCTTTAAACATTGGTGATTTCTCAGGCCTGTATCGGTTGCTATGGTGTGTAGTTGAACAATTTGTTTATGAATTCCACTAGATATTGTCATTATCTCGTTATTTGTGTTGGTTTCATACTTTCATTTCGTGTTTTGACGTTAATATTAGCCTTAGCAACCACGTTGCTAAGGCCCAAATCAGCCTATTGGTTGCCATGGCAACCAAGATTGGCATGCACTCACTGACTATTCCTACTGGACAATATTTCTGATGGGTGTTGGTGACCAAATGTGAACATAAAAAGCTCCATTTTGTCATGTTAAGACACCTAATTAAAAACCAGTCTGTCAATGACGTCACACATCTCATTTGCATATTAATTAGTTGTCAGATTCTGTTGTCAGATTCTGTGAATATGTAAATGTTTGAAGTGCCATAACTTTGGAAGAAATCATGATATCAATATGCTGTAAAGACTGTTTTGTTCAGTTCAAATAGTGCTTTCACACACACCTAAAAAACCAATACCCAATTTTTAGTGACACATGCTCTTTAAAATCTATTTATAGGGCAGGCAGGCAATGATTCCTGACTGGCAGACAATCACAGTAAACAGACACCGCGTTATGATTCCTGTCTTCATTGTGTCTCTGCAGCATATGAGAGTCATCGTCCTGTCTTCACCAAGAACCCATCAGAGCTCAAGGGCAAGTTTATCCGCACCGAGCTGCTCAAGAGTCCGCGAGGTTTCGGGTTCACTATCGTTGGAGGGGAGGACTCTGATACCGAGTTTCTCCAGATCAAAAATGTCGTCCCCAACGGGCCTGCCTTCGATGATGGAAAGCTGCAGAGGGGTGAGTTTCTTACTCATGATATCTGATACATTTTACTTGGTCTTGGAACAGTTTGAAGTCAAGAATGAGGCATGACACCAGGCATTTTATTGGCCTCAGTCAAGGAATGAAAATCAACGTAACTTTTAAAACCTGGAAGGAACTTTCCCCAAACAAATGGTAAGCCTGATACAGTATGAAGTAGACTAACAGTTGGGTCTGCTCACAGGGGATGTATTAGTCTACATCAACACCAAGTGTGTGCTGGGCTACACCCATCAAGACGTGGTCAGCATCTTCCAGACAATTCCCATTGACGGTAAAGTCGCCCTGGAAGTCTGTCGTGGTTACCCACTGCCCTTCGACCCTGACGACCCAAACACGGAAATCGTCACCACCGTCGCCGTGACAATGCCCAACGACTCGCACATCAACAACCGGAGGAGCGGTGCTCTCTTCACCAACAACACTAATGCCACGCGTTTTGGCCTGGACTCCATGAGTGCTGCGCGCCGCAGTAACAAATCTCTCCCGGACCTGTCTCGGACTAGAGACGGCGGCATGTCGCATAGAAACCGCAGTTTTGAGGAGATCCATGCGGAGGATTTGACCAAGGACTCTGCTCCGAGCCCCAGCTCAAAGCCGCAGGTTTTCTCCATCAACATCGTCAAAGGCGACATGGGCTTCGGCTTCACTATCGCGGACTCTGCTTACGGACAGCGTGTCAAACAGATCCTGGACAGGCCGCGCTGCAAGAACCTGCTGGAGGGAGATATCCTGGTGGAGATCAACCGTGCCAAGGTCAAGGACATGGCACACTCGGACGTGGTGCAGGTGCTCAAGGACTGTCCACGTGGCTCCGCGGCCACCATTGTCGTCCAGCGCGGGGGTACGTAACACAGCATGGTGCAACATAAAACGTCTAGACCGGTGATAGAGATCTGTGTACAGTTAACGAATTTAATACTTCTCAGATATTTGTACGCGCATATTCACATGTTTTTAGGTTACCGGACCTATGGTCCGATAACCTATTGCCGTGGCGTTGCGTGATAGGATAGGAAATCATATATTGCGGTTTGAGTGGTGACCTTGAGTTTGACCTTCAGTGACCTTGAAAGGTCAAAAACAACCTTTTTTGTCGAAAAAAAAGCTGATGAATTTGGTCTTTGGTGGCCCTTTTCTCAAAATCTATTCAGACAGTTTTCCTCAAAAGGCATAAGATTCTCCCTATGTACCTTTCTGATGTGTAAAAGTTTTGTTGCATTTGAATCAAAAGTCTGTGAATATATGTCATTAACGAAAAAAATATTCTGAGATGTAACTTGATTTCTTATTATAGTCCATACAGAGAATGTGTTTCCGGCAACATTTACGAACATGTTTTGACAGTTAGAGTTCAAGATCAGTGTAACAATTTACATGTTGGAAAATCAATACTCTGTGCAATTCTCATGAATGCCGGTAAGCTACAGCACCTTTGGTGCTATGTTTTAGTTTTTTAGCTCACTGGCAGAAAGCCGTGGAGCTATTGGGATGGATTGACATGATGTCTGTCGTGTCTGTCCCATGTTTTCCTGACTCAAATCTTTCAGAAATGGTCCCTAAACTTGGAAAACTGCTCAGTTATTGTGTGTTCTCCAAATGGTGTTCAAGATTTGCAGAAATTCCGAGGCTTTCTAATAAAATTTAGCGATTAAACACCAAATTAATCATACATGTGTTTGTGTTTATACATACGGGTTTCGGTCAGATATCACTATCACGTTAGCGCATGCGCAAATGGGACAATGCGATTGTTTATCTTCGCATATCGACCAAGAAATGAGATTTTATTCTATCATACAATTTTTGATAGCATAAAATACCTGGATTTTGGTGTAAGCATTGGTGATGTTTTTGTAAATCTACTACAATGCTGTAGTATGTTTATCAAGTGGTAAATATCTCGGTAATTGCAGGATATACAGCGAAGGCACCGGCAACTAGATCTATAAATAGATCGTGTTGCTCTGTTCATTGATTGGTTGACTGGTTGAGGAGGGGCCGAACGTAGTGGTGGAATCACCCAAGAGTTCCTCGAGTGTTACCGAGTATTTCCTAATATGGGTCACCAGCCATTTCGCATGATTGGGCGCTAAGACATGAAAATGAATCAGCGGCGAAAAAGACATATTTAGCAACGAATTCACGCGAACATACTATGACAGCTACTGCAATGCACACATGCCCAATCACTTACGCTGTACGGATATGTTTCAAGAACGATGCCCTGCCATTAAATGCGTGCGTGACAGATCATGTTCGATTTGCAAACCTGTCACTTTCTGTCCGATTCCGATCATAGTGCACCCGTGATTTGATTTGGCCGAGCAGGGGCTCGATGTTTGAATCGACGAAATTATCGAAAAGTCTTATTGCAGATAGCATCATGCCACGAATTGTTTCCCCTCTGAAAATGTGTCGTATCTGCTTGAATACGATTCCAACTCATTTGGTTTGTCTGTATTCACATGATTCACGACAGCCCAAGTGGAACGTAGCTCACGAGTACGTTATGACAAAACAGTAGCGGATTAACGATCATCACTCACCGATTTGATATATGGGTTAACTCTTTAAATAATAAAAAACAAGAATAACAATACAGGTTGTGATTTGCATTTATAGACTTTGCCATAAAATATTATAGTAAATAATTGATTCATAGACATGTACCCATATTATTGTATCCCCCGAACAAAGTTCGGCGGATACTATGGATTTGGCT
This sequence comes from Terebella lapidaria, assembly GCA_949152475.1. Taxonomy (NCBI): domain Eukaryota; kingdom Metazoa; phylum Annelida; class Polychaeta; order Terebellida; family Terebellidae; genus Terebella; species Terebella lapidaria. The sequence goes on along the minus strand of OX424555.1, from coordinate 49,994,526 downwards.
TCGTCGTCCGCGTCCGCAGAGATTTTCTTGTGAACGCGCTACAGGCCGCAATTCTCACCTGATCACCATTATGTTTTGCAGGCACATATATAATGGTAAGATCCCGACACCAATCGATTTTGGTTGCCGTGGCAACTGAATTGGTCGTTTGGGGACACATTTTCCATTGAAAACAGCCTGTTTGAGACACATGGCTTGTGAACGCGCTACAGGCCGCAATTCTCACCCGATCACCATTATTAGGCATCCCGATTGAAAATCGGGAGGCCTTATGTTTTTGTCTGTTTTTTTTTTTTTTTTTTTCTTTTTTCTTTTTTTTTTTTTTTTTTTTCTTCCGCCGTTCGGTTTCCGGATCATAACTCTTGAACGCCTTGATCTATCTTTCCGAAATTTTCACAGCTCATCCGAAATACTTTGCTCCTAACCCCTATTGTTTTTCGTCGAGATCCGAAATCCAAGATGGCCGCTGGCGGCCATTTTGGAAAAAAAAATCGGGCGATTCCTGTCAATGTCATAATTTGATTCAGGCAATTTCCAGGAGAAAAAAATTTTTTGGGTGTATTTTTTTTTGGACTTAGAATTTTTCCCTCACCTGCCCCCATGCAGATGTAATACTGTGACTGAGCCATGCTACTGTATTCACTGACTGCAGCCTGCATGTCCAGCATGAGGCTAGGCTCTGCCCTCTCAGCCAGTGCAGTATATGAGAGCCCTGCTCAGTAATGCCTGTGATAAGGCAATACCCCCCCCCTCTCCCTCCCCCACCTCCACTGTCAGCCAGTCTAATCTGCATATGAATGTAGCAATGTATCAGTGACTTGTATGCACTGCCCCTCTTCCCCCCCCCCCCCCCCCTCTCCTGTCCCCTCACCCCAGTTTACTATACTAACACCAACAAGTTGGAACAATGCCCTCCTTCCCTTTCTAAAGAAAACAATAGGTGGTTATATAATGATGACCCAAACTGAAGATAACAGCTTTGAAGGTCTGCCTGGGCCTTGGTTGCTGGTCAATTGTTCATTGTATTCAGTTAGAACAGCACTGTGTTTATCTGGATGAAACTACATGCATTGTTTTGTTTTCTAGCTGTATTTCACATGCAGTGACCAAATTATCATTGTTTTACTTAGTCAGAACCCAGAATAATTTCCTTTTTGCTTGTATTATGAATGTCTGTCATGTCTGTACATTTAATACCTATTGAGATTAAAACAAATATCTGATGGACATTTGTCTAGTGAGCAACTGCTATAATTTGAACTCTCACTCCCACCTGTGTTCAATAATCCTGGTATATGTATTATAATAACAGTCAAGTTTCACCATTAGAAAAGAAAAGAAAAATTGGGGGATGCCACAAAGCCTATAGGCTTTTATGTCTAGTTTTTTACAGGCACATATATTATGGTAAGATCCCGACACCAATCGATTTTGGTTGCCGTGGCAACTGAATTGGTCGTTTGGGGACACATTTTGCATTGAAAACAGCCTGTTTGAGACACATGGCTTGTGAACGCTCTACTGATGGCAATTTTTGACGAATCTCGATAATATTTGGAAGTGTTGTTGGGAAGGGCTGTCACACGAAACCAGTCGTTTTTTAGAATGATCATATAAATATTAATATGTTAACAGCCTAACTTATTACAGAATTGTGAAATATCCATTTTGACATGTATGATCATTCCAATGGCCTGTATTATGGAAGGTAATGACACTGGTTTCTTGTTCAGAATGGAGAACTGATGTTTTCAGTGAAAACATGACAATATTACTGAATAAGTTAACATTAGTTTTACTAGTTAAGTCTATTATTGTCCACAATAAAAATAGTTAAGACGAGAAACGTTTATTATTAAGCTCAACAAGGTAAAGGTTTTGTCCAGTACAGATTTCATGGGTGTAACTGAATAAGTTAACATTATTTTTAATAGTTAAGTCTATTATTGACCACAATAAAAATAGTTAAGACAAGATATATTTATTATTAACCTCAACAAGGTAAAGGTTTTGTCCAGTACAAATTTCATTGGTGTAACTGAATAAGTTAACATTATTTTCACTAGTTAAGTCTATTATTGACCACAATAAAAATAGTTAAGTCTATTATTGACCACAATAAAAATAGTCAAGATGAGAAATATTTATTATTAAGCTCAACAAGGTGAAAGTATGTCCAGTACAGATTTCATTGGTGTACTGAATAAGTTAACATTATTTTTACTAGTTTAGTCTATTATTGACCACAATAAAAATAGTTAAGACAAGAAATATTTATTATTGGGTTCAACACGGTAAAGATTCTGTCCAGTAGGCATTCTATGTCTGTAACCAAATAAGTTAACATTTTTTTTGCTAGTTAAGTCTATTATTGACCTCAATAAAAATAGTTAAGATGAGAAACAATTATTATTGAGCTCAACAAGGTTAAGGTTTTGTCCGGTTGGGAAATTTCTGGGTGTAACCGAAAAAGTTAACATTATTTTCGCATGTTAAGTCTATTATTGACCATAATGAAAATAGTTAAGACAAGAAATATTTATTATTGGGCTGAACAAGGTAAGCTCAACAAGGTTAAGGTTTTGTCTGGTAGAAATTTCTGGGTGTAACCGAATAAGTTCACATTATTTTCACATGTTAAGTCTATTATTGACCATAATGAAAATAGTTAAGACAAGAAATATTATTGGGCTCAACAAGGTGAAGGCTTTGTCCAGTAGAGATTCTATGGCTGTGACCAAATAAGTTAACATTATTTCTTGCTAGTTAAGTCTATTATTGATCACAATAGCTTTTTATGAAAACATTGATCAACTTTTACTTTGAATTTCAACTTGAGACCATGTTTGGCACAAATTATGAGTTAAAATATAACTTGTGGCGAAAAGTTCGATCTGGCTCCAATTTCGTCATCTTGAAATGGAGTTTTAGTCAACATTTACTTTAAATTTCAACTTGAAACTATGATTGGCACATATTATGAGTTAAAATATAACTTGTGGCGAAAAGTTCGATCTGGCTCCAATTTCGTCATCTTGAAATGCAGTTTCGTCAACATTTACTTCGAATTTCAACTTGAAAGCATGTTTGGCACATATTATGAGACGAAATATAACTTATGGTGAAAAGTTCGATCTGGCTCCAATTTCGTCATCTTGAAATGCAGTTTTGGTCAACTTTTACTTTGAATTTCAACTTGAAAGCATGTTTGGCACATATTATGAGTCGAAATATAACTTATGGTGAAAAGTTCGATCTGGCTCCAATTTCATCCTCTTGAAATGCAGTTTTGGTCAACTTTTAGTTTGAATTTCAACTTGAAACCATGTTTGGCACATACATGTATTATGAATCGAAATATAACTTATGGTGAGAAGTTCGATCTGGCTCCAATTTCGTCATCTTGAAATGCAGTTTCGTCAACTTTTACTTCAAATTTCAACTTGAAAGCATGTTTGGCACATATTATGAGACGAAATATAACTTATGGTGAAAAGTTCGATCTGGCTCCAATTTCGTTATCTTGAAATGCAGTTTTGGTCAACTTTTACTTTGAATTTCAACTTGAAAGCATGTTTGGCACATATTATGAGTCGAAATATAACTTATGGTGAAAAGTTCAATCTGGCTCCAATTTCATCATCTTGAAATGCAGTTTTGGTCAACTTTTAGTTTGAATTTCAACTTTATACCGACTTGGGCAGGTATTATGAGTTAAAATATAACTTATGACAAAAAGTTCGATCTGGCTCCAATTTTGTCATCTTGAAGTGCAGTTTTAGTAAACTTTTAGCTTGAATTTCAACTTGAAACCAAGTTGGGCACATATTATGAGTTAAAATATAACTGATGACGAAAAGTTCTATCTGGCTCCAATTTCGTCATCTTGAAATGCAATTTTGGTCAACTTTCACATTGAATTTCAACTTAATACCAAGGTTGGCACATATTTTGAGTTGAAATATAGCTCATGGCGAAAAGTTTGATCTGGCTCCAATTTCGTCATCTTGAAATGCAGTTTTGGTCGACTTTTAGTTTGAATTTCAACTTTAAACCGACTTGGGCAGGTATTATGAGTTAAAATATAACTTATGACGAAAAGTTCGATCTGGCTCCAATTTTGTCATCTTGAAATGCAGTTTTGGTCAACTTTTACTTTGAATTTCAACTTGAAATCATGTTTGGCACATACATGTATTATGAGTCGAAATATAACTTATGGTGAGAAGTTCGATCTGGCTCCAATTTCGTCATCTTGAAATGCAGTTTTGGTTAACTTTTACTTTGAATTTCAATTTGGAAACCAAGTTTGTAAAATATTCTGAGTTGAAGGTGAAAAGATTGATCTATCTGCATTTTCATTATTTTATCAAACATGTCAAAATGGAAATTCATATAAAGAGATTTCAGTGGTGATTTTGAATTCGACCTTCAATAACCTCGGAAGATCAGTGCAGCAATTTTGGTGGGGAAAAGAAAAAAGTTATGACTTGGGATTTAACATTTCTCTGGTAATCTTTTTTAGCCCTTGCTCTAGTTTTCCACATTTAACAGTGATATATTTGGGGCAACAGAGATGATAGGGCCCAGGGGGGATACACCCAAGCGGTCGTAGGCGACCGGAAGCGTCTAGTTTTAACGGTGAATTTTTTTGCGGAATCGACATTTTTCATTTTCGTCGATATCTAGTATATATTATAAATTAATCATCACACCGAAATGCCTCCAAGGCATCTTTAGGCCTTGACGTCTAGTTGGTAATAAAATTTAGCTGGTATGCTACAGGAAACGTGGTCCTATTTTGTAATTTGTATTTCTGTAAGCTTGCATAGGGGTACATCATGATAGGCTGCATCACGTCATAATGGGTACATTAATACATGCTGGAGCCCGTCATAATGTACCCATATGTACCCATCTTCGGTGAGTACGGCGCCCCATGGGCCCTTGTTATCTTTTTTGTTTACAATCGAATTTTTCTGAAATTTTGCACAAAAATACTTAAAAATAATTTTTAGGTTACCGGACCTATGGTCCGATAACCTATTGCCGTCACATTGCGTCCGTCGTCCGTCCGGCGTCCGTCGTCCGTCGTCCGTCCACATTTTTATCTTTAAAGTTTACTGGCGGATTTTCCTGAAATTTTGCACAAAGTTGCCTAAAAATATTTCAAGAGGGGGTTATTTTTTAGTTTTTTGATTTTCGCATTTTTCTCAAAATGGCGGCCATTTTTGATGAAAAATGGCCAATTTTGGACTTTGGCGGCAATTTTCTCAAAAACTGTCTGATCAGTTTTGAGATTTTTGTTTCAAAAGATTCCCCTTATGTACCTTTATGATGTGTATAAGTTTTGTTGCCCTTGAATCGCCGGTCTCCGTGTGGCGGCCATTTTGAATTTTTGACGGGTCGGCGAAAAAAATTTTATTTGTCCCAAATCGCGTTACTATCCATTTTGGGTCATTTCTAGACAAAAAAAATGTTTTCACCCTTTGAAAAAAATTTTGGACTTGAAAATTTTCGGCACTTTTTTCCTACATAATGAGAGCTGCAGGGACTGTACTCATAGAACGCTTGAAGATAGAGCTTAGATATTGGCACTTTCAAATGGAAAGTCATATATGGCAACTTGTGTGGTGACCTTGAATTTGACCTTGGATGACCTTGAAAGGTCAAAACAGCCATTTTTGGGTCGAGAAATGCTCAAATTTGCACCTGGCCTGTCTTTTCTCGAAAACTGTCTGATCAGTTTTGAGATTATTGTTTCAAAATATTCCCCTTATGTACCTTTATGATGTTTCTAGACAAAAAAAAAATTTTCACCCTTTGAAAAAAATTTTGGACTTAGAAAATTTTCGGCACTTTTTTCCTTCATAATGGGAGCTGCCAGGACTGTACTCATAGTACGCTTGAAGATAGAGCTTAGATATTGGCACTTTCAAATAGGAAGTCATATATAGCGAGTTGGGAGGTGACCTTGAATTTGACCTTTGATGACCTTGAAAGGTCAAAACAGCCATTTTTGGGTGAAAAAATGCCCTAATTTGCCTCTACAGATGAAATGCATGTAGATAGAGCTTCAGTTTGCATTATGAACATATAGGAAGTCATATATGAAACAACTGATGATGACCTTGATTTTGACCTTGGATGACCGGGAGTGCTAAATGTCTGACTTGAAATCTTGAAAGTGGCCTCTGAAGCATAAACTTTTGCACATACAGGTTAGGATTGTGTATAAGCCTGTAAAAGAGTCATGTATAAATGGCACATGAACTTGACCTTAAAGACCTTGAAGGGCGAATCTCAAAATCTGAAATTGGCCTCTACACACGAAATACTTGTTGATAAAACTTTTTTTTTTGCCGACTCGGCACTTCCTGTTTGGCCGTATCTCGGAAACGGTGAGTCGTAGAGCGAAACGGAGCTCAATTCCGGCCTTCTGTATTATGAACATACGAAGTCATATGCAGCATACGTGATGGTGACATTGAGATTCACAAAGATGACCTTGACTGGTAAATCTCAAAATCACATGTCACCTACAATGCTTGAAACCAAAATTGTCCGGTAACCTATCTTAGCCCTTGGGCTACTTTTTTGATTTTCGCATTTTTTTCAAAATGGTGGTCGTTTTCGACGAAAAATGCCTGATTTTGGACTTTGGCAGCCATTTTCTCAAAATCTGTTCAGTAACTTTTTAGGTTACCGGACCTATGGTCCGATAACCTATTGGCGTGGCGTTGCGTCCGTCGTCCGTCGTCCGTCGTCCGTCGTCGTCGTCGTCGTCGTCGTCGTCGTCCGTCGTCGTCGTCGTCGTCGTCGTTCGTCGTCGTCGTCGTCGTTCGTCGTCGTCGTCGTCGTCGTCCACATTTTTATCTTTTTTGTTTACGGGCGAATTTTTCTGAAATTTTGCACAAAAATACTTAAAAATAATTCAAGAAGGAGGTATTTTTTAGTTTTTTGATTTTCGCTTTTTTTTTCAAAATGGCGGCCGTTTTCGACGAAAAATGCCTGATTTTGGACTTTGGCGGCCATTTTCTCAAAATCTGTTCAGTAACTTTTTAGGTTACCGGACCTTTGGTCCGATAACCTATTGGCATGGCGTTGCGTCCGTCGTCCGTCCGTCTGTCCGTCCGGCGTTAACATTTTTATCTTTAAAGTTAACGATCGAATCTTTCTGAAATTTTGCACAAAAATGCCTAAAAATATTTTGAGAAGGAGGTATTTTTTTGTTTTTTGATTTTCGCATTTTTTTCAAAATGGCGGCCGTTTTTGTCGAAAAACGCTCAATTTTGGACTTTGACGGCCATTTTCTCAAAAACTGTCTGATCAGTTTTGAGTTTTTGGTTTCAAAAGATTCCCCTCATATACCTCTGTGATATGTATAAGTTTGGTTGCCCTAAATCTGCCGGTTTCCGTGTGGCGGCCATTTTGAATTTTTGGCGTGTCGGCGAAAAAAATTTTTTTCGCCCCAAATCGCATTACTATCCATTTTGGGCCATTTCTAGGGCAAAAAAAAATTTTCACCCTTTGAAAAAAATTTTGGACTTCGAAAATTTTCGGCACTTTTTCCCTTCATAATGGGACCTGTCTGGACTGTACTCATAGAACGCTTGAAGATAGAGCTTAGAAATTGGCACTTTCAAATGGGAAGTCATATATGGCGACTTGTGTGGTGACCTTGAATTTGACCTTGGATGACCTTGAAAGGTCAAAACAGCCATTTTGGGGTCAAAAAATGCCCAGATTTGCCTTTGTAGATGAAATGCTTGCAGATAGAGCTCATGTTTGCATTATGAACATATAGGAAGACATATATGGCACAACTAATGATGGCCTTGAACTTGACGTCAGATGATCTTGAGTGCCAAATGTCTGACTTGGAATGTGTAAACCTGAGCGGCCTAAACGATTCCACCCAACATATAGAATATCAAATGCCGCACACATACATGTAATGGTAACATCGAAGTTCACACGGATGACCTTGATTGGTAAATCCCAAGGTCATATGTTTACACTGCGAACCTTGATTGGTAAAGGTCTGTTACCTGCCAATGCTGCCATGGCCAAACCAAAATTGTCCGGTAACCTATCTTAGCCTTTAGGCTAATTTTTCTTATTGATGCATAACACTCCTCATATATACCCCTGTGACATGTATAAATTTCGTTGCCCTTGAATCCCTCGAAGTGGGCCATTTTGGGCCCAAACACGGCCCAAGTGGGACTTTCCCATGTTAAATTCTCCTATGCTTTATAATGGGACACATTAAGCATAATATCTCACTTAATATTGAGATTAGAGACTAAGAATCAATTGTGGACATATAGGAAATGATATATGCTAAATATTCTCGTGACCTTGAATTTGACCTCTGACCTCGGTTTCAAGGTCAGAGCGGCGGTTTTCGTCGAAAAATGGCCAATTTTGGACTTTGACGGTCGTTTTCTCAAAATCTGTTCAGTAACTTTTTTTCTTATTGATGCATAACACTCCTCATATGTGCCCTTGTGACATGTATAAATTTCGTTGCATTTGAATCGCTCGAAGTGGGCCATTTTGGGCCCAAACTCAGCCCAAATGGGACTCTACCATGTTAAATTCTCCTATGCTTTATAATGGGACACATTAAGCCTAATATCTCACTTAATATTGAGATTAGAGACTATGAATCAATTGTGGACATATAGGAAATGATATATGCTGAATATTCTCGTGGCCTTGAATTTGAGCTTTGACCTCATTTTCAAGGTCACAGGACAAAATGGCCAATATCTTGCTTATTAGCGACTTTACAGCTTAGGAATCGATCGTGAACATATAGGAAATGATATATGCTGAAAATTCTCGTGACCTTGAATTTGACCTTTGACCTCATTTTCAAGGTCACAGGACAAAACGGCCAATATCTTGCTTATTAGCGACTTTACAGCTTAGGAATCAATTGTGAACATATAAGAAATGATATATGCTGAAAATTCTCATGACCTTGAATTTGACCTTTGACCTCATTTTCAAGGTCACATGACAAAATGGCTAATATCTCGCTTATTATCGACTCTACAGCTTAGGAATCAATTGTGAACATATAGGAAATGATATATGCTGAATATTCTCATGACCTTGAATTTGACCTTTGACCTCATTTCCAAGGTCACAGGACAAAATTGCTAGTATCTCGCTTATTATCGACTTTACAGCTTAGGAATCAATTGTGAACATATAGGAAATGATATATGCTGAATATTCTCATGACCTTGAATTTGACCTTTGACCTCATTTTCAAGGTCACAGGACAAAATGGCCAATATCTTGCTTATTAGCACCTTTACAGCTTTGAAATCAATTGTGAACATATAGGAAATGATATATGCTGAATATTCTAGTGACCTTGAATTTGACTTTTGACCTCATTTTCAAGGTCAACAGGACAAAATGGCTAATATCTCGCTTATTATCGACTTTACAGCTTAGGAATCAATTGTGAACATATAGGAAAAAACATATTCTGAATATTCTCGTGACCTTGAATTTGACCTTTGACCTGAATTTCAAGGTCAGTCACCTTATTTTCAAGGTCGGAATACTAAATGGCTTATGTCTCGATTATTATCGAATTTACAGCTTTGGAGTCCATAGTGAACATATAGGAAATGATGTATGCTGAATAATTTGGTGATCTAGAATTTGACCTTTGACCTCATTTTCAAGGTCACATCACAGAATGGCTAATATCTCACTTATTATCTACTTTACAGCTTAGGAATCTATTGTGGACATACTAGAAGTGATATATTTGTTGGATATTTCATGGCCTTGAATTGATTGATGACTTTATTTTCAAGGTCACTGGACAAAAGGCTAATATCTAAAATATACATTGTCCGGTAACCTTTCTTAGCCCTTGGGCTAATTTTTTTCGGTTGCACGCACACTGGTCAACAGTATGAAGCAAGTTTCACTTTTAGGCGCACCAACACGTGCAAAATTCAACCAACTAGGCACATGCGCCTATAAATGAAGCTAGGCGCACCTTCACTTATAGGCGCATGTGCCTATATGCGGGGTAATACGGTAGTTGTAATAGATTATAGGCAACATCTCTTGTGAGATATTGGTGGTAAGAAAGTGGGGTGCTGGAAGGTAGAGCGATAGCTCACAAGCTACTACAGGCCATTGTTTGTAGTAATCATGCATTAACAAACTCTTCATTCTTCGTCGAAATTTCATATTAGGTTACCGGACCTATGGTCCGTAACCTATTGGCATGGCGATGCGTCTGGCGTCGTCGTCGTCCGTCATCCGTCGTCGTCGTCGTCGTCCGTCAACAATTTTATCTTTAAAGTTTACGATCAAATTTTTCTGAAATTTTGCACAAAAATGCCTCAAAATATTTCGAGAGGGAGGTACCATTTTTAGGTTACCGGACCTATGGTCCGATAACCTATTGGCATGGCGTTGCGTCCGTCGTCCGTCGTCGTCCGTCGTCGTCCACATTTTTATCTTTTTTGTTTACGGGCGAATTTTTCTGAAATTTTGCAGAAAAATACTTAAAAATAATTCAAGAAGGAGGTATTTTTTAGTTTTTTGATTTTCGCATTTTTTTCAAAATGGTGGCCGTTTTCGACGAAAAATGCCTGATTTTGGACTTTGGCGGCCATTTTCTCAAAATCTGTTCAGTAACTTTTTTTCTTTTTGATACATAAGACTCCTCATATGTACTTCTATGATGTCTATAAATTTCGTTGCGCTTGAATCGCTCGAAGTGGGAAATGATATATGCTGAATATTCTCGTGACCTTGAATTTGACCTCTGACCTCAGTTTCAAGGTCAGAGCACAAAATGGCTGATATCTCGCTTATTATCGACTCTACAGCTTAGGAATCAATTGTGGATATGCTGAATATTCTGATGACCTTGAATTTGACCTTTGACCCCATTTTCAAGGTCATAGGACAAAATGGCTTATATCTCGCTTGTTATCGACTTTACAGCTTAGGAATCAGTTATGAACATATAGGAAATGATATATGCAGATTATTGTCATGACCTTGAATTTGACCTTTGACCTCATTTTCAAGGTCACAGGACAAAATGGCTAATATCTCACTTATTATCGACTCTACAGCTTAGGAATCAATTGTGGACATATAGGAAATGATATATGCTGAATATTCTGATGACCTTGCATTTGACCTTTGACGGCATTTTCAAGGTCATAGGACAAAATGGCTAATATCTCGCTTGTTATCGACTTGACAGCTTAGGAATCAGTTATGAACATATAGGAAATGATATATGCAGATTATTGTCATGACCTTGAATTTGACCTTTGACCTCATTTTCAAGGTCACAGGACAAAATGGCTAATATCTCACTTATTATCGATTTTACAGCTTAGGAATCAATTGTGGACATGTAGGAAATGATATATGCTGAATATTCTCGGACCTTGAATTTGACCTCTGACCTCATTCTCAAGGTCCAAGGACAAACTGGCTCATATCTTGCTCCTCTATTGACTGTATGGCTTGGGAATCAATTGTGGACATGATATAGAAAATGATATACACTGAATATTTTGATGACCTTGAATTTGACCTTTGCCCCTTCATTTTCAAGGCCACAGCACAAAATTGCTAGTATCTCGCTGATTATTGAATTTACAGCTTAGCAATCAACTGTGGACATGATATATGCTTAATGTTATATATGCTGAATATTCTCTTGACCTTGAATTCAACCAGTGACCTGGCTAACATCTAAAATATTAAACATTGTCTGGTAACCTATCTTTGGCCCTTGGCCTAATTTTTAACTTTAAAGTGTACGGTCCAATCTTTCTGAAAATTTGGGAAAAGATACCTTGAAATACTCAAGAAGGAGTTATTTTTTAGTTTTTAGGTTAACGGACCTATGGTCCGAAAACCTATTGGCGTGGCGATGTGTCCGTCGTCGTCGTCCGTCGTCGTCGTCGTCCACATTTATATCTTTTTTGTTTACAGACGAATTTTTCTGAAATTTTGCACAAAAATACTTAAAAATAATTCAAGAAGGAGGTATTTTTTAGTTTTTTGATTTTCGCATTATTTTCAAAATGGCGGCCATTTTCGACAAAAAATGAATGATTTTGGACTTTGGCGGCCATTTTCTCAAAATCTGTTCACTAACTTTTTTTCTTTTTGATACATAACATTCCTCATATGTACTCCTATGATGTCCATAAATTTCGTTGCGCTTGAATCGCTCGAAGTGGGCCATTTTGGCCCAAACTAGCTCAAATGGGACTTTCCCATGTTAAATTCTCCTATGCTTTATAATGAGACACATTATGCCTAATATCTCACTTAATATTGAGATTAGAGACTAGGAATCAATTGTGGACATATAGGAAATGATATATGCTAAATATTCTCGTGACCTTGAATTTGACCTCTGACCTCAGTTTCTAGGTCAGAGCACAAAATTGCTTATATCTCGTTTATTATCGACTCTACAGCTTAGGAATCAATTGTGGACATATAGGAAATCATATATGCTGAATATTCTGATGAACTTAAATTTGACCTTTGACCCCATTTTCAAGGTTATAGTACAAAATGGCTTATATCTCGCTTGTTATCGACTTTACAGCTTAGGATTCAGTTATGAACATATAGGAAATGATATATGCAAATTATTGTCATGACCTTGAATTTGACCTTTCACCTCATTTTCAAGGTCACAAGACGAAATGGCTAATATCTCACTCATTATCGATTTTACAGCTTAGGAATCAATTGTGGACATATAGGAAATGATATATGCTGAATAATCTGGTGACCTTGAATTTGACCTCTGAACTCATTTTAAAGGTCCAAGGACAAACTGGCTCTTATCTTGCTCCTCTATTGACTGTATTGTTTGGGAATCAATTGTGGACATAGAACATGATATACATTGAATATTTTGATGACCTTGAATTTGACCTTTGTCTTAATTTTCAAGGCCACAGCACAAAATTGCTAATATCTCTCTGATTATTGAATTTACAGCTTAGCAATCAACTGGGGACATGATATATGCTTAATATTATATATGCTGAATATTCTCTTGACCTTGAATTTAACCAGTGACCTGGCTAACATCTGGAATATTAAACATTGTCCGGTAACCTTTCTTAGCCCTTGGGCTAATTTTGATTTTTCAATTTTTAGGTTACCGGACCTATGGTCCGATAACCTATTGGCATGGCGTTGCGTCCGTCGTCGTCGTCGTCGTCGTCGTCCACATTTTTATCTTTTTTGTTTACGGGCGAATTCTTCTGAAATTTTGCACAAAAATACTTAAAAATAATTCAAGAAGGAGGTATTTTTTAGTTTTTTGATTTTCGCATTTTTTTCAAAATGGCGACCGTTTTCGACGAAAAATGCCTGATTTTGGACTTTGGTGGCCATTTTCTCAAAATCTGTTCAGTAACTTTTTTTTCTTTTTGATACATAACACTCCTGATATGTACTCCTATGATGTCTATAAATTTCGTTGTGCTTGAATCGCTCGAAGTGGACCATTTTGGCCCAAACTCGGCCCAAATGGGACTTTCCCATGTTAAATTCTCCTATGCTTTATAATGGGACACATTATGCTTAATATCTCACTTAATATTGAGATTAGAGACTAGGAATCAATTGTGGACATATAGGAAATGATATATGCTGAATATTCTCGTGACCTTGAATTTGACCTCTGACCTCAATTTCAAGGTCAGAGCACAAAATGGCTGATATCTCGCTTATTATCGACTCTACAGCTTAGGAATCAATTGTGGACATATAGGAAATGATATATGCTGAATATTCTGATGACCTTGAATTTGACCTTTGACCCCATTTTCAAGGTCATATGACAAAATGGCTAATATCTCGCTTGTTATCGACTTTACAGCTTAGGAATCAGTTAAGAACATATAGGAAATGATATATGCAGATTATTGTCATGACCTTGAATTTGACCTTTGACCTCATTTTCAAGGTCACAGGACAAAATGGCTAATATCTCACTTATTATCGACTCTACAGCTTAGGAATCAATTGTGGACATATAGGAAATGATATATGCTGAATATTCTGATGACCTTGAATTTGACCTTTGACGGCATTTTCAAGGTCATAGGACAAAATGGCTAATATCTCGCTTGTTATCGACTTGACAGCTTAGGAATCAGTTATGAACATATAGGAAATGATATATGCAGATTATTATCATGACCTTGAATTTGACCTTTGACCTCATTTTCAAGGTCACAGGACAAAATGGCTAATATCTCACTTATTATCGATTTTACAGCTTAGGAATCAATTGTGGACATGTAGGAAATGATATATGCTGAATATTCTCGGACCTTGAATTTGACCTCTGACCTCATTCTCAAGGTCCAAGGACAAACTGGCTCATATCTTGCTCCTCTATTGACTGTATGGCTTGGGAATCAATTGTGGACATGATATAGAAAATGTTATACACTGAATATTTTGATGACCTTGAATTTGACCTTTGCCCCATCATTTTTAAGGCCACAGCACAAAATTGCTAATATCTCGCTGATTATTGAATTTACAGCTTAGCAATCAACTGTGGACACGATATATGCTTAATGTTATATATGCTGAATATTCTCTTGACCTTGAATTCAACCAGTGACCTGGCTAATATTGAAAATATTAAACATTGTCCGGTAACCTATCTTTGGCCCTTGGCCTAATTTTCTCAAAATGGCGGCCGTTTTCGTCGAAAAATGCTCGATTTTGAACTTTGGCGGCCATTTTCTCAAAAACTGTATGATTAGTTTTGAGATTTTTGTTTAAAAACATTCCTCTTATATACCTTTGTTACGTGTATAAGTTTTGTTGCCCTTGAATCGCCGATCTCTGTGTGGCGGCCATTTTGAATTTTTGACGGGTCGACGAAAAAAACATTTTTCGCCCCAAATCGCATTACTATCCATTTTGGGCCATTTCCAGGCAAAAAAAAAAATTTTCACCCTTTGAAAAAAAATTTTGGACTTGAAAAAATTTTCGGCACTTTTTTCCTTCATAATGGGAGCTGCCAGGACTGTACTCATAGAACGCTCGAAGATAGAGCTTAGGAATTGGCATTTTCAAATGAGAAGTCATATATGGTGATTTGTGTGGTGACTTTGAATTTGACCTTTGATGACCTTGAAAGGTCAAAACAGCCATTTTGGAGTCAAAAAATGCCCAGATTTGCTTCTACAGATGAAATGCTTGTAGATAGAGCTTAAGTTTGCATTATGAGCATATAGGAAGTCATATTTGGAACAACTGATGATGACCTTGACCTTGACCTCAGATGACCCTGAGTGCTAAATGTCCGATATGAAATGTGTAAATTAGCTACCGAGGCTTGCACATACAGGTTAGGATTGTGTATAAGCTTACAAGAAGTCATGTATTTATAGCACATCTCTTGGAGACCTTGAATTTGACCTTATATATGACCTTGAAATCCAAATCTCACAACCTTGCCTGACCTGACATGTGTAAATTGGCCTCTACACACAAAATACTTGTTGATAGAGCTTGTATGTTTGTATTATGAACATATATGAAGTCATATGCAGCATACCTAATGGTGATACTCCAGTTCACAAAGATGACCTTGATTGGTAAATCACAAAGTTAAATATGTCACTTGCAATGCTCAAAGCCAAAATTGTTCGGTAACCTATCTTAGCCCTTGGGCTAATTTTTTTCCTGACTTTCAGGGATACTCACACCTAGCAGATCCAGAAAACATCCTGAGCGAAATAGTGTATGTATGAAATAAAAAGTCAAACAGTGCCTGTACTTAGTTAATCCTGACAATATCTTGGAAGCATTGTCTCAAAATTAACACTAAGAATTATTTTTATTTACTGTTTATTGCAGCCCTCAAAGACATCATCATCAGAAGAGCGTTCCCAGCACTCAGAACCGACTTACTCAAACATACCTCGCACTCCGTTCTACCATCCAGGTCAGTATGTCACCATGGCAACTACACTGAAAACCACACAGACTTGCCGTGCGTTCAGTAACAGAGGACATTTTGTTGCCACATGGTTGCCATGAAAGATCAACAGAAAATCCTACTTCCGTCCTGTAACATTTTTCTCCCTGAACGCAACCTGGCTGTACAACGATGTTGTGCACACTTCATGATGATGTCACTACAATGTATACACCGTAGTGCAAGAAATCGATTAATGCTTTACAATTTTTATGTCATGTGTAGTTATCCAGTAAATGTACATAGGTATAGATTTTTTCCTTCATAATTAAGGCATTTCGGCAGAAATGCCTTTATGGTTTTAGCAGAATTTTTTTTTTTTTTTTCTTCTTCTTCTTCTTCCGCCACTTTTGGTTTCCGGACGATAACTTTAGATTGCCTTGACGGATCCTTGTCAAATTTTCGCCGCAAGTCAGAAATGATATGAGGAAGAACCCTATTCTTTTTGAGCCGGATCGGAGGTCCGTGAGGTCCGTGAGGATGAAATCAAGGCTAATTTTAAGACTTGGTTTCCGGACGATAACTGGAAAAATATTTATGCAATAGTTGCAGAACTCTGCATGGAGGTTCATATGCCACCAGGGAAGAACCCTATTGATTTTGGGATCGATCCGTCAAACGACCTTTGACCTAGAGGTCAAAATAATTTTTTGCTGATTCATCCTTGAGGCTTCCTGCATATCTCGGAAACCGTGCGTCGTAGAGCGAAACGGACGTTATTTTCGGACTCGTCGCCCTAGACAAACATCTCTAGGGTGTACTCTTTTTTTTGATCCGGCTCCGAGGTCCGTGAGGTCCGTGAGGATGAAATCGAGGAACTTGGTTTCCGGACGATAACTCAAAAAATATTCAGGCAATAGTTGCAGAATTTTGCACGGAGGTTTATATATCACCAGGGAAGAACCCTATTGATTTTGGGATCGATACCTCAAACGACCTTTGACCTAGAGGTCGAAAATTTTTTTTGCTGAGTCATCCTTGATTCATCCTGCATATCTCGGAAACGGTGCGTCGTAGAGCGAAACGGACGTTATTTTCGGACTCGTCGCCCTAGACAAACATGTCTAAGGGGTATTATGGATGAACTTTGACCTTGACCCTAAATTTTTTTGCCGAGTCGGCATTTTTCGTTTTCGTCGATATCTCGGAAACAGTGCGTCGTAGAGCGAAATGGACGTTATGGATGAACTTTGACCTTGACCCTAAATTTTTTTGCCGAGTCGGCATTTTTCGTTTTCGTCGATATCTCGGAAACAGTGCGTCGTAGAGCGAAACGGACGTTATTTTCGGACTCGTCGCACTAGACAAACATGTCTAAGGGGTATTATGGATGAACTTTGACCTTGACCCGAAATTTTTTTGCCGAGTCGGTATTTTTCGTTTTCGTCGATATCTCGGAAACGGTGTGTCGTAGAGCGAAACGGACGTTATTTTCGGACTCGTCGCACTAGACAAACATGTCTAAGGGGTATTATGGATGAACTTTGACCTTGACCCGACATTTTTTTGCCGAGTCGGCATTTTTCGTTTTCGTCGATATCTCGGAAACGGTGCGTCGTAGAGCGAAACGGACGTTATTTTCGGACTCGTCGCACTAGACAAACATGTCTAAGGGGTATTATTGATGAACTTTGACCTTGACCCGAAATTTTTTTGCCGAGTCGGCATTTTCCGTTTTCGTCGATATCTCGGAAACGGTGCGTCGTAGAGCGAAACGGACATTATTTTCGGACTCGTCGCAGTAGACAAACATGTCTAAGGGGAATTATGGATGAACTTTGACCTTGACCCGAAATTTTTTTGCCGAGTCAGCATTTTTCGTTTTCGTCGATATCTCGGAAACGGTGCGTCGTAGAGCGAAACGGACGTTATTTTCGGACTCGTCGCACTAGACAAACATGTCTAAGGGGTATTATTGATGAACTTTGACCTTGACCCGAAATTTTTTTGCCGAGTCGGCATTTTCCGTTTTCGTCGTTATCTCGGAAACGGTGCGTCGTAGAGCGAAACGGACATTATTTTCGGACTCGTCGCAGTAGACAAACATGTCTAAGGGGAATTATGGATGAACTTTGACCTTGACCCGAAATTTTTTTGCCGAGTCAGCATTTTTCGTTTTCGTCGATATCTCGGAAACTGTGCGTCGTAGAGCGAAACGGACGTTATTTTCGGACTCGTCGCACTAGACAAACATGTCTAAGGGGTATTATTGATGAACTTTGACCTTGACCCGAAATTTTTTTGCCGAGTCGGCATTTTTCGTTTTCGTCGTTATCTCGGAAACGGTGCGTCGTAGAGCGAAACGGACGTTATTTTTGGACTCGTCGCACTAGACAAACATGTCTAAGGGGTATTATGGATGAACTTTGACCTTGACCCGAAATTTTTTTGCCGAGTCGGCATTTTTCGTTTTCGTCGATATCTCGGAAACGGTGCGTCGTAGAGCGAAACGGACGTTATTTTCGGACTCGTCGCACTAGACAAACATGTCTAAGGGGAATTATGGATGAACTTTGACCTTGACCCGAAATTTTTTTGCCGAGTCGGCATTTTTCGTTTTCGTCGATATCTCGGAAACGGTGCGTCGTAGAGCGAAACGGACGTTATTTTCGGACTCGTCGCACTAGACAAACATGTCTAAGGGGTATTATTGATGAACTTTGACCTTGACCCGAAATTTTTTTGCCGAGTCGGCATTTTTCGTTTTCGTCGATATCTCGGAAACGGTGCGTCGTAGAGCGAAACGGACGTTATTTTCGGACTCGTCGCACTAGACAAACATGTCTAAGGGGTATTATGGATGAACTTTGACCTTGACCCGAAAGTTTTTTGCCGAGTCGGCATTTTTCGTTTTCGTCGATATCTCGGAAACGGTGCGTCGTAGAGCGAAACGGACGTTATTTTCGGACTCGTCGCACTAGACAAACATGTCTAAGGGGTATTATGGATGAACTTTGACCTTGACTCGAAATTTTTTTGCCGAGTCGGCATTTTTCGTTTTCGTCGATATCTCGGAAACGGTGCGTCGTAGAGCGAAACGGACGTTATTTTCGGACTCGTCGCACTAGACAAACATGTCTAAGGGGAATTATTGATGAACTTTGACCTTGACCCGAAATTTTTTTGCCGAGTCGGCATTTTTCGTTTTCGTCGATATCTCGGAAACGGTGCGTCGTAGAGCGAAACGGACGTTACTTTCGGACTCGTCGCCCTAGACAAACATGTCTAAGGGGTATTATGGATTAACTTTGACCTTGACCCGAAATTTTTTTGCCGAGTCGGCAGTTTTTGTTTTCGTCGATATCTCGGAAACGGTGCGTCGTAGAGCGAAACGGATGGTATTTTCGGACTCGTCGCCCTAGACAAACATGTCTAGCGGGTATTATGGATGAACTTTGACCTTGACCCGAAATTTGTCGACATTTTTCATTTTCGTCGATATCTAGTATTATAAATTATTCATCACACCGAAATGCCTCCAAGGCATCTTTAGGCCTTGACGTCTAGTTTGCAAGATATGTACAAGACATTTTTCTTCAGTATATAATGGTTGTATATATTCAATAACAATTGAACTACATGTGAAAGAATTTTGTGTGTTGTAGTTGTATATTTTTGAATGAGTAGCTTTCACTTCTTGTTTGCAAACTTTTCTGTTTGTTGTTCCATGAAATACTTCAGTATGAATCTATTATTTGGACACCAAATTTTCGTAAGACAATGGTAATGCACCAACTCTTAGCACTGATTATAATGGAATGCAATTCTAGAAAAAAAATTGTTCTAGAAATTTACAAAAGATTAAAGGGGCTCTTTCACTTCCTTCCACTTCCCAGAATATTTTTTGGGCCTATGCATATTTTGAGTCCTATCAACTGATAGACATGTCAGTTGCAAAATAGTGACAATAGAACAGCACACACGGGTCTTGTAAGCTAAAATATCAAGGGATTTCCTCGGTCACTTCCTCGGTTCACTCGATGGCCTAGTATGTGGCCATGCGTGATCTTTGCATATTTATGATGACCTTGGTGAGTGTTGATGTCTCACATACGGTGCCCATTCGTTTCGCGTTGTTGCTAGTTTAAAAAACGAATTCTGCTCATTTTCAGTAATGTCATGAAAAAATCAATATTCCGAGAAACTGGTATTATACACCAATATTCTATGTATGAATTATCACATTTACCAAGACCATGTCGGAACATAGGCATATCGAAGGCATGTTTATAATGACACGGACCCAAACCATACTAAAATCGATTTCTTATCGGCAACAATGCGGAACGGCTGGCCACCGTGGTTGAATGTGTGATGTGTCAGGGATTCCTCTCTCAAAGACCTGATTCCAATGTAAACATAAACACAAACTTGCGCGCCTGTCAATCTTGATGTAAACACCACTTTCAGCCTTCTGTTTCAGGTGAAATAGCGCATAAATAGCCATTTGTATGAGATTTTGGGGATCATGCTTAAATATTTTGATATAATTTTGTCAACTGAGCTGGTTTTTCAATTCAAACAAATATTAGTAACTAAGTGCAAAGGCCCCTTTAATCATTTTGAGCCTCCAGCTTTATGGAATCTCTGTTTATCAAAATTTCTAATGACAGTAGGTTTCAAGATATTCAAATTCCATTCACTAAATCAGCTGTTGCTCCCTCACACAGAGAAAGAACAAAGTGTTTGTAAACAAGATATCAATCAAGACAGAGAGTCTGAGGATGAAAGCGACAGTCCGACAGATCCTTCCAGGGAGAAAACAGCCAGTGAAGACAGTAAGAATCTCAGTGATTCTGTCCAAACTCAACCTGCAGCTGAAAATTCGGCTAAAACTTTGGCAGAAGGTAGCACTTGCCACGCCATCATAGTTATATAGTTCAGATCTCTCTAATAACGTTTTTGTTTCTATTTTTATTAGGGCGCATGGCGCCGCATGTACAAGATGTAGTTGTTATGCTTTGTGTTTGATTTATCGGCTGTTTATGATTTGTTTTGCTCTGTCCTTTGCTAACGTTGTGTTGATCGAATTCTGTTTGAAGTGATCACTAACTCAGCACTAACACTGAGTCATGACTGTAATAGTCATAACAGCCACATGTACTTGTAGTGGAGAGACTTTACAAGTAGTGAACTAGTAATCATCTTATCATCTAAGTCAGCATATCCTTGTTTCTACTCATTCAGCATGTTCAGTGCAATATCCTTGACCATGTTGACTCTAATGTCAGAACAAGTCTGCACACAGAATGTTCATGTGTGATGAGCTGCCATCACCGGCAGTTTGCATAAGTGTGTGTGCTTCTATGTTCTGCTAGACACCCATGTACCTGTACACAAGGACTACAACATAAAATTGTGGAAATATAGGATATCCTTCGCAGTTAAAAGAAGTTAAGATAATGCTGAGACAGGATCAGGTTACATCACAGTGGCTAGGCGTTACGCGTTATTCAGGGAGTGCCGTGTAAAATCGTGAGCGTTATCGGGGATGGTAGAGCTGGTAATGCATACATGGATATCTTTTTAGAATGATTCGAGGCTACACATGTTCAAAGTACTGACGATATTCGTCATTTATCATCATCATCATCAATATTTTCCTCCCAATCTTCATAAATCTGAAATTGGCAATACTAAGTGTTTTCGTGTCTTTTACACAGAAGCTCACCAAATGAAAACAATATATCTTGAACTTGAATTTTTGTTTCAATTGAGCAGTAAAACTGGAGAAAGATTCGCATCAAAAAAGAATATCTCAGCCTCAATAAAATATTTACTCATGCACATACGCGTAATGCCCTCACGCAAATCACGTAAAGTATAGCAAATAAACAACTGATACATTAAACCTAGATTTGTGCCGCCTGCGACCGATGTGAAACATTTTGAAGACAGGCATATTTGGAGCCCATGCTATCACTATCATAGACCTTGCATTCTATCTATATCAATGCGGATACATAACATTTTCAACCCCAAAACAGAGAAAAGCGGCTGTGTATAGATAGATAGATAGATTATACTGACGTAACCCTGTAAGGGAACTTGCCTTACCACCGTCCGACCAACTTTGGTCCGCGATATATTGGTGGCGCGTCGCCGCAGTGCAGCGCCTGGCATATTTTTGGTTCCCGTGTATGAATGTAGTGTATGGACGGGATTTTCTGGTGTACTGCATTGATGGATATTTGTAGCGCGGCCCATGACAGATCCGGGTACGTCTAGTGAACTAGGTTTCTGCCCCTTCACCACCGCCGATACACCGAGTGCAGCTGTCTACAATGTATCACCTGGTCACCATATTAGTGTCCGCTCCAGGCCGACGGACTGAGAAGTGAGGGGTAACCCTTGATCCGCTGAGTGAATTTTGATCGCCGAGAGCGGGGCTCGAACCCGCCAACGACGAACATTGAATTCCCTTCAGCAGCAGGCGAACGACTTAGTGCGTTGCGCCACGGCCACTTCATGAAAAAATTGATAGATATTGTGCAGCCAAAGGTATCGCTAAACTTAAATTCAACACAAAACCTCGTATGATTTTTGGCGATAACTTCGTTTAGGATGGTCAGATCAATTTGAAATTTTATTTGTTTCCATTTGGCATAAAACCCTATTTTGTCACCAAATTTCAGACTTCTATCTTGAAAATTGAAAAAGTTGGCAATCTACTCCAATGTTATATTTCACATCAAATGTGAAATTTGCAAGTTTGAACAGAATTAACAGTTTATTAACTATAAACACATTAATTAACTATAAACCTTTGTATGTGTTTATATTGATGTGTACAAAGTTAATTCAGTGAAAAGATATATTTTGGGCCGATTTTACATCTAGTGTTACTTGAATACTGAGGCGCCTGTTACATGAATACTTGAGCGCCTGTTACGTGAATCCTGCAGCACATATCTCGTGTGTGCTACGATAAACAATTGCTTGACAAACACAAACAGACGAGTGTCACCTCCCATTAACTGTTGAATTTGATCAACTGTGAACCAATCAACCTACATGCACATTAGCAGTGGGCAAAAGTTCCATTATATGGTGATTACATGTAGACAAAGAGGCAATTGGACGATAATTGAGGAATAATCTCACTTCATGTGTTTGTAGTTAATAATAACGAAGGTGTCAACAACAAATGAAACTACCACGCAAAAGAATATCATTATGTTAGTCTATCTGCTAAGTCCTTTTGCTGGAAACCCCATTGGGGATGTGTTTCCAACCAAAAATACCCACCTACCATCAATTGTCTCAGATTATGTTGATGCTTTTTGCAGGCTTCCTGTAACTCCGCTACAGGAATACTGTGCGCACGTTGACGACTGTGAAACTTACGTGGTCGATAGAAATTGTCATTGTACACGTCTCATTAAAATTTCGAAGCAAATCGATGATGAATAAGCGAGTTACAAATTTTTGAAAAATCGCCCCATGTTGAAGATAGGGATTTTTTGAGTTTTCACGAATTTTTGGTGACGTAATCAATGAACCGATTTCTTCCAAAAACGTACAGTGTCGTCCTAGGTTACATACCTATCCATGAAAAAAAAATTGTGATGCTGGCACGAAATCTGTATATATTGAATGGAGCTTTCAATGCTAAATTCAAATGGTCGTCAAATCCGTTATCCGAATCGGATCCGGATCAAACTTACGTCATCTATAGAGAATGTCGTAGTTCACGTCTCATCAAAAATTTCAAAGTAATTCGATGATAAATAAGTGAGTTACGAATTTTTTAATATTCGCCCATGTTAAAGATAGGGAGATTTCAAGAATTTTTGGTGACGTCATCAATGAACCGATTTTTTTCAAAAACGTGCAGTGCCGTCCCAGGGCGAATACCTATCCATCAGAAAAGTTTCGCGCTGATTGCGCGAAAACTGTGGATGCTAGACTGCCCACAGACAAACAAATCCACGAACGAACCAACATACTTGCCGAAATCGTAGATTCCGGCAAGTAAAAAACAGCATATATTTTACGGAAAACGACGCCATGCACTTTATTCCGAAATGTACCAAGATATCATCACGAAACTTTTTTGTACACTTACATCGAGCCCTGAGGTAGGTTGCTATTGAATTTCAGCCGAATCGGAAAAACAAGATGACCGTCAAAAAAAAATTTTGTTTCTGGAAAACGACGTCACGCACTTCATAACGAAACATACCAAGATATCATCACGAAACATTTTGTACACATACATCAGGCCCTGTGGTAGGTTGCCATTGAATTTCAAGCAAATTGGGAAAACAAGATGACCGCTATAAAGAAAAACAAAACATTTTTTAAAAGCACTTTATTCCAAAATGTACATGTACCCAAGATATCATCACAAAACTTTTCGTACACATACATCGGGTCTTGAGGTAGGTTGCTATTAAATTTCAGCTGAATCGGAAAAGCAAGATGGCCGCCAAAAAAAACATTTTTTTTTTCGTGAAGAAAACGTCACGCACTTCATTTCGAAACGTACCAAGATATCATCATGAAACTTTTTTTTCATGAAAAGATGGCCGCCACAAAAAAAAATTATGGAAAAGTACGTCATGCACTTTATTCGAAACATACCCAAGATATCATCACTAAACTTTTCGTACACATACATCCGGCCCTGAGGTAGGTTGCTATCAAGAAAATCAAGATGGCCGCAAAAAAAAACAACACATTTTTTTCGGGAATATGGCGTCACATACTTTATTCCGAAACAAACCGGGGGACACCTGTGCGGTAGTGAGACTGACTGCCTCTCTCTCACCGCCCTCTAGTTTTCAATACATTGTATGATGCGGGCGGTTTTGGACGGATTGAATGTAAGTCAGTAGCGGATGGTTTTGGAAGGATTGAATGTAAAAGGGTAGCGGACGGTTTTGGACGGATTGAACACTGAAGGGTTAAGCCTGTTATTGACCACAAATCCACAATGAAAATAGTTAAGACAAGAAACATTTATTATTGGGCTCAAGATAAAGGTTCTGATCATATTAATTTGATGGTTCTAGTATAATGATCATATTATCTAATAAAATAAGTTAACATCAATTTTTGCTAGTTCGGTCTATTGATAGTTTGGGGACGACAGGGATGATAGGGGTACAGGGGATACATCCCAGCGGTCATAGGCGACCGGAAAGCATCTACATTGTAGTTAGAAAGACATGAAGTGAAATACATGGTTACAAAAATTGAACATTGTGCTACTATTAGGGCATGTGCCACTATTAGGACCGATATGGTATGCAAATGCTTTATAACAGTAGGACTAATTGGATACAAGGGATATCAGTTGCACTATACTTAGACCATTGTTTCAGACGATTCTGTGAGAGTTTGTATGCAACGTGATCAAGTGGAAATTTATCATCAGTCTCTTGACTGTACTTTCGACACAATTGAGACACAATTGAGATATATTCGGCATTATTATCATATCAAAAAGTAGCTTGAGGGGATTCCCGATTACCCATCTTGCTAAATTTAGCAAGGAAGGTTACATTATGCATACAGTCATTCACCAGGTTCAATATGTGGTACACAGTAATACCAGTAAACTAGTTTATAGCCCTCATAACATTGCATGTGGCATTCTAATGATAATGTGTCCCCCATTGCATGCAGAACACCTGCACTAAATTAGATCTCATAAGTTTTTGACAGAAACTGTACAGATGTGTGATGAATGATTTTACTGATGAAAGTTTTTATTTGAAGCATAAACGATGCACCATTTTTGTAGATTGAATAATGTGTTGGCAGATGTTTCACCTTGAATGTGACAGAAGGTGTCCCAGCCATTGGTAGCTGTTAACGTTTGACTCTGCTTGTGTTTCCAGCTCACATGAACAACAGTCCCAGCATGAGCCGCAGCAAGATGCCGGGCGTGGACTCACAGTCACAGAGTCGGCCCCAGGAACTGCGCTCCAAGACACCCACTGCCGAGATGATGAGCCATATGGGCCGTGGCACGGACCCTTACTACAACAGCCGTCTGCTGTACACGGACCTCCAGAACCAGCGGCCCATCGACCCACCTCGTCATGGATACCCTTCAAACTTGGACTCCCACATAGGCAATTCCATGCACGGATACAGTCCACCACACCGTGGTGCTCAGCCTAACAGTATAAACGAATTTGAGGGACGGGCACCTCATGAGGCCAGGTTTCGTAGTCGAACGCCTGGACCTGAATTTATGCGTGGAAATGAAGATCCTAGAAAAACTCCGGAAATTCGGAGTAAAACTCCGACAAACGAGTACAACTCGCCTGGTGGCTGCAACACTACGACAATCAGCGGGACTCCAAATTTCATTCCGGCCTCGCACTACCAGAACCCTTCTGGGGGTCCGCCAGTCCTAGGCCCACACCTCCTTCCTCGGGACCCCAAGGACCCCAAGGACCCCGGCAGCCAGTCTTATCCCTATCCCCAGTCATCGCGCTACAACTCATCATCATCTTACTCAAACTTGCCCAACCTGTCAGTGCCCAGTCGGACTTACAAGCCAAGGTTTGACGCCTCGGGACGGCCACTGTCGCCATCAGTGGACCAGCCCCACAAGCAAGGCACGTCGTTCGAGCATGAGGAGCCGTCGCCCAGCTCCGTGTCCCGATCCAACAAGTGGGGGGATTCCCCAGGCAGCTCCCTTGACCGCAGTCACAGCCCAGCGCATGCAGAAGGATGCCCGCTCGAGATGACAATCACACTCCACAAACTCGACAGCGGCTTTGGCTTCCGTATCATCGGCGGCACTGAGGAGGGATCACAGGTTTGTTTGTAGTACTGTGTATTCTGGAAATCATGGTAGAGTTTGATATCATGTACTATTACATATGTATGAAAACACATATAGCTGATATCTGTTGAGACGGCATGATTCACTGCCTAACTTGATTGTTGCGGCTATGGGGCAGGTGTCTGTAGGTTACATTGTGCCGGGCGGCTGTGCGGACATAGATGGTCGACTGCGACATGGAGACGAGATCCTGTATGTGGACAACCAGTGTGTGATTGGTTCCTCACACCACCGCGTCGTCCAGATGATGGGCCATGCCTCCAACGTGGGCCAGGTCACACTGACTGTCCGCCGCCGCGCCAACACCGGTCAGTCGAACACATGCTATGTCATGTAACATCTATCAATGTAATACTGCCAGTTATGAATGTGATCATCCTGACAGGGATAAATGAATCGACTATTGTGACATGCTCCCACAGGTGTGGTTGTCAAGGAGATTGATTTCAGTAAGAACAGTTGAGACCTCTCTCTAGTGCTGACACTAGTACAGTGTATCCATACGTTTGTATCACCAGAATTCCCTCATCCATGGGCCCTCTTAGCCATCAGTTCTGACATCTGTGACATGTAGTGTCCAATCCCTTTGTATACACACCACTGAAACAGTTGCTCAGATATGATTGCACAAAATAATTTTTGCAATTAGAGCCAGCACAATATTCTCTTCGCACTATTTGTTGATCATACGTGTACGTGTACACTATCATGCACAGCAGCTATACTCAGACCTGTAACTAGAAAATAAAGAAGAGGGATGCAATTCTGAAGGGACAGATATGGGGAGCGCCGGAGGCGCAAAGCACTTTCGGCCGGGGATCTGGGGCCCGCTGAAGGGCCCCAAAGCTGAAGGGTAAATTGGCTTCAACAGTACGTCCCAAATGCCTAATTGTGACCAAAAATCTCAAGCACAGACCAGGCTTGTATGAAGCAATTAAGATTTTAGGAGGCGAATAAGCTGTCTGGGTGTTGGAAGGGGGCACCTTGAGAAACTAGACGCTTCCGGTCGCCTACCACCGCTTGGGTGTATCTCCCGTAGCCCTGTCATCCCTGTTGCCCCAAATATATTACTGATAAGTGTGAAAAACTAGAGCAAGTGCTAAAAAAGATTACCAGAAAAATGTGTAATCTTAAGCCACAACTGTTTTTAGGTTAGGCCTAAAAAAAAAATCTTGTGTTTAGGGTCGTCCGACCGACTGTAGCTGATAGCACCCGACTCTAAACTTTTTATTTATTTTTTTTTTTCATGAATACATCGAACTGGATCAATCAAGGAGAATTTTCCAGCCTGTCACTATCGGGAGCGAAACAATTTTGGCATGTTTAACCCAATGTCAACAATCAGCTCCATCACAAGTCGTAAAATTAGAGCTTTCTCTGGGGGTGTCACACCCACTCAATTACTGTCTGGTGCCTTGTCCAGTGTTTCCCAGTACACGTGTGTGAACATGAACACAGCTTTCCCCTGACACTGATTACTGACGAAAGCAATCAATTGTCACAAATACCTGTAGTAACATACATGTACTAGTATCATGTTGGAATATCATGCATAAAATGTTTTTCAAGAAATGGGAAAGTTGACTCCCCATCTATGATAGTGGCCTCCCCAGTGGGAAACTGACTGATCTGCATCAGCCTGGCTGCCACCTGTTCTGGCATTTCACGGTTAATTTAATTTGGTGGCAAGTCAAATGTATACAAAACATAAATTTCTCATCTGCTGGCAGAGTACTGTATGTTGGAACATGTGTGTGTGGTTTTTTTTATACAGCTTGACTGGAAAAGTCATCAACAAGTGGGGTGGGGGGGGGGGGGGGGGGGAGGGCATACTGCAGTGGCAGTGGCATTTGGTACACCACTACACTGTAGACTCTTCGAGTCTTGACTAGTCAGAGGGAGGGTTTAGCAGTTTAGCGCTGCTTCCACGGGAGGTGCATAAATCCAGAACAGCCAGTTCACTGTGGTTAGGACCTACATGTAGATCAGCTATAATGGCCAAGTCCTTCCCATTGATTCCCAGATTAACATCAATTTATTTCATTGAAGTCGTTGTTTCATTCAATAAATCTTCATATTTTTTTTTGCACTAGACATAGCATTTGGAACTGTTTATAATAATATTTTATAAACATGGTCCCTCTTTTCTGCCTTTAGGCATGTCCATCTTCGGATGTTAAAGAATAAAAATATTCCATAAAATAAAAAAAAATCCCTACCTACCTACTCTAATTTTTTTTGAGCACTTGACCCTAAACACAGCATTTATTTTTTTAGGCCTAATGGGAAACATTTTTCCTGATATCTCACTAAATATTGACATTAGAGATTAGGAGTCAATTGTGGACATATAGGAAATGATATGTGCCAAATATTCTCGTGACCATGAATTTGACCTCTGACCTCATTTTCAAGGTCAGAGCACAAAATGGCTAATATCTCGCTTAACATCGACTTTACAGCTTAGGAATCAATTATGGACATATAGGAAGTGATATATGCTGAATATTGCTATGACCTTGAATTTGACCATTGACCTCATTTTCAAGGTCAAAGAATGAAATGGCTAATATCTCGCTTTTTATCGACTTTACAGCTTAGCAATCAATTGTGGACATATAGAAAATGATATATTTCGAACATTGTCATGACCTTGAACTTCCCCTTTGACCTAATTTTCAAGGTCACAGGACAAAACGGCTAATAGCTCACTTATTGTCGACTTTACAGCTTAGGAATCAATTGTGGACATATAGGAAATGATGTATTCATAATGTTGTCATGACCTTGAATTTGACCTTTAACTTCATTTTCAAGGTCACAGGACATTATGGCTAATGTCTCGCTTATTATCGACTTCACAGCTTAGGAATCAATTGTTACCGTATTTATTCAATTAGTTCGAACACTCTAATAATTCGAACACCAAAAATTATTCAAGAAAATAATTTTCAAATTGACTCGTTTAGTTCGAACAGTCAAATTTACGATCGAAATTTCGATTGAAACAACGAACGAAATCAACTTGTCAGCTGCCAAAACATACAACTCGCCAGGTGGCAGCACTACGAAATGAGTAATCAGCGATATATTCGCCAGGTGGCAGTGATCGCGATTAGGCCTTCCAATGCTAGGGTATATGACAAAAAGCGCGGACCTCATAGTGCCAGGCGGTTTGCGGGCCATTGAAGATTTTCCGAGTCGAGCGACTGGATTGCACTTGCAATATGACTAGAATCTAGCATCAATGCGAGATTATAAATTACAGTTACCCAGCGATTTAGCAACCTGTTATTCAAGTTTTTTTAAAAATGCTAGTTGTCTGCAGTTAATCTATCAATCGTACAGGCCCTAACCAGCCAGCATGAGCGGCATCTGTCAACTCGCGTAGGCCTATCTGCCATGGCATGATCGATCTGGGTTTGGGATTTTTTTTCGTTTTGACGGACGATTTTATCGTGAATCTAATAATTCGAACATTTCAAAATTTAATTATTTTTAGCTGTTCGAACTAATTGAATAAATACGGTAACATATAGGAAATGATATATTCTCAATATTTTCGTGACCTTGAATTTGACCTTTCACCTAATTTTCAAGGTCACAGAACAAAGTGGCTTAATATCTCACTTATTATCGATTTTACAGCTTAGGGACCAATTGTGGTCACAAAGGAAATGATATATGCTGAATATTCTCGTGACCTTGAATTTGACCTCTGACCTCAGTTTCAAGGTCAGAGCAGAAAATGTCTAATATCGTGCTTATTATCGACTTTGCAGCTTAGCAATCAATTGTGGACATATAGGAAATGATATACCGTATTTATTCAATTAGTTCGAACACTCTAATAATTCGAACACCAAAAATTATTCAAGAAAATAATTTTCAAATTGACTCGTTTAGTTCGAACAGTCAAATTTACGATCGAAATTTCGATTGAAACAACGAACGAAATCAACTTGTCAGCTGCCAAAACATACAACTCGCCAGGTGGCAGCACTGCGAAATGAGTAATCAGCGATATATTCGCCAGGTGGCAGTGATCGCGATTAGGCCTTCCAATGCTAGGGTATATGACAAAAAGCGCGGACCTCATAGTGCCAGGCGGTTTGCGGGCCATTGAAGATTTTCCGAGTCGAGTGACTCGATTGCACTTGCAATATGACTAGAATCTAGCATCAATGCGAGATTATAAATTACAGTTACCCGGGGATTTAGCAGCCTGTTATTCAAGTCTTTTTCAAAATGCTAGTTGTCTGCAATTAACCTATCAATCGTACAGGCCCTAACCAGCCAGCATGAGCGGCATCTGTCAACTCGCGTAGGCCTATCTGCCATGGCATGATCGATCTGGGTTTGGGATTTTTTTTCGTTTTGACGGACGATTTTATCGTGAATCTAATAATTCGAACATTTCAAAATTTAATTATTTTTAGCTGTTCGAACTAATTGAATAAATACGGTATGCCGAATATTCTGATGATGTTGATTTTGACCTTTGACCTCATTTTCAAGGTCACAGGGCAAAATGGCTAATATCTCACTTATTATCGATTTCACAGCTTAGGGATCAATTGTGAACATATAGGAAATGATATGCTGAATATTATCATGACCTTGAATTTGACCTCTGACCTCAGTTTCAAGGTCAGAACACAAAATGGCTACTTTCTCGCTTATCATTGACTTTGCAGCTTAGGAATCAATTGTGGACATATAGGAAATGATATTTGCAGATTATTACCATGAAATTGAATTTTGACCTTTGACCCCATTTTCAGGATCACAGGACAAAATGGCTAATATCTCACTTTTTATCGACTTTACAGCTCAGCAATCAAATGTGAACAAATAGAAAATGATATATTCTGAACATTGTCATGACCTTGAACTTGACTTTTGGCCTCATTTTCAAGGTCGCAGGACAAAATGGCTAATAGCTAGCTTATTATCGACTTTACAGCTTAGGAATCAATTATGAACATATAGGAACTGATATATGCTGAATATTGCTATGACCTTGAATTTGACCTTTGACCTCATTTTCAAGGTCACAGGACATAATGGCTAATATCTCGCTTATTATTGACTTTACAGCTTAGAAATCAATTGTGGACATACTAGAAATGACATATGCCGAATATTATCGTGTTCTTGAATTGACCAATGACCTTTTTTTTAAGGTCATGGGACAAAATAGTAATATCTAATATTGTCCGGTAACCTTTCTTAGCCCTTGGGCTAATTTTTTACTTTGAATTTCAACTTGGAACCAAGTTTGTCAAATATTCTTATTTAAAATATAACTTCGGTGAAAAGTTTGCTCTAGCTGTAATTAAGGCATTTCGGCATGGTTTTAGCAGAATATTTTTAGCTCACCGGCCCTTTAGGCCGATAAGCTATTGTCATGGTTTTTCGTCCGGCGTCTGTCCGGGTCTGTAACTTTTTTTTGACATGATGAATTTCCCCATAAATTTGTGAAAACATACCTTGGGACAATATCTAAAGACGCTTTTTAAATTGTTTTGATTGAATCGTTTTTAGGTTACCGGACCTTTGGTCCGATAACCTATTGGCATGGCGTTGCGTCCGTCGTCCGTCCGTCCGTCCGTCCGTCCGTCCGTCCGTCCTCCCGCCAGGGGATTGTGAGGTACTTTGTCAGTAGAAAAAATCCTTCCGAGGTACCAATTCCTTATGAAGTATCCTCACAAGGAAATTGTACCCACAGTGCCCCTATGAGGTACTGAGCCCGTTTGGCTCAGCGCCTGATTGAACCTTGTGAGGTACCGTCCATTCACATGTCCGTTTCAATGGACATCGTCTCTTTTGTCCGAAATCAGGTGGAGCCACTGTTTGTGACTGTCCTTGGTGTAGGCACAGTCTTGAGAGGTCTTGAGGTGACATTCCCGCCAATTAAATCACACCCCCCCCCCTCTCCCGCGTTACGTCATTTTGCGGGAATCATAGCAGCCTCGTTGGAGTGTTGCGCATGCGCAGTCACACACAACAGCAAAGCACCTGGGAGACATGCCCAGAGATGGCGAACATTCTTGGGTAAGTTGTCAAAAGTTTTTAGTATTTATGGCGTATATCTAGCTATCCGGAAGTTATATTACCAGGTACTATATATTTATTGTTCCCAGTAATCAATATCGATGAAATATACCTGACGATAGACATGACACACCCTGGCAGAGAGCCAATTCGAATGAGGAAAATTTTGCCACGCCCGCACTGTCAATGTGACAAAAATTCAGCTAGGCGACAGTTTTTTTTTCATATTCTCCTTGACAAATCCACCGGCAAGTGCAAAAATCTCCGCCAAAAATAAAATCTATGGGATTAATAATATATTCCCAAGACAAAGACATCTTTCGGGAATACCTGTCGAGGACTGCAGGTCCGAAAGACGAAGTTCCATCATGCATGGTCTTGTGTTCCTCGATGCGAACGAAATCTACGCCGTTTGACGGCTCAAAACTTGGTGAAAACTAACGGAAATTACAGCTAAACCTACCAAAATGGCAAGCATAATCATTTCAAAGTTGTTATCTGTGTTAAAATCGTTGATCCAATGTGTTCTACAAACATTTTCAATCGTTTGAACTAAAACCGAGAAAGTTTGTCGCTTCGTTTCAATGGCGGTTACACCATTGCCTCGACAAACTCCGTCACATAGAACTGCGATGTAGCATCAAATCGAAACGGAAAACGTGGTGTGTGATGCTAAACAACATGCACGCAACACTAAGCCAGTTTCGATTTGATTCAACATCGTATAAAACCTCCATTGATTCGAAGCGAGAAAGTTGCCAGATTTTGCATCTTTGGTTCAAACGATTCAAGATGTTTGTAAAACATAATAAGTCAGCGATTTTAGTGCAGATAACAACTTATAAATGATTATCATAGCCATTTTGGCAGGTTTAGCTGTAATTCTCCTCAGTTCTCACCATGTGTTGAGTTCTCAAATGGCGAATAGATTTCATTCGCATCCAGGTACAAATTTTATCATGCATGGCACTTCGTCTTTCGGACCTGCGGTACTCAGCAGGTAACCCCGATAGACGTGCTTTGTCTATTATTTCTCCTGACAATTATCCAGGTGATGAAGGTTCAGTTACATGGTGTTTTATCCTTAGACACGACAGGGACAGCATAATGATTGTGTACTCGTCCGATATCACAAGGCACATGTAATAGTTTGATATGAACTTGATTAGTGAATTTTGTAGGACAAGAAAAACGGAAAGTTTCTGATGAGGTCACAAGAGAGAACAAGAGAGCAAAATCACCACCGTCAAAATACCTCAAATTGACAGGTATATTCAAATTTGGGTGTTTTGAAGTGTTGCCATGTGAAGGATCTCATCTAGTGCTTTTCATGTAATGGGTTTGAATAATATATTCTACCAAAATCCCTAACTTGTGTGTGTCTGATTCTATGCAATTTTTTTGCAGGAGGAAAGCATGGAATACCCAAACGTGACGATGACGTTGACGTTGACCCGGACTGGGTTCCAGATACTGGTGTCCAGGCTAGACCACATCTGCCGAAACCATCAGGTATTTCAATACAACAGTGTCGAATTGTGCCAAAATGAGGCTCAAATGTTATAGTATTGATACTGTCTAGGCAGTTTTCACCACATGGGTTATATTGTTCTAGTTTTCATTCCTATAGTTTGAAAATGGTTTCATATGTTGTAGGAAGTAGAACGTCAACTAAACGGCTTCATGTGAATTGGAGTGAAGAAGAAGTTCGTGAAGTCAAGACATTCTTTGGGGACCATTTGAGGCAAAAGACAGTACCTGGGAAGAGAGATTGTCTCTCCGCCATGCGGCAAAGTCAAATAAGTGGCGGTCTACTCCATATGAGACCCTATGCCAATATTGTCAAAAAAATATCCAATATGAATAAGAAATAAACGTGGCCATTCATGCCGTTTGAATCACATTTTTGGGTTGTCTTTGTTTTTGGTTACCGGACCTTCAATTCGATAACCTATTGCCATGGCATTGCGTCTGTCGCGTCGTATGTCTACATTTCTATCTTAAAAGTTTTCAATCGTATCTTTCTGAAGTTTTGCACAAAAATGCATAAAACTATTTCGGGAGGGAGGTAATTTTTTTTTTTTTTTCAGCAAATTTTTTTCAGAATGGCAGCCAATTTTGGACATTGACGGTCGTTTCCTCAAAATCTGTTCAGTAACTCTTTTCCTTATTGATACATACCACTTCTCATATGTACCTGTGTATAAGTTTCGTTGCCCTTGAATCACTCCAAGTGGGTTTGGGTCCAAACTCGCCCAAATGGGACTTTCCCATGTTAAATTCTTCTGAGCTTTATATTGGGATTAGAGATTAGGAATCAATTGTGGACATGTAGGAAATGATACATGATGAATATTTCCATGACCTTGGATTTGACCAGGGACCTTATATTAAAAATAAACAGGATAAAGTGGCTAAAATATAAAACATGTCCGGTGACCGGTCTTAGCCTTTAGGCCAATTTTGTTATCATATATGCCTTAAGTATAATGAATAAAAATCATTTACTGTCACAAGATTCAATAAACACATGCTACTATCCCATTTCAATTTCTGCTGTTGGAATAATAACCCCCAAGAACCTGTCAAGTATGGAAATCTTGAATTTTGTATACAGCTATAAAAAAACATTCACATATCACTGATTTTTAAAAATCAATAATCTCCGTATGACCCTGCAATGATGGCACCCAACTGTAGGTCTAGTGTACTCCCTGTGAGGTAGTGTCCAACTGTAGATTTGGTGTAGTCCCTGTGAGGTAGTGTCCAACTGTAGGTCTGGTGTAGTCCCTGTGAGGTAGTGTCCAACTGTAGGTCTGGTGTAGTCCCTCTGAGGTAGTGTCCAACTATAGATCTAGTGTAGGCCCTGTGAGGTAGTGTCCAACTGCAGGTCTGGTGTAGTCCCTGTGAGGTAGTGTCCAACTGTAGGTCAGGTGTATGCCCTTTGAGGTAGTGTCCAACTGTAGGTCTGGTGTAGTCCCTGTGAGGTAGTGTCCAACTATAGATCTAGTGTAGGCCCTGTGAGGTAGTGTCCAACTGCAGGTCAGGTGTAGTCCCTGTGAGGTAGTGTCCAACTGTAGGTCTGGTGTAGGCCCTTTGAGGTATTGTCCAACTGTAGGACTGGTGTAGTCCCTGTGAGGTAGTGTCCAACTGCAGGTCTGGTGTAGTCCCTGTGAGGTAGTGTCCAACTGCAGGTCTGGTGTATGCCCTGTGAGGTAGTGTCCAAATGTAGGTCTGGTGTAGTCCCTGTGAGGTAGTGTCCAACTGTAGGTCTGGTGTAGGCCCTGTGAGGTATTGTCCAACTGTAGGACTAGTGTAGTCCCTGTGAGGTAGTGTCCAACTGTAGGTCTGGTGTAGTCCCTGTGAGGTAGTGTCCCATTGTAGGTCTGGTTTAGGCCTGTGAGGTAGTGTCCAACTGCAGGTCTGGTGTAGTCCCTGTGAGGTAGTGTCCAACTGTAGATCTGGTGTATGCCCTGTGAGGTAGTGTCCAACTGTAGGTCAGGTGTAGTCCCTGTGAGGTAGTGTCCAACTGTAGGTCTGGTGTAGTCCCTGTGAGGTAGTGTCCAACTGTAGGTCTGGTGTAGTCCCTGTGAGGTAGTGTCCAACTGCAGGTCTGGTGTATGCCCTGTGAGGTAGTGTCCAAATGTAGGTCTGGTGTATGCCCTGTGAGGTAGTGTCCAACTGCAGGTCTGGTGTATGCCCTGTGAGGTAGTGTCCAACTGTAGGTCTGGTGTAGACCCTGTGAGGTAGTGTCCAACTATAGGTCTGGTGTATGCCCTGTGAGGTAGTGTCCAACTGCAGGTCTGGTGTATTCCCTGTGAGCTAGTGTCCAACTGTAGGTCTGGTGTAGTCCCTGTGAGGTAGTGTCCAACTGTAGGTCTGGTGTAGTCCCTGTGAGGTAGTGCCAAACTGCGGCTCTGGTGTAGACCCTGTGAGGTAGTGTCCAACTGTAGGTCTGGTGTATGCCCTGTGAGGTAGTGTCCAACTGCAGGTCTGGTGTAGTCCCTGTGAGGTAGTGTCCAACTGTAGGTCTGGTGTAGTCCCTGTGAGGTAGTGTCCAACTGTAGGTCTGGTGTAGTCTCTGTGAGGTAGTGTCCAACTGTAGGTCTGGTGTAGTCCCTGTGAGGTAGTGTCCAACTGTAGGTCTGGTGTAGTCCCTGTGAGGTAGTGTCCAACTGTAGGTCTGGTGTAGTCCCTGTGAGGTAGTGTCCAACTGTAGGTCTGGTGTAGTCCCTGTGAGATAGTGTCCAACTGTAGGTCTGGTGTAGTCCCTGTGAGGTAGTGTCCAACTGTAGATCTGGTGTATGCCCTGTGAGGTAGTGTCCAACTGCAGGTCTGGTGTATGCCCTGTGAGGTAGTGTCCAACTGCAGGTCTGGTGTAGTCCCTGTGAAGTAGTGTCCAACTGCAGGTCTGGTGTAGACCCTGTGAGGTAGTGTCCAACTGTAGGTCTGGTGTAGTCCCTGTGAGGTAGTGTCCAACTGTAGATCTGGTGTATGCCCTGTGAGGTAGTGTCCAACTGCAGGTCTGGTGTAGTCCCTGTGAGGTAGTGTCCAACTGTAGGTCTGGTGTATGCCCTGTGAGTTAGTGTCCAACTGTAGGTCTGATGTAGGCCCTGTGAGGTAGTGTCCAACTGTAGGTCTGGTGTAGTCCTTGTGAGGTAGTGTCCAACTGTAGATCTGGTGTATGCCCTGTGAGGTAGTGTCCAACTGCAGGTCTGGTGTAGTCCCTTTGAGGTAGTGTCCAACTGTAGATCTGGTGTATGCCCTGTGAGGTAGTGTCCAACTGCAGGTCTGGTGTAGTCCCTGTGAGGTAGTGTCCAACTGTAGGTCTGGTGTATGCCCTGTGAGGTAGTGTCCAACTGTAGGTCTGATGTAGGCCCTGTGAGGTAGTGTCCAACTGTAGGTCTGGTGTAGTCCCTGTGAGGTAGTGTCCAACTGTAGGTCTGGTGTAGTCCCTGTGAGGTAGTGTCCAACTGTAGGTCTGGTGTAGTCCCTGTGAGGTAGTGTCCAACTGTAGGTCAGGTGTAGTCCCTGTGAGATAGTGTCCAACTGTAGGTCTGGTGTAGTCCCCGTGAGGTAGTGTCCAACTGCAGGTCTGGTGTAGTCCCTGTGAGGTAGTGTCCAACTGTAGGTCAGGTGTAGTCCCTGTGAGATAGTGTCCAAGTGTAGATCTGGTGTAGTCCCTGTGAGGTAGTGTCCAACTGCAGGTCTGGTGTATGCCCTGTGAGGTAGTGTCGAACTGTAGGTCTGATGTAGTCCCTGTGAGGTAGTGTCCAACTGTAAGTCTGGTGTAGTCCCTGTGAGGTAGTGTCCAACTGCAGGTCTGGTGTAGTCCCTGTGAGGTAGTGTCCAACTGTAGGTCTGGTGTAGTCCCTGTGAGGTAGTGTCCAACTGTAGGTCTGGTGTAGGCCCTGTGAGGTATTGTCCAACTGTAGGTCTGGTGTAGTCCCTGTGAGGTAGTGTCCAACTGCAGGTCTGGTGTAGTCCCTGTGAGGTAGTGTCCAACTGTAGGTCTGGTGTAGTCCCTGTGAGGTAGTGTCCAACTGTAGGTCTGGTGTAGTCCCTGTGAGGTAGTGTCCAACTGTAGGTCTGGTGTATGCCCTGTGAGGTAGTGTCCAACTGTAGGTCAGGTGTAGTCCCTGTGAGGTAGTGTCCAACTGTAGGTCTGGTGTATGCCCTGTGAGGTAGTGTCCAACTGCAGGTCTGGTGTAGTCCCTGTGAGGTAGTGTCCAACTGTAGGTCTGATGTAGTCCCTGTGAGGTAGTGTCCAACTGTAGGTCTGGTGTATGCCCTGTGAGGTAGTGTCCAACTGTAGGTCTGGTGTAGTCCCTGTGAGGTAGTGTCCAACTGTAGGTCAGGTGTAGTCCCTGTGAGGTAGTGTCCAACTGTAGGTCTTGTGTATGCCCTGTGAGGTAGTGTTCAACTGTAGGTCTTGTGTAGTCCCTGTGAGGTAGTTTCCAACTGTAGGTCTGGTGTAGTCCCTGTGAGGTAGTGTCCAACTGCAGGTCTGTTGTAGTCCCTGTGAGGTAGTTTTCATCTGTAGCTCTGAAGTAGGCTGTGTGAGGTAGTGTCCAACTATAAGTACTTTTAAGACCCTGTGAGATAGTTGTCCGACTGTAGGTCTGATGTAGCCCTGTGAGGTACTCATAATTTCCCTTGTGAGGTAGAATATGGCTGTCCTTGTCAAGTATTTTCATTGTCCTTATCAGGTGTCTTCACAAGGACGAACATGACGCCAAAAAGTACGTCATAAGGACAATACCTCATAATCCCTTGGCGGGAGTATAGCCGTCCGTCCGTCCGTCCGTCCGTCCGTCCGGCGTTAACATTTTTATCTTTAAAGTTAACGATCGAATCTTTCTGAAATTTTGCACAAAAATGCCTAAAAATATTTTGAGAAGGAGGTATTTTTTTGTTTTTTGATTTTCGCATTTTTTTCAAAATGGCAGCCGTTTTTGTCGAAAAACGCTCAATTTTGGACTTTGACGGCCATTTTCTCAAAAACTGTCTGATCAGTTTTGAGTTTTTGGTTTCAAAAGATTCCCCTCATATACCTCTGTGATATGTATAAGTTTGGTCGCCCTAAATCTGCCGGTTTTCGTGTGGCGGCCATTTTGAATTTTTGGCGGGTCGGCGAAAAAAAATGTTTTCGCCCCAGATCGCATTACTATCCATTTTGGGCCATTTCTAGAGCAAAAAAAATTTTTCACCCTTTGAAAAAAATTTTGGACTTAGAAAATTTTCGGCACTTTTTCCCTTCATAATGGGAGCTGTCCGGACTGTACTCATAGAACGCTTGAAGATAGAGCTTAGAAATTGGCACTTTCAAATGGGAAGTCATATATGGCGACTTGTGTGGTGACCTTGAATTTGACCTTGGATGACCTTGAAAGGTCAAAACAGCCATTTTTGGGTCGAAAAACGCTCAAATTTGCACCTGGTCTGTATTTTCTCAAAAACTCTCTGATCAGTTTTGAGATTTTTGCTTAAAAAGATTCCTCTTATATACCTCTGCGACGTGTATAAGTTTTGTTGCCCTTGAATCGCCAATCTCAGTGTGGCGGCCATTTTGAATTTTTGACGAGTCGGCGAAAAAAAATTTTTTCGCCCCAAATAACATTACTATCCATTTTGGGCCATTTCTAGGCAAAAAAAAATTTTCACCCTTTGAAAAAAATTTTGGATGCCCCAAATCGCGTTACTATTCATTTTGGGTCATTTCTACAAAAAAAAATTTTCACCCTTTGAAAAAAATTTTGGACTTAGAAAATTTTCGGCACTTTTTTCCTTCATAATGGGAGCTGTCAGGACTGTACTCATAGAACGCTTGAAGATAGAGCTTAGAAATTGGCACTTTCAAATCGGAAGTCATATATGGCGACTTGTGTGGTGACCTTGAATTTGACCTTGGATGACCTTGAAAGGTCAAAACAGCCATTTTGGGGTCAAAAAATGCCCAGATTTGCCTTTGTAGATGAAATGCTTGCAGATAGAGCTCCTGTTTGCATTATGAACATATAGGATGACATATATGGCACAACTAATGATGACCTTGAACTTGACGTCAGATGACCTTGAGTGCCAAATGTCTGACTTGGAATGTGTAAATTGACCTGAGCGGCCTAAACGATTCCACCCAACATATAGAATATCAAATGCCGCACACATACATGTAATGGTTACATCGAAGTTCATACGGATGACCTTGATTGGTAAATCCCAAGGTCATATGTTTACACTGCGAACCTTGATTGGTAAATCTCAAGGTCTGTTACCTGCCAATGCTGCCATGGCCAAACCAAAATTGTCCGGTAACCTATCTTAGCCTTTGGGCTAATTTTTTACTTTGGTGGCCAATTTCTCAAAAACTGTCTGATCAGTTTTGAGATTTTTGTTTCAAAACATTTCTTTCATGTACCTTTGTGATGTGTTTAAGTTTTGTTGCCCTTGAATCGCCGGTTTGCGTGTGGCGGCCATTTTGATTTTTTGACGGGTCTGCGAAAAAAAAATTCTTTGTCCCAATTCGAGTCACTATTCGTTTTGAGCCATTTCCAGCAAAAACAAAAACAAAATTTTTTTTTGACCATTGAAAAATATTTTGGACTTAGAATACACTTAAAGATAGAGCCTAAGTATTGACACATTAAAATGGGAAATCATATATTGCGGTTTGAGTGGTGACCTTGAATTTGACCTTCCATGACCTTGAAAGGTCAAAACGACCTTTTTTGTCGAAAAAACGATGAATTTTGTCTTTGGTGGCCCTTTTCTCAAAATCTATTCAGACAGTTTTCCTCAAAATCATGTATAAGATTCTCCTTATGTACCTTTGTGATGTGTATAAATTTTGTTGTCTTTGAATCGACTGTTTGTGAAAATTTGTCATTAACGAAAAAAAGCTTTCAAGATGTAACTTGATTTTGTATTATAGTCCATACAGAAAATGTGTTTCTATCAACATTTACGAAGATGTTTTAACATATTGATTGTAACATCAGTGTAACAATTTATATATATTCAGTATTCTACGCAATTCTCATGATTGCCGGTAAGCTACAGCACCCTTGGTGCTATGTTTCCTTCATAATGGGAGCTGTCAGGACTGAACTCATAAAACACTTGAAGATAGAGCTTAGAAATTGGCACTTTCAAATGGGAAATCATATATGGCGACTTGTGTGGTGACCTTGAATTTTACCTTGGATGACCTTGAAAGGTCAAAACAGCCATTTTGGGGTCAAAATATGCCCAGATTTGCCTCTATTGATGAAATGCTTGCAGATAGAGCTCATGTTTGCATTATGAACATATAGGAAGACATATATGGCGCAACTAATGATGACTTTGAGCTTGACGTCAGATGACCTTGAGTGCCAAATGTCTGACTCGGAATGTGTAAATTGACCTGAGCGGCCTAAACGATTCAACCCAGATATATCTTTGTATTATGAAAATGCCATATTGGTCCCAATAGTCGCACGTGCCCTAATAGTAGATCGCCCCCCTGTTTTCCCCCAAAATGTTAGACTTTTGTGACCTTGTAATTCACTTCATATCTTTCTAATAAAATCTTGGAGTATTCCAATCCACATATTTATGTTATTTGAATCACAATAAAGATGATTGAATGCTATAGGTACATTATTCAGTGATTTTCTTAAATTTGACCTCAAGTTTGACCTCATTTTTGCGCGCGCTGCTGCAGGAGGTCTTGCTTTGGCTCGCCGTGCTACTATTAGGACCAATACGGTATAGAATATCAAATGCCGCACACATACATGTAATGGTGAAATCGAAGTTCACACGGATGACATTGATTGGTGAATAGGGATGATAGGGCTACGGGGAGGGGGGGGGGGGGGGGGGTGGGATACACCCAAGTGGTCGTAGGTGACTGGAAGCGTCTAAATCAACTCTTTGATGACAAATTGCTCATTGTAATGTATGCACTTGCAGTTTATGAAAGTAGCTGATGGTAAATACATGGAATAAGTAACCACAGCTAGGTTGTCACGATCTGGACTCATTGATCTATGCCCTGGATGGAGTCATGATATGGGATACAGAACACAGAACGAGTCATGGCTGATAGGGTACAATGGAAGCATTCAATAACGAAATTTATATTTAGAGAGTAGATCTGCACTCCTTTATTGCTCGAGTAGAGGTAACCCAACACATTGTAGTTCCTCTTCCTTGGAAAAGGGAGGTGCGTTCGCACCCCCTTGATTGCGGGACTGTCTACTTATGATTAAATATGTTTGGCATAGAACTTATTTTGACGTATCACCTCATACAAGTTGCATTATGGGTTTCAGTATTCACAGAGTTGGCAGCAGGGATGTATGATTACAAGTGGTTCGTTTTTCACTCACAGACCCGGCACACAGCAAGGCCCAGCAGGACGGCCCGTACCCGTACGACGTGACTGTCACGCGGCGCGAGAACGAGGGCTTCGGCTTTGTCATCATCTCCTCCGTCACCCGCGCGGGATCCGTCATCGGTAAGTTCTAGCAGCCGTGGTTTCGTAGAGTGTGTGCTCACATATAGCTGTCAACAAGCATATATGTGGAAACTTCTCTGCAAACTTCTGTGCCCTTGTGATTTTTCAGATGAAAAGAGTAACTTGAAATTTCAGTCGTCCGATTGGGTGATGAATGCCAAAAAACCTCACCCTTGGATCGGTGAGAGAAAACTGACGTGTTGAATGCCACAGTGCAATATTTACATGCACATGCTTCATTACCAAATAATACATGTAGTCATTTTGAAGTATGTTCTTGGAGTTGTAATTCCTCGTTTGTTATTGTTCAAAACTGATAGCTCTAAGTCAGTACCCAAAGAGTCCTGTTTTAGCGATGACACAGCTTCCTTGGCTGGTTCTGAATACTGGCACCTTTACTGCAGAACCAAAGAAGACAACCAGAGATTGCAGACCCTCGCCCCTTCAGATTTAGTTACTGAAATTGAAGATGATGACCATTTTATATTCGACCTGAGCAATTGGTTATGTATCAAATGGTCTGGAATTGGCCATAGAAAAGTACAAAAATCATAGAAGAAATATTCATTAATATTCAACTATTAATATTCTTAAAAGTTCTTGCGATTTTTAGGTTACCGGACCTATGGTCCGATAACCTATTGGCATGGCGTTGCGTCCGTCGTCCGTCGGCGTCCGTCGTCGTCGTCCACATTTTTATCTTTTTTGTTTACAGGCGAATATTTCTGAAATTTTGCACAAAAATACTTAAAAATATTTCAAGAAGGAGGTATTTTTTAGTTTTTTGATTTTCGCATTTTTTTCAAAATGGCGGCCGTTTTCG
The DNA here is from genome assembly GCA_949152475.1 of Terebella lapidaria. Lineage (NCBI taxonomy): Eukaryota > Metazoa > Annelida > Polychaeta > Terebellida > Terebellidae > Terebella > Terebella lapidaria. The sequence continues at coordinate 49,950,785 of OX424555.1, read as the reverse complement.
ACGAAAAATGCCTGATTTTGGACTTTGGCGGCCATTTTCTCAAAATCTGTTCAGTAACTTTTTTTCTTTTTGATAAATAACACTCCTCATATGTACTCATATGATGTCTATAAATTTCGTTGCGCTTGAATCGCTTGAAGTGGGCCATTTTGTCCCAAACTCGGCTCAAATGGGACTTTCCCATGTTAAATTCTCCTATGCTTTATAATGGGACACATTATGCCTAATATCTCACCTGATTTTGAGATTAGAGACTAGGAGTCAATTGTGGACCTATAGGAAATGATATATGCTGAATATTCTCGTGACCTTGAATTTGACCTCTGACCTCAGTTTCAAGGTCAGAGCACAAAATGGCTTATATCTCGCTTATTATCGACTCTACAGCTTAGGAATCAATTGTGGACATATAGGAAATCATATATGCTGAATATTCTGATGACCTTGAATTTGACCTTCGACCTCATTTTCAAGGTCACAGGACAAAATGGCTAATATCTCGCTTGTTATCGATTTTACAGCTTAGCAATCAATTATGAACATATAGGAAATGATATATGCAGATTATTGTCATGACCTTGAATTTGACCTTTGACCTCATTTTCAAGGTCACAGGACAAAATGGCTAATATCTCACTTATTATCGATTTTACAGCTTAGGAATCAATTGTGGACATATAGGAAATGATATATGCTGAATATTCTCGTGACCTTGAATTTGACCTCTGACCTCATTTCTAAGGTCCAAGGACAAACTGGCTCATATCTTGCTCCTCTATTGACTGTATGGCTTGGGAATCAATTGTGGACATGATATACATGATATAGAAAATGATATACACTGAATATTTTGATGACCTTGAATTTGACCTTTGCCCCTTCATTTTCAAGGCTACAGCATAAAATTGCTAATCTCTCTCTGATTATTGAACTTACAGCTTAGCAATCAACTGTGGACATGATATATGCTTAATGTTATATATGCTGAATATTCTCTTGACCTTGAATTCAACCAGTGACCTGGCTAATACCTAAAATATTAAACATTGTCCGGTAACCTATCTTTGGCCCTTGGCCTAATTTCTATTTTGACCATATTCTCGACCACGACCTGAATTCGTGATACTGACCTCCCAAACTTTGCACATTCTTACAGATCTATACTGCATACTTTATATTCTATTGAATTTTGTCAGTGATTTTGAAAATACCACTACTTGAAATATTACGAATTGGTGGTTTCAGCTAATGGCCCTTACATTTTTTACCTTGGGCAGTGATGGGGAATTTTGACTGTATGACAATCCTACAGCAAATGATAGAGAATTGACTACTGAAAAATACAAAATTAATGGGAAAAATTAATCGTGAACATAAGCAGGGTTTTTTGCTACTTTTCAATTTTGACCTTTCTGTAAACTCGACCTTGTCGTTCAATATTTAGCGGTAAAATTTCACAGTATTATTTCCATCATCAAGGCATGGTTTCAGAACCGAAAACGGTTCAAAACGATCAAAAACTGGCTTCATAATATGGTTTTGAATCTCAGAACACTCGACATCAGGCGATAATGGGGAGTTTCAGACCTAACACCATCAGTGATACACCATACAATCGGGAAATGGCCAACGAAAAATACAAAAATAGTTTGAAAAATTGATATTGATTAGAACCAGAGTTATAGCCAATTATGTGATTTTCACTTTTTTGGTTGCCATGGCAACCATTTTTGTCTGATTTTGACCAAAATTGAGGAGGATCGAGCCACGGTGATATTTTCATCTAAAAAAATTTCAGGTTGATTGGACTATTCGTTTTCGAGTTATGCTCGCGGACAGACAAACAAACATAAAATTACTCATTCTCTTTCGCTCAAAGAGCAAGGACTTGCCGGAATATATACCAGAGCTTTTCAGCCTACCGGCCCATGAGGGCCGATAAGCTATTGTCGTGGTTCGTCCGTCGTCAGTCGTCGTCATCGTCCGCCACATCATCTGTTAACATTTTTAGGTTACCGGACCTATGGTCCTATAACCTATTGGCATGGAGTTGCGTCCGTCGTTCGTCGTCTGCGTCGGCGTCGCCCTTTGGGCCGATAAGCTATTGTCGTGGTATTTTGTCCGTCGTCCATCCGTCGTCCGTCCGATCTGTAACTTTTTTTTGACATGATGAATTTCCCCATAAATGTGTCAGAACATACCTTGGGCCAGTAACTAAAGAAATTTTTTAAATTTTTTTGTTTGAATCGTTTTTGCCTATTTGGCGGCCATTTTTGACGAAAAATTGCCAATTTTGGACTTTGGAGGCCATTTTCTCAAAAACTGTCTGATCAGTTTTGAGATTTTTGTTTCGAAACATTTCTCTCATGTACCTTTATGATGTGTATAAGTTTCGTTGCCCTTGAATCGCTGGTCTGCGTGTGGCGGCCATTTTGATTTTTTGACGGGTCGGCGAAAAAATATTTTTTTTGTCCCAAATCAAGTCACTATTAATTTTGAGCCATTTCCAGCAAAAAAAAAAAAAAAATTTTTGGCCATTGAAAATTTTTTTGGACTTTCACCCAATTTCCCTTCATAATGGGAGCTGTGCAGAGTAAACTCATAGAACACTTGAAGATAGAGCCTAAGTATTGGCACATTCAAATAGGAAATCATATATTGCGGTTTGAGTGATGACCTTGAATTTGACCTTCAATGACCTTGGAAGGTCAAAACGACCTTTTTTGTCGAAAAATGGCCAATTTTGGATTTTTTATGGCCATTTTCTCAAAAACTGTCTGATCAGTTTTGAAATTTTTGTTTTAAAACATTCCCCTCATGTACCTCTATGATGTGTATGGGTTTCGTTGCCCTTGAATCGCCGGTCTGCGTGTGGCGGCCATTTCGATTTCGACGGGTCGGCAAAAAAAAATTTTTTGTTAGCTTACCGGACCTATGGTCTGATAAGCTATTGCCGTCAGGTTGCGTCCGGCGTCCGTCCGTCGGTGTCGGCGTCGTCAAACGCTGGGAAAAATCTGTTCGATGAATATTGCTGTAATTCACAAAATATGTTCTATGGGCCCATATCTCCGGACCATTTTTTTTTTTCGTCGATTGAATCGTTTTTTCCAAAATGGCAGCCATTTTTGTCGAAAAATGGCCAATTTTGGACTTTGGCGGCCATTTTCTCAAAAACTGTCTGATCAGTTTTGAGATTTTTGTTTCAAACGATTCCCCTGATATACCTTTGTGCTGTGTATAAGTTTCGTTGCCCTTGAATCATCGGTCTGCGTGTGGCAGCCATTTTGATTTTTTCGACCGGTCCCAGATAGGACTTTCCCATGTTAAATTAGCCTATGCTTTATAATGGGGACACATTTCTTCCAATATCTCACTTAATATTAGGATTAGACATAAGGAATCAATTGTGCACATATAGGAAATGATATATGCCGATTATTGTCGTGACCTTGAATTTGACCTTTGACCTCATTTTCAAGGTCACAGGACAAAATGGCTAATGTCTCGCTTATTATCGACTTTGCAGCTTAGGAAGCTTGGGAATCAATTGTTGACTCATAGAAAATGATATATGCTGAATATTCTCATGACCTTGAACTTGACCTTTTACCTTATTCTCAAGGTCAGAGCACAAAATGGGTAATATCTCGCTCATTATCAACTTAGCAGCTTAGGAATCCATTGTGGACCTATAGGAAATGATATATGCCGAATATTCTGATCACCTTGAATTTGACCTTTGACCTCATTTTCAAGGTCAAGAGCACAAAATGGCTAATATCTCATTTATCATCTACTTTACAGGTTAGGAATCAATTGTGAAAATATAGGAAATGATGTATGGCGAATATTTCGATGACCTTGAACCTGACATTTGACCTCATTTTCAAGGTCAGAGCACAAAATTGCTAATATCTTGCTTATTATCGACTTCACAGCTTAGGCATCAATTGAGGACATATAGGAAATTATATATGCCGAATATTCTTGTGAGCTTAAATTTGACCTTTGACCTCAATAAACTGAAACCCATACAAAAGCAAAGAATATCTTTGACAGTACTAGTCAGTTCCATTCTAGTTTCATATCATTGTATATTAGTCTCTAACACGATCGACTTATGTAGAGCAAGTTTTAGGCGTGAATGATGTGCAATTATTCTCATGACTTCATGACATTGCTTTCAGCTTACATATAACTGAAACATATCTTGGGTCCGGTAAGCGCAGAGCCCTACGGATTTGGCCTTCAATGACCTTGAAAGATCAAAAACAATGAATTTTGTCTTTGGTGGCCAATTTGTCAAAATCTATTCAGACAGTTTTTCTCAAAATAATATATAAGATTCTCTTTATCTACCTTTGCAGGGCCATATTTTCGACGCGAATCGATTCGCGCCGTGATTCGCATTAAATTCCACACACGAGAATCATCGTTGATTCGCGCAATTGAATCTTGAAATCCGGTAAAGTTTTCGCAATATTTTCATGGGAGAATCTAAACCGGCGGGTCATAATTTCAATTGTGTTTTTTTCATCATCCTGCCGCCATGTTTGTTTATTTTCGTCTGTGCATGCGTCGTTAACCATGAACCTTTGTTGCCAGGTTACGACCTAGTTTCTCTACAGAAGACATCGTCTGCAGATTCGAGCAGCCGATCATGTCGACCAAAAAATCTAATACTGATGTTGTAGGCCAAAAAAGGGCTGTGCTGAAAAGGACACTTGAGGCAGACTGGAACGACTTTCTCAAAAACACCTATGAATTCAGCTATAATGATGATGACAAAGCTGTCAGAGCAACGTGTAAAGTTTGCTCAAAGCATCACGAAGTGAAATCATGTCATCATAACGCACCATATACGCTAAATGCACTACACAGGTCTGAGGCAGTTATCATAACGTGATGACAGCAGACCTAGTCGGATATCAGACATCGTGGTGCACGCGTTCATTGTCCAGATTTTGAAATAAATTTATTAGTTCTGCTGTATTTAGTTTCACAAACAAAACAATAACATATCAACTCCCTTTTTGGAATAGACCTGTCATCTACATGTAGATTACTGTTCTATCTGTAATTATCACCTAGGTTACACCCCCCCCCCCCCCCTAACCACCACCAGAATTGTAAGCTTGTCATTATATATTAGTTTAGAGTTCAACATGGATAAATTTATGGATAAGTTCTAGCAACGTTCACTTGATTCTCGCAAAATATATTTGCGAGAATCAATCGTAGTGATTCGCTTGATTCTCGCAAAATATATTTGCGAGAATCAATCGTGATTCTCGCAAAATCGCACGAAAATATGGCCCTGCTTTGTGATGTGTCATTTGATTTCGTATCATAGTCCATGCAGAAAATGTGTTTCCAGCAACATTTACGAACATGTTTTGACAATTAGAGTTCAAGATCAGTGTAACAATTTATATGTTGGAAAATCAATACTCTGAGTTTCTCATGATTGCCGGTAAGCTACAGCACCCTTGGTGCTATGTTTAAAGTTTACAATCAGATCTTTCTGAAATTTTGCACAAAAATACCTAAAAAAATTTCAAGAGATAGGTATGTTTTTGTTTTTTGATTTTCACATTTTTTTCAAAATGGCGGCCATTTTCGCCGAGAAAACGGCCAATTTCTGACTTTGGCGGCCATTTTCTCAAAAACTGTTCAGACAGTTTTGAGATTTTTATTTCAAAAGATTGCTCTCACATACCTCTGTGATGTTTATAGGTTTCGTTGCCCCTGAATCGCCGGTTGGCGTGTAGCGGCCATTTTCATTTTCTTGACGGGTCCCAAATGGGACTTTTCCATGTTAAATTCTCCTATGCTTTATAATGGGACACATTATGCCTAATATCTCACTTAGTATTGAGATTAGAGACTAGGAATCAATTATGGACACATAGGAAATGATATATGCTGATTATTGTTATGACCTTGAGTTTGACCTTTGATCTCATTTTCAAGGTCAGAGCACAAAATGGCTAATATCTTGCTTATTATCGACTTCAGAGCTTAGGAATCAATTATGCACATATGGGAAATGATATAATCCGAATATTCTGATGACCTTGAATTTGACCTTTGACCTCATTTTCAAGGTCAAAGAACAAAACTGCTAATATCTCGCTTATTATTCACTTTACAGCTTGGGACTAAATTGTGGACGTATAGGAAATGATGTATGCCGAATATTTTGATGACCTTGAATTTTTAGGTTACCGGACCTTTGGTCCGATAACCTATTGCCGTGGCGTTGCGTCCGTCGTCCGTCGTCGTCCGTCGTCGTCCGTCGTCGTCCGTCTACATTTTTATCTTTAAAGTTTACGATCGAATCTTTCTGAAATTTTGCACAAAAATGCCTAAAAATATTTCGAGAGGGAGGTATTTTTTAGTTTTTTGATTTTCGCAATTATTTCAAAATGGCGGCCGTTTTCGTCGAAAAATGGCCAATTTTGGACTTTGGCTGTCGTTTTCTCAAAATCTGTTCAGTAACTTTTTTTCTTATTCATGCATAACACTCCTCATATGTACCTCTGTGACATGTATAAATTTCGTTGCCCTTGAATCGCTCGAAGTGGGCCATTTTGGGCCCAAACTCGGCCCAAATGGGACTTTCCCATGTTAAATTCTCCTATGCTTTATAATGGGACACATTAAGCCTAATATCTCACTTAATATTGAGATTAGAGACTAGGAATCAATTGTGGACATATAGGAAATGATATATGCTGAATATTGTCGTGACCTTGAATTTGACCTTTGATCTCATTTTCAAGGTCACAGGACAAAATGGCTAATATCTCGCTTATTATCGACTTTACAGCTTAGGATTCAATTGTGAACATATAGGAAATGATATATGCTGAATTTTCTCGTGACCTCGAATTTGACCTTGACCTCATTTTCAAGGTCACATGACAAAATGGCTAATATCTCGCTTATTATCGACTTTACAGCTTAGGAATCAATTGTGAACATATAGGAAATGATATATGCTGAATATTTTTGTGACCTTGAATTTGACCTTTGACCTCATTTTCAAGGTCACAGGACAAAATGGCCAATATCTTGCTTATTAGTGACTTTACGCCTTATGAATCAATTGTGAACATATGGGAAATGATATATGCTGAATATTCTAGTGATCTTGAATTTGACCTTTGACCTCATTTTCAAGGTCAACAGGACAAAATGGCTAATATCTTGCTTATTATCAATTTTACAGCTTAGGAATCAATTGTGAACATATAGGAAATGATATATTCTGAATATTCTCATGACCTTGAATTTGACCTTTGACCTAAATTTCAAGGCCAGTCATTTTATTTTCAAGGTCAGAATACAAAATGGTTTATATCTCTCTTATTATCAAATTCACAGCTTAGGGGTCTATAGTGAACATATAGGAAATGATGTATGCTGAATATTTTGGTGATCTAGAATTTGACCTTTGATCCAATTTTCAAGGTCAGAGAACAAAATGGCTAATATGTCGCTTATTATCATCTTTACAGCTTCGGAATCAATTGCGAATATAGAGGAATGATATATACTGAATCTTTTCATGAACTTGAACTTTGACCTCATTTTCTAGGTCACATCACCGATCACAGAATGGCTAATATCTCACTTATTATCGACTTTACAGCTTAGGAATTTATTGTGGACATACTAGAAGTGATATATTTATTGCAAAATTATTTTCAAGGTCACTGGACAAAAGGCTAATATCTAAAATGTATATTGTCCGGTAACCTTTCTTAGCCCTTGGGCTAATTTTTACCTTTGACCTCATTTTCAAGGTCAGGCACAAAGTGGCTAATATCTCGCCTATTATTGACTTTACAGCTTAGGAATCAATTGTGGACATATAGGAAATGACATATGCTGAATATTCTGATGACCTTGAATTTGACCTTTGACCTCAATTTCAAGGTCAGAGCACAAAATGGCCAATCTTTCGCTTATTATTGACTTTACAGCTTAGAAATCTATTGTGACCATATAGGAAATGATATATGCTAAATATTCTGATGAACTTGAATTTGACCTTTGACCTCATTTTCAAGGTCAGAGCACAAAATCGCTAATATCTCACATATAAGAAATGATGCAAACTGAATATTTTCATGACCTTGAACTTGACTTTTGACTTCATTTTCAAGGTCAGACCATAGAATGGCTAATATCTCGCTTATTATCGACATAACAGCTTAGAAATCAATCGCGGACATATAGGAAATGATATATGTCGAATACTCTGATGACCTTGAAATTGACCTTTGACCTAATTTTCAAGGTCAAAGCACAAAATGGCTATTTTCTGGCTTATTATCGACTTTACAGCTTAGAAATCAAATGTGGAAATATAGGAAATGATATATGCTGAATATACTCGTAACCTTGAAGTTACCAGACCATCGGTCCGATCACCTATTGGCTAGCCGGTAAGCTACAGGTCCCTTGGGCCTATGTTTTCTCTGATCTTGGCAGGTAACTACTTCATGGTAACTCCCATGAAATTATGTTAATGCTGTCAGTATAGCACAGCACAGCCACAGCGCAGCACATGCTTACTATCGGAGGGATCTGGTGGTTTGCCAATGTCAACGATTGCGTCAATAGCTGTGCCCTGCTATTGGCAGGAAATAAGCATCAGGGGATCAAGACAAGTTTCAAGGGATTCTGTGCAATATTGATGCTGTTATGGCCTTCCGAAATTTTGGAAATTCGACGTTTATGACGTCACGAAACGGCATAGCACCAAAAATAAGATATATCTGGGAAAAGGGGCTCAACGCCTTTTCAACGGTGTACTACTCAATATGGTGCGCTGACCTTCATACTTGAACTCCACGTTGACCTCATGACAAACTTCTCAAGGTCAAGGTCAAATGTCACAGTGAAGATCAGACAAGAAAGGCATTTTGTTATGCTACAATATGGTCCAAGTTTGAAGTCTCTATAAACATTAGTTCCAAAGTTAGCCGTTTATGTGATTTTGACCTTTTCCATGACCTTGACCTTTTTCCTAGGGTCACGAAAATTGTGCATTGCCTGTCCATGAAGATATGGATTATACTTGAATAATTTCATCAGCATCGAACAAAAATGGTGGACACCATGGCCTTGTGAAGTTTTGAAAATTTGACATTCATGACATCAATGATTAAACGTCACATCTGAAAACTAATAGGATAATACGTGTAAGGGGATCAAGACCTTCCATTTGATATACTACTTGGTTTCAATGAGTTTGAATATTTGACCTTGAGGTTTTGCTCATGTGACCTCATTTTTCCAACCAAGTTCAAGGCCAATCATGGATTTGATTGCTATGCCTTTTCTGAATTATATGGTTCAAATTTCATGAGCCTATGATGATTCAATCAGATGTTATTACCCATGTTACCGGAAACGTGTTTTACTGGGATTTTGATGACCTTGACCTTTGAACGTTGTACTTCAATTCATAGAGGTCAATGCTGTCAATATGCATATCAAGTTTCAAGAGATTCCATAAAGAAAATAAGATATCACTTGAATCGGGGGCTCAAGACCTTTCTAACGATATACTAATCGATATGATGCACTGATCTTCGTACTTGGCCTAGACATTCACCTCATGTCGAACTCTCAAGGTCAAGGTCAAAGGTAAAAAAAAGACAACTCAAGTATATCTACAATATGCACTTGATTTGAACTCTATGACAATTAGATCTGAAGTTATGGCCATCTATGGGATTTTATCCTTTTCCTTGACCTTGACCTTTGACCTTTCTTCATGAAAATCAAACGTCACCATACCAAGACATGCATAATATCGTGAAGGCATCTTGAAGGCATTAAAGCCTGTACTCGTAGTGCTACACGATGTGATAAACAAACAGACAGACGGACAGACAAACCAACTGACTAACTTACTTGCCAAAATTAAATTCTGGCAAGTAACAAACAGACAGACAGACCCAAATGCAATATCCTCTCCCTCTATGAGGGCGAGGGTAATAAAATACCATGCATAAATAATTACCCACAGATTTATATATTATCATGATTATTGTAGTAGTTTCCTGTCTGTGTTATCCTTTGGGAATGCAACTTGTGGAAGATTTCACAAGACTCAGGTGAAAACTTGATGACCATGTTTTTTCAGTTTAACAGGACCCATCTTGGTATGCAGAACTAGCATTCTGTGTTTATCTTCCGGAAAGTGTTGACCCTGCTTTCAACATGTTCTAATAAATACCCCTACTTATCATAATGTTATCAATATCCCACTAATTTTGATATTGTACAAAGTTGTTCTGCTGCATTTTCCCCATGATAATAATCCAGATTCTTCAGTTACAAGATTCTGACTACATGTGCAAATATGTAACTACTACAGTTATATCAAATATTGACAAATTTATCTATTTCATGTGTTTTTGTTGGAACACCATTCCTTGTGTAAAGTACGAGATTGGCTGATCTATATGTCCATTCTATTGCATGTAGGTAAGATAATTGACGGGAGCCCGGCAGAGCGGTGTGGCGCGCTACGCGTGGGTGACAGGATCCTCTCCGTCAATCGCGTAGACATTAGTCAGATGCACCATGAGGAGATCGTCAGCCTCATCAAGGTATCCGGCTACTCCGTCACGCTGACGATCGGCCCGCCGCAAGGTACGGTTCAGTATAGTACAGGGGAAGGGGGGTAAGGGTTGGGGGATCACGCCTGACATCTGATGATGTGGGTTTGAAATTCTAATGTACAGCCTAAGTGATAAACATACAAACTATGAAATAAATTTATCTACATTTAAAGTTGAAAATGATTCAATAAGGCTATTATGACATTTTGGGAAGTGTTCTCCAGTTTTCTGATTTTGCTGGTTTGTGTTAATTGACAAATATTCTGATTGTTGCTGTCTGCAGCAAGACCTAATGTCCCCAAACAGCCCAAAGCACTGTTACCACTGAATGGGCGACTACGTAGCAATGGTAATAGTAGATGTCTGATGGTTTGGACATGTTGCCTGCTTGAGTTAGATAAGGTTCAAACAGTTCTCATTGTTTCATCTTTTATGTCACACCTGTATATACCGTAATTCTTCAATTAGTTCGAACAGCTAAAAATAACTAAATTTTGAAATATTTGAATTATTGGATTCACGAAAAAATCGTCCGTCAAAACGAAAAAAAACAAACCAAACCCAGATTGATCATGGCAGATGAGATATGCAAATTGACAGATGCTGCTCATGCTGGTTGGTTATGGCCTGTATGATTGATAGGTTAACCGCAGACAACTAGCATTTTTAAAAAACTCAAATAACTAACTGCTAAATCGCCGAGTAACGGTCATTTAAAATCTCACATTGATACTAGATTCTAATCATATTGCATGTCTAAGCGAGTCACTCGAGTCGGAAAAAGTTAAATGGCCTGCAAACCACCTGGCACTGTGAGGTCCGCGCTTTTTTCTGCACACGTTGGTAATCACAAACACTGCCACCTGGCGAATATATCACTGATTACTCATTTCGTAGTGCTGCCGCCTGGCGAGTTTTGGCATCTGACAAATTGATTTCGTTTGTTGTTTCAATCGAAATTTCGATCGTAAATTTGCCTGTTCGAACTAAACGAGTCAATTTAAAAATTATTGTCTTGAATAATTTTTTGTGTTCAAATTTGAGGCATTTCGGCAGAAATGCCTTTATGGTTTTGTCAGAATTCTTTTTTTTTTTTAGGTTACCGGACCTTTGGTCCGATAACCTATTGCCGTGGCGTTGCGTCTGGCGTCGTCGTTCGTCGTCTGGCGTCCGTCGTCCGTCAACATTCATATCTTTAAAGCTTATGATCGATTCTTCCTGAAATTTTGCACAAAAATGCTTAAAAATATTTCGAGAGGGAGGTATTTTTTAGTTTTTTGATTTTCGAATTATTTTCAAAATGGCGGCCATTTTTGACGAAAAACAGCTAATTTTGGACTTTGACGGTCGTTTTCTCGAAAACTGTCTGATCAGATTTGAGATTTTTGTTTCAAAAGATTCCCCTTATGTACCTCTGTGATGTGTATAAGTTTGGTTGCCCTTGAATCGCCGGTCTGCGTATGGCGGCCATTTTGAATTTTTGACGGGTCGACGAAAAAAAAATTTTCCGGCCCAAATCGCATTACTATCCATTTCGGGCCATTTCTAGACAAAAAATTTTTTTTTCAATCTTTGAAAAAAATTTTGGACTTAGAAGATTTTCGGCCCTTTTTTCCTTCATAATTGGAGCTGCCAGGACTGTACTCCTAGAACGCCTGAAGATAAAGCTTAGAAATTGGCACTTTCAAATGGAAAGTCATATGTGGCGACTTGTGTGGTGACCTTGAATTTGACCTTGGATGACCTTGAAAGGTCAAAACAGCCATTTTTGGGTCGAAAAATGCCCAGATTTGCCTCTATAGATGAAATGCTTGCATATAGAACTCATGTTTGCATTATGAACATATAGCAAGACATATATGGCACAACTAACGATGACCTTGATCTTGGCGTCAGATGACTTTGAGTGCCAAATGTCTGACTCGTAATGTGTAAATTGACCTGAGCGGCCTAAACGATTCCAGCCAGATATATCTTTGTATTATGAACATATAGAATATCAAATGCCGCACACATACATGTAATGGTGACATCGAAGTTCACACAGATGACCTTGATTGGTAAATCTCAAGGTCATTTGTTCACACTGCGAACCTTGATTGGTAAATCTCAAGGTCTGTTACATGCCAACCAAAATTGTCCGGTAACCTGTCTTAGCCTTGGGGCTAATTTTTAGGTTACCGGACCTATGGTCCGATAACCTATTGGCATGGCGTTGCGTCCGTCGTCCGTCGTCGTCGTCGTCCACATTTTTATCTTTTTTGTTTACAGGCGAATTTTTCTGAAATTTTGCACAAAAATACTTAAAAATAATTCAAGAAGGAGGTATTTTTTAGTTTTTTGATTTTTGCATTTTTTTCAAAATGGCAGCCGTTTTCGACGAAAAATGCCTGATTTTGGACTTTGGCGGCCATTTTCTCAAAATCTGTTCAGTAACTTTTTTTCTTTTTGATAAATAACACTCCTCATATGTACTCCTATGATGTCTATAAATTTCGTTGCGCTTGAATCACTCGAAGTGGGCCATTTTGGCCCAAACTCGGCTCAAATGGGACTTTCCCATGTTAAATTCTCCTATGCTTTATAATGGGACACATTATGCCTAATATCTCACTTGATATTGAGATTAGAGACTAGGAATCAATTGTGGACCTATAGGAAATGATATATGCTGAATATTCTCGTGACCTTGAATTTGACCTCTGACCTCACTTTCAAGGTCAGAGCACAAAATGGCTTATATCTCGCTTATTATCGACTCTACAGCTTAGGAATCAATTGTGGACATATAGGAAATGATATATTCTGAATATTCTTTTGACCTTGAATTTGACCTCTGACCTCAGTTTCAAGGTCAGAGCACAAATTGGCTTATATCACACTTATTATCGACTCTACAGCTTAGGAATCAATTGTGGACATATAGGAAATGATATATGCTGAATATTCTGATGACCTTGAATTTGACCTTCGACCTCATTTTCAAGGTCACAGGACAAAATGGCTAATATCTCGCTTGTTATCGACTTTACAGCTTAGCAATCAATTATGAACATATAGGAAATGATATATGCAGATTATTGTCATGACCTTGAATTTGACCTTTGACCTCATTTTCAAGGTCACAGGACAAAATGGCTAATATCTCACTTATTATCGATTTTACAGCTTAGGAATCAATTGTGGACATATAGGAAATGATATATGCTGAATATTCTCGTGACCTTGAATTTGACCTCTGACCTCATTTCCAAGGTCCAAGGACAAACTTGCTCATATCTTGCTCCTCTATTGACTGTATGGCTTGGGAATCAATTGTGGACATGATATACATGATATAGAAAATGATATACACTGAATATTTTGATGACCTTGAATTTGACCTTTGCCCCTTCATTTTCAAGGCTACAGCATAAAATTGCTAATATCTCTCTGATTATTGAACTTACAGCTTAGCAATCAACTGTGGACATGATATATGCTTAATGTTATATATGCTGAATATTCTCTTGACCTTGAATTCAACCAGGGACCTGGCTAACACCTAAAATATTAAACATTGTCCGGTAACCTATCTTTGGCCCTTGGCCTAATTTTTTTTTTTCTTCCGCCGTTTTCGTTACCGCGCGATAACTCGAGAACGCCTCGACGGATCGACTTGAAATTTTCAACACATATCATGTAGATGTGCTGTATAGTTTTTAAGCCGGATCCGAGGTCCGTGAGGATGAAATTGAGGTCATTTTTTGGACTTCATTTCCGCGCGATAACTCAAAAACTATCCAGGCAATGGCTGCAAAACGGCATGGAGGTTCATATATCAACAGGGAAGAACCCTATTGATTTTGGGATCAATCCGTCAATCGACTTTTGACCTAGAGGTCGGAAGATTTTTCGCCCAGTCATCCTTGAGGTTTCCTGCATATCTCGGAAACGGTGCGTCGTAGAACGAAACGGACATTACTTTCGGACTCGTCGCCCTAGACAAACAAGTCTAAGGGGTATTAGGGATGACCTTTGACCTTGACCTTGAATTTTTCTGCTGAGTCGGCTATTTTCGTTTACGTCGATATCTCGGAAACGGTGCGTCGTAGAGCGAAACGGACGCTATTTTTGTACAAACATGTCTAAGGGGTATTATGGATGAACTTTGACCTTGACCCGAAATTTTTTTGCCGAGTCGGCATTTTTCGTTTTCTTCGATATCTCGGAAACGATGCGTTGTAGAGCGAAACAGACCTATTTTCGGACTCGTCGCCCTAGACAAACATGTCTAAGGGATATTATGGATGAACTCTGACCTTGACCCGAAATTTTTTTGCTGATCCGGCATTTTCCGTTTTAGTCGATATCTCGGAAACGGTGCGTCGTAGAGCGAAACGGACATTATTTCCGGACTCGTCGCCCTAGACAAACATGTCTTCAACTTTGACCTTGACCTTGAATTTTTCTGCCGAGTCGACATTTTTCGTTTTCATCGATATCTCGGAAACGGTGCGTCGTAGAGCGAAACGGACGTTATTTCCGGACTTGTCGCCCTAGACAAACATGTCTAAAGGATATTATGGATGAACTTTGACCTTGACCCGAAATTTTTTTGCCGAGTCGGCATTTTTCGTTTCATCGATATCTCGGAAACGGTGCGACGTAGAGTGATGAGGGAGTTATTTTCGGACTCGTCGCCCTAGACAAACATGTCTGAGGAATATTATGGCTAAACTTTGACCTTGACCCGAAATTTTTTTGCCGATCCGGCATTTTCCGTTTTCGTCGATATCTCGGAAACGTTACGTCGTAGAGCGAAACAGACGTTTTTTTCGGACTCGTCGCCCTAGACAAACATGTCTTTAATGTATTATGGATGAACTTTGACCTTGACCCGAAATTTTTTTGCCGAGCCATTTGTCGTTTTCGTCGATATCTCGGAAACGGTATGTCGTAGAGCGAAACGAACGTTATTTTCGGACTCGTCCTGGACAAACATGTCTAAGGGGTATTATGGATGAACTTTGACCTTGACATGAATTTTTTTCGCCGAGTCGGCATTTTTCATTTTCATCGATATCTCGGAAACGGTGCGTTGTAGAACGAAACGGAGGTTATTTCCGGACTCGCCGCCCTAGACAAACATGTCTGAGGGGTATTATGGCTAACCTTTGACCTTGACCTGAAATTTTTTTGCCAAGTCGGCAGTTTTCGTTTTCGTCGATATCTCGGAAACCCTGCGTCGTAGAGCAAAACGGACGTTATTTTCAGACTCGTCGCCATAGACAAAGATGTCTTGGATGTATCATGGATGAACTTTGACCTGGACCTGAAATTTTTTTGCCGAGTTGGCATTTTTCGTTTTCGCCGATATCTCGGAAACGGTGCGTCATAGAGCGAAACGGACTTTATTTTTGGACTTGTCCACCTAGACAAACATGTCTGGGGGGTATTATGGATTAACTTTGACCTCGACCCGAAATTTTTTTTACCAAGTCGGCATTATTCGTTTTCGTCGATATCTCAGATATCGATATTTTTGTCGCCCTAGACAAACATGTTTATGGGGTATTAGGGATCAACTTTGACCTTGACCTGAAATTATTTTTCCTGAGTCGGCATTTTTCATTTCCGGTGATATCTCTGAAAGGCTACTTCTTAGAACGAAACAGATGTTGTTTTCGGATTCTTCGCACTAGACAAACATGTCTAATTCAAACTTTTCATTTTTGTCGATATCTTGGAAACAGTGTGTCATAGAGCCCATGGTAAACATATTATAAACATTATAAATTAGTCTTAACACCGAAATGCCTCCAAAGCATCTTTAGGCCTTGACGTCTAGTCATTAGAGTGTTCAAACTAATTGAATAATTACGGTACTGCACATTATCCCAGGGTATGTCTGAATATTTTAAAATTGAAAGTTGTGTATGAACACTTATCCAAGAGCCATCATCTGTGTAAATACTTGATGGACCACGTCTAGTACTGTCATTAACTATGATAACATCACAATATTTAACAACACATTTATAAACCTCCTACATGTTTGTACATCTCAACTTCCTCTGATCTATTTATTGCCAGCCAATGCCCACAAAATGAGATTCCATTTTGTATATACCAGTATAACTACCATCACCCCAGTCTTATACATCTTCACAGTTGAGCTTGATAGTTGATGAGAGAAACATACAGTACTATTTAGCTTACCATATCAGTGCGGGTATAAGGCGCAGCCGTGTATCAGACGCACCCAAATCTGGTGGCCCAAGCGAAGAATCAAGCATAATCCTAGTACAAGTCGCACTAAGAGTGATACTGCTCAGATTCAGAAGAAAAAAAATCATCGTGAAAAGGAAAGGAAGTCAACAATCAGTTTATTGATCAACATTTTATAGACGCACCTTGTTGGGCAGGGCAGGTCTAGTCCATTGCCAGGGCCATTAATATCCCACGCTGTGCAGGGACTGATTGACTGCCACTTGTACGGTGCTGCCATCTGATGTGGAAAACACTTAAGTGGTCTTCAGCCAAGTTCAGGAAAGGGTCTTAATCCCGCGAAATACAAAATTGAAAGATGGAAAGAATAGTTTACATACGCCAAGCGATACTCACCTCTGACTATGGGGTCGTTGATTTGGTGAGCCCTCATTCCCCAACCACACATGAAATATGGGTGAAAAGCTAAAATTAAGTTAGCCGGTCTGTTTGGACCCTGTGCTGGTAATGGTAGTTATCTGAGCAGTCCACCCTCCGTGTGGTAGCATGATCGTGACGGTCCACTGCCCCCTAGTTAGGCATCCCAATTAAAAATCGGGAGGCCTTATGTTTTTGTCTGGTTTTAGGTTACCGGAGCTGTCCGATAAATAATTGGCATGGAGTTGCGTCCGTCGTCTGTGGCAGCATCGTCGGCATCGTCCATCCACATTTCTAGCTTACGGGCCCATAAGGGCCGATCAGCTATTGTCGTGGTTTTTCGTAGGTCGTTCGTTGTCGTCGTCCGCCACATCATTTGTTAACAATTTTCATCTTTTTTTTGGGCTGATGAATTTGTCCATAAATTGGTGTGAATATATATTGGGTCAATACCCCAGACGTTTTTTTCCTTTTTCTGATTGAATTGATTATGTAGTTTTGGTGGCCATTTTTATGCCGAAAATGGCCGTTTTTGCATGTTTTCAACTTTAAAAATTATTTTCTCAAAAACTGATTGATCAGTTTTGAGATTTTAGTTTCAAAATGTTCCCCTCATGTATACTTATAATGTGTATACCGTATTTCCTCGATTAAGCGCCAGGCCTCGAAAGAGCGCCTGCCTCGAATGAGCGCCGGGGGTAAGCAGTGATTGAAAAAAATAAGCGCCGGGCCTCGAATGAGCGCCGGGTGACAGCAACGATCTTTCAGACGAATTCGGCCGTGTGTTGGCAATCGCCGGCAAATAAATAATTAATTGAAATTAACACAAAATCCTTATGGCGTGCCGCTATCGATATTACCCTGTCCAAACTGGGAAGGCCTCGGCCACTCGCATGGTATCATGCGATGCCTGAATACACATGATCTTCATGATGCATGCCATCACGTCACCATTCACCATGTTGGGAAGCCGTGGTTGTGAAAACATTGACACTAGAGTTTACACAGTTACACAAACTGTTGTACCAACATTCGTGTCAGCTTCGTTTTTTGAGCAGATCTGGTACTTGAGATCATCTGCGCGAGAACGCGAGAATTCTGCATGTAATTCACGCCTGAACGCCTTCAGCTGGCGGTGTCTGTGTGACACAAAATTGTTCGCGCTCCAGTAACTCACGATATAACAATGAGCGCCGGGCCTCGAAAGAGCGCCTGCCTCGTAAGAGCGCCTGGGGTAAAAGGTGCTCGAAAAAAATAAGCGCCCGGGCCCTTGATCGAGGAAATACGGTAAGTTTCGATGCTCTTGAATCACCGGTCTGCGTGTGGTGGCCATTTTGATGTTTTTCACGGGGCCCAAATAGGACTTTCCCATGTTAAATTCTCCTATGCTTTATAATGGGCCACAATGTTCTTGATATCTCACTTAATATTGAGAGTAGAGACTCGGAATCAATTGTGGACAAATAGGAAATGACATATGCCGATTATTCTGATGACCTTGAATTTGACCTTTGACCTGATTTTCAAGGTCAGAGCACAAAATGGCTAATATCTCGCTCATTATTGACTTTACAGCTTAGGAATCAATTGTGAACATATAGGAAATGATATATTCTGAATATTGTCATGACCTTGAATTTGACCTTTGACCTAATTTCCAAGGTCACAGGTTAAAATGGCTAATATCTCGCTCATTATCGACTTTACAGCTTAGGAATCAATTGTGCGCATATAGGAAATGATATAGTCCGAATATTTTGATGACCTTGAATTTGACCTTTGACCTCATTTTCAAGGTCAAAGCACTAAAATGGCTAATATCTCACTTAATATCGACTTTACAGCTTAGGAATCAATTGTGGACATATAGGAAGTGATATATGCTAAATATTCTGGTGACCTTGAATTTGACCTTTGACCCAATTTTCAAGGTCAGCGCACAAAATGGGTAATAGCTTGCTGATTATCGACTTTACAGCTTAGGAATCAATTGTGAACATATAGGAAATGATACATTCTGAATAATATTGACCTAGTTTTCAAGGTCACAGGTTAAAATGGGTAATATCTCGCTTAATATCAACTTTACAGCTTAGTAATCAATTGTGACCATACAGGAAATAATATATACTGAATATCCTCATGATCTTGAATTTGACCTTTGCCTTTTTTCAAGGTCAGAGCATAAAATGTCTAATATCTCGCTCATTATCGACTTTACAGCTTAGGAATCAGTTGTGCACATATAGGAAATGATATAGTTCGAATATTCTGATGACCCTGAATTTTCGTGCCCTTGAATTGACCAATGACTTTATTTTCAAGGTAACGGAACAAAAGGCTAATATCTTAAATATATATTGTCCGGTAACCTTTCTTAGCCTTTGGGCTAATTAGGTTACCGGACCTATGGTCCGATAACCTATTGGCATGGCGTTGCGTCCGTCGTCCGTCGGCGTCCGTCGTCGTCCGTCGTCGTCGTCGTCCACATTTTTATCTTTTTTGTTCACAGGCGAATATTTCTGAAATTTTGCACAAAAATACTTAAAAATAATTCAAGAAGGAAGTATTTTTTAGTTTTTTGATTTTCACATTTTTTTCAAAATGGCGGCCGTTTTCGACGAAAAATGCCTGATTTTGGACTTTGGCGGCCATTTTCTCAAAATCTGTTCAGTAACTTTTTTTCTTTTTGATAAATAACACTCCTCATATGTACTCCTATGATGTCTATAAATTTCGTTGCGCTTGAATCGCTCGAAGTGGGCCATTTTGGCCCAAACTCGGCTCAAATGGGACTTTCCCATGTTAAATTCTCCTATGCTTTGTAAGGGGACACATTATGCCTAATATCTCACTTGATATTGAGATTAGAGACTAGGAGTCAATTGTGGACCTATAGGAAATGATATATGCTGAATATTCGCGTGACCTTGAATTTGACCTCTGACCTCACTTTCAAGGTCAGAGCACAAAATGGCTTATATCTCGCTTATTATCGACTCTACAGCTTAGGAATCAATTGTGGACATATAGGAAATGATATATTCTGAATATTCTCGTGACCTTGAATTTGACCTCTGACCTCAGTTTCAAGGTCAGAGCACAAAATGGCTTATATCTCGCTTATTATCGACTCTACAGCTTAGGAATCAATTGTGGACATATAGGAAATGACATATGCTGAATATTCTGATGACCTTGAATTTGACCTTCGACCTCATTTTCAAGGTCACAGGACAAAATGGCTAATATCTCGCTTGTTATCGACTTTACAGCTTAGCAATCAATTATGAACATATAGGAAATGATATATGCAGATTATTGTCATGACCTTGAATTTGACCTTTGACCTCATTTTCAAGGTCACAGGACAAAATGGCTAATATCTCACTTATTATCGATTTTACAGCTTAGGAATCAATTGTGGACATATAGGAAATGATATATGCTGAATATTCTCGTGACCTTGAATTTGACCTCTGACCTCATTTCTAAGGTCCAAGGACAAACTGGCTCATATCTTGCTCCTCTATTGACTGTATGGCTTGGGAATCAATTGTGGACATGATATACATGATATAGAAAATGATATACACTGAATATTTTGATGACCTTGAATTTGACCTTTGCCCCTTCATTTTCAAGGCTACAGCATAAAATTGCTAATCTCTCTCTGATTATTGAACTTACAGCTTAGCAATCAACTGTGGACATGATATATGCTTAATGTTATATAATTATGCTGAATATTCTCTTGACCTTGAATTCAACCAGTGACCTGGCTAATACCTAAAATATTAAACATTGTCCGGTAACCTATCTTTGGCCCTTGGCCTAATTTTTTTTAGGTTACCGGACCTATGGTCCGTCGTCCGTCCACATCTGTATCTTTGAAGTTTACAGGTGGATTTTTCTGAAATTTTGCACAAAAATGCCTAAAAATATTTCAAGAGGGGTTTTTTTTCTAGTTTTTTTATTTTCGCATTTTTCCCTAAGTGGCGGCCATTTTTAACGAAAAATGGCCAATTTTGGACTTTGGCAGCCATTACTCAAAAACTGTCTTGTCAGTTTTGAGATTTTTATTTTAAAAGATTCCCCTTATTTAACTCTATGATGTGTTTTGTTGCCCTTGAATCGCCGGTCTCGGCGTGGCGGCCATTTTGAATGTTTGACGGGTCGGCGAAAACAAATTTTTTCGCCCCAAATCGCATTACTATCAATTTTGGGCCATTTCTAGGCAAAAAAAAATGTTCACCCTTTGAAAAAAATTTTGGACTTTTTTCCTTCATAATGGGAGCTGTCAGGACTGTACTCATAGAACGCTTGAAGATAGAGCTTAGAAATTGGCACTTTCAAATGGGAAGTCATATATGGTGACTTGTGTGGTGACCTTGAATTTGACCTTGGATGACCTTGAAAGGTCAAAACAGCCATTTTGGGGTCAAAAATGCTAAGATTTGCCTCTGTAGATGAAATGCTTGCAGATAGAACTCATGTTTGCATTATGAACATATAGGAAGACATATATGGCACAACTAATTATGACCTTGAACTTGACGTTAGATGACTTGACGTCAGTCTGACTTGGACTTGACGTCAGTCTGACTTGGAATGTGTAAATTGACCTGAGCGGCCTAAACGATTCCACCCAGATATATCTTTGTATTATGAACATATAGAATATCAAATACCGCACACATACATGTAATGGTGACATCGAAGTTCACACGGATGACCTTGATTGGTAAATCTCAAGGTCATATGTTTACACTTGATTGGTATATCTCAAGGTCTGTTACCTGCCAATGCCATGACCAAACCAAAATTGTCCAGTAACCTATCTTAGCCTTCGGGCTAATTTTTTTTTTTGGACTTGCAGTCAATGAATTGCAGTCATGCAGTCAATGGTGCTAGGACCCACTGTAACCAAGCCATGTTTGTGTGTCAGCCAGGCTAATCTGCATTTAGTAGCAATGACTTGAATGCCACTAGGGAGCAAATAAAAATGAAAATAAAAATATTTTCAAGAAGGAAGATTTTTCATTTGTTTTCGCTATTATTTCAAAATGGCAGCCATTTTTGATGAAAATTGGCCAATTTTGGACTTTGATGGCCGTTTTCTTAAAATCTGTTCAGTAATTTTGTTCTTATTGATGCATAACACTCCTCATATATACCGTATTTATTCAATTAGTTCGAACACCTAAAAATAATTAAATTTTGAAATGTTCGAATTATTAGATTCACGATAAAATCGTCCGTCAAAACGAGAAAAAACGCAAACCCAGATTTATCATACGCCAGTTGACAGATACCGTTCATCATGGTGGTTGGAACTAGGGCTTGTACTGTACGATTGATGGGTTAACCGCAGACAACTAGCATTTTTAGAAAACTTGAATAACTTCCTTCTAAATTGCCCGGTAACTGTTGTTTATAATCTCACATTGATACTAAATTCTAGTCATATTGCATGTGCATTCGAGTCACTCGAATCGGAAAAAACTTAGCAAACCGCCTGGCACTCTGAGGTCCGCCTTTTCAATATTTCTGCTCCAATCAGAGGTACATTATGAGCCCGTCATAATGTACCTCTATGGCTTTGCAAACACTGCCACCTGGTGAATATATCGCTGATTACTCATTTCGTAGTGCTGCCGCCTGGTGAGTTGTCAGTTTTGGCATCTGACAAGTTGATTTCGTTCGTTGTTTCAATCGAAATTATGATCGTAAATTTGCCTGTTCGAACTAAATGAGTCAATTTGAAAATTATTGTCTTCAATAATTTTGGGTGTTCGAATTATTAGAGTGTTCGAACTAATTGAATAAATACGGTAACCCTGTGATTTGTATAAGTTTCCTTGAATCGCTCGAAGTGGGCCATTTTGGCCCAAACTCGGCCCAAATGGGACTTTCAAGGTCACGGGACGAAATGGCTAATATCTCACTTATTATCAATTTTACAGCTTCTGAATCAATTGTGGACGTATAGGAAATGATATATGCTGAACTCTCGTTCATAATCCTATGTATTGTTTTATCAGTCTAGTTTCACAATTAGAAAAGAAAAGAAAAATTGGGGGATGCCTCAAAGCCTATAGGCTTTTATGTCTAGTTCACTTTTGTTTTTGGCGAGCTCCTGTCAACAACAACACTGCCATCGCTCATGATTGCCCGTTGAAGTTGGAAATTTCTTTTTTCCTACTGTGGATAACTCTGCTACAAGGAGATGTGATAAGTGTGGACATTTTCTGGTTTCACTTGATGTCGACCTGCACGATCGTTGTCCATCTTGCAGACATTTTGTGTGCTCTTCGTCTCAGCGATGCAAGATTTGCGAATCTTGGTCGGATGACAGATTCAAGATGATCGATCAACGACGACTCGTCAGAGAGAAGATGCGGGTCCGTTCTGCTGATCGTCGATTTGTAGATTCCTCCTCCTCCTCATGGATGGACTCCCTGGAACAGACTGTTGGGAATCTCCAGGCGTCAGTTGCCTCGATGTCGGCAATGCTGTCTTCTCTGGTTGGGAAGGGAGTTACTACCCCGTCGACACCCATGCTGGATGAGATGCTGGACCCGATGATCTCCCACGACCCGTTTGTCGGCAGCAACCCCCCACGCAACAGCCCAGCTGAGTCTGTAGAAGGCAGGGTCCTCATCCGTTCTAAGTCTGACCCCGACATCGCTAGCGTGCAGTTCCTCGATGGCCCAGTCGATGTTCTGGTAGTGGACAAGTCTCGCTGAGATAGCCGGGCCAGCACCG
Source organism: Terebella lapidaria (assembly GCA_949152475.1). Taxonomy (NCBI): domain Eukaryota; kingdom Metazoa; phylum Annelida; class Polychaeta; order Terebellida; family Terebellidae; genus Terebella; species Terebella lapidaria. The sequence continues at coordinate 49,926,744 of OX424555.1, read as the reverse complement.
TGACCATATTCCTACCCAGGCTTCTACCTCTCCAGTGGCTACCATCTCTCGCGGGTGTTCACCCAACCGTGACCGTCAGCAGCAACCATAGGTGCCTATCCCGGAGGCCTCTCGTGCCAGTGATTTGCCCCGCGCCCAGCCACGGCCAACCCTCAGTCTGCAGACCGTTCTTCTGTTTCCAGCAGTGGGTCTTCTCACCGGGGGTCTTCAGCCACGGCTACTTCTAGTGTTGCACCACCGGCGGTGAGCTGCCCGGCCTCGCCTGACCGCCGTCTTTGATCGCTACTACCGTGAGGAGATGGACCATTACTACCGCTCCGGTCGTTCTTCCCGGGATGACAGGGACTACTGCTACTGTCGGGAGTGTGCGTACCGCAAGGATTATTCCTCCAGGGAATCTTGTGGCGGTCGCGGCGACAAGGTTTTTTCGCTCAGACTACGATCGAGGGAGTTGCCGTCCTTAGCGGACGAGGGAGTTGCCGTCCCCACGTCGGATGATGACACCTTCACGCAGGTTCGTCTCTGGGTCCAGGAGGCCTTCCCGGACTTGATTGAGAAACCGTCAGTTAAGGAAATGAACATTGAGTCTATGTGCGCTTCCGCCTTCTTCCACGTCGGATGATGACACCTTCACGCAGGTTCGTCTCTGGGTCCAGGAGGCCTTCCCGGACTTGATTGAGAAACCGTCAGTTAAGGAAATGAACATTGAGTCTATGTGCGCTTCCCCTGGGCTGAGAGCATCTCGTTCGTCCATATGCTGGTGGAACCCTTGCGCACTGCGAAGTTTGCCTTCTTCCACGTCGGATGATGACACCTTCACGCAGGTTCGTCTCTGGGTCCAGGAGGCCTTCCCGGACTTGATTGAGAAACCGTCAGTTAAGGAAATGAACATTGAGTCTATGTGCGCTTCCCCTGGGCTGAGAGCATCTCGTTCGTCCGTTCGTCAGCTGCCGGTCGACCATCTGGTTCCCGAGTCGTCTACGGCGGAGGTGGACCTTGACTCTGACACTTCCGTTCAAGTTCCCGTTGCTGATCTCCTGTGCTTGAAGCCGACGCTATCCTCTGTCAACAAATGCGTGGGCCGGATAACCAAGGAGTCCCAGGTGGAGTGGGCCAACATCATCCTAAGGCACCGTGACGCCTATCTGAAGAGGTCTCCTTTCAAGCTTTTGGACGCTTTTAAGTCGAAGCTGCACACGACATCAGTTTTTGGGCCACACCTTTTCGACCCTGAGGTCCTGGCTAAGGCGGGTCAGGCTGTTTCCCAGGAGACAGATTCGCTCAATAAATTCAACTTGGCCAAGCTGGTTGAACGCCAGGAAAAGAAGCCGGCGCTCTCTTCATCCTCCACCTTCAAGATCACACCAGCGAAACCGACTAACGGAACGCGCGTTCCCTCGATCAAAGATGGCGAGCAGTAGGTTTTGCTTCGAGAAATTTTCCGGCCGATGCGGCGAATTAGAGCAATATTTGCATGTGATCTATACATAAAACCAAATTATAGATTGGTTAGTCAGGTAAAGCACCTGCTGCAGATAGCAATATGGGTGTATCGCGTCAAAAATGATCTGATAAGAAAACACGAAGATCAGCGGAACGCGAAGATCAACTTTTCAAGCAATTAACGGAACGCAAGGAATTGACCTACGGAACGCGAAGTCATTCAACATGAAATTTCCAGCTAAGAATTTATTTTCCGAACTGTATCCATGTTTGTTCACTGTAGTGTTGAGGGTATCTTCATATATTTTAGACATGGTAGCTGTTGACCGTAGTGTCATCCACCAGGTAGGCCTATATTACATGAAAGTAAAATTTAAGAAAAATATAATAATGAGGACTATGCACTCCAGAAATACATGTTCAGAGACCAGTTCAAGCTCAGATCACGTGAGGCAGATGGCATCCTCTATGTATCTGTGTTCATTTCATAACAAGAATCTATGGTCAGGGGTGGTTTTGTGCTACCGATGCCATTTCCGCATCCCAAAGTCACCTCAGTCTTATTCAACCTGTGAGGGGTTATGGAAAAGATCAACTACTCCATAACCAAGACAGCTTTGAGCAAGACATACCTGCTGGACATTTGTGGTATGTCAGTGAAGGGCTGGTTGGCTTGACTTTCTTCGACCATGTTGTTCCAGTTGCTACAAAACGTCATATGGGGAAAGTCAGTAGAAGACACAGAAAGCCTGGAGGCACTACCAGAGATCCTGACAGAGTTTGTCTACCCAAACTCAAGAAATTTGTTCAAGTGCTTGATATCCCCAGTGGCTGTCTCAGTGCTGACTAGAATTATAGCACAACAGGGGATTTCAAGACGCACTCAATGTGGTGAAAGAACTGATTGTCAATAACGACAGCATAACTAATTGTTGCTCCCAATGAAGAACAGTACTCATATCACAAAAGATTAGGAGCAGAAGCAATTCCTGCTTCAATTTGTTCAGGATCATCGGCGTCGGTCCCAAACAGCAAGAAGTCCACTCTGTTGAATGGATTCGACTGTTGTGGTGTTTTTTTTTAGGTTACCGGACCTATGGTCCGATAACCTATTGGCATGGCGTTGCGTCCGTCGTCCGTCGTCGTCCGTCGTCGTCCACATTTTTATTTTTTTTGTTTACAGGCGAATTTTTCTGAAATTTTGCACAAAAATACTTAAAAATAATTCAAGAAGGAGGTATTTTTTAGTTTTTTGATTTTCGCATTTTTTTCAAAATGGCGGCCGTTTTCGACGAAAAATGCCTGATTTTGGACTTTGGCGGCCATTTTCTCAAAATCTGTTCAGTAACTTTTTCTTTTTGATAAATAACACTCCTCATATGTACTCCTATGATGTCTATAAATTTCGTTGCGCTTGAATCGCTCGAAGTGGGCCATTTTGGCCCAAACTCGGCTCAAATGGGACTTTCCCATGTTAAATTCTCCTATGCTTTATAATGGGACACATTATGCCTAATATCTCACTTGATATTGAGATTAGAGACTAGGAATCAATTGTGGACCTATAGGAAATGATATATGCTGAATATTCTCGTGACCTTGAATTTGACTTCTGACCTCAGTTTCAAGGTCAGAGCACAAAATGGCTTATATCTCGCTTATTATCGACTCTACAGCTTAGGAATCAATTGTGGACATATAGGAAATGATATATTCTGAATATTCCCGTGACCTTGAATTTGACCTCTGACCTCAGTTTCAAGGTCAGAGCACAAAATGGCTTATATCTCGCTTATTATCGACTCTACAGCTTATGAATCAATTGTGGACATATAGGAAATGATATATGCTGAATATTCTGATGACCTTGAATTTGACCTTCGACCTCATTTTCAAGGTCACAGGACAAAATGGCTAATATCTCGCTTGTTATCAACTTTACAGCTTAGCAATCAATTATGAACATATAGGAAATGATATATGCAGATTATTGTCATGACCTTGAATTTGACCTTTGACCTCATTTTCAAGGTCACAGGACAAAATGTCTAATATCTCACTTATTATCGATTTTACAGCTTAGGAATCAATTGTGGACATATAGGAAATGATATATGCTGAATATTCTCGTGACCTTGAATTTGACCTCTGACCTCATTTCCAAGGTCCAAGGACAAACTGGCTCATATCTTGCTCCTCTATTGACTGTATGGCTTGGGAATCAATTGTGGACATGATATACATGATAGAGAAAATGATATACACTGAATATTTTGATGACCTTGAATTTGACCTTTGCCCCTTCATTTTCAAAGCTACAGCATAAAATTGCTAATATCTCTCTGATTATTGAACTTACAGCTTAGCAATCAACTGTGGACATGATATATGCTTAATGTTATATATGCTGAATATTCTCTTGACCTTGAATTCAACCAGTGACCTGGCTAAAACCTAAAATATTAAACATTGTCCGGTAACCTATCTTTGGCCCTTGGCCTAATTTTACGTTTGTTATTGGAATCATAAATTTTGGCTGTATTGGTGGTAATAGATTGAAACTTACATTGAACAGTGACACATATCAGAGTTTATGACTACTAGTATAGTAGTATCTCTCCAGTTTTTGTCTGTCACTGAGTATATAAGTTAGTTTTCTTGTTGCATGAATATCTCCTTGATGCCAGAAATAATCAAGCACGTTAAAGTCATAGTAGCAAGGTACCATTACGTGTATATGATTTTATTCCTGTTCACATAAAGGCATTGTGGACATTTGGTGATGAAAAAGGTGTTCGCGTTAATTGGTAACTAATAACAGCAACATATAATGGAGTATATTGGGCCAGTATTACGATCGCCTTCTCCAGCCGATGAAAGAAATTGCTTCGGCAATTTCCGTAATCGTGACATCAGTTGAGGCAGAATGTGCTTTGATGGCTCGCCAAAAACGTGAAATACGTAATTTGTTGGCCAGTTCAAAGAAGGGAAAATCACTTCAAAATGCATGCGATTCAACAGAAAACAAGCAAAAACAAGCAAATACTGGACATCTTCCAGTTCAACAAACCCCCGTTCTGGGTGAATAAATAGTTCTGATTCTAAATATCAAGACAAGAAATGCCGTCTTCCTGCCATCTCACCCCTTCACTTGAATTGTCAAACATACATCAGGGGAAAGAATATGCGACATGCAGTTTATCTTGCTGGCTACATTGTACTTTCAGGCCTGCCTCAACTGACGTCACAAACCACGTGACCCACACTAAAATCAGGATCAAAATCTTCAGCAATTTACGGAAGGAGTGCCTATTTGGTTCAATATCTCTAGACCCATTGATTGAATTGTAAAATTCGTTCGAATTTGTGGAAAACTATTCATAATAGACTAAATGAAAAGCACTTTCATCGGCATGCTACTAGGTCTTTAAATGACTGTCTCGGTCCAATATATTACGAGGACGATATGACATGATAGTTTTGTACTTCATACATGTATTTCTACTGTGATCGCTGCCAGTCCTCTAAATCTGATGCCGCAATGCTACTAGTAGTTATGTTGCTATTTAGATAATTTCTTGGATGTATGTGTATCTCCTTGAAAATCAAACTGCACATAATCCTCTACATATTTATGATGATATTGATATTACATCATCGTCCTATATGGTCGCTGTGCGTCGCTGCGCGGCAAGTCCTCAAATGGTCATTGACTAATATTTCAAATGTGTTGAGCTACCTCTAAAAGTTGTAATAAAACCTTCATATTTTATCAGGTGAGTTGTTAATGATAGTCAAACAACTTTGAGGGGTGAGAGCTTTGAAAATCAAACTTTGAAAAAATACCCTATTATAAGGACCACCCTAAATGAGGTGTTCCGTACGTGACTATGAAATGCAGGCCTATGTAGTCCTATGCAACCATCACTGACATGAGCATGAATGAGTTTCTGTCATTTATAGCTTTGGGATTCAGATGGTGAGCCGCATTGTATGCAATTCATCATTCTATGCATCATGTTATGTTATCTATGTTCATTTGATACCGTACCACACATCGTCACAATATCTTAACTGGACTTTACAAACAGATAGGGCCTATGTGCACTCAGGATATTATGTCCAGAGTGTGCTTTGATGTACACGGAGAAATGGACTAAGACAATTACTATTGAAGGGAAGTGCTTGATTCGACCACACACGAAACATTATTTATATTCTAATATCAGTAAGATTTTGTAAATGAGTGTAGTATGTTAAGTAGGCATAGCCTAGGCCTTCAATTATAACTGACTACAAGACATTTTATATGCACGTAGCCTACATACGTTTTTCATGGTATCGTGTTTGCTGTTTTTTTTAAATAATAATTCACATAATTTCTGTGAAAAATGAAAGTATTGTGTTTGTTTGTTCAAAATAATAATAATATACAGACTTTCATGGAAAAGTAAAGTATGTAAATGTTTTGATTATTGTACACGTGAATATCATGGAATGCAAACGGAAGTGAAGCATTCCGTAAGTGTTTGACTTTCAGTAAATCTCATGCTGGTTTTTCTACAGGTACACACATTTTCGTATCAATGTTACAATGTCATGAAATATTATGGATAACCATAAAACGTTTTTATATCGGTATAACTTTTTTTTGTGCACGGGGCAATTTTCAATGCAGATCATTCTCCTTATTAATAAATCAAGGTCAAAGCTTACAATTCAAAGCTAAAATGAATACATCGATTATAAATTCCACAATGACTGTCCACGGAATGCATAGTACCAATTTCAACAATTACAGTACTGATCTGGAAACCATTCTGATTATTTTATGCTCTTTTCGGTATATGTTTAAAGAGTGATACAAACCATATACCATTTCGAAACATATGGCATATAGGGATACTAGTAATTGATGAAATAATTCCAACGGTGGAAATTTTTCGGCTTAAAAATGACCAGCAAAACATCAAAACCAAAACTAAAACCAACCAAAAAAGAACAAAACACAAAATAAATAATACGAGGAATAGAAAATTTTTTGGTAGGGCCTACTTGTACTATTGATACTAATATATTACATAATCATAATAATTTTATTGGGAACTTTAGGCCTGCAATATTTGTATTTCAGGGAGAACATTGGCATTCATGTTGAAATGTTCATCGAACACAATACATTTCTTAATTTGAGAAATGATAGTAAAACACCATAATGTTCCTAATTTTATAGTGAGAATCCTCTCCGACGTCTTGAAAGAAACACACGTGTGCATAACAATTATTTCCACCTATTTGTTGAGTCACACATTGGTTATTCATTTAATTCATGCAACATGGTTTTGCGCGTTCCGTTCATCGGGACATAAATTGTCTGCCGCTTTCCGTAAATCATTGTATTGCGTTCCGTTGATCAGTGCGGGTTTTCAGCGGTAAGAAATATTCACTGTTTATGCATTTTATGTGGCATACAACCTGTTTATGATGTCTGCTGTCCGAAGTAATATGTGCTTCATCTACATAAAACACAAACCATACAAATCACGTGAAGTATTCCATGTACTTCGGCAAAACAAATCGAAGCAAAACCTACCGCTCGCCATCTTTGATCGAGGGAACGCGCGTTCCGCTAGTCGGTTTCGCTGGTGTGAAGATTCCGAAGAACAAGCCTGTGGATTCTAAGCAGTCTTCTTCACAGTACGCTAATGACGGCAAGTTTGAGAAGAACAAGAAAGCTTCTAACTCTTCACGTGGAGGTCACGGCGGGAGTGGATCTTCATCCTCTTCCAAGCCTCAGCCCCGTTCCTGATGTGCTCCAGACGCTTCCACAGAACTAACCTTTGGATGTATCCCCCATGGGAGCTCACCTTCAGGCCTTTTGGCCCACCTGGGATACAGAATTCGGGGACTCTCTAGTAACTGCCACACTGCGTCACGGGTACCGCATTCCCTACAGTCAGGCGCCTCCTCTCTCCCGATCGCGTTCGCATCCCACGCTCCAGGGTCGGAGAAGTTTGCGGCCTTAGACGGCCTTGTGTCGGAGATGCTTCTCAAGCAAGCGACGGAGCAGGTTACTCTGAACACTCCGGGCTTCTACAGTTGCCTGTTCGTCGTCTCCAAGCTGACAGGTGGCTGGCGCCCGATCATCAATCTCAGCCCCCTGAACAAGTTTGTCTTCAAGGAGAGTTTCTGCATGGAGTGCCCACGGACCGTCCTCCTGTCTCTCCACTATGTTTTCAGTGGGGCAACGTGGTGTACCACTTTCACGTGCTGTGCTTCGGCCTGTCTACCGCTTCGTACCTTTTCACTCGGGTGTTCCAGCCAGTTTCGTCATGGGCTCACCGCAGGGGCATTCGTCTCACTCGGTATCTCGACGACTGGCTGATCACGGCCGCGGATCAGCACACGGTGGTTTCGCATACAGACATGATTCCAGCCCAGCGAGTTACCTACCTTGGGATGGATATCGACACGCAGTCCTTCCTAACTCGCCCGACGGAAGATCGCATTCAGCGGTTACGCGGAGTGCTACGGTGTTTCTCCGTCGGTACTTCCGTCGCGGCGGTAACCTTTCTTCGGCTTCTGGGCCACATGGTTTCGCTGAAGAAGATCGTCCCTGAGCCCGGTTACGGATGCGGACGATCCAATTTCATCTCAAGGATCATTCGGATTCACTTTTCTCGCTTCGGTTGGGGCGCTTACCTCGGCGAGAGTCAAGTCTACGGCCTCTGGTCGGCCCCCGACCTGTTTCATCACATCAATTGGCTGGAGCTCAGGGTGGTTTGGCTAGGTCTGCGCCATTTCCAGCAGACAGTTTCCGGTTCCATGGTCCTGGCCATGACCGACAACACCACGGTCTTCGCCTATATCAAGAACCAGGGGGGACACGGTCAAGGGAGCTAAGCACCTTGACTTGCAAGATTTTGGAATGGGCAGCCCGTCACATTCCGGGCTCTCTGAACACCATCGCCGATGCCCTCTCTCGGAGCTCCTCAAACAGGTCACTAACTGGTCATTAAGTTCTCAGGTCTGCAGTCACCTATGGCGTCTTTTGGGTCAACCTCACCTGGACCTATTCGCCACGTTCCAGAACAATCGTCTGCCTCTCTATGTCTCCCCGTTCCCGGACCCCCATGCCTGGACGGTCGACACGCTCGCTCAGGATTGGTCCGCACTTTGGGCGTACGCTTTTCCGCCGTTCTCCCTAATTCGATCCCGTGGTTCTTCAGAGGATACGGTCGAGTCCTGCTAGATCTTCTGGTGGATCTCCCGCGGTTGCTGCCGCCGATTCCCAGTCTTCTTTGTCAGGGACGTCAGTTCATCGAGCATCTTGACGTTCTTCATCTTCACGCGTGGAGGTCATCCGGTGTTCTTTCAGAAAGGCTGGATATTCGAAGAGCCTCGGTCTCCCGCACACAGATGGGGGTCCTTCCTTCTGTCCTTTCCAGTTTGAATGAATCTCCATACGAGCCTCTGGAGGAAGTGGAGCACAAGACACAAGACCCGAAAGATTGGTATTCCGTTACCCTTGGGTATGATCTGGGGTTTCTGGCCAAGACCGAGTCTCCTTCTTCCTTTGCTGCGGAGATGCGAACGTTCACCGTCCCTGCCCTTTCTCAATTGGCGACTGACTGTGAGGATCTGTCCCTGTGTCTGGTGCATGCTGTACGTCTGTATCTGAAGAGGACGAAGTCTTCATGGCGAAGCGACTCTCGTCTCTTCCTTCCATTTTCAGCGTCACGTGGGCAAGTTTCTAAGAACACAATTTCCCTGTGTATCAAGGCTGTCGTCATCTATGCCTACCATCAGGATCACCGCGACCTCCATCAGCTCCACAGTCGTATGGCTCATGAGGTCCGCGCCATCTCTACTTTCTGGTCTTTCGCCCACAACATGTCTCTTCCCGATCTTATGAAGGCAGCCACGTGGAGGTGATCTTATGCAGGCAGCCAGGTGGAGGTCGCACACTACATTTTCCTAGTTCTACCTACGTGATGTTTCCTTTCTCGCCAGCGATCTGTACCAGCACGGTTCCGGGGGGAGGGGTGGGGGGAGAGGGTGAGCACTGTGTCAACACCTAAGCTGCGGCCTCATCGCCTCGCAAAGGACTCGACGTCAGGTATGTGATCTCAGGTCTTTCTGGATTACTTGTATACTTCCCAGCTACTCTGTGGTTGACTAGTATTATAGTTACTATAGAAAAGTGAGCAGGTTTCTTTTCTTTATACAGTAATCATAGTCACTGGTAATATGCATAGTTCTCATCCTTCTACTTTCAGGGGATGATCTTGTGGAAGGCGTACTTACTCTCTGAGGGGCCCACCACCGGCACACCATTCCCCATAGTCAGAGGTAAGTATTGCTTAGCATAACAAATCGAAAGTTTTAAAATATCTTTTTAGGTTACCGGACCTATGGTCCGATAACTTATTGGCATGGCGTTGCGTCCGTCGTCGTCCGTCATCGTCGTAGGCGTCCACATTTTTATCTTTTTTGTTTATGGGCGAATTCTTCTGAAATTTCGCACAAAAATACTTGAAAATAATTCAAGAAGGACATATTTTTTAGTTTTTTGATTTTCGCATTTTTTCAAAATGGCGGCCGTTTTCGACGAAAAATGTCTGATTTTGGACTTTGGTGGCCATTTTCTCAAAATCCGTTCAGTAACTTTTTTTCTTTTGATACATAACACTCCTCATATGTACTCCTATGATGTCTATAAATTTTGTTGCGCTTGAATCGCTCGAAGTGGACCATTTTGGCCCAAACTCGGTCCAAATGGGACTTTCCCATGTTAAATTATCCTATGCTTTATAATGGGACACATTAAGCCTAATATCTCACTTAATATTGAGATTAGAGACTAGGGATCAATTGTGGACATATAGGAAATGATATATGCTGAATATTCTGGTGACCTTGAATTTGACCTCTGACCTCGGTTTCAAGGTCAGAGGGCCGTTTTCATCGAAAAATGGCCAATTTTGGACTTTGACGGTCGTTTTCTCAGAATCTGTTCAGTAACTTTTTTTCTTATCAATGCATAACACTCCTCATATGTACCCCTGAGACACGTACAAATTTCGTTGCCCTTGAATCTCTCGAAGTGGGCCATTTTGGGCCCAAACTCGGCCCAAATGAGACTTTCTTATGTTAAATTCTCCCATGCTTTATAATGGGACACATTAAGCCTAATATCTCACTTAATATTGAGATTAGAGACTAGGGATCAATTGTGGACATATAGGAATTGATATATGCGGAATATTCTCAGGGTCTTGAATTTGACCTCTGACCTCGGTTTCAAGGTCAGAGCACAAAATGTCTAATATCTTGCTTATTATCGACTTTACAGCTTAGGAATCAATTGTGGGCATATAGGAAATGATATATGCCGAATATTCTGATGACCTTGAATTTGACCTTTGACCTCATTTTCAAGGTCACAGCACAAAATGGCTAATATCTCGCTTATTATTAGGTTACCGGACCTATGGTCCGTAACCTATTGGCATGGCGATGCGTCCGCCGTCGTCGTCCGTCGTCGTCCGCAACAATTTTATCTTTAAAGTTTACTATCGAATTGTTCTGAAATTTTGCACAAAAATGCCTAAAAATATTTCGAGAGGGTATTTTTTAGTTTTTTGATTTTCGCATTATTTTCAAAATGGCGGCCGTTTTCGACGAAAAATGCCTGATTTTGGACTTTGGCGGCCATTTTCTCAAAATCTGTTCAGTAACTTTTTTTCTTTTTGATACATAACACTCCTCATATGTACTCCTATTATGTCCGTAAATTTCATTGCGCTTGAATCGCTCGAAGTGGGCCTTTTTGGCCCAAACTCGGCCCAAATGGGACTTTCCCATGTTAAATTCTCCTATGCTTTACAATGGGACACATTATGCCTAATATCTCACTTAATATTGAGATTAGAGACTAGGAATCAATTGTGGACATATAGGAAATGATAGATGCTGAATATTCTCGTGACCTTGAATTTGACATCTGACCTCAGTTTCAAGGTCAAAGCACAAAATGGCTTATATCTCGCTTATTATCGACTCTACAGCTTAGGAATCAATTGTGGACATATAGGAAATGATATATGCTGAATATTCTGATGACCTTGAATTTGACCTCTGACCCCATTTTCAAATTCACAGGACAAAATGGCTTATATCTCGCTTATTATCACCTCTACAGCTTAGGAATCAATTGTGGACATATAGGAAATGATATATGCTGAATATTCTGATGACCTTAAATTTTACCTTTGACCTCATTTTCAAGGTCATAGCACAAAATGGCTAATATCTCGCTTGTTATTGACTTTACAGCTTAGGATTCAGTTATGAACATTATAGGAAATGATATATGCAAATTATTTTCATGACCTTGAATTTTACCTTTGACCTCATTTTCAAGGTCACAGGACAGAATGGTTAATATCTCGCTTCTTATCGACTTTACAGCTTAGGAATCAATTATGAACATATAGGAAATGATATATGCAGATTATTGTCATGACCTTGAATTTGACCTTTGACCTCATTTTCAAGGTCACAGGACAAAATGGCTAATATCTCGCTTATTATCGACTTTACAGCTTAAGAATCAGTTGTGCACCTATAGGGAATGATGTATGCCAAATATTTTGATGACCATTAACTCGACCTTCGACCTTATTTTCAAGGTCATAGAACAAAATTGCTATTTTGTTTTACTTGTTATTGAATTTACAGCTTAGCAAACAATGGACATATCGGGAATGATATACATGTATGTTTGCTGCATATTCTCATGACGTTGCATTTGACCAGTGACCTTATTTTAAAGGTCACAGGAATATAAAACATATTTTGTCCGGTAACCTGTCTTAGCCCTTGGGCTAATGTTTTTATAATATGCATACTTACCTCTGATGCTGGATGGTCCGCCTGCCTCCCCAATAATTATCTTCTCTTTTCAGAAGATATGTCTTCAGTGAGCAAGTTTCGCGGATGAACAAAAGTGAACTAGTGGGCAGTGGACCATCACGATCACGCTACCACACGGATGGTGAACTGCTCAGGTAACTTTTCACCCGTATTTCATGCGTGGTTGGCGAATGAGGGCTCGCCAAATCAACGACCCCATAGTCAGAGGTAAGTATGCATAGTATAAAAATAACAGTTATTTTAAAACTTGATTTAGACATGTTTATTATTGAGAATAAACATTTAAAAAGACAGTTAAAACGAACCATTAGCGTCAACAGCATACACAAGTGGTGGAGATGGAAAAACGAACATGAATTGGTGAAAATCCCCTAATGTCGCCCATGAACATGGCGGCCTAGCACTGTTCAGACACTCGCGAAATGACTGGAATCGAACCCCATGGGAGTGTATTGCGTGTATAAGGCGCACTGGTTGTAACTGCATTAATTCGAGGGCAAAGTACTGTGCCTTATACCCGTGCCAATATGGTATATATGGTATTTTGTAACAGTGACATGTACCACATACCCACATAGTTGTAGTTTTGCTTATAAAGAGCTTCAAGGTTTGTAGAACTTATTTAATGAATCAATGCATGTTCATAGCAATAAATGATCTGAACATGTAAAAATGTAACATTATGACATGTTACAGGGGATGATGCCTCCAGTACAACTTGTAACTCACAGCGAGCAGGGGTAAGTATCTGACAGTAGCTGTGACTGACGTTGTACACTGTGTACTGTTGCCACATTGTGTACAGTTTGACAGGAGCTGTGACTGACGCTGTACACTGTGTACTGTTGCCACACTGTGTACAGTCTGACAGTAGCTGTGACTGACGCTGTAAACTGTGTACTCTTGCCACATTGTGTACAGTCTGACAGTAGCTGTGACTGACGCTGTACACTGTGTACTGTTGCCACATTGTGTACAGTCTGACAGGAGCTGTGACTGACGTTGTACACTGTGTACTCTTGCCACATTGTGTACAGTCTGACAGTAGCTGTGACTGACGATGTACACTGTGTACTGTTCCCACATTGTGTACAGTCTGACAGGAGCTGTGACTGACGCTGTACACTGTACTCTTGCCACACTGTGTACAGTCTGACAGTAGCTGTGACTGACGCTGTACACTGTGTACTCTTGCCACACTGTGTACAGTCTGACAGTAGCTGTGACTGACGCTGTACACTGTGTACTGTTCCCACATTGTGTACAGTCTGACAGGAGCTGTGACTGACGCTGTACACTGTATACTCTTGCCACACTGTGTACAGTCTGACAGTAGCTGTGACTGACGCTGTACACTGTGTACTCTTGCCACACTGTGTACAGTCTGACAGTAGCTGTGACTGACGCTGTACACTGTGTACTCTTGCCACACTGTGTAGTCTGACAGTAGCTGTGACTGACGCTGTACACTGTACTCTTGCCACACTGTGTAGTCTGACAGTAGCTGTGACTGACGCTGTACACTGTACTCTTGCCACACTGTGTACAGTCTGACAGTAGCTGTGACTGACGCTGTACACTGTGTACTCTTGCCACACTGTGTACAGTCTGACAGTAGCTGTGACTGACGCTGTACACTGTGTACAGTCTGACAGTAGCTGTGACTGACGCTGTACACTGTGTACTGTTGCCACACTTTGTACAGTCTGACAGTAGCTGTGACTGACGCTGTACACTGTATACTCTTGCCACACTGTGTACAGTCTGACAGTAGCTGTGACTTACGCTGTACACTATATACTCTTGCCACACTGTGTACAATCTGACAGTAGCTGTGACTGACACTGTACACTGTGTACTCTTGCCACATTGTGTACAGTCTGACAGTAGCTGTGACTGACGCTGTACACTGTGTACTCTTGCCACACTGTGTACAGTCTGACAGTAGCTGTGACTGACGCTGTACACTGTACTGTTGCCACACTGTGTACAGTCTGACAGTAGCTGTGACTGACGCTGTACACTGTGTACTCTTGCCACACTGTGTACAGTCTGACAGTAGCTGTGACTGACGCTGTACACTGTGTACTCTTGCCACATTGTGTACAGTCTGACAGTAGCTGTGACTGACGCTGTACACTGTGTACTGTTGCCACACTTTGTACAGTCTGACAGTAGCTGTGACTGACACTGTACACTGTGTACTCTTGCCACACTGTGTACAGTCTGACAGTAGCTGTGACTGACGCTGTAAACTGTGTACTCTTGCCACATTGTGTACAGTCTGACAGTAGCTGTGACTGATGCTGTACACTGTGTACTCTTGCCACATTGTGTACAGTCTGACAGTAGCTGTGACTGACGCTGTACACTGTGTACTCTTGCCACATTGTGTACAGTCTGACAGTAGCTGTGACTGACGCTGTACACTGTGTACTCTTGCCACACTGTGTACAGTCTGACAGTAGCTGTGACTGACGCTGTACACTGTGTACTGTTGCCACACTTTGTACAGTCTGACAGTAGCTGTGACTGACACTGTACACTGTGTACTCTTGCCACATTGTGTACAGTCTGACAGTAGCTGTGACTGACGCTGTACACTGTATACTCTTGCCACACTGTGTACAGTCTGACAGTAGCTGTGACTGACGCTGTACACTGTATACTCTTGCCACACTGTGTACAGTCTGACAGGAGCTGTGACTGACGCTGTACACTGAACTGTTGCCACACTGTGTACAGTCTGACAGTAGCTGTGACTGACGCTGTACACTGTGTAATCTTGCCACACTGTGTACAGTCTGACAGTAGCTGTGACTGATGCTGTACACTGTGTACTGTTGCCACACTTTGTACAGTCTGACAGTAGCTGTGACTGACGCTGTACACTGTACTGTTGCCACACTGTGTACAGTCTGACAGTAGCTGTGACTGATGCTGTACACTGTGTACTGTTGCCACACTTTGTACAGTCTGACAGTAGCTGTGACTGACGCTGTACACTGTACTGTTGCCACACTGTGTACAGTCTGACAGTAGCTGTGACTGACGCTGTACACTGTACTGTTGCCACACTTTGTACAGTCTGACAGTAGCTGTGACTGACGCTGTACACTGTACTGTTGCCACACTGTGTACAGTCTGACAGTAGCTGTGACTGACGCTGTACACTGTACTGTTGCCACACTGTACAGTTTGCTCTGACTGTTCCAGAGTACGACGAGCTCACTTGGTACTACGCTGCCGTACACGGCCCAGTCGGAGAGCGACCTGTCCTGGCGGTCCGAGTACTCCCCCCACCACAGCACACAACACAACACACAGCCACCCGCCAGCACACCTCACAGCAACAGGTACTCACCCCAGGTCTTAGGATAGTACTATTTAAGGCATTTCGGCAGAATTCTTCTTGTCAGAATTCTCCTTCTTTTTTTTTTTTCCTTTTTCTTTTACCGAGTCGGCATTTTTCGTTTTCGTCGATATCTCGGAAACGGTGCGTCGTAGAGCGAAATGGACGTTATTTTCGGACTTGTCGCCCTAGACAAACATGTCTAAGAGATATTATGAATGAACTTTGACCTTGACCTTGAATTTTTCTGCCGAGTCGGCATTTTCCGTTTTCGTCGATATCTCGGAAACGGTGCGTCATACAGCGAAACATCGTAGAGCGAAACGGACATTATTTTTGGACTCGTCAGCCTAGACAAACATGTCTGAGGGGAATTATGGATGAACTTTGAAGTTGACCCGAAATTTTTTTGCTGAGTCGGCATTTTTCATTTTCGTCGATATCTAGTATATATTATAAATTAGTCATCACACCGAAATGCCTCCAAGGCATCTTTAGGCCTAGACGTCTAGTTAAAAGCATATCTCAAACACAATAGCAGAGAAAATCCTAATACATATCAACTAAAAAAAAAAAACGTTGAATTGTCAATACCATTACAGAACGCTGCCTCACCAGCCCGTGTTGGACAAGCAGCGCGAGTTGAGAGGACAACGTAGCACAGTGCAGGTATAGTATGAACATTCACCAGAAGACGGCTGGTTGATTGTTGATTGTATGGTCTGATAACCTATTGGCATGGCGTTGTGTCCGTCAGCGTTGTCAACATCTGCGTCGTCCGTCCACATTTTTAGGTTACCGGACCTATGGTCCGATAACCTATTGGCATGGCGTTGCGTCCGTCGTCCGGCGTCGTCAGCGCCGGCTTCGTTGTCAGCGTCCTTCGTCCACATTTTTAGGTTACCGGACCTTTGGTCCGATAACCTATTGGCATGGCGTTGCGTCCGTCGGGTAAACATTAAGGGGTTAAGGGGCTATGAAATAGCCCCTTAACCCACTTTTTGTGAAAAAAAATGGGATAAGGGGCTATTTTTGGGGATAAGGGGCTTGCTGGAGATAGGAAATTTAACACGTCAGAAGCCCTTTAACCTAAAATGTTGCGATGTCCGTCCGTCCGTCCCTTTGGGCCGATAAGCTATTATTGTGGTTTTTCGTCCGTCCGCCGTCTGTCGTCCGTCGTCCATCCGGGTCTGTGACTTTTTGTTGGCATGATGAATTTCTCCATAAATTTGTCAGAACATACCTTAGTTCAATATCTAAAAATGTTTTTTTAATTTTTAGGTTACCGGACCTTTGGTCCGATAACCTATTGCCATGGCGTTGCGTCCGGCGTCCGGCGTCCGTCCGTCCGTCCGTCCGTTCACATTTTTATCTTTAAAGTTTATGATGGAATATTTCTGAAATTTTGCACAAAAATACCTAAAAATATTTCCAGGAAAGGTTTTTTTTAGTTTTCTGATTTTCGAATTTTTTTCAAAATGGCGGCCGCTTTCGTCAAAAAATGGCCAATTTTGGACTTTGACGGTCGTTTTCTCATAATCTGTTCAGTAACTTTTTTTCTTATCGATGCATAACACTCCTCATAGGTACCCCTGTGACATGTATAAATTTCGTTGCCCCTGAATCGCTCGAAGTGGGCCATTTTGGGCCCAAACTCGGCCCAGATGGGACTTTCCCATGTTAAATTCTCCTATGCTTTATAATGGGACACATTAAGCCTAATATCTCACTTAATATTGAGATTAGAGACTAGGGATCAATTGTGGAGATATAGGAAATGATATATCCTGAATATTCTGGTGACCTTGAATTTGACCTCTGACCTCGGTTTCAAGGTCAGAGGGCCATTTTCGTCGAAAAATGGCCAATTTTGGACTTTGACGGTCGTTTTCTCAGAATCTGTTCAGTAACTTTTTTTCTTATCAATGCATAACACTCCTGATATGTACCCCTGTGACACGTATAAATTTCGTTGCCCTTGAATCGCTCGAAGTGGGCCATTTTGGGCCCAAACTCGGCCCAAATGGGACTTTCCCATGTTAAATTCTCCTATGGTTTATAATGGGGCACATTAAGCCTAACATCTCACTTAATCTTGAGATTAGAGACTAGGAATCAATTGTGGACATATAGGATATGATATATGCTGAATATTCTCAGGGTCTTGAATTTGGCCTCTGACCTCGGTTTCAAGGTCAGAGCATAAAATGTCTGATATCTTGCTTATTATCGACTTTACAGCTTAGGAATCAATTGTGGACATATAGGAAATGATATATGCCGAATATTCTGATGACCTTGAATTTGACCTTTGACCTCATTTTCAAGGTCACACCACAAAATGGTTAATATCTCACTTATTATCGATTTTACAGCTAAGGGATCAATTGTGAACATATAGGAAATGATATATGCTGAATATTATCATGACCTTGAATTTGACCTCTGACCTCATTTTCAGGATCACAGGACAAAATGGCTAATATCACACTTATTATCGACTTTACAGCTTAGCAATCAATTATGAACATATTGAAAATTATATATTCTGAACATTGTCATGACCTTGAACTTGACCTTTGACCTCATTTTCCATGTCGCAGGACAAAATTGCTAATATCTCGCTTATTATCAATTTTACAGCTTAGGAATCAATTATGAACATATAGGAAAAGGTATATGCTGAATATTGCTATGACCTTGAATTTGACCTTTGACCTCATTTTCAAGGTCAGAGAACGAAATGGCTAATATCTCGCTTTTTATCGACTTTACAGCTCAGCAATCAATTGTGGACATATAGAAAATGATATATTCTGAACATTGTCATGACCCTGAACTCCACCTTAGACCTAATCACCAAGGTCACAGGACAAAATGGCTATTAGCTCGCTTATTATCGACTTCAGAGCTTATAAATCAATTATGAACGTATAGGAAATGATATAAGCTGAAATTTGCTATGACCTTGAATTCAACCTTTGACCTCATTTTCAAGGTCTCAGGAAATGATGGCTAATATCTCGCTTATTATGGACTTTACAGCTTGAAAATCAGTTGTGGACATACTAGAAATGACATATGCCGAATATTATTGTGTCCTCGAATTGACCAATGACCTTATTTTCAAGGTCACGGGACAAACTACTAATATCTAAAATATGTATTGTCCGGTAACCTTTCTTAGCCCTTGGGCTAATTTTTAAATTTTTTTGATTGAATCGTTTTTGCCTATTTGGCGGCCATTTTTGATGAAAAATTGCCAATTTTGGACTTTGGAGGCCATTTTCTCAAAAACTGTCTGATCAGTTTTGAGATTTTCGTTTCAAAACTTCCTCTCATGTACCTTTATGATGTGTATAAGTTTCGTTGCCCTTGAATCGCCGGTCTGCGTGTGGCGGCCATTTTGATTTTTTGACGGGTCGGCGAAATTTTTTTTCTAAATGGACTTAGAAAATTTCACCCAATTTCCCTTCATAATGGGAGCTGTGCAGAGTAAACTCATAGAACACTTGAAGATAGAGCCTAAGTATTGGCACATTCAAATGGGAAATCATATATTGTGGTTTGAGTGATGACCTTGAATTTGACCTTCAATGACCTTGGAAGATCAAAACGACCTTTTTTGTCGAAAAATGGACAATTTTGGATTTTTGATGGCCATTTTCTCAAAAACTGTCTGATCAGTTTTGAGATTTTTGTTTTAAAACATTTCCCTCATGTACCTCTATGATGTGTATGAGATTCGTTGCCCTTGAATCGCCGGTCTGCGTGTGGCGGCCATTTTGATTTTGAGGTTACCTGACCTATGGTCCGATAACCTATTGGCATGGCGTTGCATCCGTCGTCCGTCGTCGTCGTCCACATTTTTAGGTTACCGGACCTATGGTCCGATAACCTATTGGCGTGGCGTTGCGTCTGTCGTCCGTCGTCGTCGTCGTCCGTCGTCGTCGTCCACATTTTTATCTTTTTTGTTTACGTGCGAATTTTTCTGAAATTTTGCACAAAAATACTTAAAAATAATTCAAGAAGGAGGTATTTTTTATTTTTTTGATTTTCGCATTTTTTCAAAATGGCGGCCGTTTTCGACGAAAAATGCCTGATTTTGGACTTTGGCGGCCATTTTCTCAAAATCTGTTCAGTAACTTTTTAGGTTACCGGACCTTTGGTCCGATAACCTATTGCCGTGGCGTTGCGTCCGTCGTCCGTCGTCGTCGTCCGTCGTCGTCGTCCGTCGTCGTCCGTCTACATTTTTATCTTTAAAGTTTACGATCGAATCTTTCTGAAATTTTGCACAAAAATGCCTAAAAATATTTCGAGAGGGAGGTATTTTTTAGTTTTTTGATTTTCGCAATTATTTCAAAATGGCGGCCGTTTTCGTCGAAAAATGGCCAATTTTGGACTTTGGCTGTCGTTTTCTCAAAATCTGTTCAGTAACTTTTTTTCTAATTCATGCATAACACTCCTCATATGTACCTCTGTGACATGTATAAATTTCGTTGCCCTTGAATCGCTCGAAGTGGGCCATTTTGGGCCCAAACTCAGCCCAAATAGGACTTTCCCATGTTAAATTCTCCTATGCTTTATAATGGGACACATTAAGCCTAATATCTCACTTAATATTGAGATTAGAGACTAGGAATCAATTGTGGACATATAGGAAATGATATATGCTGAATATTCTCGTGACCTTGAATTTGACCTCTGACCTCAGTTTCAAGGTCAGAGCACAAAATGGCTTATATCTCGCTTACTATCGACTCTACAGCTTAGGAATCAATTGTGAACATATAGGAAATAATATATGCTGAATATTCTGATGACCTTGAATTTGACCTTTGACCCCATTTTCAAGGTCATAGGACATAATGGCTTATATCTCGCTTATTATCGACTCTACAGCTTAGGAATCAATTATTAACATATAGGAAATGATATATATGCAGATTATTGTCATGACCTTGAATTTGACCTTTGACCTGATTTTCAAGGTCACAGGACAAACAGGCTAATATCTTGTGGACATATAGGAAATGATATACATGTATGCTGAATATTCTGATGACCTTGAATTTGACCTTTGACCCCATTTTCAAGGTCATAGGACAAAATAGCTAGTATCTCGCTTGTCATCGACTTTACCGCTTACGAATCAGTTCTGAACATATAGGAAATGATATATGCAAATTATTGTCGTGACCTTGAATTTGACCTTTGACCTCATTTTCAAGGTCACAGGACAAAGTGGCTAATATCTCACTTATTATCGATTTTACAGCTTAGGAATCAATTGTGGACATATAGGAAATGATATTTGCTGAATATTCTCGTGGCCTTGAATTTGACCTCTGACCTCATTTTCAAGATCCAAGTACAAACTGGCTCATATCTTGCTCCTCTATTGACTGTATGGCTTGGGAATCAATTGTTGACATATAGAAAATGATATACACTGAATATTTTGATGACCTTGAATTTGACCTTTGCCTTCATTTTCAAGGCCACAGCACAAAATTGCTAATATCTCTTTGTTTTGAATTCACAGCTTAGCAATCAACTGTGGACATGATATATGCTTAATATTATATATGCTGAATATTCTCTTGACCTTGAATTTAACCAGTGACCTGGCTAACATCTAAAATATTAAACATTGTCCGGTAACCTATCTTCGGCCCTTGGCCTAATTTTTATGTTACCGGACCTATGGTCCGATAACCTATTGGCGTGGCGTTGCGTCCGTCGTCGTCGTCGTCGTCGTCCGTCGTCTTCCACATTTTTATCTTTTTTGTTTACGGGCGAATTTTTCTGGAATTTTGCACAAAAATACTTAAAAATAATTCAAGAAGAAGGTATTTTTTAGTTTTTTGATTTTCGCTTTTTTTTTTCAAAATGGCGGCCGTTTTTGACGAAAAATGCCTGATTTTGGACTTTGGCGGCCATTTTCTCAAAATCTGTTCAGTAACTTTTTTTCTTTTTGATACATAAGACTCCTCATATGTACTCCTATGATGTCTATAAATTTCGTTGCGCTTGAATCGCTCGAAGTGGGCCATTCTGGCCTAAACTCGGCCCAAATGGGACTTTCCCATGTTAAATTCTCCTATGCTTTATAATGGGACACATTATGCCTAATATCTCACTTGATATTGAGATTAGAGACTAGGAATCAATTGTGGACATATAGGAAATGATATATGCTGAATATTCTCATGACCTTGAATTTGACCTTTGACCTCAGTTTCAAGGTCTGAGAACGAAATGGCTTATATCTCGCTTATTATCGACTCTACAGCTTAGGAATCAATTGTGGACATATAGGAAATGATATATGCTGAATATTCTGATGACCTTGAATTTGACCTACGACCTCATTTTCAAGGTCACATGACAAAATGGCTAATATCTCGCTTGTTATCGACTTTACAGCTTAGCAATCAATTATGAACATATAGGAAATGATATATGCAGATTATTGTCATGACCTTGAATTTGACCTTTGACCTCATTTTCAAGGTCACAGGACAAACAGGCTAATATCTCACTTAT
The DNA here is from genome assembly GCA_949152475.1 of Terebella lapidaria. NCBI lineage: Eukaryota > Metazoa > Annelida > Polychaeta > Terebellida > Terebellidae > Terebella > Terebella lapidaria. The sequence continues at coordinate 49,904,462 of OX424555.1, read as the reverse complement.
TATCGATTTTACAGCTTAGGGATCAATTGTGGACATATAGGAAATGATATATGCTGAATATTCTTGTGACCTTGAATTTGACCTCTGACCTCATTTTCAAGGTCCAAGGACAAACTGGCTCATATCTAGCTCCTCTATTGACTGTATGGCTTGGGAATCAATTGTGGACATGATATACAAAATGATATACATTGAATATTTTGATGATCTTGAATTTGACCTTTGCCCCTTCATTTTCAAGGCCACAGCACAAAATTGCTGATATCTCTCTGATTATTGAATTTACAGCTTAGCAATCAACTGTGGACATGATATATGCTTAATGTTATATATGCTGAATATTCTCTTGACCTTGAATTCAACCAGTGACCTGGCTAACATCTAAAATATTAAACATTGTCCGTAACCTATCTTCGGCCCTTGGCCTAATTTTATCTTTTTTGTTTACGGGCGAATTTTTCTGAAATTTTGCACAAAAATACTTAAAAATAATTCAAGAAGGAGGTATTTTTTAGTTTTTCGATTTTCGCATTTTTAGGTTACCGGACCTATGGTCCGTAACCTATTGGCATGGCGATGCGTCCGGCGTCGTCGTCCGTCAACAATTTTATCTTTAAAGTTTACGATCGAATTTTTCTGAAATTTTGCACAAAAATGCCTAAAAATATTTCGAGAAGGAGGTATTTTAGGTTACCGGACCTTTGGTCCGATAACCTATTGGCATGGCGTTGCGTCCGTCCGTCCGTCCGGCGTTAACATTTTTAGGTTACCGGACCTATGTTCCAATAACCTATTGGCATGGCGTTGCGTCCGTCGTCCGTCCACATTTTTATCTTTTTTGTTTACGATCGAATTTTTCTGAAATTTTGCAGAAAAATACTTAAAAATAATTCAAGAAGGAGGTATTTTATAGTTTTTTGATTTTCGCTTTTTCTTCAAAATGGCGGCCGTTTTCGACCAAAAAGGCCTGATTTTGGACTTTGGCGGCCATTTTCTCAAAATCTGTTCAGTAACTTTTTTAGGTTACCGGACCTTTGGTCCGCTAACCTATTGGCATGGCGTTGCGTCCGGCGTGGGCGTCGGCGTCGTCCACATTTTTAGGTTACCGGACCTATGGTCCGATAACCTATTGGCATGGCGTTGCGTCCGTCGTCCGTCGTCGTCGTCGTCGTCGTCCACATTTTTATCTTTTTTGTTTACGGGCGAATTTTTCTGAAATTTTGCAGAAAAATACTTAAAAATAATTCAAGAAGGAGGTATTTTTTAGTTTTTTGATTTTCGCTTTTTCTTCAAAATGGCGGCCGTTTTCGACGAAAAAGGCCTGATTTTAGGTTACCGGACCTATGGTCCGATAACCTATTGGCATGGCGTTGCGTCCGTCGTCCGTCGTCCGTCGTCGTCGTCCGTCGTCGTCGTCGTCGTCGTCGTCGTCCACATTTTTATCTTTTTTGTTTACGGGCGAATTTTTCTGAAATTTTGCAGAAAAATACTTAAAAATAATTCAAGAAGGAGGTATTTTTTAGTTTTTTGATTTTCGCTTTTCCTTCAAAATGGCGGCCATTTTCGACGAAAAAGGCCTGATTTTGGACTTTGGCGGCCATTTTCTCAAAATCTGTTCAGTAACTTTTCTTCTTTTTGATACATAAGACTCCTCATATGTACTTCTATGATGTCTATAAATTTCGTTGCGCTTGAATCGCTCGAAGTGGGCCATTTTGGCCCAAACTCGGCCCAAATAGGACTTTCCCATGTTAAATTCTCCTATGCTTTATAATGGGACACATTATGCCTAATATCTCACTTGATATTGAGATTAGAGACTAGGAATCAATTGTGGACATATAGGAAATGATATATGCTGAATATTCTCGTGACCTTGAATTTGACCTCTGACCTCAGTTTCAAGGTCAGAGCACACAATGGCTTATATCTCGCTTATTATCGACTCTACAGCTTAGGAATCAATTGTGGACATATAGGAAATAATATATGCTGAATATTCTCGTGACCTTGAATTTGACCTCTGACCTCAGTTTCAAGGTCAGAGCACAGAATGGCTTATATCTCGTTTATTATCGACTCTACAGCTTAGGAATCAATTGTGGAGATATAGGAAATGATATATGCTGAATATTCTGATGACCTTGAATTTGACCTTCGAACTCATTTTCAAGGTCACAGGACAAAATGGCTAATATCTCGCTTGTTATCGACTTTACAGCTTAACAATCAATTATGAACATATAGGAAATGATATATGCTGAATATTCTCGTGACCTTGAATTTGACCCTTGACCTAAATTTCAAGTTTAGTCATTTTATTTTCAAGGTCAGAATACAAAATGGCTTATATCTCGTTTATTATCAAATTTACAGCTTAGGGGTCCATAGTGAACATATAGGAAATGATATATGCTGAATATTCTAGTGACCTTGAATTTGACTTTTGACCTCCTTTTCATGCTCAACAGGACAAAATGGCTAATATCTTGCTTATTATCGACTTTACAGCTTAGGAATCAATTGTGAACATATAGGAAATGAGATATTCTTATTATTTTAATGATATTGAGTTTGACCTTTGACCTAAATTTCAAGGTGTCATTTTATTTTCAAAGTCAGATTACAAAATGGCTTATATCTCGCTTATTATCAAATTTACAGCTTAGGGGTCCATAGTGAACATATAGGAAATGATGTATGCTGAATAGTTTGGTGATCTAGAATTTAACCTTTGATCCCATTTTCAAGGTTAGAGATATGGCGATTTCAGTGGTCACCTTGAATTTGACCAACAACTTTCTCGGCTTAACTCTGTATATTTCTCCGGTAACCTTTCTAGCCCATTGGGCTAATTTTTTGACTTTGGCGTCCATTTTCTCAAAATCTGTTCAGTAACTTTTTTTCTTTTTGATACATAAGACTCCTCATATGTACTTCTATGATGTCTATAAATTTCGTTGCGCTTGAATCGCTCGAAGTGGGCCATTTTGGCCCAAACTCGGCCCAAATGGGACTTTCCCATGTTAAATTCTCCTATGCTTTATAATGGTACACATTAAAGCCTAATATCTCACTTAATATTGAGATTAGAGACTAGGAATCAATTGTGGACTTATAGGAAATGATATATGCTGAATATTGTCGTGACCTTGAATTTGACCTCTGACCTTGGTTTCAAGGTCAGAGCGGCCGTTTTCGTCGAAAAATGGCCAATTTTGGACTTCGACGGTCGTTTTCTCAAAATCTGTTCTGTAACTTTTTTTCTTATTGATGCATGACACTCCTCCTATGTACCCCTGTGACATGTATAAATTTCGTTGCCCTTGAATCACTTGAAGTGGGCCATTTTGGGCCCAAACTCGGCCCAAATGTGACTTTCTCATTTTAAAATTTCCTATGCTTTATAATGGGACACATTAAGCCTAATATCTCACTTAATATTGAAATTAGAGACTAGGAATGAATTGTGGACATATAGGAAATGATATATGCTGAATATTCTCGTGACCTTGAATTTGACCTTTGACCTCATTTTCAAGGTCACAGGACCAAATGGCTAATATCTCGCTTATTATCGACTTTACAGCTTAGGAATCAATTGTGAACATATAGGAAATGATATATGCTGAATATTCTCGTGACCTTGAATTTGACCTTTGACCTCATTTTCAAGTCACATGACAAAATGGCTAATATCTCGCTTATTATCGACTTTACAGTTTAGAAATCAATTGTGAACATACAGGAAATGATATATGCTAAATATTTTTGTGACCTTGAATTTGCCCTTTGACCTCATTTCCAAGGTCACAGGACAAAATTGCTAATATCTCGCTTATTATCGACTTTACAGCTTAGGAATCAATTGTGAACATATAGGAAATGACATATGCTGAATATTCTCGTGACCTTGAATTTGACCTTTGACCTCATTTTCAAGGTCACAGGACAAAATGGCCAATATCTTGCTTATTAGCGACTTTACAGCTTAGGAATCAATTGTGAACATATAGGAAATGATATATGCTGAAAATTCTCGTGACCTTGAATTTGACGTTTGACCTCATTTTCAAGGTCACATGACAAAATGGCCAATATCTTGCTTATTAACGACTTTACAGCTTAGGAATCAATTGTGAACATATAGGAAATGATATATGCTGAAAATTCTCATGACCTTGAATTTGGCCTTTGACCTCATATTCTAGGTCACATGACAAAATGGCTAATATCTCGCTTATTATCGACTTTACAGCTTAGGAATCAATTGTGAAGATATAGGAAATGATATATGCTGAATATTCTCGTGACCTTGAATTTGACCTTTAACCTCATTTCCAAGGTCACAGGACAAAATTTGCTAATATCTCGCATATTATCGACTTTACAGCTTAGGAATCAATTGTGAACATATAGGAAATGATATATGCTGAATATTCTAGTGACCTTGAATTTGACTTTTGACCTCATTTTCAAGGTCAACAGGACAAAATGGCTAATTCTTGCTTATTATCGACTTTACAGTTTAGGAATCAATTGTGAACATATAGGAGATGATATATTCTGAATATTTTAATGATATTGAATTTGACCTTTGACCTAAATTTCAAGGTCAGTCATTTTATTTTCAAAGTCAGATTACAAAATGGCTTATATCTCGCTAATTATCAAATTTACAGCTTAGGGGTCCATAGTGATCATATAGGAAATGATGTATGCTGAATAGTTTGGTGATCTAGAATTTAACCTTTGATCCCATTTTCAAGGTTAGAGATATGGCGATTTCAGTGGTCACCTTGAATTTGACCTTCAACTTTCTCGGCTCAACTCTGTATATTTCTCCGGTAACCTTTCTAGCCCATTGGGCTAATTTTTTCTTTTTGATACATAACACTCCTCATATGTACTCCTATGATGTATATAAATTTCGTTACGCTTGAATCGCTCGAAGTGGGCCATTTTGGCCCAAACTTGGCGCAAATGGGACTTTCTCCTATGCTTTATAATGGGACACATTATGCCTAATATCTCACTTAATATTGAGATTAGAGACTAGGAATCAATTGTGGACATATAGGAAATGATATATGCTGAATATTCTCGTGACCTTGAATTTGACCTCTGACCTCAGTTTCAAGGTCAGAGCACAAAATGGCTTATATCTCGCTTATTATCGACTACAACTTAGGAATCAATTGTGGACATATGGGAAATGATATATGCTGAATATTCTGATGACCTTAAATTTGACCTTTGACCCCATTTTCAAGGTCATAGGACAAAATGGCTTATATCTCGCTTATTATCGACTCTACAGCTTAGGAATCAATTGTGGACATATAGGAAATGATATATGCTGAATATTCTGATGACCTTAAATTTGACCTTTGACCCCATTTTCAAGGTCATAGGACAAAATAGCTTATATCTCGCTTGTCATCGACTTTACGGCTTACGAATCAGTTCTGAACATATAGGAAATGATATATACAAATTATTGTCGTGACCTTGAATTTGACCTTTTGCCTCATTTTCAAGGTCACAGGACAAAGTGGCTAATATCTCACTTATTATCGATTTTACAGCTTAGGAGTTAGGAATCAATTGTGGACATATAGGAAATGATATATGCTGAATATTCTTGTGACCTTGAATTTGACCTCTGACCTCATTTTCAAGGTCCAAGTACGTACTGGCTCATATCTTGCTCCTCTATTGACTGTATGGCTTTGGAATCAATTGTGGACATCTAGAAAATGATATACACTGAATATTTTGATGACCTTGAATTTGACCTTAGCCTTCATTTTCAAGGCTACAGCACAAAATTGCTAATCTCTCTCTGTTTTGAATTTACAGCTTAGCAATCAACTGTGGACATGATATATGCTTAATATTATATATGCTGAATATTCTCTTGACCTTGAATTTAACCAGTGACCTGGCTAACATCTAAAATATTAAACATTGTCCGGTAACCTATCTTTGGCCGTTGGCCTAATTTTTTCATCAAATTCATCCTTGGTAAACTTTTTGATTAAAAAGATTTCTTTGATTACATTATTCAGAGAGCATGAAACGCGCCCAGTAATATATTTTGCATACAATACAACTGGCCCTTTCCTGTTCTCCCTACAGCAGGATGCTGAGGAGGACAAGTATTATGCGGTGGAGCTGCACCGAGGCTCACGGGGGTTTGGGTTTTCTATCCGTGGTGGCAAGGAGTTTGACAACATGCCGCTGTTTGTGCTACGGATCGCGGACGGGGGCGCAGCCGACCTAGACAGCAGACTGCGGGTGTGTACACGAACGGCTAGTCATTGATACTGACCGGATTATAGGTTACCGGACCTATGGTCCGATAACCTATTGGCATGGCGTTGCGTCCGTCGTCGTCATCGTCCACATTTTTAGCTTACCGGCCCTTTGGGCCGATAAGCTATTGTCATGGTATTTCGTCCGTCGTCCGTCCGTCGTCCGTCGTCCGTCCGGGTCTGTAACTTTTTTTTGACGTGATGAATTTCCCCATAAATTTGTCAGCACATACCTTGGGCCAGTATCTAAAGACGTTTTTTTAATTTTTTTGATTGAATCGTTTTTGCCGATTTGGCGGCCATTTTTGACGAAAAATTGCCAATTTTGGACTTTGGAGGCCATTTTCTCAAAAACTGTCTGATCAGTTTTGAGATTTTTGTTTCAAAACATTCCTCTTATGTACCTTTATGATGTGTATAAGTTTCGTTGCCCTTGAATCGCCGGTCTGCGTGTGGCGGCCATTTTGATTTTTTGACGGGTCGGCGAAAAAAATTTTTTTTGTCCCAAATCAAGTCACTATTCGTTTTGAGCCATTTCCAGCAAAAAAAAAAAAAAATTTTTTTTGCCCATTGAAAAATTTTTTGGACTTAGAAAATTTCACCCAATTTTCCTTCATAATGGGAGCTGTGCAGAGTAAACTCATAGAACACTTGAAGATAGAGCCTAAGTAATGGCACATTCAAATGGGAAACCATATATTGCGGTTTGAGTGATGACCTTGAATTTGACCTTCAATGACCTTGGAAGGTCAAAACGACCTTTTTTTGTCGAAAAATGACCAATTTTGGACTTGATGGCCATTTTCTCAAAAACTGTCTCATCAGTTTTGAGATTTTTGTTTTAAAACATTCCCCTCATGTACCTCTATGATGTGTATAAGTTTCGTTGCCCTTGAATTGCCGGTCTGCGTGTGGCGGCCATTTTGATTTTTTGACGGGTCGGCGAAAAAATTTTTTTTTGTCCCAAATCAAGTCACTATTCGTTTTGAGCCATTTCCAGCAAAAAAAAATTTTTTTGCCCATTGAAAAAATTTTTGGACTTAGAAAATTTCACCCAATTTTTCCTTCATACTGGGAGCTGTGCGGAGTAAACTCATAGAAGACTTCAAAATAGTGCCTAAGTATTGGCACATTCAAATGGGAAATCATATAATGCGGTTTGAGTGATGACCTTGAATTTGACCTTCAATGACGGCCTTGTAGCGCATGACACACCGGTACCCGTAAGATCACCGAAGTTAAGCAACGCTAGGCGTGGGTAATACATGGATGGGTGACCCTGTTTGTGCATTCACCTGCGCTGCTGTATGCTGTTCACCCAAACAGTATAATTGGGCACCTGGCAATAGACAGAGATGGCAATTGTGTATGCACAGTTTCCCTGCGCCAAATAATGGCTGCACATGGAGCTGTATGCCTCCCAGGAGGTTGAGTATGTGTCGGAGTGAACAGGTCTGCCGGGGATAATAATTGTGCAGTCAGAGAGACCGACTTGAGTTGGTGATCCTAGACTATAAAATGCTCATTATTATAATGACCTTGGAAGGTCAAAAACGATGAAATTTGTCTTTGGTGGCCATTTTGTCTAAATCTATTCAGACAGTTTTTCTCAAAATCATGTATAAGATTCTCTTTATGTACCTTTGTGATGTGTAATTTGATTTCGTACTATAGTCCATACAGAAAATGTGTTTCCAGCAACATTTACGAACATTTTTTGACAATCAGAGTTCAAGATCAGTGTAACAATGTATATGTTGGAAAATCAATACTCTGCGTTTCTCATGATTGCCGGTAAGCTACAGCACCCTTGGTGCTATGTTTATCTTTTTTGTTTACGGGCGAATTTTTCTGAAATTTTGTACAAAAATACTCAAAAATAATTCAAGAAGGAGGTATTTTTTAGTTTTTTGATTTTCGCATTTTTTAGGTTACCGGACCTATGGTCCGATAACCTATTGGCATGGCGTTGCGTCCGTCGTCGTCGTCGTCCACATTTTTATCTTTTTTGTTTACGGGCGAATTTCTCTGAAATTTTGCAGAAAAATACTTAAAAATAATTCAAGAAGGAGTTATTTTTTATTTTTTATATTTTCGCTTTTTCTTCAAAATGGCGGCCGTTTTCGACGAAAAATGCCTGATTTTGGACTTTGGCGGCCATTTTCTCAAAATCTGTTCAGTAACTTTTTTTTTTTTTGATACATAAGACTCCTCATATGTACTTCTATGATGTCTATAAATTTCGTTGCGCTTGAATCGCTCGAAGTATGCCATTTTGGCCCAAACTCGGCCCAAATGGGACTTTCCCATGTTAAATTCTCCTATGCTTTATAATGGGACACATTATGCCTAATATCTCACTTGATATTGAGATTAGAGACTAGGAATCAATTGTGGACATATAGGAAATGATATATGCTGAATATTCTCGTGACCTTGAATTTGACCTCTGACCTCAGTTTCAAGGTCAGAGCACAAAATGGCTTATATCTCGCTTATTATCGACTCTACAGCTTAGGAATCAATTGTGGACATATAGGAAATAATATATGCTGAATATTCTCGTGACCTTGAATTTGACCTCTGACCTCATTTTCAAGGTCAGAGCACAAAATGGCTTATATCTCGCTTATTATCCACTCTACAGCTTAGGAATCAATTGTGGACATATAGGAAATGATATATGCTGAATATTCTGATGACCTTGAATTTGACCTTCGAACTCATTTTCAAGGTCACAGGACAAAATGGCTAATATCTCGCTTGTTATCGACTTTACAGCTTAGCAATCAATTATGAACATATAGGAAATGATATATGCAGATTATTGTCATGATCTTGATTTTGACCTTTGACCTCATTTTCAAGGTCACAGGACAAAATGGCTAATATCTCACTTATTATCGATTTTACAGCTTAGGAATCAATTGTGGACATATAGGAAATGATATATGCTGAATATTCTCGTGACCTTGAATTTGACCTCTGACCTCAGTTTCAAGGTCAGAGCACAAAATGGCTTATATCTCGCTTATTATCGACTCTACAGCTTAGGAATCAATTGTGGACATATAGGAAATGATAGATGCTGAATATTCTGATGACCTTGAATTTGACCTTCGAACTCATTTTCAAGGTCACAGGACAAAATGGCTAATATCTCGCTTGTTATCGACTTTACAGCTTAGCAATCAATTATGAACATATAGGAAATGATATATGCAGATTATTGTCATGACCTGATTTTGACCTTTGACCTCATTTTCAGGGTCACAGGACAAAATGGCTAATATCTCACTTATTATCGATTTTATAGCTTAGGAATCAATTGTGGACATATAGGACATGATATATGCTGAATATTCTCGTGACCTTGAATTTGACCTCCGACCTCATTTTCAAGGTTCAAGGACAAACTGGCTCATATCTAGCTCCTCTATTGACTGTATGGCTTGGGAATCAATTGTGGACATATAGAAAATGATATACACTGAATATTTTGATGACCTTGAATTTGACCTTCGCCTTCATTTTCGTGGCCACAGCACAAAATTGCTAATATCTCTCTGATTATTGAATTTACAGCTTAGCAATCAACTGTGGACATAGTATATGCTTAATATTATATATGCTGAATAGTCTCTTGACCTTGAATTAAGGCATTTCGGCAGAAATGCCTTTATGGTTTTAGCAGAATTTTTTAGGTTACCGGACCTTTGGTCCGATAACCTATTGGCATGGCGTTGCGTCCGTCGTCCGTCCGTCCGTCCGTCCGTCCGTCCGTCCGTCCGGCGTTAACATTTTTATCTTTAAAGTTAACGATCGAATCTTTCTGAAATTTTGCACAAAAATGCCTAAAAATATTTTGAGAAGGAGGTATTTTTTTGTTTTTTGATTTTCGCATTTTTTTCAAAATGGCGGCCGTTTTTGTCGAAAAACGCTCAATTTTGGACTTTGACGGCCATTTTCTCAAAAACCGTCTGATCAGTTTTGAGTTTTTGGTTTCAAAAGATTCCCCTCATATACCTCTGTGATATGTATAAGTTTGGTTGCCCTAGATCTGCCGGTTTTCGTGTGGCGGCCATTATGAATTTTTGGCGGGTCGGCGAAAAAAATTTTTTTCGCCCCAGATCGCATTACTATCCATTTTGGGCCATTTCTAGAGCAAAAAAAAATTTTCACCCTTTGAAAAAAATTTTGGACTTAGAAAATTTTTGGCACTTTTTCCCTTCATAATGGGAGCTGTCCAGACTGTACTCATAGAACGCTTGAAGATAGAGCTTAGAAATTGGCACTTTCAAATGGGAAGTCATATATGGCGACTTGTGTGGTGACCTTGAATTTGACCTTGGATGACCTTGAAAGGTCAAAACAGCCATTTTTGGGTCGAAAAACGCTCAAATTTGCACCTGGTCTGTATTTTCTCAAAAACTCTCTGATCAGTTTTGAGATTTTTGCTTAAAAAGATTCCTCTTATATACCTCTGCGACGTGTATAAGTTTTGTTGCCCTTGAATCGCCGATCTCAGTGTGGCGGCCATTTTGAATTTTTGACGAGTCGGCGAAAAAAAATTTTTTCGCCCCAAATAACATTACTATCCATTTTGGGCCATTTCTAGGCAAAAAAAAATTTTCACCCTTTGAAAAAAATTTTGGACTTAGAAAATTTTCGGCACTTTTTTCCTTCATAATGGGAGCTGTCAGGACTGTACTCATAGAACGCTTGAAGATAGAGCTTAGAAATTGGCACTTTCAAATCGGAAGTCATATATGGCGACTTGTGTGGTGACCTTGAATTTGACCTTGGATGACCTTGAAAGGTCAAAACAGCTATTTTGGGGGCAAAAAATGCCCAGATTTGCCTTTGTAGATGAAATGCTTGCAGATAGAGCTCCTGTTTGCATTATGAACATATAGGAAGACATATATGGCACAACTAATGATGACCTTGAACTTGACGTCAGATGACCTTGAGTGCCAAATGTCTGACTTGGAATGTGTAAATTGACCTGAGCAGCCTAAACGATTCCACCCAGTTATATCTTTGTATTATGAACATATAGAATATCAAATGCCGCACACATACATGTAATGGTGATATCGAAGTTCATACGGATAACCTTGATTGGTAAATCTCAAGGTCATATGTTTACACTGCGAACCTTGATTGGTAAATCTCAAGGTCTGTTACCTGCCAATGCTGCCATGGCCAAACCAAAATTGTCCGGTAACCTATCTTAGCCTTTGGGCTAATTTTTAGGTTACCGGACCTATGGTCCGATAACCTATTGGCATGGCGTTGCGTCCGTCGTCTGTCGTCCGTCGTCCGTCGTCGTCCGTCGTCGTCCGTCGTCGTCGTCGTCGTCGTCCACATTTTTATCTTTTTTGTTTACTGGCGAATTCTTCTGAAATTTTGCACAAAAATACTTAAAAATAATTCAGGAAGGAGGTATTTTTTAGTTTTTTGATTTTCGCATTTTTTTCAAAATGGCGGTCGATTTCGACGAAAAATGCCTGATTTTGGACTTTGGTGGCCATTTTCTCAAAATCTGTTCAGTAACTTTTTTTCTTTTTGATACATAACACTCCTCATATGTACCCCTATGATGTCTATAAATTTTGTTGCGCTTGAATCGCTCAAAGTGGGCCATTTTGGCCCAAACTCGGCCCAAATGGGACTTTCCCATGTTAAATTTTCCTATGCTTTATAATGGGACACATTATGCCTAATATCTCACTTAATATTGAGATTAGAGACTAGGAATCAATTGTGGACATATAGGAAATGATATATGCTGAATATCCTCGTGACCTTGAATTTGACCTCTGACCTCAATTCAAGGTCAGAGCTTAAAATGGCTGATATCTCGCTTATTATCGACTCTACAGCTTAGCAATCAATTGTGGACATATAGGAAATGATATATGCTGAATATTCTGATGACCTTGAATTAGACCTTTGACCCCATTTTCAAGGTCACAGGACAAAATGGCTGATATCTTGCTTGTTATCGACTTTACAGCTTAGGAATCAGTTATGAACATATAGGAAATGATATATGCAGATTATTGTCATGACCTTGAAGTTGACCTTTGACCTCATTTTCAAGGTCACAGGACAAAATGGCTAATATCTCACTTATTATCGACTCTACAGCTTAGGAATCAATTGTTGACATGTAGGAAATGATATATGCTGAATATTCTGATGACCTTGAATTTGACCTTTGACCGCATTTTCAAGGTCATAGGACAAAATGGCTGATATCTCGCTTGTTATCGACTTTACAGCTTAGGAATCAGTTATGAACATATAGGAAATGATATATGCAGATTATTGTCATGACCTTGAATTTGACCTTTGACCTCATTTTCAAGGTCACAGGACAAAATGTCTAATATCTCACTTATTATCGATTTTACAGCTTAGGAATCAATTGTGGACATGTAGGAAATGATATATGCTGAATATTCTCGGACCTTGAATTTGACCTCTGACCTCATTTTCAAGGTCCAAGGACAAACTGGCTCATATCTTGCTCCTCTATTGACTGTATGGCTTGGGAATCAATTGTGGACATGATATAGAAAATGATATACACTGAATATTTTGATGACCTTGAATTTGACCTTTGCCCCTTCATTTTCAAGGCCACAGCACAAAATTGCTAATATCTCGCTGATTATTGAATTTACAGCTTAGCAATCAACTGTGGACATGATATATGCTTAATGATATATATGCTGAATATTCTCTTGACTTTGAATTCAACCAGTGACCTGGCTAACATCTAAAATATTAAACATTGTCCGGTAACCTATCTTCGGCCCTTGGCCTAATTTTTTTAGGTTACCGGACCTTTGGTCCGATAACCTATTGCCGTGGCGTTGCGTCCGTCGTCCGTCGTCCGTCCGTCCACATTTTTATCATTAAAGTTTACAGTCGAATATTTCTGAAATTTTGCACAAAAATACCTAAAAATATTTCCAGGAAAGGTTTTTTTTAGTTTTTTTATTTTCGCATTTTTTTCAAAATGGCGGCTGTTTTCGTCGAAAAATATCCAATTTTGGACTTTGACGGTTGTTTTCCCAAAATCTGTTCAGTAACTTTTTTTCTTATTGATGCATGACACTCCTCCTATGTACCCCTGTGACATGTATAAATTTCGTTGCCCTTGAATCGCTCGAAGTGGGCCATTTTGGGCCCAAACTCGGCCCAAATGGGACTTTCCCATGTTAAATTCTCCTATGCTTTATAATGGGACACATTAAGCCTAATATCTCACTTAAAATTGAAATTAGAGACTAAGAATCAATTGTGGACATATAGGAAATGATATATGCTGAATATTCTTGTGACCTTGAATTTGACCTCTGACCTCGGTTTCAAGGTCAGAGCGGCCGTTTTCGTCTAAAAATGGCCAATTTTGGACTTTGACGGTCGTTTTCTCAAAATCTGTTCAGTAACTTTTTTTCTTATTGATGCATAACATTCCTCATATGTACCCCTGTGACATGCATAAATTTCGTTGCGCTTGAATCGCTCGAAGTTTGCCATTTTGGGCCCAAACTCGGCCCAAATGGGACTTTCCCATGTTAAACACTCAGCCTAATATCTCACTTAATATTGAGATTAGAGATTAGGAGTCAATTGTGGACATATAGGAAATGATATATGCTGGATATTCTCGTGACCTTGAATTTGACCTCTGACCTCGGTTTCAAGGTCAGAGCGGCCATTTTCGTGAAAAATTGGCCAATTTTGGACTTTGTCGGTCCTTTTCTCGAAATCTGTTCAGTAACTTTTGTTTCTTATTGATGCATGACACTCCTCATATGTACCCCTCTGACATGTATAAATTTCGTTGCTTTTGAATCACTTGGAAAGGGCCAGTTTGGGCCCAAACACGGCCCAAATGGGACTTGCCATGTTAAATTCTCCTATGCTTTATAATGGGACACATTAAGCCTAATATCTCACTTAATATTGAGGTTAGAGACTAGGAATCAATTGTGGACATATAGGAAATGATATATGCCGAATATTCTTGTGACCTTGAAGTTGACCTCTGACCTCGGTTTCAAGGTCAGAGCACAAAATGGCTAACATCTCATTCATTATCGACTTTACAGCTTAGGAATCAATTGTGGACATATAGGAAATGATATATGCTGAATATTCTGATAACCTTGAATTTGACCTTTGACCTAATTTTCAAGGTCACAGGACAAAATGTCTAATATCTCACTTATTATCGATTTTACAGGTTAGCTATTAATTGTGGACATATAGGAAATGATATATGCTGAATATTCTCGTGACCTCGAATTTGACCTCTGACCTCAGTTTCAAGGTCAGAGCACAAAATGGCTAATATCTCGCTTATTATCGACTTTACAGCTTAGGAATCAATTGTGGACATATAGGAAATGATATATGCCGAATATTCTGATAACCTTGAATTTGACCTTTGACCTCATTTTCAAGGACACAGGACAATGGCTAATATCTCACTTATTATCGATTTTACAGCTTAGGGATCAATTTTGGGCATATAGGAAATGATATATGCCGAATATTCTTGTGACCTTGAAGTTGACCTCTGACCTCGGTTTCAAGGTCAGAGCACAAAATGGCTAATATCTCGTTCATTATCGACTTTACAGCTTAGGAATCAATTGTGGACATATAGGAAATGATATATGCTGAATATTCTGATAACCTTGAATTTGACCTTTGATCTCATTTTCAAGGTCACAGGACAAAATGGCTAATATCTCACTTATTATCGATTTTACAGCTTAGGGATCAATTGTGGACATATAGGAAATGATATATGCTGAATATTCTCGTGACCTCGAATTTGACCTCCGACCTCAGTTTCAAGGTCAGAGCACAAAATGGCTAATATCTCGCTTATTATCGACTTTACAGCTTAGGAATCAATTGTGGACATATAGGAAACGATATATGCCAAATATTCTGATGATGTTGATTTTGACCTTTGACCTCATTTTCAAGGTCACAGGACAAAATGGCCAATATCACACTTATTATCGATTTTACAGCTAAGGGATCAATTGTGGACATATAGAAAATGATATATTCTGAACATTGTCATGACCTTGAACTTGACCTTTGACCTCATTTTCAATGTCACAGGACAAAATGGCTAATATCTCGCTTATTATCAATTTTACAGCTTAGGAATCAATTATGAACATATAGGAAATGATATATGCTGAATATTGCTATGACCTTGAATTTGACCTTTGACCTCATTTTCAAGGTCAGAGAACGAAATGGCTAATATCTCACTTTTTGTCGACTTTACAGCCTAGCAATCAATTGTGGACATATAGAAAATGATATATTCTGAACATGGTCATGACCTTGAACTTCACCTTTGACCTAATTTTCAAGGTCACAGGACAAAATGGCTATTAGCTCGCTTATTATCGACTTCAGAGCTTAGGAATCAATTATGACGTATAGGAAATGATATAAGCTGAAATTTGCTATGACCTTGAATTCAACCTTTGACCTCATTTTCAAGGTCGCAGGACATGATGGCTAATATCTCGCTTATTATTGACTTTACAGCTTAAAAATCAGTTGTGGACATACTAGAAATGACATATGCCGAATATTATTGTGTCCTTGAATTGACCAATGACCTTATTTTCAAGGTCACGGGACAAACTACTAATATCTAAAATTTGTATTGTCCATTAACCTTTCTTAGCCCTTGGGCTAATTTTTTTTTGTATGTCACCGTTTCATACCCATCACCACTCCCGTTTTGATCTCCACTGGAACAGTGCTTTCTTGCAATCATATGCACTCAAAGTTTTGGATATACATTCCGCACAATATATAGATACAGTATGGTATTGCAACAATGAAAGACAAGTTGATACGGCAACATAATAATTATGTGTTAGTGGTGGTATTCCATATTCCAGTGGGCAAATTCAATTCATAGTTCCGACGACATCCCAACAGGCCACGCCCCCTTGGCAACCGCAGGAAAAGTCCCACAAACATACCATGTGCTTTTGCTTGAGCAAGTCGGGAATAATGTAACTTTTGCTTGCTTCTGTTTACACAATCGTTTTGTAAAATAATACACCATATTTCACATGTCTATACTCATAAGGGGATGAAGCATATATTGTAAGCTTAAATTTTTAACTTATTTGGCTTTACTTGGCCGTGAGTGCATCAGAAGTACACTATCATCCAACTTCATTCAAGAGGTTGGGCTGTTAAACACGCCGGTTTTGTTTGTGGGACTTTTACGTTTTGGCGCGTTTTTTGACGTCTTTTGATTGGGTAGTAAATATGGAAGTGGGCGGGGCTTATGTATCATCGGAACTATGAATTCTCGTGTGGCCCCGATAAGCAGTCACGGCAGTCGGCCCGCCAGCCAGAGAGTCACTGAATTGTCCAATCGGGAAGCTGTCTTGGCGGACACACCCACATGTTTATGAAATACACGTGGATATAATGATATGCAAATGATCACGTGAGCGAGTCCCGCCAATTAGCGTACTGCCCCCAAAAATTGCTGCAGGGTCAAGGTCAAAATGCCAGCCGCCAAGAGATCGTCCAACCATAGAACTCCCAACTGAGTGCGGTATTTGTGGAAATACTTGTTACGACCCAAATAAATGGTCTTTTCTATGACTCTTTCCTACTTCACTGGTAATACTTCATAAAAATATCACCACCGAAAGCTTGTTTATGGGGGAATTTAATTAAAAATGCCATTGAAGTGAAGCGAGATTTCAACGAGATTTGACTAAAAGGAACAGTCAGAAACAAACAAACAAAACTTGGCAGATTTGCGGAGCTTTTACACGGGAAAAAACTTAGTTTCCTCCTAAAATAAGTAGAAACAAATGGATACTAGATCTAGCACTTTTATCATGTTTATGATAGTTTCATATTGCCGACGAGAATTGTCAGTGCTGATTTTGATAGCAGTCACACGAGCGGCGATTCGGGGTGGGGGTGTGCCTGGGCTACTTCAGTATTTGGCAGCTGACACTACACACTGCACACTGACACAACATGTACGCTGATCTTCAAACCAACATTTGGGCAAGGAGAAACATGATCGCATTGATGAAAAAAGCTTTCATACATGTCATGAATTATTGGAAATGCAGACAAGTTACTGAAATGTCTCTGCAGTACAAATCAAAACACTGAAAAAAAATCCATAAAGAAATTTAAATATAAGCTCCAAAAAACATTGTGCCTCCTAAATCAGAAAAACATAATCAGAACCTTGAAAATCTTACACATTGGTCCCAAAAATAGTCGGGTGATTTTTAAACGTGTTCAACAAGGTAAAGCTTCTGACTTGTAGAGATTTCATGGCTGTAACGGAATAAGTAACATTAGTTTTATTGGTTAAGTCTTCTTGGCCACAATAAAAATAATTATTACAAGAAACATTTATTATTGGGTTCAACAATGTAAAGGTTCTGGGGCCCAGACGAGTCGACAGGTACCCAAATTCGGGGCGGGTCATACAATTACCTGGATCGGAATTTTGTTACTCGTATTTGAGAACAAATAAAGATATAGTTTTGAATATTTGTGATAAACACTAGTAAAATCACAAGAATGACAAGGAAATCATCAGGAAAAAAAACGATAGTTTTATGAGGTCATGACATTGTGATCTTTCTCAAACTTGAAAATACTGGTAATTACTGACGAAACAAATAATATGTGTCAAAGATCAATGTCTGGCGTTTACGTGTTACAAATTGCTTCAGTGAGTATCATTCAAATTTTGCTATATATTTGGACGGGTCGTGTCAGACGACACAGGTACCCGGTTCGGAAATTTCCGACTCACTCGGGCCCTAAAAAGTTCTATCCAGTCATGACTAACCGAATAGGTTATCATTAGTTTTACTAGTTAAGTCTATTATTGACCACAATAAAAATAGTTACATGACAAGAAAATAGTTACATGACAAATTTATTGGCCCAACAAGGTATAGATTCTGCCCAGTAGAGTTACAATATGGCCACAACATATATGTACCAAATCAAATACAATATTCAAGGGTTTTTAAATAGTTCTGTGCAAACATTTTCGAAGCTCTTCCTTTGAGGCCAGTGGCCCTTGTTATCTTTAAAGTATATGGTCCGATCTTTCTGAAATTTTGCACAAAAATACCTAAAAATATTTCCAGGAAAGGTTTTTTTTAGTTTTCAGATTTCCGCATTTTTTTCAAAATGGCGGCCATGTTCGACGAAAATTGCCTGATTTTGGACTTTGGCGGTCATTCTCTCAAAATCTGTTCAGTAACTTTTTTTCTTTTTGATACATAACACTCCTCATATGTACTCCTATGATGTCTATAAATTTTGTTGCGCTTGAATCGCTCGAAGTGGGCCATTTTGGCCCAAACTCGGCCCAAATGGGACTTTCCCATGTTAAATTCTCCTATACTTTATAATGGGTCACATTATGCCTAATATCTCACTTAATATTGAGGTTAGAGACTAGGAATCAATTGTGGACATATAGGATATGATATATGCTGAATATTCTCGTGACCTTGAATTCAACCTCTGACCTCAGTCTCAAGGTCAGAACAGCCGTTTTCGTTGAAAAATGACCAATTTTGGACTTTGATGGTCGTTTTCTCAAAATCTGTTCAGTAACTTTTGTTCTTTTTGATGCATAACACTCCTCATATGTACCTCTGTGACATGTATAAATTTCTTTGCCCTTGAATTGCTCGAAGTGGGCTATTTTTGGCCCAAACTCGGCCCAAATGGGACTTTCCAATGTTAAATTCTCCTATGCTTTATAATGGGACACATTAAGCCTAATATCTCACTTAATATTGAGATTAGAGACTAGGAATCAATTGTGGACATATAGGAAATGATATATGCTGAATATTCTCGTGACCTTGAATTTGACCTCTGACCTCGATTTCAAGGTCAGAGCACAAAATGTCTAATATCTTGCTTATTATCGACTTTACAGCTTAGGAATCAATTGTGGACATATAGGAAATGATAAATGCCGAATATTCTTGTGACCGTTAGGTGATTGGACCAGATTAGACACCGTAGTTCGAATCGTTTATTAAAATCACATAAAGAAACCCTGAAACAATGATATACATTCAATACGACTTCACATGAAATACAATACAAATATGACTTAGAACAGTAACGACAAAATAAAATAATAAATACATTACCCAGTAACATGGGGTTTTCTGTTCAGTGAGTATACTGGAGCGGCAGTTCGCTCACCAACTGTAAAATATGGTTGATAGTAGTTAATTGACAAAGCTGATGGAATTATAACAGAGGTAATACTGTCGAATATTCAATATACTCGACCAAGGTATACGATACAACTATAATAATAATGTACTGTATTACACGAATAGTAGTACACAAAAGAACATAGTGAACATACCTTGTTAGATACATGTGCTTGACCACATAAAAGTGACATTCGAAAATGTGTCTGTCCTGTCGGACGGAAAGCTGAACAATGAACGGTTGGCGCCAAACCCACCTGACGCAAGCGGTATCACTCAACGCCAGAGAAAAACAAGTACGGACCGTGAGCAATACTCAGGTCGACGAAAAACTCCCGAGCATATGTCAAACAAATTAAGGACATATGATGTCAAATGCCGAAGCAATAAATAAATAAATGGATAGATAGACCATCGGTAAGACATCAGATTCCACACTGCTACATTCTGATGACCTTGAATTTGACCTTTGACCTCATTTTCAAGGTCACAGGACATAATGGCTAATATCTCGCTTATTATTGACTTTACAGCTTAGGAATCAATTGTGGACATACTAGAAATGACTTATGCCAAATATTATTCGTGTCCTCGAATTGACCAATGACCTTATTTTCAAGGTCACGGGACAAAATACTAATATCTAAAATATATATTGTCCGGTAACCTTTCTTAGCCCTTGGGCTAATTTTTGTTTACGGGCGAATTTTTCTGAAATTTTGCACAAAAATACCTAAAAATAATTCAAGAAGGAGGTATTTTTTAGTTTTTTGATTTTCGCATTTTTAGGTTACCGGACCTATGGTCCGATAACCTATTGGCATGGCGTTGCGTCCGTCGTCCGTCGTCGTCCGTCGTCGTCGTCGTTAACATTTTTATCTTTTTTGTTTACAGGCGAATATTTCTGAAATTTTGCACAAAAATACTTAAAAATAATTCAAGAAGGAGGTATTTTTTAGTTTTTTGATTTTCGCATTTTTTTCAAAATGGCGGCCGTTTTCGACGAAAAATGCCTGATTTTGGACTTTGGCGGCCATTTTCTCAAAATCTGTTCAGTAACTTTTTTTCTTTTTGATAAATAACACTCCTCATATGTACTGCTATGATGTCTATAAATTTCGTTGCGCTTGAATCGCTCGAAGTGGGCCATTTTGGCCCAAACTCGGCTCAAATGGGACTTTCCCATGTTAAATTCTCCTATGCTTTATAATGGGACACATTATGCCTAATATCTCACTTGATATTGAGATTAGAGACTAGGAGTCAATTGTGGACCTATAGGAAATGATATATGCTGAATATTCTCGTGACCTTGAATTTGACCTCTGACCTCACTTTCAAGGTCAGAGCACAAAATGGCTTATATCTCGCTTATTATCGACTCTACAGCTTAGGAATCAATTGTGGACATATAGGAAATGATATATTCTGAATATTCTCGTGACCTTGAATTTGACCTCTGACCTCAGTTTCAAGGTCAGAGCACAAAATGGCTTATATCTCGCTTATTATCAACTCTACAGCTTAGGAATCAATTGTGGACATATAGGAAATGATATATGCTGAATATTCTGATGACCTTGAATTTGACCTTCGACCTCATTTTCAAGGTCACAGGACAAAATGGCTAATATCTCGCTTGTTATCGACTTTACAGCTTAGCAATCAATTATGAACATATAGGAAATGATATATGCAGATTATTGTCATGACCTTGAATTTGACCTTTGACCTCATTTTCAAGGTCACAGGACAAAATGGCTAATATCTCACTTATTATCGATTTTACAGCTTAGGAATCAATTGTGCACATATAGGATATGATATATGCTGAATATTCTCGTGACCTTGAATTTGACCTCTGACCTCATTTCTAAGGTCCAAGGACAAACTGGCTCATATCTTGCTCCTCTAATGACTGTATGGCTTGGGAATCAATTGTGGACATGATATACATGATATAGAAAATGATATACACTGAATATTTTGATGACCTTGAATTTGACCTTTGCCCCTTCATTTTCAAGGCTACAGCATAAAATTGCTAATCTCTCTCTGATTATTGAACTTACAGCTTAGCAATCAACTGTGGACATGATATATGCTTAATGTTATATATGCTGAATATTCTCTTGACCTTGAATTCAACCAGTGACCTGGCTAATACCTAAAATATTAAACATTGTCCGGTAACCTATCTTTGGCCCTTGGCCTAATTTTTTCAAAATGGCGGCCATTTTCGACGAAAAATGCCTGATTTTGGACTTTGGCGGCCATTTTCTCGAAATCTGTTCAGTAACTTTTTTTCTTTCTGATACATAAGACTCTTCATATGTACTCCTATGATGTCTATAAATTTCGTTGCGCTTGAATCGCTCGAAGTGGGCCATTTTGGCCCAAACTCGGCCCAAATGGGACTTTCCCATGTTAAATTCTCCTATGCTTTATAATGGGACACATTATGCCTAATATCTCACTTAATATTGAGATTAGAGACTAGGAATCAATTGTGGACATATAGGAAATGATATATGCTGAATATTGTCGTGACCTTGAATTTGACCTCTGACCTCAGTTTCAAGGTCAGAGCACAAAATGGCTTATATCTGGCTTATTATTGACTCTACAGCTTAGGAATCAATTGTGGACATATAGAAAATAATATATGCTGAATATTCTCGTGACCTTGAATTTGACCTCTGACCTCAGTTTCAAGGTCAGAGCACAAAATGGCTTATATCTCGCTTATTATCGACTCTACAGCTTAGGAATCAATTGTGGACATATAGGAAATGATATATGCTGAATATTCTGATGACCTTGAATTTGACCTTCGACCTCATGTTCAAGGTCACAGGACAAAATGGCTAATATCTCGCATGTTATCGACTTTACAGCTTAGCAATCAATTATGAACATATAGGAAATCATATATGCAGATTATTGTCATGACCTTGAATTTGACCTTTGACTTCATTTTCAAGGTCACAGGACAAACAGGCAAATATCTTACTTATTATCGATTTTACAGCTCAGGAATCGATTGTGGACATATAGGAAATGATATATGCTGAATATTCTCGTGACCTTGAATTTGACCTCTGACCTCATTGTATGGCTTGGGAATCAATTGTGAACATGATATAGAAAATGATCTACATTGAATATTTTGATGACCTTAAATTTGACCTTTGCCCCTTCATTTTCAAGGCCACAGCACAAAATTGCTAATATCTCTGTGATTATTGAATTTACAGCTTAGCAATCAACTGTGGACATGATATATACTTAATGTTATATATGCTGAATATTCTCTTGACCTTGAATTCAACCAGTGACCTGGCTAACATCTAAAATATTAAACATTGTCCGGTAACCTATCTTCGGCCCTTGGCCTAATTTTTTTGATCCGGGTCCGAGGTCCGTGAGGTCCTTGAGGATGAAATCGAGGCTGATCTTGAAACTTGGTTTCCGGACGATAACTCGAAAAATATTCAGGCAATAGTTGCAGAATTTTGCACGGAGGTTTATATATCAACAGGGAAGAACCCTATTGATTTTGGGATCGATACGTCAAACGACCTTTGACCTAGAGGTCGAAATAATTTTTTGCTGAGTCATCCTTGAGGCATCCTGCATATCTCGGAAACGGTGCGTCGTGGAAAAATATTTACGCAATAGTTGCAGAACTCTTCATGAAGGTTCATATGCCACCAGGGAAGAACCCTATTGATTTTGGGATCGATCCGTCAAACGACCTTTGACCTAGAGGTCGAAATAATTTTTTGCTGATTCATCCTTGAGGCTTCCTGCATATCTCAGAAACCGTGCATCGTAGAGCGAAACGGACGTTATTTTCGGACTCGTCGCCCTAGACGAACTCTCTAGGGTGTATTATTTTTTTTGATCCGGCTCCGAGGTCCGTGAGGTCCTTGAGGATGAAATCGAGGCTGATCTTGAAACTTGGTTTCCGGACGATAACTCGAAAAATAGAGCGAAACGGACGTTATTTTCGGACTCGTCGTCCTAGACAAACATGTCTAAGGGGTATTATTGATGAACTTTGACCTTGACCCAAAATTTTTTTGCCGAGTCGGCATTTTTCGTTTTCGTCGATATCTCGGAAACGGTGCGTCGTAGAGCGAAACGGACGTTATTTTCGGACTCGTCGTCCTAGACAAACATGTCTAAGGGGTATTATTGATGAACTTTGACCTTGACCCAAAATTTTTTTGCCGAGTCGGCATTTTTCGTTTTCGTCGATATCTCGGAAACGGTGCGTCGTAGAGCGAAACGGACGTTATTTTCGGACTCGTCGTCCTAGACAAACATGTCTAAGGGGTATTATTGATGAACTTTGACCTTGACCCAAAATTTTTTTGCCGAGTCGGCATTTTTCGTTTTCGTCGATATCTCGGAAACGGTGCTTCGTAGAGCGAAACGGACGTTATTTTCGGACTCGTCGCCCTAGACAAACATGACTAATGGGTATTATGGATGAACTTTCACCTTGACCCCAAAATATTTTTGCCGAGTCGGCATTTTTCGTTTTCGTCGATATCTCGGAAACGGTGCGTCGTAGAGCGAAACGGATGTTATTTTCGGACTCGTCGCCCTAGACAAACATGTCTTAAGGGTATTATGGATGAACTTTCACCTTGACACGATATTTTTTTGCCGAGTCGGCATTTTTCGTTCTCGTCGATATCTCGGAAACGGTGTGTCGTAGAGCGAAACGGACATTATTTTCGGACTCGTCGCCCTAGACAAACATGTCTAATTTTAATGGTAAATTTTTTTGCGGAGTCGACATTTTTCATTTTCGTCGATATCTAGTATATACTATAAATTAATCATCACACCGAAATGCCTCCAAGGCATCTTTAGGCCTTGACGTCTAGTTTACCCAGTGACCTGGCTAACATCTAAAATATTAAACATTGTCCGGTAACCTATCTTTGGCCCTTGGCCTAATTTTTAGGTTATCGGAAGAGAGCTCCAATGTTAAGGGATAGGTGTTCATTTGGGACCGGGAAAAACTGTTCACTAATACGAGTTGTTCATTGATCGGAGGTGTTCACTGATGTATACAGATTATTCTCATGACCTTGAATTTCAAGGGTCTCAGGACAAAATGACTAATATCTCCCTTATTCTCGATTTTATAGCTTAGGAATCAATTGTGAACAGAAAATGATATATGCTGAATATGACCTTTGACCTCATTTTCAAGGTCACATGACAAAATGGCTAATATCTCGCTCATTATCGACTTTACAGCTTAGGAATCAACTTTACGGCTTAGGAATCCATAGTGAACATATGGAAAATGATATATGCTGAATATATTGGTGACTGAGTTCAACCTTTGTCCTCAGGAATCAACTGCGAGCAGGAAATGATATATGCTGAATATTCTCGTGACCTGACTTGACCAATGACCTGATTTTCAAGTTTCCTTTGACCTGATTTTCAAGGTGACAGGACAAAATGGCTAATATCTCGCTCATAGTGTGGGAAACAATGATGGACATAAAGGAAATGTTATACGCCAAATATTTTGATGACCTTGAATAGGACAAAATTTGCTAATATCTCTGTGATTATTGAATTTACAGCTTAGCAATCAACTGTGGACATGATATATGCTTAATATTATATATGCTGAATATTTTCTTGACCTTGAATTAAACCAGTGGCCTGGATCACATCTAAAATATTAAACATACAATGTATATTGTCCGGTAACCTATCTTTGGCCTTTGGCCTAATTTTTGGACTCGTCGCCCTAGACAAACATGTCTAAGGGGTATTATTAATGAACTTTGACTTTGACCCGCAATTTTTTTGCCGAGTCGGCATTTCTCGTTTTCGTCGATATCTCGGAAACGGTGCGTCGTAGAGCGAAACAGACGTCATTTTTGGACTCCTGGACCTAGACAAACATGTCTCAGGGGTATTATGGATGAACTTTGACCTTGACCCGGAATTTTTTTGCCGAGTCGGCATTTCTCGTTTCCGTCGATATCTCTGATGGGTATTATGGATGAACTTCAACCTTGACCCGAAATTTTTTGCCGACTCAGCATTTTTCATTTTCGTCGTTATCTCGGAAACGATGCGTCGAAGAGGGAAACGGGCGTTATTATGGATGAACTTTGACTTTGACCCAAAAATTTTTACCGAGTCGGCATTTTTCGTTTTCATCGATATCTCAGAAACGGTGTGTCATAGAGCGAAACGGACATCATTTTTGGACTCGCCGACCTAGACAAACATGTTTTAGATACGATATCTTCGCAAGTGTAAATCTGTGGAATGTTTTGCATGTCTTTGACAGGTTGGTGATCAGATCATTGAGATTAACGGGTACAACACAAATGACATGACTCACGCCGGTGCTATTGAGCTCATCTCCAGTGGAGGCTCAACTGTCAAACTTCTCGTCAAACGAACCAGCAAATCGACTCCAGGTAGGGCTCCTCCAACTCAGCACTTGGCAAACGAATATCTTAAGTGTTGTTATATCTTGAACATGTAATTCTCATGCAAATTTTTAGGTTACCGGACCTGTGGTCCAATAAGCTATTGGCATGGTGTTGTGTCTGGCGGCTGGCCGTCCGTCGTGAACAATTTTATCTTTAACCCTCTTATTACTACCTTCCTGGGGGGGAAGTGGACTGGCAGTACATATCAGATATAATTCATTATAGTTTTATAACTATTTCACCAAAGAACCCCAAAGTTCACATACCCATAGTTAACAACTGACCCTTCAATTTGCACATTAGAACTGCATGGCAATGGTTGCCATGGCAACCGTTCCATAGCAACCAATAGCTGATTTGCCAAAATAATATCATATTTATATTATTGAACACTCAGAGATGGGCAAATGAAGTACAATGGAACAGCAGTGATGTGAATTACTAGAAAGAGGGTCACTGGCAATGATTGGTATAGTTTGGTGAAAACAAAACTATAGATATGTTGTGTGCAGCGCATGTTTGTGACACAAACAGTGTAATCTTGATTATCTTCCTGGGAACAAATTGAAACTTGGGAACCATGCAAAATACAACCTATTATAATTTGTGTATTTATTTTTCTCAGAAAACTCCATGTTCACATAGACATAGTATACACTTGAACCTTCGAATTGCACACAAAACATTGTCTGGCATCAGTTGCCATGGAAACCATTCCATAGCAACCATACAATTTTTGTCAAAATAACATAGTATTTAGACTATTTGAACCTATGGGATAAGCAAAATGATTAGAATGGAATAGCAGTGTTGTTAGTATCTAATATAATTGTCACCATCAAGGACTAATATAGTTTTCCTGGGAAAAAAACACATACATATTAGGTTACCGGACCTATGGTCCGTAACCTATTGGCATGGCGATGCGTCCGTCGTCGTCGTCGTCCGTCGTCCGTCGTCGTCGTCGTCCGTCAACAATTTTATCTTTAAAGTTTACGATCAAATTTTTCTGAAATTTTGCACAAAAATGCCTAAAAATATTTCGAGAGGGAGGTATTTTTTAGTTTTTTGATTTTCGCTTTTTTTTCAAAATGGCAGTCGTTTTCGTCGAAAAACGGTCAATTTTGGATTTTGGCGGCCATTTTCTCAAAATCTGTTCAGTAACTTTTTTTTTTATTGATGCATAACACTCCTCATATGTACCCCTGTGACATGTATAAATTTCGTTGCCCTTGAATCGCTCGAAGTGGGCCATTTTGGGCCCAAACTCGGCCCAAATGGGACTTTCCCATGTTAAATTCTCCTATGCTTTATAATATTACACATTAAAGCCTAATATCTCACTTAAAGGTAGGGTTTACCCTGCGGTTTTTAGGTTACCGGACCTATGGTCCGATAACCTATTGGCATGGCGTTGCGTCCGGCGTCCGTCGTCCGTCGTCCGTCCGGCGTCCGTCCGTTCACATTTTTATCTTTAAAGTATATGGTCCGATCTTTCTGAAATTTTGCACAAAAATACTTAAAAATATTTCCAGGAAAGTTTTTTTTTAGTTTTCTGATTTCCGCATTTTTTTCAAAATGGCGGCCATTTTCGACGAAAAATGCCTGATTTTGGACTTTGGCGGCCATTCTCTCAAAATCTGTTCAGTAACTTTTTTTCTTTTTGATACATAACACTCCTCATATGTACTTCTATGATGTCTATAAATTTCGTTGCGCTTGAATCGCTCGAAGTGGGCCATTTTGGCCCAAACTCGGCCCAAATGGGACTTTCCCATGTTAAATTCTCCTATGCTTTATAATGGGACACATTATGCCTAATATCTCACTTAATATTGAGATTAGAGACTAGGAATCAATTGTGGACATATAGGAAATGATATATGCTGAATATTCTCGTGATCTTGAATTCGACCTCTGACCTCAGTCTCAAGGTCAGAGCGGCCGTTTTCTTTAAAAAATGACCAATTTTCGATTTTGACGGTCGTTTTCTCAAAATCTGTTCTGTAACTTTTGTTCTTGTTGATGCATAACACTCCTCATATGTACCCCTGTGACATGTATAAATTTCGTTGCCCTTGAATCGCTCGAAGTGGGCTACTTTGGGCCCAAACTCCACCCAAATGGGACTTTCCCATGTTAAATTCTCCTATGCTTTATAATGGGACACATTAAGCTTAATATCTCACGTAATATTGAGATTAGAGACTAGGAATCAATTGTGGACATATAGGAAATGATATATGCTGAATATTCTTGTGACCTTGAATTTGACCTCTGACCTCGGTTTCAAGGTCAGAGCACAAAATGTCTAATATCTTGCTTATTATCAACTTTACAGCCTAGGAATCAATTGTGGACATATAGGAAATGATACATGCCGAATAATCTGATGACCTTGAATTTGACGTTTGACCTCATTTTCAAGGTCACAGAACAAAATGGCTAATATCTCACTTATTATCGATTTTACAGCTTAGGGATCAATTGTGGACATATAGGAAATGATATATGCTGAATATTCTCGTGACCTTGAATTTGACCTCTGACCTCGGTTTCAAGGTCAGAGCACAAAATGTCTAATACCTCGCTTATTATCAACTTTACAGCCTAGGAATCAATTGTTGACATATGGGAAATGATACATGCCGAATAATCTGATGACCTTGAATTTGACGTTTGACCTCATTTTCAAGGTTACAGAACAAAATGGCTAATATCTCACTTATTATCGATTTTACAGCTTAAGGATCAATTGTGGACATAAAGGAAATGATATATGCTGAATATTCCCGTGACCTTGAATTTGACCTCTGACTTCAGTTTCAAGGTCAGAGCACAAAATGGCTAATATCTCGCCTATTATTGACTTTACAGCTTAGGAATCAATTGTGGACATATAGGAAATGATATATGCCGAATATTCTAATGACCTTGAATTTGACCTTTGACCTCATTTTCAAGGTCACAGGAAAAGTGGCTAATATCTCGCTTCTTATCGACTTTACAGCTTGAGAATCAATTATGAACATATAGGAAATGATATATGCAGATTATTGCCTTGACATTGAATTTGACCTTTGACCTCATTTTCAGGATCAGTTTAGGAATCAATTATGAACATATAGGAAATGATATAAGCTGAATATTGCTATGACCTTGAATTCGACCTTTGACCTCATTTTCAAGGTGACAGGACATGATGGCTAATATCTCGCTTATTATTGACTTTACAGCTTAGGAATCAATTGTGGACATACTAGAAATGACATATGCCGAATATTATCATGTCCTTGAATTAACCAATGACCTTATTTTCAAGGTCACAGGACAAAATACTAATATCTAAAATATATATTGTCCGGTAACCTTTCTTAGCCCTTGGGCTAATTTTTGCAATAAATATGCAGTATATAACCTGATATCAACATCTACCAAGTCTCGACTGTTGATGACCACGTATAATCAATAAATCAAACATTTTATATCGTTGTCCAATGCGAGCACATGAACCATGGGCGCCGCCATCTTGATGACGCAAACTCATGCAAACAGAACAGGAAGTGAGGAGACGTGCCATGCACGAATTGACCCCGAATTCCAAGCAGTCGTAATTATGTTTTGACAGCTGACAAATTAGACACATGCAATTAGCCAGAGTTATGAAATCACTCAAGAAGGGGCTAAATCCATTGATTTTCCTTTGTAAAACGCGCGCACGTATATTCTGCAAGTTGAGATTAGCAGTCAGATCCCTGCCCATGCCGAGACATTTGCTCATGTTGCAGATACAGGTTCCATTTCCCAGACATCAATCAACCCATTCATTGCAAAAACGACATCTACCGGTATATTCAACGTGAGTTTGGTGCCGAGGAATCCAGTATCACATTGTTTAGCGCGTTTGGTGATCTGATCAAAATTCCTTGGCTTTGACTTTGTGCATGCCAAACTCCAAATGATATACTCATAATACTGTACTTATCCCCAGTTCATCCATGTGACTGAGCGAACTGAATTCCCAAATCAAAAGGTCTTTTAGATTATAATAGGTGACACAGGAAGACAGCCATGCAGCTATGTGCCACCTAGGGGTAGCATGTTCTTTGATTCGTTTGTATATATATTTATGTATCTGGATTGCTATCCGAATAAATTTCGGATATCGTAAAATGACAGCGAAGTTTACTCGAAATAGTAATAAATGGCCAACACCCTGCCTACTAAAATCTACTTTATCGCAAGTTTGAATACATATTCCAAAAATTATGTCGATGATGATAATTCTCAAGAATTCAATTTCCAAAAATTCTTGATGGTTCAAAATTGATTTGTTTTTAGTGACAATAATGACATACAACTTTAGTGTATCATGATGTTTAATAATATTTTTCACAAACACTGTAACAAGACCCTGTTGCCTGGTTACTACCACAATGTACTAGTAAATTAGTAATCACTGTCCAGACACCCCAAGGCACAACATATTCATTTACACTTCAATTCTGACTAGAAGTCTATATACAAGATTGGACAAGCACAGCAATTTATAATGAAACAAGTAACATTAGGAACATTTGGTTATATAACTCCACATTCACTCCTCCCCCCCCCCCCCCCGGTAAAAAAAAGCGTAAGATATGAAACAAGAGTAGCAGCCTATAATAGTAAGAATATATTCAACATTTAATATGAGCTAAAATTATGTACAAACAGACACACATCATAACAAATAAATGCTGTGCTATTGTACTGTGTTGGTATAATAACCATCAGGCACATAACATATTTATGTATATATTGAATCTTAAATTCCATCTCAGAATCCATATACATTAGACAAGATTGGACAGCACAGTAATTTATAACAAAATTGGTTACATTCCGAAAATTTAAATGTGTCTTGCATAACCCCTGTTTTTAAAAAAACCTGGTTACAGTGTAACTCCCCAGGTAAAAAAAACAAGCGTGGGATATGAACCAAGACTAGCAGCCAGTCAGAACAGCAGCATTTGAAATGAGCTGAATTCATGTACTATTAGACACACATTTATCAGAACCAGACCAACCACGAATGCTTGAAGATTGGTTCATTTGTAAACTAGGATATGTTACAAGATTTAACACAGAGAACGCTGGAGTCGAGAAGACCCGACTACATGTTTGTCTGCGACGCATCACAAAGTTAAAATCAATTTGAGTACATCATGTAACACTGAGCAATAAACAATGACAATAGTAAATAATGGAGGACACAAGTAAGACAACATGAAAACGCACTTAGTGACTCCACGGATAAAGCAAACCAATTGTGTAAATGCAGGTAAATGTTTGGTATGTGGAATGTCAGATTATCTTGCACATATTAACCAATTTTTTGCAATCGAAGACACAGCTACAAAGTCAGCATTGAATCAAATGGATCAGAAAGAAAATGGAAGCATAGGTGCAAGTCTACAAAATGTCATTTGTCCAGTGTCCATCATAACATTGATAAGACTAAGCCAGACATCATTGCGGTGCCTCGTTTCTCATGTTTCTGGATAGGTTTCCCGCATCCACTTCGCAATTGTCTTGTGGCGATCAGTGATCAGTTCTGCCACCACCAAGTCGTTTGCTGACAGGCAGTCCATCGCTCGCTTCAGACCCTCCAGTTCGCACCTTGCCGAGTTTTGAACTTCATTGCTCTGTAATTGGAAAAAAAATTTCAGATTACACATCTTCTAATCTTTATGCACAAGTCACTGAAATGGTGTTGGAGATTTATGGTGATCAATGTTTCTTCCAATAGAAATGAAATATACAGAGAAATTTCATGCAAAAAATTGACGTCAAGGCCTAAAGGCCTTGGAGGCATTTCAGGGTGAAGCATAAAAAAAACAAAATATGACGAAGCTCCCAATGAGACCTATAAGACATTTATGCAATTACATCTATGTGAAGGACAAACTTGATACCCCCAAAAACTATCTGTCTAATGTCTGGTTTGCTCTAGGTCACAGTTTCCGTGATATCGATGAAATCGAAAAATGCCGACTCAGCGAAAAAAATTCAGGTCAAGGTCAAAGGTCATCTCTAACACCATTAAGACATGTTTGACTTATTGTTTGTCGAGGGCGACGAGTCCGAAAATAACATGCGTTTCACTCTACGACGCACCGTTTCCGAGATATCGACGAAAATGAAAAATGTCGACTCGGGTAAAAAATTTCAGATCAAGGTCAAAGGTCACCCCATACTATTAAGACATGTTTGTCTAGGGCGATTGGTATGAAAATAACGTCCTTTTCGCTCTACGAGGCACCGTTTCCGAGATATCGATGAAGCTCTTTGACAACCCCTTAGACATATTTGCCTAGCACATGTATGACGATTCCGAAAATAATGTACGTTTCGAGATATGTATGAGAGCCTCAAGGATGACTCAGCTAAAACTATTTCAAGCCCTAGGTCAAAAGTCGTTTGACGGATCGGCCTCAAAATCAATAGGCTTCTTCCCTGGTGATATATGAACCTCCATGCAAAGTTCCGCAGTCATTGCCATAGAACTTTTTGAGTTATCGTGCGGAAACCAGAAACATATATTTCATCCCCATGGACCCAGCTCAAAAACAATATGCTCCTTCTCTTCTACACAACATTTCTGATCAGCGGTGAAAATTCAGCGGAGATACATCGAGGCAAACTGAAGTTATCGTGCGGAAACTAAAATGTGGGAAAAAAAACTAATAATTTGACAAAAACATAAAGGCATTTCTGTTGAAATGCCTTAATAAGACAGTGTATGTATTATTGCACCAGAAATATACTACTGTAAGATATTACACCTAAACAAGCTGGAAATCTAGTACATTGTTGACGCTGCACGCCATCACAGTGTGAGAGCCGTATTTCACCGCGTAACCAGGGGAGTCGTTTCGGCCATCTCCTGCGATGTGCAGTGGTTCATCTCGCTCCTTCAGTTGTGTGATCATGGACTGCTGCTCGTCTTGCCACTGTTGCAGAAATGTTGCTTCAAGGTAGCGAGACTAGGAATATGCAAAACAAATTTTGTCATCAACAACAGTAATATAGAGAGAGTTGGTAATCATGTCCGAAAGTAGCCACAATTGCACTTCTGTAAAATTAGGGATGACGATGTTTATACGAAACATAAGAAATCCTTATAGACTGAAATTATTAATATATTTTCTACATGTGCAACATTGCACTAAACCAACACATTTTGCTCTTATCTTAATACATGCACTAGTTCACATGTTATCGGAAAAATATATTTATAACATGTACATGCCCGGAAAAGAAAAATAATTGAGGATTCATTTTGAGTGAATAGAATAAATGATACCATCATGAAATATGCTATACACATACTTGCTCAACTTTGATGCATGTTTCCAACTTGTTCACAATGATGAGGTCTGCTTGGCACTTGCATTCCACACATGTTGCAAAAGATCAAGAATTCTTTCGGATGCTGGGGAGGCCGCTCTCCAACTTTCCTGGAACAAAAGTAAGTTACATGATTATCTGGATGAAATATTTGTATAACATTGTATCAAAGGACATGATAACTCTGTGAGAACCTATATTGGGCATTTTGGCTTCAGACTAATGTATACTCACAATGAATAATTGTATCCCCCGAACAAAGTTCGGCGGATACTATGGATTTACGATCGTCGCGCCGCCGCCGCCGCGTCCGCGTCCGCGTCCGCAGACACTTTCTTGTGAACGCGCTGCAGCTTGCAAATATGAACCGATTTTGATAATATTTCATATGGACATGTCTCATGGTGAGATCTGGACACCTATCGATTTTGGTTGCCATAGCAACCAAAATAGCCGATTGGCGTAACATTTTGTGCTCAAATTAGCCTGTTTAACACACATGGGTTGTGAACGCTCTACGGGTGGGAGTTTTCAATGAATGATGATGAAATCGCACAGGCTCAATGAGAAAGACCATCACACGAAACCTATTGTTTTTCAGAATGATC
Organism: Terebella lapidaria; assembly: GCA_949152475.1. Taxonomy (NCBI): domain Eukaryota; kingdom Metazoa; phylum Annelida; class Polychaeta; order Terebellida; family Terebellidae; genus Terebella; species Terebella lapidaria. The sequence continues at coordinate 49,870,344 of OX424555.1, read as the reverse complement.
GAATAAATATTAATAAGTTTGAGAGGTTAACTTATTACGACAATTAAAATACCTACTTTGACATGTGTGATCACTCCAATAACCTGTACAATGAAAGCAAATTGCACTGGATTCTTGTTCAGAATACAGAACTGATGTTTTTGGTGAAAACAGAACAATATTACGGAATAAGTTAACATTGGTTTTACTAGTTAAGTCTATTATTGACCACAATAAAAATAGTTAAGATGAGAAACATTTATTATTGAGCTCTACAAGGTAAAGGTTTTGTCCAGTAGAGATTTCACAGGTGTAACCGAATAAGTTAACATTATTTTCACTAGTTAAGTCTATTATTGACCACAATAAAAATAGTTAAGACAAGAAACATTTATTATTGGGCTCAACAAGGTAAAGCTTCTGTGCAGTAGAGCTTTCATGGCTGTAGCCGAATAAGTTAACATCATTTTTACTAGTTAAGTCTATTATTGACCTCAAGAAAAATAGTTAAGACAAGAAACATTTATTATTGAGCTCAACAATTTAAAAGTTTTGTCCAGTAGAGATTTCATGGGTGTAACCGGATAAGTTAACATTATTTTTACCATTAAATTCAATTTTTACTTTGAATTTCAACTTGAAACCAAGTTTGGCACATATTATGAATTAAAATATAATTTATGGTGAAAAAATCGATCTGGCTCCAATTTCGTCATCGTGAAATGCAGTTTTGGTAAACTTTTACTTGAATTTCAGCTTGAAACCAAGTTTGGCACATAATTATTATGAATTAAAATTTAAATTATGGTGAAAAGTTTGATCTGGCTCCTATTTCGTCATCTTGAAATGTAGTTCTGGTCAACTTTTACTTTGAATTTCAACTTGGAACCAAGTTTGGTATATAGTATGAGTTGAAATATAACTTATGGTGAAAAGTTCGATCTGGCTCCAATTTAGTCATCTTGAAATGCAGTTTTTGTCAACTTTTGCTTGAATTTCAACTTGGAACCAAGTTTGTCAAATATTCTGAGTTGAAGTATAACTTTAGGTGAAAACTTTTATCTGGCTGTAATTTTGTTATTTTATCGAACATGTCGAAATGGAAATTCGTATGCAGTGATTTTAGTGGTGATCTTGAATTCGACCTTCAATAAGCTTGAAAGGTTTCACACTCACAATGTACATCAGTGATATATTTGGGGCAACAGGGATGATAGGGCTACGGGGGATACACCCAAGCGGTCGTAGGCGACCGGAAGCGTCTAGTTGTAGTTGACTTCAATGTCAGAATTTTCTTCGATTGAATCAGTGTGGTCATCACAGTCCTCAGCCAGTTCCCACAACGCATCCTCAGGGTCAAATCCAGCTTCACTCATGTCGTCAGGCTCCTTGTTAGACTCACTATCTGCCACCTGCTCCATCGGTGCTTCAGTTGCCTTCTGGAGTACACAAGGAATAATACACGATTTAACATTATTAGGCCAGGAATACATGTAATACAAAATTACGTTGTAAACCACCTACAAACAGATGTCCCCCCTCAAATAGCAATGTTTTCACTCATACAGGACTCCCCTCAATGAAGACGTCCCCTCAACAAAGACGTTATTTGGAAAAGTTTAACATTTTCATGTAGATGAACACCTGTAGAAAAACTTCTTCTCAGATAAAACCTTGATTTTGTTGCCAGGAGGTAAGATCAATGGGTCTGAATGGGACCACTGTATATAGCAAGAATTTCAAGGTAACACACGAGGACAAAAGTAGCTGTATTATGAACACTCCACCGTTAGAACACACCACTGTTAGCAGCTCCAACGGTGGGAGGTTGGCAAGGTTCGCCTGACAACTCCTCGATGCGCTGTTGTTGTTCTGGACGGGTGGGGCAGTTTGGACACCTGATGGATGAAATTTCAATATCTAGGCCATGCAAAATAATATATTTTTTCAAGGTAAACTTCAGATTGTTCAACATCAAAATTATGAGCGTTTAAGGGGAAAATTGAAAATATCCCACCATCATTGCTGTAATGGAAAATAAGATCTTATTACCAGTGGAACCAATTCACACATGACTTCAGCTATGTCTACTCACCTTTCGATGACATGAGTGGGTGCCAATCGTACTGTGGAGGACCCACCAAGACAGGATCTCTCGATTCTTCAACGCTTTCCTCAGTCACTGATAGAGGTGGTTCAATAACCTGTTTAGGCCCTTTGATCTCCTGAAGGGTCGGTGGATACACAAATACATGTAACAAACATCCAAACTGTTCACACTTAACATATGTTAATTTTTTTCCCAATCTTTGAATAGGATTAAATTATCACGAACACATATAGAGATTTGGAAACTGATAATTAGATTGTAAAGTTGATTAACTAACATATTTTTCTGAATAAAAGTGAGAACATATTTTTGTTGAAGATTTACCCGCGCTGGATCCATCTTGACAACATCTTGACTCCTCGACTCGGCAAATGTCTCCGTGGTCTTGAAGACATTCTCGGAATAGCTGGGACCTGATTAAGTACAAATGACAGTACCATGACAAAATATCAGTACCATGAATCATGATATACCCGAAGCAGGCAAACACCCGTGCAAATAGTTGTATAGATACATTACACCATATTCATAACAATCACAGGTACATACCAGTCTTCGATTTCCTCGGCCTCAGAAGCACATTGTTCAGCTTTTCGTTTGAGGGCTGTACCGTGGGAAAAGCTCCTTGCTTCAACCGTAGTAGTTTCACAACACCTGCAACAAAACATGGTTCAAATCTTTTCGATGGTTCAAATGTTGACACACACAATTATAAGATGTGCATGTCAGTATGACTGATCATCAGAGATAAGCATCTGATACATTTCACTAGTCTACTGGATCTACCAGAATAGGAATGTCCATATTTGGCACCAATTAACATATCAGGCTTAGCCTTCATTCACACAAAATCAAAATATAGTCTACATTGGTGACAATATTCAGCTTAAATTGCTGAAAAACCCTTGCCAATTTTGCAATTTTGCTGGCTGAAATTTGCAAATCAATGATTTCCATACAACCACTAACATGCTAAACTCCCAACTGAGTGCAGAAATGTTACATTTTTCATCAACAACTATCAAAAGGATAAAACAGCTTTAAAAAAATATCACTGTTCGTGAATTCAGCGTTGCGGCAAAATTAAAGTGAAGTTCGTCCATCAGTGGAACGCGCTTTTTGGCCGTAGTTTCGTTTTGGATGATCGGATCAACTTGAAATTTTGTGTTCGTCCATTGGGTATCATGCCGTAATTTTTCACTAATGTCAGAATTCTATCTAAAAAATTTAAAAAGTTGGCAATCTAACCCAATGCTAAATTTCAGTCGGAAATGTGATCAAGTAAATTTCATCAAATTCGAGGCTTTTATCGTGTTTATGCCCATACAGAATGAACCTACAATGTATTGTGTTGATTTAGAGTCGGAAGGCATAGTCAGTTTATATTGAGTTAATATGTGTATTCTGAAGTAATATATAACTCGTACATCGAATAAAAATTGTTGTTTTTTGTGCAGACTTTGAAATTCCATGTTGAGGCTGAAATTTAACATTGGGTTAGATTGCCAACTTTCTCAATTTTTGAGATAGAACTCTATGGTGAAAAATTACGGCATGATGCCCAATAAATACACACAAAATTTGGTTTAAACATATTTTATTATCAAAAGAAAGCATCGATCAGCAGGTCGAAGCCTATATTAAGATCTCACAAAATTTCAAGTTGATCCGATTGTTTATAACAAAATTACGGCCAAAAAGCGTGTTTCACTGATGGATGAACTTTAGTATAGCCTATTTGTCTCAGATTGCCCATGTTATTGTTCATGCAACCCTTGCGTTCAAATTCGGCATTTTTCAAAATTTCTTACCAGCTCTAAACTCTTCATAGTTGACGAAGTCATTTGGTTGGAAATGTTCAGAACACACGTGGCTGTGTTTTGAAGGCACAAAGTTAGTTCTCCAGACTCGCACAAATCTTAGCCATCGCTGGTCAGGCACTCCGTTGGTGAAAGGGAAAACGTGAGTTCCTCGCACTTGGGGCTCAGGTAGTCCACCACATGCCAAAACCACACACCGTCGCACCATCTTTGAAAATGTTTTTGATCTTCCTACTTTCGTCCAATCACTATCTGATCATACCAACAGTAACAAGACAAAGATGGATAGTCGATATGACTCGTCAGCCACACATACGGCACGTCCACTCACTGGTGACTGTCACTGTGTCAATGTGTGGTGACCCGTGAACTGGTGAAGGTTTGACAGAAACTTGCAAGTTACTGCCAAGATAGGTAAAGTTACTTCACTCTGGGGTGGAAATCGGGTCACGACATGGCGTTTGATGATTGGAACTTGTCACTTCTCATAAATTCATGGTAGGGGGCCTAGAATCAGCCACATCACTTTTCACAAGTTTCACTTGTCATTTGATATTTGTCTTTTGTCGGCACTCTTTTGACGCTTGGTGATTGTTATTTGACATTTGAAGCCCCATCCACGTCGCTGATTCTACCATAAATTTATGAGAAGTGACAAGTTACAATCATCAAACGCCATGTCGTGACCCGATTTCCATAGGCATAGTGGATGGCCCGACCCACACACTGTCACTGTAGTCTGTGCGAGTCGTGCCATCCACCCGAGTGAAGTAGGCTAACTTTACCTAGGCTGCTGCCAAGATTCACAATAAATCTGACTGATGTCACTTTCAAACGAAACGCAGGTACCCATTCCTCATCTTTCCACACGTCGATAACTGCACAGATCAAAGCAAATACGTGAAAATCACTCGAACAAAGTGAGCACAGAAGCACTTCAAGCAGGCAAGAACGGGAAACTCGGGTCCAGTTTGTTTGCACGAGTACACGTCATTTCCGGTACACATGCGCCCCCGTGCGGATAAACGTAAAGGCGGGTAATTTGATTAGAATGCTGATTATCGGAACACTTGCAATGTACTAATTAGGTGCTCATAAATTATGAGAAAATTTCAGAATGTTCAACTGGATGTATTCATCCATTTTATTGCAAAAAACCGCAGGGTAAACCCTATCTTTAATATTGAGATTAGAGACTAGGAATCAATTGTGGACATATAGGAAATGATATATGCTGAATATTGTCGTGACCTTGAATTTGACCTCTGACGTTGGTTTCAAGGTCAGAGCGGCCGTTTTCGTCGAAAAATGGCCAATTTTGGACTTCGACGGTCGTTTTCTCAAAATCTGTTCAGTAACTTTTTTTTCTTATTGATGAAAAACACTCCTCATATGTACCCCTGTGACATGTATAGATTTCGTTGCGCTTGAATCGCTTGAAGTGGGCCATTTTGGGCCCAAACTCGGCCCAAATGTGACTTTCCCATGTTAAATTTTCCTATGCTTTATAATGGCACACATTAAGCCTAATATCTCACTTAATATTGAAATTAGAGACTAGGAATCAATTGTGGACATATAGGAAATGATATATGCTGAATATTCTCGTGACGTTGAATTTGACCTTTGACCTCTTTTTCAAGGTCACAGGACAAAATAGCTAATATATCTCGCTTATTATCGACTTTACAGCTTAGGAATCAATTGTGAACATATAGGAAATGATATATGCTGAATATTTTCATGACCTTGAATTTGACCCTGACCTCATTTCCAAGGTCACAGGACAAAATTGCTAATATCTCGCTTATTATCGACTTTACAGCTTAGGAATCAATTGTGAACAAATAGGAAATGATATATGCTGAATATTCTCATGACCTTGAATTTGACCTTTGACCTCATTTTCAAGGTCACAGGACAAATTGGCCAATATCTTGCTTATTAGCGACTTTACAGCTTAGGAATCAATTGTGAACATATAGGAAATGATATATGCTGAAAATTCTCGTGACCTTGAATTTGACCTTTGACCTCATTTTCAAGGTCACAGGACCAAATGGCCAATATCTTGCTTATCAGCGACTTAACAGCTTAGAGATCAATTGTGAACATATAGGAAATGATATATGCTGAAAATTCTCATGACCTTGAATTTGACCTTTGACCTCATTTTGAAGGTCACATGACAAAATGGCTAAGATCTCGCTTATTATTGACTTTACAGCTTAGGAATCAATTGTGAACATATAGGAAATGATATACGCAGAATATTCTCATGACCTTGAATTTGACCTTTGACTTCATTTCCAAGGTCACAGGACAAAATTGCTGATATCTCGCTTATTATTGACTTTACAGCTTAGGAATCAATTGTGAACATATAGGAAATGATATATGCTGAATATTCTCGTGACCTTGAATTTGACCTTTGACCTCATTTTCAAGGTCACAGGACAAAATGGCCAATATCTTGCTTATCAGCGACTTTACAGCTTAGGAATCAATTGTGAACATATAGGAAATGATATATGCTGAAAATGCTCGTGACCTTGAATTTGACCTTTGACCTATTCTCAAGGTCACAGGACAAAATGGCCAATATCTTGCTTATTAGCGACTTTACAGCTTAGGAATTAATTGTGAACATATAGGAAATGATATATGCTGAAAATTCTCATGACCTTGAATTTGACCTTTGACCTCATTTTCAAGGTCAACAGGACAAAATGGCTAATATCTTGCTTATTATCGACTTTACAGCTTAGGAATCAATTGTGAACATATAGGAAATGATATATTCTGAATATTTTAATGATATTGAATTTGACCTTTGACCTAAATTTCAAGGTCAGTCATTTTATTTTCAAAGTCAGGTTACAAAATGGCTTATATCTCGCTTATTATCAAATTTACAGCTTAGGGGTCCATAGTGAACATATAGGAAATGATGTATGCTGAATAGTTTTGTGAACTAGAATTTAACCTTTGATCCCATTTTCAAGGTTAGAGATATGGCGATTTCAGTGGTCACCTTGAATTTGACTTTCAACTTTCTCGGCTTAACTCTATATTTCTCCGGTAACCTTACTATCCCATTGGGCTAATTTTTAGGTTACCGGACCTATGGTCCGATAACCTATTGGCATGGCGTTGCGTCCGTCGTCCGTCGTCCACATTTTTATCTTTTTTGTTTACAGGCGAATTTTTCTGAAATTTTGCAGAAAAATACTTAAAAATAATTCAAGAAGGAGGTATTTTTCAGTTTTTTTATTTTCGCATTTTTTTCAAAATGGCGGTCGTTTTCGACGAAAAATGCCTGATTTTGGACTTTGGCAGCCATTTTCTCAAAATCTGTTCAGTAACTTTTTTTCCTTTTGATAAATAACACTCCTCATATGTACTCCTATGATATCTATAAATTTTGTTGCGCTTGAATCGCTCGAAGTGGGCCATTTTGGCCCAAACTCAGCTCAAATGGGACTTTCCCATGTTAAATTCTCCTATGCTTTATAATGGGACACATTATGCCTAATATCTCACTTGATATTGAGATTAGAGACTAGGAATCAATTGTGGACCTATAGGAAATGATATATGCTGAATATTCTCGTGACCTTGAATTTGACCTCTGACCTCACTTTCAAGGTCAGAGCACAAAATGGCTTATATCTCGCTTATTATCGACTCTACAGCTTAGGAATCAATTGTGGACATATAGGAAATGATATATGCTGAATATTCTGATGACCTTGATTTGACCTTCGACCTCATTTTCAAGGTCACAGGACAAAATGGCTAATATCTCGCTTGTTATCGACTTTACAGCTTAGCAATCAATTATGAACATATAGGAAATGATATATTCTGAATATTCTCGTGACCTTGAATTTGACCTCTGACCTCAGTTTCAAGGTCAGAGTACAAAATGGCTTATATCTCGCTTATTATCGACTCTACAGCTTAGGAATCAATTGTGGACATATAGGAAATGATATATGCTGAATATTCTGATGACCTTGATTTGACCTTCGACCTCATTTTCAAGGTCACAGGACAAAATGGCTAATATCTCGCTTGTTATCGACTTTACAGCTTAGCAATCAATTATGAACATATAGGAAATGATATATGCAGATTATTGTCATGACCTTGAATTTGACCTTTGACCTCATTTTCAAGGTCACAGGACAAAATGTCTAATATCTCACTTATTATCAATTTTACAGCTTAGGAATCAATTGTGGACATATAGGAAATGATATATGCTGAATATTCTCGTGACCTTGAATTTGACCTCTGACCTCATTTCCAAGGTCCAAGGACAAACTGGCTCATATGTTGCTCCTCTATTGACTGTATGGCTTGGGAATCAATTGTGGACATGATATACATGATATAGAAAATGATATACACTGAATATTTTGATGACCTTGAATTTGACCTTTGCCCCTTCATTTTCAAGGCTACAGCATAAAATTGCTAATATCTCTCTGATTATTGAACTTACAGCTTAGCAATCAACTGTGGACATGATATATGCTTAATGTTATATATGCTGAATATTCTCTTGACCTTGAATTCAACCAGTGACCTGGCTAACACCTAAAATATTAAACATTGTCCGGTAACCTATCTTTGGCCCTTGGCCTAATTAGGCATCCCGATTGAAAATCGGGAGGCCTTATGTTTTTGTCTGTTTTTTTTTTTTTTTTTTTCTTTTTTTTTTTTTTTTGTTTTTTTTTTCTTCCGCCGTTCGGTTTCCGGATCATAACTCTTGAACGCCTTGATCTATCTTTCCGAAATTTTCACAGCTCATCCGAAATACTTTGCTCCTAACCCCTATTGTTTTTCGTCGAGATCCGAAATCCAAGATGGCCGCTGGCGGCCATTTTGGAAAAAAAAATCGGGCGATTCCTGTCAATGTCATAATTTGATTCAGGCAATTTCCAGGAGAAAAAAATTTTTTGGGTGTATTTTTTTTTGGACTTAGAATTTTTCCCTCACCTGCCCCCATGCAGATGTAATACTGTGACTGAGCCATGCTACTGTATTCACTGACTGCAGCCTGCATGTCCAGCATGAGGCTAGGCTCTGCCCTCTCAGCCAGTGCAGTATATGAGAGCCCTGCTCAGTAATGCCTGTGATAAGGCAATACCCCCCCCCCCCTCTCCCTCCCCCACCTCCACTGTCAGCCAGTCTAATCTGCATATGAATGTAGCAATGTATCAGTGACTTGTATGCACTGCCCCTCTTCCCCCCCCCCCCCCCCCCTCTCCTGTCCCCTCACCCCAGTTTACTATACTAACACCAACAAGTTGGAACAATGCCCTCCTTCCCTTTCTAAAGAAAACAATAGGTGGTTATATAATGATGACCCAAACTGAAGATAACAGCTTTGAAGGTCTGCCTGGGCCTTGGTTGCCGGTCAATTGTTCATTGTATTCAGTTAAAACAGCACTGTGTTTATCTGGATGAAACTACATGCATTGTTTTGTTTTCTAGCTGTATTTCACATGCAGTGACCAAATTATCATTGTTTTACTTAGTCAGAACCCAGAATAATTTCCTTTTTGCTTGTATTATGAATGTCTGTCATGTCTGTACATTTAATACCTATTGAGATTAAAACAAATATCTGATGGACATTTGTCTAGTGAGCAACTGCTATAATTTGAACTCTCACTCCCACCTGTGTTCAATAATCCTGGTATATGTATTATAATAACAGTCAAGTTTCACCATTAGAAAAGAAAAGAAAAATTGGGGGATGCCACAAAGCCTATAGGCTTTTATGTCTAGTTTTTTAGGTTACCGGACCTTTGGTCCGATAACCTATTGGCATGGCGTTGCGTCCGGCGTCGTCGTCGTCCGTCAACAATTTTATCTTTAAAGTTTAAGATCGATTTTTTCTGAAATTTTGCACAAAAATGCCTAAAAATATTTCGAGAGGGAAGTGTTTTTTAGTTTTTTTATTTTCGCATTTTTTTCAAAATGGCGGCCGTTTTCGACGAAAAATGCCTGATTTTGGACTTTGGCGGCCATTTTCTCAAAATCTGTTCAGGAGCTTTTTTTTCTTATTGATGAAAAACACTCCTCATTATGTACCCCTGTGACATGTATAAATTTCGTTGCGCTTGAATCACTTGAAGTGGGCCATTTTGGGCCCAAACTTTGGACTTTGGCGGCCATTTTCTCAAAATCTGTTCAGTAACTTTTTTAGGTTACCGGACCTTCGGTCCGATAACCTATTGCCGTGGCGTTGCGTCCGTCGTCGTCGTCCGTCGTCGTCCGTCGTCGTCCGTCTACATTTTTATCTTTAAAGTTTACGATCGAATCTTTCTGAAATTTTGCACAAAAATGCCTAAAAATATTTCGAGAGGGAGGTATTTTTTAGTTTTTTGATTTTCGCAATTATTTCAAAATGGCGGCCGTTTTCGTCGAAAAATGGCCAATTTTGGACTTTGGCTGTCGTTTTCTCAAAATCTGTTCAGTAACTTTTTTTCTTATTCATGCATAACACTCCTCATATGTACCTCTGTGACATGTATAAACTTCGTTGCCCTTGAATCGCTCGAAGTGGGCCATTTTGGGCCCAAACTCGGCCCAAATGGGACTTTCCCATGTTAAATTCTCCTATGCTTTATAATGGGACACATTAAGCCTAATATCTCACTTAATATTGAGATTAGAGACTAGGAATCAATTGTGGACATATAGGAAATGATATATGCTGAATATTGTTGTGACCTTGAATTTGACCTTTGACCTCATTTTCAAGGTCACAGGACAAAATGGCTAATATCTCGCTTATTATCGACTTTACAGCTTAGGAATACATTGTGAACATATAGGAAATGATATGTGCTGAATTTTCTCGTGACCTCGAATTTGACCTTGACCTCATTTCCAAGGTCACAGGACAAAATTGCTAATATCTTGCTTATTATCGACTTTACAGCTTAGGAATCAATTGTGAACATATAGGAAATGATATATGCTGAATATTTTTGTGACCTTGAATTTGACCTTTGACCTCATTTTCAAGGTCACAGGACAAAATGGCCAATATCTTGCTTATTAGTGACTTTACGCCTTATGAATCAATTGTGAACATATAGGAAATGATATATGCTGAATATTCTAGTGACCTTGAATTTGACTTTTGACCTCATTTTCAAGGTCAACAGGACAAAATGGCTAATATTTTGCTTATTATCAACTTTACAGCTTAGGAATCAATTGTGAACATATAGGAAATGATATATTCTGAATATTCTCATGACCTTGAATTTGACCTTTGACCTAAATTTCAAGGCCAGTCATTTTATTTTCAAGGTCAGAATACAAAATGGTTTATATCTCTCTTATTATCAAATTCACAGCTTAGGGGTCCATAGTGAACATATAGGAAATGATGTATGCTGAATATTTTGGTGATCTAGAATTTGACCTTTGATCCAATTTTCAAGGTCAGAGAACAAAATGGCTAATATGTCGCTTATTATCATCTTTACAGCTTAGGAATCAATTGCGAATATAGAGGAATGATATATACTGAATCTTTTCATGAACTTGAACTTTGACCTCATTTTCTAGGTCACATCACCGATCACAGAATGGCTGATATCTCACTTATTATCGACTTTACAGCTCAGGAATTTATTGTGGACATACTAGAAGTGATATATTTGTTGAAAAATTATTTTCAAGGTCGCTGGACAAAAGGCTAATATCTAAAATGTATATTTTCCGGTAACCTTTCTTAGTCCTTGGGCTAATTTTTGATTTTTCAATTTTTTTCAAAATGGCGGCCGTTTTTGTCGAAAAACGGTCAATTTTGAACTTTGGCGGCCATTTTCTCAAAAACTGTCTGATCAGTTTTGAGATTATTGTTTCAAAATATTCCCCTTATGTACCTTTATGATGTCTATAAGTTTTGTTGCCCTTGAATCGCCGGTCTCCGTGTGGCGGCCATTTTGAATTTTTGACGGGTCGGCGAAAAAAAATTTTTTTGTCCCAAATCGCGTTACTATCCATTTTGGGTCATTTCTAGACAAAAATATTTTTTTCACCCTTTGAAAAAAAATTTGCACTTAGAAAATTTTCGGCACTTTTTTCCTTCATAATGGGAGCTGCCAGGACTGTACTCATAGTACGCTTGAAGATAGAGCTTAGATATTGGCACTTTCAAATAGGAAGTCATATATAGCGAGTTGGGAGGGGACCTTGAATTTGACCTTTGATGACCTTGAAAGGTCGAAACAGACATTTTTGGGTGAAAAAATGCCCAAATTTGCCTCTACAGATGAAATGCATGTAGATAGAGCTTCAGTTTGCATTATGAACATATAGGAAGTCATATATGGAACAACTAATGATGACCTTGATTTTGACCTTGGATGACCTTGAGTGCTAAATGTCTGACTTGAAATCTTGAAAGTGGCCTCTGAAGCATAAACTTTTGCACATACAGGTTAGGATTGTGTATAAGCCTGTAAAAAAGTCATGTATAAATGGCACATTTTTTTTTTTCACATTTTTTTAACTTGACCTTAAAGACCTTGAAGGGCGAATCTCAAAATCTGAAATTGGCCTCTACACACGAAATACTTGTTGATAAAACTTATATGTTTGTATTATGAACATACGAAGTCATATGCAGCATACCTGATGGTGACATTGAGATTCACAAAGATGACCTTGACTGGTAAATCTCAAAATCATATGTCACGTACAATGCTTGAAACCAAAATTGTCCGGTAACCTATCTTGGCCCTTGGGCTAATTTTTTTCTTATTGATGAAAAACACTCCTCATTATGTACCCCTGTGACATGTATAAATTTCGTTGCGCTTGAATCACTTGAAGTGGGCCATTTTGGGCCCAAACTCGGCCCAAATGTGACTTTCCCATGTTAAATTTTCCTAGCTTTATAATGGCACACATTAAGCCTAATATCTCACTTAATATTGAAATTAGAGACTAGGAATGAATTGTGGACATATAGGAAATGATATATGCTGAATATTCTCGTGACCTTGAATTTGACCTTTGACCTCATTTCCGAGGTCGCAGGACAAAATTGCTAATATCTCGCTTATTATCGACTTTACAGCTTAGGAATCAATTGTGAACATATAGGAAATGATATATGCTGAATATTCTTGTGGCCTTGAATTTGAGCTTTGACCTCATTTTCAAGGTCACAGGACAAAATGGCCAATATCTTGCTTATTAGCGACTTTACAGCTTAGTAATCGATTGTGAACATATTGGAAATGATATATGCTGAAAATTCTCGTGACCTTGAATTTGACCTTTGACCTCATTTTCAAGGTCACAGGACAAAACGGCCAATATCTTGCTTATTAGCGACTTTACAGCTTAGGAATCGATTGTGAACATATAGGAAATGATATATACTGAAAATTCTCATGACCTTGAATTTGACCTTTGACCTCATTTTCAAGGTCACATGACGAAATGGCTAATATCTCGCTTATTATCGACTTTACAGCTTAGGAATCAATTGTGAACATATAGGAAATGATATATGCTGAATATTCTCATGACCTTGAATTTGACCTTTGACCTCATTTCCAAGGTCACAGGACAAAATTGCTAATATCTCGCTTATTATCGACTTTACAGCTTAGGAATCAATTGTGAACATATAGAAAATGATATATGCTGAATATTCTCATGACCTTGAATTTGAGCTTTGACCTCATTTTCAAGGTCACAGGACAAAATGGCCAATATCTCGCTTATTAGCGCCTTTACAGCTTAGAAATCAATTGTGAACATATAGGAAACGATATATGCTGAATATTCTAGTAACCTTGAATTTGACTTTTGACCTCATTTTCAAGGTCAACAGGACAAAATGGCTAATATCTCGCTTATTATCGACTTTACAGCTTAGGAATCAATTGTGAACATATAGGAAATGATATATTCTGAATATTTTAATGATATTGAATTTGACCTTTGACCTAAATTTCAAGGTCAGTCATTTTATTTTCAAAGTCAGATTACAAAATGGCTTATATCTCGCTTCTTATCAAATTTACAGCTTAGGGGTCCATAGTGAACATATAGGAAATGATGTATGCTGAATAGTTTGGTGATCTAGAATTTAACCTTTGATCCCATTTTCAAGGTTAGAGATATGGCGATTTCAGTGGTCACCTTGAATTTGACCTTCAACTTTCTCAGCTTAACTCTGTATATTTCTCCGGTAACCTTTCTAGCCCTTTGGGCTAATTTTTTTCTTCGTTTTTTTAGCTAATAAATCGATTGTCATTGTTTTAAAATTAGTTTCCACAAATTTTTCGAGTGCGTAATCATACGCACTGGCTGTGATAGCTCTGCGTAAATTTCAAAAAGCCATGCGTAATTACGTATTATTTTATGCTATCGGGAGCCCTGATCTCGCTTATTATTTACTTTATAACTTGGGGATCATTTGTGGACATATAGGAAAGGATATATGCTGAATATTCTGGTGACTTTGAATATGACCTTTGACCTCATTCTCAAGGTAAAAGCACAAAATGGCTAATATCTCGCTAATTATCGACTTTACAGCTTAAGAATCAATTCTGAACATATAGGAAATGATATACAGAATATGCCGAATATTCTGATGTCCCTGAGTTTGAACTTTGACCTAATTTTCAAGGTCAAAGCACAAAATGGCTAATATCTCGCCTATTATCAACTTTACAGCTTAGAAATCAATTGTGGACATACATGTATAGGAAATGATATATACCGAATATTCTGATGACCTTGAATTTGACCTTTCATCTCATTTTCAAGGTCAGAGCACAAAATGGCTAATATATCTCTTATTATTTACTTTACAGTTTGGGAATCAATTGTGGACATATGAGAAATGATATATGCTGAATATTCCTGTGACCTTGAATATGACCTTTGACCTCATTTTCAAGGTCAAAGCACAAAATGGCTAATATCTCTCTTATCATGGACTTTACAGCTTAAGAATCAATTGTGGACATATGAGAAATGATATATGCTGAATATTCCTGTGACCTTGAATATGACCTTTGACCTCAATTTCAAGGTCAGAGCACAAAATGTCTAATATCTCGCTTATTATTAGGCATCCCGATTGAAAATCGGGAGGCCTTATGTTTTTGGGTTTTTTTTTTTTTTTTTTTTTTTTTTTTTTTTTTTTTCTTCCGCCGTTTGGTTTCCGGATCATAACTCTTGAACGCCTTAATCCAGAATACTTTGCTCCTAACCCCTATTGTTTTTCGTCGAGATCCGAAATCCAAGATGGCCGCCAGCGGCCATTTTGGAAAAAAAAATCGGGCGATTCCTGTCAATGTCATAACTTGATTCAAGCAATTTCCAGGGGAAAAAAAATTCTTGGGTGTATTTATTTTTTTTCGGGGGGACTTAGAATTTTTCCCTCGCCTGCACCCATGCAGATGCTGGCTGTCCATGCAGCCAGTCACTTGAAGCCTGGTCAGTCATACAATCAATACTATAACTGAGCCGTGCTACTGTATTCACAGACTGCAGCCTGCATGTCCAGCATGAGGCTAGGCTCTGCCCTCTCAGCCAGTGCAGTATATGAGAGCCCTGCACAGTCAGGCCTTACAAGATCAGCCAGTCTGTCCAGCACAGCGATAGGCTCCGCCCCTCTCAGCCAGCCCTGCTCAGTCATGCCTTACAAGACCAGCCAGTCTGCCCAGCACAGCAATAGGCTCCGCCCCTCTCAGCCAGCCCTGCTCAGTCATGCCTGACAAGTGATACAGCAGTATAGCTAGCAATGTCCAGCATGACCCTAGGCTCATATCAATGCATAATCGCCACTCCCCCCTCCAAAGCCTGGTTTACTAGTGTGTGTACCGTATTTATTCAATTAGTTCGAACACTCTAATAATTCGAACACCAAAAATTATTGAAGACAATAATTTTCAAATTGACTCGTTTAGTTCGAACAGGCAAATTTACGATCAAAATTTTGATTGAAACAACGAACGAAATCAACTTGTCAGATGCCAAAACTGACAACTCACCAGGCGGCAGCACTATGAAATGAGTAATCAGCGATATATTCGCCAGGTGGCAGTGTTTGCAAAGCCATAGAGGTACATTATGACGGGCTCATAACGTACCTTTATGATAGGAGCAGAAATATTGAAAGCGCTGACCTCAGAGTGCCAGGCGGTTTGCGAAGTTTTTCCGATTCGAGTGACTCGAATGCACATGCAATATGACTAGAATTTAGTATCAATGTGAGATTATAAACAACAGTTACCGGGCGATTTAGCAGGAAGTTATTCAAGTTTTTTAAAAATGCTAGTTGTCTGCGGTTAACCCATCAATCGTTAGTGCATGGACTCGGTGGTGGAAATTGAAATCGATTAATCGGACCCACTCACGATCGATTAATCGATTATAATCGAAGTTGTAATGACCCCAATAATTTGGGTAGTGATCAAGAAATCGTACACTACTTTCCTATATTATTGCCCGTTTCGAGTCGGGAGTGACAACTTCCTTTCATGAGAGACGACATCTGACATGGAAGGTGACTGGATGTTTGGAATTAGTACATGTATGATTATTCTCTGTAAATTCAAGTTTTCATGTTGCTCAACTGAAATTACAAATAATAAATGTTAATAAATGAGTTGAAACCGTTGTTTGTTGTGTCTGATTTGTGTTCATCTGAAGCCAAGAGGGATCATTTATTTATACGAACGATGTGAATCCTTTGGGGAATAGGTAAAACAAGAGCAAATTTACTGAAAATATTTATTTCCCAAGTTCTCGCACAGCCATACAAAAACACAGAACCAGTTGGCCTTGTTCGTTATTTTTCTGTCGTCTGCTGGTTCTGCCATTTTGAGGTCAAATTTGAATGAATGAATGATCCCTCACCATGACAGCAGCTCCACCTGGCGAATGTCTCTCTCAACAGAAAGTTGACAACAACAATAATCCGAAAAAAAACCCCTCAGAACTGGGTGATTTCGTGAAAAGACGAGTACCTATTTGCTCGTAAAAAAGATCGATGTTCATATTTCAGAATCGATTATATAATCGTTTGACAATGACCACCGATTAATCGATTAATCGTCGAATCGACCATGCACTATCAATCGTACAGTACAAGCCCTAGTTCCAACCACCATGATGAACGGTATCTGTCAACTCACGTATGATAGATCTGGGTGTGCGTTTTTTTCCATTTTGACGGACGATTTTATCGTGAATCTAATAATTTGAACATTTCAAAATTTCATTATTTTTAGCTGTTCGAACTAATTGAATAAATACGGTACATGGTAAAAGAATGAAGTTCGACCCCACAGAAAACAATAGTTGGTTAATGAGCCAACACACATGACAGGACATGCTTGTGGAATGATTTGCCCTGTCTACATTTATATTGTACAAACATGTATTGTTTGAATGTTTTGTTATTCAACTCTATTTCACATGCAATGACCAAATCATCATTGTTTTAGTTAGCGGGGAAATGTTTGGGTTTGGTTATGAATGCGAAAATTCCGCTGTGTTGTACAAGTTTTGAAATCACAAAATTGGCCAAGATGACGAAGCATTCTTTTAGTCACGTATCATTTTACATTTGACAGGAGCACCTGAAAAATATCACGGGACATCCTGATTAAATATACTAGTACTCTGAATAATATTGGCTGGGCAATTGTCCATTCATTTTGGGTGGCAAATGTCTGGTGGGCCAAGTTGTCAAGATGATAGAAAGCATTTTTGGTAAGAAACTGTCTGATGAGCTCTCACTCTTACCCACATACAATGGCCTATGTATTCTTCTTTCCCAGTCCAGTATGACCTTTTGAAATGATAAGCACAAATTGGGGGATGCCACAAAGCCTATAGGCTTTTATGTCTCGTTTACTTTACAGCTTGGGAATCAATTGTGGACATATAAGAAATGATATATACTGAATATTCTCGTGACCTTTAATATGACCTTTGATCTCATTTTCAAGGTCAGAGCACAAAATGGCGCATATCTCACTAGTTGTCAACTTTACAGTTTAAGAATCAATTGTGGACATATAGGAAATGATTATGCTGAATATACTTGTGACCTTGTAGTTACCGGACGATCAGTCCGATCACCTATTGGCTAGCCGGTGAGCTACAGGTCCCTTGGGCCTATGTTTGTAAATATTGTTATTTCACTGTAAACTTTTTGTGTACATGTGATACAATATGCAGTTTAACACACGATCAATAACCGTTTGTGTACTTAACTACCTGTAGGTGGCAGCAGTGGTGTGGCAGTGAGATCCCCACCTACCAACTCTGGCACCCTGCCCAGCATGCCCAATGGTCCACTCCGGGCCCCTGCCGGGGGTCAGGACTCACCTTCTGGCCCGAACCGCATCGACAGTCGCCTTGACAACCACATGGACAGCCGCAGCCCTTATCTGTACGCCAACAGCAATCGGTACGGGCGTCCGAACCTCAGCTACTGAGGAGACCTGTATGCCAACAGCAGCCGGTACGGGCGTCCAAACCTCGGCTACTGAGGAGACCTGTACACCAACAGCAGCCGGTACGGGCGTCCAAACCTCGGCTACTGAGGAGACCTGTACGCCAACAGCAGCCGGTACGGGCGTCCAAACCTCGGCTACTGAGGAGACCTGTACGCCAACAGCAGCCGGTACGGGCGTCCAAACCTCGGCTACTGAGGAGACCTGTTTGCCAACAGCAGCCGGTACGGGCGTCCAAACCTCGGCTACTGAGGAGACCTGTACGCCAACAGCAGCCGGTACGGGCGTCCAAACCTCGGCTACTGAGGAGACCTGTACGCCAACAGCAGCCGGTACGGGCGTCCAAACCTCGGCTACTGAGGAGACCTGTTTGCCAACAGCAGCCGGTACGGGCGTCCAAACCTCGGCTACTGAGGAGACCTGTACGCCAACAGCAGCCGGTACGGGCGTCCAAACCTCGGCTACTGAGGAGACCTGTTTGCCAACAGCAGCCAGTACAGGCCTCCAAACCTCGGCTACTGAGGAGACCTGTTTGCCAACAGCAGCTGGTACGGGCGTCCAAACCTCGGCTACTGAGGAGACCTGTTTGCCAACAGCAGCTGGTACGGGCGTCCAAACCTCGGCTACTGAGGAGACCTGTATGCCAACAGCAGCCGGTACGGGCGTCCAAACCTCGGCTACTGAGGAGACCTGTACGCCAACAGCAGCCAGTACGGGCGTCCAAACCTCGGCTACTGAGGAGACCTGTTTGCCAACAGCAGCCGGTACGGGCGTCCAAACCTCGGCTACTGAGGAGACCTGTACGCCAACAGCAGCCGGTACGGGCGTCCAAACCTCGGCTACTGAGGAGACCTGTTTGCCAACAGCAGCCGGTACGGGCGTCCAAACCTCGGCTACTGAGGAGACCTGTACGCCAACAGCAGCCAGTACAGGGGTCCAAACCTCGGCTACTGAGGAGACCTGTTTGCCAACAGCAGCCGGTACGGACGTCCAAACCTAGGATAGTGTGTACGGTGCAATACTCAACAGTGCATTGTGGTTTCCTGCTCTGCCCATGGAATCAGTTCAGTGTTGCAATACTATTGTTCTTGTTGAATCGATTTACAGCCAATTTCAGTGGTGGGAGGGTCACTGGTTGCACTTTGGGAAATATTAATATTGAATTCAGACGACGGAGACAATTCGTTTCTCTTCTTGTTTCTGTTTGAGAATGCTGACTTGTTTCGCAGCCTGACAGTGCCTTCTGTCCTCTCAGTTTGGGCAGTGGACTTATTTCTGCAGTAAAACTTTGTTGCCAAGTTACCTGTTTGTTAAATGTAAACTATGCAACGCTATTTCTACTGTGTCAATCTCACAATAAAGAATACACACTGGTAGTTTACAAAACAAGCTGATAATAACAATATTTTGATGTGCAATGGCAATAAGTTAAGCATTAAATGTCTATAACTACATATACTGATTTATGATTTTTAGGTTACCGGACCTATGATTCGATAACCTATTGCCATGGTATTGCGTTCGTCGATGCCGTCCACATTTTTATCTTCAAAGTTTACGGTCCAATCTTTTCTGAAAATTTGGGAAAAAATACCTTAAAATATTTAGAGAAGGAGGTATTTTTTAGTTTTTAGGTTACCGGACCTTTGGTCCGATAACCTTTTGGCATGGCGTTGCATCCGTCGTCCGTCCGTCCGGCGTTAACATTTTTATCTTTAAAGTTAACGATCAAATCTTTCTGAAATTTTGCACAAAAATGACTAAAAAAATTTTGAGAAGGAGGTATTTTTTTGTTTTTTGAATTTCGCATTTTTTTTCAAAATGGCGGCCGTTTTTGTCGAAAAACGCTCAATTTTGGACTTTGACGGCCATTTTCTCAAAAACTGTCTGATCAGTTTTGAGTTTTTGGTTTCAAAAGATTCCCCTCATATACCTCTGTGATATGTATAAGTTTGGTTGCCCTAAATTCGCCGGTCTCCGTGTGGCGGCCATTTTGATTTTTTGGCGGGTCGGCGAATTTTTCGCCCCAAATCGCATTACTATCCATTTTGGGCCATTTCCAGGGCAAAAAAAAATTTTCACCCTTTGAAAAAAATTTTGGACTTAAAAAATTTTCGGCACTTTTTTCCTTCAAAATGGGAGCTGTCCGGACTGTACTCATAGAACGCTTGAAGATAGAGCTTAGAAATTGGCACTTTCAAATGGGAAGTCATATATGGCAACTTGTGTGGTGACCTTGAATTTGACCTTCGATGACCTTGAAAGGTCAAAACAGCCATTTTGGGGTCAAAAAATGCCCAGATTTGCCTCTGTAGATGAAATGCTTGCAGTTAGAGCTCATGTTTGCATTATGAACATATAGGAAGACATATATGGCACAACTAAGGATGACCTTGAACTTGACGTCAGATGACCTTGAGTGCCAAATGTCTGACTTGGAATGTGTAAATTGACCTGAGCGGCCTAAACGATTCCACCCAAAATATAGAATATCAAATGCCGCACACATACATGTAATGGTAACATCGAAGTTCATACGGATGACCTTGATTGGTAAATCCCAAGGTCATATGTTTACACTGCGAACCTTGATTGGTAAATCTCAAGGTCTGTTACCTGCCAATGCTGCCATGGCCAAACCAAAATTGTCCAGTAACCTATCTTAACCTTTGGGCTAATTTTTAATTTTTTAGGTTACCGGACCTTTGGTCCGATAACCTATTGGCATGGCGTCCGTCGTCCGTCCGTCCGGCGTTAACATTTTTAGGTTACCGGACCTATGGTCCGATAACCTATTGGCATGGCGTTGCGTCCGTCGTCCATCGTCGTCGTCCTCGGCGTCCACATTTTTATCTTTTTTGTTTACGGGCGAATTTTTCTGAAATTTTGCACAAAAATACTTAAAAATAATTCAAGAAGGAGGTATTTTTTAGTTTTTTGATTTTCACATTTTTTAGGTTACCGGACCTTTGGTCCGATAACCTATTGGCATGGCGTTGCGTCCGTCGTCCGTCCGTCCGTCCGTCCGTCTGTCCGTCCGTCCGTCCGTCCGTCCGTCCGTCCGGCGTTAACATTTTTATCTTTAAAGTTAACGATCGAATCTTTCTGAAATTTTGCACAAAAATGCCTAAAAATATTTTGAGAAGGAGGTATTTTTTTTGTTTTTTGATTTTCGCATTTTTTTCAAAATGGCGGCCGTTTTTGTCAAAAAACGCTCAATTTTGGACTTTGACGGCCATTTTCTGAAAAACTGTCTGATCAGTTTTGAGTTTTTGGTTTCAAAAGATTCCCCTCATATACCTCTGTGATATGTATAAGTTTGGTTGCCCTAAATCTGCCGGTTTCCGTGTGGCGGCCATTTTGAATTTTTGGCGGGTCGGTGAAAAAAAATTTTTTCGCCCCAGATCGCATTACTATCCATTTTGGGCCATTTCTAGAGCAAAAAAAAATTTTCACCCTTTGAAAAAAATTTGGGACAGAAAATTTTCGGCACTTTTTCCCTTCATAATGGGAGCTGTCCGGACTGTACTCATAGAACGCTTGAAGATAGAGCTTAGAAATTGGCACTTTCAAATGGGAAGTCATATATGGCGACTTGTGTGGTGACCTTGAATTTGACCTTGGATGACCTTGAAAGGTCAAAACAGCCATTTTTGGGTCGAAAAACGCTCAAATTTGCACCTGGTCTGTATTTTCTCAAAAACTCTCTGATCAGTTTTGAGATTTTTGCTTAAAAAGATTCCTCTTATATACCTCTGTGACGTGTATAAGTTTTGTTGCCCTTGAATCGCCGATCTCAGTGTGGCGGCCATTTTGAATTTTTGACGAGTCCGCGAAAAAAAAATTTTTCGCCCCAAATAACATTACTATCCATTTTGGGCCATTTCTAGGCAAAAAAAATTTTTCACCCTTTGAAAAAAATTTTGGACTTGGAAAATTTTCGGCACTTTTTTCCTTCATAATGGGAGCTGTCTGGACTGTACTCATAGAACGCTTGAAGATAGAGCTTAGAAATTGGCACTTTCAAATGGGAAGTCATATGTGGCGACTTGTGTGGTGACCTTGAATTTGACCTTGGATGACCTTGAAAGGTCAAAACAGCCATTTTGGGGTCAAAAAATGCCCAGATTTGCCTCTATAGATGAAATGCTTGCAGATAGAGCTCATGTTTGCATTATGAACATATAGGAAGACATATATGGCACAACTAATGATGACCTTGAACTTGACGTCAGATGACCTTGAGTGCCAAATGTCTGACTTGGAATGTGTAAATTGACCTGAGCGGCCTAAACGATTCCACCCAACATATAGAATATCAAATGCCGCACACATACTTGTAATGGTAACATCGAAGTTCATACGGATGACCTTGATTGGTAAATTCCAAGGTCATATGTTTACACTGCGAACCTTGATTGGTAAAAGGTCTGTTACCTGCCAAAGCTGCCATGGCCAAACCAAAATTGTCCGGTAACCTATCTTAGCCTTTGGGCTAATTTTTTCAAAATGGCGATCGTTTTCGACGAAAAATGCCTGATTTTGGACTTTGGTGGCCATTTTCTCAAAATCTGTTCAGTAACTTTTTTTCTTTTTAGGAAGAGCAGAGCTCTTCCTCTATGATGTTGTTTTTTTTTTGGACTTTGGAGAATTTTCCTTTGTTTACATTTCTGAAAGTCCGACTTGGAGCCAGAGCAGACCATTCAATTGTGGCTAATTAGGAGGGCCTGGGGCCAGTTGGAAAGAATATGACACTCGTGTACCCAAGTATGGTTACTGTAATAAGTTATAAGCAATAATAGCCACAGGAGACGTGTGTTCCGAACGTTTATTTTTTAGGTTACCGGACCTATGGTCCGATAACCTATTGGCATGGCGTTGCGTCCGGCGTCCGTCGTCCGTCCGTCCGTCGTCCGTTCACATTTTTATCTTTAAAGTATATGATCGAATCTTTCTGAAATTTTGCACAAAAATACCTAAAAAAATTTCAAGAAAAGGTTTTTTTTAGTTTTTCGATTTTCGCATTTTTTTCAAAATGGCGGCCGTTTTCGATGAAAAATGCCTAATTTTGGACTTTGGCGGCCATTTTCTCAAAAACTGTTCAGCAACTTTTTAGGTTACCGGACCTATGGTCCGATAACCTATTGGCATGGCGTTGCGTCCGTCGTCGTCGTCCACATTTTTATCTTTTTTGTTTACAGGCGAATTTTTCTGAAATTTTGCACAAAAATACTTAAAAATAATTCAAGAAGGAGGTATTTTTTAGTTTTTTGATTTTCGCATTTTTTTCAAAATGGCGGCCGTTTTCGACGAAAAATGCCTGATTTTGGACTTTGGCGGCCATTTTATCAAAATCAGTTCAGTAACTTTTTTTCTTTTTGATAAATAACACTCCTCATATGTACTCCTATGATGTCTATAAATTTCGTTGCGCTTGAATCGCTCGAAGTGGGCCATTTTGGCCCAAACTCAGCTCAAATGGGACTTTCCCATGTTAAATTCTCCTATGCTTTATAATGGGACACATTATGCCTAATATCTCACTTGATATTGAGATTAGAGACTAGGAGTGAATTGTGGACCTATAGGAAATGATATATGCTGAATATTCTCGTGACCTTGAATTTGACCTCTGACCTCAGTTTCAAGGTCAGAGCACAAAATGGCTTATATCTCGCTTATTATCGACTCTACAGCTTAGGAATCAATTGTGGACATATAGGAAATGATATATTCTGGATATTCTCGTGACCTTGAATTTGACCCCTGACCTCAGTTTCAAGGTCAGAGCACAAAATGGCTTATATCTCACTTATTATAGACTCTACAGCTTAGGAATCAATTGTGGACATATAGGAAATGATATATGCTGAATATTCTGATGATCTTGAATTTGACCTTCGACCTCATTTTCAAGGTCACAGGACAAAATGGCTAATATCTCGCTTGTTATCGACTTTACAGCTTAGCAATCAATTATGAACATATAGGAAATGATATATGAAGATTATTGTCATGACCTTGAATTTGACCTTTGACCTCATTTTCAAGGTCACAGGACAAAATGGCTAATATCTCACTTATTATCGATTTTACAGCTTAGGAATCAATTGTGGACATATAGGAAATGATATATGCTGAATATTCTCGTGACCTTGAATTTGACCTCTGACCTCATTTCCAAGGTCCAAGGACAAACTGGCTCATATCTTGCTCCTCTATTGACTGTATGGCTTGGGAATCAATTGTGGACATGATATACATGATATAGAAAATGATATACACTGAATATTTTGATGACCTTGAATTTGACCTTTGCCCCTTCATTTTCAAGGCTACAGCATAAAATTGCTAATATCTCTCTGATTATTGAACTTACAGCTTAGCAATCAACTGTGGACATGATATATGCTTGATGTTATATATGCTGAATATTCTCTTGACCTTGAATTCAACCAGGGACCTGGCTAACACCTAAAATATTGAACATTGTCCGGTAACCTATCTTTGGCCCTTGTTTCTTTTTGATACACAACACTCCTCGTATGTACTCCTGTGATGTTTATAAGTTTCGTTGCGCTTGAATCGCTCGAAGTGGGCCATTTTGGCCCAAACTCGGCCCAAATGGGACTTTCCCATGTTAAATTTTCCTATGCTTTATAATGGGACACATTATGCCTTATATCTCACTTAATATTGAGATTAGAGACTAGGAATCAATTGTGGACAGATAGGAAATGATATATGCTGAATATTCTCGTGACCTTGAATTTGACCTCTGACCTCATTTTCAAGGTCAGAGCACAAAATGGCTTATATCTCGCTTATTATCAACTTTACAGCTTAGGAATCAATTGTGGACATATAGGAAATGATATATGCTGAATATTCTGATGACCTTGAATTTGACCTTTGACCTCATTTTCAAGGTCACAGGACAAAATGGCTAATATCTCGCTTGTTATCGACTTTACAGCTTAGGAATCAGTTATGAACATATAGGAAATGATATATGCAGATTATTGTCATGACCTTGAATTTGACCTTTGACCTCATTTTCAAGGTCACAGGACAAAATGGCTAATATCTCACTTATTATTCGATTTTACTGCTTAGGAATCAATTGTGGACATATAGGAAATGATATATGCTGAATATTCTCGTAACCTTGAATTTCACCTCTGACCTCATTTTCAAGGTCAAGAGCACAAAATGGCTAATATCTCGCTTATTATCAACTTTACAGCTTAGGAATCAATTGTGAACCTATAGGAAATGTTATATTCTGAATATTGTCATGACCTTGAATTTGACCTTTGATCTGATTTTCAAGGTCAGAGCACAAAATTGCTAATATCTCGCTTATTGTCGACTTTACAGCTTAGGAATCAATTGTGCACATATAGGGAATGATATAGTCCGAATATTTTGATGACCTTGAATTTGACCTTTGACCTCATTTTCAAGGTCTAAGCACAAAATGGCTAATATGTCGCTTATTATCGACTTCAAAGCTTAGAAAATTATTGTGCACATATAGGATATGATATAGTCCGAATATTTTGATGACCTTGAATTTGACCTAATTTTCGAGGTCAAAGCACAAAAATAGCTAATATCTCACTTAATATCGACGTTACAGCTTAGGAATCAATTGTGGACATATAGGAAGTGATATATGCTGAATATTCTCGTGACCTTGAAGGTCAGAGCACAAAATGGCTAATAGCTTGCTGATTATCGACTTTACAGCTCAGGAATCAATTCTGAACATTATAGGAAATGATATAGTCTGAATATTCTGATGACCTTGAATTTGACTTTTGACCTCATTTTCAAGGTCAAAGGACAAAATGGCTAATATCTCGCTTATCCACTTTACAGCTTGGGACTAAATTGTGGACGTATAGGAAATGATGAATGCTGAATATTTTGATGACCTTGATATGATATAGTCCGAATATTTTGATGACCTTGAATTTGACCTTTGACCTAATTTTCGAGGTCAAAGCACAAAAATAGCTAAAATCTCACTTAATAATAATAATAATAATAATATATCAAACTTTTATAGCGCTTAATTTCGTATAACGAATTCTAAGGCGCAACAGTCCTGATTAATAACCAATATCATAAAACGTGGTCAGAAATAGTTCGTGATCGAGATGACAACCAGCTGTGTTGAGAAGGTTAAGGGGGATAGGCATCCTGAAATAGATGCGTCTTAAGCTGATGCCTGAAACTAGACAGGGTTGGAGCAGAACGAATATCATTTGGTAGGGAATTCCAAAGTGAGGGGCCGTCATAACTCAAACTGTTTTGAAATTGAACCTTTGATTTATTAATGGAAGGTTTATAAAGTGGGACATGGAGGAACAGTTTATCAGGATTGCCACGCCTCGTGTTCACTTTACATGTGTAGCGAGTTAGGTGATCGTTGAAATATGCAGGTAGTCCCGTATGCAATGATTTATAAATAATTGTTGCGGTTTTAAACTCTATTCTGTGCCTAATGGGCAACCAATGTAGTGACTTGAGAACAGGGGTAATATGAGAGAACTTAGATGTCCGAGTGACAATGCGGGCCAAAGTATTCTGAACACATTGTAACTTATTCAAATCCCGACTGGATAAAGACCTATACAATGAATTACAATAATCAAGTCTACTACTAACTAGTGCATTAGCCAATGTAATTGTATTGCTTTTCGAAAGATTACGCCTGATCCTTCTTAGGTCACGAAGACCCACAAAACATGATTTACAAACAGAAACAACCTGATTGGAGAATGAAAAATCAGAATCAAAAACAACACCTAAATTGCGTGCTTTTTCCGTAGGACTGATTTCATTTCCAAGAATATCCACTGGAAAACAATCTGCCATCTTAGCCCTTTGAGACTTGGTACCAAACAGGATGAACTCAGTTTTATCTGGATTGAGCTTAAGCTTGTTTGCATTCATCCAGTTTTGGACATCTTTGAGACATTCCTGGAGCGTGACTAGATCCGTAGCACAATTTGTTTGTGAGAGTGGCATATAAAGCTGAGTATCATCAGCATAGAAATGATAGTTAACCGTATTATGTGCAGAGATTATTTTATGTGGAGGTGTTGTGTACATGGAAAACAAAATGGGACCAAGAACTGATCCCTGTGGAACACCAAATTTTATATCTGCGGGCTCTGAAAGGCTGTCGCCAACCTTAACTGATTGGACCCTACCAGACAAATAGGACGAGAACCACTTGCGTGCAGTCCCACCAAAGCCAAACCAAGATGATAGACATTCTAAGAGAACTGAATGGTCGATCGTGTCGAAAGCAGCCGAAAGATCAAGTAATACCAGAGCAGTCGGCATGCTTTTTGACAACGAAATGTGTATGTCATTCTTTATATTTAACAACGCAGTTTCTGTTGAGTGGCCGCTCTTGTAGGCAGACTGGAATGGATTACCCAAATTGTTTTTATCCAAGTGTTGTTTAATCTGGGATGCAACCACTCGTTCAACCAGTTTGGAGATGAAACATAGACCCGATACTGGGCGGTAGTTTTTCATCTCTTCCTTGGATAACGAGGGATTTTTAAGCAATGGAGTAATTACAGCCTGTTTTAATCTACTAGGCACTAATTTACCTTCCATCATGGAGCAGTTAACCAATTTAGTGATAGATGGTACCAAAATGTCAACAAAATCTTTAACCAGGAAAGTGGGCCAAGGGTCGAGAATACATGATTTAGTAGGAGAATCAAGAATGACTTTCCGAATAAGCTGTTCAGATGCAGGCTCGAAGTGATTGAACTCAACAGGTGATATCGCTGGTGAAGTGGTCTGTTTAGGCTGCTTTGTGAAATTGTTTCGTATACGTGTGATTTTGTCTGTGAAGAAAGAACCAAACATATTGGCAAGGAGCGTGTCATCTTTGCTTCCGGGCAAAGCAGTCTGATGTTTCCTATGCAAAATATTGTTCATTTCTTTCCATAGTTTTTTGGATCATCAGAATTGTTCTTAATAATATTAGTGTAATGATCTCGTTTTGAGTTGTTTATGATTGAGTTGCATTTACTGATCTGTCGTCGTAGTTTCGATCTATTCAGCACAGATGGGACTTTTCTCCAAGTTCTTTCAAGCTGTCTACGTAACCGTTTGGCCTCACGATATTCCGGAGTTATCCAAACTGGAGTGGGTTTGTCCACACATTTCGTTTTTAGTGGTGCATGAGCATCAATTACAGAGGAAAGGCTGTTCATATATTGGTCGTAAAGTTCGGTAACGTTGTTAGAAGGCGATACAATGAAGGCAGTATTTTGCAGATCTTGTTTTAGTTTTTCGTGATTTATCTTGTGATACTGACGAAATGTTATGTATTTACTAGGTGGTTTAGGGGCTGAATCGATATCCAGTGTGCAACTGATGCAGAAATGGTCGCTTAAACAACCCAGCCTACACAAATTTTCCACTGTGAAATCCGATGGGGTGATAAGTAAATCAAGAGTGTGGCCATGGATATGAGTAGGGAAGTTTATATGTTGAACAAAATTACAGGAATCAAGCATCAATTTGAAATCACAACTGGTGTTTGAAACGGTATCAATGTGGATGTTGAAATCACCGCTGATTATAGTTGAGGCAGACAGGGACGATATGAAACAAGAAAATGACATAAATTCTTCCAGGAAAACTGCGATACCAGAACCAGGGGGTCTATAGATTGAAGCAAAATTCAATGTGTTATCACGCCATCGTACAGAAACGACAATGTTCTCAAAAGAACCAAAACTAGGTGCTGCAACCAGGGAGACATCCAGAGTTTGTTTTACCAGGAAACCAACACCACCGCCCGTCTTTCCAATGCGAGGGGAATGGAAGAGTTTATATCCACTAGGGGTTAGTTCACTGAGAAATGATGCAGTGTCATTAGTCCTGATGTGCGTCTCGGTTATTCCAAAAATGTCACATTTGGCAGAGGTGACCAAGTCCGCGATGGCCTGACCTTTGTTCCTGATGGACCGACAATTTCCACATGCAAAGTTAACAGGGCCGGGATTTGAGGCGATGTCACCTGCCAGAATCAACAATGCGGACAATCCAAACGCACGTACACAACTAGGGAACTGTATGCAGTTTGTCCTAGAATAACGGGCAAGCACAAACCAGTTAATGGGCATTGGTTCACCAGTTACCTCAGATTTGGCATTATCCAGGTGTTCATTTTGCAGGTGATTGTTCCTGGCAATGAAGAAAACTAATAACAGGGTAATAATTTTTGTAAAGCGAAAATCCATTTTAAAGCAAACAACCAGAGTATGAAGTGAAATATAGAAAGACGCAACGCAGGTGTATTGTACAATTGTACAATAACACTTCACATTGCGAACGCTACCACACACGACTATGAAGAATGTTGTATTGCTAGACTGACAACCATAATGAACTCAGACAGAAGAAGCATAAAACAGGTATTGTCCGAAGGCACGCTCACACAAACTGTATAACATGCGTACAACCGCCAGGTTGCTGGCCGTGAAGGCCAAACGGAGAAAAATCGATAAACCTGGTACGCCGTTAACCAAACTGACGACAACAAGTGTGTTCGTTGATGCGTGACACAAAATTGACAACCATTCAGTTTAAAATCCTGATAAAAACATACATTATCCACCGTATCCTGATATATGATACAGTGAATGCGTTTCTTGTTACCTTACCGACAAAATGGTGTAAAAAAATAGTTTTTCTGCCCCAGATAAACCTGTTAAAAAATAGCTGAAAAGCTTTAGCAATTTCCAACGTGACTGCCTTCTCAAACGCCGACATATCGTTGTAATATCGACGTTACAGCTTAGGAATCAATTGTGGACATATAGGAAGTGATATGTGCTGAATATTCTCGTGACCTTGAAGGTCAGAGCACAAAATGGCTAATAGCTTGCTGATTATCGACTTTACAGCGTAGGAATCAATTGTGAACATTATAGGAAATGATATAGTCTGAATATTTTGATGACCTTGAATTTGACTTTTGACCTCATTTTCAAGGTCAAGGGACAAAATGGCTAATATCTCGCTTATCCACTTTACAGCTTGGGACTAAATTGTGGACGTATAGGAAATGATGAATGCTGAATATTTTGATGACCTTGATATGATATAGTCCGAATATTTTGATGACCTTGAATTTGACCTTTGACCTAATTTTCGAGGTCAAAGCACAAAAATAGCTAATATCTCACTTAATATCGACTTTACAGCTTAGGAATCAATTGTGGACATATAGGAAGTGATATATGCTGAATATTCTCGTGACCTTGAAGGTCAGAGCACAAAATGGCTAATATCTCACTTATTATCGACTTTACAGGTTAGGAATCAATTGTGCACATATAGGGAATGACATATGCCGAATATTCTTGTGACCTTAAATTTGACCTTCGACCTTATTTTCAAGGTGAAAGCACAAAATGGCTAATATTTTGTTTATTGTCGACTTTACAACTTGAGAATCAATTGTTGACATGTAGGAAATGATATATGCCGAATATTGTCATGACTTTGAATTTGACCTTTGACCTCAGTTTCTAGGTCACATGACAAAATGGCTAATATGTCGCTTGTTATCGACTTTACAGCTTAAGGATCAATTGTGGACATATAGGAAATGATGTATGCTGAATATTGTCATGACCTTGAATTTGATCTTTGACCTCATTCTCAAGGTCGAGCACAAAATGGCTAATATCTCGCTTATTATCGACTTTACAGCTTGGGAATCAATTATGAACCTATAGGAAATGTTATATTCTGAATATTGTCATGACCTTGAATTTGACCTTTGATCTGATTTTCAAGGTCAGAGCATAAAATGACTAATATTTCGTTTATTGTCGACTTTACAACTTGAGAATCAATTGTTGACATGTAGGAAATGATATATGCCGAATATTGTCATGACCTTGAATTTGACCTTTGACCTCAGTTTCTAGGTCACATGACAAAATGGCTAATATGTCGCTTATTGTCGACTTTACAGCTTAAGGATCAATTGTGGACATATAGGAAATGATATATGCTGAATATTGTCGTGACCTTGAATTTGACCTCTGACCTCCTGACTAGGAAAAGGTGTACGCTGAATATTCTGATGACCTTAAATTTGACCTTTGACCTTATTTTCAAGGTCATAGCACAAAATGCCTAATATCTCGCTTATTAACGATTTTACAGCTTAGGAATCAATTGTGACATATAGGAAATGATATATCCATAATATTCTTGTGACTGAAATTGACCTTTGGCCTAATTTTCAAAGTCAGAGCGCAAAATGGGTAATATCTCTTTTATTATCAACTTTACAGCTTAGGAATGAATCATGGACATATAGAAAATGATATATGCAAAATATCCTCGTGACATTGAATTTGGCCTTTGACCTCATTTTCAAGGTCAGAGCGCAAAATGGTTAATAACTCGCTTATTATCGACTTTACAGCTTTGGAATCAATTGCAAACATATAGGAAATGATATATGGTGAATATCCTCACGAATTGACCAATGACCTTGTTTTTAAGGTCACCAGACAAAAGGCTAAGATCTAAAATATATATTGTACGGTAACCTTTCTTAGCCCTTGGGCTAATTTTTGTATTATGAACATATAGAATATCAAATGCCGCACACATACATGTAATGGTGACATCGAAGTTCACACGGATGACCTTGATTGGTAAATCTCAAGGTCATTTGTTCACACTGCGAATTTTGATTTGTAAATCTCAAGGTCTGTTACCTGCCAATGCTGCCATGGCCAAACCAAAATTGTCCGGTAACCTGTCTTAGCCTTTGAGCTAATTTTTTGTGTGTCACTGTTTCATCACCCATCACCACTCCCGTTCTGATCTTCTCTGAAACAGGGCTTTCTTGTATCAGATGCACTCAAAATTTTGCATAAACATTCCACACTACATAGATAGTACATAAGCTATTGCAAAAATGGAAAAACGCTTGATACGGGAACATAATAATTGAAAACTTGTGGCAAGTGCTGGTATGTCCAGTAGGCCAAATGCAAATGAGTGTGGCCCCCTCCTAGTGGTTCGCGAGGCAGCCAGCCACACTCGACCCGCTTCATCCCCATTCTGCACCACTTCACCCCCCCCCCGTCCCCCACCCTCCCATCCGACTACGACCCAATCGTGATAAATGAAAGCTGGCGTGCACCCGGGTAAAAATCAGGTCTGCTGAATGGTCCGATGAGTTTTCTGACTTTTTTCGCATGAATATATCGCTAAACTATCTGCAAGATCGCAATCGGCGATTACTGATGGATTTCAGAAATAAGATCCACCTCGAGAGATCATAATATGCCGATGACAACACGTTCACTTTCTTCACTATGCCTCCCCCCTCCTCTTCCACCTAAACATCGCGGTGAGCATGCCTCATAGCCTAATGAATAATTAATGAGATGACATCACGAGATACTGTTAATACAAAAATAAATCAATTGATCATAGCTTCTCAATCATCTTTTAAAATCAATGATTTGTTGGTTGAGTCATGTTTCAATTGCTCGATTATTGTGCATGATAGGTTACTAGTAATTGGA
Organism: Terebella lapidaria; assembly: GCA_949152475.1. Lineage (NCBI taxonomy): Eukaryota > Metazoa > Annelida > Polychaeta > Terebellida > Terebellidae > Terebella > Terebella lapidaria. The sequence continues at coordinate 49,837,295 of OX424555.1, read as the reverse complement.
ATCGTACACAAATGATCAAAGCAAAACTCGCCAGTCGAGTTCGTAATGCAGCAATCTGAATCACATCATCACGTTTGTCACAAAATGACAGTTCTCATCATAATGGACGGCACATCTTTCCTGTAGGGGCCTAATGCATGCTTCAAGAGCGCCATCTGTTGAATGTCACTATGATCAGATAGGCCTGTTGTTGCTACACCACTATAGCAACAAGCATCACAACAGCAGAACTTGAGGTTACGTGTGCGGCCACAGGGACAAAGGAGAGTAGAACCAGTACTCGAGGCTGAGTGAACACGAAAAAAAATCAAGGATAAGTAGACACGAAACCCATTTCTTGGTTAAACAACCAAACAAAATATTGTGGGTCTTGTTTCTATGTGATATGAAAATTCTAATTGTGAACCTGAACGTTATGACAACCTGTCGAATATTTTGATGTCCATGCGTAAATTGATTCTCACCTGCTCTTTTGTTGAGTTGCCCATTATTCTTGCCCAAATGTGTTTTGGTTGAACTTTCCACAAAGGACTATGGTGTGTGTTTCCCTTGCTCAATATTTGGAAATCAACTTAAAGCCTATTGATTAGTTTGATAACAACAAAGCTGTCCGCTTTGATAACAATATGAAACAATGAACTCGAATCGTATTGTAACTCGAACTCGTATTGTAATAACTCTCTACTTCCCTCTCACAGAGAACAATTCTCGTAGATGGTCTTACACTACCATAGTACCTCCAATACTGGTGCCGAGCTTGTCCATGCGAAAATTGATTGTTACTCGCATTTGTTTGTCGACTCGTCCATTATTCTTGCCAAAATGTGTTTTAGTTGCACTTTCCACAAATGACCAAGGTGTGTGTTTTCTTTGTTCAATATTTGCTACTTAACTTTGTTGTAATCTGAGATTATGACATAAAATATGGATAATGTCATCGCTGACTTAATTCGGTAGCAATAAGTCCACGCATGGACAAGCTCCTCACCAGTAGTACCATGGGGTCAAAATTACACTAACAGATATAGTACGGCTAACGCCGCACAACAAGTGGTGTTGCTATAGTGGTGTAGCTACTGAGCTGTGACACTGTTTTGACAATTGTTTAGACAATTAACAAGACATATAACATGTCTACTGATGGAGATCAAAAATAAACCGATGGGTAAATACTAATTAGGTCTATTATTGACCACAGTAAATTTAATTAAGACATAAAACATTTATTATTGGGCACAATAAGGTAAAGGTTCTGTCCACTACATATTTCATGACTGTAACCGAATAGGTTAACATTAACTTTACTAGTTGTGTCTACTAGGGACTATTGACCACAATAAAAAATAGTTAGGACATGAAACATTGACTATTAGGTTCAAGATAAAGGTTCTGGTAAATATTAATTTGATGCTTGTAGTAGTTATGGTCATAATATGAAAATAAGTTAACATCGATTTTTGCTAGTTGAATCTATTAATAGTTGGGGGGGGGGGGGGGGTGATAGGGCTACGGGAGATACACTCCAGCAGTCGTCAGTCACTGGAGAACATCTAGTTTGGAAGATGGGACTAGATGGAATCAGTACCTTAATAATGGTATCAATCAATTTATATTAAGCCAAATCAACAATAAGCAAATATGGCCACAACATATATGTACCGAATAGGATACGAATAGGTTTTGAACTAGTTCTGTGCAAACATTTTCAAAGCTCTTCCTATGAGGCCAGTGGCCCTTGTTGATACATAAGACTCCTCATATGTACTCCTATGATGTCTGTAAATTTCTTTGCGCTTGAATCGCTCGAAGTGGGCCATATTGGCCCAAACTCGGCCCAAATGGGACTTTCCCATGTTAAATTCTCCTATGCTTTATAATGGGACACATTATGCCTAATATCTCACTTGATATTGAGATTAGAGACTAGGAATCAATTGTGGACATATAGGAAATGATATATGCTGAATATTCTCGTGACCTTGAATTTGATCTCTGACCTCAGTTTCAAGGTCAGAGCACAAAATGGCTTATATCTCGCCTATTGTCGACTCTACAGCTTAGGAATCAATTGTGGACATATAGGAAATAATATATGCTGAATATTCTCGTGACCTTAAATTTGACCTCTGACCTCAGTTTCAAGGTCAGAGCACAAAATGGCTTATATCTCACTTATTATCGACTCTACAGCTTAGGAATCAATTGTGGACATATAGGAAATGATATATGCTGAATATTCTGATGACTTTGAATTTGACCTTCGACCTCATTTTCAAGGTCACAGGACAAAATGGCTAATATCTCGCTTGTTATCGACTTTACAGCTTAGCAATCAATTATGAACATATAGGAAATGATATATGCAGATTATTGTCATGACCTTGAATTTGACCTTTGACCTCATTTTCAAGGTCACAGGACAAACAGGCTGATATCTCACTTATTATCGATTTTACAGCTTAGGAATCAATTGTGGACATATAGGAAATGATATATGCTGAATATTCTCGTGACCTTGAATTTGACCTCTGACCTCATTTTAAAGGTCCAATGACAAACTGGCTCATATCTTGCTCCTCTAATGACTGTATGGTTTGGGAATCAATTGTGAACATGATATAGAAAATGATATACATTGAATATTTTGATGATCTTGAATTTGACCTTTGCCCCTTCATTTTCAAGGCCTCAGCACAAAATTGCTAATATCTCTCTGATCATTGAATTTACAGCTTAGCAATCAACTGTGGACATGATATATGCTAATATTATATATGCTGAATATTCTTTTGACCTTGAATTCAATCAGTGACCTGGCTAACATCTAAAATATTAAACATTGTCCGGTAACCTATCTTCGGCCCTTGGCCTAATTTTATCTTTAAAGTTCACAATCGAATCTTTCTGAAATTTTGCACGAAAATGCCTAAAAATATTTTGAGAAGGAGGTATTTTTAGGTTACCGGACCTTTGGTCCGATAACCTATTGGCATGGCGTTGCGTCCGTCGTCCGTCCGGCCGCCGGCGTGACATTTTTATCTTTAAAGTTAACAATCAAATCTTTCTGAAATTTTGAAGAAAAATGCCTAAAAATATTTTGAGAAGGAGGTATTTTTTTGTTTTTTGATTTTCGCATTTTTTTCAAAATGGCAGCCGTTTTTGTCGAAAAACGCTCTATTTTTGACTTTGACGGACATTTTCTCAAAAACTGTCTGATCAGCTTTGAGTTTTTGGTTTCAAAAGATTCCCCTCATATACCACTGTGATATGTATAAGTTTGGTTGCCCTAGATTCGCCGGTCTCCGTGTGGCGGCCATTTTGAATTTTTGGCGGGTCGGCATTACTATCCATTTTGGGCCATTTCTAGGCAAAAACAAATTTCACCCTTTCAAAAAAAATTTGGACTTAGACAATTTTCGCCACTTTTTTTCTTCATATCGGGAGCTGTCAGGACTGTACTCATAAAACACTTGAAGATACAGCTTAGAAATTGGCACTTTCAAATAGGAAGTCATATATGGCGACTTGTGTGGTGACCTTGAATTTGACCTTGGATGACCTTGAAAGGTCAAAACAGCCATTTTGGGGTCCAAAAATGCCCAGATTTGCCTCTATAGATGAAATGCTTGCAGATAGAGCTTATGTTTGCATTATGAACATATAGGGAGACATATATGGCACAACTAAGGATGACCTTGAACTTGACATCAGATGACCTTGAGTGCCAAATGTCTGACTCGGAATGTGTAAATTGACCTGAGCGGCCTAAACGATTCCACCCAGATATATCTTTGTATTATGAACATATAAAATATCAAATGCCGCACACATACATGTAATGCTGACATCAAAGTTCACACGGATGACCTTGATTTGTAAATCTCAAGGTCATATGTTCACACTGCAAACCTTGATTGGTAAATCTCAAGGTCTGTTACCTGCCAATGCTGCCAAACCAAAATTGTCCGGTAACCTATCTTAGCCTTTGGGCTAATTTTTTTTAGGTTACCGGACCTATGGTCCGGTAACCTATTGCCGTTGCGTCCGTCGTCCGTCCGTCCGTCCACATTTTTATCTTTAAAGTGTATGGTCCAATCTTTCTGAAAATTTTGGAAAAGATACCTTAAAATAATTCAAGAAGGAAATATTTTTTATTTTTTTTATTTTTTTATTTTTCTCAAAATGGCGGCCGTTTTTGCTGGCTTTTGAATGCTCGATTTTGAACTTTGACGGCCACTTTTTCAAAAACTGTCTGATCAGTTTTGAGATTTTTGTTTAAAAACATTCCTCTTATATACCTTTGTGATGTGTATAAGTTTTGTTGCCCTTGAATCGCCGATCTTCGTGTGGCGGCCATTTTGAATTTTTGATGAGTCGGCGAAACAAAAATTTTCGCCCCAGATCGCATTACTATCCATTTTGGGCCATTTCGGCCGTTTTCGTCGAAAAATGCTCGATTTTGAACTTTGGCGGCCACTTTTTCAAAAACTGTCTGATCAGTTTTGAGATTTTTGTTTAAAAACATTCCTCTTATATACCTTTGTGACGTGTATAAGTTTTGTTGCCCTTGAATCGCCGATCTTCGTGTGGCGGCCATTTTGAATTTTTGATGAGTCGGCGAAACAATCGCCAACAAAAATTTTCACCCCAGATCGCATTACTATCCATTTTGGGCCATTTCTAGGCAAAAAAAAAATTTCACCCTTTGAGAAAAGAAAATTTTCGGCACTTTTTTCCTTCATAATGGGAGCTGCCTGGACTGTACTCATAGAATGCTTGAAGATAGAGCTTAGAAATTAGCACTTTCAAATGGGAAGTCATATATGGCCATTTGTGAGGTGACCTTGAATTTGACCTTTGATGACCTTGAAAGGTCAAAACAACCGTTTTGGGGTAAAGAAATGCCCAAATTTGCCTCTACAGATGAAATGCTTGTAGATAGAGCTTAAGATTGCATTATGAGCATATAGGAATCATATATGGAACAACTGCTGATGACCTTGAGCTTGACCTTGGATGACCTTAGGTGCTAAATGTTCGATGTGAAATGTGTAAATTAGCCACTGAGGCTTAAACCCTTGCACATACAGGTTAAGATTGTGTATAAGCGTACATGAATTCATGTATTTATAGCACATCTTTTGGTAACCTTAAGTTTGACCTTATATGTGACCTTGAAGGCCATTCTCACAATCTGGCCTGACCTGACATGTGTAAATTGACCTCTACAGACAAAATACTTGTTGATAGAGCTTTTATGTTTGTATTATGAAGTCATATGCAGCATACCTAATGATGACATTGCAGTTCACAAACATGACCTTGATTGGTAAATCTCAAGGTCATATGTCAGTAATGTCCCCTGCATTGCTTAAAACTAAAATTGTCCGGTAACCTATCTTAGCCCTTGGGCTAATTTTTGTATGTCACCATTTCATACCCATCACCACTTGATCTTCACTGAAACAGTGCTTTCTTGCAATCATATGCACTCAAAGTTTTGCATATACATTCCGCAAAAAATATAGATACGATATGCTATTGCAAAAATGAAAAACAAGTCGATACGGCAACATAATAATTATCGTTTTAGTGGTGGTATTCCATATTCCAGTAGACAAATTCAATTAGCCTGTGGCCCCTGAGCCAGTCAGCCAGCCAGCCAGATAGTCACTGAATTTTCCAGTCAGGAAGCTGTCTTGACGGACACACCCACATGTTTATGAACTACACGTGGATATAATTATATTCAAATTATCACGTGAGCAAGTCCCGTCAATTAGCGATAAACGGCTTGGACTAATTTGCACTCCGCGCCAGCGCGCCGCGCCGCGCGCCGCGCTAAATATGGCGCGGCGCGCTAGTTTGTTCCAGAAGGGAGGGAAGTAGGCCTAATATTTAATTTAGCCTACGTGCATTGTAAAGAAATGGCTTCGATCCGCCCGCGCTGATGGAGTTCCTGTTATTGCATTAAACACCGACGACAAATTTATAGGACAATATATTCGAAGTTTAGAAGCAAGCCAAATAGTCTGCACTAAATCCAAAATTACCAAACAAACACTCAATATGGATTTGCTCAATATGGACTTCATTCAGAATGTAGATGTTAGTGTTTTTATTTTTATTCCTTTGTTTTTTGTCATTGGTTAATCGTGATGTCATATTTATCCATCAGGCCTTTCTCGTCCTCCCTATTTGTCAAAGAAGGGCAGTGTGTCCTACTATTTTTGTAGGTTTTGAGAGCGCTAAACTTGTTTACCCCTAGAACTGTTTACTACTAGAATTGTTTACCACAATGCTGTAACACTGCAATTAATGCTGTTAAAACAGTGATTACATTTCTCTGAGTAACACGATAATTTTAGCACGATCACCCGTAATTGGACTGAACTACGATAATTGTGACCTATGATATCGACAATCTTCAGACAGGGGCGGGTGCAGTTTTTAGGTTACCGTACCTTTGGTCCTTTTCGGTCGCTATAGATCTATATAATAAGCTAAACACCGACTAAAATATAAAATACGTGCGTAGTGCGTGAAATCCCTCCGTGCGTACTGCGTGAAATCATACTCCATATCTGCGTGAGAAATGGCTGCGTGGTGCGTAAAGGGTCGACGTCATGATTTGGACAGGGGTCTCTCTAATATGACCACAGTACGTAGGCCAATATTTATGCCTTATAAATGAGTGATTCAATCGCACTGGTATATGTGTTGAACCTTGATTTTATGTTTTATTTCTTTATTACCATCATACTATTCCATGATTATATCCATATAATAAGCCTAGGATATAGGCTTAACATTAGGAATCAATTACATGGTCTGTGAAAATGATAGGCCTACACATATTACAGTATAACACATCGATTTGTCTTCATGCCACAATATGTGTTGCGAATATTGTGTTCCTAAAATGATAAACTTTTGATATGATAAATATATTGAATGTGGCATATATTTGCAAACTAGATTCTACATCTACATGTGCCAATTAAATCGGTATGCCATACGGGATGTCTTTGTGTGTTCACTCCTGCTGGGACATAAGTACACAGTCCTGAAGAATTCGGTATTCAAAACGCATGCTAATATACATGTATAGCAACTTTCCATGGGCACATTAAAGGAAGAAAAATAGAAGTTATTCATATTTCATATCTAAACGATCTCTAGATGATGTCTCTAGAGCCAATGTGTTAATGTGTAATTAAGAAATGCATGGTTGCCTATGATATTTTTGAATTGCTAATATTTCTAAATCATTTTATAGCTTGTACAGTAGAAACAAATAAATTTCACACACTGTCTGTCTGACTCTGATGACGCCAGTGTGTCTTTGGATAAACCATATAGTCGGGCTTTGTTTATATTGCAAAATTGTGTATTTTATGAGTGATCCAAGGGCAAAGAAACTTAGACACATCACAGGGGTACGTATGAGTAGTCTTATGCATCATTTAGATAAAGGTTACTGAACAGATTTTGAGAAAACGACCGTCAAGCTAAAAAATCAGGCATTTTACCTCGAAAAAGGCAGCCATTTCGAAAAAAATTACTTAGAAATAATATGTTACAATTGACCCGTGTTAAAGTTGACCCCAGTCTCCCCTATTCTAATATCATAAACTAAAAAAAGCCTTCCCTTGAAATATTTTCAATTTTTTTTTAATTTTTGAGAAAGATTCGACCGTAAACTCTAAAGATAAAAATTAGCCCAAGGGCTAAGATAGGTTACCGGAAAACTTTGGTTTTAAGCATTGTAGGTGACATATGATTTTGAGATTTACCAGTCAAGGTTATCTTTGTGAATTTCAATGTCTCCATGAGGTATGCTGCATATGACTTCATATGTTCATAATACAAACACATAAGCTTCATCAACAAGTATTTCGTGTGTAGAGGCAAATTTCAGATTTTGAGATTTGCCCTTCAAGGTCTTTAAGGTCAAGTCCAAGGTCACCAAAAAATGTGCCATTTATACATGATTTTTTATAGGCTTATACACAATCCTAACCTGTATGTGCAAAAGTTTATGCTTCAGAGGCCACTTTCAAGACTTCAAGCCAGACATGTAGCACTCAAGGTCCTCCAAAGTCAAAATCCAGGTCATCTTTAGTTGTTCCATATATGACTTCTTATATGTTCATAATGCAAACTGAAACTATATCTACATGCATTTCATCTGTAGAGGCAAATTTGGGCATTTTTTAAACCCAAAAATGGCTGTTTTGACCTTTCAAGGTCATCAAAGGTCAAACTCAATGTCACCTCCCAAATAGCCATATATGACCTCCTATTTGAAAGTGCCAATATCTAAGCTCTATCTTCAAGCGTTCTATGAGTACAGTCCCAGCAGCTCCCATTATGAAGGAAAAAAGTGCTGAAAATTTTCTAAATCCAAACATTTTTCCAAAAGGTGAAATTTTTTTTTTGTCTAGAAATGACCCAAAATGGATAGTAAGGCGTTTTGGGGCAAAAAAATTTTTTTCGGCTGACCCGTCAAAAATTCAAAATGGCCGCCACACGGATACCGGCGATTCAAGGGCAACAAAACTTATACACATCATAAAGGTACATAAGGGGAATTTTTTGAAACAAAAATCTCAAAACTGATCAGACAGTTTTTGAGAAAATGGTCGCCAAAGTCCAAAATTGGCCATTTTTCGTCAAAAATGGCCGCCATTTTGAGAAAAATGCGAAAATAAAAAAACTAAAAATACCCCCCTCTTGAAATATTTTCAGGCAGCTTTGTGCAAAATTTCAGGAAAATCCGCCTTTAAACTTTAAAGATAAAAATGTGGACGGACGACGGATGCCGGACGACGGACGACAGACGGACGACAGACGGACGACAGACGGACGACGGACGCAACGTGACGGCAATAGGTTATCGGACCATAGGTCCGGTAACCTAAAAATGTGTACGGGTGCAGGACGGACCGACGACGGACGCAAAGCCATGTCAAATAGTCATCCGACCAAAGGCCCCTTAACCTAACAAATTGCCCACGAATATATTTAGCTGCTCACACATTGTTTTCCACAAGAGTGGCGATTTGATGTGCAGGAACTTATTCACTGGGGTACAGCTGTCCATCGAGGAATGGTTTTTTTGCGACTTTTTCGTCATTATTAAATGTAAACGTAAGCCAGATAAACCATTTGCACAGCATACTAACTGCAATGTGTAGATAAACGAATCACTTGCAAGAATATTGCACATAGCGATGCAGAACCAGAAACGGATCCAGGATTTTGTTTGGGGGGGGGGGGTTGGGAGCATGGCTGATGCGGGGGTTTGAGGATGCCGTAAAGGCGTAACCCCCCCCCCCCCTCAACAAGATTGTGAAAATTGATATCTCTCTGATCATTTCTGAGATTACTAGAAGATAGTTCTATATATGGGATAGCTTCGTCCATCTCATTTGTTCATAGCTTTGTCAATCTCATATTATACCAAAGCAGTTATGATACTTGATGAAAATATTCACACGGAAATAATACTATTGACATTGCAAGATGAGCATGGCCGGTCTGGGGGCACCACATCACTTATGAAGGTTTACAATTCAGCGTCGGGCCGTGAGGCCCGTCTGTCTAGCTCGCCGATTTACGAAAGGGCCGGATTTCAGGGGGGTTCGCCGGGTGCGCCCCCTTTGAATCCGCCTATGCGAACGTAGACTTTGTCTTTTTCCAACAAACAACATGTTTTTAAGCATTAGGCCTAAAGCGACCAAAAATAGCATGGATTTGTTTCGTTGAAGTTTTCGACGACTTAGTAAATCATTTTCGTGGCGAATTTATGGGTGTGCCCCCAGCTGCATGTAATATGTAGGCCCTACATTTGTGCCTTCGCTGTTTTTCTCTATTCTATTTCTTTCTGAAATGATACATAGGCTATATAGCAATTTTGATTCCGATAATGTTAAACGATGCATAACTATACTCAAGTTCAAAACAAAATCTCGTACTTTCACAGAGAATAGCTTGGATTGCACATGTGCAACTTAGGTCTTCACTTTGTTTAGGCTGCAGTGGAGTGTATCTAACGAGGAGTCTCTTGAGCATTCGCGAACTGCAGGACATATGTCACAAGGACTTACATTTTCAACTTATACAATATATGAACAAGGAAATCTGCTATCTTCAATTCATAGCTATAAACATGCTACTCAAAGCAGGAAATATTGATGAGAGCATCACACGGGAAAAATGACACGGATTAAAGCAACTTCAAAACGTATATGCCATTTTCATAATATTATCTGGTTCCACACAATGTTCATAGAATTATATAATCATCCGGGTTTTTTTTTTTCAGATATCACGAATTTGTGTCAACTTACGATCACCTCGAGCGAGTGAATATGAAATTATCTATCATAATCATGATGATAACTGTTTAATTATAACATATGTTATGTTATAACATAATGTTATTAATTATAACACATTATGTTACAATATCTTTTAATTTGGTGTGCCGCGCGCCCATCTTGGTATATTGGTGCATCTTAAGAAATGATATCACGTTAAATACGGAATTATAAATATTATAACTTATTTCAAAGATATATATTGTTGTCATCGCAATTATTCTGTACAAATGTACAGCCCATAACCACTCGTTTTAAAGTTAATCATATGGGTTTAGAAAAATATGTTAATATATAACTCGATATTAATTGCATTTGCCCCCCCCCCCCCTCCCACGCAACATGCATATAGCGAGAATGTAGTTTTTGTCAATGTAGTTTTTTTCCATAAGTAGGCCTATATTAACCATTGGGCCTATCATGCATATTCATTATCATCAGGGAATCAGGTTAGAGAATCGGCAAAGCAAAATTGTCATGAGAACCGTAATATCTCTATAGTCCTATTGATGTAGCTTTACATTGGTGTAGAAACTATAATAACCCACAAGATTCATTGCTTCATTTGTCAGAGATCCGTGCTTGAAGAGAGCAGTCCCCATGCTGTCTTCGACATCTACATAGTGTGTCCTGCCATTTTGTAATCAGGATACAAAAATGGTAAAATTGGACAAAAAATTAAAGTATGAAATACAAATTTGACTCGAGGTTTATATCGTCATACATTTATTTATACCTCTGATAACCTTTAATGTTATAGTTGTACATATAACTTCAAGAATATGTACATTGTACATGGCATACTGCGCTAAGTGCGGCTTCAGGGAGCCTCATGCCTCACTAATATTTCACTAACTTTAAGGGCTTCTAAAGTGTCACTTTGACACGAAGTGAGAGGTGTGCAATAAAAAAGTGTGACTTGAGTTGAACTAAAGTGGCTAAAGTACGACATGTGCAGTCGGGCTTATTCCGCCAAGAAATGTACTATGAGGAGGTTTCTGAGTTGGAAGAATCATACAGGTGTATTCTTATAAAATATCATTCAAGTTACAAAGTACTGTGCAATGCCAGCAACGAAATTCTGTTCAGACTAATTTCATGTTTGATGTGAAATATATCATTGGAGTAGATTGCCAACCTTTTCAATGTTTAATATAAAACTCGGTTTTATGCCAAATGGGAACAAACGAAATTTTAAATTCATCCGATATCATCCTATAAACGAGTTTCGCAAAAAAAAAAAAAAGTTTTTGTGTTGAACTTGACTTTAGTGTGGAGGAATGGTCATGCACGATTCATCACAAAAAAATCGCGTAGTGGTCTGTTCCTACGATAATATAGTCCTGGAAGTAAACATTTCTGCAACAGACAAAGGTCGTTTGCACTCCGTGTTTTAAAAATACACCTCATATCAAGAGGAATCCCGCCTGCGTATACCCTTGCGTGAAAAATATTTTTGCTCACAGAGCAATCATTTTTTTCACGCAAGCAATACGCAGCACGCACTACGCACACGTGCTACGCATCACGCTTATATGGAGTCGTGTTCACTGTCAAACATACAGACTATATTTTACGCACTACGCACCACGCACTACGCACCACGCATCACGCACATATGGAGTCTCAGCTGATAGACGCACGGTACAAAAAACTGCTTGCGGGGACAAGGTCAACATGCTGTCCCGAGATGTCGAACATATTGTGTGCGGTATTTGTGGAAATACTTGTTACGACCCAAATAAATGGTCTTTTCTATGATTTTTTCCTACTTCACTGGTAATACTTCATGAAAATATCACCATACAAAGCTTGTTTATGGGGAAATCCAATCAGAAATGCCAACTGAGTGAAGCGTGATTTCACGAGATTTGACTAGATTCTAGGAACAGTCGGAAGATTTGCCGAACTTTTAATTTTTAGACTTTGTCGGGGGGAAAAAACTTAGTTTCCTCCTGAAATAAGCAGAAACAAATGCATACTAGCTCATTTATCATGTTTATGATAGTTTTATATTGCCGACGAGAATTGTCAGTGCTGACTTTGATGGCAGTCCCGCGAGCGGCGATTTGGGCTAGACCCTACTAGTATTTGACAGCTGACACTCGTCTAAGCCCCCCCCCCCCAGATGTATAAGCCTACACATGTACGATGATCTTCAAACCAGCAGCCAATTGGGCAAGAAAAAACATGATCGCAAATTTTTAGCAGTGACGAAAAAAGCTTTCATGTATGTCATAAATTATTAGAAATGCAGACAACTTGCCGAAATGTCTCTGCTTACTGAGAAAAAATCCATAAAAAAGGATTTAGAACTAGCAAAGTAAGAAAAAATTTCAGAAGCTTGAAAATCTTACACATTGGTCCAATAATACTCAGGTGATTTTTATACGGGCTCAACAAGGTAAAGCTTCTGACATATTCTGACTTATGGATGAACTTTGATCTTGACTTGAAATTTTTTTGCTGAGTCGGCATTTTTCATTTTCTGCGATTTCTCAGAAATGGTGCGTCGTAGAGCGAAACCGACTTTATTTTCGGACTAGACAAACATTCTAGGGGTATTTTGGGCGATATCTCGGAAACGGTGTGTCAGAGAGTGAAACTGATGTTATTTTCGGACTCGTCGCCCTAGACAAACATGTCTGAGGGGTAGTAAGGATGAACTTTGACATTGACTTGAAATTTTTTGGCCGAGTCGGCATTTTCCGTTTTCATCGATATCTCGGAAACGGTGCGCCGTAGAGCGAAACCGACGTTATTTTTTTGCTGAGTCGGCATTTTTTGTTCTCGTTGATATTTCGGAAACGGTGCATCGTACAGCGAAACAGACGTTATTTTCGGACTTGTCACCCTAGACAACATGTCTAACGGGTATTATGGATTAAGTTGATTATTATGATTAGCCTGAAAATGTTTTGCTGAGTCAACATTTTTCATTTTCGTCGATATCTTGGAAACGGTGTGTCATAGAGCCCATGGTAAACATGTTATGAATATCATAAATTAGTCCTAACACCGAAATGCCTCCAAGGCATCTTTAGGCCTTGACGTCTAGTTTAACATTGGAACAGAGTGCTAACCTTTTCAAGTTTTGCAATAAAAGTCTGAAATTCAGTGGAAAATTGCCGTTTGACTCCCTGGCGGAGGATGCCAAGTTATAGAACGATACCACTTAGCATCACAAAAATATCAGCGAAAAACAGTGTAAACGAGATAGAAAAATCAGAGCAATATAGCACTAGTACATTCCGAATTATCAAAAACTGAGTTGCTAAGATAAATCATTCTGTAATTCTAGATTTAAAAACAAACTGCAATTCAAATAAGTGTCTGGGTACAACCAACCAATTACTGTTCTGAAACCTTTCGGTGCATATCCAGAGTAGAGTGTTAGGTAGTGATAGTTCAGTTAAATGAATATAATGGAATATATTGTATGTACACTGTTTTGTGTGATGGCAAGCTTTGGCTAGTTTTTGACATAAAATAGAGTGACACATTGTACAAGACTACTCCAATATTGTACTCGTGAGTTACTAGATGATGTGTATCCTATCATGGCATGGAAGCATCAGTTCTATGTAGAGTTCAGAGTCGTTCGCACATTTCCAATTCATTAATTCATTAATTCACCAAAATGGCAGCTGAAGTTTTTTTTATGATTTTTTTTTGTGATAAGTTAGGCATAGCCACCAAATCAAACTGTACTCGTTTCTGGTACTCATAGAATTTTTTGTGTGATTAGTTAGGCACCAAATCAAATTGTACTCATTTCTGATACTCGTAGCTAGCGTAATGTGTAAACAGTGTAGAATGTATTCACCTTCGCCTTTCGTTCCCGCTAAAAGTGGTGCTTTATTTATTTGAGCTGATGTACAGCAAGTACTTGATCAAATGCCATTGGTCATCATGCTCCTGATCTGTCAGCTTCTAGGGTGTTTGTGGCGAGTGAACATGGGTTGTAATGCACTCTACTCTGCTGTAGGTAGTGTTCTACAGATTGTGTTCTAAAACCGACTGAAAAATGAAAATCACAGACAATTTATTTTAAAATTCCAATACATGTACATTTGACTGTTTATGTTGTGTGACTTGTGACTTTAGTATCATTATGCAGTGTTGTCAATGTTCCATCCTCTTGTGATGAATGTTTAACAATGTGATAAACATTACTGTGTAATATTCTATGCTCTAGAAAAGAATCGCAAAAATGTCTTTGGGTTAGGGCATGCCTGTGTGCAGGAACAACTAAAATGGGCTCTTGGAATTGTTTATCACAAACTTGATGATTTCAAAACATGCACTAGAGCTGTGTGATTTTTAGCTTATCGGACCTTTGGTCCAATAAAATATTGCCGTGACGTTGCATCCTTCGTCCATCTGTCATCCGTCCGTCCGTCCACATTTTTATCTTTAAAGTTTACAGTCGAATCTTTCTGAAATTTTGCAGAAAGATACCCGAAAATATTTCCAGGAATAAGCTTTTTTAGTTTTTTCATTTTCGTATTTTTTCAAAATGGCGGCCATTTTCGACGAAAAATGGCCAGTTTTGCACTTTGATGGCCATTTTCTCAAAATCTGTCTCAAAAACTTTTTTTCTAAATTATGCATAAGACTCCCCTCACATACCTCTATGATGTGTATAAGTTTTGTTGCCCTTGAATCCCCTGACACCGTGTGGCGGCCATTTTGAATTTTTGACGAGTCGATCCTTTGAGAAAAATTCTGGCACTTTTTTCCTTCATAATGGGAACTGCCAGGACTGTACTTATAGAACGCTTGAAGATAGAGCTGAGATATTGGCACTTTCAAATAGGTAGTCATATATGGCGATTTGGGAGGTGACCTTGAACTTGACCTTGAAAGGTCAAAACAGCCATTTTTAGGGAAGAAATGCCCAAGTTTGCCTCTATAGATGAAATGCATGTAGATAGAGCTTCAGGTTGCATTATGAACATATAGGAAGTCAAATAAGGAACAACTAATGATGACCTTGATCTTGATCTTGGATAACTTTGAGTGCTAAATGTTTGACTTGAAATCTGTAAAGTGGCCTCTGAGGCTTTAACACTTGCACATACAGGTTAGCATTGTGTATAAGCCTGTAAAAAGTCATCTATATATGGCACATCTTTTGGTGACCTTGAACCTGACCTTAAACCAGCTTGAAGGGCAAATCTCAAAATCTTGAATTGGCCTCTACAAACGAAATACTTGTTAATAAAGCTTATATGTTTGTATTATGGACATATATGAAATCATATGCAGCATACCTAATGGAGACATTGAAATTCACAAAGATGACCTTGACTGATAAATCTCAAGTCATATGTCACCTATAATGCTTAAAACCAAAATTGTCCGGTAACCTATCTTAGCCCTTGGGCTAATTTTTAGGTTACCGGACCTAGCCGGGCAAACGAGAATATACTTGTGTGGCTAGCTTGTGTGCCTAAAGCTGCAAAAACGCACACAACCATGGTTTATACAAAAATGTTATTCTTGTGTGCCTAATTTGGGGACTTGTGTGCCTATTTCAGATGGGAAGTTTAACATGTGAAAAACACACAAGAACAGTCTCGTAAGTCCGTTTGGCCGGATGTCGGTCTAGCCGAGCGTTCGTCCGTCCACATTTTTTACTCACCGAAGGTGAGTATATATATGGGATCGACCCTGTGTGTATGTTTGGATGTATGTATGTCACAAACGTGGCACGCAGAGGCGCCCGCAGGTTTTTGAAAAGAGGACGCACACATGCAGGAGAAAGTCCTAGCCAGTAGGCGTGGGGTCTGGGGCCCGCCTAGGGCCCCAGAAGCTGAAGGGGTCTAGATGTTCTCTGGTTGAATCTAGGCCTTTGCGGGTACCCAACACAGTCTTAGATCCGATTTTTTTTGTGATGAAAAATAAATTTTCAATGAACAACATGACGTTAGCCTATTCAAGATAACACATGCTATGTGGAGTATATACTACCCAGTACAGGGCTCGACATCAAGGACTGTCCGCCTGCCGTGGACAGGTGAAACTAATGGTAGGGCAGGTGAATGTTGAACAAACCTGCCCCACAGGACAGGTGTACTTTCTGTTGATACAAAATTTTCTGTGAATACCAATTGGCCACTAGAGTATATTTCAGCGAAATCACGAACATTTCGTGTCAAACTCATCTATACAAAGCAGGTTATATATGAAATATACTCAAACAATCGCAGGATATATATTATGTCAAGATAAATTAATATGAATTCAGTACATGTATTACTTTTGGTCATCTGGCGTAAATGTATCCCAGTTACTAGTATTCGTTAGTAGTTCGTAGTTCATATATTTATCAATTAACCGCTGGTTGGTAAAGAACTCGTTAAAAAGTAGGCGAGTGAACATCCAAGTGAGGCAGGTTGGAGTAGTAAGGACGGTCGTTTGAGTTTTTTTTGGAAAAACCCATGGTTTTTGCTATGGTTATATGATGTCACTTCCGGTTTCGGTTATACGTCACATGGTTTTGAGTGGTTATAATCACGTGGTTTCGGTGGTTATACGTCACGTAGTTTTGGTGGTTATACGTCACGTGGTTTTGAGTGGTTATAATCACGTAGTTTCGGTGGTTGTAGGTCACATGGTTTCCGTGGTTATATAACGGGTGATTAGGTAATTATGAGGCATAATAGGTGCTCATATGACGTAATAGGTGGTTATATGCTTGGGCTACTATCTGACCCCTTGCAATGAACCCTATGACTGTCAGGTGATGATCACTCCCTTATTTGATGTACTTTATGACTAGTCCATCCGGTTATCATTCCATAGAACCCTGCCACTGAGTCATTCGAATGGACCAATGGGATTCCGCCACCGCGTAGCGTACCCACGCCGGGTCATTCCAATGGACCAATTGGATCCCGCAACCGCGTGGCGTACCCACCCCGAGCTAGTTGCCCCCCCCCCCCCCGCATTCCAACGGACCAATAGGAGTCCCCGAAGTTGGATGCATGATCTGCGTTTTTCAAATGATCGAGTGAGAGGAGTGCTCGGAACCGGTTGGAACTGGTTGGAACTGGTTCATTCCGGTTTTTATGCCCAGTCAGCTTTAGGTTTAGCCAATCAGAAAGCTCCACCTCATAGCTTGCCCGCTCCAACCATGGGTATATATGTGGGAGAGAGAGCGCTCATCACTATTCCAACCTCGGATTCAGCAGCAGCAACAAGATGGACCTCAGCAAGAACTTGACCCTTGCCAGGGTAGAAGGGACATACGGACCCTACTTCAAGCTGACGAAAACCGGAGAGAAAGCATCCAGATGGCTCAACCTCAACATCGAGTTTATGGACCAAACCAGTTCCCATGCTGCGGAAATCTCCAACGCCATGAAAGGTGAAAAAGATCTGACCATAATATCTGAATCAACGACCAGGGTGGAAGTAGTTAAATACATGGAGAAGATGTACGCCTGTTTCCTGGTAACCAAAGAAAAAAAAGGGGTATCCTACTCCAACAGAATCAACCTCAACACCAGCGAGTGGGACAACTTCGTGAAGGCCTTGAAGAAAATCTCAAAGGCCCCCAAACGCAAAGCAGCTAAAAGCGACAAGACAGCTGCTAAGAAGAGAAAGGTGGACAACGCTGACAGCCTCGAGTGTAGGAAGTACATGTGGTCAGATTCAGAAGGTACATCCGAGTGTATTTTCTACACGGAAAAAGAGTGTCGTGACCATCATCGCAACAACGGCAACAAGGAAGAAGACCCCATAATCTCCAGTGTGCCGGCCTGTTTCCCAGCACGTGACGTTTGGCTCCGGAACATAATTCTATTCCTAGTTGAGCGGATGGTGCGGGATAAAGCGGAGAAAGTCTGCGAAGCCTGCCAAATCGACTCTCCCAGTCAATTCGATCACATGCTCGGGTGTTTGGGAGAGTGGGACAGTCTTGTAGAAACCCATTTCGATGAGGCTATGGCCGAAATCCTCAATGATACCATCCTGACATTCTACAACAGGGTTATGACACGGTGCGGAAGACCGTCGGACTGCATTGAGTGTGGAGACCTTTCGCTTGATGAAATCAAGGAGACCATCCGTGAAGAAGACATCAAAGAAATGGACAATGCTGAAAACGAACATTGGTTCCTCTTCAACTCGGTTTCATTGGACATTACAACTGTGTAAAAAATTTCTTTCAATTGATATAGAACAATTTCCTCCCAGTATGGAATATCTAATGTAAATAAGTGTTGTAAAATATTCTTTAGAAGCTAAATGTTGGTGTAAATCGTATTTAGAATATTTGTGTATAAAATATTACTATGTTTGTCTTATATATTCCACTCTTTTGAAAATAAAACTGTAAATTGTCTTCGCTTGTTGTCTTTGACTTTTGCACATGATAATTTACCTAAACAGAAAAAGGTGTGTAAATAAATGCCATAAGGGAAGGAAGTGTACATATATCTGTAACATTCTGTAATGCATCATAGCTCAAATGACAAAATGTTTTTTTGTGGAAAATGAAGTCGAATTCAGTTCCAAGGTGAACCCAAAAAGTGGCAATGTATCATAATCATGACATTGGTCAAAACCGTGCTCTTGAAAGGATGTGTTATATAACACCATGGTGCACCATATTTCATGAGAAAAAATAGACAGACATGCATTTTCGTTTTTTATTTCCCAACACACAACTACTATATATACATTTTCTACACAAATAAGCTCTGTATACACAAACCTTTTCTTCATCTTTTTAGAGTTTTGTATTTTGGGGTTTTGCTAATCTATGCATGCAATATTTACAGTGGGGCATAAAGTATTAGACAATGTCAGAAGCCTTGATCCAAGAATTATATTTTTTGGGCCAGTTGAGCCATTTAACGTAGAGTTCTTTATTTCGTTCGCGTCCCCTGGTCTTCAGGACTTTCTCCACTTTGAAGGCCTGGTCTTTATCCAACGTCACCGGTTGTAGTTCCTGCTCGTAGAAAGTACCCTTCACTTCGTCTCCTCCATAGTCATCGAGTTCGTAAATGGGTAGCCCGTCTCTCCACCAGGCCTTGGCGATGGTGAACACCTCCCCTGTCCATTTCTGATCGTACTCGCGATCGAAGAGTTTCCGCAGGTAGGAAATACGGACTTTTTCTCCGACTTTGAAAGCAAACTTTTTCTTTTTGGCTTTCTTTTTGTCCTTCAGGAATGGTTCCACGTACAATTCTTCCCACACTCTCGTCTCGTTCTTTTTGGAGACGGCCGCCGGTTTCATTTTGATGCTCCTGTGGTACGTCTGATTGTAACCTTCAACGATCTTGTCCAGTTTTCCGACGTATTCCAAACCATTTTGATGCTGGAACAGTTTGACAATTCTGGACTTGATAGTTTTTATCCAGCGTTCCACGTAGTTCGCCTTGACTTCGTTGTAGGTCACGGAATGCAGCACGTTGTGTTCTGCGAACCATTTCTTCATCCCTGCGTTCACGAATTCGCCCCCGTGATCCGTTCGAATTTTCACAGGTCTTCTGCCCTTCGCTTTCAGGAGTAGGGAGTCGAATCCTTTTACGACGTCCGCAGATTTTTTGGATTTCAAGGGCACGGCCCACCCGAATCTCGAGAAGACGTCTATGGCCATGAGCACATAGCGAACTCCGTCGTTTTCCGGGGTGTACGCCGTCATGTCCATCAGATCCGCGTCCCATTGGGCGTCTATTTTCTCCATGTAGACTCTGTTTCGTTTAAACTTGCGGACCATCCTCCTATGCATGGTGTAGACGTCCTGGGACTTTAACCACGTCTTGATCTTCTTCATGGACAAGACCCTCTTCCCCTCAGCTCTCACCGCTTTGTACAAGGCCCGAGGTCCGGAAAAACTCCCGGCCTTCCCGGGGTCGTAATAGATGGAGGCTAGGTAGTCATCTACGTTCATAGTTTCTTCTTGGATATGGCGGGGGCGGGTAGCATGTATCCCAGGCAGCTGGCCAACAAGGTGCTCCAAAGCGTTTCGTTCTCCCGGTCTCCCGTGCTCAAATTGTAGATGCAGGCTACGATGACGGTGAAGACGATCAGAGCCTGGGTGAAAAAGACGATTTCCGACTTCGGTACTCTAGATTTTCCGAATGACCAGCGAGATCCTTCTCCCAACGATGTTGATGCTCCCTCGTCAGCCATAGTGAATGCGCGAAATGTACGAGTGCGGGCCTTATATACTCAGGGGGTTTCCACGCTCACGTTCCGAGCCTTGTCGATTTCCATCATAGCCGGAAACTGGCCGTACGCGATCAGGGTGGTCGCCTCCGGGAGAGCCTCGGCAAACTTGATCACCAATCTGGTGTGACCCTTCCTGATGATGGGGAAGGCCTTGTCCCGGGCCACTTCGAAGACGTAGACGGCGTATCCCTTGTCCAGTCCCTCGTAAGAGACGTAGTTGTAGTCACTCCTCGCCTTCCCTTTGTTCAATGCTTTGGAAACTCCCGGGTATTGCCTGTCGGAGTAATTCGGCTCGAACGGTGGTCCCGGTTTGGACTGGCCCTGCACCAAGAAATCCATGTAGGTGAGCTTCATGTTGTCAAAGTTGAAGGGATTTTTCTGGTAATGTCCATTGTAAGCGGCTCCCGGAACCAGTCCGACCATCAGTCTCGCGGGCACGCTGTCCTGGAAAACGTTGTCGGCCGTCCAGGTGAAACTTCCCGCCGGTATGTTGAACGCTTTCACGTCCGACCTCATGAAGGGATACAGAGCGTTGGTGTCTTTCAGGCGTTCCGAGTGACCTAGCATAACGCCCGGTGTCATGGAGTTGTGCGGAACGGTCAAAGTCGCATCCCGTATGTCCACGGCGTATTTTCCCGAACCCTCTTTGCACATGAGGACGAAGGCGTTGGTGTGGGGGAAGAGTTGTACGTCGACAGCCACTCCGTCCAGTAGCATCCGGTTTTGCTGCAGAATGTCTACGAAGAGAGGTCCCTCTAGCACGACTTCCCGCCCTTGTTTCGTCCAGAGCCAGCGAACGGCTAGACCGCTATTCCCGAGAGGCAGGCTGGGATCCGCGACGTCCATGTGTTCGGGCCTGTCCTTGATGAAGAGTTGATTCTCTACCGAGGGTCCGTACCCCGTCAGCGAGTCTAGCAAGGCTTTGTAGGGGTAGTTGGTTCCCACGCTACTGGTAACGAGTTTCTGCTGTACCTTGACGTCCACTTGTCTGAAGAGGGAGTTGGTCGCGTTATTCACGAAGCCAACCTTGTCCTCGGCTTTCACGGCCATCCCATCTTCTTTGACGACCTTCAGGGTCAGTTTCAGCGTGATGTTTTTCAAGTCGATGTACTCCGCCGTGGATCCCATCAAGCTGAAGGCTATAGGAGAACCCTTGGTGATTTGTCCTACAGGCCTGTACTCCCTGTAATGGACCGCGCTCACACCCGAATCCACGGACGGGCGGTTGAACAGGGACATGTCCATCGTGCTAGACTCTTTCGAATTCTTGAACATGAACGCCATGGTTAAAAGGCTTTCTTCCTCTTCTTGACCAGAACTTTGGCTCTCTCGACCGTCTGCTCCGTGGGTGAAACCAGTTTCACCTGGACTGGTTCAGTCGGTTTTCCGGGCTTCTCGGAGGGCTTCAGGGGCACCACTTTTTTGTCGCTTTCCGTCCTTTTGAAATGTTCTTTCCAGGCTTCCAAGTCTGGTTCGTATCGAACCAGGGGCATGATGCGGGAGGTCTGTACCCTTCGACGTCCGGGAGACGAATGAGGGCTGTTCGGGGTTGTTCGTCCTTATATACACCTCGGCCGTCTGAGGATCAGAGTACATTCGAAATTTCCGCTTCGAACGTTTAGAGGTTTCAAATTTTCGTCCGTCAAGTACAGGTGAATTCTGCTAACGGTCTCGGGCTTGACGTCTACGAAATCCGGAATCGGGTTGAGATATCCGCCTCGGGTTTCCAGCTTTTGGAGAACGGGGAGTTTTCTTCCGGCAATCAAAGATTCTTCGCACAGGTCGCAAAATAGGTACAGGGAGCTGTTCGCTACACCCAGGCTATAGTCCGCTCGATAGAGTCCCAGTTCCCAGCTTCCGCTCAAATCCAGAGGTTCGGGGAGTTCCGCGATAAAGTCCGTTATTTCGTTTTGCGGGTGGAGGTTTTCCGAGTCTTTGGAGGACAGGTAAAAGCGGTGTCGATCTTTACCCATCGCCCCTTCCAAGTCTTCTTAGTTTTCTCCTTCTTTTCTGACGGTTGCTCCGTTTTCCCTATGGAGATTTTCCCCTTCCGGTGTTTCCCGATGGTCTTTTTCGTCTTCTCCTTCTGTGCCCGTGACTGCTCCGTTTTCCCGATGAAGATTTTTTTTGTGTACTTCATAGCCCGAGCAACTCGTCTTTGTGGGCGTCCAGTACTTTGAGAAGACGACTGGCGTATCTCCTCACCAGACTCCTTTTATACCTCAGTGTGTGGTTCTGCTTTCCGAGATGGGCGATGAATTTCTGCTGTTGGCCGAGGTCCGCTAGCCTGGTCAGGTTGTAGGCGACTTCCACTAGGATACGGGTCTGGTCCGGAGTTACCGTCCGTAGGAGAGCTTTCTGTTGATCCGTCGGTGTGGTGAGCAGGAACTGCATGAAGTCCTTCCCCTCCGACATCCTCGAGTCGAATGAAGTATCCTCTCGGCGATTACCCCTATTTATAGGGGAACGTAGGCCACCTCTACCTCCCCGGGAAACACGTGCCCGAACAACTTACGTTCCGAGGAACTGTGTGGGCTGAGATCCACCACCAGATAGTTGTAAGGTTCCCGCATGCAGTCTTGGTAGGCTTCCGTCAGAGTTTTCCCTAGGCCTATTTGACGTCCGAGGTATTGAATCTGGGAAAAGTCTCGAGGATTCTTGAACAGGACGAGGTAGTGACAGTTGAGGCTGATGGTGCGAGCGCATTTTCCTTGATGAAACATATTCTGATTGATGTAAATCACCGTGATGTTCAAGTGGTGGGACCCCCGGACGAAGAGTCTCTGTACTTCCTCGCTCTTGACCACGTCGTCCATGAGGTCGTCGAGCACGATGAGAACGGGGGGCCCGTCCGCGAATCGTTCCACATCCGACGGGGAAGGCAGGTCTCTATGGAAGGTGACGTCCGTAGCAGTACATGACTTTGGCCGGGGGAGGACTAAGGAGAACGCGGTGGTGCCTCAAAAGTTTCTTCACCCACGACGTTTTCCCACTCTGGGTTACTCCCGACAAACAGATGGTGGTGGGACATACGAACTTCATGACGGTCTGAATGGTAAATGAGCCGCGGTTGGCAATGTCTCCCTATCTATATGAAAATGGACGTCAACGTTTCCATGACGTCTTTGAACAAGTGGGGGTATTCGTATGATCATTTATAAACCGTCTGGCTACTTTCGAAAATACGGTTGTAGCACTTCATCATGGGGCGCCTGATTTCCGGGTGGGCTCTACACACATCTCTCGCGAAAACCTCTAAGACCATTAGACGTTGCGGCGTTACTTTTCCGTCCTGGAATACACCTCTGGCTATACCCTCGAAAGCCTCCGGGGTGTCGACTCGGGCTACTATCAGATCCCAATCGGCCGGTTTCACGAAAGCGTCCATTCTCCAAGAAGGTCGGGCTCCGAATGAGGCGGGTCTCGCCGCGGACCCCCTTATATACCTCAGGATCCCTCGATTTTTCGTACATTTACATACATTGTCAATGAACGATCTGAAAAGTACATGTGTACTCCAATTCAAACATTTTTCTCTCTGGTTTGCCTCAAATATTCCCTGGTTTGACCAATTTTAATTCTGGTTATAGAATTTTTCAACGCGCTTTCTACAATTTATTTTCTGAAAAACGCGTTTCCCATTTAAATACAATGTTATTGAACGATCTAAAAAGTGCGCTCATTTGTTCAAAATGTTTCCTAGTTTGACAATATTTTCTTCTGATTTACATAAAATATTTTCTGGTTTGACCGTATTTTCTTCTGATTTCTCCGAAATATTTTCTAGTTTGATCGGTTTTTTCATTCCGATTTGACTAAAATGTTCTATAGTTCGATCATTTTTCGTACATGTTACTCTTAATTTTAACTGTTTCCACCAGCTTACTCGTGTATTTATGCGTGTGTTTCTTGCAGTCTGTACACGTAACGAATTGCCATATATTTCTCTGCTAACTGGTTAATACTTCGTTTCTCCAATTCGCTCACTTTTTAATGACTTTTCAAAACACTGTTTATGAACGATCTGAAAAGTGCTCTAATTCGAACATTTTGTCTTCCGGTTTACCTCAAATATTCCCTGGTTTGACCAGTTTTTATTCTGGTTTGCTCAAAATATTTTCTGGTTTGATTGTTTTTTTTTTTCTGAAAAACGCGTTTCCCATTTAAATACAATGTTATTGAACGATCTAAAAAGTGCGCTCATTTGTTCAAAATGTTTCCTGGTTTGGCCGTTTTTTCTTCTGATTGGCCCGAAATATTTTCTAGTTTGATATTTTTTATTTACCTAAAATGTTCTATGGTTCGATCATTTCGTCCCTTAATTTTAACTGTTTCCATTCCCTAACTTTTTTGTGTGTCCCGCTTGCAGTCTGTACACGTAACGAATTACCATCTATTTCCCTGCTAACTGGTTAATTAATACTTCGTTTCTCCGATTCGCTCAGTTTTTAACGACTTTTCAAAACACTCTTTTATGAATGATCTATATAGCGTTCTCATTTGAGCATTTTGTTTTCTGGTTTGCCTAAAATATTTTCTAGTTCGACCCTCTTTTCATATACTTCGCTCAAAATATCTTCTGGTTTGACAGTTTTTTATTTTGTATAAATGCGTTTCCCATTTAAATATAATGTTATTGAACGGTCTGAAAAGCGTTCTCATTCGATCATTTCTTCTGGTTTACCTAAAATATCTCCTAGTTTACCCCTTTTTCAGTCTGGTCTGATCAAAATAGTTTCTGGTTTGACAGTTTTTTATTTTGTATAAATGCGTTTCCCATTTAAATATAATGTTATTGAACGGTCTGAAAAGCGTTCTCATTCGATC
This sequence comes from Terebella lapidaria, assembly GCA_949152475.1. Lineage (NCBI taxonomy): Eukaryota > Metazoa > Annelida > Polychaeta > Terebellida > Terebellidae > Terebella > Terebella lapidaria. The sequence goes on along the minus strand of OX424555.1, from coordinate 49,811,895 downwards.
ATTTCTTCTACTGGTTTACCTAAAATATCTCCTAGTTTACCCCTTTTTTCAGTCTGGTCTGATCAAAATATTTCCCAGTTTGGTGATTTTTTTCTTTTACTTTTACCAGTTTCCTCTTTATTTGCCGACGTTTTCATACTAAAGAAAGCTAAACTTGTATAAGAAATATAAGGAAATGACAAAAAAAAACTACAGTATATTACGGAAAGTACATGTATTTACAAGCGGGAAATAATACATTCTATACAACTAGTGAATGAGGCGAATTATGTACGAGGCGGAAATTTACATGTGATCCGGTATCAAGTTGATCTGGTATTATATCTGACTGATACAACCATAACCAATCAATGAAGCAAATAACTTGTCTGAGTTTGTATTGTGGCCCAGGGAAAAACATACAATGCGATATATACAAACACCAGCGTGAAGACTACATATCTACTACACGCCGTAACGTATCTACTACACGCCATAACGTGGGAAACATTTGAAAAGGCGATACATTTAAAATCCATAAGGCACAGTGTTCATGTTAGGCAAAATTCTTCTTTTGGTGTAAACGATTCTGTACGCTTTTGTCTGGGCAACACTCAGAACTTGTTGCGTGTATTTATTGCGTACAATGTGGCGAGGGTTGGTGACACTGAGTGTTTCCTCTCGCTGTTCAAGGAGCAGATCACGGATGGCAGCAAAGTTGATCACTAGACTGTTTGCGTGGTTCAGAGAGAAGCCTCTGACCTTAACAGTCTCAGCACCGTCGTCCTCACGGTACCCATAGTTCTTGGGACCACCACTCAAGAACTCCACGATGTGATGGCCAGGACGTAGCTCACTGGTCAGGTCGCCGAGGTAGTCCCCCAGTGGAACATGGACAGTTCCGTCATCCACGTAGATGACGCTGTCAGTGTCGTAGTAGAGACAACGATCCCCGAGCATATCAAGGACGTTGTAGAGGCGAAGACGGGCCCAACACGTGGTGAACGTCGCAATATAGATGTTTGTGATCTGTTCCGGGGCCAGGAAGTCGCTCTTCATCTCATACTCCATCTGGATGAGTTGGTCATTCAGGATGTGGAAGTCCTTCACGTCCAAGGTCTGGTCCAGCAACATGGAGTAGAAGGTGTTGAGGTCCGACACAAACTTTGATTTTGTGAGGTTCGGTCGTTGAGCAAACTTCCCCTGTATAAAAAATTATGTTATGAAAAATAGCATAGTGTACACACATACACTCATGCACAGTGCAAATATCCATTTAGACTTACCCAGAAACTATTCAGCATCAACTTCGCAAGGGAACGTAGGCCCGGATTCTTTCTGATGTTGTCCGGATCGAGTTTGATGCCCTCATGCTGTTCATACTCGCAAACGTAGCGGGCCTTGTCCTCAGCCGTCACACACCATTCAGGCCAGCCCGATGCCTCCTGCTTGAGCTTGAGGAACGTGTTCACGTACTCTGTGAAGAGGCCTCCGGACTTGGTTTCTGGGTCGTACTGGGACGACTCGGGCCAGTGGTACACCTCGTACACATCCAGGACTCGGTAGCGTTTCTCCACCGCCTTCAGAATCTCCGGGATGCACCATGTCCCGGTGAAGGCCCGCTCATGGTCACTGCAGTTGCAATCGCTCTGGTTATGTTCATCAGAACACTTTCTGCAGAGAGCAAAGTGCAACTTGCCATCCGAGGAACGATTGGGGAGGACGGGGTGGTACACACCGCGAGGGGGTAGGACTTTTATCTGTAATGGAAATACGTGAAATAATAAAGTTATCCATCGTCAGGACTATATGGAGGGGGAGTTATTGAAATGAAACTTGTTACCTTGGCAATGCCGAAGTAGTGATCCAGGGGGTGGAAGTCCTTCACGATGACCTCGGGATGGCCTACTGGGTACCGGCACTGCTTGTTAACGGAGGGGTATAGCGAAGTAAAGCCCGCGTACTGGATGGTCTGGCCCGGCTGGACTTCATAGTGGAGACGCGTCGCGTTCGTTCTCCCCCCGAAAAAACTGTCCCGGGGGTTCAAACGCTCCGGAACGGGCTCGGCGATCAGTGGTGGGCTGGCATCATACTCGTGCTCCCACATAGTGATGACCTCGTACCCTCGCTGTCGGAGGAACCTCTGTTTGTTCAAGGTCTTCTGGTAGAGGACCTCGGCTGTCTCGCCTGTCTTGGGAAGAGCGACATTCCGTTGCGAGATGCACTTCGTACATCCATGATACAAGCAGCCATTGAATTCGTAGCAGACTCCTGCACCTCCTGCAACGGGACGGAAACCATCCACTTTATACCTGCTCCCGGGGATCTGGTACTCTCCCTTTGGGGACAAGGCATGCTGAATGGGGCCGTCGGTGAGTTCTCGGTATCTGCGTAAAGAATGGCTATGATATACAATATGTGTTTTGGTGAACTGAGTGGATATTATTAACAAATTTTTATGAAATATGCCATTTTGGCATCGAATATATTTTGTTGGAATTTGGTAACAACATTGTATGTGGTAAAAATATTTACCTAAGCCAGTGAATGCTTTTGACACTAAAGTTGTCATGGGGTCCGTGGTCCGCTTGAGCCAAGGGGGCGCTCACGAACTTCTGGTGGAGAATGTTCTCCTCAACCAGTTTGCCATCCCTGTACATTTACCACCCTTCAATGAAAACAAGGATGGTCGGGCCTCACTGTTCGCCAAGGCAGCCTGAAGAAAACATGAATACCATTGCGAAAAAAAACCGTTAGATAGAAAGGCAAGTTGTGTAGCGACCCATTATAACGACACGATTAAAAATGATACCTGGAGCTGGTCGGAGACGGTGATGCCTTCCCACGTCTCCACATAGAAGCAAGACTTGTATACTGCCATGCATACGCTGGCGATCGTGGTGTACAAGAAAGGGTCGACTCCCGTCGTGTCCATCATCAGCTTTCGGAAAATCATTGACGCCTTCCTGAGAATAGTGACGTCGTTGGAGCAATACCTGTGCATCTCCTCCCGAAAGTTGAAGACTTGGTCACGACGGGACTCCAGCCAGTCCAGGAGTTCTCGACGCTCTGTGGAGGACTTGGAGTTGACTCCATAGTAAGATGGGTCAGGATACGGACCTGGCGGGTGAGAATGAATACAAACTTGTTGTCTGGGTCATATTAAACTATGAATAATATCAAACTATGATGATCTTTTCACACTCACCAATGTAGTCCTGGTGTTCAGGGAGATTCAGGAAGTGAGGGAAGTCTCCCTTCTGTCCTGTAAATCCAAATGCCTTGGGGAGTTTTGCTAGGCCCATCGGAAAGAAATTCAAGGTGTCGACCAGTTTCATGCCGAGCTTACTGTGGATGGAGACACTCATGATCTTGGAGCCCTGGTAGATCGGGTCAAACTGAATTCCGTTTTGAATCATGTAGTGCAGCAAGAAATGACCGTCGTATCCCTGCGATCATAGAATGGAAAATATTGAGGTAAAAACACTGAGCAGAACAGTATAGTCCATGCAGTGAATTTAATTAATGAACTCAAATTGGAAGAACTTACTTTCAAATTGTGGGCAAAGACCGTGGTTCCCTTGTTCTGCTTGTGAAACAGCCACGACCCAAAACACTCCAGGGTACTGCTGCCTTGGAAAACGACCTGTGGTCCACACTTCTCGCACTCTTCCTCGTCCTCCTTATTCTGACACAGCTGACAGACCTTCTCCGCAACAACAAAATTGGGAATGTGCTCTCCTCCAACAATCATACATTCGAAATCGAAGAAGATCATGTTCTTGAGCGCCTTCTTCTTCTCGACAGCACGGAGGTAGCACTGGTGAGTGGCGATCGGGACAGAGGCTTTGCAGGATCCGCAATAGTATTCATCGCATCGATGTGTCTTGAAACTCTCCACGACCTTGCGGCACTCCAAACACTTCTTCCTCCTCTCGCACAGGGACTTCTCATCTTTCTTCACATTGGTTTTTATATGACGATCGAAGCACCCTTGACTGAAGAATGTAAAGTTGCAGGATCCACACATGCGCGAGGTTCCATCCTTGCTGCAATCCACGGACTTGCACAACGGGCACGTGGCATCGCAGCTGTGCTTGTGTTTCTTCTGGTAAGTGCGCAGACAACGATTGCAGAAGTAAGACTCTCCGAGGAAGCCCGTCACGCTGTTGATGGCGTGGTAGTGGTCCCCTGTGAAGTACAAATAGTACACGGGCCGCCCGTCGTTCTTCAGCTTTGCTGGGTAGATTATCCTGGAGAGGAATTTTACAACTTTGATACAATTAAATGACAAATGGAGGTATCACAGTATCTAAAAATATTCTTGATCAGTTGTATAATAAAGCGATAGTAAAGAAGAAATATATAATTTAAATATATTTGAGTGGATAATATAAATACCTGTTCCCAGTCTCAGCGCCGAACACGACCACCTCAGCGTTCAGGACTGCTTCAAAGGCTGGTAGGGCATCGAGTCCACAAGGCTGATTCGTTGGTACATCCGCGGCAGCGTGCAGATCGCGGGCGTTTGTTGTCTGCTGCTGACATCTGTCCCTTTTTATCTTGTCATATTCATATCGACTGATCTGACCTTCTTGATGCTGACAGGAAGCTTCACACACCACCAGGGCTCGGGCCATGCAGAGCATGTCAGTGTTGGTGATTCTCACCACGGACTTCTTTGATGTGATGGCTTCTTCTCCGTTGGTCATTTTGGTAGGGCCAGCACCGCGTGGAAGACGAATCACTCCTACCGTTAGTCTCAGGGACTCGTCAAAAGCCAACGTCTGGTACGATTGAAGAATTTTCTCGACGTGTCCCCAGATGGCAGAAGGTGTCATGTCACGGATCCGCCTCAGTGACACAATGATATCCCCGTGTGTCAGCACTCTGTGTCCTATGTGAATACGAATCAAATCGTCGGGGTCGGCTCCCTCCCTCAAAACATGGTTGATGACTCCCCGCCACACATCGTCCATCTCCCTGTCCATTTCCAGCAATCTCCTTCCTTCCCAATACTCGTCGGAGAATACGACCTCGTACGAAAAATCCGTAGCTGCATTTCTGAAGCGTCTCAGCACCCTGCGCCCGAACAGATGGCTGGCTCGCCTTTCAATGGTGAAGTTTGAATTCGACATGTTATCTTCGTTGCTCTCCGAGATCGGAATGAGCAAATCTCTGAATTGGACCCTCTTTTATAGATGGAGCAGGCGTGGGGGAGGATTTATGCATAATGATCATTATGTTTCCCAATATTTCATGCATAGTGAGCGTTACTTTTTCGAATGCGCCAATGATATGAGGGCTTGGAACCGGTTGGAACTGATTTATTCTGGATTTTTGCACAGTCAGGCTTCACTCTTGTAGGTCTTCAGAGCCGAATGATATGACAAGATTCTAAATAACCGGTATTTAAAACAAGTCTCCCGACACAATTTACGACCCTGGACGTGTATGACTCATCGCGTCCCCGTGCAGGCATGACGTGACTGGCGTCCCCATTCGAACGGACCAATCAAAGACGAGTATAGGCGGCGCCGTTGGAGGGAGGAAAATATCCAGAAAATACCAAGGGATGGAAATTTCCGAGTGGCGTGACTGATGACGTCATGGGGCATGGTCGGGCGAATGAGAGTATACTTATGTGACTAGGAAAAAGACTTGTGTGACTGAAAAAAAAGCCACTCAACACCCGTTTGAGAGTAAAGTTCTTCTTGTGTGTCTATTTTAGATAGGGAATTTAACATGTAAGGACCATGCAAGTGTCCGTTCGTACGCACGTCCGTCCAGACCCGAATATCTAATTAACCCCACAATTTCCACGTCCCCTCTGTAAGCCTCCCCCACCTCACGCCATATTTTCGCGTCCCTCCCGCGTAAGCCTCCCCCCACCTCACGCGATAGTTCCGCGTCCCTCCTGCGTAGGCCTCTCCCCCACCCCCCACCGTATAGTTCCGCGTCGGTTACCCTTTCATGGTAAGAACCCGCGAAATTTTTATTTCTCCTCATCCACTTTCTTGGAATTGTATGTGACGCCCATGCGACGATCCGTCAGATAGACCTTGTAGCGCCACATAAGAACATTTCTCTTTCTCCAAGTGACGGTCCGTCACATGGACGTTATGGCGCCACATAAGAATGTTTTCCCTTTCTCCAAGTGACGGGCAAGTGACGGTCCGTCAGATAGCCGTTGTAGCGCCACATGAGAATTTTTTTTATCTCCAAGTGACGGCCAAGTGACGGTCCGTCACATGGACGTTATAGCGCCACATAAGAATTTTTCCCTTTCTCCAAGTGACGGGCAAGTGACGGTCCGTCAGATAGCCCTTGTAGCGCCACATAAGAAATTTTCTCTTTCTCCAAGTGACGGGCAAGCGACGGGCAAGTGTCCGTCAGATAGGCCTTGGAGGGCCACATAGCCATATTTCCCTTTCCCCAAGCGACGAGCAAGCGACGGTCCGTCAGATAGCCCTTGTAGCGCCACATAAGAATATTTCTCTGTCTCAAAGTGACGGGCAAGTGACAGTCAGATAGGCCTTGGAGCGCCACATAGCAAAATTACCCATTCCCCAAGTGACGGGCAAGCGACGGTCCGTCAGATAGACGTTATAGCGCCACATAAGAATTTTTCCCTTTCTCCAAGTGACGACCAAGCGACGGTCCGTCGGATAGCCCTTGTAGCGCCACATAAGAATATTTCTCTGTCTCAAAGTGACGGGCGAGTGACCGTCAGATAGGCCTTGGAGCGCCACATAGCCATATTTCCCTTTCCCCAAGCGACGAGCAAGCGACGGTCCGTCAGATAGCCCTTGTAGCGCCACAAAAGAATATTTCTCTGTCTTCAAGTGACGGGCAAGTGACCGTCAGATAGGCCTTGGAGCGCCACATAGCAAAATTACCCTTTCTCCAAGTGACCATATTTCCCTTTCCCCAAGTGACGAGCAAGCGACGGTCCGTCAGATAGCCCTTGTAGCGCCACATAAGAACATTTCTCTACCTCCATGTGACGAGCAAGTGACCGTCAGGTAGTCCTTGTAGCGCCACATAAACAATTTCTCCGTCAGATGTACGTTATAGCGCCACATAGCAATATTCACCTTTCTCCAAGTGACGGGCAAGTGACGGTCCATCACATGGACATTATAGCGCCACATAGCAATATTTCCCTGCCCCAAGTGACGGGCAAGCGACGGTCCGTCAGATAGACGTTATAGCGCCGCATAGCAATATTTCCCTGCCCCAAGTGAAGGGCAAGCGACGGTTCGTCACATGGATGTTATAGCGCCGCATAGCAATAATTCCCTTCCCCAAGTGACGGGCAAGTGACGGTCCGTCAGATAGATGTTAGAGCGCCGCATATCAATAATTCCCTTCGCCAAGTGATGAGCAAGCGACAGTTCGTCAGATAAAACATTATAGCGCAACATAGCAATATATTCCTTCAGCAAGTGATGGGCAAAAAGCGCCACACAGCAGGATTTCTCTTCCCCAAGTGATGAGCAAGTGACTGTCCGTGAGATAGATGATATAGTGCCACATGAAAAACACGCTATAAGTGGTGAACACTGCACAATCCCTGATGCATTAAGACGTATTGTCTGAAATCAAATGAATATTTGATGAGAAATAAATGTTATCTCTGTGTACATATTCAAAATGCATGGGATCCGGTTAGAAGCAACTATTGTTTTCCTTGTGGACCTTTGATATCAGGAACATCAAACAATGACATGCAATTCAAACCAATATCTCACCACATGATAATGACCCTAACATTGGCACTGATTGTGCTTTAGATATAAACATCATAGAAGATTTTAGTCACAAGTCATATGCAATTAGTGGATACTGCTGTCACAGATGACTTGGCTGATAAGCCTAGGACGAAAGAGACTGGGGTTTATACAAACAGTGACATCAGACATGGGCCCAGAGGGTGAGCTAGGGTGAGGGGGAGGGGAAAGGGGGAGGGGGGTGGGGGGGGAACATGCACAGATGATATAGAATGCAGGACATCAGTGTTGCACTGGTGGCGTGGAGGACAAGGGCACTTCAGGTGGATTTTCAAAGACAATGATGATAATATTGAGAAGGGTACAGTATACATGTACATGTCAGATGGCCAAATTGTGATTCTGCATCATGTTTACTATAGGACAATAATTTTCATCCATGGGGTCTGTTTTTCAGAAAAATAACTTTCATCCGTGGGGTCTGTTTCTCTGTCAAGGAATTAATACTGTAAAACGAATAATATTGGCGGACGATTTATTTGGCGGATTTGGCAGTAGAGGAAAAACCGCGAAATTAAATCGTCCGCCAAATTAAGTAGACACATGTTAAGAAATATATATGGTTTTGAAACCGCCATATTAAATATCCGCCAAATCACGTGGGGCACACAACCGCCAAATGTAATAGCTGCCAAAATTAGTCTTTTTACAGTATCTATATTCAGACAGTTCTGTCTTGGTGGGAACTCCCAATATCATTATCATATCTTTTGCAGTACTTTCCATTCACAGAGGTCATCAGAATGCAATAGATATACATGTATCTCAGTGTTGAAAGTGTGCTTCGATATGTGTTTCTTTTTTGGACTGTCCCTCCACTTATTCGAAGTTGCATGTTGAAATGAAGTTTTCAATGATTGAGAAATGTAACCATACATGTACATGTGTTACAAACAGTTCCATTTTGTAATCCATGATCTGAACTTTAAAGACAATCAAAGGAACTTTGTTGCCTAGTATAACATCAGAAGAATCAGAAATGCAATCATCATTGGAATTCATGATCAGCCCAAACTGTCTCCACCAGAAACTCGCAATGAAATCAATTACAAATGGGCATCTCTTTGGCCATACAAGTGCAGATATAAAACTGTATGTTTTTTCCTTCGATCAGAAAGGTATGGCAAAGTCCATAACTTTCTGCCAATATCACTTTAGCATTAGTTTTATGAGTTCAGTGTGTTAGTTTATTTACTTGTACAAATTAATTGTACATACTATGTAGATTTGCTCCAAGTGGAAGAATATTGCTGATTAAGTCAACATTAGTTTTACTACTTCAGTGTGTTAGTTTATTTACTTGTACAATGAATTTTATATACTATATAGGTTTGCTCAAACTGGAAGAATATTGCTGATCATGTTAACATGAGTTTTATTAATTCAGTGCATTAGTTTATTTACTTGTACAAATAAATTCTATATACTATGTAGGTTTGCTCTAAATGGAAGAATAGTGCTGATTAAGTTAACATCAGCTTTATTGGTTCAGTGTGTTAATTTATTTACTTGAACAAAATAATTGTACATATTATATAGGTTTGCTCTAACTGGAACAATATTGCTGATCATGATAACCTTTTATCAGTTCAGTGCACTAGTTTATTTACTGGTACAAATAAGTTCTATATAATATGTAGGTTTGCTGTAACTGGTAGAATAGTGCTGATCACTATATACATGATATAGGTTTTCTCTAACTGGAAGAATATTGCTAATTAAGTTAACATTAGTGTTATTAGTTCAATGAGTTAGTTTATTTACTTGTACAAATAAATTCTATATACTATGTAGGTTTGCTCTAACTGGAAGAATAGTGCTGATTAAGTTAACATTAGCGTTATTCAGTTATTGGTTCAGTGTTTTAATTTATTTACTTGAACACAAAATTGTACATATTATATAGGTTTGCTCTAACTGGAAGAATATTGCTGATCATGTTAACATTAGTTTTATTAGTTCAGTGTGCTGGCTTATTTATTGTACAAATTAATTCTATATACTATGTTTAGGTTTGCTCCAACTGGAAGAATATTGCTGAATAAGTTAACAGTAGTTTTATTAGTTTAGTGCATTACTTTATTTACTTCTTCAAATAAATTCTATATGCTATGTAGGTTTGCTCTAACTGGAAGAATTTTGCTGATTAAGTTAACATTAGTTTTATTAGTTCAGTGTGCTGGTTTATTTACTTGTACAAATAAATTCTATATACTATGTAGGTCTGCCCTGTCTGGAAGAATATTGCTCATTAAGTTAACATTACTGTTATTACTTCAGTGCGTTAGTTCATTTACAAGTGCTAATAAATTCTACGTATTACGTAGCTTTGCTTAACTGGAAGAATATTGCTGATTAAGTTAACCTTAGTTTTATAAGTTCAGTGCGTTAGTTTATTTACTGGTACAGATAAGTTCTATATAATATGTACGTTTGCTCTAACTGGAAGAATATTGCTGATTAAGTTAACCTTAGTTTTATTAGTTCAGTGCGTTAGTTTATTTACTTGTACAAATAAATTCTATATACTATGTAGGTTCGCTCTAACTGGAAGAATTGTGCTGATTAAGTTAACATTAGCTTTATTCAGTTATTGGTTCAGTGTGTTAATTTATTTACTTGAACACAAAATTGTACATATTATATAGGTTTACTCTAACTGGAAGAATATCGTTGATCATATTAACATTATTTTTATTAGTTCAGGGTGCTGGCTTATTCATTGTACAAATTAATTCTATATACTATGTATAAGTTTGCTCCAACTGGAAGAATATTGCTGAATAAGTTAACAGTAGTTTTATTAATAATAATATTAATAATAATAATAATATTAACAAAATTATTAGTTGAGTGCATTACTTTATTTACTTCTTCAAATAAAATCTATATGATATGTAGGTTTGCTCTAACTGGAAGAATATTGTTAATTAAGTTAACATTAGTGTTATTAGTTCAGAGGGTTAGTTTATTTACTTGTACAATAAATTCTATATACTATGTAGGTTTGCACTAACTGGAAGAATTGTGCTGATTAAGTTAAAATTAGCTTTATTCAGTTATTGGTTCAGTGTGTTAATTTATTTACTTGAACACAAAATTGTACATATTATATAGGTTTGCTCTAACTGGAAGAATATTGCTGATTGAGTTAACCTTAGTTTTATTAGTTCAGTGTGTTAGTTTATTTACTGGTACAAATAAGTTCTATATAATATGTAGGTTCCCTGTAACTGAAAGAATAGTGCTGATCACTATATAGGTTTGCTCTAACTGGAAGAATATTGCTGATTAAGTTAACCTTAGTTTTATTAGTTCAGTGTGTTACTTTATTTACTGGTACAAATAAGTTCTATATAATATGTAGGTTTGCTGTAACTGGAAGAATAGTGCTGATCACTATATAGGTTTGCTCAAACTGGAAGAATATAACTGATTAAGTTAACATTAGTGTTATTAGTTCAGTGCGTTAGTTTATTTACTTGCACAAATAAATTCTATATACTATGTAGGTTTGCTCTAACTGGAAGAATTGTGCTGATTAAGTTAACATTAGCTTTATTCAGTTATTGGTTCAGTGTGGTAATTTTACTTGAACAAAAAATTGTACATATTATATAGGTTTGCTCTAACTGGAAGAATATTGCTGATCATGTTAACATTAGTTTTATTAATTCAGTGTGCTGGCTTATTTATTGTACAAATTAATTCTATATACTATGTATAGGTTTGCTCGAACTGGAAGAATATTGCTGAATAAATTAACAGTAGTTTTATTAGTTTAGTGCATTACTTCATTTACTTGTTCAAATAAAATCTATATGCTATGTAGGTTTTCTCTAACTGGAAGAATTTCGCTGATTAAGTTAACATTAGTTTTATTAGTTCAGTGTTCTAGTTTATTTACTTGTACAAATAAATTCTATATACCATGTAGGTTTGCTATAACTGGAAGAATATTACTGATTAAGTTAATATTAGTTATTATTATATATATTATATATTAGTTATATTAGTTCAGTGCGTTAGTTTATTTACTTGTACAAATAAATTCTAAATACTATGTAGGTTTGCCCTACCAGGAAGAATATTGCTCATTAAGTTAACATTACTGTTATTACTTCAGTACGTTAGTTCATTTACTTGTACAAATAAATTCTATATATTACGTGGCTTCGCTCTAACTGAAGAATATTGCTGATTAAGTTAAACTTAATTTTATTAGTTCAGTGTGTTAGTTTCTTTACTGGTACAAATAAGTTCTATATAATATGTAGGTTTGCTCTAATTGGAAGAATATTACTGATCATGTTAACATTAGTTTTATTACTTCAGTGCTTTCCTTCATTTACTTGTACAAATAAATTCTACATACTATGTAGGTTTGCTCTAACTGGAAGAATAGTGTTACATGTATTTAAGTTAACATTACTTTTACCAAATCAGTGCATTGTTTTATTTACTTGTACAAAGAAATTGTGTATCATATTGGTTTGCTCTAACTAGAAGAATATTGCTGATTCAGTTTACCGCTGCCGTCGAAGACTTTAGAAAATTGTCGACTTCAACAATGACTTTGAAGGTACATATGCAGATATGTGTATAACGTCATGATAAAATCAGTGACATTCGGTATAATAAAATAAATGGTCACTCGTTTGTCAGGAAATGTTCCCCCTCAAAGGCAATGTTAACCTCGGCTTCGCCTCCGGTAACATTGTCTCCTCGAGGGAACATTTTGCCATGTTCCCCTCCAAAACAGTCACCATTTATATGGTACATAATATATAGGTGTGCTCTAACTGGAAGAATATTGCTGATTAAGTTAACATCACTTTTGCAAGTTCAGTGTGTTATTTTATGTACAAAGAAATGGTATCCTAAATAGGTCGCTCGAACTGAAAGAATATTGCTGATTTAGTTAACATTGCCTTTACTACTTCAGTGTGTTATTTTATTTACATATACAGATAAACATGATAAATTGCAACAATTGTAACCCGAAAGTGTTCATTAATTGCTACTGCTAAATTTGTCAAAAGAATAACAACAATCAGTGATGCCACTGAAAGGAAAGTATGACATGATACCAGTTACCATTGGTTACAATGGAATGATATAGCTGAACATTACCTTTACTGGTAAACATCTTTATTCCAACAAGTTAGAATATGTGCCAGTTGTTTGAAAACGAATGACACTGGATATGTCTAGAAATATAGGTCTGCTGTTACCACAGTTACCATGGTAACTGGAAAATTATTGATGATTAAGACCACATTGGTTTTACTAGTTCATTGCATTAACACTTGTGTCAGTACCGGGGGTAAGTTGAAAACAAATGGCAATGGATATGCGTGAAAGCGTTTTTCTGCTCTAACTAAGAATATTTGTGATGGAGTCATTACTTTCACTACTCCAATGTGTCATTTGATTTACATATACAAATAAATATTGCATACATTTCAGCCCCTACAGCAACGACAGTAGTTAATTACCTAGAACTGATATATTTTGCAGAAAAGTAACAACATTCAGTGATGTGATTGCCAGGAAAGTATAGCATGATATCATTAACCATTGCCCAAAATGAATAATATTGAGGAATAAATGAACATGTCTTTGACTAGTCAAAGTTTTATTCCAACAAGTTAAAATATGGCAGTCAAATGCCCCTTAATATGTGTAGAAATATTGGGGTGCTACTTTTTCACCACAATGAAAGAACATTGCTGATTAACACCCGGGCCCATGTCTGATGTCACTGTTTGTATAAACCCCATTGTCTTTTGTCTCAGGCTTATCAGCCAAGTCATCTGTGACAGCAGTATCCACTAATTGCATATAACTGACAATATAAGCATCTTCTATGATGTTTATATCTAAAGCACAATCAGTGCCAATGTTGGGATCATTATCATTTGGTCGGATATTGCTTTGAAATGCTTGTCATTGTTTGATGTTACTGATATCAAAGGTCCACAAGGAAAACAATACTTGCTTCTCACCCAATGTACGCAGAGATTTATTTCTCAAAATATTCATTTGATTTCCGAACATATGTCCCAATGCATCAGAAATTGTCCACTTTTCAAAGTTAATAGTGTTTTTCATGTGGGGGTATCAGCTCTATCTGACGGGCCGTCACTTGCCCGTCACTTGGAGAAAGGGGAGAAATCTTTTGTGGCGCTATAACGCCTATCTGACGGACTGTCACTTGCCCGTCGCTTAGAGATAGGCTAATCTTGGTATGTGGTGCTCCAAGGCCTATCTGAAGGTGACTTGCACGTCACTTGGAGGAAGACAAATGTTCTTATGTGGCGCTACAAGGGCTATGTGACGGACCGTCACTTGCTCGTCGCTCGGGGAAATGGAAATTTGGCTATGTGGCGCCATAATGTCTATCTGACGGACCGTCGCTTGCTCGTCACTTGGAGAAAGGGTAATCTTGCTATGTGGTGCTCCAAGGCCTATCTGATGGTCACTTGCCCATCACTTGGAGACAGAGGAATATTCTTATGTGGCGCTACAAGGGCTATCTGACGGACCGTCGCTTGCTCGTCGCTTGGGGAAAGGGAAATATGGCTATGTGGCGCTCCAAGGCCTATCTGACGGTCACTTGCCCGTCACTTGGAGAAAGAGAAATGTTCTTATGTGGCGCTACAAGGGTCATCTGACGGACCGTCACTTGTTCGTCGCTTGGGCAGAGAAAATATTCTTATGTGGCGCTTCAAGGGCTATGTGACGGACCGTCACTTCCCCGTCACTTGGAGAGAGGGTAATCTTGCTATGTGGCGCTACAAGGCCTATCTGACGGTCACTTGCCCGTCACTTGGAGAAAGAGAAATTGTTTATGTGGCGCTACAAGGGCTATCTGACCGTCACTTGCCCGTCACTTGGGGAAGGGAATTATTGCTATGCGGCGCTATAACGTCTATGTGACGGACCGTCGCTTGCCCGTCACTTGGGGCAGGGAAATATTGCTATGTGGCGCTATAATGTCCATGTGACGGACCGTCACTTGGCCGTCACTTGGAGAAAGAGAAATTGTTTATGTGGCGCTACAAGGGCTATCCGACGGACCGTCGCTTGGTCGTCACTTGGAGAAAGGGAAAAATTCTTATGTGGCGCTATAACGTCTATGTGACGGACCGTCACTTGCCCGTCACTTGGAGACAGAGAAATGTTGTTATGTGGCGCTACAAGGGCTATCCGACGGACCGTCGCTTGGTCGTCACTTGGAGAAAGGGAAAAATTCTTATGTGGCGCTATAACGTCTATGTGACGGACCGTCGCTTGCCCGTCACTTGGAGAAAGGGTAATTTCCCTATGTGGCGCTCCAAGGCCTATCTGACGGTCACTTGCCCGTCACTTGGAGACAGAGAAATATTCTTATGTGGCGCCACAAGGGCTATCTGACGGACCGTCGCTTGCTCGTCGCTTGGGGAAAGGGAAATATGGCTATGTGGCGCTCCAAGGCCTATCTGACGGTCACTTGCCCGTCACTTGGAGACAGAGAAATGTTGTTATGTGGCGCTACAAGGGCTATCTGACGGACCGTCGCTTGGTCGTCACTTGGAGAAAGGGAAAAATTCTTATGTGGCGCTATAACGTCTATCTGACGGACCGTCGCTTGCCCGTCACTTGGAGAAAGAGAAAATTTCTTATGTGGCTCTACAAGGGCTATCTGACGGACCGTCATTTGCAGGTCACTTGGAGAAAGGGAAAAATTCTTATGTGGCGCTATAATGTCCATGTGACGGACCGTCACTTGGCCGTCACTTGGAGAAAGAAAAAAATTCTCATGTGGCGCTACAACGGCTATCTGACGGACCGTCACTTGCCCGTCACTTGGAGGAAGGGAAAAATTCTTATGTGGCGCTATAACGTCCATGTGACGGACCGTCGCTTGGTCGTCACTTGGAGAATGGGAGAAATTCTTATGTGGCGCTATAAGGTCCATGTGACGGACCGTCACTTGGCCGTCACTTGGAGAAAGAAAAAAATTCTTATGTGGCGCTACAACGGCTATCCGACGGACCGTCACTTGCCCGTCACTTGGAGAAAGGGAAAAATTCTTATGTGGCGCTATAACGTCCATGTGACGGACCGTCACTTGGCCGTCACTTGGAGAAAGAGAAATGTTCTTATGTGGCGCTACAACGGCTATCCGACGGACCGTCACTTGCCCGTCACATAAACAGAAACAGTGTGAAGCGACGCTACAGGGTGGCTCTGACGGACCGCCGCATGGCCGTCGCATAAAATTGCACTGGATAAGATTTCGTGGGAGCTAATTTCGCGTCAGCTTACCATGAACTACCTACCTCCGCGTCCCTTCAACGAAAGCCTCCCCAATCTCACGCCATATTTTCGCGTCCCTCCCGCGTAAGCCTCTTCTCATCCCAAGTGATAGTTCCGCGTCCCTCCCGCGCGATGTGGTAGTGATAATCCATTGGTTTTTTTCCCCCGCGTCGCGTGGGTAAATTTTATATAAATAGCACGGGGGAATGGGTATTATTCCATTCCGCTTCGGACACTGAACGAAATCGTTGTTATAGTCATCACGAAATAATCCAACACGACGTCGTCTTAATATTCAACGAAAAGCGAGAATGAAGTGTATATACTGCCACCGATTTTTCAAAATCAAAAAGAATCTCATAAAACACCAAGAGGAGTGTGATTGGGGGTTCTTACCTCCCACACCCGAGCTACGGCCGATCAACCCAAACGATGGCACAGATATCAACTACCGGCTTGAAATCCTACAGGGGCGATTGTACGCAACTCTTGCCAGCTACATGTACCCGCCGAGTGGACGCAAGATACATCTTCGTCTCTACGAGGATATGATTCCCACCCCCCAAGCCGCGGAATTCGTCAGCGACCAGAAACGACTGTGTACGCGAAGCGCTGGAAAGGCTCGGACTCGACTTAGGCGACAAGTACCGGGCTAAAATTCTGGATGCCTTGCGATTCCTCAGGAGCGAAACATTCCTTCTTTGACATTCTAATTGTCCCTATATCACACATTTGGGAGGTGCTCATGTCTGCGATATAGGCCTATCATACTGTTTTTTCTACTTTTTAGGTTACCGCACCTATGGTCCGATAACCTATTGCCGTCACGTTGCGTCCGTCGTCCGTCCGTCGTCCGTCGTCCGTCCACATTTTTAGGTTACCGGACCTATGGTCCGATAACCTATTGCCGTCACGTTGCGTCCGTCGTCCGTCGTCCGTCCACATTTTTATCTTTAAAGTTTACAGGCGGATTTTCCTGAAATTTTGCACAAAGTTGCCTAAAAATATTTCAAGAGGGGGTTATTTTTTATTTTCGCATTTTTCTCAAAATGGCGGCCATTTTTGACGAAAAATGGCCAATTTTGGACTTTGGCGGCCATTTTCTCAAAAACTGTCTGATCAGTTTTGAGATTTTTGTTTCAAAAGATTCCCCTTATGTACCTTTATGATGTGTATAAGTTTTGTTGCCCTTGAATCGCCAGTCTCCGTGTGGCGGCCATTTTGAATTTTTGACGGGTCGGCGAAAAAAATTTTATTTGTCCCAAATCGCGTTACTATCCATTTTGGGTCATTTCTAGACAAAAAATTTTTTTTCACCCTTTGAAAAAAATTTTGGACTTCGAAAATTTTCGGCACTTTTTTCCTTCATAATGAGAGCTGCAGGGACTGTACTCATAGAACGCTTGAAGATAGAGCTTAGATATTGGCACTTTCAAATGGAAAGTCATATATGGCGACTTGTGTGGTGACCTTGAATTTGACCTTGGATGACCTTGAAAGGTCAAAACAGCCATTTTTGGGTCGAGAAATGCTCAAATTTGCACCTGGCCTGTCTTTCTCGAAAACTGTCTGATCAGTTTTGAGATTATTGTTTCAAAATATTCCCATTATGTACCTTTATGATGTTTATAAGTTTTGTTGCCCTTGAATCGCCAGTCTCCGTGTGGCGGCCATTTTGAATTTTTGACGGGTCGGCGAAAAAAATTTTGTTTGCCCCAAATCGCGTTACTATTCATTTTGGGTCATTTCTAGACAAAAAAAAAATTTTCACCCTTTGAAAAAAATTTTGGACTTAGAAAATTTTCGGCACTTTTTTCCTTCATAATGGGAGCTGCCAGCACTGTACTCATAGTACGCTTGAAGATAGAGCTTAGATATTGGCACTTTCAAATAGGAAGTCATATATAGCGAGTTGGGAGGTGACCTTGAATTTGACCTTGAAAGGTCAAAACAGCCATTTTTGGGTGAAAAAATGCCCAAATTTGCCTCTACAGATGAAATGCATGTAGATAGAGCTTCAGTTTGCATTATGAACATATAGGAAGTCATATATGAAACAAATGATGATGACCTTGATTTTGACCTTGGATGACCTTGAGTGCTAAATGTCTGACTTGAAATCTTGAAAGTGGCCTCTGAAGCATAAACTTTTGCACATACAGGTTAGGATTGTGTATAAGCCTGTAAAAGAGTCATGTATAAATGGCACATATTTTGGTGACCTTGAACTTGACCTTAAAGACCTTTAAGGGCGAATCTCAAAATCTGAAATTGGCCTCTACACACGAAATACTTGTTGATAAAACTTTTTTTTTTGCCGACTCGGCACTTCCTGTTTGGCCGTATCTCGGAAACGGTGAGTCGTAGAGCGAAACAGAGCTCAATTCCGGCCTTCTGTATTATGAACATACGAAGTCATATGCAGCATACCTGATGGTGACATTGAGATTCACAAAGATGACCTTGACTGGTAAATCTCAAAATCATATGTCACCTACAATGCTTGAAACCAAAATGTGTGGCGGTCAAAACAGCCATTTTGGGGTCAAAAATGCTAAGATTTGCTTCTGTATATGAAATGCTTGCAGATAGAGCTCATGTTTGCATTATGAACATATAGGAAGACATATATGGCACAACTAATGATGACCTTGAACTTGACGTCAGATGACCAAATGTCTGACTTGGAATGTGTAAATTGATCTGAGCGGCCTAAACGATTCCACCCAGATATATCTTTGTATTATGAACATATAGAATATCAAATACCGCACACATACATGTAATGGTGACATCGAAGTTCACACGGATGACCTTGATTGGTAAATCTCAAGGTCATATGTTTACACTGCGAACCTTGATTGGTAAATCTCAAGGTCTGTTACCTGCCGATGCTGCCATGGCCAAACCAAAATTGTCCGGTAACCTATCTTAGCCTTTGGGCTAATTTTATCAAATGTCATGAATATGCGCTTGTGAATATTACTTTCATGTCAGAAAACATGCCCTACATCGGGTTCAAATTTCGAGTTTAGTTTGAAATAAAAAATATCTATATTTGTAAACAAATGATGTTCATGAATTAGTGTATGATATTATGCGTATAACGACGGAGCAGATGATAACTGTATAAAAAACCGGTTTATTAATATGTGAAAAAATGTTATTATATAATTAAATGCGCAAAACCACACACACACACACACACCCCCACATCAGCCCTCCCCAACCCACGTACAAACATTGAACACGAAAGCACATATATTTAAGAGAAATGCGATGACGAAGCCTCTCTCTTAATCCTCGTGCCCCTCACGTCGAGCCGCGTGGCGCGCGTGCACCCTTCCGGCAATAGAGCTGAGGGCATAAAAAGTGTAATTGGATATAAACATTTCAATCGGTTTAGACGTGTGGTTATACACATGGGATACTTTTATAATCCCGTGTGGGGAAAAAAAACACATATTGTGCCAATATTTAAGTCAGTATAATTAAGTCAGTATTGATGACTCACTCAAACTCGTCCTCCAAGAAATACCGCGCGTCGAGAGACGACGGGGTGGTGAGGGAATTCGGTCATTGGTATGGGGGCTGCGTCTCCCGTACCTTTATAATTGTGCGGCGTTAGCCGTACTATATCTGTTAGTGTAATTTTGACCCCATGGTACTACTGGTGAGGAGCTTGTCCATGCGTGGACTTATTGCTACCGAATTAAGTCAGCGATGACATTATCCATATTTTATGTCACAATCTCAGATTACAACAAAGTTAAGTAGCAAATATTGAACAAAGAAAACATACACCTTGGTTTTTTGTGGAAAGTGCAACTAAAACACATTTGGCAAGAATAATGGACGAATCGACAAACAAATGCGAGTAATAATCAATTTTCGCATGGACAAGCTCTGCACCAGTATTGGAGGTATTATGGTAGTGTAAGACCATCTACGAGAATTGTTCTCTGTGAGAGGGAAGTAGAGAGTTATTACACAACGAGTCCGAGTTACAATACGATTCGAGTTCATTGTTCCATATTGTTATCAAACTAATCAATAGGGTTGTTTAACCAAGAAATGGGTTTCGTGTCTACTTATCCTTGATTTTTTTCGTATTCACTCAGCCTCGAGTACTGGTTCTACTCTCCTTTGTCTCTGTGGCCGCACACGTAACCTCAAGTTCTGCTGTTGTGATGCTTGTATAATATACAGGTATTCAAAGCGGTGAAGGAATAAAGGTTCACCGGAGTGAAAACATTTACCGCTACACAAACACAAATATATGTATACAAAGTAATGTAACATATGCAAAAATACTCCACGTGTAAATTAAATGCAAAAGTACATATACTCCTGATTCATTTGAGGTAATTATGAGATGCACGGAACTGAATTACGAGCGAAATTGGGCGTGAAATTACCTCGCGTGACGGGTCCTATACAACTTGCACATTAAGCATAGAAGGGGTGCTATGGAGAGACACGAAACGGTATAATGAGTGACGCTGTAGATTGACCGTGTCTAGAAGCAGATTAGGTAAATTGCATACATACTATATTGAAGTCCGCACGGGACGAAAAAAAAATACACAGATATTCGCTCCATATTCAATGACGGTATGACAAACATTTTCAAAAAGTGCATGCGCTCTTCGCTTAAAGACAAATTAAGATTAATACTCGATTTTCAGACGGGGTCACACAAAGAAAAGAAAGACCATTCATATCGTTGACGCATCCCTTTCTCTCATTAAAAATTATACACTCCCCCACCAGAATGAAAATGTACATTGGCGGCATGCATATATCAAAGGCAAATTGCTCGTATTATCCTGCATACATACATTACTGTATTATTAATATCTTCACCGATATCACTGATTTTATTGTACGATATGTTTGTACCATGTACGAATCTGTCACTAAAAAATTTAATTGAATTGAAAAAAAAAATTGTATTCAGGATTGTTCGTTCTAGTGGCTTTTTCCCATCATGTGTGAAAGATATATTGACAGGTGGTCGAGGACTCTTGTAAAGTTTAGGCAATATCGGTTTACCAACTCCCGATGTCGCTAATGATAATTATGGAGCGTTTTCAGGGTCAATATTCATTGACATGCATTGTAGATTTTCTTGTTGTGAATGATTGTTTCCACCGCAAAATTCTTTATTCCACATTACTATTTCTAAACTTTCTGTGTCGAATTTACATATTCTTACTGCATAGTTCTAAATTCCATCTCCTTGCTGCTTGTTTGCAAATTCTCACTGGTACTTTCTCCAGCCTTGATTCATCATGTCAAATTCTAACACCTTTGTCCATGCAAACTATCAAAAACAAATCGCATCTGGCACAATGCATAACAGAACTTAGCACATTGCATTTAGAATATAGCATATCGCATGATGAACAACGCACAACGAACGAAGCACTCGGCGGTTAGCGCCGCCTGTCGTCATAATGATACAGTAGTAATTGTTGCGGACAAAATTACTACTGCAACATTATGACGACGGGAGGCGCTGGCCGCACGTAGCCACATGATGTATGAGAAACTAAGACCTCCCTTATCATTGGTCACGTGTTTGGCGCGACCAACAGGTGCCACCAGAGAGTGTAGAATAGAGAGGTCACTCTGCAAATTTCCATTGTCTACCATTTTGTCTCATGGAGCCTGTAATCCTGGCGGCTGGAGGGGGTGTTGTAGTTTGTTGTCCAAAGAGACGATTGAGAGTTACGTCATTTCGTTTTACTGGCATATTCTTTCATTCATAAATTCATGTCGTAGTAATAGTAGTAAACACATTCATTCATAAACCCCCTCCACACGCCAGGAGTGCCACCAGTTCAAAATACAAAATGGTGCCAGTGGAGTGACACCTCTCTATTCTACACTCTCTGGTGCCACACTCATGCAGCTGAGCACAGGCCCCAATGAATTCCCGCACCCTGCCCTGTAAATAAAAGAATAGTGAGTCTAGTGAGAGATGATTATTATGAGCCTAATAATAAGATTTCTATGCTCATTAAAATCAATTTTCGATGTGACGTCATGAATACTCATAATATAATACACTGTTGCTAATTAGGTGCAATTATTATCACGACATATATAATATAGGCCTAAAATTAACATACAAAAAATGGTCATAACTTGAGAACGGACAGTGATAATTGAGATGTGAAACAAAATTCTCAGGAAACTGGTGGCTTTCTTTTTCAAGGCTAAATATGATGATTTCTCCGATCATAATTTTTTTTCATGCCGGTAATTTGGCACGATTCCATCTCGTGACAGTACAGTAGATACACTAGTCCTCGCGAAACGAAGCACGAGCGCAGCGAGTCCCAAGCTGTGGGGGTGGGGGGATGGGCTGCGTGTCTGGGGCCTGCTCAAGGGCCCCAGAAGCCAAATGCTTTTTGGCGTTTGCTGGTGCATTCTAGCCCTATTTTGTAATCAAATATTTATACTGTACACTGGTATGCATTCAGTTGTAATTTGACATAAACCTTAAAATATGCATGTGAAAACTCAACTGATTTCATAGATAAGTGATCAAAGGGCGAGTATAAATTGTATGTGAAGTTCTTCCAACATAAGTCAGAGAATACAATATGTTGTTCCTTATGTATACAGATATTGGCATGTATATCTATTTTCAATTACTTGGCAATAATGGTGGCACTTTTTAGTAATATATAAAATACAAGTGTTTGTTCCATAATAAACATGTTAAAACGTGTTTTTGTATTTGCCGCCAAATTGAGTATTCGAAATACATGAAACTAAAAGCGATACAGTGATTCCAGGGGCGGAACCAGGATTTCGAAAAGAGGGGGTCCAACATTATACGGCGTGGGGTCTGGGGCCCGCTCAAGGGCTCCAGAATCCAGATCCTTTTTTATGTCCTATGGTAGCTTCCTGGTATCTCCTGGGTATAAATCCCCCTTCTTGCCTGTCCGGTGGGGTTTCTGGGGCCACTCAAGAGACCCTGAAGCCAGTGCTTTTCTATGATGAATGCAAGGAATAGTAACGAAACGAACCCATCTCAGCTGGGAGTCTGGGGCCTCCTGAAGGGCCCAGAAGTCAGAGCCTTTTTATGTTCTGAATTAATATTGTGCCCTATCCTGGGAATAAATTGCACTTAAAAATTCATCGATCACTATTTCCTGTAAAGTTTGTAAAAAAAACTGTAGAAGGGAAGCTGCACATTTGGGCCGGGGGTCTGGGACCCGCTGAAAGGTCCCACAAGGCTGCCACACGCAGACTGGCGATTCAAGGGCAATGAAACTTGCCATTGATGTACATGAGGGAGATGTCTTGAAACAAAAATCTCAAACTGATCAGGCAGTTTTCGAGAAAAAGGCCATAAAAGTCCAAAATTAGCCACTTTTCATAAAAAACAAATGGCCGCCAAATCGGCAAAAAAGATTGAAAAAAAAACGAAAACAGAACGTGTCAGGGTATTAGCCCAAGGAATGTTTCAGTAAATTTTCAAAAAGAATTCATCAAGGCAAAAAAAAGGTTATTTGCCGGACGGACGACGGACGAAAGTACCAAATGTTTAGGTTAAAGGGCTTTCACCATGTTAAATTTCCTCTCACGTGTGAGCCTCTTGCCTCAAATTAATCCCCTAAATACACGTCTGCTCATAAAAAGTGGGTTAGGCTATTTTCAGCTTTTTCAAGCCCCTAAATCCCGGAAGTTTTCGCGGACGGACGATGGACGAAAAATGACACCAATAGCTTATCGGGCCATGGGCCGGTAAGCTAAAAATACAGCACCGGACCAGCGGTCCATCAAACCAAGGTCTTCCCTTCATCCGGGAGTCTTCAGTTTCTCATTCACAATGTGGCCACTCGACCCGCAGCGCCGTCTGTCGTCATAATAGTGCTGTGATAATTTTGACACATGAAATGCTTCATTCGTTGTGCTTTGTTCTTCGTGCGATGTGCTTTATTATAAATGAAATGTGCTAAGTTTCATATGCATTGTGCCAGATGCTATTTGTTTTTTGATAGTTTGCATGAATAAAGGTGTTAGAATTTGGCATGATGAATCAAGGCTTGAGAAAGTACCAGTGAGAACTTGGAAATAAGCAGCAAGAAGATGGAATTTAGAACTATGCAGTTAGAATATGTAAATTCGACACAGAAAGTTTAGAAATAGTAATGTGGAATAAAGAATTTTGCGATTGAAATAATCAATCACAACAAGAAAATCTACAATGCATGTCAATGAATATTGACCCTAAAAACGCTCCATAGATTATGACCTTGAGCCGCGCGTGTCAGATGGTCTATCCGTTTGCGAGGGGTGGATGCGCTACACAGAATAACATATTGTACTGAAATGAACTTATAATAGTCCAGTTGCCAGACAACGAACCTAGAAATTGTTGAAACAGCAAGGTTTTTTTTATTGATTTGCATTCATAAGTGTCTCCAGGTGATTTTGAGCTTTGTTGGCACTGCGCCAACTTTGGGGAAATTTTTTTATTCGCTAATTAGCATAATAACCGCTACATATGGATAATTAGCATAACCAGAATATAACTTTTTTAGTAATAGGCCTAGAATCAAGTGTGATAGCAATTTTCTACACAAGTCTGACCCAAGGAATTCATTTCTGGTGATATTTTTGCGATCCAAGGTCAAGGTCACCGTATAAGATCGAGGTCAGTTTTCACATAAAATTGTCACAATTCCCGGTTTTAGGGGATATGGACATTCATCCACACCAGTTGATATTACTTTTTCATTTCTATGTGTAGTTCGCATGGTTGGAATGATTATTGTTACCTGTAATGGTGTATTGATTACTTATGTGTGATAAACCATTGAGCAATGTTCACTCTGAGCAAAGTCAAACGGAAATTTCCTACCAAATTTCAGACTTCAATCGCAAAATTTGAAAAAGTTGGCATTCTTTCCCAATATTAATTTTAGTTCCATCATTGAATTTATTGGTTCGCTTACAACTTTGTGTAATTGCTTGCTTTTGTACAAAATCAATATGTTTGTGTAGGATACAACCTAATGTGTTTTTTGTTCCAAAACTACAACAATACTTCTAACTCTAATAAATGTAAACATGACCATTTACTGGAATATGATCAGATTTCTGTTTGGGCTGAAATTCATATTTGGGTCGATAGTCAATTTTTGCTATAGAGGTCTGAGATTCGTTAAAAAAGTGCCATTTGACTGCCCGATGAAGTATGCCAAGTTATAATACAATATCGTCAAGCATCTCGAAAATATCTGCAACAAAACGATGTAAATGAGTTAGAATAAATATCAGAGAATATCGTTTTGTAAACAAACGTGGCTTCAGATTTACAACATTTATCTTCAACTACGCAATAATGACAACAAACAGTGCAACTGCCAGTAAAATATAAAATCAATTCATGACCCATCAAGCATTCACTACATTTTTAAAATAATGAGGTCAACACAGGGTGAAACATTCGACAGAAAATATCCATTTTACATTGGACGTAGCATTGAAACAAATTATCACGATTGTAGCGTTCATGGTAGTAATATCTGTGATCAGCTGCGGTTGTAAATTTGTACAAGAAAACTTACTATCCAACGTATCATCTCCCAGCATGCCGAGATTATTCTACAGGACAAATTCATTATTGTGTTGATGCTCATCGACACTGTTCACCACCGCCTTATCTTTTTTGTGAACAGTTTATAACAATCGTCACCTGAAGAAAAAAATATGTGGTTCGGCTCAGTTCTGATGGTGACAACCGCAGCTGGTATTCTAGCAGGCCTTTTCCTTTGCTCAGTAGCCGCAACTGATGGCCCTCATCAACAGTGGTGGTCCAGGTGGGCCTCTTCTAACACAATGTCACCCGTCATTTCCCAACCATATTCCATATTCCTAACCATATTCTTTGAACGCATTTTGTCAGCTGCCGACTATAGCAGCATATGAATATGAGCACAGCACCCATGAAGAGACAAGTTGTGATATGTCCGTGGTTGAGAGACTTGTGTTATTGAAGTATCAATCCGTTACCCACATGACACCTGCAAAAAAACTGCTGTCCAACACCAGCTTCTGTTGCACTGTCCTCATCTAGCATGTGCAGTCTTCAGCTTCTTCAGGAATGAAACCTTGCTTTGGTAAGCAAGGTCGCATGGGCACAAGCAGCTGGGAGCAGAGCCTCTCCCAAGTTGGCATATGTGACGTTGGCATCGAGTCCGTTCCTACTTCTTCATCGGAACAGCAACTCTGTAGATCACATCAGTCACGTCCAATAACTAGAAGCACTGAAATATCAGTGTAGTTGCTGAGAACTCTGACCACCTGACAGAGAGAATCAACGGCTTGAGACACCAGCTTCCTCATGCAAGAAGATGCCTGACTTTGGAGAAAGGTGACTCTCATAACTGTTCGACTTTACAGGTGAGGATAATGCAACAGAAGCAACATCGGACCAGTTAGGGAGCATGTTTTTGCAGTGCCGTATTGACAACCGATTGAAACCCCAACAAGTAAAAAAAAAATTGTGATAATCTGTATGTCGAGAGAAGATGCCTGACTTTGGAGAAAGGTGACTCTCATAACTGTTCGACTTTACAGGTGAGGATAATGCAACAGAAGCAACATCGGACCAGTTAGGGAGCATGTTTTTGCAGTGCCGTATTGACAACCGATTGATACCCCAACAAGTAAAAAAAAATGTGATAATCTGTATGTCGAGAGAAGGCGCTACGGATTGTGTCACTAACTCGGCCAGACAAGAACTTGTAACTTCAGAGGCCTCCTACTCATCTATGCTGCTATGCTAGGCACTTGAAATTGTGTCCTCTAGATGTCAGCATAAAAGATTATATTTGGGAAATGGAAGATGATATTTCATCTCATTGTATCAACAGAGGCCCATCTGGACCATAACTGTTAAGAACATGCACATATTGCAGATGCACAGTGAACCGGTTCGTGATGTTCGCTTTTACGTTGTCCCAAAAAGAGAAGATGGTAGTGAACAGTGCGGATGAGCAATTGATCAAGCAGTAATGGACATGAACTTATGACTACACATTATAGTCGGATTCTATCGTTTGTGCGCACCAAATAATGACAAGAATTATAAAAGACTACGAACAGCAACTCTGTAGATCACATCAATGCCACATGTCAAGCCAACGCCACGTTGAAGGCTATTTGAATATTGGTCAACGATATATTGCACATCAGTAATTAATGAACCATCTTCAGTTAATTCAAAAGGCATTCATGTAGCAGTATTACATAAACACAGAAGTGAATCAGTGAAATCTAGAAATGCAAGAAAATAGCCATATCCCCTTAATCCAGAAGTTTTGACAAGTTTGTGTGAAAACTGACCTTGATCGTGATCTTATGTGGTGACCTTGACCATGGATCACAAAAGTTTCACCAGAAATGAAATCCTTGGGTCAGACTTGTATAGAAAAGTGCTCTCACACTTGATTCTAGGCCTAGTACTAAAACAGTTATATTTTTTTTAATGCTAATTATCCATATCTGGCGGTTAGTATGCTAATTAACGAATAAAAAAATTTCCCCAAAGTTGGCGCAGTGCCAACAAAGCTCAAAATCACCTGGAGACACATGTTAATGCATATCAGTCAAAAAACCTTGCTGTTTCAACAATTTCTAGGTTCACTGTGGAAGGGATATAACCCACAACTCGACTATAACAGATCAAATCAAATGATCATGCGTGCAATTTTTTGACGCCTGCGCGTAAACATGTGGTCTGATGAACAATATAATATAAAATTACACGCGATAATGTCACATCCTGACTAATTAAAATTTAATGAAGTGTTTAGGGTTGGGGGGAGGATCTCTTTTTCATATTTACGGACAAATGGTGTCACATGACAAAATGTTCCACGAGTTTTCGTGTGAACAGAAATATCTTAATATAGAAAATGTACTAACAAACTCTCTCCATGTCGGTGCCATCGCGTATCCAGGCGGAGCTCACGTGATCTATTCATTGAAAAATTAGACTTCGCTACTTATTTAATTGACCGGTTTTGAAAATTTGTCTCCATTCGTAGCTTTGACGGGATGAAGGTAAGAAGGCCCTCGATATACTCGCGCGCGTCTCTTTCGTATGGATAAAATATCAATTTGCTTTTCCGGATATGTGGATTATTTCGCGGATTCATACACAATATATGCATGTGTGTGTTTACTGTGTGTGATTACTTTTCGTTCAGAACACCATGGATCAGACAACGAAAAGAAAAGGGGAGGAGGAAAAGACGTAAGTAGAATTTTTCTTCACTTATATTTTTGCTGAGTCTTTATGGGGTACTATGAGCGCTTATAGGGCTTGGAAGTCTCGTTCACCACACAGCAAAAATAACAACGTTTTTATGACGTAATCTCCTAGTCCTTAGGGCATACAATGCCTGTGGTAAATTTTACTCAAATCCTACCGTTTCTGAAGGATGGTACAAAACTAATTCCCTACATATTTTTCCAAATTCGTTTTTCTTAAGCAATAACGTTATTCTAAATTTAAAAACGTGCAAATTTTCATATTCATATGTGCCCCCAATCTAAGTTTTTAGATCGTGTTTCCGGTTGCGTTTTTAAGCCATAATTTTGCTTATAACAATGATATTATTGCGGTCTTAACACTACAATGGAACGAAATATGTGGCACGCCATACGTACCACCTAAAATTGCAAGAGAAACCTATACCAACGGTGTAGACCCAAAGTAACACCCGTTATTCTCAGGCAAATGTAATCACTGTAATGGCCACAGACATGCGGTTTGCAGGCCTCTTGGGAACGAGTACAATATGTGACGTTTTCAGTGGTATATGTCGCTTTTTTACCATTGATCTGCTGATTTGGATACATGTGTCTGGTTCCTGAAGGTAGAAAATGATGCAGTTCCATCTAACCTGTGAAGGTAAGACATTGAACGAAACCGATGTTGCATAACCTTCTAGTGCATTGCATAACCTACCCATTATGTCCTATAGCCGCATCCAGGCCTATTATGTACTCCATAACCATCTATCACGTCATATAGACACTGTATAACCACCTATTACGTCATATGAGCACCTATTACGCCTCATAATTACCTAATCACCCGTTATATAACCACGGAAACCATGTGACCTACAACTACGTGACGTATAACCACCGAAACTACGTGATTATAACCACTCAAAACCACGTGACGTATAACCACCAAAACTACGTGACGTATAACCACCGAAACCACATGATTATAACCACTCAAAACCACGTAACGTATAACCGAACATCGGTTTCGTTCAATGTCTTACCTTCACAGGTTAGATGGAACTGCATCATTTTCTACCTTCAGGAACCAGACACATGTATCCAAATCAGCAGATCAATGGTAAAAAAGCGACATATACCACTGAAAACGTCACATATTGTACTCGTTCCCAAGAGGCCTGCAAACCGCATGTCTGTGGCCATTACAGTGATTACATTTGCCTGAGAATAACGGGTGTTACTTTGGGTCTACACCGTTGGTATAGGTTTCTCTTGCAATTTTAGGTGGTACGTATGGCGTGCCACATATTTCGTGCCATTGTAGTGTTAAGACCGCAATAATATCATTGTTATAAGCAAAATTATGGCTTAAAAACGCAACCGGAAACACGATCTAAGAACTTAGATTGGGGGCACATATGAATATGAAAATTTGCACGTTTTTAAATTTAGAATAACGTTATTGCTTAAGAAAAACGAATTTGGAAAAATATGTAGGGAATTAGTTTTGTACCATCCTTCAGAAACGGTAGGATTTGAGTAAAATTTACCACAGGCATTGTATGCCCTAAGGACTAGGAGATTACGTCATAAAAACGTTGTTATTTTTGCCGTGTGGTGAACGAGACTTCCAAGCCCTATAAGCGCTCATAGTACCCCATAATCAGTAAAAATATAAGTGAAGAAAAATTCTACTTACGTCTTTTCCTCCTCCCCTTTTCTTTTCGTTGTCTGATCCATGGTGTTCTGAACGAAAAGTAATCACACACAGTAAACACACACATGCATATATTGTGTATGAACCCGCGAAATAATCCACATATCCAGAAAAGCAAATTGATATTTTATCCATACGAAAGAGACGCGCGCGAGTATATCGAGGGCCTTCTTACCTTCATCCCGTCAAAGCTACGAATGGAGACAAATTTTCAATAACCATAGCAAAAACCATGGGTTTTTCCAAAAAAAACCACGTGACGTATAACCGAAACCGGAAGTGACATCATATAACCATAGCAAAAACCATGGGTTTTTCCAAAAAAAACTCAAACGACCGTCCTTACTACTGACAGGCCATGAAGTTAATATCTATCCCTGATCCAGTGTATAGTATTTAGCGTCATTGCGGTTGTGCATCAAAGTTTTTATCGAGCCTGGAATTTGAGAATGTGGAGAAGACCATTGGAAAATATGATGTACAATTGTCTGATATTAAGACAATCGATACGACAACCTGTACGATGGATTTGGAGGGGTGGAGGTTATCGTCTGGAATTTTTGTATACGCACGTGCGTATACTGCGTACCCCTGTGGGCGCCACTGGTGGCACGTTTTGTTGTATGGGGACGGATTTTTTCCATTTGGGGCAGGTTCTGGCCCTTTCTGCTCCCTCTATCGATATGCCAACTTTGGAATTTCTTCGTGCATCCATGTTGACGTAGTTGCAAATTTAATTGTCGAGTCGGACAAATTCCGCACACAACGCCAGTCGCCAACATGTATCTAAGATCGGAGGGAGGGAGATGACGTGACAGCCGTGTTCTGAGATGGGCGAACGCAAGGCTCCACACTAAGCTCCACACCTCCCGACATCCCGGGGCAAGTAATAATTGGGTGAGGGCAAGTGAGAAAATACATGCAGTCGCCCGACGGGCAACCACAAATTTGCGGCCAAATCATAGACATATTATTCAAATAAATGTGTTCGTTTTTGTCTCACAACCTGTCAAGATTGATTCACCACCGTATTGATTTATGGAGTGCTGGATGACATATCAATACTTTGTATGTACATAAATTATGCAAATTACGCAGTTAGCGAATAGCATTTGCGGGTTTACCATGACACTGCAGAACTTTCACACCAACGAAACCGACTAGCGGAACGCGCGTTCCCTCGATCAAAGATGGCGAGCAGTATGTTTTGCTTCGATTTGTTTTGCCGAAGAACATGGAATATTTCACGTTATTTGTATGGTTTGTGTTGTATGTAGATGAAGAACATATTACTCCGGACAGCAGACATTATAAACAGAATGTATGCCACTTAAAACGCATAAACAATGAATATTTCTTATCGCTGAAAATCCGCACTGATTAACGGAACGCAATACAATGTTTTACGGAAAGCTCCAGACAATTTATGTCCCGATGAACGGAACGCGCGAAACCATGTTTTGAAATAAATGAATAAACCAACATGTGACTCCACAAATAGGTGAAAATAACTGTCATGCACACGTGTGTTTCTTTCATAACGTCGAAGAGGATTCCTCCTCACTATAAAATTAGGAACATTATTATGTTTTACTATCATTTCTCAATTTAGGAAATGTATCGTGTTCGAAGAACATTTCAACCATGATTTCAACACGAATGCCAATTTTCTCCCTGAAATATAAATATTGCAGGCCCAAAATTCCCAATAAAATTGGCCAGATTATGTAATATACTAGTATCAATAGTACAAGTAGGCCCTACCAAAAATTTTGTGGGTGTTATTTATTTTGTGTTTTTTCTTTTTCGTTTTTGTTCTTGGCGTTTTACTGGTCATTTTTATGCCGAAAAATTTCTACCTTTGGAATTTATTTTCTTAATCACTAGTAACCCTATATGCCATATGTTTCGAAATGGTATATGGTTTGTATCACTCTTTAAATATAGACCGAAAAGAGCATAAAATAACCAGAATGGTTTCCAGATCAGTACTGTAACGGTTGAAATTAGTATCATGAACATATGAACAGTCATTGTGGAATTTATGATCGATGTATTCGTTTCAGCTTCGAATTATAAGCTTTGACCTTGATTTATAAACACGAGAAATGATCTGCACTAAAAATTGCCCCATGCACAAAAAAGTTATAGCGATACAAAAACGTTTTATGGTTATCCAAGATCTATTTAACATTTCATGACATTGTAATAGTGATATGAAAATGTGTGTACTTGCAGAAAAACCAGCATGAGATATTACTCAGCACCCTTTTCCGCTACTATGTTGGAAAACATGAGAACTGTAAATTTTCCTTACGACGATACCATGGAAAGCTTATGTATGTTCATGTAAAATGCATTGTAGTCGGTTATAATTGAAGGCCTATAGGCTATGCCTACTTAACATACTACACTCATCACAAAATCTTACTGATATTAGAATATACATAATATTTCGCACGTGGTTGAAATCAAGCACTTCCATTTAATAGTAATTGTCTCATTCCATTCCTCAGTGTACATCAAACACACTCTGGACATAATATTCTGTATGTACATATCTGTAAAGTCCAGTTAAAGTGGGGGTCCAGTCAAAATGAAGTGTCTCAATTTTGACATGTGAAGAAGTGCAACTCATGGATTAAAGCAGTTTTTACATGTTGATATCTGAATTTGGTAAAAAGTTATAACAACATTTGTACTTTCCCGCCAAAATTGACACCTAATTAAGTATTATAATGAGTATTCATGACGTTACACCAGTACTTCAAGATAATTAGCAACATATAACTTTTGATATTTCACCTTTTGTTTACATTTTTGTGGTCTTAATTATTTTGTCGTGTTTGATATTAAACATAATCAGAATTTAATAACCTGATTTCGTCACCAAGTGAACAACGCCCGTAATACTGCCCTTAGCAACGGTGGTTGCTATGGGCCCAAACTTCATGAATATGCTATTTTTTTTGCAAAAATACATTATAACATTCATGTATTTCATTTAAAACATGAAATAAATGCCTTTTCATCATTATAACTCTCTTTAGTTACGAGCAAAGGTCCCTAGCAACGGCGTTGCTATGGACAGTATCTAAGGAACGGATTTTATGGGGATGTTCGACTACATATATTTATGGTATATTTTTCATTGGGATGCCATACAACAATATATTTTGTGATAATATATATAAAGGACACAGGTTTAGCATCCGAATATAACTAATTAAAACAGTTATACTGGTGTAACGTCATGAATACTGATTATAATACATGATTAGGTGTTAATTTTGGCGGGAAATAATTTGAATAAATCATCATAACTTTGGCATTATATTGTGAGGTGGTGTGGTACGGTATCAAATAAACATAGATAACATACATGTAACATGATGTATAGCATGATGAATTGCATACAGTGCGGCTCACCATCTGAATTCTCAAGCTATAAATGACAATAACTCATTCAAGCCTATGTCAGTGATGTTTGCATAGGACTACATGGGCCTGCATTTCACACTCATTATTATATTTTTTGTTAAATTTGACCTTCATCTAATATAGGCCTACCTGGTGCATAAACTGTCAACAGCTGCCATGTCTGAAATATATGAATATACCTTCAACACTACAGTGAACAAACATGGATACTGTTCGGAAAATAAATTCTTAGCTGGAAATTTCATGTTCATGACTTCGCGTTCCGTAGGTCAATTCTTTGCGTTCCGTTAATCGTTTGCAAAGTTGATCTTCGCGTTCCGCTGATCTTCGTGTTTTCTTATCAGCTCATTTTCGACGCGATACACCCATATTACTATCTAATGCAGGTGCTTTACCTGACTAACCAATCCATAATTTTGTTTTATGTATAGATCACATGCACATAACGCCCTAATTCGCTGCATCGGCCGGAAAATTTCTCGAAGCAAAACCTACCGCTCGCCATCTTTGATCGAGGGAACGCGCGTTCCGTTAGTCGGTTTCGCTGGTGTGACTTTGTATGTACATAAAGTAGGCCCCCTATGCAAATTTCGAAGTCAGCCAATAGCATGCGCGGGTTTCTCAGATAGTGTGCATGTTTACGATGTTGCATAGCAACGCATCTACCGAACGAACATGTTCTAAGTATTTGAAGCGTGCCGAATAAGTAGGCGAGATACGGTGGCTGCTGTTTAAAGGGGTACTAGTAAAACTGTTTTTGGCTCAACGGAGATCCCGAGGGATCACACCATGGAGATCCCGAGGGATTTTTGTTACTCACAGACATCGAACCAAACAGTTTTTTCCCGATTATAACATGGCATCCTAACGTGTTGGTTTCTTCCAATCTCTAATGAGAATGATCAACAAACCCGGTTTATTTTCCATGTCAACAACTTTCCGTTGTTGTTGCAGTCTGCTTGGCCATGGACATAAAAGAGACTTTATGTCCATGATTTTATTGACTGAAATATTGTGTATGTAACTTGTCAGTCACGAATGATGCAGGTCAGCTGAGATAACATTGCTGAGTTTATTGAACAAAGAGGCGGGCAAGATCTTCTTCGGATCCTGATATGATAAATTTCTACACTGGATTCAAGGATTATAAAACGTTCAAAGGAGTATTTGTGGAACTGCAACCAACTGCCCAAAATATGATCATATGGAGTCAGATCTAGAGACATTCCCAGCGCATGAACACTGCCTGTAGTGTTTTCCAGGAATCATTGCCTTTGATCGACCAGTTTTTCATGTTTCTATGCAGAATCAAACAGGGATTCAATGAGCAGGACTTGACAGTGAG
The DNA here is from genome assembly GCA_949152475.1 of Terebella lapidaria. Lineage (NCBI taxonomy): Eukaryota > Metazoa > Annelida > Polychaeta > Terebellida > Terebellidae > Terebella > Terebella lapidaria. Next base: position 49,777,028 of record OX424555.1, on the reverse strand, counting down.
ATCTGGAATACAGTTAGTGTAGTAGTTCCGGATCATCAGTAATAGCGGATCACTTCAACACTAAACATGACAAATATTCCTTGGAACTTCACGAACACAAATTTTTCTTGGCAAGATTTTCCAAGTGTAAAGTGTCCGTTCTCAAAATATGTTTTCGTGGTTTTCACGAGCAAATTGTTGACATCACGTGATCCGATTCATATCTGGGTCAGGGGTTTGGTCCAGAATCGTCTCCTACGGAAACCGATAGGTGCATTTGTTGAATGTTTTGGGTCGACATAAATATGAAAATCGATTACAGTATTTTAAGTAGTTCCGGATTTCAAGTAGTTCCGGATCGTTTTTTACTTGAATTGCTCTTAGTGCACTGAGAATATATTTTATAATAAAAACTATTGTGTTTTGGGAAAGTATGGGTGTTGTGGCTGACAATGCGCGAAAGAAAAAATTCAGTTTCGTTTCATTCTTTTCGTCACCCGCTCGTAAAGATGACCCACCCACCAGTCCTCGTTGTCATCCGAATGTAAACAAAACAGGTCTCCATAGCTGCGGGAATTGTCGAGGCACAGTTTTCATTCATGTACCAAAATGAGCTCCTATTTTCTCACCAAAACATGTATAAACCCAGAATGTACTGACCATATTTCTTCATATTGCAAACCATCATAACACGATTGACAAAATTCAAGTAGTTTCGGATTCCGCGCGCCATTGCTTGTTGTCAAACGTCACACACGTCAGCTGTTTGGTCACGTGACTTTCAGGAGTTTGGGGACCCTGTCAAAATCTCAAAGGGAATGGTTGTGACAAAAAAAAATAATTATGGACACATTATTCTTGTTTTTTGTAAATTTTACGCTGGACCTATAGGCCTACATGTTAAATAAATTCTGCATATTGGCAGTGTTAATGGAACCATATAGGTCTATATCTACACTACCTTTATCGTTTTACTCCGTAGCAAATTTTTAGGTATATAAATATTCCACTCTGGCGATCTACAAAAATACAGTAATGAGCACAGCTACCAGCATATAATTCTGAAACATACAGCGCGCAAACTCCTTGGTGCAATGTAGCACCGACATTGTATACAACAGGCCTAAAAAAAGGTGTAACTGACCAATTTCAAAGTACGGACAAAATTGAAGTGGAGAAAGGTGAATTCATATGCCGTGCATGCATGTTTGTTACCACAACATTTTATATTTTTTCCAAGGTGGAATCACTGTGTCTGGCATGCAACTAGATCTATTTTCATGTTAATTTTGGGGAATTCATGACGGGTGCCACTAGTGGGGCAGGAAATGCTCACTCTTTCCGGAACACCTGATTTCACCTCCTGATGGCCATTTACGGGGGTTCATGAGTTTCCCTGTCATTTTTGTTTTCTCTCACTTCGTGTGCCTGATATGACTTTCTGTCCCCGGACTATGAGATTGGATAACGGACCCTGTTTTGTTTGCTCGGAATACTTGATACTGGGTATTGATTCCACGTCTATTCATAAGCAAAGGTGTTAAACTGAAATGATAAAATTCACTTAAATATCAGGAAAATGTATTACTCAGTAGATCAACCATACATCTATAGTGTGGGTATATCTATTCTACAATTTATCAATATTTCTGATGCTTTACAATCATGTTTGCTGTTTCCAGTTATCGAAAATGTTCGCTTCATCTCATTTGACGGGTTGCAGGAAGTAAACACCAAAATCCTAGATCTGGATGTTTTGCGTGCCGTGGACGTAAAACAAGAACAACATTTTTTATTCATCTAGTTTGAAGATCTTTTCCAAGAGTAATTTTTGCTGTCCTCGTCAGAATATTTGTGTTCATCGGATATATTGAGAGGACATAAGACCAAAAGTCTATTTATTTGCCGTTGATAGTCAGTTATTGACAAGCTGACAATTTTCTACGGTTTAGCCCTTTATCTGACAACAGTATGGTGACTGGACGCACCGAAACCCTTCTAAAGATTTGCTATGTATTTTGCAAGAAAACTGGATTTAACAAGAAAAATAGAATACCATTATAACTGAACACACGTCAGTTACTTCGGAGATCAGAGAAATATTCACCACAAATTTATTCAAAAATTTGTTCAAATTTGTACACAATAAAGCAGAATGCATATACAGGGGGTTATCAGACGCTAAAAAGTTCGCAAACATTTGGTAAAGGTATATTACAAAGCATCTTTTGTGAACATCGTGAGACTGCTGTATTTTAACATTTCACTTGAAAAATGAAATTGAAGTAAAAGCGGATCACCGTTTGTATGTCTGGACTCGTTCTGAGAATTTATGAAATGCGGACAGTAACTTTCGGCGTACAATCGTATTGAGAAATTTCGTTGGGGAGAGGACCTTTGTGAAAAAAATAGGAGATCTCACAATGTCCCAATTTCAAATTGAAAATTTTATTACAAAATAAAAAAATTGGCCCCGTTTTTTATATGTAAAATAAAGTTCAACACAAACCTCATAAGATTTTTGGCCATAAATTTTATTGGGATGGTCAGATCAATTTGAAGTTTGCTTTGTTTCCATTTGGCATAAAACCACATTTTTTTTCACCGAGTTCAAATTTCTTTTTTGAAAATTGAATAAGTTGGGAAGCTTCTCCAATGTTAAATTTCACCTGTGTACAGTAGACATGAAATTCGCGAGTCTAAACAGAGTTCGGCATGTTGTTCAATGTTAGAATTGCACAGTACAGCGTAAGAATTATATTTTATTGGAATACACTGTAAAATGTGTGCCCCTATGTGTTTTCCTAATCAAGAACTTTCCTCATATAACATTAGATCACGAACTCCCCAAATTTGCTTGAATTTCCGTGATTCGATTTGGGTCCAACATTTAACATTGGGGTAGATTGGCAACTTTTTCAGTTTTCAAGATAGAACTCTGTAATTTTGTTTAAAAAAATATACGATAAATGGAAACATAAAATTTTTAATTGCCGCAAGTGCAGCCCTGCTAGTATATCCATCAGCGTAGATAAAGCCACAAACAGCCGCCCACACAGACGGCATCAAACAGCGTTAGGGTTTTTTCATGTTAAATTTCCAATCTAATTTTCCAGCGAAAAATAGCCCCTAAATACGGAGCCGCTGAAAGGACATGGAAGAAATATTTTTTGACATACGGTTATTGCGTTCCCTCGCAATAATATTGCGTTCCCTCGCAATATTATCGCGTTCCCTCGCAATCCGGATCGCGTTCCCTCGCGATCTTATTGCGTTCCCTCGCAATCCGGATCGCGTTCCCTCGCGATCTTATTGCGTTCCCTCGTAATCCAGATCGCGTTCCCTCGCGATATTATCGCGTTCCCTCGCGATATTATCGCGTTCCCTCGCGATAATATCGCGTTCCCTCGCGATCTTGTAGAATAACCTTCTCAGAAGTCATTGGCGTCAGCACAATGCGAGGGAACGCGATCCAGAATGCGAGGGAACGCAATAAGATCGCGAGGGAACGCGATAATATCGCGAGGGAACGCGATCTGGATTGCGAGGGAACGCGATCCGGATTGCGAGGGAACGCAATAAGATCGCGAGGGAACGCGATCCGGAATGCGAGGGAACGCGATAATATTGCGAGGGAACGCAATATTATTGCGAGGGAACGCAATATTATTGCGAGGGAACGCAATAATATTGCGAGGGAACGCAATAACAATGTGCTAAAAATATTTCTTCCATGTCCTCTCAGAGGCTCCGTACCTAAAGTATCATGTTGGTCTGAATTTCTAAAACATGGTTAGGCAGCCCCTATGCCCTCGTTGTTTGCCCGTGCTCTCTATAGCGGCCGCACACGTATGGATGGCCAACGCACATGCGGACGGACATCCACATACAGACGTACATGTTCGCCTGGACATGGGATACCGCCGGAGGGCCGCACCTGAGAACGCAACTGGAAAAAAGCACGGGATCGGCGCCAAAGGCGGTCGAAGCACAAGCTACATACATGAATGAACGAATATAAATGCAAAAATAAAAATATATGTACAAATATATCATCAGAAGTAATATCTGGTATTGGCAATACATATATCAACAGGACAGCAATTCTAATCACAGGAGCAAGCGCATTCAGTGTTCTGAAAACGTCGATCTGCTCTCAGTCAAAATAACACACTGCCGCATAGTTTCCAAGTAGCGCCTACATCTTTTGTGAGAAATGCTGATTTCACATTTGCGAGAGAAGTACGTGTAATTGAAACGGCTGTGACATCCATGATCGAGAAAAGTTTTATTGAACTGTATATGAGTGTTCATGTGCAAATTTATTTTCTCGATATTGGCTTTTGTGACATGGATGGGAGGGCCTTTACTGTAGTAGTTTAGAGGTGAGTAATAACAATAAACGGCAAATTTACAATTAAAATTTGGGAAGTTTATTTTATACATCACCAATCTAAACTACTACATGCTCCTTAGAATCAAAGGATAGGCGGTGGAGCAGTAGTACTAGAGAGTCATGAAAACAGACGATAGTCTTGATTTCAAGCGAATCGCTAAAATGCTACATTTTCGATATATCTTTAGTAATATAATAAAGATACTCACCTAGCGGTGCGATCGCTTGCCTCCGACATGCACGAATTTCTTCTTCACCCATCGGTGGAAAACGGAACTCTACTTGAGACCGTAACATAAAGAAACTCAAACACAAACACAAAGTGTTGCTTATATACACGTGCACGTTAAAACCAAGACTTTTCTGTCCAGCTGGTTCAAACAACAGCTTGCGCTACGACCAGCGGACCCAGTCTAAATCTGGACGACTGGTCCTGAAGTTCGGCAGCATTGGACAGATAGAACCCGATGAATGTCGTAGAATTAGTCCACATTCCAGCCCTCACGATATATTCCAACGGAATATTCGACCTGGCCGCCAAAGACATCGAGATGTGTCGGATTTGGTGGGACGATATTTTGTAAGTGACTCGATCGTCAGCACCTGATTCCGCATAGACAGTCCTCACTACAACCTTCACCCATCGGGATAGTGTAGCTGTGGAGATATCCGTAGCCCTATTAGGCTGATAGGAAATAAATAATCGCTTGCGATCTTTCCTGATCGATCTGGTACGATCGATGTAGATTTTCAGCGCTCTTACCGGGCACAATAGAGCGTCCGGCTCATTCCGTCCTACGTAACCGCCCAGTGACGGAATTACGATAGGGGAGAACGCTTTCCCGCCCTCAACTGCAGCACGTGTTTTAGGCATAAAATCACGTACTGGGTATAAGGAAACGGACCCATCCGCGCCAAATGCGACTCGCGATACGTCGATCGCCGCGACATCTGAGCGTCTTCGACCACTTGCTAGCATAACTAGCAAAAAAGTCTTAAGAGTTAACCTCTGCAAGGAAACTTCCTTGAGAGGCTCCCAAGGTGCTTTAGTAAGACAATATAGCACAAAAGCCATGTCCCAATCCGGTAGAGTAGGAACTCCGCGTGGCCTTTGCGTCCTAAAGGACGCCAAGAGATCAGCAAGGATACGATTATTAGTTAAATCGATCCCCCTAGCACGGAATACAGGGCCCAGCATGGACCTGTATCCCTCGATCGTAGTAGGCTTCAAATTAAGCCTATCAAAGAGATAGCAGAGAAAGTCTAGCACTGCATTCAGAGGGGCAGAGAGCGGATCAATGCGCCTTCCGTTACACCAACGTACGAATACTCTCCATTTAGCCTCATACGTTTTAGAGGAGGATCTCCTATTCTTTCTCGCGAGATGTACGGACACCTGCTGAGAAAATCCTGCCTCCTGGAAGGATCGCTCGATAGCCTCCACACGTGTAATTTGAGCACGTGGACGGAATCGTGAAATATATCCCGCCCCGGTTGCTTCAGCAACCTGTCCTCGATCGGGAGAACCCGTGGTACATCGATCAGGAGGGACAGTAGCAGGGGGAACCACGCCTGCATCGGCCAGCATGGCGCCACCAACAGAATCTCGCACTGAGACCTGGCTACTTTGTGCAGCACTTCTGTTAGGAACCGAGTTGGCGGGTACGCATACCCGAACATCCCGTCCCACGACTGAGACATCGCGTCCACAGCCAGTGCCTCGCTCTCTGGCAGAGGTGAGAAGTAGACCGGGAGCTTGTGATTCCGAGAGGTTGCGAACAGGTCTATGTTCGGTGTCCCGAACGCCTGACAAACGCGCCGAAACACCCCCGGATGCAGACTCCACTCCGTGCCTATGATCTTGTCCGGTCTCGACAGAGCGTCCGCTAGGACATTCCTGTGACCCGGCAGGTGCCTCGCCCTGATAAACAGACGGTACTTGAAGGCAAACCTGATCAGACACTCGGCCTCCAAACAAAGCTGACTCGACCGAGTTCCACCTTGTTTGTTTATGTGCGCCACTACTGTGCTGTTGTCTGTGAAGACCAATCACTTCGTCCCTGGGGGACTCTGAGGCCCCCAGATCTCGAACGCACGTCTCACCGCTCGCAGCTCTAGGACATTGATGTGCAACGTCCTCTCGCTCGTGTTCCACACAGCAGAGAGTTCGTGCTCGTCCATATGAGCTCCCCAAGCCAATTCTGACGCATCGGTGAAGAAGGTCCGATCGGGCAGATACTCCGCCAGTGGCATCCCTCGGAAAAGATTCCGATGGTCCCGCCACCAATGCATTGCTTCCCGAGCACGATCGTCCACCGATACGACTTGGTCTAGTCGATCGGTGAGGATCCGCCATTGCAACGCTAGACACCATTGGATGGGTCTGAGGAAGCACCTGCCGAACGGCACCTGTTTCTCCATCGACGCCAACAGACCGATGATGGACAGAAACTGTCGAGCTGTGATTGACGACTGCGTCAGCGCGACCTCCATCGCCGCAATCGCCTTGAGAACTCTCTTCCGCGGAGGAAGAGCTACTCCTCGCTCTAGATCGTAATCTACCCCGACATACTCTGTGTCGGGGACAGATGAGACTTCGCCCAATTGGGGATCCAGCCGAGGCTGGTCGCCAACCTGAGGACGAACCCGGATTGCTCTATAGCCTGAGACGGGGAGTCGGCTATGATTAACCAATCGTCGATATAATGGTGGAATTGAATTCCAACCGATCGAAACCTGGCTGCCATCGTCCTTACGATACGGGTGAACACGTAAGGGGCGGTGGCTACTCCAAACGGAAGTACCCTGAACTGATACACCGAACCTTCGAAAGCGAACTTGAGGTATCGCCGATCGGCTGGGTGTATTGGCACATGTAAGTACGCGTCCTTGACGTCGATACTGACTGCCCACTTCCCCTTGGACAGAGCTTTCTGGACGGAAAGCGCCGACTCCATCTTGAACCTGGGTATGATCAGGAATTTGTTGAGGTTTGACAGATCGAAAACGGGACGCCACCCGCCTGTCTTTTTCGGCACTAGGAAGATGAGAGAATAGAATCCTCTCTCGTCCTTGACCACCTCGATCGCACGTTTCTCCAGCAACTGCTGCACCTCGTGCTGCAGAAGCTGAAACTTTTCCCGATCGCCGGGCACAGGGAAGAACCACGCTTTGGGTCTGATCGGTGGTTTTCCAGCCTCCCATCTGAAGGTGAGACCGAACTTCACCCATGCCACGACTGAATTGTCTGACGACGCCAGATCGCTCCAGTTCTGGACGAACTGAGCCAGGCGTCCCCCGACTGGACCAGGTTGTGGAAGATCGAATTCCGACAGAACTGAACCTTCCACAGAGCCTACGCTTTCCCGCAACGAGTCACTTCTTACCAGAAGCTTTCCCTTTGCCCTTGAAGCGTCCACCCCCTTTGCCTCCGCGCTTGCCATCCCCCTGGGGAGGGGGAGGCTGCGCCCCACGAAAGGGCGGCTGCGTAGAAGCGGGTGCATGTGGTGCCTGAGGTTGGGCAGGCTTCTGACCCTTGGTCTTCTTGCCTGTCCCAGACCCCGCCGACTTCCCAAGCAAAGCCTTGGCCATAGCCTCATCCCGGAGATGTTCCCGCATGACGGAAATATCCGATCGAGAGAGGTTGGCGTAGGTATAGCCTGAGAAAAGCGGCCTCCCACGTAGCTCAGCGACGTCCGTAGCGGACACGTCAAGCAGACGGAGATCGGCATCACGCATGGTGAGATCCAATTGTGCGCCCAGGTGCGCACTGTCACGCTCAGCAGCATGGACCACTCCGGCCAAGACGCCGAGTGCTGCATGAATGTTGGCGCGACTCCCCTCCTCCAGATCCGCCTCGTCCACAAACTCCTGAACCAAAGTGGTCAGGTGATCTGTCAACGAGAGCTGCCCCATCAATTGATGAGACAGCGTCTGCCAGTGAGAAAGGCGAGCCTTTTTCACATAAGCTGACCAGACCGTACCCTGCTTCCGGGAAAGCAGGTGAAGGTTAGGGTCTTCGACCGGGACGGAAGTCTGATGTCCACCCTCGGACTCTACAGTCCGATAGGTGTCGATCGACTCAGGTCGAACACGGCTAGTCAGGAATGTCGACTCCGTACGAGCCACATCCTTCTTAGCCGTAACTCCCTTGTTGATCTTGTCGAAGGACTTGACCAACGCGGGAGCCACAGGGAGCCGGATCGGCCGACGAACTGGCGCCGACGCGAACCTACCGGTTCCCCGTGAGGGCCCTGGAGCATCGATCGGCAAGTCCATTCGCCTTGCGACCGACTCCAAAGCCCACCGGAAGTTAGAACCCCCGGCCTGATCGGAAGTCTCATCCTCCGAGGAGGACGACTCCTGATCAGCTTCCACTCGACCCCCCCGATCGTTGGACCTCACAGGTCCGATCGAAGACCTCGACGACCCCAAGGGTACATCAAAGGACGGGCGAGGGAATGCCTGCTCAGCGATCGCGCCCGTCCGGCGACTTACATCCGCGTACACAGGACTTGAGTGGCCCTGAGGAACGACCCCAGCACCACCCGCCCGATCGTGCCCTGATCGAGGACCAGGAGCACGACCGCCAAGTGAAGACTCCCGATCGCACGAACGATCGAGAGCCTCACCCCCAAACAAAGGGAACTCTCCCCCCTCGAACCTCGAGACCGAGGACCCGAATGAGCCATCCAAGACGCTCCGCCGATCGAAGCCCGAAGCCTGATCGTCGCCCACCGAGAGGTCGGACGAAGCCTGAGCCACATCGAAAATCGATGTGGTCTCAGCACCACGGCGCTTAGAGGAAGCACGCTTCCTCTTCTTGGAAGGCCCCGGGGAAGAGACGACGGACCCCTCCACCTCGATCGGCCCCGACTGAGGGACGACGAAGGTGGAGTGCGGTTCCTTGGCTGCTTTCGCCTTGGCAAGAACTGAAACCTTCTTCTTAGAAGATTTCGACTTCTTGCCAGCAGGGGGAGCAAGCTCTCCCTGCGACGAAGGGGCAGCCGAAGAACCGGCCGGGACTCCCTGTCCAAGCAGGGAAGAGAGACCCGGCAGGAGGGGACCCTGAAGGGACGATAACGACTGTGCAAAGAAAGATTGCACAGCCGCGTTGACCATGTCCTGTGTTAGCCCCAGGGGCTGGCTAACACCGGACGCAATCTGTGCCGTCACAGGCGGAGTCTCCACCTCCATGGGCGACTGGCGGACTTGCGGAGCCGAAGCTTCCGCAAGCCTCAAAGCATCCCGACGAGCCAACGAGGCTTCGGAATACTTTGCAGTCGCCTGCACGAAGGAAGAGGGACGCCAGAAACGACACAGATCACACCTCAAATCCTCCATAGATACCGGGCCATGGTCTAAACAGTCGAAACACAAACTGTGTTTCTCCCCTCCTCGGAGGGTATTGACCAGACACTTCGGGCATGGACGTTCGTCCATGGCACCGGTACCAAGGGAGGATTGTGAAGTCATGATCACACAAGGGAACTAACCACACACAGTAACAGGGCGGGCAAAATACGCAAACCTGAGACCGCGCTGAAAAAGAACCCTAAGAGGACTACGAATATATAAACTACAGTATACGTATACACAATATATACAGTAGAAAATTTACATAGAACTATTGATAGATGTAAACAACAAGTACACTATCAAGTACAACGGATGGACGATAATAGGGTGAACTGGCTATACCAATCGCTGACGATCTAGCAAGTAACAAACTATCGACCAATACTTATCCAAATAGACACAAAACGATGTCTATGAACGTGGCAGGTGAAATTCCGTAAGAATATATCGCAAAAGTCTAGTTTGCAGACTAAATTCTACGAATTCACCGGGAACCAAAATCCAAAGCTGCCAAGCAAAAATGGCGGTGGACAGAAAAGTGAAGCTTCTGCGCAGCTGCGGGCATGGCGTTGCGTCCGTCGTCCGTCCGTCCGTCCGTCCGTCCGGCGTTAACATTTTTATCTTTAAAGTTAACGATCGAATCTTTCTGAAATTTCGCAGAAAAATGCCTAAAAATATTTTGAGAAGGAGGTATTTTTTTGTTTTTTGATTTTCGCATTTTTTTCCAAAATGGCGGCCGTTTTTGTCGAAAAACGCTCAATTTTGGACTTTGACGGCCATTTTCTCAAAAACTGTCTGATCAGTTTTGAGTTTTTGGTTTCAGAAGATTCCCCTCATATACCTCTGTGATATGTATAAGTTTGGTTGCCCTAAATTCGCCGGTCTCCGTGTGGCGGCCATTTTGAATTTTTGGCCCCAAATCGCATTACTATCCATTTTAGGCCATTTCTAGGGCAAAAAAAAAAAATTTTCACCTCATGAAAAAAATTTTGGACTTAAAAAAATTTCGGCACTTTTTTCCTTCATAATGGGAGCTGTCCGGATGGAAAGTCATATATGGCGACTTGTGTGGTGACTTTGAATTTGACCTTGGATGACCTTGAAAGGTCAAAACAGCCATTTTTGGGTCGAAAAATGCTCAAATTTGCACCTGGTCTGTATATTCTCAAAAACTGTCTGATCAGTTTTGAGATTTTTGTTTAAAAAGATTCCTCTTATATACTTCTGTGACATGTATAAGTTTTGTTGCCCTTGAATCGCCGAACTCCGTGTGTCGGCCATTTTGAATTTTTGACGAGTTGGCGAAAAAAAATTTTTTCGTCCCAAATCGCATTACTATCCATTTCGGGCCATTTCTAGGCAAAAAAAAATTTTCACCCTTTGAAACTTAGGACTTAAATATTCGGCACTTTTTTCCTTCATAATGGGACTTAAATATTCGGCACTTTTTTCCTTCATAATGGGAGCTGTCAGGACTGTACTCATAGAACGTTTGAAGATAGAGCTTAGAAATTGGCACTTTCAAATGGGAAGTCATATTCGGCGACTTGTGTGGTGACCTTGAATTTGACCTTCGATGACCTTGAAAGGTCAAAACAGCATTTTGGGGTAAAAAAATGCCCAGATTTGCCTCTATAGATGAAATGCTTGCAGATAGAGCTCATGTTTGCATTATGAACATATAGGAAGACATATATGGCACAACTAATGATGACCTTGAACATGACGTCAGATGACCTTGAGTGCCAAATGTCTGACTTGGAATGTGTAAATTGACCTGAGCGGCCTAAACGATTCCACCCAGATATATCTTTGTATTATGAACATATAGAATATCAAATGCCGCACACATACATGTAATGGTGACATCGAAGTTCACACGGATGACCTTGATTGGTAAATCTCAAGGTCATATAGTGTATGGGCCGGACACACCAAATTAGGGTCATTGGTACCACTTGGGGGGGCAAATGCCCACTATATTTTTTTGAAAGCTATATGTCCCTAGATCACGTTTTTGCATGATAGCCCTCTGGATCTGGTAGCTTAACGGCATTACCAGGCCAAACGTGGACCCACCCCCCTTCAATTTTTACATGTTTGAAAATCTACATTTTGGACAAAATCTACAATGTAGGGTTCCAATGAATCAACCTATCATCACAAAACCCATAAGAAATATGGGCAGATATGCAATGTCTTTGGAATAAATGTATTTGAAGTTTTTTAAAATTCAAAATGGCCGCCAAAATCCAAGATGGCCGCCAAAAATTGTCAATTTACTCCGAAATACACAACACTACAATATAGCATTCAAAACGAATTTTATTTGCTCTATGCGACCACATTACCTTCTGGTGCAGCACTTTGTCTATTGAAAGTCAAATATGGCTGCCAACAATAATATGACAATCACAATTACATTGAAATTAGAAAATAAAATTTGATGCGTGCGGAGCATCACAATTCATGAATCGGTCACACTTTTTTTTGCAATTTGGCACGTTATTAGCTACTGGTCTGGAATTTGCATGTTGAATTTGGTAAGTAGTAGCACATATATATACACTGTTCAAGATGTCATAACAAGTAACTTCCTGTAGCTGGGATGATGCACAGATGTGAACATCCAAAATGGCAGTAGCCGAAACTGGATATGTTGCATCGCAGTTCTTGTGAATGGATATAAACTTGTGTAATATAACTTTTTGTAGGTATTGGGCGTGCATTGTATGCATGTCAACCCAATAGTTCATTCCAAATAACTACCTACCTGCTTGGATGCCCATGAGTGGAAATCCAACATGGCTGCTACTCGAAAATGACTCATCTCAAAATTGATATATCCCGAATAATTTTATCTAATGTTGAATCAAAGGTTTTATGGTTGAGAAATCTGCTGATGAACATAAAAATGTACTACAAACAAGCTTATATGGCTGTCTGTAATCATCCTTTTTCAACACAGAATAATTGGCATTATTTTCAGAAACATATCAAAGTTGTGTTTTGAATTTTAGTTGTAGGATTTATTTTCTATTCATCAACAAGATATATCTATTGTTCAAATATTTGAGATCTGTGTCACTTTAGTTTGATATCATTTCCATATGGAACGTCACTTCTTGTTAGTATACTGCATCTATTATACTCTTTCCAGAGTTGGTTTTGCTTGTCTGCAATATATTTGCTAGTCATTTATTGACACAGAATCAGTGCATGGCTTTCAGAAAACTGTAAAAATAATATTTGACATTTTAATTTTGGGGTTTTCATGTTTTGATTTACATCAACAAAACAAATCGATTGTTCATACCGGTAAGAGTCATTTTCGGGAAGCAGTCATGATGTTGTTGTTTGTAGAGTCGTGCCTCCTCTTCGTTCCAGAGGCGTTGAGTAAGTTTAACCTCCTACAGTGCAAGCTGAACACAAAGCATCTGGAGATTTTCTCCAGACCAGCTCTGTCCCTTTTTGTTTCCAACATTATGATTCATTAGCTGGGTCTGGATGGGTCCGGGCTATTGTATGACATTTGCACTAAATCATTCATGGATGTCTTCCGGTGATTCTGTGTTGCTGTTTAATAATGAGAGGGTACTTAACAGAATGGCATCTCTACATCTGAACAAATTACCAATTTCAAAGAAATAATATTTGTTCACTTGGTATTGGTTGAAGACAGCTTTGTTGGACTGAAGTGTGTCACCTCCAGGGAGAAACTTTGTTGGAAGAAAGTGTGTAACCTCCAATGAGAAGCCTTGGTCGAAGCCTTACGTCAACAGTGTCCCATACTGGATCCTACTTGAATAGCGAGCAAGCTTCATGTTGAGGAAACGCAGACTGGATTTGGCACAAGCTGCGGCCTTCAGGCGTTCATTTTCAATAATTGTTTTGCGCATCTCAGCTTTCTCAGCTTTCCCTCCATGATTTGCAAAGCATTCATCCCATACTAAGCTAGCCGATTGGCACAGCAAATAAACCACGATGACGACTTCTCATTCTTTGTGGTGAGCTGGTATCGGTCAATGACCGCCAGTGGTGCTTCCGGTTTCTTGCCCACCATATTGAGTAAAGTGGCCTTGTTCAGGACCAAGATTATCTCTAGCGGCGGGATCCAACGGAGTCACACACTTGACGGCACACTTGACAGTCCCTGGCGGTAATGATTGAAGTTCTCTTGATGTGGTTTGATGATGTTTCTCCAGTCCCTGGATCTGCTTCGTTTATAGGACAACCTATAGGACAAACTATAATAACAACCTCCAGTTCATAGGTAAACCTTCGAAGCACGTATGTCCCGTAAATATCTTTCGTGATCTTTTGTGAGATGCCATTCCTTCCATGCTAACTGGTACTCATCAGTGAGTATGATGTTCTTCTGGCTTGAGAGAGGCGGGATTCAATGAGAGATCAAAGGTCAAGCATTTGGAGTAGCAGTCCATCCCGATGCTAACGGTACTCATTAGTGAGTATGAGGTTATCCTGGCTTGAGAGAGGCGGGATTCAATGAGAGATCAAAGGTCAAGCATTTGGAGTAGCAGTCCATTCCGAGACGGGTCAATGAATCTGAGATTGGCAGATCTTTGTTGTTAATCATGAGTTGAGCTGAGGCCTCAATTTCGTATTTGATACACTTGGATTTAACGGGGTGTTATGTGGATCAGCTGCATGAACAACTAGCGTCATATGCAGACGATATAGATCTGATGTCCAAAGATATTGTCAATTTCCAAACCCAGATGAAGATCATTGAGAGCTATGCCAAAGGAGGAAAAAAAATCCTGGTTGGTCTTGTAGTTTTATGTAGACATGATTCTGCCTTGTCCGACACCCTGATTGATGGTGAAGGGTTCATCGAGATTACCCTGGATTTTGATGCGGACCTCTGCTTTTAGAATGTTCGACACATAGATCAGCAGGATGTGACCATCTGGAAGAATATAGCTCCTCAGCAGACAGCTGTAGTCCACCACATCAAATGTCTTCTGGACATCCAGTATCGCAACACACAGGGGTGCATCTGCTATGCTGCTGTAAGGTAAGGGAAGCCAGGGCTGGGACAATGCTCTAGTAAAACTGTATTGCAGAGATGCCTGGATGAGTCCCGATTCGGCAAGGGCAAACAGCATGTGCTCGGGGGCTTTCGCCAGGATCGGCGTGATGGTGATGCCCCTGAAGTTAATTGAGTTCAACTTATTCTTTCCTTTTTATGATTCATGATGATGTAGGCAGCAATAATGTTTTCTCGACAGATCCCTCTTGCTATGAATACCGTATTGGTCCTAATAGAGGCAGGCGCCCTAAAAGTAGAGCAACCCCCTCTTTTTCCCCCGAAATGTTCGATTTCTATAACCTTGTATTAATGTAATTCACTTCATATCTTTCAAATAAACTATTGGAGTGTTTCAATCTACACATTTATGTTATTTGAATCATAATAAAGGGGATTGAATTATGTGGGTATATTATTCAGTGATTTCCCTAAATTTAACCTCTCTTATTTGCTAGTGATGCTGCAGGAGGTCTTGCTTTGGCTCGCCATGCTACTATCAGAGCCAGTACAGTACGATGATGTACAGGAGGTTACTATGTTGCAGGATAGTGCTCAGATGTTTCCTATTTGTGAGTGCATATAGGGCCTTTGCAACTTCTCCTTGGTCGATGGGAATGAAAATTCAACTTCGGATTTCATTCCTGTTTGTGATTAGTTTTCCATTCACCGATACTAGCAGTTCTGGAGCAGCTGAGGAGGGAGTAGCTCGATGTATCTGGATAGGTTTATTAAGTGGCTTTGTGTCTCTTGAACTGGCTTGAGTGACGTCTTTGTACAACTTTGAGCAGTTATCGGTATTTGTTTGTCGTTGAGATTGACAGAATAGCTTCTCTGCAAGGAGACGATCCTCCTGTAGTGCTCCCGAGCTACATTAGGTAATATGCCGTCACGCCATGCACAGAGGGCTACTCAGTTGGCAGCCACTGCCTTTGAGACTGCACATTGCAGGTGTATTTGCACTGCTTTTTGGGGAGCTGGGGTATCAGAGAAGGCCTGAAGGACAGCTTTCAGGGTTTCTCATCCATAGTAGGAAGGAGTTCAAGGATGGTCTGGCATAATAAGCTACGATCACATCTGCCCTCTCAGATAGTCATTTGTTGGAAACATGCCATTGTTTTACACCACTTCTGTAACTTTGATCTCTACTGTTTCTATCCTCTACTAAAGATGCATTGAAGTCGACAATGATGATGGTGTTATATAGAGGCATGTTTTTGTTTATGATGATTTGTAAAATGTCCAGGACATCATCAAATCAGTCTGAAGAGTGGTTTCCCCAAAACAGAACGTACACGTTGATTACACAGAGGCCATGGGGTGGGGTGGATTATTTATAACGATGGGCAGGATTGCTTCATTGTCACCTGGAACAGGGCTCACTCCACTCATGGGCATCCAAACAAACTGGTAATTATTTAGGGGGAACTTTTGAGTTGACAGGCATATTATTCACGCCAAAGCACCTACAAAACGTAATGTTACAAGTTTATATCCATCCACAAGGTCTGAGATGCATCATTCCCAACTTCGGCAGCGGCCATCTTGGATGTTCACATCTGCACATTTTAACAGCTACAGGAAGTTGCTTGTTCTGAAATTTTGAAAAGTGTATATCTATGAGCTACTACCAAATTTGACATGCAAATTCCAGATCAGTGGCTAATAACATGAATGATATGCCAAATTGCAAAAAAGTGTGACGGATTCATGAATTGTAATACTGCACGCATTCAATTTTGTTTTCTAATTTCCACGTAAATGTGAATGTCATATCAATTTCGGCATCCATGTTGGATTTACTATAGACAAAGTGCTGCACCAGAGAGGAATGTGATCACATAGAGGTTAAGAAGTTTTGTTTTGTATACCATATTTGTTGAGTATTTCGAAGTAAATTGACGGTTTTAAGAAGTTTTGTTTTGTATACCATATTTGTTGAGTATTTCGAAGTAAATTGACGATTTTTGGCCGCCATCTTGGATTTTGGCGGCCATTTTGAATTTAAAACAACTTTGATTACATTTATTCCAAAGACATTGCATATCTGCCAATATTTCTTATGGGTTTTGTGATGATAGGTTGATTTATTGGAACCCTACATTGTAGTTTTTGTCCAAAATGTAGATTTTCAAACATGCAAAAATTGAAGGGGGGTGGGCCCACGTTTGGCCTGGTAACGCCGTTAAGCTACCAGATCCAGAGGGCTATCATGCAAAAACGTGATCTAGGGATATATAGCTTTCAAAAAAATATAGTGGGTATTTGCCCCCCCAAGTGGTACCGACCACCCCCTCTGGCCCATACACTAATACGCAGGTTTTGATAGTAGAGACTTGAACTGCAATCATTTATTCGTTTATAAATCTATCGGTGAAATGCTATTTGACCACATGATGACTTGGAAATCTGCAACAATATGTTGCAATACACATGAACTGTAGATGCTCAAACCTTCGTAATTAATCGGTTCCACAAAGATACTGTTCTTCAATGTTCTGCAACAGTCATAGATTAAAACAGTACTAGTATTCAAATGATCTTGTTGGGTGACTATTTCAGGCGTCTCGGCAGAAATGCATTCAAGGATTCATATGGCTTGGTTCGATAACCTTGGCATCGCTTTGCGTCCGTTGTCCATCGTCCACATTTTTAGCTTAAAATTTTACCAAACATATGTTTCTAAAATTTTGCACAAAATACCTGAAAATATTTCCAGAGGGAGATATTTTTTAGCTTTTTGATTTTCGAAAATCAATCGTCAATTTTTTCTAAATGAAGCATTAGATTACCCAGATATAACTTGGCAGTGTTTGACTTTTGTGGCCCTTGAATAGCTGGTCTGTGATGTGGCCATTTTGATGTGGCCATCTGTGATGTGGCCATCCGACGGGTCAGAAATCAAAGAGCTATCAGATTTGATCCATTCCCAATTTTTCCTTCTTAATTGGAGCTGTTTGGAGTAAACTTCTAGAACACTTCAAGATTGTGGTGCTGCCACATTGTGGTGCTGCCAATTTTTTTTTTTCTTTTAAATTCTCAATGATATTCTATAAATGATATTTTGAACTGTAATCCAATATCATTTTGATGATCCACACTGCGACGATTTTGGTTTGCTGACTCAGCACTTTAGGCTTTCCATATACCTCATTAATACATCATAGAGCAAAACAGACGTAATTTACTGATATGATACACTACACATTTGTTCATTTTGCCAAACTTAGCACTGCGTCAGCAGAATTTTTCACATATGCGGCTCAGTGCCGATATATCCACTTGTTGTGTAGAATGTTATTACATGTTGAATATAGTCACACCATCCGGAGTATCAAACCATGAAGTTTTCGGCATGAGTAAAACATGATATGTGAGATGAATAGCCTACTATGAATTGTCTCGAGATCGTACATTTCACAGATATATTTCACACAAAAATTGGCATGCTAGTATGTCACACAATTTGTGGTTATACTATGTCCAAAACATTAGGAATATAAATAGTTTGTCGATATATTTTTCATATATAACAGCGTCAACAAAATACAAAAACTTACCACAAATTTTGTCATGATGAACAGATAAAATACTTGTATATATACAATAATATGTTATATGTTAATATTGATATACATAATATTGATTTTGTATACATGTATAATAAATAATTGAATAATATCAATTTTGTGATCATCTAGCATGTTCGCAAGTACGTTGCTATAAGGCATTGAAAAAAAACCTTTTCGGACAAAATCCACTCCTCGCAATACTATTCGTTTCCACATTTAAAGGCCTGATAGGTATATCACCTTGTGAAATGGTTACTTTTATGATCAGTTCTTTTTATACTGGCTGCATGTCTGACAAAGAAATAACATCAAGATCTGGAATCGTGTATTTACTAGAGCCCATGGCATCGACGACGTCATGGCGGACAAAGGATTTCTTATTCAGGATCTTTTGTCAAGAAAGAAATCGCGTCTTGTGATTCAACCCTTTTAGGCCAGAAAGGAAAGTTTTCTGAGAGGAAGTGCAGCTGACACATGAAATCGCAAGACTTCGTATCTACGTTGAACGGGCAAACAGAAGGATAAAAGAATATCATATTTTTGATGGTGTTCTTCCACTCAGTGTGGCTTCTTGTATCAACCAGATTTGGACAAGCTGTGATATTTTGACCACATTTTGTGGTCCTCTGTTCTAACATGAGATTCGTGCAGTAGTTGTAGTACACTTTCCAGAGTAATACATGTCTTGAGACTTCAACATGTACAAAATACTTTTCAGCAGAAATATACAGTATATTTAAGGCATTTCGGAAGAAATGCCTATAGGTTTTTAGCAGATTTTTCTTTTCCTTTTTTTTTTCTTTTCTTTTTTTTTCGCCGTTTTGGTTTCCGACCGATAACTTTAGTTTGCCTCGATGTATCTTCGCCAAATCTTCAGCATTGGTCAGACATATTATGTGGAAGAACCCTATTGTTTTTGACTCGTCGTCCTAGACAAACATGTCTAAGGGATATTAGGGGTGACCTTCGACCTTGACCTTGAATTTTTCTGCCGAGTCGGCATTTTTCGTTTTCGTCGATATCTTGGAAACGGTGCGTCATAGAGCGAAACGGACGTTATTTTCGGACTTGTGGCACTAGACAAACATGTCTAGAGGGTATTATGGATGAACTTTGACCTTGACCTAAAATTTTTTCGCTGAGTCGGCATTTTTCGTTTTCGTCGATATCTCGGAAACGGTGCGTCGTAGAGCGAAACGGACGTTATTTTCAGACTCGTCGCCCCAGACAAACATGTCTAACGGGTATTAAGGATGACCTTCGACCTTGACCTTGAATTTTTCTGCCGAGTCGGCATTTTTCGTTTTCGTCGATATCTCGGAAACGGTGCGTCGTAGAGCGAAACGGACGTTATTTTCGGACTCGTCACACTAGACAAACATGTCTTGGGGGTATGTTGGGTGAACTTGGCCCTGGGCCAAATTTTTTTTTGCTGAGTCGGCTTTTTTCATTTTCGGCCATATCTCGGAAACGGTGCGTCGTAGAGCGAAACGGAGGTTATTTTCGGACTCGTGACACTAGACACAAACATGTCTTAGGTGAATGTTGGGTGAACTTGGCCCTGGGCCAAATTTTTTTTTGCTGAGTCAGCCTTTTTCATTTTCGGCCATATCTCGGAAACGGTGCGTCGTAGAGCGAAACAGACGTTATTTTCGGACTCGTCACACTAGACAAACATGCCTTAGGGGAATGTTGGGTGAACTTGGCCCTGGGCCCCTGAGTCGGTTCACTATGATTGTGTTGTGTATCGAAAATGCCCCAAGGCCTCTAGGCCTTTACGTCTAGTTTGACCTTGAATTTTTGTGCCGAGTCAGCATTTTTCGTTTTTCGTCGATATCTCGGAAACGGTGCGTCGTAGAGCGAATCGGACGTTATTGCGGACTCGTGGCACTAGACAAACATGTCTAAGGGATATTAAGGATGACCTCCGACCTTGACCTTGAATTTTTCTGCCGAGTCGGCATTTTTCGTTTTCGTCGACATCTCGGAAACGGTGCGTCGTAGAGCGAAACGGACGTTATTTTCAGACTCGTGGCACTAGACAAACATGTCTGAGGGGTATTATGGATGTACTTTGACCTTGACCTAAAATTTTTCTGCCGAGTCGGCATTTTTTGTTTTCGTTGATATTTCGGAAACGGTGCATGGTAGAGCGAAACGGATGTTATTTTCGGACTCGTGGCACTAGACAAACATGTCTAAGGGGTATTATGAACGAACTTTGACCTTCACCTAAAATGTTTTCGCCAAGTCGTCATTTTTCGTTTTCGTCGATATCTCGGAAGCGGTGCATCGTAGAGCGAAACAGACGTTATTTTCGGACTCGTCGCGCTAGACAAACATGTCTTAAGGGTATTCAGGATGACCTTTGACCTTGACTTTGATTTTTTCTGCCGAGTCGGCATTTTCGTTTTCGTCGATATCTTGGAAATGTTGCGTCGTAGAGCGAAACGGACGTTATTTCGGACTCGTGGCACTAGACAAACATGTCTGAGGGGTATTATGGATGTACTTTGACCTTGACCTGGATTTTACTGCCGAGTTGGCATTTTTCGTTTCCGTCGATGTCTCGTAAACGGTGTGTTGTAGTGCATTGTAGAGCCCATGGTAAACATGTTATGAATATTACGAATTAGTCTTAACACTGAAATGCCTCCAAGGCATCTTTAGGCCTTGACGTCTATTTGTGTGTACAATTGTATAATTGTGTTGTAACTCAGTAGAGTATTGTCAGGTGCATATTTAAGTATTTATAGCTTAATTAGCAGTACTTGTATATATTATACCACGTATCCCAATGCATGTGTGCTTAACAAATAAAGGTCTTTCAAATATAACGTTGAATTGATTGACTCTGGATATATGCTGGCGAGATAGAGTGTGTTATAACGTATATTCTTTTCAATTTTTCTAAACATACCGAAAAATTTGGTGGATTATATGATGAATATAAATAGTTACCAATTAGTGAAAAACAGTTGCAACTGCGATAAAACATACGTACTGACAAAATGTTGTAAAGTATATACTTTTCTATTATCCTAAACTGAACCTCTGGCCTAAACATCAAAAAGCTTATTTTATCAATTATAGATATGATATTCATACATGTAGTATATTGCCACAGTATATTCCAGGTATTCTCTATAAACTTGTAGGACACACTGTATTTTATTCGGTAAAAAATCTGCCACAGGTGTATGAAACATAAATTTTGTCCCTGGGATGATTATTGGTATTCAAATTTAGCTGGTATGCTACAGGAAACGTGGTCCTATTTTGTAATTTGTATTTCTGTAAGCTTGCATAGGGGTACAATATGATAGGCTGCATCACGTCATAATGGGTACATTAATACATGCTGAAGCCCGTCATAATGTACCCATATGTACCCATCTTCGGTGAGTACGGTGCCCCATGGGCCCTTGTTATCTTTAAAGTGTACGGTCCAATCTTTCTGAAAATTTGGGAGAAGATACCTCAAAATAATTCAAGAAGGAGGTATTTATTTAGGTAACCGGACCTATGGTCCGATAACCTATTGCCATCTGTCGTGCGCTGTTCACATTTTTCGCTCATCAGCTGTAAGCCGTAGAGCTTTTGGGCAGTGTACAGTAATTCCCTCAGCCAATCAGCGAGCGCTCACCTCACTTAGGCAATTTAAAGGGAAACTGGTGTTAAACATCGCCTCATATATTGTTTTAGGCCAGACTTCTGGACGAGTGTATATTCACCTGAAAGAACGCAGTGCTGGGAAATAATGACCCGGTTTTCAAGGCAGTATCTTGTTGGCGTTCTTCTCAGGAGCTGGGGAATCAAAGGGGTTTTGCATGGGCATCAGTACCCATAATTTTGGGTATTTTCACCCCGGGTCCATTCAAGGCAGAATAGCGAAAAATCCCATGTGTCGTCAAATATATTCATGCTTACCACGCGATGCCCAATACATTGAGGGACAAGCATCACAACAGCAGAACTTGAGGTTACGTGTGCGGCCACAGGGACAAAGGAGAGTAGAACCAGTACTCGAGGCTGAGTGAACACGAAAAAAAATCAAGGATAAGTAGACACGAAACCCATTTCTTGGTTAAACAACCAAACAAAATATTGTGGGTCTTGTTTCTATGTGATATGAAAATTCTAATTGTGAACCTGAACGTTATGACAACCTGTCGAATATTTTGATGTCCATGCGTAAATTGATTCTCACCTGCTCTTTTGTTGAGTTGCCCATTATTCTTGCCCAAATGTGTTTTGGTTGAACTTTCCACAAAGGACTATGGTGTGTGTTTCCCTTGCTCAATATTTGGAAATCAACTTAAAGCCTATTGATTAGTTTGATAACAACAAAGATGTCCGCTTTGATAACAATATGAAACAATGAACTCGAATCGTATTGTAACTCGAACTCGTATTGTAATAACTCTCTACTTCCCTCTCACAGAGAACAATTCTCGTAGATGGTCTTACACTACCATAGTACCTCCAATACTGGTGCCGAGCTTGTCCATGCGAAAATTGATTGTTACTCGCATTTGTTTGTCGACTCGTCCATTATTCTTGCCAAAATGTGTTTTAGTTGCACTTTCCACAAATGACCAAGGTGTGTGTTTTCTTTGTTCAATATTTGCTACTTAACTTTGTTGTAATCTGAGATTATGACATAAAATATGGATAATGTCATCGCTGACTTAATTCGGTAGCAATAAGTCCACGCATGGACAAGCTCCTCACCAGTAGTACCATGGGGTCAAAATTACACTAACAGGTATAGTACGGCTAACGCCGCACAATAAAACTAGCATAGTGGTTAGGCTGGGATTTTTTTTAGGAAGGTGTTATGGACCATCAAAGTAAGATCATTTAACATTGAGTTGAATGGCGATAATATACTGTAGCCTTTTGGGATTGACACGGTGTCTGTCGTGTCTGTCCCATGTTTCCCTGACTCGAATCTTTCAGAATCTTCTCCGCCGAAAGTACTAGTCCTATGATCTGGTCTTGGAATACTGCACGGTTATTGTGTGTTCTCTAAAGTTTGTGTCAAGATTTGCAGAAATTCCAAGGCTTTCTAATAAAATTTAACAATTGAACACAAATTTTATCGTACATGTGCTTGTGTTTATGCATACGGGTTGCGGGCACGGATCGATATCACGCTAGCGCATGCGCAGAGGGGACACTGCAAATGGCGTCGGATGTTTACATCCACATATCGACCAAGAAATGTGATTTGTCAGGTCATACTATCTTTGACAGGAGCAGAGATACCTGTACGTTTGGTGTATCAATTGTTACTATTTTTGAAAATCTACTGTGGTATCATATCAATGCGTAAATATCTTAGTATTTGCCGTGTTCTTCTCGAGGTACGACAGCGGGGAATTCCCGCTCCCGCCAGTGTAGGGCTGGGTTCTAGGCCTTATGAATAATTCGTGACGTACTCTAAGCTCATTGGTGGATAGCCAATCAGTGAAGAGCCTAACCTTCGGCTATCGACGAAAATTTCCTAATATGGATCAACAGAATATGGCTGGCTAAGTTGTCGAAAAGAACCACGAACTGATGAAGACATAATCAGATAATACCGGTCAAAATTCATGTGTTATTTCAGTGACAGCTGTTGCATAAATTTTCGTGAACAAACCGGTTTACACTAATTAGTAAACTTGGGAAATTTTATGGAGTGCCTAAGGCGAAATTCAAGTCTCATTGAAAATCATAACGACGTTCTCATCGTAACTTGCTATCTGTCATCCAAGAACTGTTGACTATTGTGCGTCATTCCTTTTCGCCTCACATTTTCTTATTGAATGAGAAAAATAAACAGGTTGTGATCTGCACACACTTTGCCCTGGAAAAGTACCAAGATACCGTACTGTAGCCTAAATAATTCATAAAGATTAATACATACCATTAAAGTATGTGAAATAACACATAGTAAATGATTAATGAACTTTTGTAATTGAAATAACAATAAAATACACAGGAGGGAGAGCAAACTTTTATACTGATGTTCGTCACAGGAATTTTATATTGGCACGAGTATATTGGCACAAGAATATATTATAACACATGATAAAGTACACAGAACATCACAGTTATTCCAATAAAGGTCCTTAATTTGTAAGACTTTGGTGGCAAGACAAGTTGGGTGTTAAGAGGTACTGTAAATGGGTAAGTTTCGCGGGGAAGTTTCGCGGATTTGGGGGTGAGACAGTTTCACGGGGAAGATGTTGGATCACCTTGATGTTTCAATATTGAGGTAATATAGTATGAATATTGATTGGGAAGTCACATAATATATCCATGGTGCATCCTGGTGCATCCTTCAAAAAATAAGTAAATCTAAGTGTTTTTTTGTAGAAAATCTTGGAAGCTGGATAGATATGGGGAATCATTATATTGCAAATCTTTTGGAAGATGGTCAAGGTTAAGTCCACATTGAATGTGGGAATTGATTCATTGCGACAAAACTTGAGGATAGAGCTTAGTATTGTATGATGAACATATGCTCATGTACATGATAATGAGATCTATGCACCACATACACCTATCTATATCAGTTTGATGAAATATTCTGGTCGCCTGCCAATGAGCTACAGGGCCCTTGGCCCTATGTTTGTCTTTAATATGTATGGGCCGATCGATCTGAAAATTTGAGCAAGATATCTTAAAATAATTCGAGAAGGAGGTATTTTTTAGTTTCTAGGTAAAAAATTTACGTGGCGGTGCCTATTGCCGTGGTGTTGCATCCGTCGTCCGTCCGTCGTCCATTCACATTTCTATCTTTAAAGTTTACGGTCGAATTTTTTTGAAATTTTGCAAAAAAATACCTAAAAATATTTCCAGGAAAGTTTTTTTTAGGTTACCGGACCTATGGTCCGATAACCTATTGGCATGGCGTTGCGTCCGTCGTCGGCGGTGGCGGCGGCTTCCGTCCACATTTTTAGGTTACCGGACCTATGGTCCGATAACCTATTGGCATGGCGTTGCGTCCGTCGTCCGTCGTCGTCCGTCGTCGCCCGTCATCGTCGTCGTCGTCCACATTTTTAGGCTACCGGACCAATGGTCCGATAACCTATTGGCATGGCGTTGCGTCCGTCGTCCGTCGTCGTCGTCCGTCATCGTCGTCCGTCGTCGTCGTCCGTCATCGTCGTCGTCCACATTTTTATCTTTTTTGTTTACGGGCGAATTTTTCTGAAATTTTGTACGAAAATACTTAAAAATAATTCAAGAAGGAGGTATTTTTTAGTTTTTTGATTTTCGCATTTTTTTCAAAATGGCGACCGTTTTAGATGAAAAATGCCTGATTTTGGACTTCGGCAGTCATTATCTCAAAATCTGTTCAGTAACTTTTTTTCTTTTTGATACATAACACTCCTCTTATGTACTCCTATGATGTCTATAAATTTCGTTGCGCTTGAATCGCTCAAAGTGGGCCATTTTGGCCTAAACTCGGCCCAAATGGGACTTTCCCATGTTAAATTTTCCTATGCTCTATAATGGGACACATTATGCCTAATATCTCACTTAATATTGAAATTAGAGACTAGGAATCAATTGTGGACATATAGGAAATGATATATGCTGAATATTCTTGTGACCTTGAATTTGACCTCTGACATCAGTTTCAAGGTCAGAGCACAAAATGGCTTATATCTCGCTTATTATCGACTCTACAGCTTAGGAATCAATTGTGGACATATAGGAAATGATATATGCTGAATATTCTGATGACCTTGAATTTGACCTTTGACCCCATTTTCAAGGTCACAAAATGGCTAATATCTCGCTTGTTATCTTTACAGCTTAGGAATCAATTGTGGACATATAGGAAATGATATATGCTGAATATTCTGATGACCTTGAATTTGACCTTTGACCCCATTTTCAAGGTCATAGGACAAAATGGCTAATATCTCGCTTGTTATCGAATTCACAGCTCAGGAATCAATTGTGGACATATAGGAAATGATATATGCTGAATATTCTCGTGACCTTGAATTTGACCTCTGACCTCATTTTCAAGGTCCAAGGACAAACTGGCTCATATCTTGCTCCTCTATTGACTGTATGGCTTGGGAATCAATTGTGGACATATAGAAAATGATATACACTGAATATTTTGATGACCTCGAATTTGACCTTTGCCTTCATTTTCAAGGCCACAGCACAAAATTGCTAATATCTCTCTGATTATTGAATTTACAGCTTAGCAATCAACTGTGGACATGATATATGCTTAATTATTATATATGGAATATTCTCTTGACCTTGAATTCAACCAGTGACCTGGCTAACATCTAAAATATTAAACACTCCGGTAACCTATCTTTGGCCCTTGGCCTAATTTTTAGGTTACCGGACCTATGGTCCGATAACCTATTGGCATGGCGTTGCGTTCGTCGTCCGTCCGTCGTCCGTTCACATTTTTATCTTTAAAGTATATGATCGAATCTTTCTGAAATTTTGCACAAAAATATCTTAAAATATTTCAAGGAAAGGTTTTTTTTTAGTTTTTCGATTTTCGCATTTTTTTTCAAAATGGCAGCCGTTTTCGACGAAAAATGCCTGATTTTGGACTTTGGCGGCCATTTTCTCAAAAACTGTTCAGTAACTTTTCTTCTTTTTGATACACAACACGCCTCATATGTACTCCTGTGATGTGTATAAGTTTCGTTGCGCTTGAATCGCTCGAAATGGGCCATTTTGGGCCAAACTTGGCCCAAATGGGACTTTCCCATGTTAAATTTTCCTATGCTTTATAATGGTAAACATTATGCCTTATATCTCACTTAATATTGAGATTAGAGACTAGGAATCAATTGTGGACAGATAGGAAATGATATATGCTAAATATTCTCGTGACCTTGAATTTGACCTCTGACCTCAGTTTCAAGGTCAAAGAACAAAATGGCTAATATCTCGCTTATTATCGACTTTACAGCTTAGAAATCAATTGTGGACATATAGGAAATGATATATACCAAATATTTTGATGACCTTGAATCTGACCTTTGAAACTCGGCCCAAATGAGACTTTTCCATGTTCAACTCTCCTATGCTTTATAATGGGACACATTATGCCTAATATCTCACTCAATATTGAGATTAGACACTAGAAATCAATTGTGGACATATAGGAAATGATATATGCCGAGTATTCTCATGACCTTGAATTTGACCTTTGACCTCATTTTCAAGGTCACAGGACAAAATGGCTAATATCTCGCTTA
Organism: Terebella lapidaria; assembly: GCA_949152475.1. Taxonomy (NCBI): domain Eukaryota; kingdom Metazoa; phylum Annelida; class Polychaeta; order Terebellida; family Terebellidae; genus Terebella; species Terebella lapidaria. The sequence continues at coordinate 49,749,434 of OX424555.1, read as the reverse complement.
ATATCGACTTTACCGCTTAGGAATCAATTGTGGACATATAGGAAATGATATATCCTGAATATTCTCATGACCTTGAATTTGACCTCTGACCACAGTTTCAAGGTCAGACCACAAAATAGCTAATATCTCGCTTATTATCGACTTTACAGATTAGAAATCAATTGTGGACATATGGGAAATGATATATGCCGAATATTCTCATGGCCTTGAATTTGACCTTTGACCTCATTTTCAAGGCCACAGGACAAAATGGCTAAATATCTCGCTTCTTATCGACTTTACAGCTTAGGAATCAATTATGAACATATAGGAAATGATATATGCAGATTATTGTCATGACCTTGAATTTGACCTTTGACCTAATTTTCAAGGTCACAGGACAAAATGGCTAATATCTCACTTATTATCGATTTTACAGCTTAGGGATCAATTGTGGACATATAGGAAATGATATGTGCCGAATATTCCCGTGACCTTGAATTTGACCTCTGACCTAATTTTCAAAGTCAAGAGCACAAAATGGCTAATATCTCGCTCATTATCGACTTCACAGGTTAGAAAATGTTGTGCATTTATAGGAAATGATATACCTCAAATATTCTGATGACTTTGAATTTGACCTTGTTCTCCATCTTCAAGGTCATAGGAAAAAATGGCTAAAATCTCACTTATTATCGAATTTATAGCTTACGAATCAGTTGGGGCCATGTAGGAAGTGATATATGCTGAAGATTGTCATGACCTTGATCTTGACCTTTGATCTCATTTTCAAGGTCAGAGCATTAAATGGCTAATATCTCGCTTATTATCAACTTTGCAGCTTAGAATCAATTGTGCACATGTAGGAAATGATATATATACTGAATCTTGTCATGACCTTGAACTTGACCTTCGACCTCATTTTCAAGGTCAGAGCATAAAATGGCTAATATCTCGCTTATTATCATTTTTACAGTTAAGGAAGCAATTGTGAACAAATAGTAAACGATAAATGCTGAATATTGTCATGACCTTGAATTTGACATTTGACCTCATTTTCAAGGTCAAAGCACAAAATGATTAATATCTCGTTTATTATCGAACTTACAGCTTTGCAATCAATTGAGCACATATAGGAAATGATATATGCTGAATATTCTCATGACCTTGAATTTGATCTCATCTCCAAGGTCAGAACACAAAATGGTTAATATCTGGCTCTTTGTCGATTTTGCAGCTTAGGAATCAATTGTGGACATGAAATGATATATGCTGAATATTCTTGTGACCTTGAATTTGACCTTGTTTTCAAGGTCTCGGGACAAAATGGCTATTATATAAAATGTAAAACATTGTCCGGTAACCTTTCTTAGCCCTTGGGCTAATTTTAATCATTTTTGTTTACGAGCGAATTCTTCTGAAATTTTGCACAAAAATACTTCAAAATAATTCAAGAAGGATTTATTTTTTAGTTTTTTGATTTTCGCATTTTTTTTTTCAAAATGGCGGCCGTTTTCGACGAAAAATGCCTGATTTTGGACTTTGGTGGCCATTTTCTCAAAATCTGTTCAGTAAATTTTTTTCTTTTTGATACATAACACTCCTCTTATGTACTCCTATGATGTCTATAAATTTCGTTGCGCTTGAATCGCTCGAAGTGGACCATTTTGGCCCAAACTCTGCCCAAATGGGACTTTCCCATGTTAAATTCTCCTATGCTTTATAATGGGACACATTATGCCTAATATCTCACTTAATATTGAGATTAGAGACTAGGAATCAATTGTGGACATATAGGAAATGACATATGCTGAATATTCTCGTGACCTTGAATTTGACCTCTGACCTCAATTTCAAGGTCAGAGCACAAAATGTCTGATATCTCGCTTATTATCGACTCTACAGCTTAGGAATCAATTGTGGACATATAGGAAATGATATATGCTGAATATTCTGATGACCTTGAATTTGACCTTTGACGGCATTTTCAAGGTCATAGGACAAAATGGCTAATATCTCACTTGTTATCGACTTTACAGCTTAGGAATCAGTTATGAACATATAGGAAATGATATATGCAGATTATTATCATGACCTTGAATTTGACCTTTGACCTCATTTTCAAGGTCACAGGATAAAATGGCTAATATCTCACTTATTATTGACTCTACAGCTTAGGAATCAATTGTGGACATATAGGAAATGGCATATGCTGAATATCCTGATGACCTTGAATTTGACCTTTGACGGCATTTTCAAGGTCATAGGACAAAATGGCTGATATCTCGCTTGTTATCGATTTTACAGCGTAGCAATCAGTTATGAACATATAGGAAATGATATATGCAGATTATTGTCATGACCTTGAATTTGACCTTTGACCTCATTTTCAAGGTCACAGGACAAACTGGCTCATATCTTGCTCCTCTATTGACTGTATGGCCTGGGAATCAATTGTGGACATGATATAAAAAATGATATACACTGAATATTTTGATGACCTTGAATTTGACCTTTGCCCCTTCATTTTCAAGGCCACAGCACAAAATTGCTAATATCTCACTGATTATTGAATTTACAGCTTAGCAATCAACTGTGGACATGATATATGCTTAATGTTATATATGCTGAATATTTTCTTGACCTTGAATTCAACCAGTGACCTGGCTAACATCTAAAATATTAAACACTGTCCGGTAACCTATCTTTGGCCCTTTTTCGACGAAAAATGACCAATTTCTGACTTCGGCGGCCATTTTTTCAAAAACTGTTCAGACAGTTTTGAGATTTTTATTTCAAAAGATTCCCCTCATATACCTCTGTGATGCTTATAAGTTTCGTTGCCGCTGATTCGCCGGTTTGCGTGTGGCGGCCATTTTCATTTTCTCGACGGGTCCCAAATAGGACTTTCCCACGTTAAATTCTCCTATGCTTTATTATGGGACACAACTTTTATAAGCTCGATAAAGACCGATTTAGTTCTGATATATTCTCTCATATTAATGGATGTCAACCTGACCCCACTCGTGCCAGCCAGGCGGCGTTGATACAAGACTTGATCTCTCTTAAAGAGAATCAGACCTATACCTTGTTCAATGCGAACGAAATTAATGACTTGATCACCAATATATATACATCATAATTTATTCACTGTGATGATTGTATGATGTGTTGTTGTTCTTTTGTTCCTATTACTTCTAGTTTTCAGTATCATGTTGAACAATGATGAATAAACGATATATATATTATGACTAATATCTCACTTAATATTGAGATTAGAGACTAGGAATCAATTGTGGACATATAGGAAATGATATGTGCCAAATATTCTCGTGACCTTGAATTTGACCTCTGACCTCATTTTCAAGGTCACAGGACAAAATGGCTCATTTCTCGCTTGTTATCGACTTTACAGCTTAGGAATCAATTATGAACATATAGGAAATGATATATGCAGATTATTGTCATGACCTTGAATTTGACCTTTGACCTCATTTTCAAGGTCACAGGACAAAATGGCTAATATCTCGCTGATAATAGATTTTACAGCTTAGGAATCAATTGTGAACATATAGGAAATGATAAATGCTGAATATTCTCATGACCTTGAATTTGACCTCTGACCTCATTTTCAAGGTCAAGAGCACAAAATGGCTTATATCTCGCTTATCATCGACTTTATAGCTTAGGAATCAATTGTGTTATAGCTTAGGAATCAATTATTATCCACTTCACAGCTTGGGAATAAATTGTGAATGTATAGGAAATGATGTATGCCGAATATTTTGATGACCTTGAATTTGAACTTTGACCTCATTTTCAAGGTCAGGCACAAAATGGCTAATATCTCACTTATTATCAACTTTACAGCTTAGGAATCAATTGTACACATATGGGAAATGACATATGTCGAATATTCTTGTGACCTTGAATTTGACCTTTGACCTTATTTTCAAGGTCAGAGCACAAAATGGCTAATATTTTGTTTATTGTCGACTTTACAACTTGAGAATCAATTTTTGACATATAGGAAATGATAAATCCTGAATATTGTCATGACCTTGAATTTGACCTTTGACCTCATCTTCAAGGTCACAAGACAAAATGGCTAACATCTAGCTTATTATCGACTTTACAGCTTAAGAATCAATTGTGGACATATAGGAAATGATATACATCATGATATATGCTGAATATTTCATTGATTTCATTTTCAAGGTCACAGGACTAATATCTTTCTCATTATTGAATTTACAGCTTAGTAATCAATTGTGAGCTTATAGGAAATCATATACTGGTAAGCCGAATACTCTCGTGACTTTGAATTTGACCAGTGACCTTATTTTCAAGGCCACGGAACAAAATAGCTATTATATATTGTCCGGTATCCTATCTTAGCCCTTGGGCTAATTTTTAGCTTACCGGACTGCGTTTAGGTTGCGTCCGTCCGTCGGCGTCGACATTGTCAAACGCTGGGAAAAATCTGTTTGATGAATATTGCTGTAATTCACAAAATATGTTCTATGGGCCCATATCTCTGGACCATTTTTTTTTCGTTGATTGAATGGTTTTTTTCCAAAATGGCGGCCATTTTTGTCGAAAAATGGCCGATTTTGGACTTTGGCGGCCATTTTCTCAAAAACTGTCTGATCAGTTTTGAGATTTTTGTTTCAAAAGATTTCCCTGATATACCTTTGTGCTGTGTAAAAGTTTCGTTGCCTTTGAATTGTCGGTCTGCGTGTGGCAGCCATTTTGATTTTTTCGACGTGTCCCAGATAGGACTTTCCCATGTTAAATTAGCCTATGCTTCATAATGGGGACAAATTTCTCCTAATATCTCACTTAATATTGGGATTAGACATTAGGAATCAATTGTGCACAGATAGGAAATTATATATGCCGAGTATTCTCGTGACCTTGAATTTGACCTTCGATCTAATTTTCAAGGTCACAGCACAAAATGGCTAATATCTCGCTTATTATCGACTTTACAGCTTAGGAATCAATTGTCAGCATATAGGAAATGATATAATCTGAATATTATCGTGACCTTGAATTGGACCTTTGACCTCATTTTCAAGGTCACAGGACAAATAGCTAATGTCACGCTTGTTATCGACTTTACAGCATAGGAATCCAGGGAAAAGGCTAGAGCATTTGAACAGTGGGTCAGTTGGCTCCTTGACATTCAAAACAATGTGACATTCCAAGTTTCAATGGGACATAACACATTCGTTTGTTATTATTGACACGATCTTAAATCGTGCCTTGAATTTGACCTTTGACCTCATTTTCAAGGTCAGAACACAAAATGGCTAATATCTCGCTTATTATTTACTTTTCATCTTGGGAAATGGGAATCAATTGTAGACGTATAAGAAATAATGTATACTGAATATTATCGTGACTTTGAATATGACCTTTGACCTCATTTTCAAGGTCAGAGCACGAAATGGCACATATCTCACTTGTTGTCAACTTTACAGCTTACGAATCAATTTTGGACATATAGGAATGATATATGCTGAATATACTTGTAACCTTGAAGTTACCAGACCATCGGTCCGATCACCTATTGGCTAGCCGATAAGCTACATGCCTCTTGGGCCTATGTTTCTGAAAATGGCGGCCGCTTTCGTCGAAAAACGCTCAATTTTGAACTTTGGCGGCCATTTTCTCGGAAAAACTGTCTGATCAGTTTTGAGACTTTGTTTAAAAAGATTCCTCTAATGTACCTTTGTGATGTGTATAAGTTTCGTTGCCCATGAATCGCCGGTCTGTGTGTGGCGGCCATTTTGATTTTTTCAACGGGTCCCGAATGGCACTTCCCCATGTTAATTTCTCCTATGCTTTATAATGGGACACATTATTGCTAAAATCTCACTTAATATTGAGATTAGAGATTAGGAATCAATTGTGGACATATAGGAAATGATATATGCTGAATATTCATGGACCTTGAATTTTACCTTTGACCTCAATCTCAAGGTAAGAGCACAAAATGGCTAATATTTCGCTTCTCATCGACTTTACAGCTTAAGAATCAATTGTGAAAATGTACAAAATGATATCTGCTGAATATTCTGATGACCTTGAATTTGACCTTTGACCTCATTTTCAAGGTCACAGGAGAAAATGGCTAATATCTCGCTTGTTATCGACTTTACAGCTTAGGAATCAATTATGAACATATAGGAAATGATATATGCAGATTATTGTCATGACCTTGAATTTGACCTTTGACCTCATTTTCAAGGTCACAGGACAAAATGGTTAATATCTCCGTTATTATCGATTTTACATCTTAGGAATCAATTGTGGACATATAGGAAATGATGTATGCTGAATATTCTCGTGACGTTGAATTTGACCTCTGACCTCATTTTCAAGGTCAAGAGCACAAAATGGTTAATATCTCGCTTATTATCGACTTTACAGCTGAGGAATCAATTGTGCACATACCCCGGTATAGGGAATGATATAGTCCGAATATTTTGATGACGTCTACATTTTTATCTTTTAAGTTTACAATCAGATCTTTCTGAAATTTTGCACAAAAATACTTAAAAATATTTCAATACGGGGTTATTTTTTTGTTTTTTGATTTTCGCTTTTTTTTTTCAAAATGGCGGCCATTTTTGCCGTAAAACGTCCAATTTCTGACTTCCAAATTCAGCAGATACAAAATGATATCTGCTGAATATTCTGATGACCTTGAATTTGACCTTTGACCTCATTTTCAAGGTCACAGGAGAAAATGGCTAATATCTCGCTTGTTATCGACTTTACAGCTTAGGAATCAATTATGAACATATAGGAAATGATATATGCAGATTATTGTCATGACCTTGAATTTGACCTTTGACCTCATTTTCAAGGTCACAGGACAAAATGGCTAATATCTCCCTTATTATCGATTTTACAGCTTAGGAATCAATTGTGGACATATAGGAAATGATGTATGCTGAATATTCTCGTGACGTTGAATTTGACCTTTGAACTCATTTTCAAGGTCTAAGCACAAAGTGGCTAATATCTCGCTTATTATCGACTTTACAGCTTAGAAAGCAATTGTGTACATATAGGAAATGATATAGTCCGAATATTTTGATGACCTTGAATCTGACCTTTGACCTAATTTTCAAGGTCAAAGCACGAAAGTGGCTAATATCACTTAATATCGACTTTACAGCTTAGGAATCAATTGTGGGCATATAGGAAGTGATAAATGCTGAATATTCTCGTGACCTTGAATTTGACCTTTGACCTAATTCTCAAGGTCAGAGCACAAAATGGCTAATATCTCGCTGATTATCGAGTTTACAGCTTAGGAAAGAATTGCGCACATTATAGGAAATGATATAGTCCAAATATTCTGATGACCTTGAATTTGACCTTTGACCTCATTTTCAAGGTCAAAGAACAAAATGGTTGATATCTTGCTTATTATCCACTTCACAGCTTGGAACTAAATTGTGGACATATAGGAAATGATGTATGATGAATATTTTGATGACCTTGAATTAGACCTTTGACCTCATTTTCAAGGTGAGGCACAAAATGGCTAATATCTGGCTTATTATCGACTTTACAACTTGAGAATCAATATTTGACATATAGGAAATGATATATGCTGAATATTGTCATACCTTGATTTTGACCTTCGACCTCATTCTCAAGGTCACATGACAAAATGGCTAATATCTCACTTATTATCGACTTTACAGCTTAGGAATCAATTGTGGATATATAGGAAATGACATATGCTGAATATTGTCGTGACCTTGAATTTGATCTCTGACCTCATTTTCAAGGTCTCACAGGACAAAATGGCTAATATCTTGTTTATTATCAACTTTGCAACTTAGGATTCTGGACATACAGCAAATGATATAAGCTGACTACTCTGATGACCTATAATTTGATTTTTGATTTCATTTTCAAGGTCACAGTACATAATGACTAATATCTCTCTTACGGTATTATTGAATTTACAGCTTAGTAATCAATTGTGAGCTTATAGAAAACCATATACTGGTATGCGGAATACTCTCGTGAGTTTGAATTTGACCAATGACCTTATTTTCAAGGCCACGAAACAAAATAGCTATTATGTATTGTCCGGTAACCTATCTTAGCCCTTGGGCTAATTTTGTTATTTGATTTACATCTGAGCAATCAATTGTGGACTTATAGGAATTGATGTATGCTGAACATCTTTGTCACCTTGAGTTTGACCAGTGAGTTTATTTTCAAAGTCACGGGACTAAACAGCTAATATTTAAAGTATAAAACATAAATTGTCCAGTAACCTTCCTTAGCCCTTCGGCTAATTTTTATTTTTTTTATTTTTAAATTTTTCTCAAAATGGGGGCGTTTTTCGTCGAAAAACGTTCAATTCTGAACTTTGGTGGCCATTCTCTCAAAAACTGTCTGATCAGTTTTGAGATTTTTGTTTAAAAACATTCCTCCTATATACCTTTGTGACTTGTATAAGTTTTGTTGCCCTTGAATCGCCGATCTCAGTGTGGTGGCCATTTTGAATTCTTGACGAGTTGGCGAAAAAAAAAAATTTTCTCCCCTAATCACATTACTATCCATTTTGGGCCATTTCCAGGCAAAAAAGAAATTTTCACCCTTTGAAAAAAAATTGGGACTTTTCAGCACTTTTTTCCTTCATAATGGGAGCTGCCGGGACTGTACTCGTAGAACACTTGAAGATAGAGCTTAGAAATTGGCACTTTCAAATGGAAAGTCATATATGGCGACTTGTGTGGTGAGCTTGAATTTGACCTTGGATGACCTTGAAAGGTCAAAACAGCCATTTTTGGGTCGAAAAATGCCCAAATTTGCACCTCGTCTGTCTTTTCTCGAAAACTGTCTGATCACTTTTGAGATTTTTGTTTCAAAACATGCTAATTGGGGACCTTGACATCGTTTATAAAGATGGTGTGCATTGAATCGATCAATATGCCCAAAATTATGGCTGAAATGGCCCAAAAAAAGCTCAAAATTTAGTTTTTGGTTGTTTTCTCGAAAACTATCTGATCGGTTCTGAGAATTTTGTTTCAAAACAGGGTCCTTGACATTGTTTATAAAGAGGAAGTGCCTTGAATTGCTGAAAAGGCCTAATCTGTGGGCTGGAAAGGCCTAAACAGGCTGATATTTACAAATTGCCATATAGGGCAAAAACGCTCGTACATTAGGCTTAAGTTTGTATTATAAGCATATGGAAAGTCATATATGGTCCATCTTTTTGTGACCTTGAGGTTGACCTCAGATGACCTTTGAGGCTAAATTTCAAGCTCAAGTGGACTTGAAATGTGTACATTGGCCTCTATAGACAAATTGCTTGTAGATAGGTTATACAGTAAACTCCCGTTATTTCAAAGTCGGGTATATCGAAGTACCCTCTTATAACGAATCAGGTTGGTGGTCCAGCCCAGTCCCCATCCAATTACATTACAAACGACGCCGGATATAACGAAATGGATATATCGAAATTTCGCTTATATCAAACACATGAGCTGGTCCCAATCGCATCAAATTCATTGAAATTGCTACGGTTAAACGAAGTCATCGAAGCTGGTCAATTTCACGCCCCGCTGGCTGTTGACAATCGTCCCTCAGAAAGAAATCGTGGCCAAATACATTGACTATTGGTGCATTGCAAGCTGTGATTTTAGTTTTCGGCTGTCTGCACGTGTCACTGGTCGATTGCAATCAGACAGGCAAAGTTGTTTCACGATGTAGTTACAGTCTTGTTTTCACACGATGCCGAGCAGATTTTGTCATATTGAAAAGATTATGTATCAATAGTAAGTTCATCACGTTTTTACAGGGCGCACAATGGCTATGAATAGAGCAAATTATGAAATTTATAAAAAGTCATCATGGCTACCAAACGGAATCATGTATTCATTGAACCACAAACTATTCATATAAACTAATTATTTGTGTTCTTGTTTTGAGAGAAACCACATGGAGAAATGAATGAGAAACAACATTTAAATATGTAACTTCTTTTATTACAAACTTCTTTTATAACGAAGTACTCACATGGGTCCCATCGACTTTGTTATAACGGGAGTTTACTGTATTTATATTATGAGCATTTAGGAAAATCTTTTGGGGACCTTGTTTCTGACCTCAGATGACCCTGAGTACTAAATCTCAATGTCAGATTTGACATGAAATGTGTGAATTGGCTTGTGGGGCGAAAACAATTGCACGTACAGGTTAGGATTGGATTATTAGCATATAGGAAGTCAGAAGAGCAGGAAAAAGGTTGACGTCAGTCGACCGTGGAGGCTTAATCTCAAGGTCATGTCTGACCTGAAATGTAAAAATTGGCCTTTATGGACAAAATACTTGTAGATAGACATTATAATTTTATTAAAAATATATGTTGTATACAAAATTATATGCAGCACACCTAATGGTGACATTGACGTATGTACAGAAACATGACCTTGATTGGTAAATCTGAATGTCATATCTCACCTGTGGTGCTTGAACCAAAATTGTCCGGTAACCTATCTTAGCCCTTGGGCTAATTTTTTGCTTTGTGATTGAACATTTATTTAAATTTATTTATTCTCCCCAATTCAATCAACATATCAGAAGCTGAGCTTGTACCAGTACACGTGTTGGATGCCTTGCCATCGTGTGTGTGTGAATATCTCGTGAGCAGTTCTGAACTCCATCTGAAGTGAACCCATTGCCAGCAATATCTTTGTTGTATTGGGCAACAACTGGATGTAGTTTGAATAACTATGGATCTTCGATGAGTGTATATCTGATGAAGCCTTATATTTCTAAACTTGTTAGATTTCTACTTCAAACAATTGAATGGTTGTTTGTACAGAGTTGGCAAAACTGCAAAATATTATTGGTATGCGACTGTTGTCTAGTCAAGTTCAAAGTAATGGGGTACATTATCGAAAGATGAAAATTGTTTGTGTCTTTCTGTATTTTGGCCCACCTTGCCATATAAAAATATTCCAATTTTCAGTTCCATGCATGACTAAATTTAATTGATATTCATAGGACCTTGTCAGTGCTGACCAGTAAGGAGACTGAAATTTGTCAACAATACTGACTTTGCTATGCATGAACAGTTTTCCCAGAAGAGGGCATGAAATGCAAGGTGGGTCTTTACCAAATGACTTCAATGAATTTGCAATTGGCGCAGTTACCCCATTACTGAACAAATGTTACACTACTCATGAAGTTGTTACTGTTTTGTATCTTTAGACATGTTCAGTCTGAGGTACTGTACATGTTGTATGGCACAGGACATGTTTTTGTGTGTGTTCTTGGCACATAAATAGTTAAATATATGCAAGGGGAATACCGGTAGATGAACGGGGCCACATTTTCTACTCATGAAAATCCTGCACGCACTCGTGAGTTATTCAAAGGAGTCACTGAATGATGGACATGAGATTTCATTTTTGTGTACATAAATATTGTATATTGTAAATAGAAAGAAAACAGCACATTTTTACACAATAAATCATCCAAATACTAATTGTATCCCCCAAACAAAGTTCGCCGGATACTATGGATTTGGCTTCGTCGTCCGCGTCCGCAGAGATTTTCTTGTGAACGCGCTACAGAACGCAATTCTCACCCGATCACCATTATTTTTTGCAGGCACATATATAATGGTAAGATCCCGACACCAATCGATTTTGGTTGCAGTGGCAACCGAATTGGTCGTTTGAGGACACATTTTGCATTGAAAACAGCCTGTTTGAGACACATGGCTTGTGAATCTCAATATATTTGGAAGTGTTGTTGGGAAGGGCTGTCACACGAAACCAATCGTTTTTAGGTTACCGGACCTATGGTCCGATAACCTATTGCCGTGGCGTTGCGTCCGTCCGTCGTCGTCGTCGTCGTACGTCCACATTTATATCTTTAAAGTTTACGGTCCAATCTTTCTGAAAATTTGGGAAAAGATACCCTAAAATAATTTGAGAAGGGGGTATTTTTTAGTTTTTTAATTTTTTTCAAAATGGCGGCCGTTTTCGTCGAAAAACTGTCAAATTTGAACTTTGGTGGCCATTTTCTCAAAAACTGTCTGATCAGATTTGAGATTTTTGTTTGAAAAGATTCTCCTTACGTATCTCTGTGATGTGTATAAGTTTGGTTGCCCTTGAATCGCCAGTCTGCATATGGCGGCCATTTTGAATTTTCGACGATTCGACAAAAAAAATGTTTTTCGGCCCAAATCGCATTACTATCCATTTTGGGTCATTTCTAGACCCAACAATTTTTTTCACCCTTTGAAAAAAATTTTGGATTTGGAAAATTCTCGCCACTTTTTTCCTTCATAATGGGAGCTGTCAGGACTGTACTCCTAGAACGCCTGAAGATAGAGCTTAGAAATTGGCACTTTCAAATGGGAAGTCATATATGGCGACTTGTGTGGTGACCTTGAATTTGACCTTCAATGACCTTGAAAGGTCAAAACAGCCATTTTGGGGTCCAAAAATGCCCAGATTTGCCTCTAAAGATGAAATGCTTGCAGATAGAGCTCATGTTTGCATTATGAACATATAGGAAGACATATATGGCACAACTAATGATGACCTTGAACTTGATGTCAGATGACCTTGAGTGCCAAATGTCTGACTCAGAATGTGTAAATTGACCTGAACGGCCTAAACGATTCCACCCAGATATATCTTTGTTTTATGAACATATAGAATATCAAATGCCGCACACATACATGTAATGGTGACATCGAAGTTCACACTGATGACCTTGTTTGGTAAATCTCAAGGTCATATGTTCACACTACGAACCTAGATTGGTAAATCTCAAGGTCTGTTACCTGCCAATACTGCCATGGTCAAACCAAAATTGTCCGGTAACCTATCATAGCCTTTGGGCTAATTTCTTAGAATGATCATATAAATATTAATATGTTAACAGCCTAACTTATTACAGAATTGTGAAATATCCATTTTGACATGTATGATCATTCCAATAGCCTGTATTTTGGAAGGTAATGACACTGGTTTCTTGTTTAGAATGGAGAACTGATGTTTTTAGTGAAAACAGGACAATATTACTGAATAAGTTAACATTAGTTTTACTAGTTAAGTCTATTATTGTCCACAATAAAAATAGTTAAGATGAGAAACGTTTATTATTAGGCTCAACAAGGTTAAGGTTTTGTCCAGTAAAGATTAAGTCTATATTTGACCACAATAAAAATAGTTAAGACAAGAAGTATTTATTATTCACCTCAACAAGGTAAAGGTTTTGTCCAGTACAAATTTCATTGGTGTAACCGAATAAGTTAACATTATTTTCACTAGTTAAGTCTATTATTGTCCACAATAAAAATAGTTAAGTCTATTATTGACCACAATAAAAACAGTTAAGAAGAGAATTATTTATTATTAAGCTCAACAAGGTGAAATTATTCCAGTACAGATGTCATGGGTGTACTGAATAAGTTAACATTATTTTTTACTAGTTTATTCTATTGTTGACCACAATAAAAATAGTTAAGACAAGAAATATTTATTATTAACCTCAACAAGGTAAAGGCTTTGTCCAGTAGAGATTTTATGGCTGTGACCAAATAAGTTAACATTATTTCTTGCTAGTTAAGTCTATAATTGACCTCAATAAAAATAGTTCAGATGAGAAACAATTATAATTAACCGAATAAGTTAATATTATTTTCAATAGTTAAGTCTATTATTGACCACAATAAAAATAGTTAATATGAGGAATATTTATTATTGATTTCATGGGTATACTGAATAAGTTAACATTTTTTTTACTAGTTTAGTCTATTACTAGTATTGACCACAATAAAAATAGTTAAGACCAGAAATATTTATTATTGGGCTCAACAAGGTAAAGATTCTGTCCAGTAGACATTTTATGTCTGCAACCAAATAAGTTAACTTTTTTTTTGCTAGTTAAGTTAACATTATTGAGTTAACGGTATTTTTACATGTTAAGTCTATTATTGACCATAATGAAAATAGTTAAGACAAGAAATATTTATTATTGGGCTCAACAAGGTGAAGGCTTTGTCAAGTAGAGATTTTTTTTTTATATCCAGTACAGATTTTATGGCTGTGACCAAATAAGTTAACATTATTTCTTGCTAGATATGTCTATTATTGATCACAATAGGTTTTTATGAAAACAATGATCAACTTTTACTTTGAATTTCAACTTAAGACCATGTTTGGCACAAATTATGAGATGAAATATAACTTGTGGTGAAAAGTTCGATCTGGCTCCAATTTCGTCATCTTGAAATGCAGTTTTGGTCAACTTTTAGTTTGAACTTCAACTTGAAACCAAGTTTGGCACATATCATGAGTTAAAATATACCTCATGGCGAAAAGTTCGATCTGGCTCCAATTTCGTCATCTTGAAATGCAGTTTTGGTTAACTTTTAGTTTGATTTTAACCTTGAAACCAAGTTTGGCACATATTATGAGTTAAAATATAACTTATGACAGAAAGTTCTATCTTGCTCCAATTTCGTCATCTTGAAATGCAGTTTCCGTCAACTTTGAATTTCAACTTTGAATTTCAACTTAATACCAAGTTTAGCACATACCGTGGTATTATGAGTTAAAATATAACTCATGGCAAAAAGTTCGGCTCCAATTTCGCCATCTTGCAGTTTTGGTCAACTTTTAGTTTGAATTTCAACTTGAAACCAATTTGGGCACATATTATGAGATAAAATATAACTCTTGGCGAAAAGTTCGATCTAGCTCCAATTTCGTCAATGCAGTTTTGTCAACTTTTACTTTGAATTTCAACTTGAAAGCATGTTTGGCACATATTATGAGTCGAAATATAACTTAGGGTGAAAAGTTCGATCTGGCTCCAATTTCGTCATCTTGAAATGCAGTTTTGGTCGACTTTTACTTTGAATTCCAACTTGAAATCATGTTTGGTACATATTATGAGTCGAAATATAACTTATGGTGAAAAGTTCGATCTGGCTCCAATTTCGTCATCTTGAAATGCAGTTTTGGTCAACTTTCAGTTTGAATTTCAACTTGAAACCAAGTTTGGCACAAATTATGAGTTAAAATATAACTTATGACGAAAAGTGCTATCTGGCTCCAATTCCGTCATCTTGAAATGCAGTTTTGGTCAACTTTAACATTGAATTTCAACTTAATACCAAGTTCGGCACTTATTATGAGTTGGAATATAACTCATGGCGAAAAGTTTGATCTGGCTCCAATTTCGTCATCTTGAAATGCAGTTTTTGGTCAACTTTTAATTTGAATTTCAACTTGAAACCAAGTTTGTAAAATATTCTGAGTTGAAATATAAATAGGTGAAAAGATTGATCTATCTGTATTTTCATTATTTTATCAAACATGTCGAAATGGAAATTCATATAAAGAGATTTCAGTGGTGATTTTGAATTCGACCTTCAATAACCTCGGAAGATCAGCGCAGCAATTTTGGTGGGGAAAAGAGAACAGTTTGTGACTTGAGATTTAACATTTCTCTGGTAATTTTTTTTAGCCCTTGCTCTAGTTTTTCACACTTAACAGTGATATATTTGGGGCAACAGAAATGATAGGGCTACGGGGGATACACCCAAGCGGTCGTAGGCGACCGGAAGCGTCTAGTTTATTTCTTGTTTCAGATATACTGCTACATGAAGACGAACAGCTGTACTTCATGTACTCAAAAATGTTTTGATACAAATGTAAATACAACTTTTTTCATGTTTGAAATTTGTACTTTCCAAGCGCACATCAAATCGAATCTAATCAATCATCCATTGGCCATCATACATAGTATTAAACCAGTTCTGATTGGGATTTAGACATCCAAATTTGTGAGATCTAAAGTACCTGTATCAGACCAAGTTGCTGCTGCACATATATATTTATAGTGATTAGCATCAAAAGACACTGTGATTACGTTGTTAGAACGTTGTTATTTGGTAAATAACAATCAATTTTGTGTAGTGATACTGCTGCCGAATACCTCGGCCAGAACCTGCTATAATATAACTAGATGTCAAGGCCTAAAGATGCCCTGGAGGCATTTCGGTGTTGAGACTAATTGTATGCCCCGAACAAAGTTCGGCGGATACTATGGATTTGGCTTCGTCGTCCGCGTCCGCACCCGCGTCCGCAGAGATTTCCTTGTGAATGCGCTACAGGCCGCAATTCTCACCTGATCACCATTATTTTTTGCAGGCACATATATAATGGTAAGATCCCGACATCAATCGATTTCGGTTGCCGTGGCAACTGAATTGGTCGTTTGGGGACACATTTTGCATTGAAAACAGCCTGTTTGAGACACATGGCTTGTGAACGCGCTGCAGGCCACAATTCTCACCCGATCACCATTATTTTTTGCAGGCTCATATATTATGGTAAGATCCACCAATCGATTTTGGTTGCCGTGGCAACTGAATTGGTCGTTTGGGGACACATTTTGTATTGAAAACAGCCTGTTTGAGACACATGGCTTGTGAACGCTCTACAGATGGCAATTTTTGACGAATCTCGATAATATTTGGAAGTGTTGTTGGGAAGGGCTGTCGCACGAAACCAATCGTTTTTTAGAATGATCATATAAATATTAATATGTTAACAGCCTAACTTATTACAGAATTTTGAAATATCCATTTTGACATGTACGATCATTCCAATAGCCTGTACAATGGAAGGTAATGACAGTGGTTTCTTGTTCAGAATGGAGAACTGATGTTTTCAGTGAAAACAGGACAATATTACCAAATAAGTTAAAGCAGCTGCCTTCGAATGTATGCAATATTTTTTCAAAACTAAATTTCAATTCACATAATCTAATACGATACAACAAAACATATGTATATTGATTTTGACGATTACAGCCCATCCGAGTCGTTTTTCCATGCGTTTTAATACACATTTAATGCCAGGTTTGTATATAAACAAACGAGATGTGTCCATCAAGCCCGAATGTAAACAAATGTCCAAATTGCCTTTGAAAGTCCAAATCGAGCACATTTTCCAGTTTGTATCTGCATATATGGTGTAGTTTTGAGAAAATAATCAGTGATATACCATGGTGTACGTGGAATTTTCAGTCCATTTTGCACTTTTATGCTTTGTTTACATCTGCGTGTGGTGGATACAGTTCCTGTATTGACGCGTGAACTGCCTGTCAAATAAGCAAAATTCCCACCTCAAAAGATTGGTTGTATCCATAAATTTTGATGTGAGTACGTCACATTCAGTGAATTTCACATGTTTATTACGAAATATAGTTTTCAAAAAATATTGTCTGTTTTTGAAGACAGCTGCTTTAACATTAGTTTTACTAGTTAAGTCTATTATTGTCCACAATAAAAATAGTTAAGACGAGAAACGTTTATTATTCAGCTCAACAAGGTAAAGATTTTGTCCAGTAAAGATTTCATGGGTGTGACTGAATAAGTTAACATTATTTTTAACAGTTAAGTCTATTATTGACCACAATAAAAATAGTTAAGACAAGAAATATTTATTATTAACCTCAACAAGGTAAATGTTTTGTCCAGTACAAATTTCATTGGTGTAACCGAATAAGTTAACATTATTTTCACTAGTTAAGTCTATTTTTGACCATACCAAAAATAGTTAAGTCTATTACTGACCACAATAAAAATAGTCAAGATGAGGAATATTTATTATTGAGCTCAACAAGGTGAAAGTATGTCCAGTACAGATTTCATGGGTGTACTGAATAAGTTAACATTATTTTTACTAGTTTAGTCTATTATTGACCACAATAAAAATAGTTAAGACAAGAAATATTTATTATTGGGCTCAACGAGATTCTGTCCAGTAGAGATTTTATGTCTGTAACCAAATAAGTTAACATTTTTTTGCTAGTTAAGTCTTTTATTGACCTCAATAAAAATAGTTAAGCTGAGAAACAATTATTATTGAGCTTAGCAAGGTTAAGGTTTTGTCCGGTAGAAATTTCTGGGTGTAACCGAATAAGTTAACATTATTTTTACATGTTAAGTCTATTATTGACCACAATGAAAATAGTTAAGACAAGAAATATTTATTATTGGTCTCAACAAGGTAAGCTCAACAAGGTTAAGGTTTTGTCCGGTAGAAATTTCTGGGTGTAACCAAATAAGTTAACATTATTTTTACATGTTAAGTCTATTATTGACCAAAATGAAAATAGTTAAGACAAAAAATATTTATTATTGGGCTCAACAAGGTGAAGGCTTTGTCCAGTAGAGATTTTATGGCTGTGATCAAATAAGTTAAAATTATTTATTGCTAGTTGAATCTATTATTGATCACAATAGCTTTTTATGAAAACATTGATCAACTTTTACTTTGAATTTCAACTTGAGACCATGTTTGGCACAAATTATGAGTTAAAATATAACTTATGGTGAAAAATTCGATCTGGCTCCAATTTCGTCATCTTGAAATGCAGTTTTGGTAAACTTTTACTTTGAATTTCAACTTGAAAGCATGTTTGGCACATATTATAAGTTGAAATATAACTTATGGTGAAAAGTTCGATCTGGCTTATTTTTGGTCATCTTGAAATGCAGTTTTGATCAATTTTTAGTTTGAATTTCAACTTGAAAGCAAGTTTGGGACATATTATGAGTTAAAGTATAACTTATGATGAAAAGTTCGATCTGGCTCCAATTTCTCCATCTTGAAATGCAGTTTTGGCAAACTTTTACTTTGAATTTCAACTTGGAACCAAGTTTGCCACATATTATGAGTTAAAATATAACTTATGACGAAAATTTTTATCTGGCTCCAATTTCGTCATCTTGAAATGCAGTTTTGGTCAACTTTTACATTGAATTTCAACTTAATACCAAGTTTGGCACATATTATGAGTTGAAATATAACTCATGGCGAAAAGTTTGATCTGGCTCCAATTTCGCCATCTTGAAATGCAGTTTTGGTCAACTTTTAGTTTGAATTTCAATTTGAAACCAAGTTGGGCAGGTATTATGAGTTAAAATATAACTTATGACGAAAAGTTTGATCTGGCTCCAATTTTGTCATCTTGAAATGCAGTTTTGATTAACTTTTACTTTGAATTTCAACTTGAAACCACGTTTGGCACATACATGTATTATGAGTCGAAATATAACCTATGGTGAGAAGTTCGATCTGGCTCCAATTTCGTCATCTTGAAATGCATTTTTGGTCAAGTTTTACTTTGAATTTCAACTTGGAACCAAGTTTGTAAAATACTCTGAGTTGAAATATAAATAGGTGAAAAGATTGATCTATCTGTATTTTCGTTATTTTATCAAACATGTCGAAATGGAAATTCATATAAAGAGATTTCAGTGGTGATTTTGAATTCGACCTTCAATAACCTCGGGAAATCAGTGCAGCAATTTTGGTGGGGACAGGAAAACAGTTGTGACTTGAGATTTAACATTTCTCTGGTAATCTTTTTTAGCCCTTGCTCTAGTTTATCACACTTGACAGTGATATATTTGGGGCAACAGAGATGATAGGGCTACGGGGGATACACCCAAGCGGTCGTAGGCGACCGGAAGCGTCTAGTTTATAACAAGTTTGACACAGACTGTACGACACACCGTTTCCAAGATATCAACTAAAATGAAAAATGTCGACTCAACACAATAAGTTTGAGGTCGAGGTCAAAGTTAATACATAATACCATTCGACATGATTGTCTGGGACAACAAGTTTGAAAATAACGTCCGTTTCGCTCTACGACGCACCGTTTCCAAAATATCGCAGAAAACGAAAAATGTCGATTCGACAAAAAAATTTCAGATCAAGGTCAAAGTTCATCCAGTACCTCTTAGACATGTTTGTATAGGGCGACAAGTGCGAAAATAACGTCATTTTCACTGTACGACACAACGTCATTTTCACTACGACACATCGTTTCCGATATATCGACGAAAATGAAAAATGTCGACCCTGCAAAAAAAACATTTCAGGTCAAGGTGAAAGTTAATTCATAATACCCCTTAGACATGTTTGTCTAGGGCGACGAGTCTGAAAATAACGCTCGTTTCGCTCTACGACGCACTGATTCCGAGATATGCAGGAAGCCTCAAGGATGAATAGGCAAAAAATTATTAAACCCTCTAGGTCAAAGGTCGTTTTCAACTCAACGGATCGATCCTAAAATCAATAGGTTTTGCCCTGGGGGTATATGAAACTCCTTGCAGAATTCTGCAACCATTGCCTGAATGTTTTTTGAGTTAACGTCCGTAAACCAAGTCTCAAAATCAGCCTTGATTTCATCCTCACGGACCTCGGAGCCGGCTCAAAAACAATAGGCGCATATCATTTCTGACTAGTGGTGAAAATTTGGCAAGGATACATCAAGGCAATCTAAAGTTACCGTCTGGAAACCAAAACAGCGGAAGAAAAAAAACCAATAGGTTATCGGACCATAGGTCTGGTAACCTAAACCATAAAGGCATTTCAGCAGAAATGCCTTAATTATCCCAAGGGCTAAGACAGGTTACCGGACAATTTTAGTTCAAGCACCACAGTTGAGATATGGCATTGAGATTTACCAATCATGGTCATCTTTGTGAACTTCAATGTCACATTAGGTGTGTTGCATATAATTTTGCATACAACATATATTCATAATACAAATATAATGTATATCTACAAGTATTTTGTCCGTAAAGGCCAATTTACACATTTCGGCTAAGGCGTGACCTTGAGATTTAGCCTTCAAGATCGACTGAAGTCAACCTCAAGGTCACAAAAAAATGTACCATATATGACTTCCTATATGCTAATAATGCAATCCAAACCTTTATGTGCAAGTGTTTTGGCCCCACAAGCCAATTTACACATTTCATGTCAGACCCGACATTAAGATTTACAAGTAGTACTCAAGGTCATCTGAGAGGTCCAAAGACAAGGTCAGCAACAGACGTTCTAAATGCTCATTTATATAAACATACCCTATCTACAAGCATTTTGTCTATAGAGGCCAATTTACACATTTCATGTCCCGTGACCTTGAGAGATTCAGCCTCCAAGGTCATCTGAGGTCAACTTCAAGGTCACCAAAAGATGCTCCATATATGTCTTTCTATATGCTTATAATACAAACCTAAGTCCCATGTACATGTGTTTTTGCCCCATAGATCCGGTACCAAAGGTCGGTAACCTAAAGAATTCGGGTCTAGGCCTGTTTCGCTCTACGATGCACTGTTTCCGAGATATCAACAAGAACAAAGAAATGTCGATTCAGCAAAAGAAATTTAGGCCAAGGTCAAAGTTCAACCCCAATAGGCTTAAATACAACGAGACACACCGTTTCCGAGATATCGACGGAAACAAAAATGCTGACTCAGCGATACCGTAATTACTCAATTAGATCGAACACTTGAATAATTCGAACACCAAAAATTATTCAAGACGATAGTTTTCAATTTGACTCGTTTAGTACGAACAGGTAATTTTTTTGGTTGATTTTTCGATTGAAACATCAAACGAAATCATCTCCTGAACTGTCACAACTTCAACTCACCATTACAGAATGACTAGACGTCAAGGTCTAAAGGCCTTGATACCCCCAAGACTATCTGTCTAATGTCTGCTTTGCTCTGGGTGGCACCGTTTCCTGGGTATCGATGAAAATGAGAAATGCCGACTCGGCGATTTCAGGTCAAATTTCTGGTCAAGATCAAAGTTCATCTCTATTACCCTTAAGACATGTTTGTCTAGGAGTCCGAAAATAACATTCCTTTCACTCTACGACGCACCGTTTCCGAGATATGCATGAGAGCCTCAAGGATGACCCAGCTAAATTTATTTCGAGCCCTAGGTCAAAAGTCGTTTGACGGATCGGCCTCAAAATCAATAGGCTTCTTCCCAGGTGATATGTAAACTTCCATGCAAAGTTTCACAGTCATTGCCATAATACTTTTTTAGTTATTGTGCGGAAACCAAAAACATTGATTTCATCCTCACGGACCCCGGAGCCGGCTCAAAAACATTAGGCTTCTTCTACACAACATTTCTGACCAGTGGTGAAAATTTGGCGAAGATACATCGAGGTAAACTGAAGTTATCGTGCGGAAACCAAAAAGTTAAGAAAAAACATAGCACCAAGGGTGCTGTAGCTTACCGGCAATCATGTGAATTGCGTAGAATACTGAATACATATAAATTGTTACACTGATGTTAAAATCTATATGTAAAAACGTGTTCGTAAATGTTGATGGAAACACATTTTCTGTATGGACTATATAATACGAAATCAAGTTACATCTTGGAAGATTTTTTTCGTTAATGACAAATTTTCATAGACAGTCGATTCAAAGGCAACAAAACTTATACACATCTACAAAGGTACATGTACATATGGAGAATCTTATACATGATTTTGAGGAAAACTGTCTGAATAGACTTCGAGAAAATGGCCACCAAAGGCAAAATTCATCCTTTTTTCGACAAAAAAGGTCGTTTTGACCTTTCAAGGTCACCACTCAAACCACAATATATGATTTCCCATTTGGATGTGCAAATACTTAGGCTGTATCTTGAAGAGTTCTATGAGATTACTCTGCATAGCTCCTATTATGAAGGAAAAATGGGTGATTTTTTTTTTTGCTGGAAACGGCTCAAAACGAATAGACTGTCATTTCAAAGGCATCAAAATTTATAAACATCACAAATGTACATAAGGAGAATCTTATACATGATTTTGAGGAAAACTGTCGGAATAGATTTCGAGAAAATGGCCACCAAAGGCAAAATTCATCCTTTTTTTCAACAAAAAAGGTCGTTTTGACCTATGAGATTACTCTGCATAGCTCCCATTATGAAGGAGCTATGCGTTTTTAGCAGGGTGCAAAACTTTTTAGCATGGCGCAAAACTTTTAGCATGACACAAACATTTAGATATATTTTATATCACACTCCTGAATGTCCTGGTGAGGGGCTATATACACGCCCGAGTATAAGAGTGATATAATGGAGAGTGTAATAATATATTGCATATATATTGCATAGTGCATATGAATATGCATGTCAAGGTCATATGTTTGTAAAAAGGAATATATATCATGTGATATGGAAATAAATGCCCACTGTCTGATTCAAATAGCTAATCAACATTGCCTACTGATATCACCACTAGAGATGTAGGCTATATATAATGCGGGATTTCATATACCTCAGAACTTTTGGGGCCCTTTTGTGGAGTGGGCTCCACACCCCCGCCGGTTGAATAATCTTTGGTTCCCCCTTCCAAAATCCCTGGACCCGACCTTGACACCAGCAAGTTATCCCATGCCTCATGTATTATGAAGTAGGCCTTCAAGTAGAATCTACTTTACACGTAATTGTTTTATTGGTCAAGAATAAATTTAGTTTGTGTTCTTATTTTTCAAAGTACATCTCACATCAGCATGCACTCAAAGAAATTTGATGCCAGTATGTGGAGCCAAAATTCAGAATACATGCATGCATATAGATCTGTTCATGTATTTGATTTATTGGATTTATTCACCAACTCATACATATACATTATCACAGGCATTTCGTGATTTGAACATTTTTATAGCCATAAGCAGTAGGGTGCATGTGCAGTCTGGATATCAGACACTGAAACAGACATTGAATATTAAGGTAGTCCGCCCCAAACAGTGAGGGGAGGGGGTCAAAGAGGTTTTTTTTTAAATAAATAACTGTATCAACATAATCTAGAGCTTCAAAATGACATATTTTATAGAGTTATTGATCAGCATCCTAAAACTGAAAAGAAAATAGGGGTCACCGTTTTCATTCGTATGGAAAACACGATGCAAGATGTGAATATGGACAAAAAAATGTGCAAAAATGCCATAATTTATGTCATTTTGGGTAAAATTCTGTGATTTTGATCGAATATGTCTAAGAAACCAGCACGTGACTCCATATTTTCAGGTTACCGGACCTATGGTCCGATAACCTATTGGCGTGGCGATGCGTCCGTCGTCCGTCGTCGTCCGTCGTCGTCCGTCGTCGTCCACATTTTTATCTTTTTTGTTTACGGGCCAATTTTTCTGAAATTTTGCACAAAAATACTTAAAAATAATTCAAGACGGAGGTATTTTTTAGTTTTTTTAATTTTCGCATTATTTTCAAAATGGCGGCCATTTTCGACGAAAAATGAATGATTTTGGACTTTGGCGGCCATTTTCTCAAAATCTGTTCAGTTATTGTATCCCCCAAACAAAGTTCGGCGGATACTATGGATTTGTCTCCGTCGCGCCGCGTCCGCCGCGTCCGCCGTAGAGATTTTCTTGTGAACGCTCTACAAGTTGCAAATCTTAACCGATTCTAATAATTTTTTATACAGACACATCCTATGGTAAGATCCCGACACCAATCGATTTTGGTTGCCATAGCGACCAAATTGGCCGATTGGCGACACATTTTGTGCTCAAATTAGCCTATTTAACACACATGGCTTGTGAACGCTCTACGAGTAGGAGTTTTCGATGAATGATGATGAAATCGCACAGGCTCGATGAGAAAGACCGTCACACGAAACCTATTGTTTTTCAGAATGATCAAATAAATATTAATTAGTTAATGGACTAAATTATTATGACTTTTAAAATACCCACTTTGACATCTGTGATCACTCCAATACCCTGTAGTATACAAGTAAATGGCAATGGATTCTTGTTCAGAATTGAGACCTGATGTTTTGGGTGAAAACAGAACAATATTATTGAATAAGTTAACGTTAGTTTTACTAGTTAAGTCTATTATTTACCACAATAAAAATAGTTAAGACAAGATATATTCATTATTGGGCTCAACAAGGTAAAGGTTATGTCCAGTAGAGATTTTGTAGCTTTAAAAAAAAAAAGTTAACATTATTTTTGCTAGTTAAGTCTATTATTGACCTCAATGAAAATAGTTAAGACGAGAAACATTTATTATTGAGGTCAACAAAGTAAAGGTTTTTTCCAGTACAGATTTCATGGGTGTAACCG
The DNA here is from genome assembly GCA_949152475.1 of Terebella lapidaria. Taxonomy (NCBI): domain Eukaryota; kingdom Metazoa; phylum Annelida; class Polychaeta; order Terebellida; family Terebellidae; genus Terebella; species Terebella lapidaria. The sequence goes on along the minus strand of OX424555.1, from coordinate 49,724,458 downwards.
AAAAAATTGACATTATTTTTACTAGTTAAGTCTATTATTGGCCACAATAAAAATAGTTAAGACAAAAAATATTTATTATTGGGCTCAACAAGGTAAAGGTTCTGTCCAGTAGAGATTTTATGGCTGTAACCAAATAAGTTTACATTATTTTTGCTAGTTAAGTCTATTATTTACCTAAAAAAAATAGTTAAGACGGGAAATGTTCATTATTGAGCTGAACCAGGTAATGGATTTTCACATTCAAATCTAATTTGGAACATATTTCGGGTGAAAATAGACCTTTTTGTGAAAACATTGATCTGGCTCCAATTTTGTCATCTTGAAATGCAGTTTTGGTCAACTTTTAGTTTGAGTTTCAACTTGAAACCAAGTTTGGCACATATTATGAGTTAAAATATAACATATGCCGAAAAGTCGATCTGGCTCCAAATTCGTCATCTTGAAATGCAGTTTTGGCCAACTTTTACATTGAATTTCAACTTGAAACCAAGTTTGGCACATATTATGAGTTGAAATATAACTCATGGCGAAAAGTTCGATCTGGCTCCAATTTCGTCATCTTGAAATGCAGTTTTGGTCAACTTTTACATTGAATTTCAATTTGAAACCAAGTCTAGCACATATTATGAGTTTATATATAACTTATGGTGAGAAGTTCGATCTGGCTCCAATTCCTTCAACTTGAAATGCAGTTTTGGTAAATTTTTACTCTGAATTTCAACTTTGAACCAGGTTTGTCAAATATTCTGAGTTGACATATAACTTTAGGTGAACAGATCGATCTGGCTGTAATTTCGTTATTTTATCGATGTCGGAATGGAAATCTATATGCAGTGATGTTGAAGGTGATCTTGAATTCGATTTTCAATAATCTTGAAAGATCAATGCAGTAATTTTGGTGGAAAACAAAACAGTTGTGGCTTAAGATTTTACATTTCTTTGGTAATCTTTTTTAGCCCTTGCTCTAGTTTTTCATACTCATCAGTAATATATAAGTATGATAGGGCAGGGATGATAGGGCTATGGGGGATACACCCAAGCGGTCGTAGGCGACCGGAAGTGTCTAGTTTTTTTCCTTTTTGATACATAACACTCCTCATATGTACTTCTATGATGTCCATAAATTTCGTTGCGCTTGAAACGCTCGAAGTGGGCCATTTTGGCCCAAACTCGCCCAAATGGGACTTTCCCATGTTATATTCTCCTATGCTTTGTAATGGGACACATTATGCCTAATATCTCACTTAATATTGAGATTAGAGACTAGGAATCAATTGTGGACATATAGGAAATGATAAATGCTAAATACTCTCGTGACCTTGAATTTGACCTCTGACCTCAGTTTCAAGGTCAGAGCACAAAATTGCTTATATCTCGCTTATTATCGACTCTACAGCTTAGGAATCAATTGTGGACATGAAATGATATATGCTGAATATTCTGATGACCTTGAATTTGACCTTTGACCCCATTTTCAAGGTCACAGGACGAAATGGCTTATATCTCGCTTATTATCGACTCTACAGCTTAGGAATCAATTGTGGACATATAGGAAACTAGACATTTCCGGTCGCCTACGACCGCTTGGGTGTATCCCCCGTAGCCTCATCATCCCTGTTGCCCCAAATATATTACTGATAAGTATGAAAAACTAGAGCAAGGGCTAAAAAAGATTACTAGAGAAATGTAAAATCTTAAGCCACAACTGTTTTGTTTTCCACAAAAATTGCTGCATTGATCTTCTAAGATTATTGAAAGTCGAATTCGAGATCACCTCCAAAATCACTGCATATGGATTCCCATTTCGACATGTTTGACAAAATAACGAAATTACAGCCAGATCAACTTTTCCACCTGAAGTTATATGTCAACCCAGAATAGTTGACAAACCTGGTTCAAAGTTGATATTCAGAGTAAAAATTGACCAAAACTGCATTTCAAGTTGAAGAAATTGGAGCCAGATTGAACTTTTCGCCATGGGTTATATTTTAACTCATAATATGTGCCAAACTTGGTTTCAAGTTGAAATTCAATGTAAAAGTTGACCAAAAATGCTTTTAAGATGACGAAATTGGAGCCAGATAGAACTTTTCTTCATAAGTTATATTGTAACTCATAATATGTGCCAAACTTGGTTTCAAGTTGAAATTCAAACTAAAAGTTGACCAAAACTGCATTTCAAGATGACAAATTTGGAGCCAGATCGAACTTTTCATCATAACGTATATTTTATCTCATGATATGTGTCAAACTTGGTTTCAAGTTGAAAATTTGAAATTCAAATGAAAAGTTGACTAAAACTGCATTTCAAGATGACAAAATGGGAGCCAGATCAAAGTTTTCACAAAAAGGTCTATTTTCACCTGAAATATGTTCCGAATAGATTTGATTGTGAAATTCCATTACCTGGTTCAGCTCAATAATAAGCATTTCCCGTCTTAACTATTTTTCTGAGGTAAATAATAGACTTAACTAGCAAAAATAATGTTAACTTATTTGGTTACAGCCATAAAACCTCTACTGAACAGAACCTTTACCTTGTTGAGCCCAATAACGAATATTTCTTGTCTTAACTATTTTTATTGTGGCCAATAATAGACTTAACTAGTAAAAATAATGTCAACCTTTTCGGTTACACCCATGAAATCTGTACTGGACAAAACCTTTACCTTGTTGAGCTCAATAATAAATGTTTCTCATCTTAACTATTTATATTGAGGTCAATAATAGACTTAAGTAGCAAAAATAATGTTAACTTATTTGGCTAAAGCCACAAAATCTCTGCTGGACATAACCTTTACCTTGTTGAGCCCAATAATAAATATATCTTGTCTTAACTATTTTTATTGTGGTCATTAATAGACTTAACCAGTAAAAATAATTTTAACTTATTTGGTTACACCCATGAAATTTGTACTGGACGAAACTTTTACCTTGTTGAGCTTAATAATAAATGTTTCTCATCTTAACTATTTTTATTGTGGGAAATAATAGACTTAACTAGTAAAACTAACTTTAACTTATTCAATAATATTGTTCTGTTTTCACCCAAAACATCAGTTCTCTATTCTGAACAAAAAAGCCATTGCCATTTACTTTCATAATACAGGGTATTGGAGTGAGCACAAATGTCAAAGTGGGTATTTTAAAGGTCGTAATAAGTTAGTCCATTACGGATGGAATGCCTACTCCGGCCGGGTGGACTCCTGCCAGAGTCCCTCGCCCGGATTCCGGACGGTCTGCACCGGGTGCCGTGGACCAACTCACTAACACCTTGGGTGAGTTGGCTCCGCTAGGGCACTACGACCGCGCCCGGTCACCCCACCAGGGACGACCTGACCGAAGGGACCGCCCACCTTCTCCGCCATCCAGGAACCCTCCGGGGTCTTTGTCGGAGAGGGAGATGTGGCTGATTTCTACAGCGCTTGAACAGTTCAAGCTAAATCAGGCCGCTCAGAGCGTTGACCCGACGGTCACCTACACTACGGGGATGACTGGGCCCACGGCTCCCTCCCCCAGTCCCCGCAAGTCCGCAGACGCCGGTGGTCCCTGTAATGGGATCCGCGCCTGCACAGCGACTTGGGGGCACCACGCCGGCTGCAGCTCCGACCGTTCCGGCGGCTGGAGTTAGTGCTGCATGGTCTGGCTATCCTGGCAGCCAGGGTGCACCGAGCGTACAGGGGAAACCGGCGGCTTCAGCCCCGAGCTACGTCAGTTACGCCGCCCCGTCTGGAGCCTACCCAGTAGGTTCGACGGGAGTACCGGCCGCGCCAAGTCAGGGTAGCGTGTTAGCGGGATTGTACCCGGCGGCAAGTGCGAACTACTCTACCCCCATGCCAGCGGCGTCAATGTCTGCCCCAGCGGACTCCGCCGTGGGAGCAAGTAGTACCCGGCCTTGCCGTCATACACCGCCGACCCCGGAGCCGGTTACGCCGGTCGTGTGCGCTCACCTTGTGACAAGGCGCCCGACCAGTCCTCATGGTGGAAACGGTTCAACGGGGACAACGCCGATTTGGAGGACTACCTACTCCAGATCTGGCGGACGGCGGTGTACGAAGGATGGACCCAGCTTGAGGCTGGGCATATCCTCTCGGGGAGCTTAGAGGGTAAAGCTCTCCGGGTTATGCAGTGTCTGCCGGTGGGAGCAGTAACTTTCGGCGAGGTTGTCCGACAACTACGCCTACTGTTCACGCCGACGACAAATAGGCGGCAGTTTGAACGGGAGTTCAAAGCGTGGATCCGCCTACCGACTGAATTCGTAACCGATTATGCCCCCAACTTGCGTATACTCGGCCGGAGGGCTTATCCGGACATGGATGCCAGTCGGTTTGAGCCGATGCTGATCGATCAGTTCATCGATGGCCAGCCATACCATATTTCGTACGGGATGGCCACCCATGAAAAACGGGCGATGGAGGAGGCGGTCAACTCCGCCATTGCGTTAGAGGTAGCTGTCCGTCCAAGACAGATGCCTCCGGCCCCGGCTACGGCCCCGGCTGTACCAACACAAGCGGCGGCTCCGTCTCCGGCTGCAGCATCGCAGGTGACCGCATGGGCGGGCCCGGCTCCCCGGGCGACCCCTGTGGAGTCCAACACTCCGTGGGTTGGTTCACCGGCACCCCAGCAAGGGATGCCTGTTCAAGCGGCACCAGCTGTCGCGTCATGCCCGTCTTCGGTCGAGTGTGACTATGAGGAATATGATTTCGGCAGTGCGCAGATGATTGCGTACTGTGCTGGAATCGACTCTCCGGGCCTCGCCGAGTGTTGTGCGTTCGCCTCCGGACCAGCTCAGAACCGTCCCTGCTATTTCTGCGGAAAACAGGGACACTTTTGGCTGAAGTGTCCGGACCTGCTAGAGCGCCTGCGGGCACGCGGATATCAGGGGAATCTTCCCAATCCGCGCCGGAGCAATTTCCTCGGCCTGGTCCGCAAGGACAGCAAGGCCGCCCCTTTCAGAAGGGAAACTGAAATCGGACGTGGTGGCGACCAACACCGCATCCGAGGACAGTAGTTCCGTGGCGCCGGACGCCTCCTCACCCACTGACGAGCCGGATGACCCTCAAGTAGATATAACTTCTCCGGAAGTGGTCCTTAAGGATCAGTCTAGCTCCTCCACAGCTGAGGCGGACAACGAGGACTCCGTAGCTGAGCCCAGTGTTTTCGGATGATTCCGATCGTCCGGTGTGCGCACTGGTGAGGGACCCCTGCTGGTACCTGCCCCTGTCTTTTGGACGGGAGCCGGTCCGGTTCCTCGTAGACTCTGGCTCGGAGGTTACCATCGTAGCCACTGGAACTTTCAAGCGTGAGCTAGCGCTCCGCGACACATGGTGTTGCAGGATCCCGGGCGTTACACGCTCCACGGAGCGGGTAACAATAGCATCCGTATCCACGGTATAATCGATCTGCCTATTACTCTTGGGGACAAGATGTATATAACAGGGGCAATCGTCATGGATATCGGAGCGCCTGGGATTATTGGAATTAAGTTTCTGCGGATCCACCGGGTAATCACTAACTTCTGTTCTGGCGAGCTCCGGATGGGAGAGGACACTCATTTTCTCTTCCGCTCGGGTCCGAGCAAGTCATTTCAACTCCGGGCGGCGCGTACTACGGTAGTGCCGCCTATGAGCTAGATGATCATTGAGGCGAGGCTGCGTCGTCCCCGCATGCCCCTCGATGGTTGTCCATGTGTAGTACAGCCGGTGAGCAGTTTTGCCCAAGGAACTGGACTCGTGCTGGGTGGGGCTCTGGTCAAGTCCAATACCCGCACGATGCCCATCCTTGTGGTAAATCCCACGGATGCTCTCGTTGTACTGCAGCGCGGTTGTGTAGTGGCTACCGCAGCACCCGTGTCGTTGAGTCGTGTCATCCCCGACGATCCTGTCTGCCGCGCTGCATGCGCGGCGGCGGCCGCCGGAGATGATCCGTTCACCCTGCCGGACCATCTGGAATCTAGAGTTCCGAAGGACCGGCTGGATGAAGATCAGCGTCAAGCTCTCCGCAACTGCTCTGGCAGTATGCGGATGTGTTCATGAGTCTGGGCAGTGCGGTAGGCAAGACGGACGTTGCCAAACACCGCATCGACCTCCTAGACGAGCGTCCTATCAAACAGCGTTTACGGCAAGCAGCGATCGTGCACCAAGAGGTCATAGACCAGGAGGTGCAGAAGATGCTCGAGCTAGACATCATCGAACCCAGTGATAGCCCTTGGGCGAGTCCTGTGGTTATGGTGAAGAAAAAGGACGGCTCATGGAGGTTCTGCGTGGATTATCGGAAGCTAAACGAAGCCACGCGGAAGGACTCATATCCTCTCCCGCACATCGAGGATACCTTCGATTCCCTGGCTGGATCGCACTACTTTTGTGCTTTGGATCTGGCCTCCGGGTAATGGCAGGTTGAGATGGAGGAGAGTGATAGGGTGAAGACTGCCTTCGTTACCAAGAACGGGCTTTACCAGTTTAAGGTAATACCGTTCGGGCTTTGTAACGCGCCAGCGACGTTCGAGCGCCTCATGGAGATGGTTATAAAAGGGTTCCTCTGGAAGCGATGTATGGTCTACATCGACGATGTCGTCGTGTACGGCCGGTCGTTTGAGGAAACCCTCACCAACCTCCAGATGGTGCTCCATCGCGTGCGCGAAACAGGCCTTAAATTGAAGCCAAGTAAGTGCGAACTGTTCGCACAGGAGATATTGTACTTGGGCTTCATGGTAACGGGCACCGGAGTTAGAACAGACCCCAAGAAGCTAGAGGCCGTCAAGAACTGGCCTCGGCCTTGCAACGTGGTGGATGTGAGGTCCTTTTTGGGCTTCGCGAGCTACCACCGCCGGTTTGTGCCAGGCTTTGCAGAGATCACGCGCCCCCTTACTAGCCTCACGGAGAAGGGCGTCAATTTCGTCTGGTCAACTGAGCAGGAAGTTGCCTTCTCGGCGCTCCGGCATGCTTTGGCAGATGCGCCGGTGCTGCGGCACCCCCGTCCGGATTGCGAGTTCATCCTGGACACTGACGCGAGTAACTTTGCACTCGGCGGTGTCCTCTCGCAGGTCGTGGACGGGCAAGAGCGGGTAGTAGCTTATGCGAGTGTGGCTTTGAGTCGCTCTCAAATGAACTACTGCACCACTCACCGTGAGTTGCTCGCAGTGGTAACGATGACCAAGCGGTTCCGGCATTACTTGTTGGGATGCCATTTCCGCTTGCGGACTGACCACAGTTCGCTGAGATGGCTTCTCAACTATAGTGAGGCCGATGGCTTGGTGGCGCGGTGGCTCGTCAAACTCCAGTATGACATGAAGATTGAGCACCGTGCCGGTAAGTTGCACGGCAACGCGGATGGCTTGTCCCGTTGTCATAAGTGCAAGAATCCTAACTATGCCGGGATGGTTCCGTCCCCGCACGACGTGGATTCCTCCTCAGACTCGGAATTGGACCTTCCGGGAAGACCGCAGTCTGCCGCCCCCTATAACAACGCGGCGGCCGGAGCATCCAGGGCTCACCTCCGCGCGCGGACCCGCCGGCAACGGCGAGGGCGTCCCGCATTTGAACCGAAGGTGTGGTCCAGCTCCAGCGAGTCCTCCTCAAGTCCGGCGGTGTACTCCTCGTGGGTACCCTCCACGTCCTCGGACGAGTCTGTGTATGAGCGGTCCTTACCCCCAGGGGTGATGGCCGCTGCTGTGCAGGCTACTCTCCGGCACAGTTGATTGCGAAGCAGAGAGCTGACAGTGCTCTGGCACTGGTAATCACAGCCCTTGAGGCCGGCCAGAAACCTTCGAAGGATGAGCGGAAGACCTACCGGGAGGAGACCCAGTCTCTTATCTCCCAGTGGGAAAGACTCTCCTTGAAGGATGGCCTCTTATACCGGCGCTATGAGCCAGCGAGCCCACTGCCACCCGTGTGGCAGTTGGTGCTTCTGGCGGAGCTGCGGAAAGAGGTGCTCCATCAGTTGCATGACCTCCGGGTGACCGGTCACTTGGGAATCCGGAGGACCGTCCATAGGCTACAACAGCGCTTTCACTGGCCTGGTAGCAGTTTGGACATGCAACGATGGTGCGCAGCCTGCCCTCGGTGTCAAGCTCGTAAAGGAGTTCCGACTTCTGGACGCCACCCCTTAACCACGGTTAAGGCTGGCGCCCCGTTCGACCGGATAGCGCTAGATATACTGGATACCCATCGGGTCACCCCACGTGGTTTCCGGTACATTCTGGTGATATCCGACTATTTTACCAAATATAACGACGCGTACCCACTGCGCCGCCAGACTGCGGACGAGGTAGCTCGGTTGCTGGTGAATAGGTGGGTGGTGTACCATGGTGTACCTAAGCAGGTACATTCGGATCAGGGCACGCAATTTGAAAGCAACCTGTTCCGGAACCTAGCACAGATGCTTGGGAGTACCAATGTGCGTAACACCCCTTACAGGCCCCAGTCGGACGGACAGGTTGAACGCTTTAACTGGTCTGTCATGAACATGCTGGCGGCCTTTGTGAACGATCGTGCGAATGATTGGGATGACCACCTCCCGTATGTCTCAATGGCGTACAGGTCGTCGGTCCACTCTTCGACCGGAATTACTCCGCACGCGATGTTGTACGGCCGGGAACTCAATCTGCCCGTGGATATCATGTATCCAACTGCGGCAGAGACCGGTGCGGTACCCCAGTGTGGTCCGGAGTACGTTGAGTGGGTTCGCTGTGCCCTGGCGAACGCCCATGATTTCGCGCGAGCGCGCCTGGACAAGTCTACTATCCGGCAGAAGCGTGCCTATGATGCCCATGCCAAGGCTAGGCCCGCGTTTGCGGTAGGAGACAAGGTGCAATATTATTATCCACCGCTGAAGCAAGGTAACAGGTTTGCTAAGCCGTGGATAGACCCGTTTACGGTACTGAAGCAGGTTACGGACGTAGACAACCTGAAGAAGTACGAGGGCCCGCTTGTCATGGATCCGCTAGTTCAGGATGCGGAACCGGATGACGCTCCCCTTGGGGATCCGTCCGGTCAGCATCTGCGGACTCCGGACGAGCATTGCGCTGGATGGTGGGTCTCGTCAGACCCGTCAGATGACAGTCCGGATGTAGAACCACCTTATCTTGGCAATCCGCAAGTACCCCCGCTCCCTCCACCACCTGCGGATGACGGGCGGCCACGCCGGAAGCCTTGTGCGCCGTCCCGATATGGGTGGGACTAACGCCTATGCGGATGCGTCTGTGGTATCCATCTATCACACCAGGGATGGATTTCAGGTCGTTCCGTGAGGATCCGCACTACTTTCCTCCGTGAGCAGCTACTTTGTGGCTATCTCCGAAGTTGAAATATCTCCGTGGACATCTTTGCGTCGTAACGCCGCCGCTCCGCATCTGCCCTCCCTTAGTTTTCAGCGCTAGGGATGTGCGCAACCCTATCTGCATCAGTTCGCCTGCTGTCCGGCGTAGTTAACACAGCGGCTACGCTGGCCGGACGACTTTTGTGGATCTGCCGGACGCCCCTGGTCCCGGAACAACCTCTTATATGGCCAGACTGAGGTTGGGATTTATGTCCGCTGCGTGAGAAGCGCTTTCCCACGGATTTGGGGAACTGGCTTTGGACGCGGGGTTAGTATCCGGATGTGAGGACTGGCTTTGGACGTGGGGTTAGTATCCGGATGTGAGGACTGGTGTCCGCAGTTCGTCTGAAGGACTCGTCCGGCACTCCGGACGCTTTAAGATAACGCATTTCGGTGTGTTATCCCCCGTGAGCCACTACTGTACATTGTTATAGTAGTTTAAGGTTTCTAACGGCAGGAAACCATTTTACCATTATTTTTAATGGACCGGCTGTTAAGCCCGCATGTGCGGACCAGCCGCGGCAGTGGGGGACACTCATTTTCGTCCGGATCATATGTTCCAGCTGGAATGACCGGAGCCCCGGCATCCTTCCGAGAAGGGGGTCGTATTTTACATGCGTAGCATACTTTGTGGCTTTTAATCCGGATTCATATCATTGGATAAGGTCAATATGCCTTCGTTGGTAATCGTCCGGCCTGGACTCCGTTCGCGGGCAGCTCCGGACGACCGCCGGCTATTGATTTCACCATGTTTTGGGATCCTCTAGATTGGGCGCCGGCATGAAGGGTTCGCCCCCTAACCATTGAGGTTATGGCCCATGCCGGCTCCGCGTCTAATCTATTGGTTCCACGCTCCGGTAGGCGTTTGCTTTGGCTCTGGGTTTGACCGGACACCGCTCCGCGGTCGGGCTGGACGTTGGGGTTGCTAGTGGGCGCGTTGCAAACGCCCATAGGGCGCCCAACTGTTCGTCCGGCTGCCTTGGGCATGTCCGATCGCCTTGTAAGCGTAACAGCGGCTATGGGGAGTGATTTTGTTTATTTTCCATCTCATGTTATAATTTCTTGAGTGGATTATATAAGCCACAAGTATGCATGCATGCCGTGGAAACGCTATTCTTATTTATTCAATCGTGCATTGAGATAAGTTTAGTGATATATCTTTTTCCTGGTGCTTGAGAGGGGTTTAAGAGATTGTGTTTTGTGTATCAGAAGCTTGTTGTGCCGTGATCTATGAAAAAGCAGGCGAACGGTGGTGGATTTGTTTCCATCGCTGGTTCGAACAGTGTAGATTTTATTTACATTGTTGTAAGTTGGACATACACGTTCCACCCACAAGTAGATTGACTTCTGATACATTGTATACAATCTCTATCCTGCTGTAGTGATTAACTTCACGTCATTCACCGCCAGTGCGGTAGCATAAGCTAATGACTGATTTTAATTACTTTGTTTTAATTGCGGGATCCCCCGGGATGGCCAGTACTTTTTGCCACCCGTATACATGGAGTGATAGGAGACACCGGGGGGAGATGCGTGTATATGCGTAAGCCTATTGTTACAAAACGTTATTCGTTTGTCAGCCCGTATTAATTGATGCTATAAATTAAATAGACGTCTCCACGGCGATGCGCTGCACTGCCGCGCGTGTAGAATAGCTGCTACCACTTGATGCCTACTTGATCTGTGAACTTTGTGTACACTGGTCATTCGAGCACTCGGCACTGGTGGAGACAGATCTGCGGATCTGACTCCCAGTGTTTACGTTTAGAGCGCTTGAATTTGCCATGTCTGAGGCAAGTGATGGGGAAAGCACGGGAGGGAAGGTGCCTCCGGACCGTGATCGTGAGATCCAGTCCGGGGATGAGTCTCTTGAGCGCGGTAACACGTACTCGGGACGAAGTGAGTCTGAGGATGACGGTCGCACGACCGACTCCCGAGACTCGTATTCGGATTCTGAGGGATCCGACTCCGGCACTGAGGCCGAGAGTGTGGTCACTGCGGACCGCATTGTAGAGAGCAACTTGGTTGCTATAGAAGCCGAGAAGCTCGTTGATCCGTCTCCGCTCCTACGCGAGGAGTCAGAGATGGACTACAGCGATGCGGGGCCCAGTGGTTTGGATATTGAGTTGCATCCGCCCGCGGAGATGCTTGCGTCTCTTGGGCCGGATGAGAGTACTCGTCCGGATATCCGTCCGGATGGCCGCGGCCGTCCGGAACCGGTTTCGGCGAGAACTCCTCGGTGTCCGCACCTCCGGAGCCTGGTCCGCAGGATCAGGGCAAACCTGCGACCTGGGGCGAACAGGTTGATGTGGCTGAGCAAGCTGCGTCCCAAGTTCCGGCCTCGGGAGCCAGCTCGGTAGATACCGCCAGCAAGGATGATGGGTTTGTTACGCCCGTCTCCAAGCGTATGCGGGCCTGAGCTAAAGAAGTTGCCCGGAAACAGTGGGAGGCCCAACAGAAATTGGAGGCCTCTAACCGTGGGCAACCCGAGTCCAATCCTGAGGGAAAGGACCCAGCGACCTCCGCCGAGGAAGAAGAGAAAGCGGAACCACCGGAAACGCAAGTCCGGTGGTGCCCCGCCCCAGTCCGGACCTAAGTCCGGAGGACCTAAGCCGCTGGCACCTAAGCCGAACGGCAAGTCAGGGTCCTCCGCCAAGTCCGGAGGTGCCAATGTGCCAAATCCTTCGGGAAGCGGTGCGGACGGTACCTCCGCAAAGTCCGACCGGGGTCCAGGAGGTTCCTGTAAGAAGGCGCCCTCTGGGGCACCAAAAGGAACCTCCGACAAAACTTCCGGACAATCTAAGCCGTCCGGAGCGGCGGAGACCGGTTCTAGTCCGGTGGATAAAGGGCGGCCCTTGCCACAGAAGGGAGATCTCCGGTTGGAGCTCCTTCGCCGGCAAGCGGTAAAGGACGGGGCTACGGACCTGTCCGACGCCGCACTGGACACGGGGTGGCGGGCTTACTGCGATGAACAGCAGCGAGCCGCCACTCAGCAGCGCGCGGAGAGTGAGCTTCGACAACCCAGGTCGAGCGGTCGTTCGGGGACGTCCAAACAGAAACGGTCGTCCTCGGAGCAGCCTTCTATCCAGAGGCTGCGGGCTGGTATGGGCCCCGAGCTCCCTGGTGTGCGTCAAGGGCACACTTTCCTTGCGCGGTATGGCAGGGATGCCTACAACCGACGTTCGTCGGAGGCGGACATGAAGGCTGACGCGCCTTTTACAAGGCCTCGTCCACTTTCGGACGAGGAGTGCGCCGGGCTGCCCCCCCTGACGGAGAGCGGCGTCAGGGACGGCGAGACACCGTATCTTCCATTACGGTCCATGGCGCTTTGCACAACGTGTCATGGACGATGCATGGAAAGAGTTTGGCGTCGTGTCCGCGGGCTCGAGCTACACAGCTCGACAAGACCCCGGCGGAGTACCAGGCGGCGGAAGCTGCCTGGACAGCAGCAGAGGCTGTCCGTCAACCGCCGGCTGCTCAAGTAATGGAAGAACGGCACCGGGTTACCATGATCGTGTCGGAGATGCCGCAGAATGCGGCGAAGACACGCGTGGCGTCCCCCAGGCTCCAGTCAAAGACTCAGGGGAAAGGCTCGTCCGCCGGAACCGCTCCGGTCCGGACGCCGGCCCTGCAGTCTCCGGGCGCCTTGACGCAGGAGGACTACCCGGACTTGCTGGAAGTGACGGTACCCGCGTGTCCGTCAGAGGGACGTGTGGTGTCTAACACCACCGCCTCCTCGAGTTCCACGTCGGTGGTCAAACCTAGGACCCCACGTGAAACTCCTTCCACCGCAAGTGGTTCCGGACGTGAAGCACCTCTCTCGAGGTCCACGTCCGCGTCTTCTGTTCCGATTGCGAGAACGTCCGCGGGATGGCAAAGTTTAGCCTCCCTCAACATGGACACCCTCAATCCGGCGGAAGATGTGCTCCGACAGTTCGGATCTGAGGCTGCCAGCGCCTACGCGACTCTCCGCGAGTCTGTAGGCCAGGCGGTCGGCCATCGCCGTGATGGTTTAGATCGGATACCGTCGGATGCAGCGTTGGCAAGCCTGCCGGTCCCTCGTGCCATTGGTAACTTGGGATCTGCAGGTGTAACGGCGCTGACCCGCGCGATAAAAGAGTACCCCTGGGACCACCCCCAGCGTGGCAGGCTCACTCAGACCGCGGAGTACCTCGTTGCGGAGATGGACCGCTCTCTGGAATGGCTTAGCCGGTACCGTGCGGAGGCCTCTCGGGTCGCGTGCCACCTTGCACACGACCAGGGCCTCATGGAAGGTACCCGGCGGAGCCTTGAGAGATTCCGGACTTTGTCGGCCGACTGTGAACGGCGTGCTTTCGACGAAGGGCAAGCTGCCGCCCGCGCCGAACAGTCCGAAAGGACCTCCATCTCCCCCGAGGTGACCGCACGGATGGAACAACTGGAGGCTGAGAATCAGCAGCTACGGCGTCGTCTCGACGAAGCCGAAGCTGCTAGGACTCGCCTGCTCCAGGGCGTTGATGACCTTTCGTCGTCCGCCATGGACCAGTCCGTTCTCCGGCGGGCGGATGCTGCTTTGGAGCTGGCTATCTACCCTACCCTAGTTAGGATATGGGGAGAGCGTACGGCCGGCGCCCAGTGCACCCGTGATATGGTAGACATGTTCGGCGCCATGGCTCACCTCGGCGTGACGGCTCTACCAGCCTCCTTTGCTATGGCTCCGGCAGGACCTGGTATGCGGGGTTCCCCAGCGAAACCCCTGCAAGCTCCACCAGGCCTGTCTCATCCGCCCGTGCAGCCGGAATACTCCATGCCGGCTCCGCTGCTTCCGCAGCGTAGGGACCCTCCACCACCGCCGGACCCCAAGACAGGCGGCACGGACGAGGAGTCAATGCAAGAGGAGGAGGAAGGCTAGGTTCTAGCCTCGTCGCTGTGGCAACACGGCGGCGTGCCGGAGTCACTTCGGTGGCTCTGCCCTGCCTCAGGCCCTGCCTCAGGGGCGGCCGGCAACCCTTTTTAGAGGTACTATCACTTTTGATCACTCGGTGTGTCGTTATACCAAATTTTCAAATTTAAAGGTTAACCTTAAATATATTCCAAAGACTCGACACACCGTCCTTTTCTAACGCATGACCTTCCAAGGTCATCACACCCTTTTGGACTGCCTCGGTCAAAATTTTAGCTTGTTTATTAGGGTTTATTCAAAATTGTAAAGCGCGTTATAGTTTACTCCATAAGTCCGGGGGTCGTTCCCCATTCTTCCAAAAGGGACCCTTAAGGTCCTAGTCTTTTACGCCGTGACTTCCGGGTGTTGCCATCTTGCCTTCTTCCGGACCCCGCCATGCGAAGCCTTCGTCAGGTTTCTGGCATTTTGGGCGCAGGCGGAACATGTTGGGGACCAACATTGTAAGAAGGGGGTAATGTGGTGATTTTGCCCAAAGCTCACGGCAGGAGTCTTTGCAAAACACTAGCAAGTATTGTGGCCTATCTTTAGACCGCTCGGATTTCGAGCGTGCGCTGCCTAGCAACGCACTGTACCTAATCGCGCCCAGTAAACTATAACAAGTGGTGACCTAGTTTCTCCTCCCACCTCTCGGTTCGATATATACGCGAGCATTTGGCTTGGTCTGTGAGATTGTCCCAGAGCAAGCCGAGAGGCAGGACGAGAGGCTCGCCATGAGCTTTACGTCCCTGTGTCTTGGGTAAGGCCCTCGCGGGCCCTGGGGACGATTTCCATTGGGGGCCCGGGCTGGGGTAGAGACAGTTGCTGACTCGGGGGCGCAAGCCCTGTGGATCGCCAGTTCTCTTCTCCACCCGGGGTGGTGTGACACAGGCTCTGGCAGACCGTCGGGCTGGCTCAGAGTTCCATCTCTGTGACAGTGCCTTCGGCGAGGCCGGCCAGCAACATGCCCACGTGTACGGGTTCCGTGGTGCCGCTCCCATGGCATCTCGGCTCTACACACGGCTACATTACCATAACTATGTAATATGCATGTTGTAGTTAAGGAGTTGGTGAGATGCATGTGTTATGTCGTAGTGTATGAAGGCCGGACTCGGACCCGGGTTGACTGTACCTGGTTGAAGTATTCCGTAGAGTAGTGCCGGACGCCCTGTAGCGGGCGCTCGCCGAACTTTACAATATATTTACTATTGGGCTCAACAAGGTAAAGGTTATGTCCAGTAGAGATTTTGTGGCTTTAGCCAAATAAGTTAACATTATTTTTGCTAGTTAAGTATATTATTGACCTCAATGTAAATAGTTAAGATGAGAAACATTTATTATTGAGCTCAACAAGGTAAAGGTTTTGTCCAGTACAGATTTCATGGGTGTAACCGACAAAACTTGACATTATTTTTACTAGTTAAGTCTATTTTTGGCCACAATGAAAATACCGGTAGTTAAGACAAGAAATATTTATTATTGGGCTCAACAAGGTAAAGGTTCTGTTCAGTAGAGGTTTTATGGCTGTAACCGAATAAGTTAACATTATTTTTGCTAGTTAAGTCTATTATTTACCTAAAAAAAATAGTGACGGGAAACGTTTATTATTGAGCTGAACCAGGTAATGGAATTTCACATTCAAATCTAATTTGGAACATATTTCGGGTGAAAATAGACCTTTTTGTGAAAACATTGATCTGGCTCCCATTTTGTCATCTTGAAATACAGTTTTGGTCAACTTTATCTTTGAATTTCAACTTGAAACCAAGTTTGGCACATATCATGAGATAAAATATACGTTATGGCGAAAAGTTCCATCTGGCTCTTAATTTCGTCATCTTGAAATGCAGTTTTGGTCAATTTTTACTCTGAATTTCAATTTTGAACCAGGTTTGTCGAATATTCTGTGTTGACATATAACTTCAGGTGAAAAGATTGATCTGGCTGTAATTTCGTTATTTTATCGAACATGTCGAAATGGAAATCCATATGCAGTGATTTCAGAGGTGATCTTGAATTCGACTTTCAATAATCTTGAAAGATCAATGCAGCAATTCTGGTGGAAAACAAAACAGTTGTGGCTTAAGATTTTACATTTCTCTGGTAATCTTTTTTAGCCCTTGCTCTAGTTTTTCATACTTATCAGTAATATATTTGGGGCAACAGGGATGATAAGGCTACGGGGGATACACCCAAGCGGTCGTAGGCGACCATAAATGTCTAGTATAACATTTGATATAGCGCCATTTATACATTGAAAATGTAAGCAGTGGCGCTGTACAATACATTTTAACACTTTAGATGAACATATTATTATTTACAAATCATATGCTGCTTCATAGTAAGAGGTCTTCAGCACTGATTTGAACTGATGATAGTTGTTGATGATTCGAATTTGAAGTACTAGTTGTAACCACTGGCGGATTTAGAGGGGGTGCACGCCCCCCCCCCCCCCCCCATTGGGCCGTGAAAAAAACGGAAAAAAGAGAGCAAGAAGCTATAGGAAATGTGGTTATGCACCTACATGTACGAAATATGAGTGTAATTTTCCTCGTTTGATATTTTTGACGGGGGGAGCGGGGGCAGGAGGAGGATGGGAGGGGGGAGGGGGGTAGAGCCCCACAATATATTTTCAACAGAAAAATCTGTGACTCGGAAATTTGTTAAGGTGCATTACAGCGTTAAATAGGCCTAACATTCGTTGGTCAATAATTATGCGATTGAGTGTCGTTCTTTAGGTAATATGACATATAACATGTAAAGTGACAATGAGTAGTTTTGGGATAAATAAATTCAAATACCAGCAATATTTACATGCATGTGTGGAATGAAAAATACTCAATCAGAGCCAGAGAGAGCTCAGAATCACCCACATAACATGAAAAAAACTCTGGCTTCTGGGGCCCTTGAGCGGGCCCCAGACCCCACGCCGTGTAAGCTACCTACCACCTATCCACCTCACTTCGCCCGGTCGCTTGACTCCTCTAACCAGCTTGCCACATCCACCCCCCGCACCCTCCAATAATAAATCTAGTCCGACACACTTGACTTCATACTGAAACACATTGAATATACACATGGGAAATTTTTATTTTATTTATTTGTTTGTTTCAGACAGAGTTCTGTATAACTCTGGATATAACTCTGGATGTCGGCATAACTTTGAAGATAATTATATCTCATCTTTAATATTGAACGATTGACCATCACCATGTCTGGTGCATAAGAACCTTAGAACAGCCTTAGAATGGTAGTATTATTAGACATTCCTTTCTTTGAAAATGTATCATTCATTTACAACAGAACTTCTAAAGTAAAATTCCACTTATTGATTTCTCAAGGTACAGTTGTAAAATACACCTTAGAAACCATCTCAGACACAAAATTTCTCTGGGGCTTACGGTGCCCCCCCCCCCCCCCCGAACCCCCAGACAGCATAAGGTTTCGCTCGCTACGCTCGCTCACACTATTTCAAGATTACGTACATTTAAGAAGAGCACCCCCTCCCCCCTATTAAAAAATCCTGGATCTGCCCCTGGTAAGGAGTTCCAAACTACAGGTCCAGACACAGAAAATGAGCAATCGGAAAACGTTTTTCGCTTGGTATGTGGGATCACCAACTTGACTGCATCATCAGATGAACGTGTATTACGCGCAGGCTCACTAATCCTCAAGAGATCACGGAAATATGCTGCTCCAGCAAAGTGTAGTGCTTTGTGAACCAAGCAAGCAATTTTAGGTTACCGTCACGTTGCGTCCGTCCGTCCACATTTGTATGTATGGTCCGATAACCTATTGGCATGGCGTTGCGTCCGTCGTCCGTCCGTCGTCCGTCGTCCGTCCGTTCACATTTTTATCTTTAAAGTATATGGTCAAATCTTTCTGAAATTTTGCACAAAAATACCTAAAAATATTTCCAGAAAAATTTTTTTTAGTTTTCTGATTTCCGCATTTTTTTCAAAATGGCGGCCATTTTTGACGAAAAATGCCTAATTTTGGACTTTGGCGGCCATTCTCTCAAAATCTGTTTGATAACTTTTTCTCTTACTGATGCATAACACTCTTCATATGTACCCCTACGATGTGTATAAGTTTCGTAGCTCTTGAATCGCTCGAAGTGGGCCATTTTGGGCCCAAACTCGGCCCAAATGGGACTTTCCCATGTTAAATTCTCCTATGCTTTATAATGGGACACATTAAGCCTAATATCTCACTTAATATTGAGATTAGAGACTAGGAATCAATTGTGGACATATAGGAAATGATATATGCTGAATATTCTCGTGACTTTGAATTTGACCTCTGACCTCGGTTTCAAGGTCAAGGCGGCCATTTTAGTCGAAAAATTGCCAATTTTGGAGTTTGACGGTCGTTTACTCAAAATCTGTTCAGTAACTTTTTTTTCTTATTGATGCATAGCACTCCTCATATGTACCTCTGTGACATGTATAAATTTCGTTGCCCTTGAATCGCTCAAAGTGGGCCATTTTGGGCCCAAACACGGTCCAAATGGGACTTTCCCATGTTAAATTCTTCTATGCTTTATAATGGGACAGATTAAGCCTAATATCTCACTTAATATTGAGATTAGAGACCAGGAATCAATTGTGGACATATAGGAAATGATATATGCCGAATATTCTTTTGACCTTGAGGTTGACCTCTGACCTCGGTTTCAAGGTCAAGGCGGCCATTTTAGTCGAAAAATTGCCAATTTTGGAGTTTGACGGTCGTTTACTCAAAATCTGTTCAGTAACTTTTTTTTCTTATTGATGCATAGCACTCCTCATATGTACCTCTGTGACATGTATAAATTTCGTTGCCCTTGAATCGCTCAAAGTGGGCCATTTTGGGCCCAAACACGGTCCAAATGGGACTTTCCCATGTTAAATTCTTCTATGCTTTATAATGGGACAGATTAAGCCTAATATCTCACTTAATATTGAGATTAGAGACCAGGAATCAATTGTGGACATCTAGGAAATGATATATGCCGAATATTCTTTTGACCTTGAGGTTGACCTCTGACCTCGGTTTCAAGGTCAGAGCACAAAATGGCTAATATATCGCTTATTATCGACTTTACAGCTTAGGAATCAATTGTGGACATATAGGAAATGATATATGCCGAATATTCTGATGACCTTGAATTTGACCTTTGACCTCATTTCCAAGGTCACAGGACAAAATGGCTAATATCTCACTTATTATCGACTTTACAGCTTGAGAATCAATTGTGGACATATAGGAAATGATATATGCCGAATATTCTGATGACCTTGAATTTGACCTTTGACCTCATTTTCAAGGTCACAGAACAAAATGGCTGATATCTCACTTATTATCGATTTTACAGCTTAGGAATCAACTGTGGACATAAAGGAATGGATATACGCTGAATATCTCGTGACCTTGAATTCGACCTCTGACCTCGGTATCAAGGTCAGAATACAAACTGTCTAATATCGCGCTTATTATCGAATTTACAGCTTAGGAATCAATTGTGGACATACAGGAAATGATATATGCCAAATATTCTGATGACGTTGATTTTGACCTTTGACCTCATTTTCAAGGTCACAGGACAAAATGGCTAATATCTCACATATTATCAATTTCACAGCTTAGGGATCAATTGTGGTCATATAGGAAATGATATATGCTGAATATTATCGTAACCTTGAATTTGACCTCTGACCTCAGTTTCAAGGTCAGAGCACAAAATGGCTAATATCACAGTTATTATTGACTTTACAGCTTAGGAATCAATTGTGGACATATAGGAAATGATATATGCAGATTATTGCCATGACATTAAATTTGACCGTTGACCTCATTTTCAGGATCACAGGACAAAATGGCTAATATCTAGATTTTCATCGACTTTACAGCTTAGCAATCAACTGTGAGCATATAGAAAATGATATATTCTGAACTTTGTCATGACCTTGAACTTGACCTTTGACCTCATTTTTAAGGTCGCAAGACAAAATGGCTAATGTTTCACTTATTATCGACTTTACAGCTTAAGAATCAATTATGAACATATAGGAATTGATATATGCTGAATATTGCTATGACCTTGAATTTGACCTTTGGCCTCATTTTCAAGGTCAGAGAACGAAATGGCTAATATCTCGCTTTTCATCGACTTTACAGCTTAGCAATCAATTGTGGGCATATAGAAAATGGTATATTCTGAAAATTGCCATGACCTTGAGCTGCACCTTCGACCTAGTTTTCAAGGTCAGAGGACAAAATGGCTAATAGCTCGCTTATTATTGACTTTACATCTTAGGAATCAATTATGAACATATAGGAAATGATATACGCTGATTATTGCTATGACCTTGAATTCGACCTTTGACCTCATTTTCAAGGTCACAGGACATTTGGCTAATATATCGCTTATTATTGACTTTACGGCTTAGCAATCAATTGTGGACATACTAGAAATGACATATGCCGAATATTATCGTGTCCTTGAATTGACCAATGACCATATATTTTCAAGGTCACGGGACAAAATACTGATATCTAAAATATATATTGTCCGGTAACCTTTCTTAGCCCTTGGGCTAATTTTTTTCTTTAAAGTGTACAGTCAAATCTTTCTGAAAATTTGGGAAAAATACCTTAAAATAATTCGAGAAGGAGGAATTTTTTAGTTTTTTGTTTTCCAATTTTTCTGAAAATGGCGGCCGTTTTCGTCGAAAAACGCTCGATTTTGAACTTTGAAGGCCATTTTCTCAAAAACTGTCCTATCAGTTTTGAGATTTTTGTTTTAAAACATTCCTCTTATATACCTTTGTGACGTGTATAAGTTTTGTTGCATTTGAATCGCCGATCTCCGTGTGGCGGCCATTTTGAATTTTTGACGGGTCAACGAAAAAATTTTTTTTCGCCCCAAATCACATTACTATCCATTTTGGGCCATTTCCAGGCGAAAAAAAATTTTGGACTTTGAAAATTTTCAGCACCTTTTCCTTCATAATGGGAGCTGCCGGGACTGTACTCATAGAACACTTGAAGATAGAGCTTAGAAATTGGCACTTTCAAATGGGAATTCATACATTGCGACTTGTGTGGTGACCTTGGATGACCTTGAGAGGTCAAAGCAGCCATTTTTGGGTCGAAAAATGACCAAATTGGCACCTTGTCTGTCTTTGATCGAAAACTGTCTCGCTTTTGATCGAAAACTGATCGCTTTTGAGATTCTTGTTTCAAAACATGCTAATGGATTCCTTGAAAATGTTTATAAAGATGGAGTGCCTTGAATCGATTCAAAATTATGGCTCAAATGGCCCAAAAAGGCCTAAACTTCAGTTTTTAGCTGTTTTCTTGAAAACTGCCTGATCGGTTTTCAGATTTTTGTTTCAAACCATGCTGATTGATGTCCTTGACATTGTTTATAAAGATAGAGTGCCTTGAATCGATCGATAGGCCCAAAAAGGCTCAAAATTTAGTTTTTGGTTTTCTCGAAAACTTTTCGAGATTTTTGTTTTTATAAACAAATGTCCTTGACATTGTTCATAAAGAGAAGTGCCTTGAATTGCTGAAAAACCCATTATGTGGGTTGGAGAGGCCTAAACAGGCCGATATTTACAAATTGCCATATAGGGCGAAAACGCTTGTCATAGGGCTTAGGTTTGTATTATAAGCATATAGAAAGTCATATATGGTGCATCTTTTTGTGACCTTGAGGTTGACCTCAGATAACTTTGAAGGTTCAATCTCAAGTCAATGGGGACATGAAATATGTAAATTGGCCTCTATGGACAAAATGCTTGTAGATAGGTTATGTTTATATTATGAGCATTTAGGAAGTCTATTGGTGACCTTGATTCTGAGCTCAGATGACCTTGAGTACTAAATCTCAATGTCAGATCTAACATTAAATGAGTAAATTGGCTTGTGGGGCTAAAACAATTGCACATACAGGTTAAGATTGCATTATTAGTGTTACAAAATCGAGATTCTTCAGGGTCCGATCAGCCCTTTCACTAGCGTATAGTGTTCGTAGCATTGTGCTTGAAATATCACAAACCAGTCCGAATTCGATTAATCCAAGTTTATTTGGATGATAAGTCCGATGGCACGATCACGGCCTCTTTCACACTTCCCGAAATAGTCCGAATAATAGTCCGACACTTGAAATGCTATATCACAGATATTTCCTATTAGCTAATGCACAGTATCTTCAATATTCTAGAAGCACGTCTAATCTTCCAAAATCTCTCTACTCAACTACGAAAAGCGCGGGGGCTTTTTCCATGGGTGTCTGGTTTTTCCCGCGTCGTGGAACAGGAGTTCATGTGATTTGCTGAATGTGATGTAACGTCTGTGTGGGCGTGGTTAGGTGTCTGGAAATCTTGTGATTGGGTGTGTGTTCTGTGTGACGGTCATTTGTGGAGTTGTTTACATGTCTTGGACGGTGTGCGTCGGTTCTCGTGAGTACGAAGTCATGTGATGAATCTGTGCCGTGTATGTCGAGCAGAATAAAGTGTGAGGGAGGGTTTCGGGCCGCTAACAGTCATAAATATTCTACATAACACCCCTTCATCAAATTACCCCCTGGGAATTTACCCTTCCCGAAACCTCACAGTCCAACATCTAAACATAGTAAGCCAAAAGTCCTAGAGGGAAACACACACACCGCGCGAAACAATGAGAAAACACTGAGTACAATAAAAGTTCTAACTGTCAAAATAAAGTCATCAGTCAGTCCGTCAGCAGTCACTGGGATGATATGAACACATACGACAAATACATGCATCACAACGACAGATGAGGAATCAAGGACATAAATCAAACATATACAAATCAACGACATATAAAATCACAGAATATAGGCAACTGTCCTCGACGTCCCAGAATGGAACGGAATGTACTTAAAGTTCGTACCTGAATGATTCAGGCCAGAGTCCGACATAGCACACGAGTTACCATGGTTACGACATATTATCATATGAATATGAAAACACACCACCTATATATATGACATGCATCACACAATGAATATTCCGATTAGAGGTGTTTATCCAACAGGTACGTGCTATGACTCGTGAGGATGACCCTCGTTGAGTCCATCAGCTATTCCGACACAATGCTTGTAATCCGACACAATGCTTGTAATCCGACAGTCCGACACATAACTCTAGAGGATGACCCCCTTAGAGTTCACTCATTACGTAGTCCGTCTGACGATCGCTACCTATTGAGGCTGATTGCGTCTCCTCTGAGTCCGAGCTGGGGTGGCGGGAGAAGTGTGTGCCATGAGTTCAAGCGCCTCCTGATGGGGCAAGTGCGGAAGAACTCGAATGATGGTCGAGACCAGTTCGCTGGGAAAACTGGCGACCTCCCCAGTGGCTTCCGGCTGTGGTGCGGGGGTCTGGGCGATCTGGGTACGGAGTTGATTCACCTCGCGCTGCAGTTCTGCGCGAGTAGTGTCCGACCGCTGCAGCTGTTCCTGTAGCTGGCGGCGTTCCTCCGTTACGGCCTCAGGGAAAGTCGGGTAGTAGCGTTCGTGAAGTACGCCCATGGCGAACCCGACTGCAAGTCCGTTGTATTCCGCTTGGCGGACATGTACGTCCATGGCGCTCAAATACTCTCGCCGAGTAGCGCGCGCGTGCTGTTCTGCGAGGTCATCCGCGCGGGCGAGGGCCAGTGTTGGTAGATGCTGGTCCATACGAGCGGCTGGCAACAGAGGGTCCGCATTGTGGACCATAGGGCCCGACTGGTCGTCCCAGTAGGCCTCGTGCACATGTACGCCGTCCGGTAATCGGTCCGCATCTTCATCCCAGATAGGGAAATTGTAGGCGGGATTCTCCCCTGGAAGGGCCTGCATCCCGGGCAGAGTACGCTCAGCCAATCGTTGGCCGTGAATCCGCAAGAATTGATAGTCCGCGGCAAATTCGCCCGAACCATGCAATGGTAGTAGTTCGTCCAGATCTTTCGGTAGTGGTACGAGGTCCTCCGGGGTCTCTAAAAGTAACCGGGGCCGATCTTTGTCGCCGTCCTTGGTGACTGGCGTTAATGGAGTGATCGGTGTGTCACGCTCCTCTGTCAGGTACAGCGGCTGAATGTCCGAACGGGCCAACGCCCACGACGGCTCTCGGGCCGTGGCGGAAGGTCGTTGAGGGGAGTCCGCTGGGGACACAGGTACGGCGACGTGTGTCAGCGGCAGCCGTCGAGATGATGTCGGTCGCTCCGCTCGAGGTGGCATGGGTAGGCGGAACTCAGTATCCGCCATGGTCGTAACCGGTGACTGTCCGTCGTCGGGGACGCTTCGTGGGGAAGCGGGAGTCGCGGGTCCGGAGGCAGCGGCGGCCGAGTCCGAGGCACGCTGCTTCGCCGGGGGTGGCGTGTCGCAGTCCTGAGGCACAGACGGTCGACTCGGTAGAGGTGGATACTCCTCCGGGGGTGGTACTAGGCCCTCCCGGACTCGATAGTCCGTCACGTTAGGAGCGGTGGGTCGCTCCACCACAAGTTCAGTCCGATCTGGTTCCGAAGTTCGGGTCCGCGCTGGCGACCCGTTGGTACGTTGTTGCGCTGACGCTGGTCGACGCGCCTCAGGCGCCTTCATAGCCGAAGTCTGGTTCGTAATCGGCCGCGGGAATAAGAAGGCTCCGGGTTGGCGATACCTCACCTGCGGGTTGATCGTTTGAATCTCGCTGACCATGTTGGCAAGGCGAACTTCTCCCTCCCTTGTGTCGGTGTTCGGAGCTTCGATCCGTTGAAGCACCAACATAACGTGCGGTGCTAAGTTCGGTGGATATTGTTCCATCAATTCCGGGGCCATTAACCATATTCCAAAGGTTAACACCGATGTCGGGGTCCGACGGAAAATAACCAGTTGAGTGGGTACGCGAGGCGGCCTGTAGTGTGGATTCGGCTGCATATCAACGTGGCACCTCGCAGTGAATCTCCTCACAATCTGTGGGGTTGCCGTTAGCCGTCCGCGCTTGAACAGCGGGAACCGCAGGATATGTTCGTCCGTCGGGGTGGACAGGTGGCGCACCATGTCGGCCTGGGTGAGGGTTACAAATCCGTCGTTCCCCGGGCAGATATAAAACCGGATGAACGGGAAATGATACGCCAGGACATGTGCGTCCAACTCCTGGGCCGTGCGAAATGGTCCGCGCCGACTCACGGTCAGCCACAACAGCGAACCGGCGGGCTCTTCCGTTCCCGTGCAGAAAGGGCAGTCATACCGCCCGTTATCTAGACGGATTCTGCGTAAGGTCATAATCTGACCTTCGGAGAAAGTCGACGGAACGGCGTAGTCGTGTTCCGGTCCATATCCGGCGAGTCGCGTACACTGGCTCATCGGGACTTCGTCCAAACGGATGGTGCGGGTTCCGATCGGCGTCATGGGTGCCGGGACAAGCGCCATCAGCTCCATAACTTGACGTCGGAACGGGGTAATCCGGGGTCCCCGATCCGGGTTTGGAGCTGGCGCTGACGGTTCCGCTGCAGGTGGCGGCCCTGAGGGCTGCGCTGGAGATGCGACTGGTCGTGTGGCTGGTACGACTACCGGCGCCGTCGTAGCGGGCGTCGATACGATCGCTGGCGGGGCGGCGATGGCGGCGAAAGTGGCGGAAGACGCGGCGACCGTGACTGGTGACTGTCGCTGTGCGGCCAAGGCGCGCTCCACAATACGACTGCCTTCCTGGAGCTGTTCCCAACGCGGATCGCCTAAGCCCGCTAAATGTTCCAGTGGTGGACTTGGTGTATGTCATCTCCCTCTCAGCTGCAGGTTGCAGATGACGCGCTGCTGCAGGGTAAGCGGGGGTTCGGCTCCTGGGGCTTCCGCTCCACGGGACTGTTCCGGGACGTTCTCCGACTGCTGAGTGTCCGCGTCCATGATTTCGATCGGATGCTCACGGACGTCACTCTGTTCAACAATTTTGACGGCGATGCATTCGCCGTTGATAACGACGGGAGCTGGTGAAGGTACGACCGTGTCCGACTCATCGTCGACAACGATAGGGCTCTCTGCACGAGCCGGTGAAAGTCCGCCTTCTTTCTCATCCTTGGACGACATGCCCGGCCGCGGTGACACTGACGTGTGCCACAGCAGCCTCCAGGCACAAGTCCGACAACACTCACTAGTCCGGCTTAGTTCGGGTAATATCCGTCAGCAACAACCGAATACTCCGTTAGCTACCACAGATTATTACTCCGTATTCTGATCAAAAGTTTGCAACAAACTTCTTATCCCGACAGGAACTAATTCCACAGTTCGTACACAGTCCGTCTAAATCACAATTGCACAATCTTTGTTCAAATATCCGCTCTGAATATTCTTCACAACAGTCAAGTAAAGTCCGCTCTAATAACCACAGATATGTGTTATCCGCTCGGTGGTCAGCAGGCAAGTGACCCGCTTCCCAAAAACTTTCCACTAAGTCCGCACTGTACACACAAAGATGCTGACAGCATCACTTCTTAGAATCCCCGAGTGGTGGGGGGGGGGGGGGTGTGCTCTATTATCAGTATACGTCTTTTCGTTTCATGCAATTGTCTCTGCCTGTGTTTTGCGGGAGGCGGACCCGTCGCCTAGGAAACGCTGTACATCAAAGGCTGGCCTTTCGCGCCAACAGTCAAGGCGGTGGTTTGACATACACACCGTTCTGATTTCCATAAGTCCGACTACGGCTCCTGGATTTCACTATCCAATCATATCACGAGTTGATCTGGCGTACATTCAGAGTTACAGCACTTTTCATGTGCTTCCAATCACTATTGTTTTTACGCGGGAAAGTTTTGTGACGGTGTCGATCACGGTTTCTGGGTTTACTTGCGTTAAATGCAGTCCGTGTGAACTCTTCACATTAATTCCATTCCTTATCTTCGTGATTTAACACACAGTAAATAGTTAATCGAATTGCGTCAGCAGACGATTCAGTTCATTAAATGTAGAAGTATGAATACTAGGCTCACAGGAGTCTCATCAGTCCGTTCATTATCATCAGTTCCTCAGGTCGAGGAACGCGGTTATTGCTGTGAGGGGGTGAGAGTGGTGATCTGGGTCGGCCCTACCGAGGCGCGTTGATAGTGGTTATACAATGAAAGTGTTTGACAGATCGCGCGTTGGTGTGGAAAGGTGGGTTCAGAGACGAAATCCGCTGTATCGCGTTCCCCTGTATGTTACGTAGGGGGAGTAGAGGCCCGATCCCGGCGCTTGCTCCGATAACGACTCTCCTTTAACCTCGTCAGCGACAAAGTGATCTTATAGACTAGGTACAAAATCCCAAAATAACACTTTAGGGGGGATGGAATGTTACTGCCTGTCACCCATGCTGGGGTCAAAGTAGGGTCCTTACTGGTCAATATTAGCCCGGATGACATCCAAATTTTTAATTTTTTCATAAAATTCTAACAATTTTTTATACGGACGAAGCCGCGGTTATTTTTCTCGTTTTGAAATTCAAATAAAAGACTGTTGAATCGTGAATAATGAAGCTAGAGTTATCATTTTGGTGTCAAAATGTCTGGAATTACATGACAAATCAAGAAAAATACCATCTACAGCAGTTCATGGTGTAAGTTTTGTATTATAGCATGAAAACACATAATAATAAGTCCGAAATTGCCTTCGATTTCACAATCTGAGACCTGCGAAAATGGGTGTTCCAGCTCACAAATCTATTTTATCTTTACGAAAACTTCACTAAAATTACCACAGATTATATCCCATACTGCCAACATAAACCATTCAAAGGTTTTAACCAAGTTTACAGCTAGAAATCAAATGAACCCAACACTACCCCCTAGTGAACTCCGTGATCGCATGATATTCTCGAATTTGACAAAACTAGTTATACTCTCACATATTACTATGCTAGAATGATTATTTTGATGTCAAATGATACGAATCATCATTTCAAACATACAATACAATAATCAGTTAGAGATGTGAAATTTCTGCTCATTAAATTATAAGAAATGTCCACCAAAAATTTGACCATAACCTTTTACTGGTTAATGATTAATCTTACCAATAACTATGCAGGAGTAATTATTTTGATATCAAATGATAGGAATCATTATTTCAAACCAAAAGTTTAAAATCCAAGTCCAGATGTGTTTTTAGGAAGAGCAGAGCTCTTCCTCTATGATGTTGTTTTTTTTGGATTTTTGAAATTTTTCTTTTGTTTACATTCTTGAAAGTGCCACTTGGAACCACAACAGGCCATTCAACTGTGGCTAATTGGGAGGGCCCGGGGCCCGTTGGGAGGAAAATTACGCCCGTGTACCTAATCATGGTTAATGTAATAAGTTATTAGCGATAATAATCCCAGGAGATGTGTGTTCCGACCGTCTTTTTTTGTATGTCACCGTTTCATACCCATCACCACTCCCGTTTTGATCTTCACTGAAACAGTGCTTTCTTGCAATCATATGCACTCAAAGTTTTGGATATACATTCCGCACAATATATAGATACAGTATGCTATTGCAAAAATGAAAAACAAGTTGATACGGCAACATAATAATTATGTGTTAGTGGTGGTATTCCATATTGCAGTAGGCAAATTCAATCAGGCTGTGGCCCCTGAGCCAGTCAGCCAGCCAGCCAGATAGTCATTGAATTGTCCAATCGCGAAGCTGTCTTGGCGGACACACCCACATGTTTATGAAATGCACGTGGATATAATGAGATGCAAATTATCACGTGAGCAAGTCCCGCCAATTAGCGTACTGCCCAACAAATTTGCTGCAGGGTCAAGGTCAAAATGCCAGCCGCCAAGTGATTGTCGAACTGAGTGCGGTATTTGTGGAAATACTTGTTACGACCCAAATAAATGTTTTTTTCTATGACTCTTTCCTACTTCACTGGTAATACTTCATAAAAATATCACCACCGAAAGCTTGTTTATGGGGAAATCTAATCAGAATTGCCACTGAAGTGAAGCGAGATTTAAACGAGATTTGACTGAAAGGAACAGTCGGAAACAAAGTTAACAAACAAACAAAACTTGGCAGATTTGCCGAGCTTTTACACGGGAAAAAACTTAGTTTCCTCCTGAAGTAAGCAGTTATGGATACTAGATCTAGCACTTTTATCATGTTTATGATAGTTTTATATTGCGAAGAGAATTGTCAGTGCTGATTTTGATAGATCTAGCAGTCACACGACCGGCGATTTGGGGTAGGCTACTTCAGTATTTTGCAGCTGACACTGACACATGTACGCTGATCTTCAAACCAACATTTGGGCAAGGAAAAACATGATCGCATTGATGAAAAAAGCGTTCATCCATGTCATGATTTATTGGAAATGCAGACAAGTTACTGAAATATGTCTCTGCAGTAAAACACTGAACAAAAATCCATAAAAAATTTTAAATCTAAGACTAAAGCTCAAAAAACATTGTGCCTCCTAGCTCCTAAATCAGAAAAACATAATTCAGAACCTTGAAAATCTTACAAATCTTAATAGTCGGGTGATTTTTAAACGTGTTCAACAAGGTAAAGTTTCTGACTTGTAGAGATTTCATGGCTGTAACGGATCGAATAAGTAACATTAGTTTTATTGATTAAGTCTTATTGGCCACAATAAAAATAATTATGACAAGAAACATTTATTATTGGGCTCAACAATGTAAAGGTTCTGTGGCCCAGGCGAGTCGACAGGTACCCAAATTCGGGGCGGGTCATAGAATTACCTGGATCGGAATTTCGTTACCCGTATTTGAGAACAAATAAACCGCCTCTGTGGCCGAGTGGATGGGACCGGTGGCTCTTGAAGCAACGAAGCTCAGAGGTGGTAGGTGACGCGGGTTCGATCCCCGTCACCGGCACAAAGTAGGTGGAGTTTTCATCCTGGCAATGCAAAGGTTTCTCCATTCGAATGTGCTTTCCAAATTCTAAATTGTCACCCGACGGGGGATGGGGAAGACAGGCAGAATTGCCTATCATCATGGACCGTCGTTAAATAAATCTGATTATTATTATTATTTTATTATAACCGAATAGGTTATCATTAGTTTTACTAGTTGAGTCTATTATTGACTACAATAAAAATAGTTACATGACAAGAAAATAGTTACATGACAAATTTATTGGCCCAACAAGGTATAGATTCTGCCCAGTAGAGTTACACTATGGCCACAACATATATGTACCAAATCAAATACAGTATTCAAGGGTTTTTAAATACCGGTAGTTCTGTTTAAACATTTTCGAAGCTCTTCCTTTGAGGCCAGTGGACCTTGTTTTTCATGAATACTACAAAAACACACCGAAATTTGACCACAACAATCTATTTAATGTGTCGGCATCTTAGAAAGTTGATCGTTTGTGGTTTATTCGCTGCTAATGTTGTCAAGTGATCTGCTAGTGGTACTTAGTCGACATGGTCACCAGTAGCTTAATTCATCACAATTTTAACATATTTGAATCCATAATATTCGCCAACTAAATATAGAGGGGAAATTAATTACCGGTACCATTTCGATGAGGTACATTGTATAATTGGTACATATGGGTGGAGATTCATGCCACCACAAAATGTGAGTTTGTGGTCCATAATCGTACCACAAATAAGGGTTCATATAACTTCATAAGATCACTTGTCATTTGACTAAAATGTTGCAACATTCAGTTTTACTTCCTATGTTGGATCTTTTCCCCTTCTTGACTCCTTGATCATGAGATCATACAAAACCCGTTCTAATTGATACGACCTAAAATGCAGAGTTTGTTTCATAGCAAATTACTGTTTATACATGTATGAACTTGTATGTAGTTTATGACAATAAAACAACCCATGTTTTATCTTCTGCAAATAATATTAGCAACATGTTCTTCTAAGATTCGGATCAACAAAATATTTATCTTCCAGCCTCTTTAATTGTACATGTCATGACATGTACATATTCAAGGGGTATGGCCAGCATAAACATAGACATGGGAAAGCTCAACACAAATTAATTTGACAATGAAATGTCACCCATATCATTCTCATTTCCTCATTTTCTCTCAAACAGTAGTCCGTGCCCAAGGTCGTATCATTGTTGCTCAAGTCGGGATTGTTTGATCAGTCTGTACAGACATAACCTTCAGTATAAGACATTGCATTCTTTGGCGAACATGTTCCTGTGCAATGGTCCTTCTAACATTTGAATCGGATGGCTTTTGGTGCTGACATCTGATCTGTATGGTGAATCGAGATGCTCTCAGCAACCACACTCGAGCCATGATCATTTGGGCTTGAAGCTACGACAGCCTTCTGTAGCGAGGTTCTCCAGATGCATGCCTAATAGCTGACTCATGCAACGTGGTGTTTGAGAGCTTCCTTTTTTTTGGATTTATGTCTGTTTAGAAATATTCTTCGTGTTTTTTTTGAGAAATTTCTTGGAGAAATATAAAACACATTCACAGCCATCGATAAGTTCTTCTCTGTTGGAGAATGATTTACCAATCTTTTTCCTGACATCACACATGTTTTGATCAGCCATTGTCGACTGAAATGGCCGTGTCTTTCCTTCGGCAACGAAATCACTGCATACGACCATGCCAAGTGAGATGCCCATGGCTGTGGTGTCGATGTACATGTACCTTGTACATTGTTTGTTTTCAGGGCAGGATAGAACTCTCGCACATGCCAACACAGCAACTTAGATGCTGGTGACCTGAGGATGAAGCAGCTATTTGCTTTTGATGCTGCATGACTGGCAGCTTCCTCCTGTTTGATGCTCAACTGATCGAACCAGTAGTCCGAATGGTGCTGTGCCCAACAACGAGGTTGTAGTACTCTTTACTATTATATGTGTTAGTGTGGCGATTTTGCCCTAAGCACGCGGCAGGTGATTGTAAACATACATGCCATTTATGTGGCCTTTTCGTTCTTGGCCTTGTTTTGACACGCTCCGTTCGAGCGGGCGTTGCCACGGCAACGCATTGTACTATAACAATGGTTTGATTACGCTTCGCGTGCAGCCTCTAGTTTCTGGTGTATTATATATACACTGGAAGCGACTCGGTCGAGGAGATTGTCCAAGATCGAGTGACAGGATGCACTCGGAGCTCGCCATGAGCTTTGAGTTCCCTGTTCGGGAGTAGTGGGCTCCTAGAGCCCTGGGGACGATTTCCATGGGGAGGCCCGGGCTGGGAGAGACAAGTTGCTGACTCGGGGGCGCAAGCCCTGTGGATCGCCAGTTCTCTCCCTTCCCGGGACGGTGTGACATAGGCTCTGGCCAGCATGTCGGACTGTACGGGGTTCCGTCCCCGAGGCAGACCGCGGCTCGCCAGGCCCCTCCAGCTAACACCGTGGTGATGAACCAGTTTCTGAACGGTGTCCGTAGGCCTGGGAGTGTCGGGTGGGCTGTTACCTGGTTACCGTTAATGCTAGAGTGGTTACCGTGTCCGCAGTGACCTCCGGTGAGCGGCGCCGCCGCAAGGATCCGGAATAGCGGATGCACGTCCGCAAGGACTCGCGGTGAGAGGACTATCCTCGAGGATCCCGAAGAGCGGACGATAGTCAATAACTTTACATTAGAATTTCAACAAGTGTACAAGACTACATACTCAGTCTGCTGTAATTCAAAGCGGAAGTGAGACAGACTTGTCTAGTTACTCACGTCACACAAATTTCTTCGACCGTGTTGGATATTTTTGATTTTCCCTGGATCGTGACTTGAAAGCTTCCTCGTTTGGCACGCTTTGCATGCTCCGAGTTCTTGATGTATACAACGGATTAAGGATCCATGACATAGTTGAGTCTTTTGTGAGTGAGCATGTAGGCATGTAGGCACCAGTTGAAAGATGTACTGAGCCTGAACTCCAAGTGTCTTGGGAGCATTCTTGACAAAGTGCAGTATTTCCATACCATTGATGAGGACTGCCGACTGTGGAACATCTTCAACTGGTTCATGGTAATCTTCGAGGATGTGTAACAGAGGCACCTTGGTTGTTTAAGCAGGAACACCATCTGTGTTGGCCAGTGTCCATAGCAGTGACCATAATGGGACTGCATCTTTCATGTTCAGTTGACAATTCCGAGCAATAACTAGCATTTTTGCAAATATACTCCGATCAACTTGTATAACCACATACCGGGGTTTCCCGTAATATGGCCCACCCGATTTATGGCCCATGGGTCATCTATCGGGAAAAAAATCTCAACAGATGGCCCATGGGCGATAATTCGGATTCATTTTTAAAAAAAATTTGGTGATGTGATTTTTGCTATAACGTATTTTCGACGAAAATTTGAACGATTTATTGAACATGGATATTTTCCATCAAACATGTGTTAAGTTTTTACATCATGAAACTGTCACAGGGGCGTCAAAATCACAACGGGGTGACCGCTACGCTTATTGGTTTGAAATAGGGGCGTATTGGCGCCAAAATCTCAATTAAATGTGAGGAATAATTTGCCCCGCAGAAAGTTTCAAGTAAAAACAGTGTACTTACTTTAGGCCTAAACTATGTGTACATGAATTACTTGTACTATAATATTCCGTGTGAAATATGTAACTGTGATAATTAGAGCTTAATGGTATACCGAGGTGTGTATATTTTCATAATACAGGCACCGATGAGCAATTTATATCTATCGGTGAGATTTCTTTTTCTATTGCCTGATGTTTCTCTGGTATAGACATGCTTTTCAAAACTAAACATAGATCTATATCCGTCATATAGATGTCTATTCAGTATTTTGGCGATGTATTGGTGGAAAACGGTTTTTCCGAAAGATCGCCCATGGGCAATAATTCGGATTTATTTGGTGAGATGCTGTTTTCCGAAAGGTCGCCCAGGGCCATATTACGGAATACCCCGGTATGTTGCAACCACCTTTGTTGTCTTTGTTTGCACGATGATGCTGAATGTCTTCAAATATAATTTTGGCAGTGTGGCAAACAAGTTGACTTCGTTCAACGAAATAAGATTCACCATGAAACTTCATTTGTAAATAAAACTCCTGCAGCATTGTGCAGATCATGTAATATGTGTCATTGACTGTGATTCAAGATACTGTGTTGACGCGGGTCTTATGTTCATCTCCGAGTACTCAATGGGTAGACCCAGCCTACAATGATACCCAACACTTTGTGTATATCTCCTTCATCCTTCTGATTGCGTGTTTCTGTGTATTTCTTATATGAACGCCTGTCATTTTTTCTCGCAAATCTGCAGAATCATTGTTCTGTCATGGGTTGTGATTATCCAACGTTGTGCAGCACCACGGTTGAGACTGATGCCAACTTACGCCCTGATTAATTAGAGTCCAGGATATTGTATGTTCGATGGTTTGGTAACAACTGCTTGTGTGAAAACAGTTTCCTAACATCGACGAACATAGAATCCCCCTTTGTGCAGTATGCATGTTACTCTGTGGTGTGACTCGGACAGAATACCATTGGTCACTCTGGTGATTCTGGCAAACTACTGCTGGTACACTTGGTGATTGATTCTCCCAAGTATCAATGGTATATCCCTTAACCACATAAACATTTATTAAACCACAAATGGTGAAATTTCTAAGATGCCTACATTTTGTATACAACCAGTAAATCATTATGGTCCAATTTTGGGATTTTTTCTCTTGTTTTGATGGGAAAAAGTATACATCTCGACCTGATTATTGTATGATATGTTTAAAACGATGATTCGTATCATTTGACTTCAAAATAATTATTCTAGCAGAGTTATATGTGAGAGTATAACTAGCTTTGTCAAATTTGAGAATATCATGCGATCACGGAGTTCACTAGGGGGTATTGTTAGGTTCATTTGATTACTAGCAGTAAACTTGGTTAAGACCTTTGAATGGTTTATGTTGGCAGTATGGTATATAATCTGGGGGTAATTTTAGTGAAGTTTTCGTAAAGATAAAATAGATTTGTGAGCTGGAACACCCATTTTCGCAGGTCTCAGATTGTGAAATCGAAGGCAATATCGGACTTATTATTATGTGTTTTCATGCTATAATACAAAACTTACACCATGAACTGCTGTAGATGGTATTTTGCTTGATTCGCCATGTAATTCCAGACATTTTGACACCAAAATGATAACACTAGCTTCATTATTCACAATTCAACAGTCTTTTATGTGAATTTCAAAACGAGAAAAATATCGTCCGGATATAAACTTGTTACAATTTTATCAAAAAATTAAAATTTTGAATGTCATCCGGGCTAATATTGACCAGTAAGGACACTACTTTGACCCCAGCATGGGTGACAGGCAGTAACATTCCATCCTTCCTATCGTCATTTCTAAGGCCCTTTATATAAACCTATATGAGATGACCCGAAATTAAGACAGAAATAACCAACACAAATACAGTTTGGGATATTTCATGTAGGGCTTTATTGCTACAGGCTAATCTACAAATGTCCCCAAAACTACACATAGCGCATACCAAATTGACATGGATAAAATACAGTAAGGCGTATATAAAATTATGACATAAAATACATACAATTTGACATGTACAAAATGTAAATACAATGGATATACCGACCGTTAGTTTGAAATAGACAAAACACTTGATAAAACTAGACGCTTCCGGTCGCCTACGACCGCTTGGTTGTATCCCCCGTAGCCCTATCATCTCTGTTGCCCCAAATATATCACTGTGGCTAGTGTGAAAAACTAGAGCAAGGGCTAAAAAAGATTAAAAAGGTCGAATTCAAAATCACCACTGAAATCTCTTTATATGAATTTCCATTTCGACATGTTTGATAAAATAACGAAAATACAGATAGATCAATCTTTTCACCTATTTATATTTCAACTCAGAATATTTTACTTACTTGGTTCCAAGTTGAAATTCAAATTAAAAGTTGACCAAAACTGCATTTCAAGATGAAGAAATTGGAGCCAGATCGAACTTCTCACCATAAGTTATATTTCGACTCATAATACATGTATGTGCCAAACATGGTTTCAAGTTGAAATTCAAAGTAAAAGTTAACCAAAACTGCATTTCAAGATGACAAAATTTGAGCCAGATCGAACTTTTCGTCATAAGTTATATTTTAACTCATAATACCTGCCCAACTTGGTTTCAAGTTGAAATTCAAACTAAAAGTTGACCAAAACTGCATTTCAAGATGACGAAATTGGAGCCAGATCAAACTTTTCGCCATGAGTTATATTTCAACTCATAATATGTGCCAAACTTGGTATTAAGTTGAAATTCAATGTAAAAGTTGACTAAAACTGCATTTTAAGATGACGAAATTGGAGCCAGATAGAACTTTTCGCCATAAGTTATATTTTAACTCATAGTATGAGCCAAACTTGGTTTCGTGTTGAAATTCGAGCTAAAAATTTACCAAAACTGCATTTCAAGATGAAGAAATTGGAGCCAGATCGAATTTTCATCAAAGTTATGTTTTAACTCATAATATGTGCCAAACATGCTTTCAAGTTGAAATTCAAAGTAAAAGTTGACCAAAACTGCCTTTCAAGATGAAGAAATTGGATCCAGATCGAATTTTTCACCATAAGTTATATTTTAACTCGTAATTTGTGCCAAACATGGTCTCAAGTTGAAATTCAAAGTAAAGTTGATCAATGTTTTCATAAAAAGCTATTGTGATCAATAATAGACTTAGCTAGCAAGAAATAATGTAAACTTATTTGGTCACAGCCATAAAATCTCTACTGGACAAAGCCTTCACCTTGTTGAGCCCAATAATAAATATTCCTTGTCTTAACTATTTTCATTATGGTCAATTTTACATGTTAAGTCTATTTGGTTACACCCAGAAATTTCTACCGGACAAAACCTTAACCTTGTTGAGTTTACCTTGTTGAGCCCAATAATAAATATTTCTTGTCTTAACTATTTCCATTGCGGTCAATAATAGACTTAACATATAGACATATAGACTTAACCAACTTATTCGGTTACACCCAGAAATTTCTACCGGACAAAACCTTAACCTTGTTGAGCTTAATAATATTTCTCATCTTAACTATTTTTATTGAGGTCAATAATAGACTTAACTAGCAAAAAAAATGTTAACTTATTTGGTTACAGACATAAAATGTCTACTGGACGGAATCTTTACCTTGTTGAGCCTGATAATAAATATTTCTTGTCTCAACTATTTTTATTGTGGTCAATAATAGACTAAACTAGTAAAAATAATGTCAACTTATTCAGTACACCCATGAAATCTGTACTGGACATACTTTCACCTTGTTGAGCTTAATAATAAATATTTCTCCTCTTAACTATTTTCATTGTGGTCAATAATAGACTTAACTATTTTTATTGTGGTCAATAATAGACTTAACTAGTGAAAATAATGTTAACTTATTCGGTTACACCAATGAAATTTGTACTGGACAAAACATTTACCTTGTTGAGGTTAATAATAAATATTTCTTGTCTTAACTATTTTTATTGTGGTCAATAATAGACTTAACTATTAAAAATAATATTAACTTATTCAGTTACACCCATAAAATCTGTACTGGACAAAACCTTTACCTTGTTGAGCTTAATAATAAACGTTTCTCGTGTTAACTATTTTTATTGTTGACAATAATAGACTTAACTAGTAAAACTAATGTTAACTTATTCAGTAATATTGTCCTGTTTCACTGAAAACATCAGTTCTCCATTCTGAACAAGAAACCAGTGTCATTACCTTCCATTGTACAGGCTATTGGAATGATCGTACATGTCAAAATGGATATTTCAAAATTCGGTAATAAGTTAGGCTGTTAACATATTATTTATATGATCATTCTAAAAAACGATTGGTTTCGTGTGACAGCCCTTCCTAACAACACTTCCAAATGTTATCAAGATTCGTCAAAAATTGCTATCAGTAGAGCGTTCACAAGCCATGTGTCTCAAACAGGCTGTTTTCAATGCAGAATGTGTCCCCAAACGACCAATTCAGTTGCCACGGCAACCAAAATCGATTGGTGTCGGGATCTTACCATAATATATGTGCCTGTGAAAAATAATGATGATCGGGTGAGAATTGCGGCCTGTAGCGCGTTCACAAGCCATGTGTCTCAAACAGGCTGTTTTCAATGCAAAATGTGTCCCCAAACGACCAATTCAGTTGCCACGGCAACCAAAATCGATTGGTGTCGGGATCTTACCATTATATATGTGCCTGCAAAAAATAATGGTGATCGGGTGAGAATTGCGGCCTGTAGCGCGTTCACAAGAACTTTGTTCGGGGGATACAATAACAATAGTTGACAGCAATATAACAATTGAGGGATACAGATAAAAGGGCACATAACCTGGGACTGAGGGTGCATGGGTGGGAATTTCAACATGTGACTGAGCGGCGATTGTGGTGAGAAGAGGACGCGAAGTTTGAATTTTTCCCATTTATAGTAGGTACATGCATGATGAATTCATACGCCATGAAATAGTTCCTAAGCCAGCTATGGAACACTCAAACGGTTTACCACACTCAACCAGTTGATTGATATTAAACCTATATGAGATGACCCGAAATTAAGACAGAAATAACCAACACAAATACAGTTTGGGATATTTCATGTAGGGCTTTATTGCTACAGGCTAATCTACAAATGTCCCCAATCCCACGTCTATATAGTAGTTTGTTGTATGTAGGAGGATACTAGTGAAACCTTTTGTTTGATATCGAGGTGGATGTACTTTTTGTATGCCTCGGACCTCCAGTCCCCGAGGATCTGGATCAATTCAGACGGAACACCGATGCTCAGGGCCCAAGTAGCTGCCCCGCGTCTGAAACTGTGTCCTGAGTACAACACAGGGTCATAATGAAGCTGTTTGACTATGGCTTGGAGACGACTACTGAAACGGGATGGGGAGAAAGGAACAAACCTTTGACCAATCTGGAGAGTGAACGGCGGTCCACTGGGGTCAGATTTGGATGTGATAACAAACGTTTGAGTAAGTGCTTTAACTGGACACAATAGCGAGTGGGGGATACTGACGAGCGGGACCTCTAAAACTCTGTCCCTGAACTGGATGGTTTTAGAATATCTAACATGAACCAAGATACCCCAAGGGTGCAAACTGAAATCTGACCTGCGAAGGTGTAAATTTGGATCGAATTGGAGTGGAAGTACATTGGCTTTGCGAAAAAAACCCGAAAAACATGGTCAGACAAATACTCCAA
The DNA here is from genome assembly GCA_949152475.1 of Terebella lapidaria. NCBI lineage: Eukaryota > Metazoa > Annelida > Polychaeta > Terebellida > Terebellidae > Terebella > Terebella lapidaria. The sequence goes on along the minus strand of OX424555.1, from coordinate 49,685,110 downwards.
AACACGTGATCCTGTGGTGTAGACAAGTCCAGTACAGAATGAATTTGACATAGAATTTTGGGGGTTATCGGTAGTTTAAACCTGCTAGGGGAACCCTTGTCTCGCTTTATTCCACGTAACAAAGAATGCAAGAACCAATTATCCTTTAATGGGTCAGGGAATGACGATTCGATATGCATAAGTCTAACCACCGACAAATACTTGGGGATAGAGACTGGGGAGAGACGTTCAATCAAATGAGCGACATACCGATTTAACTGGGGATTTGATATTGGCACCGGGGTGTAACCGAACCTCAAGCAAAATCGTAGATAGGAATTCCGGTAGGCACGACAGGCTTTCTTGGTACTCTCAGCGAAGGCCCTGGATCTGAAGTACGCCACTTGGAGATCAAGCTTCTGTTCCAAGTCTGTGATAAAAAATACAATGAACGGATTGACATATGGTACCAAAGTGGATATTCGCTAATAGCATATTTTACAAGGTATGAGCGTAGACGTAAAGCTTCCCCTAAGGAGTGTAATCGTGAAATTGCATCAGATAATTCGTTTAAAACTCCTGGGATACGGAATATCTCAAACTCGAAATCGTATTTCACCGACCACCAAAAAATTTCTCGGACTGCCTGCATAACAAGGGGGCAAGTTGATGAACCTTTGAACATCACTCATTTTGCAACCGAACTGTCTGTACCAAGGAGAACTCGACAACCTGCCCACCTGGGGGCCCAGCGCCTGACCGCGAACAAGAATGACAACGTTTCTTGATGATTGATATGGAGTTTACTAGCCGCAGGGTAGTCCAGATCCCAGTTAATATACCCCCAATCTCCAGAACACGCAAAACCGGCACCCTTTCTGCACGCGTCTGTATACACCACAAATTGATTTCTAGGCAATGGGACAATTTGTTTTCCATTGAAGTCTCTCAGACACGCTGACCACCAGGCCAGGTCCTTATAAAACCCTTCAGACAGCTTAGCTTTATGGTGAGGGAGTTTTAGCTTGCTCAAAATCCCAAAAATTCGCCTGAGGTAAATCTTACCTCCCCGGACCAATTGGGCTGCGTAGCTGAGTTTTCCTGCCAAACTCTCTAGCTCCCTTTTACTTGCGCGTTTGCGAGCTAATGCTTTGCTTATGAGTGATTGCAGCGAGGACACTTTCTCGGCCAATATTGCTTTTTCAACTAGGTCCTTGTTTGACAGAGCGGATTTGTAATTGGAACAATAAGCTTCTTGTGGATCAGCATCTTTGTCGACAATATAGAAACCATTTTCGATACCTGATAATAGGAAATCCCTGTCGGGGTCATTTTCCAAACACTGACGCCAACACTCCACAGCACTTGAAATACCCCCTAAGCTTGGCCGTTTTTTGGATGATAGCTAGACCCCGTGGTCATGCCCGTGGTAGCGTGTTGTATTTGGGGGTGTTGCTGTTTGCAGTTGTCCACGCTGCAAACGTGGGCGAACCTACAAGGATCAAAGTGGCATCGACCCGCATTATACAATCTACAGGGTTCGGCTGATTGACCCGATCGACCTTTGTTACGTGCATTAAACCTTGATTTTGCGTTTTCATGGTTTGGTCCAGACTTATTTAGAACTCTCAGGTAAAGCCGGTCCAGATGGGGATGATCAGCATCCCAACGACATTTGGTTTCCTGTTGGACAACCCTGAATGCTCGGTCATATTTGAGAATGGATGCCCACTCATAATGTTCACACAATTCACACACCCGTCGGACATATTCAAGATACTGAGATAATCGATTAGTATCAGTGGATTCGTTCAATAGAGTTTGCAGTATTTTACAATTCAACGCACACCATTGTGCCGGTTGGAGTTTTTCGAATTTAACTTTTGGCTTTGAACTTTTGAGAACGAGCTGAGCACCCGAAGGCAGAGAAGACAATATAGACTCCTCCCCGTGATCATGACCGAGACCTAACCCCCTGCTTACATAGTTCAACAGGTTAAACCTGTCGTCCGTAACTGAATCACTATTTACATGTACATTCGTCACAGTCTCTGGAATTCCAGCGTGTCTAGCGTCCGCGTCCCTGTGAGAGACTGAGGCTGTTGCTCATGGCTGGAGTCTGAAGGCCCGTCGAGTAGATCTGCGAGACGTCCGTGAGTCGTACCCCCGTCGACGACTGAGTTGTTGCGGTCCGCTGATCTCCCAGCACCCTGACCTGCGTCGTTGTCGCTTGTTGTGGCTGTGTGTCTGTTGTGTTCGAATTCGCAGACAGTGCCTCTGTGTTTTCTCGTTGTAACTGCAGAATTCCTGCCGTCAAAAGTTTACGTTGTCCCAACGACAAAGGCATAGAGTTAATATCAACGTCAGTCAGTAAGCACAACACCTGTTCACCAATAAGTTCCTCGGCCCGTAGAAATTTCTCGGTCTTGCGCGTGAGCCCCGTTTTCTTGGCCCAGGCCTCGAAATTGAAGTCCCCTCCTCTCAGTCCACTTTCTGAATCTGTAATTGTGCTGCTCTCCCCCATTTCTTCTGTATCTCGGGTTGCGTCAGGTCCCGACATGCTGCAACACAGTAAACTATTAGCTTGTATGCAAAACAATGCACTAATAAAACGTGTAAAAATTTCAACATGTGACTGAGCTGCGATTGTGGTGAGAAGAGGACGCGAAGTTTGAATTTTTCCCATTTATAGTAGGTACATGCATGATGAATTCATACGCCATGAAATAGTTCCTAAGCCAGCTATGGAACACTCAAACGGTTTACCACACTCAACCAGTTGATTGATATGAAAACGTGCCTAGACTATTACTCTCGGCAGGGCTGTTCGGCTGACACATGGGTGCAATTACATGATTATGAAATTTTTAGGTAGTGCGCCACAGTGCGCGAGACAACACACATGTATAATACGGTGATATATATACGACTGCATCATACCACATTATACGGCCAATATCATAACCATGCTCATTCCACGAAATCATGTCAAAATAAAGTATATGAAAAAGGTGCCTCACTGACATCGAATACATAAGAAATATGATGAATATATGGGTACATGTTATTATATTATTATAGAAATTATCGAAAAGACATGAAATCACAGTCCATTCAACATTCATAATTTCATCATCGATTTTATCAATCAGTGAATTCAGCCAGGGTTATCTGAACCGGGCTGGTCGGCGAATAGTTCGTCTAGGGCGGCTGTATGGAGCAGGCTGGGGCGTAGCCTCACTCATTGACGAGTCCGAACTGATCACGGGACGTGATCCGCGTTTCTTTGGCGGGTGCTGCGGGGCACTCGAGTTCGATTTGCGTGATTTTCTTTTCCTCCTACGGCGTCTCGCGTTCGACGAGGGTGGCGACACGGGTTGGCGTTTAGACTGTGATGACGGGACATCCGTATCCGTAGTCCGATCTGTCTCCGTAGACATCTCTTGTACTGTGACATCCCAGGGATGATACAGAGTACGGATATGCTCCAGTGAATCACCAGATGACTTATTTTTGGAGTCCGCATTACTCGGCGACTCGGGTGGCGACACTACATTATCACGGTAGTTCGGATGATGCAAATCACCTTCATACGACTTGATGACGTAAGATGGACGACACGGGTATTACGTAAGTTCAATACGAGGGTTATCCGATAGTCCACATCGGTAACACGTTCCAGAACTCTCCAGGGTCCAGTCCATGGTCGTGCAAATTTGTTACTTTGCGTGAGGGGTAGATAGTAGTATCTTACCAACTCTCCGGGTTGAAATTGGGGCCGATATTTTGCATGAGCGTCATATCCCAATTTTTGAAGGGTCGCGGCCTTCTGCAGATGGTCTTGTGCGAACCAGTGTGCAGTTCTGATGGCAGTTCGTAGGTATTCGACATACTCTGGTCCGCATGGAGATAACGGTTCCGGGTCACGTGTTGGGAATACCAGGTCTACTGGTAAATTACATTCATGTCCGTACACCATCATGTGTGGAGTACACCCGGTAGAGGAGTGGACTGAGGTGCGATACGCCATCAGCACATATGGTAGATGTAAGTCCCAATCATGCCCACGATCACTGACAAATGCGCTTAGCATATTCAGTAAAGTTCGATTAAACCGTTCAACCTGACCGTCACTTTGTGGTCGGTAGGGCGTAGTCCATATTTTCTTGGCACCTAGCAAGCGTACGACATTCCGAAACAGTGAGGATTCAAATTCAGTCCCTTGGTCACTGTGAATGGCTTTTGGCACTACATGGTACACAATCCATCTATTTACCAAGACGTCAGCTACATTCCTAGCTGTGTGGCGTCGGAGCGGAAATGCGTCCGTGTACTTAGAGAAATAGTCCGAAATCACAAGGATATACCTATTTCCACGTCCGGTGTTTTTGTGGGTATCCAAAATATCCAATGCGATTCTATCAAAGGGGGCTCCGGTCGGCAATTGAGTCAATGGCGACCGTTTTGGCGTTGGCTTCCCCTTCCGTGACGCGCACTGCGGACAATGAGCACACCAGCGTGCGACGTCCAACGATATACCCGGCCAATAAAATCGGCGACGGACTCTATCGACTGTTCGCTGTATTCCAAGGTGACCTACAACCTTGAGGTCGTGCAACTGATGTAAAACCACCGTCCGTAGAGCGGCGGGCAGCACTGTTTGCACTATAGTTCGTCCGGCTGGGTCCGGCTTGGCATTCCGTACCAGGACTCCATCTTGTAAAGCCAGTAGATTCCATCGCGAGAACAGGGTCTTAACCTCCTCTCCATGACGGGCGACTTCTTTTGAGGTCGGTTTCGTTCCGGCTGCTATCCATTGACGTACTAGCCCGACACTAGGGTCGGCCCGCTGTGCGGCGACAATGTCAGCAGTAGAATAGTCCGACAACCACTATTGGCCACTAATTTTAGTATCCAATGTACGCACACGTGCCGCTTGGCGTATGGAGAGCATTTGAGAAGAGACCGGTGATGTCATCGTATCACTGTTCAGGAGGTCTCTCTCAGGTGCAGCTGGAACAACTGTGATCCGCCTAACCGGAAGTTCGCCTGAACTCGTTTCCGGGTCTGTAGGAGGCACAATGAGGCGTCCGGGACAGTCCGTATGTTTACAACTATGACACCGTGAAAGTCCATCAGCATTTCCATGGAGCTTCCCGGGGCGGTGTTCAATGCGGAAGTCATATTGCTGTAACTTGGCTAACCACCGGGCTAGCATTCCGTCCGCATCATTATAGTTTTTTAACCATCGCAACGACCTATGGTCCGTCCGAAGTAAGAATTTTCGTCCCCACAAGTAATGTCTGTAGTGCTGGATCATTTCAACTACAGCCAACAGTTCACGGTACGTAGTGCAGTAATTCCGCTGCGTTCGTGACAGAGTCTTACTTGCAAAACCAATCGGTATCTCTTTTCCATTCACACGCTGTGAAAGCGCACCTCCGATAGCGTAACCGCTAGTGTCCGTATCAAGGATAAAGTAATCGTCCTCATCTCGGGAGGGATGAGCGAGCTTGGGGGCCTTGATCAGTGCGTCTTGTAGCCTCCTAAAGGCTTTCCGTTGGGGTGATCCCCAAGTGAAGAGACATTCACCCCTGGTGAGTGCGACAAGAGGTTCGGCGATTTCGGCGTAGTCCCTAATGAACCTTCGGTGATAGTTCGCGAACCCTAGAAAGGCCCTAACGTCCGTGGTTTCACATGGCACTGGCCATTCTCTGATAGCTTTGACCTTGTTCGGGTCAACCCTGATACCTTGTCCGCTCACAATAAATCCCAGGTATAGGATTTCTCTTTGGAATAGTTCGCACTTTTTGGGTTGCAGACGTAACCCAGCCGTTTGTATCCGATCCAGGACCGCTTCCAGGTTGGTAAGCGCCTGATCAAAAGTGCGTCCATATGCTATCACATCGTCCAGATAGCACATGCATAGTCCATAGATATCCGCGGAGAATTGTCTCCATGAGACGCTCAAAGGTTGCCGGCGCATTACTCAGTCCGAACGGCATAACCTTGAATTGGTACAAGCCTTTCCGAGTGGCAAAGGCGGTCTTTGGTCGGTCCGCTGGGTCCACCTCGACTTGCCAGTATCCGGAGGCAAGATCCAGAGCCGAAAAGTACGTCGCTCCAGCGAGCGCATCATGCGTGTCTTGTATGTTCGGTAGTGGGTACGAATCTTTCCGTGTTACGTCATTGAGCAGTCTGTAATCAACACAGAATCGTACCTGTCCATTCTTTTTCCGCACGAGCACCACTTGTGAGCTCCACGGTGAGTCCGATGGCTCAATACATCCGAGACGAAACATTTTGTCAACCTCTTCGTCAATGATGTGCTGTTGAGTCTGAGGGACACGTCGCTGTCGCTGGGAATCGGTGCATTCGCTCCAGTATCAATCCGATGCTGTACGACTTAGGTTCGTCCCAACTGTCCGTCCGGGCACATGAAGGTATCTTTATACCTGTACACTAGGTTAGCACACTGGCGTTGCTGTTCAGGAGCTAACCCAGCTCGATCTACCATTTCACGTAGATACGACGGTATATCACCATAACGATTAATGTTCGTCCGGGGAATGTCCGGTTCTTCTCCGGGTTTCGGCAATGCACCCACAATGCTATCCACGGGACTCGCAATAACAACAGGGTCCGAGCGGGTCAGAGTTATGCCCGTATCCGCGGGGTTCACGACTGTCACTTTTACACATTTCCTGTTCAATGTGGTTAGTGTTCTCCCCATTACTAAGTCTGTATCCTCGGGAAAGTTCACCATTGGCTGAATGAGGCGCGGGTGTTGCCACACTCTGACCTTCGAGGTCGGGACCAGTTCGACCACCGCTTCACTGCGTGGCGGCACAGTGACTGCACGATGTACAACCATACATACGACATTCGCTTCAAAGTCTTTGTGCGCGAACAGTATCTCCTTGTTAACTTGTACTGTTCCTTCACCATAGTTAACAATGGCGTTAGTTTGCCGGAAGAAATTCATGCCCAAAATCATTTCGTCATGAATTGTGGCCACACAAAATGTCACCAACATTTCTTTAGTTCCGACTTGAATCACAAGGTCCAAGAATCCGTCTATAGGGCTGGAGTCCCCGTTGACATCATGGATAGTCGCGGTTGTAGGACGCATAGTGCGTTGTTCGAGAGGCACACAATGGAGCAGATCTCGATGAAGCAATGAGATTTGTGCCCCTGAGTCCATTACTGCCTTGAAAGTTTGTTTACCGATGCGTACCGGCAATTTCCAACACTCATGGGCGGCCCGGCTGCTATTGATAACAATCGGTTCATCCGAATCGTCTGTCGGAACCTTCAACGGGAGTGTCAGCGTCGCTTGTTTAGTTTCGGGTCCGCACGGAAAGGCATAGAAACCTCCGTCGTCCGATATCCATTCTATCTCGGACATACTGTCTGTTTCAGTTCCGTTGGCGGTGCGTGACGACACCCTTTCGTGGCGTTTACTCCGCGGTGAGCGTTGTTGCAGTGGTTCCGACACCCCTTCGTGGAGCGAATCTTGGGCGGAAGACGACGAGGCGCATTTAGAGCACACCCCTTCGTGAGGCTTAGCCGCCGGTGGCGGTGGCGCCGGGTTGACCGGCAAGATGGTTATGGCCGCCGGTACGATTACCGTTTTGGAGCTGGGAGCTTTGCTCGTGTTAACGGAAGGTCCTTGCTCCGCAGTTCCTTCCTCCTCTAGTTTGACGGTTTGCTCTCAGGTACTTGACTGGCCTGGGGTGGCGGTACGTTGGTAGATTTGGCATTAGGCGTAGCCTTATTAGTTCGATCAGTGTTCCCTGTGACACCCGGTCTGGGTGCGAACGGCTTCATACCATTCCATACCAAAATATCCTTCAGTCGGAAACACCTTATCCACCGATGTCCAGGTTTCTTACAGAAGAAACAGATTTCAGTTCGACCCGCCAATGTAGGACGGTCCCCTCGGGCCTGAGCCGTGGCTCGCAACACAGAGTACAATGCGTCCTCGCCATACTGTCCGGCTTCGTCGCTGATAGCGCATTGGAATGCGTCCGCTACCCATTCGCGAGAACAGGCCGGCACTGAATGTTCGGCACAACCTTCAAGTCCGGTCGTGTCACTATCGGCTGGATCATAGTACGCGGCTATCTGTTCGGGAGTTAACTTTTCCCCGGTGTCAATCTGTCTGATAGCACACGCCATTTCTGAGTCCGTATCATTATCCTCTGCATAACCAACAGTTTCAGTCCGACGGGCACCGTGTTGTCGTTCTCGTTTCGTTCTTTGCTGTCGGCTTTCCGCTTTTAAAACAGCCGTGAGTGCTTCGCTATATGAGCCAAACGTCAGCACACATAGTCTATCCGCAATGTAGTCCGGCTGGCCGTTAATGAATTGTGAAATCACAGTTCTTTGCTGAGATTCCGGGGTCACATCGTCGAACACCTGTTCCGCAAGCGCTTGTAACCGCTCAAGGTAATGTTCTGCGGCCTCTTTCCGTTCCCGTTTCATAAACGGAAAGTCGTCGCGCTTTGCTTGACGGCGGGGTGTGGGCTCCCATCCCTCCAGTAGGCGACGTTGGAACTCTTCCAATGGGGTATCGACGGGAATGTGTAGAGCAAGTGCCTCAGCACGGCCTCGCAGCGTACTGCGGAAAGTCGTGGTCTTGTTCAAGTCCGTATACGTGAAGGCGGACGTAAACTGCTCGTAGCTGCGCAGGTACTGTACCAGGTTGCCTTCCTTGAAGGTGGCGCGCCACTGGGCGGTCTTACTGGTTGCTAGTGGTGGCGGTCCGGTCGTAGATTCCACTGTCGGTGAGATCGGAGTACCGATGTTCGATGCCGTAGAGTTCGAAGTACCGTTGTTGGATGTCGTAGTGATCGGAGTACCGATGTTCGCTGTCGTAGAGTTCGAAGTACCGTTGTTGGATATCGCAGTGATCGGAGCACCGATGTTGGATGTCGTAGAGGTCGGAGTACCGATGTTCGCTGGCAATCCATCAGGCACGGTCATAGCGGCTTCCGCTGGGGAAACGGCGGTCGTGACAGTGACTGGCGGTTCCGAGGTCGCGTTGTGAACCACTGGTGAATATCCGACACAACTTGACACAGGCACAGCCTGCGAAGCGAGCCCGTACGATGGAGTCACCTGCGGTACACCTTCCGAGTGAGGAGGGTACGGCGGCGACAGACCGTAAGATCCGGGGCTGTTAACACACACACTCGGGCATACTGCTATTCCGGGGTATTGATCTGCTATTCCGGGGTATTGATCTGCTACTCCGGGGTACTGATCTGCTATCCTAGGATACTGCGCTGCTATTCAGGGGTATGGCACAGGGCCACCGTGATGAGGTACCACTCCAGGGTACGGCGGTTTGTATCCGCCGGGAACAACATTGTGATATCCGTCAGGAAAAAACATTACGGTATCCGCCAGGAGCAACATGGTGATATCCATCAGGAACCACATTATGATATCCGCCAGGAGCAACTGATATCGCTTGATCCACGGGCTCGACAGGGAGCTCGGGTCCGACGATGGTCATCGGATGACGCTCGTCGCGTGTGCGAGCGTTCGTGTCCGATATCGGAACTCCGATGTCGTGTGATCGCCAAAGCGGTTTGTCCACTGGTCCACGGGGGTCGATCGCAGTGAAGTTCGATCGCGTATGGGTCCGGTCGGCAGCAGGCGCTGGAGTACTCTCTGTAGCGGGACGTCTCCGGTTCGGCTGGAATCCCTCAGGCAGGACTCCGGTCACGATCGGGTCGGTCGGCAATCTCGACTGAATTCACAGTTTACGCTCATGACGCGTCAAGGTGGCCGTCAAGGGTCGTGATGCTGGTTGATCACGGCTTGGTACGAACTCATTAGCACTGTCCGAATCGTCCAACCACCGACAGATTTGTGATCAGCTGGGCGGTTGCGTCACCATGGAAGTGTTAATGTTCACTGGTTGTACGCTCACCGGTTGTGACAACGTGTCAGTATCCGGTCACTGTCTTGTAGGTACAGAGTTCGCTCGTCTTCGGTCGTCAACTAGCGAGCGAGACGATCCGGCAGGTGTAGTACGGTACGACTTGGCATGGGCATCCAAGATCTCGCCCATCGTGTGACAGGGCGATGACGGATCTTCGTGTAAGAACAGTTCGTTCATGTATTCTTCATCAGCGAAGAGGTTCGGTCCGTAACCTTCTTCCGACAATGACGAACCAGTACGATCTCCGTATTCTGATATCTGATACAGTTCGTCAGGCGGTTGTACGTGTGACAGAGTTAACGTGTCACTCATCGCTACTGATCGGGGTCGCGACGGTCGCTGGCTTAGCGGGACCGGTTTGGCGGTCGCTCCGTCCGTCGTCCGCGACTCCTCACGGGAATTCGGCTGGCTATAGGTTTTCGCTCGTGTATCCGGCATTGACGTTAACAGTTTCTAAGCCGAGACTGGCTTTCGATATCCTGGTCACTGGCGCCAATGTTACAAAATCGGGATTCTTCAGGGTCCGATCAGCCCTTTCACTAGCGTATAGTGTTCGTAGCATTGTGCTTGAAATATCACAAACCAGTCCGAATTCGATTAATCCAAGTTTATTTGGATGATAAGTCCGATGGCACGATCACGGCCTCTTTCACACTTCCCGAAATAGTCCGAATAATAGTCTGACACTTGAAATGCTATATCACAGATATTTCCTATTAGCTAATGCACAATATCTTCAATATTCTAGAAGCACGTCTAATCTTCCAAAATCTCTCTACTCAACTACGAAAAGCGTGGGGGCTTTTTCCATGGGTGTCTGGTTTTTCCCGCGTCGTGGAACAGGAGTTCATGTGATTTGCTGAATGTGATGTAACGTCTGTGTGGGCGTGGTTAGGTGTCTGGAAATGTTGTGATTGGGTGTGTGTTCTGTGTGACGTCATTTGTGGAGTTGTTTACATGTCTTGGACGGTGTGCGTCGGTTCTCGTGAGTACGAAGTCATGTGATGAATCTGTGCCATGTATGTCGAGTGGAATAAAGTGTGAGGGAGGGTTTCGGGCCGCTAACAGTCATAAATATTCTACATTAGCATATAGTCAGAAGAGCAGAAGGTCACCATCTTTTGGTGACCTAAAGGGACGTCAACCGTGAAGGCTTAATCTATGCCTGACCTGACCTGAAATGTGTAAATTGGTCTTTACGAACAAAATACTTGTAGATAGACATTATATTTGTATTATGAATATATGTTGTATACAAAATTATATACAACACACCTAATGGTGACATTGACGTATGTACAGAAAGATGACCTTGATTGATAAATTTAAATGTCAAATCTCACCTGTGGTGCTTGTACCAGAAATGTCCGGTAACCTATCTTAGCCCTTGGGCTAATTTTTTAGTTTACTTCGGCAGCCAATGAAGTGTCCTCTTGGCCACAGTGGCACTATCACGACTACCTAGTTTAAGAATAGGTTTAGCAGCGCGATTTCGCACCCTGCACAAAGGGAGGATAGTGGCATCTGGAAGGCCATAATACAATGCATTCCCATAATCGAGGTGTGAGATCACAAGAGCATGTACCAGTTGTTTGTATATGCCCAACGATATGCATCTCCGAATACGACGTATGTGGTGCAGATTGAGAGATGCAACTCTACATTTTGCTGCAATCTGCTGCTTGAATGACAGCTAGTCGTCGAAATGGACTCCAAGATATTTATGGATTTAGCTCTAGGGACATAATCAGAACAAACTCAAAGAATATCCACTGCACACTTATCCAACAAACTCCTGGAACCCATCAACATGAATTCCGTTTTATTCGAGTTCATTTGTAGTCGGTTCATCGTCATCCATTCGTTAACAGACCACAAGCACTGTCCCATGTTGTGGAACATCCGGCCGGTATCCAGTTTAGAACTAGGATCACAACTGTCATACAATGTATGGTCATCAGCGTATCCCAGGATTAACACTTTGTAATTCTGAATATGAGTTTGTAGGGTAATGGCATACATAGAGTACAACTAGACGAGGCATTTCAGTGTTAGGACTAATTCGTAATATTTAAAACATGTTTGCCAGGGGTTCTACAACACACTGCTTCCTAGATATCAACGAAAATGAAAAATGTCGACTCAGCAAAAAAAAGTTCAGGTCAAGGTCAAAGTTCATCTGTATACCCCTTAGACATGTTTGTCTAGAGCTACGAGTCCGAAAATAACGTCTGTTTCGTTCTATGATGCACCGTTTCCGAGATATCGAAGAAAACAGAAAATGCCGAGTCGGCAAAACAATTCCGGGTCAAGATCAAAGTTCATCCATAATACCCTTTATACATGTTTGTCTTGTCCGAAAAAAAAACGTCCGTTTCGCACTACGACGCACCATTTCCGAGATATCGTAGAAAACGAAAAATGGCGACTCGGCTAAAAAAAATTCGGGTCAAGGTCAAAGTTCATCCATAATTCCCCACAGAGATGTTTGTCTAGAGCCACGAGTCCGAAAATAACGTCCGTTTCGCTCTACGACGCACTGTTTATGAGATATCGACGAAAACAAAAAATGCCGACTCGGCAAAAAAATTCAAGGTCAAGGTAGAAGTTCATCCATAATACCCCTTAGACATGTTTGTCTAGGGCGACGAGTCCGAAAATGACGTCCGTTTTGCTCTACGATCACCGTTTCCGAGATATCGAAGAAAACGAAAAATGCCGACTTGGCAAAAAAAATTCGGGTCAAGGTCAAAGTTTGTCTAGGGCGACGAGTCCGAAAATAACGTCCATTTCGCTCTACGACGTACCGTTTATGAGATATGCAGGGTACCTCAAGGAAGACTCAGAAAATATTATTTCGACCTCTAAGTCAAAGGTCGTTTGACGTATCGATCCCAAAACCAATAGGGTTCTTCCCTGGTGGTATATAAACCTCCACGCAAAGTTCTGCAACTATTGCCTGAATATTTTTCGAGTTATCGTCCGGAAAAAACCAAGTCTCAAAATGAGCCTTGATTTCATCCTCACGGACCTCAGAGCCGGATAAAAAAAAATAATACCCCTTAAAGATGTTTGTCTAGGGCGACGAGTCCGAAAATAAAAAAAAGTTTCTGAGATATGCAGGAAGGCTCAAGGATGAATCAGCAAAAAATTATTTTGACCTCTAGGTCAAAGGTCGTTTGACGGACCGATCCCAAAATCAATAGGGTTCTTCCCTGGTGGCATATGAACCTCCATGCAGAGTTCTGCAACTATTGCGTAAATATTTTTCGAGTTATCACCTGGAAACCAAGTCTCAAAATTAGCCCTGATTTCATCCTCACGGACCTCGGAGCCAGCTCAAAAAGAATAGGGTTCTTCCACATATCATTTCTGACTAGTGGTGAAAATTTGACAAGAATCCATCAAGGCAATCTAAAGTTATCGTCCGCAAACCAAAACGGCAGAAAAAGAAAAAAAAATTCTGCTAAAACCATAAAGGCATTTCTGCCGAAATGCCTTAACAAGGTTCCACAAATGCTGCCTTGTGGGACTGAACAAGGTATTAGTGCAGGTGACGACGACTCATCTCGTATAAGTATCTTGGTGGAATGTCCCCGAAGGTAAGTTTCAAACCAATGTAAAGCAGTGTCATTCACCCCAAATTTATTTTGCATGACTTTCAGCAAGACATCGTGATCAGCAACGGCAGTGATACGTTGATGTTCCATCGACCACAGGGCGTGAGGCGAGTTTTACCACAGATGTTTCCGTACTGCCCCTCCTATATGCCGATTGATATGATGGCAGTGGTGCATTATTATCGAGGTAGGAGAAAAACTGGTCCACACATGCTCGCTCAATTAGCTTAGCAACGAATGATTAATTACTCACAGGACGATAATTTTTTAACGATAACGTTAAATAAACTGGATGTTTATTGTCGACTCTGACATTATAGGCCTAGATCAATTAAAATGCGTGGCAATGTTCAGCCTTACTGCAGCTGTTTTACTGCAACCCACTCAGCTCGCCCGGTATCCACATTCCTGTGAGTATATCCCGGTCGCATTCCCGGTGGGTACCGATAACCCGGTCGCCAAAACGCGACGATTTGATTGGCCAAACTCCCCGGTCAACCAGAATTTTCGGTCGACCGGTGCCGGTCACTTATGACCCTCCTGGCCACCCATACCTTTGACATGTTTGTCTAGGGTTACGAGTTCAAAAATAATGTCTGTTTCGCTCTACGACGCACCGTTTCGAGATATCGACGAAAAATGCCGACTCGGCAAAAAAATTTCAGGTCAAGGTGAAGTTCATCCATAATACCCCTCAAAATAATGTCCGTTTCGCTCTACGATGCACCATTTCCGAGATATGCAGGAAACCTCAAAGATGACTGGGCGAAAACTCTTCCGTTCTCTAAGCCTAATGTCGTTTCACACATTGATCCCAATATCGATGGGGTTCTTTCCTTTTGGTATATGAACCTCCATGCAAAATTCTGCAGCCATTGCCTGAATAGTTTTTGAGTTATCGCGTGGAAACAAAGTCCAAAAATTAGGCCAAGGGCCAAAGATAGGTTACCGGACAATATACATTGTATGTTTAATGCTTTAGATGTTATCCAGGTCACTGGTTGAATTCAAGGTCCAGAAAATATTCAGCATATATAATATTAAGCATATATCATGTCCACAGTTGATTGCTAAGCTGTAAATTCAACTAGACGTCAAGGCCTAAAGGTGCCTTGGGGCATTTCGTGTGAGTTATATTCCTACCTAACATATACCTAAGAGACCGTGTCTAGAACCATGATGACTCTGTAACTGTCCGTGGTCAAAGTTTAAGTGACATACCCCGTTTCACTCTACGACTCACCGTTTCCGAGATTCGGCCAAACAGGAAGTGCAGAGTCGGCGAAAATAAATTCGACACCAGGGATCGTCTCGACCCAAGATACCCTCTAGACTAGTATGTCTAGTGCCAGGAGGCCGAAATTGAGCTCCGTTTCGCTCTACGACGCACCGTTTCCGAGATACGGCCGAACAGGAAGTGTCGAGTCGGCAAAAAAAAATTCGACACCAGGGGTTGTCTCGACCCAGGATACCCACTAGACTAGTTTGTCTAGTGCCAGAAGGCCGGAATTGAGCTCCGTTTCCCTGTATGATGCACCGTTTCCGAGATACGGCCAAACAGGAAGTGCCGAGTCGGCTAAAATAAATTCGACACCAGGGGTCGTCTCGACCCAAAATACCCCCTAGACTAGTTTGTCTAGTGCCAGAAGGCCGGAATCGAGCTCCGTTTCGCACACGACTCACCATTTCCGAGATACGGCCAAACAGGAAGTGCCGAGTCGGCTAAAATAAATTGGACACCAGGGGTCGTCTCGACCCAAAATACCCCCTAGACTAGTTTGTCTAGTGCCAGAAGGCCGGAATTGAGCTCCGTTTCACTCTACGACTCACCGTTTCTGAGATACGGCCAAACAGGAAGTGCCGAGTCGGCGAAAAAAAATTCGACACCAGGGGTCGTCTTGACCCAAGATACCCTCTAGACTACTTTGACTAGTGCCAGGAGGCCGGAATTGAGCTCTGTTTCCCTGTATGATGCACCGTTTCCGAGATACGGCCAAACAGGAAGTGCCGATTCGGCGAAAAAAAAAATCGACAACAAAAGTCGTGGCGACCCAAAATACCCATAGGCCTAGTTTGTCTAGTGCCAGGAGGCCGAATTGAGCTTCGTTTCGCTCTACGACGCAAAGTTTCCGAGATACAGTCAAACAGGAAGTGCCGAGTCGGCGAAAATATATTCGACACCAGGGGTCGTCTCGACCCAAAATACCCACTAGACTAGTTTGTCTAGTGCCAGAAAGCCGGAATTGAGCTCCGTTTCGCTCTACGACGCACCGTTTCCGAGATACGGCCAAACAGGAAGTGCCGAGTCGGCGAAAATCAATTCAACACCAGGGGTCGTCTCGATCAAAAATACCCACTAGGCTAGTTTGTCTAGTGCCAGAAGGCCGAAATTGAGCTTCGTTTCGCTCTACGACTCACCGTTTCCGAGATACGGCCAAACAGGAAGTGCCGAGTCGGCGAAAAAAAATTCGACACCACGGGTCGTCTCGACCCAAGATACCCTCTAGACTAGTATGTCTA
Organism: Terebella lapidaria; assembly: GCA_949152475.1. Classification (NCBI taxonomy): domain Eukaryota; kingdom Metazoa; phylum Annelida; class Polychaeta; order Terebellida; family Terebellidae; genus Terebella; species Terebella lapidaria. The sequence goes on along the minus strand of OX424555.1, from coordinate 49,669,036 downwards.
GTGCCAGAGGCCGCAATTGAGCTCCGTTTCGCTCTACGACGCACCGTTTCCGAGATACGGCCGAACAGGAAGTGTCGAGTCGGCAAAAAAAAAATTCGACACCAGGGGTCGTCTCGACCCAGGATACCCACTAGACTAGTTTGTCTAGTGCCAGAAGGCCGGAATTGAGCTCGGTTTCCCTGTATGACACACCGTTTCCGAGATACAGCCAAACAGGAAGTGCCGAGTCGGCTAAAATAAATTCGACACCAGGGGTCGTCTTGACCCAAAATACCCCCTAGGCTAGTTTGTCTAGTGCCAGAAGGCCGAAATTGAGCTCTGTTTTGCTCTACGACGCACCGTTTCCGAGATACGGCCAAACAGGAAGTGCCGAGTCGGCGAAAAAAAATTCGACACCAGGGGTCGTCTCGACCCAAGATACCCTCTAGACTAGTTTGTCTAGTGCCAGGAGGCCGAAATTGAGCTCCGTTTCGCTCTACGACGCACCGTTTCCGAGATACGGCCAAACAGGAAGTGCCGAGTCGGTGAAAAAAAATTCGACACCAGGGGTCGTCTCGACCCAAGATACCCTCTAGACTAGTTTGTCTAGTGCCAGGAGGCCGAAATTGAGCTCCGTTTCGCTCTACGACGCACCGTTTCCAAGATATGCATGAAAGCCTCAAGGATGAATCAGCAAAAATTCTTCCGAGCTCTGATCAAAGGTCGTTCGACGGATTGATCCCAAAATCAATAGGGTTCTTCCTTGGTGGTATATGAACTCCCATGCACAGAATACTTGCCATTGCATAAATACTTTTTGAGTTATCGCTCGGAAACCAAGTCTCAAAATCAACCTTGATTTCATCCTCACGGACCTCACGGACCCCGAAGCCGCCTTCAAAACAATAGGGGTCTTCCATGTAATATTTCTGACCAGTGGTGTAAATTTGGACAAGATCCGTTCAGGCGTTCCCGAGTTATTGATCGGAAACCAAAACGGCGGAAAGTAAAAAAAAAAGAAAGAAAAAAAGAAAAAAAAAACCAGACAAAACCATAAGGGCATTTCGGCAATAATCAGAGAGATATTAGCAATTTTGTCCTATTCAAGGTCATCAAAATATTTGGTATAGAACATTTCCTTCATGTCCATCATTGATTCCCACACTATGAAGTCGATAAGCAAGATATTAGCCATTTTGTCCTGTCACCTTGAAAATCAGGTCAAGGGAAACTTGAAAATGAGGTCTTTGGTCAAGTCGAGGTCACGAGAATATTCAGCATATATCAGTTGGAGTTTGACCACAATTGATTCCTAAGCTGTAAAGTTGATAATAAATGAGATATTAGCCATTTGTGATCCGACCTTGAAAATGACGTCAAAAAACAAGTTCAAAATGTTGAGAATATTCAGCATATATCATTTCCTGTTCGCAGTTGATTCCTAAGCTGTAAAGTCGATAATAAGCGAGATATTAGCCATTTTGTTCTCTGACCTTGAAAATGAGGTCAAAGGTCGAACTCAAAGTCACCAATATATTCAGCATATATCATTTCCTATATGTTCACTATGGATTCCTAAGCTGCAAAGTTGATAATAAAGTTGAAAATAAGGTCAAGGTCAAATTCAAGGTCATCAAAATATTCAGTGTATATGTATATTATTATCCATATGTCCACAATTGCTTCCCAAGCTATAAAGTCAATAGAGAAGCAAAATACTAGCCATTTTGTTATTTGAAATTGAAAATGAGGTCAAAGGTCGAATTCAAGGTCATGGCAATATTCAGCATATATCATTTTCTATATGTTCAAAATTGATTCCTAAGCTATAAAATCGATAATAAGGGAGATATCAGTCATTTTGTCCTGTGACCTTGAAAATTAGGTCAAAGGTGAAGTTCAAGGTCACGACAATGTTCAGGATATATCATTTTCTATATGTTCACAATAGATTGCTAAGCTGTAAAGTCGATAAAAAGCGAGATATTAGCCATTTCGTTCTCTGACCTCGAAAATGAGGTCAAAGGTCAAATTCAAGGTCATAGCAATGTTCAGCATATACCATTTCCTATATGTTCATAATTGATTCCTAAGCTGTAAAGTCGATAAAAAGCGAGATATTAGCCAATTTGTCCTGCGACCTTGAAAATGAGGTCAAAGGTCAAGTTCAAGCCAATGTTCAGAGTGTATCATTTTCTATATGTTCACAATTGATTGCTAAGCTGTAAAGTCGATAAAAAGCGAGATATTAGCCATTTTGTCCTGTGATCCTAGAAATGAGGTGAAAGGTCAAATTTGATGTCATGGCAATAATCTGCATATATCATTTCCTATATGTCCACAATTGATTTCTAAGCTGTGAAGTCAATAATAGCGAGATATTAGCCATTTTGTGCTCTGACCTTGACACTGAGGTCAGAGGTCATATTCAAGGTCACGGGAATATTCAGCGTATATCATTTCCTTTATGTCCACAATTCATCCCTAAGCTGTAAAATCGATAATAAGTGGGATATTAGCCATTTTGTTCTGTGACCTTGAAATGAGGTCAAAGGTCAAATTCAAGGTTGTTATGATATGTAATAACACATGATCCCTCACATACAATGTATTCATGTAATAAGAGTCGCTCCCTGTTTTGTTATGGTTAACAGCTCGAGCTAAAAGAATAAAGTTTGATGAGATCTTGGAAGTCGGTTCAAGTGACTTTATTCCACGCCTAAATCTTGTTACATGGTGGCAGCGGTTGGTCTTCTGATCAGTAAGAAGTCGTTCTACCATTCTGTGTGTTGAATACACATAATTCTGTCTGGAACCGCTACAAACTGGAACTTTTCACCGCTCGCGCTCTCGGCAACAGTCACAGTGCCAACACCAACACACATGTGTCATTCGTGTCAGTGTCAATCTGCTGTCAAGTGACAATTGAACAATGATAAGTAAAAAAAAACCAAAAAACATCTGTATTGCATCTAGTGACATTTGAACTAACTTTTGTATTTCGGTGACCTGAAACAAGTTAGTATAGGAGAAATTTCTGACAATTTTGCATTACCGTACTCCCTCGTCTTTTTGACTTGTGCAAATAAGACGGTCATCATGCCTGACCAACCTGCTGAGAATAATGATGTGAACAATGTTGTGGCACCTCCAGTTGCCCAACAACCTGTGTACGTCAGTCTACCGTCTTGTTCTCCACCCTCTCCACTGAACTTAGACACAAATGCTGCTGAAAAATGCTGCTGGAAGCTGTGGAAACAAATGTGGACAAATTATCTGATTGTATCTGGTCTGGACACCAAATCTGCACGCTACATCACTGCCTTGTTACTGCAAAGTCTAGGCCAAGATGCCCTGCGAGTCTACAATGGCATGCAGTTTGATAATGATGATGACAAGGAAAAACCTGATGTCATACTTCGAAAATTTGATCAGTACATTCTCGGAGAAACCAAGGAGTTCTTTGAACGTTTCAAGTTCAACCGTCATAACCAGCGGGATGATGAAAACTTTGACCAGTATCTGTCTGCTCTGAGGAATCTGGAAAAAAGTTGTGGATTTTGTGACTGTATGCGTGAAAGACTGATTATGGATCGTATCATACTTGGCATAAAGTGTGAAAAAGCCAGAGAACGTATGATCTCACAAACAAAACTTGACTTGCAGAAAGCTATCGATATCTGCAGAGCGATGGAAGCAGCAGATGAACAAATGAAACAGATGAATAGTAATGGTGAGGAAATTCACAAAGTCATTGGAAAGCGTTTCATGCCAAGAGATGACTCGAAACCTGGAAAAAGTCGTCACAAACAAGCATACCACTCTGGAAAAGACACATCTGATGTGAGGAGATGTCTATTTTGCTGCACTAATCACGTCATGCAGAAGGAAAAATGTCCTGCCTGGGGACAAGTATGCAGTGCCTGCAAGAAACGTAATCATGTTCCCAAGTCTGGACGATGCCCCAAGAACAAATGGAAGGCTGTACATGGTGTACTGGCAGATGATTCTTCTGATGACTCCTATGAAAGTGTCAGCTCAGTGACAACTGCTGGGATACACACGCTAAAATCTGCTGAAGATCAGCCTATCTACTGTAAAATGCTGATTGACAAACGACCTGTCACACTACAAATTGATTGTGGAGCTACAGTGAATGTTCTTCCATTCTACTATGTGAAAGACAAAATTATTCGCCCAGATTATGTCCAGTTGAAAATGTCGAACCAGGACACTATGAAAGCACTCGGAAAGTGTCGTGTCAAGACCATCAACCCTGCTACTGGACAGAAATGGAATGTCGACTACGTGATTGTGGATCAAAACCTGACTCCACTACTCAGCCGTCACGCTGCTGAAAAGATGAAGCTCATCACCATAAACTACAAGTCTTTCGAGTCAGTGTCAGCTGTGAACACTTCACTCCACACTCATAATCTGCTCAGCAAGTTCCCTGAAGTGTTCGATGGACAGCTAGGAGCTTTACCTGGTGGTCATGTCTCGCTCACGTTGACAGAAAACGCAACACCTGTTGTACGCCCACCTCGTACTCGTACTGAATCACTAAATCAAGCAGTGAAACAAGAACTCGACAGACTAGAAAGTACTGGTGTACTTGTGAAAGTGGACAAACCAACTGACTGGGTCAAACAGATGTCCGTGGTAAAAAAAGAAATCAGGCGCTATCAGGATCTGTCTCGATCCAAGACCACTTAATCTTGCTCTGAAGCGTGAGCACCTGAGATTACCAGTATTAGATGACATCTTGCCGAAGCTTGTGAACTCCAAGAAGTTTGCAACATGTGATCTACAGCAAGGATATCTTCACTGTGAGCTGGATGAGAAATCAAGTCTGCTCACAACCTTTGCTACTCCCTTTGGACGTTACCGCTGGAGTCGACTGCCGTTTGGACTCAAAATAAGCAGTGAAGTCTTTCAGAAACGTCTGCAACAAGCCCTTGAGAATCTGGACAATGTTCACTGTGTGGCTGACGACATCATCGTGCATGGCGCTGATGATGCGGACCTGTACACTAACTTATGCAAGCTCCTGGAACGCTGCAGAGAACATGGAATCAAACTAAACAAGGAAAAGTGTCAGTTCAATGTCAGTGAGCCCTTCCTAGGTCATCTGATCACTTCAAATGGACTGAAACCTGATCCATCTAAAGTACAAGCTGTACTTGATATGCCCAAGCCTACTGACAAGGAAGCAGTACAGCGTCTGCGTGGAACAGTTACTTACCTGTCAAGGTTTGTGCCCAACCTCACGGATGTATTCCGGCCAATAGGGATACTGGCACAACAAGATATCCAGTGGAACTGGAGCACTGTTCAAGATGACGCCTTCTCAGAACTGAAACGCCTGCTTGCTGAAGCTCCAACTTTGGCATACTTTGACCCAAACAAACAGCTGCACATACAGTGTGATGCAAGTAATATGGGTCTGGGAGCTGCCCTACTACAGGAAGGCAAGCCTATTGCCTATGCAAGTCGAGCATTGACTGATACCGAAACAAGGTATGCAATCATCGAAAAAGAAATGCTCGCTATCGTCTTTGCCCTAGAAAAGTGGCATCAGTTCACCTACGGACGGCCAGTTGTGGTCTACAGTGACCACAAGCCACGTGAGACGATCACTCAGAAGTCTTTAGATAAGGCACCAAAACGCCTACAAGCAATGCTACTACGTGCTCTAGCATATGACGTCACTGTGAAATACTTGGAAGGGAAGAAAATGTTTCTCGCTGATACGTTGAGCCGTGCCATTCAGCCAAACGCCAGTCTTTCGTCCTTCCAGAAATTTGAAGTCAATGCTGTGAATTACCTAAGTATAAAGGAGGACACCATAAACAAAATTCGGAGAGCTACGGAACTAGACCAGTCACTCAAAGTTCTCAAGTCAGTCATCCAACAAGGATGGCCAGAAGACAAGTCAAGTCTGCCATTGGAGGCCACACCCTACTTCCATGTCCGTGATGAACTTGCTGTTACTGATGGGCTGGTTTTCCGTGGTGAACGACTTGTTGTACCAGCATTCATGAGACAAGAGATGAAGAAAGATCTTCACCTGGGACACACTGGAATTGAAGGATGTCTCAGACGGGCACGAGATATCGTCTACTGGCCCAGGATGAATGCAGAGCTGAAGGAGTGAGTTCAAACCTGTGACATCTGTCAGGAATTTGAACGCTCACAAACCAAAGAGACATTGATGTCACACGAAGTGCCAGATCGCCCTTGGCAAAAGGTTGGTGTTGATCTGTTCGCCTATATAAAGAGAAGGACTATCTTGTGACTGTGGATTATAAATCAAACTTTTGGGAGAAGACCAGTACTTGGCTCTGCTGAACATTCGCAATACGCCAACTCAAGGTTTGGACAGAAGTCCTGCGCAATGACTGTTAGGACATAGGACTAAAACTATTGTGCCTACAACTGAAAGTTTGCTGAAGTCTCGATGCGTAGCAGACCACCAGGAGAAAGAACAACAGAGAATGCTCCGGAAACGACAGGCATACTACTATGACCGAAATGCTCGTGATCTACCTCCACTGAACACTGGAGATGTCGTGAGAATGAAACCATTCAAGCTGGGTGAAAGAGCATGGAAGAAAGCTAAAGTCACAGAAAGACTTGATGCCAGAACCTACGAAATAGAGGATGACGACGGTACAGTGTACAGACGGAACAGAGTACACTTGAGAGGTCCTCAAGCACGACCAATCCAGGAGAACCGTCTGCAAGAACCTGTGGAAGTAGAACCACAGCCAGAGGCACAAGTCGCAGAGCCACCTCAGCAAGCCCTAGCGCCACGGAAGTCCGGCAGGCTAGTGAAGGCGCCTGCAAAGTACAAGGAATTTGTGCTCTAAGAATGGACTTAATGTTTTACATGTTGTTTTAGTTTTCTTTTCTATATAATGATGGGGATATTATGATACGTAATAACACATGATTCCTCACATACAATGTATTCATGTAATAAGAGTCGCTCCCTGTTTTGTTACGGTTGACAGCTCGAGCTAAAAGAATAAAGTTTGCTGAGATCTTGGAAGTAGGTTCAAGTGACTTTATTCCACGCCTAAATCTTGTTACAAAGGTCATCAGAATATTCGGCATATATCATTTCCTAAATGTCCACAATTGATTCTTAAGCTGTAAAGTCAATAATAAGCGAGATTTTAGACATTTTGTGCTCTGACCTTGAAACCGAGGTCAGAGGTCAAATTCAAGGTCACGAGAATATTCAGCATATATCATTTCCTATATGTCCACAATTGATCCCTAAGCTGTCAAATCGATAATGAGTGAGATATTAGCCATTTTGTTCTGTGACCTTGAAAATGAGGTCAAAGGTCAAATTCAAGGTCATGACAATAATCAGCAAATATCATTTCCTATGTGTCCACAATTGATTCCTAGTCTTTAATCTCAATATTAGGTGAGATATTAGGCATAATGTGCTGTGACCTTGAAAATGGGGTCAAAGGTCAAATTCAAGGTCATCAGAATATTTGGGCTATATCATTTGGGCTATATCATGACTTTTGGTCCAGGTAAGTTGACCATTCGTCGTAAAACGTGGCATACTTCATGCCATTCTTGTGTGATGGTGGTGGGCAGTATACTATGCAGAGATTCAATGTCAAACCTATTTTGCTCACCGAACAATCAAGATGTTCGAATTGTGTAAAGCTGTCCCCCTTGCTCACTGCTTTACAAGTTGTGACACCGATTTTGAAAATCAAAGCGACCCCGCCTCCGCGTCCATAAGTACGTGGAGTTTGGATAATGTCGTATCCAGAGGGCACGAGATTGGCCAGTACTTGGTTATCAATGTCAGTCCCAAGCCAAGTTTCTGTTAGGGCCAGTATGTCTACATCGTTGGATATGGTGAAGTCAGCTATGGATAATGCTTTGTTCCTCACGGAACAACAGTTCAGGGTTACTATGGTAAGGGGGGTGTAGCCTCCCTCACCATAACTCACCGACTTGATGTGGCGCAGGTTTTGCCTGCAAGTGATTTCAGGGACAGTCAACTTGGGGATGTGTCTTGGTCGAATTAAAGTTGGGACAGCAAAAGTGTCACTCACAGTTTTAGTTGGTTGATCATAATCTTCAGCTTTGATCAATTCAACGAGATTGAAGAAATTTACACCTCTTTGCTTGTTAACACCGACGGCTTCGTGGAATGTCGTATTGTTCACAATGCAGGTTATTGGCCTAGAGACCCTTCTGCCTGCCTGTGTGCCTTGTCTTGTTCGTGACTTGGTTGTAGTCGCCTGTATATTTAATCCGTTAAGTGTTTTAGTCCATGGTCTGTTGATCACTGGCTGCAGAGGCCTTATGGCCAACAGAACTGATCTGCTGTAGGCAAATGTCATGGTTCATTGAACACGATTGATGTTATCTACACTCTTTTATCTCACAAATGCAGATCCAGGACACATGAAATCAGGTGACAATGTCAATGAGCTTGATCCATAGTACTTCCAAGACGCTTTTGGCAAGTTGTGCGGCTATGCAGCTCATATATCCAGCACAGTCAGGGTTTTTTGACGAGCAACTAATTCGTGGGAGCCGCTATCCTTCAAGCGCTGACCAATGTTTCATATCACAGAGGTATATGAGGGGAATCTTTTGAAACCAGAAACTCAAAACTGATCGGACAGTTTTGGAGAAAATGGCCGTCAAAGTCCAAAATTGAGCGTTTTTCGACAAAAACGGCCGCCATTTTGATCTAAAAACAAAAAAATACCTCCTTCTCAAAATATTTTTAGGCATTTTTGTGCAAAATTTCAGACAGATTTGATCGTTAACTTTAAAAATAAAAATGTTAACGCCGGACGGACGGACGCAACGCCATGCCAATAGGTTATCGGACCAAAGGTCCGGTAACCTAATAAGATCTATTTCGATCTACGACACACCATTACTGAGACAGGCATGAAAGCCTCAAGGATGAATCAGCAAAAATTCTTTCAAGCTATAGGTCAAAGTTTGTTCGACGGATTGATCCTAAAATCAATGGGGTTCTTCCCTGGTGGTATATGAACCTCTATGCAAAGAGCTGCAGCCATTGCATGAATACTTTTTGAGTTATCATCTGGGAACCAAGTCTCAAAATCAACCTAGATTTCATCCTAAGGACCTCGGATCTGGCTCAAAAAGAATACGGTTCTTCCACATTATCATTTCTGATCAGTGGTGAATATTTGGCAGAATAAATTGGTTATCTTCCGGGAACCAAAATGTCAGAAGAAAAAGAAAAAAATAGGAAAAACATAGAGCCGTAGGGCTCTGCGCTTACCGGACCCAAGATATGTTTCAGTTATATGTAAGCTGAAAGTGATGTCATGAAGTCATGAGAATAATTGCATATCATTCACGCCTAAAACTTGCTCTACGTAAGTCAATCGTGTTAGAGCCTAATATACAATGATATGAAACTAGAATGGAACTGACTAGTACTGTCAGAGATATTCTTTGCTTTTGTATCGGTTTCAGTTTATTGAGGTCAAAGGTCAAATTTAAACTCACAAGAATATTCGGCATATATAATTTCCTATATGTCCTCAATTGATGCCTAAGCTATAAAGTCAATAAAAATCAAGATATTAGAGATTTTGTGCTCTGACCTGGAAAACGAGGTCAAGTGTCAGGTTCAAGGTCATCGAAATATTCGGCATACATCATTTCCTGTATGTTCATAAATTCAATAATCAGCGAGATATCAGCAATTTTGTGCTGTGGCCTTGAAAATGAAGGGGCAAATGTCAAACTCAAGGTCATCAAAATATTCAGTGTATATCATTTTCTATATCATGTCCACAATTGATCCCCAAGCCATACAGTCAATAGAGGAGCAAGATATGAGCCAAAACACGGCCCATGGCATCGAGGGCAGAACAGTGAATTTTTCCAACCTGGCACTTCAATCTCCAAAATATGGTGAATATGTGACTATGTGAAACGATTCCTCGAGATTGGAAGTATATCATGGTATGGAATGAACTCAGGTGGTGTCTGATGACAAATAATGACATTAATACATGAAAAATGATGTTTTGTATGGTTGGTCCATAATATCGCCCATTATTGCCACTGTTTTTGACTGACAATTTAAACACCCTACCAAATGGCATAGAGCGTTGACCGACCTAGTTCTTTTGTTTAGGGGTCAGGTCATGTTGTTGTCAACGCTGTAGGGCTAACTTTTTGCGACACCGGGTGAGTAAAATAATTGTTCTGTCAAATATTGACCATATTACCTGAGAATGGGGATTTGATGCAGTGTCCGAGATACAAATGTACAAGCGCGTGCTCTCCAATAATTCATACGAGTCTGATTTGTTCAGAAATAGGCCCTGCCCCACGGGTTTTGCCCACAAATATGTAGTATCCAAACATTGATCACATTTTTTTCGATACTTATGACCATTGTACAACAAACCTGTTTGAACTGGAGGTTTCAAGTACTTCAAACTTCATTCGTGATCAATATAAAGGCGCAACATCAGCTAATTAGGGCTCTAATAATTTATTATTGTATCGCTTGTGGCGTGTCAACGCTCTAAAGACATGGTCTACACTCTAAGGCTGTCTGATCAAATTTACAAGTCTCGATTCGCCTGCAGTAATGTGTAGTCTTTTGGTGGAATATCCAAGACAGATTCATGGAAACTTAACATATAATGCTTCGGAAAATCGTTCGCATGCATCACAACAACCACAAGACATCCTCGATTATTGTCCATTCTTCCCGGAGAAGGTATATGGGACTTTGACCAGGCAGCCTTAGAGCGTAGACCATGTCTTTAGAGCGTTGACACGCCACAAGCGATACAATAATTAATTATTAGAGCCCTAAATAGATGGTGTTGCGCCTTTATATCGCTCACGAATGAAGTCTGAAATACTTGAAACCTCCAGTTCAAACAGTGTTGCTGTACATCGGTCATAAGTATCGAAAAAAATGTGATCACTGTTTGGAACCTACATATTTGTTGGCCACATCCGTGGGCCAGGGCCTATTTGTGAACAAATCAGACTCATATGGCTATTTGGAGAGCACGAGCTTGTTCATTGGTATCTCGGACGCTGCATCGAATCCCCATTCTAAGGTAATATGGTCAATATTTGACAGAAAAATTATTTTACTCACCCTATGTCGCAAAAAGTTAGCCTCACAGCGTTGACAACAACATGACCTGACCCCTAAACAAAAGAACTAGGTCGGTCAACGCTCTATGCCATTTGGTAGGGTGTAAATGCCTGCGAGTACACATGTCACACAAGTCTATTGCCGTCACGCTTGAGTGGTCATGGTTAAGTGGACATGACTGTTCTTGGCAGATTCAACACCACACATGCAATACTCGCTATATAACCAGACCTCCGTCACGCTTGAACAACACTGCCTAACAACATTAGATGGTTTCTCTTGGGAGAAACTAGACAGTTAAGTCAGAGATAAACTATAGCTATGCAAACCAGAAAGATGTCAAACAAATCAGGAGCAGGAATAGACAATCACAGTGTACTGGATGAAAAACTAGAGCCGATCAAAACAACATTAAATACAGTGACAGACGAAGTGAGAAAAGCGGTTACTAAAGCTGAGGAAGCCTTCAACATAGCAGAAGAAGCAAAATCTGAAGCTGCTATTGCTAGCATCGCTGCTAAAAACGTTCAAAGCAGTGTGACATTGGCACTCGACACAGCAACCAGTGCATCGACAGTGGCTACCAGGGCTTCTGACGAAACCGATATTCTGTCCGATAAAGTGAAGCAACTGGAAACTGACCTGCAACAATGCTTGAAACGGCAGGACGAAACCCACGAACAGTTACTCAACATGGAGTCATATAGTCGCAGAACCTGTCTGATATTTGAAGGTGTTCCAGAAATCTCTACAGAAAATCTGAGACAGGTGATGAGACAGACCATCAGTAAACTTGGGATGGACATGAAAGATGTTGAGCTCGTTGCTTGTCACCGTCTTCAGTCTACTGGAGTGAAGGCTGCTGCAAAAGGTCCCCGTCCAGTGATAGTCCGTTTTCTTCGCTATGAAGACAGTATGGAAGCTACGATCAAAAAGCCAACAAGGTCTCTGGATCAAAGAGCACTATCCAGTGGAAATAGAACGAAGACGTAAACTTCTATGGCCCTACCTACGAGCAGCATATGAAGGTGACCCCAAAAACCCTGATGGTAGTGTGTCTGCTTTTCTGAAGGTTGACAAACTCTATCTCAACAACCAAGTGTTCACTCATAACATGGTAGATAGCATACCTGAATACATCAGAGATCGTGTGTAAAACACTCCGTCCATGAAACAGTCTCCAGAAGCCACTGTCTTCTTCCACGAGAGTAGTCCTTTATCAAATTTCCATGCATGTGATATCAGCATCGGTGGGAGACAATACGTAAATGTTGAGCAGTATCTATCCTACCAGAAGGCACTTTTGTTTGACGACCAAGACGCTGCGAGTGATGTAGTTGGTATGGTAGATCCCGTAGCCATCAAACGCCGTGTCAAACGTCTGCCGCACTTTTGTGAGGAAAACTGGAGGTCTGAGGCCCCAGTGATTCTACGTGATGCTCTTGTGGCCAAGTTCACGCAGAATGAGCATCTGAAGCAAGCGTTGCTGGCTACTGGAGACACAACCTTGGGTGAAGCCTGCTCCAGCGACACACTGTTCGGAATAGGATTGTCTCTACACAACCCCAAGGTTCTAAGCATCTCTAAGTGGCGTGGTGAGAACCTGCAAGGACATACATTGATGGAGATCCGACAGAAGCTACGTGATGACTCCGAGGCCTGTGATACCTGTAACTGACTGGACTATTATGGACTAGAGTTTCACATATGAAAATTAAGTGATGTATATGTATATATGTATATCGTAACCATCCATGGTGTATTTCTCAATGTGTCCATGAGACCATTCATCATATTGTTATTCTCTGTGCACCATACAAAATTATGTGTATTGTACATAATAGTTGATGATATATGAAATATGGAGCATAAAAACACATTAATATCCATATAAATAATCAAGCTTTGGAGAAGTGCTTAGGTTATTAATATTCACCTGCGTATGTTGATATAACCATGTCAAACCCTTGTGTTCTTGTTTTTATTTGCATTACATTATATACGCTCCACCGACACCACTCATGCTACACTAAAGGCATGATAGTAGATAATGAACTATACCAACGTGTTGAGCATAATGTGCGCGTGCGCCACGTGTACATTCCTCCATATGGGAAAATGGTCAAAAACGACTGCTGGATCGACACATTAAACTTTCTCTACATTGACTATGGTTAGGAGAGTGACTCGAGCTCTGATGACACCTACCCTTGTCCCAACGACTATGTACATGATAGCAGGTGTAATGTGCTAAATATAGAAAGCACATACTGCGATTTGGATGATATGAATAAATCTGTGGAATCTTTTGAAAAGGCTAAATACCGAGCCATCCATCTCAATATCCATAGCTTACCCAACAAACACCATGAATTGTGCAACATGATTGAACATCTAAACGAAAATGGCTATGATCAAATGGTTAGTAAGATAACTAGCAATCAGTGCGATGTAATTATTGGGACTGATCAAAACTTCGATTTTCTAAAGGTAGACAATAACAAACATGTATCTGATTTGTATCTGAATGTATTTTTCCTGGCAGGTCTTCTGCCCACAGTTAAACGCCCTACTCGAATAACACATTCAAGCGCCACTGTCATTGATAATATATATGTGGCATGTGACGCATATATCAATATAGATTCTAGGATACTTACTTTAGATACATCAGATCATTTTCCATTATTTATTTGCATGGGGGAAACTACTAAAGGAAAAGCGAAATTACCCCTGGTCTTCTCACATAGGAATATGAAAAAAAACGAATGTTGATATGCTGTCTTCTGCTTTAAACAGCACTGATTGGCAAGAAGTAATGAAAAATGACAATATAAGTACATGTTATGAGTCCTTTATAACTAAATTCACTAGCTTACTGGATGAGTTAATACCAGTAAAAATCACTTCAATACCATATAAAAGTATTATCAAAGCGCCATGGATAACGCCAGGACTGATGAAAGCCTCAAAAAAGAAAACTACACTTTACAAAAAAAGTATTGGCAAGTCCAAAGACAGCGACATATTCATCAAGTACATCAATTACCGAAATAGTTACAATGATATCAAGCGGAAGGCCAAAAACAACTATTATGAGGTATTATTGAAAAAGTATCAAAACGATGTACGCAAGACTTGGAAAATCCTTAACAGTATAACGGGCAGAACCAAAGGTAAAACTACTAATGTCAACGATTTCCTTGTAGATGGGAATCGAGTCCATGATACCAAGGTTATCATTTGTCCAAAATTGAGCGTTTTTCGACAAAAACGGCCGCCATTTTGATCTAAAAACAAAAAAATACCTCCTTCTCAAAATATTTTTAGGCATTTTTGTGCAAAATTTCAGACAGATTTGATCGTTAACTTTAAAAATAAAAATGTTAACGCCGGACGGACGGACGCAACGCCATGCCAATAGGTTATCGGACCAAAGGTCCGGTAACCTAATAAGATCTATTTCGATCTACGACACACCATTACTGAGACAGGCATGAAAGCCTCAAGGATGAATCAGCAAAAATTCTTTCAAGCTATAGGTCAAAGTTTGTTCGACGGATTGATCCTAAAATCAATGGGGTTCTTCCCTGGTGGTATATGAACCTCTATGCAAAGAGCTCTAGCCATTGCATGAATACTTTTTGAGTTATCATCTGGGAACCAAGTCTCAAAATCAACCTAGATTTCATCCTAAGGACCTCGGATCTGGCTCAAAAAGAATACGGTTCTTCCACATTATCATTTCTGATCAGTGGTGAATATTTGGCAGAATAAATTGGTTATCTTCCGGGAACCAAAATGTCAGAAGAAAAAGAAAAAAATAGGAAAAACATAGAGCCGTAGGGCTCTGCGCTTACCGGACCCAAGATATGTTTCAGTTATATGTAAGCTGAAAGTGATGTCATGAAGTCATGAGAATAATTGCATATCATTCACGCCTAAAACTTGCTCTACGTAAGTCAATCGTGTTAGAGCCTAATATACAATGATATGAAACTAGAATGGAACTGACTAGTACTGTCAGAGATATTCTTTGCTTTTGTATCGGTTTCAGTTTATTGAGGTCAAAGGTCAAATTTAAACTCACAAGAATATTCGGCATATATAATTTCCTATATGTCCTCAATTGATGCCTAAGCTATAAAGTCAATAAAAATCAAGATATTAGAGATTTTGTGCTCTGACCTGGAAAACGAGGTCAAGTGTCAGGTTCAAGGTCATCAAAATATTCGGCATACATCATTTCCTGTATGTTCATAAATTCAATAATCAGCGAGATATCAGCAATTTTGTGCTGTGGCCTTGAAAATGAAGGGGCAAATGTCAAACTCAAGGTCATCAAAATATTCAGTGTATATCATTTTCTATATCATGTCCACAATTGATCCCCAAGCCATACAGTCAATAGAGGAGCAAGATATGAGCCAAAACACGGCCCATGGCATCGAGGGCAGAACAGTGAATTTTTCCAACCTGGCACTTCAATCTCCAAAATATGGTGAATATGTGACTATGTGAAACGATTCCTCGAGATTGGAAGTATATCATGGTATGGAATGAACTCAGGTGGTGTCTGATGACAAATAATGACATTAATACATGAAAAATGATGTTTTGTATGGTTGGTCCATAATATCGCCCATTATTGCCACTGTTTTTGACTGACAATTTAAACACCCTACCAAATGGCATAGAGCGTTGACCGACCTAGTTCTTTTGTTTAGGGGTCAGGTCATGTTGTTGTCAACGCTGTAGGGCTAACTTTTTGCGACACCGGGTGAGTAAAATAATTGTTCTGTCAAATATTGACCATATTACCTGAGAATGGGGATTTGATGCAGTGTCCGAGATACAAATGTACAAGCGCGTGCTCTCCAATAATTCATACGAGTCTGATTTGTTCAGAAATAGGCCCTGCCCCACGGGTTTTGCCCACAAATATGTAGTATCCAAACATTGATCACATTTTTTTCGATACTTATGACCATTGTACAACAAACCTGTTTGAACTGGAGGTTTCAAGTACTTCAAACTTCATTCGTGATCAATATAAAGGCGCAACATCAGCTAATTAGGGCTCTAATAATTTATTATTGTATCGCTTGTGGCGTGTCAACGCTCTAAAGACATGGTCTACGCTCTAAGGCTGTCTGATCAAATTTACAAGTCTCGATTCGCCTGCAGTAATGTGTAGTCTTTTGGTGGAATATCCAAGACAGATTCATGGAAACTTAACATATAATGCTTCGGAAAATCGTTCGCATGCATCACAACAACCACAAGACATCCTCGATTATTGTCCATTCTTCCCGGAGAAGGTATATGGGACTTTGACCAGGCAGCCTTAGAGCGTAGACCATGTCTTTAGAGCGTTGACACGCCACAAGCGATACAATAATTAATTATTAGAGCCCTAAATAGATGGTGTTGCGCCTTTATATCGCTCACGAATGAAGTCTGAAATACTTGAAACCTCCAGTTCAAACAGTGTTGCTGTACATCGGTCATAAGTATCGAAAAAAATGTGATCACTGTTTGGAACCTACATATTTGTTGGCCACATCCGTGGGCCAGGGCCTATTTGTGAACAAATCAGACTCATATGGCTATTTGGAGAGCACGAGCTTGTTCATTGGTATCTCGGACGCTGCATCGAATCCCCATTCTAAGGTAATATGGTCAATATTTGACAGAAAAATTATTTTACTCACCCTATGTCGCAAAAAGTTAGCCTCACAGCGTTGACAACAACATGACCTGACCCCTAAACAAAAGAACTAGGTCGGTCAACGCTCTATGCCATTTGGTAGGGTGTAAATGCCTGCGAGTACACATGTCACACAAGTCTATTGCCGTCACGCTTGAGTGGTCATGGTTAAGTGGACATGACTGTTCTTGGCAGATTCAACACCACACATGCAATACTCGCTATATAACCAGACCTCCGTCACGCTTGAACAACACTGCCTAACAACATTAGATGGTTTCTCTTGGGAGAAACTAGACAGTTAAGTCAGAGATAAACTATAGCTATGCAAACCAGAAAGATGTCAAACAAATCAGGAGCAGGAATAGACAATCACAGTGTACTGGATGAAAAACTAGAGCCGATCAAAACAACATTAAATACAGTGACAGACGAAGTGAGAAAAGCGGTTACTAAAGCTGAGGAAGCCTTCAACATAGCAGAAGAAGCAAAATCTGAAGCTGCTATTGCTAGCATCGCTGCTAAAAACGTTCAAAGCAGTGTGACATTGGCACTCGACACAGCAACCAGTGCATCGACAGTGGCTACCAGGGCTTCTGACGAAACCGATATTCTGTCCGATAAAGTGAAGCAACTGGAAACTGACCTGCAACAATGCTTGAAACGGCAGGACGAAACCCACGAACAGTTACTCAACATGGAGTCATATAGTCGCAGAACCTGTCTGATATTTGAAGGTGTTCCAGAAATCTCTACAGAAAATCTGAGACAGGTGATGAGACAGACCATCAGTAAACTTGGGATGGACATGAAAGATGTTGAGCTCGTTGCTTGTCACCGTCTTCAGTCTACTGGAGTGAAGGCTGCTGCAAAAGGTCCCCGTCCAGTGATAGTCCGTTTTCTTCGCTATGAAGACAGTATGGAAGCTACGATCAAAAAGCCAACAAGGTCTCTGGATCAAAGAGCACTATCCAGTGGAAATAGAACGAAGACGTAAACTTCTATGGCCCTACCTACGAGCAGCATATGAAGGTGACCCCAAAAACCCTGATGGTAGTGTGTCTGCTTTTCTGAAGGTTGACAAACTCTATCTCAACAACCAAGTGTTCACTCATAACATGGTAGATAGCATACCTGAATACATCAGAGATCGTGTGTAAAACACTCCGTCCATGAAACAGTCTCCAGAAGCCACTGTCTTCTTCCACGAGAGTAGTCCTTTATCAAATTTCCATGCATGTGATATCAGCATCGGTGGGAGACAATACGTAAATGTTGAGCAGTATCTATCCTACCAGAAGGCACTTTTGTTTGACGACCAAGACGCTGCGAGTGATGTAGTTGGTATGGTAGATCCCGTAGCCATCAAACGCCGTGTCAAACGTCTGCCGCACTTTTGTGAGGAAAACTGGAGGTCTGAGGCCCCAGTGATTCTACGTGATGCTCTTGTGGCCAAGTTCACGCAGAATGAGCATCTGAAGCAAGCGTTGCTGGCTACTGGAGACACAACCTTGGGTGAAGCCTGCTCCAGCGACACACTGTTCGGAATAGGATTGTCTCTACACAACCCCAAGGTTCTAAGCATCTCTAAGTGGCGTGGTGAGAACCTGCAAGGACATACATTGATGGAGATCCGACAGAAGCTACGTGATGACTCCGAGGCCTGTGATACCTGTAACTGACTGGACTATTATGGACTAGAGTTTCACATATGAAAATTAAGTGATGTATATGTATATATGTATATCGTAACCATCCATGGTGTATTTCTCAATGTGTCCATGAGACCATTCATCATATTGTTATTCTCTGTGCACCATACAAAATTATGTGTATTGTACATAATAGTTGATGATATATGAAATATGGAGCATAAAAACACATTAATATCCATATAAATAATCAAGCTTTGGAGAAGTGCTTAGGTTATTAATATTCACCTGCGTATGTTGATATAACCATGTCAAACCCTTGTGTTCTTGTTTTTATTTGCATTACATTATATACGCTCCACCGACACCACTCATGCTACACTAAAGGCATGATAGTAGATAATGAACTATACCAACGTGTTGAGCATAATGTGCGCGTGCGCCACGTGTACATTCCTCCATATGGGAAAATGGTCAAAAACGACTGCTGGATCGACACATTAAACTTTCTCTACATTGACTATGGTTAGGAGAGTGACTCGAGCTCTGATGACACCTACCCTTGTCCCAACGACTATGTACATGATAGCAGGTGTAATGTGCTAAATATAGAAAGCACATACTGCGATTTGGATGATATGAATAAATCTGTGGAATCTTTTGAAAAGGCTAAATACCGAGCCATCCATCTCAATATCCATAGCTTACCCAACAAACACCATGAATTGTGCAACATGATTGAACATCTAAACGAAAATGGCTATGATCAAATGGTTAGTAAGATAAGTAGCAATCAGTGCGATGTAATTATTGGGACTGATCAAAACTTCGATTTTCTAAAGGTAGACAATAACAAACATGTATCTGATTTGTATCTGAATGTATTTTTCCTGGCAGGTCTTCTGCCCACAGTTAAACGCCCTACTCGAATAACACATTCAAGCGCCACTGTCATTGATAATATATATGTGGCATGTGACGCATATATCAATATAGATTCTAGGATACTTACTTTAGATACATCAGATCATTTTCCATTATTTATTTGCATGGGGGAAACTACTAAAGGAAAAGCGAAATTACCCCTGGTCTTCTCACATAGGAATATGAAAAAAAACGAATGTTGATATGCTGTCTTCTGCTTTAAACAGCACTGATTGGCAAGAAGTAATGAAAAATGACAATATAAGTACATGTTATGAGTCCTTTATAACTAAATTCACTAGCTTACTGGATGAGTTAATACCAGTAAAAATCACTTCAATACCATATAAAAGTATTATCAAAGCGCCATGGATAACGCCAGGACTGATGAAAGCCTCAAAAAAGAAAACTACACTTTACAAAAAAAGTATTGGCAAGTCCAAAGACAGCGACATATTCATCAAGTACATCAATTACCGAAATAGTTACAATGATATCAAGCGGAAGGCCAAAAACAACTATTATGAGGTATTATTGAAAAAGTATCAAAACGATGTACGCAAGACTTGGAAAATCCTTAACAGTATAACGGGCAGAACCAAAGGTAAAACTACTAATGTCAACGATTTCCTTGTAGATGGGAATCGAGTCCATGATACCAAGGTTATATCTGACGGGTTCTGTCAATACTTCACTAGTGTTGGCAGAACCTATGCCGATGCCATTCCGACGCCTCAAACAGGTGCTGCTACTTACCTTGCCCAATCACCCAACGCTTCCTCGATGTTTTTAACCCCCACAAGTCCCTTTGAAATAGCAAAAATAATTAAGTCTTTCCAAGCTAAAAAGAGCACTGGAGATGACGGTATAAGTATGTACCTGCTAAAGCTACTCGGTGAAGTTATCAGTATTCCAATTTCAATGATAATAAATATGTCACTTGAAAAAGGCATCGTTCCTGACGCTATGAAATTAGCTAAGGTTATACCGATCTACAAGTCGAAAAGTAAAGACATATTCAGTAATTATCGGCCTATTTCCCTACTCTCCAATATTTCGAAGATTCTAGAAAAAACTGTACACAAAAGACTCTATTCATTTTTCCTAAAACATGGTATACTATATGAAAGGCAATACGGTTTTAGACCAAAACGGTCGACTATAGATGCATTAACAGAATTCACTTCTGATGTACTGCCAACGCTGGATTGTAGGGAGTATTGTCTATCTGTGTATCTGGATCTGTCCAAGGCCTTTGACACTATCAATCATGAATTACTCCTGCACAAACTACATTACTATGGTGTGCGTGGAAAGGCCTTGGACTGGTTCAGAAGTTATTTACATCTTAGTAAACTGTATGTAAGCTACAACGATGTAAATCAAACGTATTGAATATCGAGTATGGTGTTCCACAGGGGTCGGTGCTTGGGCCGTTATTGTTCATAATCTATACAAACGATATCCCAAGTAGCTTGAATTATAGTAAATCAATATTATTTGCCGATGATACGACAATCTATAATAGGGGTAATAACATGGGTATAATGTTTGAACACATGAATAATGACCTTAATGTACTTTCGGACTGGTTCAAGGCCAATAGACTCTCCGTAAATGCCGCAAAAACGAAATATATTTTGTTCTCAACGAGACACGGAACTACTGGCCTTCAACACAACCTATATATCGGAAATGAGACATTGGAAAGGGTGAACCATACAAAATTCCTCGGGTTATATATCGACCAACATCTCACATGGGAGCACCATATAACTCACTGCAGAAATAAAATAGCTAGAGGGGTGTATGCTCTAAATATGTCTAAACATATACTTACGGAGCATCACCGAGTCACTTTGTACTATAGTCTTATACACCCATATCTCTCGTATGGATTACGGCTATGGGGAAGTGCGTATCAAAAGCACATCAAGAAACTCGAAATTATTCAAAAGAAAGCAGTAAGAATTGTAGCAGGTGCTCGATATAATGACCCCAGTTCCCCCATATTCAAGCGCTTTACTATCTTGAAACTTTATGATCTATATGCTCAGCAAGTTATGTTACTGATGTATGATTTTGTCACAAATAATCTACCAAATCCTCTGATAGAAATGTTCACATATCACGGCAGTCATGGACATGACACCCGGCACAGCACCGACCCCAAGCCTCCGAAGGCACATTCTGATGTCATGCTAAGGAGTTTTATGTACACCGGTCCAAGCCAATGGATGCTATTGAGTGGTGTCATTAAGAGTTCGCAATCTAAATCTGTATGCAAAAAGCGCTTACTGCAGTCCTATGTCCGTTCCTATTGATCGCAAAAAAAGTATAAGTAAAATATTGCATGTTAGTGTTTGCATGTACAGTGGTGTCGGTGTGGTACCTACAGGTGGTCTCATTCCCACTGGGATACAGACTTTGTCTTTTGGGATCACCTGAGATGTGTTGTAAAATGTGTATTGAATTTAATTCGTGTATATTGTATTGTTTGGTTTACGCACATCTCAAATAAATTACCTACCTACCTACCTACCTACCTACCAGTTTGTCCTTGGACCTTGAAAATGAGGTCAGAGGTCAAATTCAAGGTCACGAGAATATTCAGCATATATCATTTCCTACATGTCCAGAATTGATTCCTAAGCTGTAAAATCGATAATAAGTGAGATATTAGCCATTTTGTCCTGTGACCTTGAAATGAGGTCAAAGGTCAAATTCAAGGTGATGTCAATAATCTGCATATATCATTTCCTATATGTTCATAACTGATTCCTAAGCTGTAAAGTCGATAACAAACGAGATATTAGCCATTTTGTCCTATGCCCTTGAAAATGAGGTCAAAGGTCAAATTCAAGGTCATCAGAATATTCAGCATATATCATTTCCTATATGTCCACAATTGATTCCTAAGCTGTAGAGTTGATAATAAGTGAGATATTAGCCATTTTGTCCTGTGACCTTGAAAATGAGGTCAAAGGTCAAATTCAAGGTTATGACAATAATCTGCATATATCATTTCCTATATGTTCATAAGTGATTCCTAAGCTGTAAAGTCGATAACAAACGAGATATTAGCCATTTTGTCCTATCACCTTGAAAATGGGGTCAAAGGTCAAATTCAAGGTCCTGACAATAATCTGCATATATCATTTCCTATATGTTCATAACTGATTCCTAAGCTGTAAAGTCGATAACAAGCGAGATATTAGCCATTTTGTCCTATGCCCTTGAAAATGAGGTCAAAGGTCAAATTCAAGGTCATCAGAATATTCAGCATATATCATTTCCTATATGTCCACAATTGATTCCTAAGCTGTAGAGTCGATAATAAGTGAGATATTAGCCATTTTGTCCTGTGACCTTGAAAATGAGGTCAAAGGTCAAATTCAAGATCATTACAATAATCTGCATACATCATTTCCTATATGTTCATAAGTGATTCCTAAGCTGTAAAGTCGATAACAAACGAGATATTAGCCATTTTGTCCTATGCCCTTGAAAATGAGGTCAAAGGTCAAATTCAAGGTCATCAGAATATTCAGCATATATCATTTCCTATATGTCCACAATTGATTCCTAAGCTGTAGAGTTGATAACAAGTGAGATATTAGCCATTTTGTCCTGTGACCTTGAAAATGAGGTCAAAGGTCAAATTCAAGGTTATGACAATAATCTGCATATATCATTTCCTATATGTTCATAAGTGATTCCTAAGCTGTAAAGTCGATAACAAACGAGATATTAGCCATTTTGTCCTATTACCTTGAAAATGGGGTCAAAGGTCAAATTCAAGGTCCTGACAATAATCTGCATATATCATTTCCTATATGTTCATAACTGATTCCTAAGCTGTAAAGTCGATAACAAGCGAGATATTAGCCATTTTGTCCTATGCCCTTGAAAATGAGGTCAAAGGTCAAATTCAAGGTCATCAGAATATTCAGCATACTGTAAAAGTACTAATTTTCGCGCGGTACTTATTTCGAGGTAAGGGTAGATCCACGAAATTAAATACCTCGCTAAAATAAGTCTCCCGCGAAAATTAATTTTGAGGTTTGTGGCCGTCCATAGCACAATACGCTGTTGCTAATCATAACGCGCAGAATTACGTTAGTTACAGTGCCCAGATACCGGTCGCTAGCGTCTGCATGGCACGTGCTTGAACTTGGTGCCGATGACATCTGCACCAAGTTCAAGCTTTTGCAGACTAAGCATGACTTGTTCATGTTGTTTGACGTTTGTGTTTAAAATTTCAAATAAAATCTGATTTGATTTCCTGTGACTTTCCATTTCTCACACCAATTGCATTGATATACTGTGATGTCCATCAACTGCAATTTCTTTACGCGATTACTGGCAATCACTGAACCGCGAAATTAAATCCCCACGAAATTGCCTGGGGGTAAAAACCGCGAAATTTAATACCCGCGAAAAAAAGTGTTTTTACAGTATATCATTTCCTATATGTCCACAATTGATTGCTAAGCTGTAGAGTCGATAATAAGTGAGATATTAGCCATTTTGTCCTGTGACCTTGAAAATGAGGTCAAAGGTCAAATTCAAGATCATTACAATAATCTGCATACATCATTTCCTATATGTTCATAAGTGATTCCTAAGCTGTAAAGTCGATAACAAACGAAATATTAGCCATTTTGTCCTATGACCTTGAAAATGGGGTCAAAGGTCAAATTCAAGGTCATCAGAATATTCAGCATATATCGTATCGTATCATATATCATTTCCTATATGTCCACAATTGATTCCTAAGCTGTAGAGTCGATAATAAGCAAGCTATCAGCCATTTTGTGCTCTGACCTTGAGATTGAGGTCAGAGGTCAAATTCAAGGTCACGAGAATATTCAGCATATATCATTTCCTATATGTCCACAATTGATTCCTAGTCTCTAATCTCAATATTAAGTGAGATATTAGGCATAATGTGTCTCATTATAAAGCATAGGAGAATTTAACATGGGAAAGTCTCATTTGGGCTGAGTTTGGGCCAAAATGGCCCACTTCGAGCAATTCAAGCGCAACGAAATTTATAGACATCATAGGAGTACATATGAGGAGTGTTATGTATCAAAAAGAAAAAAAGTTATTGAACAGATTTTGAGAACAAAATCAGGCATTTTTCGTCGAAAACGGCCGCCATTTCGAAAAAAATGCGAAAATCAAAAAAAAATTAGCCCAAAGGCTAAGATAGGTTACCGGACAATTTTGGTTTGGCCATGGCAGCATTGGCAGGTAACAGACCTTGAGATTTACCAATCAAGGTTCGCAGTGTAAACATATGACCTTGGGATTTACCAATCAAGGTCATCCGTATGAACTTCGATGTAACCATTACATGTATGTGTGCGGCATTTGATATTCTATATGTTGGGTGGAATCGTTTAGGCCGCTCAGGTCAATTTACACATTCCAAGTCAAACATTTGGCACTCAAGGTCATCTGACGTCAAGTTCAAGGTCATCATTAGTTGTGCCATATATGTCTTCCTATATGTTCATAATGCAAACATGAGCTCTATCTGCAAGCATTTCATCTACAAAGGCAAATCTGGGCATTTTTTGACCCCAAAATGGCTGTTTTGACCTTTCAAGGTCATCCAAGGTCAAATTCAAGGTCACCACACAAGTCGCCATATATGACTTCCCATTTGAAAGTGCCAATTTCTAAGCTCTATCTTCAAGCGTTCTATGAGTACAGTCCGGACAGCTCCCATTATGAAGGGAAAAAGTACCGAAAATTTTCCAAGTCCAAAATTTTTTTCAAAGGGGAAAAATTTTTTTTTGCCCTAGAAATGGCCCAAAATGGATAGTAATGCGATTTGGGGCGAAAAAATTTTTTTTCGCCGACCTGCCAAAAATTCAAAATGGCCGCCACACGGAAACCGGCAGATTTAGGGCAACCAAACTTTTACATATCACAGAGGTATATGAGGGGAATCTTTTGAAACCAAAAACTCAAAACTGATAAGACAGTTTTTGAGAAAATGGCCGTCAAAGTCCAAAATTTAGCGTTTTTCGACAAAAACGGCCGCCATTTTGAAAAAAATGCGAAAATCAAAAAACAAAAAAATACCTCCTTCTCAAAATATTTTTAGGCATTTTTGTGCAAAATTTCAGAAAGATTCGATCGTTAACTTTAAAGATAAAAATGTTAACGCCGGACGGACGGACGGACGGACGGACGGACGGACGGACGGACGCAACGCCATGCCAATAGGTTATCGGACCAAAGGTCCGGTAACCTAATTAGGCCAAGGGCCGAAGATAGGTTACCAGACAATGTTTAATATTTTAGATGTTAGCCAGGTCACTGGTTAAATTCAAGGTCAAGAGAATATTCAGCATATATAATATCAAGCATATATCATGTCCACAGTTGATTGCTAAGCTGTAAATTCAATAATCAGAGAGATATTAGCAATTTTGTGCTGTGGCCTTGAAAATGAAAGCAAAGGTCAAATTCAAGGTCATCAAAATATTCAGTGTACATTCTATATCATTTTCTATATGTCCACAATTGATTCCCAAGCCATACAGACAATAGAGGAGCAATATATGAGCCAGTTTGTCCTTGGACCTTGAAAATGAGGTCAGAGGTCAAATTCGACGTCATGAGAATATTCAGCATATATCATTTCCTATATGTCCACGATTGATTCCTAAGCTGTAAAATCGATGATCAGTGAGATATTAGCCATTTTGTCCTGTGACCTTGAAAATGAGGTCAAAGGTAAAATTCAAGGTCATGACAATAATTTGCACATATCATTTCCAATATGTTCATAACTGATTCCTAAGC
Organism: Terebella lapidaria; assembly: GCA_949152475.1. Lineage (NCBI taxonomy): Eukaryota > Metazoa > Annelida > Polychaeta > Terebellida > Terebellidae > Terebella > Terebella lapidaria. Next base: position 49,642,782 of record OX424555.1, on the reverse strand, counting down.
TGTAAAGTCGATAACAAGCGAGATATTAGCCATTTTGTCCTATGACCTTGAAAATGGGGTCAAAGATCAAATTTAAGGTCATCATAATATTCAGTATAAATCATTTCCTATATGTCCACAATTGATTCCTAAGCTGTAGAGTCGATAATAAGCGAGATATAAGCCATTTTGTGCTCTGACCTTGAAACTGAGGTCAGAGGTCAAATTCAAGGTCACGAGAATATTCAGCAGATATCATTTCCTGTATGTCCACAATTGATTCCTAGTCTCTAATCTCAATTTTAAGTGAGATATTAGGCATAATGTGTTCCATTATAAAGCATAGGAGAATTTAACATGGGAAAGTCCCATTTGGGCCGAGTTTGGGCCAAAATGGTCCACTTCGAGCGATTCAAGCGCAACGAAATTTATAGACATCATAGGAGTACATATGAGGAGTGTTATGTATCAAAAAGAAAAAAAGTTACTGAACAGATTTAGAGAAGAAAATCAGGCATTTTTCGTCGAAAACGACCGCCATTTTGAAAAAAAATGCGAAAATCAAAAAACTAAAAAATACCTCCTTCTTGAATTATTTTTAAGTATGTTTGTGCAAAATTTCAGAAAAATTCGCCCGTAAACAAAAAAGATAAAAATGTGGACGACGACGATGACGACGGACGCAACGCCATGCCAATAGGTTATCGGACCATAGGTCCGGTAACCTAATATACAGACTGGTTGTAATTAGTAAGAGATATCTCCTTGAGGAATAGATCTATAGCCAAAATGTCCCCCAATCTATGATTTGTATTAGATCTAGTGATCCACCCCCTGTACATTGTAATCACAATTTTCAGTTATTTATATAGATCTTCTTATGATTTTCTGACTTGTTTACACCAGTTTTTGATGATATTTTTGAGATGCCAAATGTAGTCGTGCTATAACTTGGCATACTTAAACTGGGAGTCAAACGGCAATTCTGTACCAAATTTAAAGCAGCTGTCTTCGAAACCAGTCAATATTTTTTTAAAACTATATTTCATACTAAACATGCTAAACTAACTGAATGAAACATACTCACATCAAATGTAATGAAAACTAGACGTCAAGGCCTAAAGATGCCTTGGAGGCATTTCGGTGTTAAGACTAATTTGTAATATTTATAACATGTTTACCATGGGCTCTACAATACTCTACGACACACTGTTTCCAAGATATCGACGAAAACGAAAAATGCCGACTCGGCGAAAAAATTTCAGGTCAAGGTCAAAGTTTATCCATAAATACCCCTTAGACTTGTTTGTCTAGTGTCACGAGTCCAAAAATAATGTCCGTTTCGCTCTACGACACACCGTTTCCGAGATATCGACGAAAACGAAAAATGGCGACCCGGCAGAAAAATTCAAGGTCAAGGTCGAAGGTCATCCTTAATACCCCTTAGACATGTTTGTCTAGGGCGACGAGTCCGAAAATAACGTCCGTTTCGCTACGACACACCGTTTCCGAGATATCGACGAAAACGAAAAATGGCGACCCGGCAGAAAATTTCAAGGTCAAGTCGAAAGGTCATCTTTAATACCTCTTAGACATGTTTGTCTAGGGCGACAAGTCTGAAAATAACGTCCGTTTCGCTCTACGACGCACCGTTTCCGAGATATCGACGAAAACGAAAAATGCCGACTCGGCGAAAAAAATTTAGGTCATGGTCAAAGTTCATCCATAATACCCCTTAGACATTTTGTCTGGTGCCACGAGTCAGAAAATAACGTCCGTTTCGCTCTACGACACACCGTTTCTGAGATATCTTCGAAAACGAAAAATGCCGACTCGGCAGAAAAATTCAAGGTCAAGGTCGAAGGTCACCCTTAATACCCTTTAGACATGTTTGTCTAGGGCGACGAGTCCGAAAATAACGTCCGTTTCGCTCTATGATGCACTGATTCCGAGATATTGATGAAAACGAAAAATGCCGACTCGGCGAAAAAATTGTAGGTCAAGGTCAAAGTTCATCCTTAATACCCCTTAGACATGTTTGTCTAGGGCGACGATTCCGAAAATAACGTCCGTTTCGCTCTACGAAGCACCGTTTCCAAGATATGCAGGAAACCTCAAGGATGATTGGGCGAAAACTCTTCCGACCTCTAGGTCAAAGGTCGTTTGACAGATTGATCCCAAAATCAATACGGTTCTTCCCTATTGATAAATGAACCTCCGTGCAAAGTTCTGCAGCCATTGCCTACATACTTTTCGAGTTATCGCGCGGAAACAAAGTCCAAAAAACAACATTGATTTCATCCTCACGGACCTCGGATCCGGCTGAAAAACAATAGGGTTCTTCCACATAATATGTCTGACCAATGCTGAAAATTTGGCGAAGATACATCGAGGCAAACTAAAGTTATCGGTTGGAAACCAAAACGGCGGAAAAAAAGAGAAAAAAAAAAAAAGAAAAAAAAAAAATTAGCCCAAAGGCTAGGATAGGTTACCGGACATTTTTGGTTTGGATAATGGAATGTAACAGACCTTGAGATTTATCAATCAAGATTATCAGTGTGAACATTATGACCATGAGATTTACCAATCAAGGTTATCCATGTGAACTTCAATGTCACCATTACATGTGTGGGTGCGGTATTTGATTTTCTATATGTTCATAATACAAAGATACGTCTTCTAAGTTCAAAAATTTTTTCAAAGGGTGAAATTTTCTCTCCCCTGGAAATGGCCCAAAATAGATAGTAATGCGATTTGGGGTGAAAAAATTTTTTTTCGCTGACTCGTCAAACATAGCACCAAGGGTGCTGTAGCTTACCGGCAATCATGAGAAACTCAGAGTACTGATTTTCCAACATATAAATTGTTACACTGATCTTGAACTCTAATTGTCAAAACATGTTCGTAAATGTTGCTGGAAACACATTTTCTGCATGGACTATAATACAAAATCAAATGACACATCACAAAGGTAGATAAAGAGAATCTTATACATTATTTTGAGAAAAACTGTCTGACAAATTGGCCACCAAAGACAAAACTCATCGTTTTTGACCTTTCAAGGTCATTGAAGGTCAAATCCAAAGTCATCACTCAAACCGCAATATATAATTTCCCATTTGAATGTGCCAATACTTACCGTATCGGCGCGGGTATAAGGCGCAGCCGCGTATTAGACGCACCCAAATCTGGGGGCCAAAGCCAAGAATCAAGCCTAATTCAAGTATAAGGCGCACTAAGAGAGACACTGTTCAGATTCAGAAAAAAACGATCGTAAGTTGCAATCAGTCGGCGCCAATGGCATCTGCCATTTTGTTTTACTTTGTCATGTGACCGATAGCAGTCATTACCAATACCACTTTTATGTACGGGAGAACAATAAAGTATGATGAAAAAAACTGTTTTTGCATTGTACTTCAAATCTTTAAAATATATAATTATCACAATGGGAAGCCACCAGGTCATCAACATTCACGCACCATGCACAACAAACAAAAGGAAGTCAACAATTAGTTTTATTCAACAGCATTTTATTGTTGCGCCTCGTTAGGCACGGCTCGTCACTTGATTGCCCGGGCCATTATTACCCCGCGCTGTGCAGGGACTGATTGACTGCCGCTTGTATGGTGCTGCCATCTGATGCGGAAAGCAGAAAGTGCTCTTCAGGAAAATATCTCAATCTGCCGAAATACAAAATTGAAAGATTAAAAGAATACTTCACATCAATTTTAGTCATGGTATTGAGAATAAACATTAAAAAAAAACAGTTAAAACAAACCATAAGCATTGACAGCATACACGAGTGGTGTAGATGGAAAAACGAACATGAAATGGTGAAAATCTCCTAATATCGCCCATGGACATGGCGGTCTAGCACTGCTCAGACACTCGCGAAATGACTGGAATCGAACCCCCTGAGGGTGTATTGCGCGTATAAGGCGCACTGGTGGTACATGTAAGTGTATTTTTTTGAGGACAAAAAACTGCGCCTTATACCCGCGCCGATACGGTACCGGTAGGCTTTATTTTGAAGTCTTCTATGAGTTAAATCCGCACAGCTCCCATTATGAAGGAAAAATTGGGTGAAATTTTCTAAGTCCAACAAATTTTTCAATGGCCAAAAAAAAAATTTGTTTTTTTTCTGCTCGAAATGGCTCAAAATGAATAGTGACTTGATTTTGGAACAAAAAAATTTTTTTTGCCGACCTGTCGAAAAATCAAAATGGCCGCCACACACAGACCAGCGATTCAAGGGCAACGAAACTCATACACATCATAGAGGTACATGAGGGGAATGCTTTAAAACAAAAATCTCAAAACCGATCAGACAGTTTTTGAGAAAATGGCCATCAAAAATCCAAAATTGGCCATTTTTTGACAAAAAAGGTCGTTTTGACCTTCCAAGGTCATTGAAAGTCAAATTTAAGGTCATCACTCAAACCGCAATATATGATTTCCCATTGAATGTGCCAATACTTAGGCTCTATCTTCAAGTGATCTATGAGTTTACTCTGCACAGCTCCCATTATGAAGGAAAATTGGGTGTTTTGTCCAAAAAATTTTTCAATGGCAATTTTCAATTTTTGCTGGAAATGGTGAAAAATCAAAATGGCCGCCACACACAGACCAGCGATTCAAGGGCAACGAAACTCATACACATCATAGAGGTACATGAGGGGAATGCTTTAAAACAAAAATCTCAAAACCGATCAGACAGTTTTTGAGAAAATGGCCATCAAAAATCCAAAATTGGCCATTTTTCGACAAAAAAGGTCGTTCTGACCTTCCAAGGTCATTGAAGGTCAAATTCAAGGTCATCACTCAAACTGCAATATATGATTTCCCATTTGAATGTGCCAATACTTAGGCTCTATCTTCAAGTGGTCTATGAGTTTACTCTGCACAGCTCCCATTATGAAGGGAAATTGGGTGAAATTTTCTAAGTCCAGAAAATTTTTCAATGGCCCAAAAAAAATTTTTTTTTTTTTGCTGGAAATGGCTCAAAACAAATAGTGACTTGATTTGGGACAAAAAAATTTTTTTTCGCCTACCCGTCAAAAAATCAAAATGGCCGCCACACGCAGACCGGCGATTCAAGGGCAACGAAACTTATATACATCATAAAGGTACATAAGAGGAATGTTTTGAAACAAAAATCTCAAAATTGATCAGACAGTTTTTGAGAAAATGGCCTCCAAAGTCCAAAATTGGCAATTTTTCGTCAAAAATGGCCGCCAAATAGGCAAAAACGATTCAATCGAAAAAATTTAAAAAACATCTTTAGATACTGGCCCAAGGTATGTTCTGACAAATTTATGGGGAAATTCATGTCAAAAAAAAAGTTACAGACCCGGACGGACGACGGACGGACGACGGACGGACGCCGGACAAAATACCATGACAATAGCTTATCGGCCCAAAGGGCCGGTAAGCTAAAAACTAGACGTCAAGGCCTAAAGGCCTTGGAGGCATTTCAGGGAGAAGCATGAAAAAAACAAAATGCTGACTCAGCAAAAACATGAAGCTACCAATGAGACCTATAAGACATTTGTGCAATTACATGTATGTGAAGGACAAACTTGATACCCCTAAGACTATCTGTCTAATGTCTGTTTTCCTCTAGGTCGCACCGTTTCTGAGATATCGATGAAAACGAAAAATGCCGAACCAGCGAAAAAATTTAAGGTCAAGGTCAAAGGGCATCCTTAATACCCTTAAGACATGTTTGTCTAGGGCGACGAGTCTGAAAATAATGTCCGTTTCGCTCTACGATAAACATTTTCTGAGATATCGACTAAAACGAAAAATGCCGACTCAGCGAAAAAATTTAAGGTCAAGGTCAAAGGTCATCCCTAATACCCATGAGACATGTTTGTCTAAGGCCACGAGTCCGAAAATAACGTCCGTTTCGCTCTATGACGCATCGTTTCCGAGATATTGACAAAAGCGAAAAATGCCGACTCAGCAAAAAAAATTAAGGTCAAGGTCAAAGGTCATCCCTAATACCCTTAAGACATGTTTGTCTAGGGCGATGAATCCGTAAATAACGTCCGTTTCGCTCTACGACACACTGTTTCCGAGATATCGACGAAAGCGAAAAATGCTGACTCAGCGAAAAAATTTAAGGTCAAGGTCAAAGGTCATCCCTAATACCCTTAAGACATGTTTGTCTAGGGCGACAAGTCTGAAAATAATGTCCGTTTCGCTCTAAGACACATCGTTTCCGAGATATCGACAAAAGCGAAAAATGCCGACTCAGCGAAAAAAATTAAGGTCAAAGGGCATCCTTAATACCCTTAAGACATGTTTGTCTAGGGCGACGAGTCTGAAAATAATGTCCGTTTCGCTCTACGATAAACATTTTCTGAGATATCGACTAAAACGAAAAATGCCGACTCAGCGAAAAAATTTAAGGTCAAGGTCAAAGGTCATCCCTAATACCCATGAGACATGTTTGTCTAAGGCCACGAGTCCGAAAATAACGTCCGTTTCGCTCTATGACGCATCGTTTCCGAGATATTGACAAAAGCGAAAAATGCCGATTCAGCAAAAAAAATTAAGGTCAAGGTCAAAGGTCATCCCTAATACCCTTAAGACATGTTTGTCTAGGGCGACGAATCCGTAAATAACGTCCGTTTCGCTCTACGACACACTGTTTCCGAGATATCGACGAAAGCGAAAAATGCTGACTCAGCGAAAAAATTTAAGGTCAAGGTCAAAGGTCATCCCTAATACCCTTAAGACATGTTTGTCTAGGGCGACGAGTCCGAAAATAACGTCCGTTTCGCTCTACGATGCACCGTTTCCGAGATATGCATGAGAGCCTCAAGGATGACTCAGCTAAAATTATTTCGAGCCCTAGATCAAAGGTCGTTTGACGGATCGGGAAGAAAAATTTTTTTTTTGACAAAACCATAAAAGCATTTCTGCTGAAATGCCTTAAAAATGTGGACGGACGACAGACGACGGACGGACGGACGCCGGACACAACGCCATGCCAATAGGTTATCGGACCATAGGTCCGGTAACCTAAAAACTAAAAAATATCTCCTTCTTGAATTATTTTAAGGTATCTTTTCCCAAATTTTCAGAAAGATTGGAAAGTACACTTTAAAGATAAAAATGTGGACGGACGGACGTACGGACGACGGACGCAACGCGACGGCAATAGGTTATTGGACCATAGGTACGGTAACCTAAAAATCACGAGTATAAGCACATGGACGGAATTAACAACTTGACATATATTTATAACAATTTTGGAGGTATACATCTGTGACTCGTGCTGAATCAGAGTGTACCGGTAAAGGTCTCCATTCGTTGAAGTATTATATCAGTACAATGTTGAAACACTAGTGAAACATGCACCATCACCAAATCATCATGTACCAGTACTTGAGAAATCCATGCATTATTGTCACCTTATTCATCCTGCATTCATCAACATTGTAGCAGATTTTACACACAATTTGATCCCATTTGCATGCCTCACATACAATGCATATACACACAATAATAAATATACATTTATACGTCTGGATAGTTCAAATTATTATCCTTGGCCCCGACAGCCCAACACACATTCACACACACGCAGACACTGATGATGTGTGATTACTTTTTGCGTTTCTGGTTGAGCAGCTCTTTGATCTGGTCAGTGAGCCAGAGCACGCCCTCCTCCAGTCCCTCGCCTGTCAGCGCGTTACTGGCACAGATGTGCCACGGCTTGTCTCGGATCTTCTCCAGCTCCAGCATGTTTGAGCACTTGACGCTCGACAGTGCATCCCTAACATCCATCTTGTTGGCAAAGAGTAGGATTGGAATGCGTCTGCTGACAATGTCTGGATGGTTGAGTGTGAGGTACAACTCTTCCTTGGCTACGGCCATCCGTAGCTTGTCGCTACTGTCCACGACAAAGATAATCCCATTGCACTCACGATAGTAGTGCTCCCAAAGGTTTCGGTAGCGGCCCTGGCCGGACATATCAAATGCTGTGAATTGCAGTGATTTTGTCTGGAACTTCTCCACGTTGAATCCGATGGTTGGCACTATGTCGTGGGACTGGGCCTCTTCCGGCTTGAGGCGGTTGATTATTGTCGTCTTGCCACTGTTGTCCAGACCTACAACCACAACATGGGCCTCCTTCTTCTTGACCCCCAGCCATTCCGCTAATTTGGACAGGAACCCCATCTGATCTGTAACAGTCATGATAAATGATAGATCATGATAAATGGCAGAAGCCCCTCCCCCAAATTCCTGGAACGATCTGCCCCTGAATGGCCTGATCATGCACCTCGGCGCCCCCATTGTCAATGATTCATGCAGTATTTTTCATTATCTGTATTCGAGGGGAGCACTTCCCGCATACACTTGGCTAGTCCAGGCTATAGGCGGCCCAATCATAGGTAGGGTATGCGCTTTGCTTTATTCTTCATCAGGATTAATGAGGTATTAAACATAAGACATTCATTTAGTGAACGAGTAGCATTTGGGAGTAGCTAGGATGTACTGTCTGATGTCAAAATGCCAAGACTAGTTTGTACAAATTATGGACATTTGTAAGCTGTACACCTTTACTATAGGCTACTATACTAAAGGCGGGAGAGGGGGGCAGCCATGGGGGGGTCTCATGAAAAAAAATAGCCCAAAGGCTAAGATAAGTTACCAGACAATTTTGGTTTGGATAATGGAATGTAACAGAACTTGAGATTTATCAATCAAGGTTATCAGTGTGAACATTATGACCAGGAGATTTACCAATCAAGGTCATCCATGTGAACTTCAATGTCACCATTACATGTACGGGTGCGGTATTTGATTTTCTATATGTTCATAATACAAAGATACGTCTGGTAGACTGGGGGCCAAATCCGGTTTTGGGGAATTTGGTTTGCACGGAGACACCCATTGGCGAATGTGGTATCGTTGGAGAGCTTAGGACCTAAGGGTCACATTTTGACATATCCCGTCTTTTGGGACAGGGGCGGTCACCTTGGAAACGGGCTCGGAAGGTCAATGACCTCAAATTCAATCAAGCGTCCTGCTAGGCACCCGGAATGGCATAACAATCATATCACTGAAAGTGCTCCTTCGAAAGAATGGTTCAACCGATTGGGTTTAATTTTGGAACTTAGACAGATGCTGGTACTAGGTATGTGTTGGCCGTGTGACCCCAATGAGGTGTCAAGAATGGAGGCCCCGAGGGTCGGGATCACCACCCCCTGGAGTTCGCCCCTTCTCCAAATAATGGCAAAAGTGTGATTTGGGGTTCAGAAGTTTGTTTGTTCAAGAGACCAAGCAATATAAGAGTTATTAAATAGCACCATTCAAGGGTAAGACCACTTAGGATTGCAATGATACCAGCATCACTTGTGGGTGGTGCCGGTTGCCATGGCAACAGACTTTACAAATGGTAGGCGTCGGGACCATTTTTCACCCCAAAATGGCAAGAATATCGGGGTTTAGGCTGTATAAAAGTGTTAATGATCGAAGACATGGCTATATGAGGCTATCGTCATTGTCATAGATGAACATAATATGGGACACGGACATGCTGATAGCACCATGGCCTCAGGGTGAGGCTCGTTTCCATGGCAACAGGTCTATTTTCCCGTAAAATATGGCAAAAATAATGAAGATTTGGTTGCTTTAAAGTGTTGATATTTAAAGACAGATTAACGATCTTGTCTCAGATAAAACACACGCGGGACAGAGACGGAATGCTAACTCTGTGGCCCCTTGATGAGGCTCGTTGCCATGTCAACAGACGTTTCTAATGGTGGACGTCGGGTCTAATTTTCACCCGAAAATGTCAAGAACTAGACATAAAAGCCTATAGGCTTTGTGGCATCCCCCAATTTGTTCTTATCATTCCAAAGGTCCGGTAACCTAAAAAGAATACATAGGCCATTGTATGTGGGTAAGAGTGAGAGCTCATCAGACAGTTTCTTACCAGAACTGCTTTCTATCATCTTGACAACTTGGCCCAAGTTGTTCAGAGTACTACCCAGCCAATATTCAGAGTACTAGTATATTTAATCAGGATGTTCGTGATATTTTTCAGGTGCTCCTGTCAAATGTAAAATGATACGTGACTAAAAGAATGCTGTGTCATCTTGGCCAATTTTGTGATTCCAAAACTGGTACAAACAGTGGAATATTCACATTCACATTATAACCAAAGCCAAACATTTCCCAGCTAACTAAAACAATGATGATTTGGTCATTGCATGTGAAATAGAGTTGAATAACAAAACATTCAAACAATACATGTTTGTACAATATAAATGCAGACAGGGCAAATCATCCCCCAAGCATGTTGTGTCATGTGTGTTGGCTTATTAACCAACTATTGTATCCTGTGGGGTGGAACTTCATTCTTTTACCATGTACACACACTAGTAAACCAGGCTTTGGAGGGGGGAGTGAGGGATTATGCATGGATATGAGCCTGGGGTCAAGTTGGACATGCTAGCTGTATCACTTGTCAGGCATGACTGAGCAGGGCTGGCTGAGAGGGTGGAGCCTATTGCTGTGCTGGACAGACTGGCTGATCTTGTAAGGCATGACTGAGCAGGGCTGGCTGAGAGAGGCGGAGCCTATCGCTGTACTGGACAGAGTGGCTGATCTTGTAAGGCATTACTGAGCTCTCATATACTGCACTGGCTGAGAGGGCAGAGCCCAGCCTCATGCTGGACATGCAGGCTGCAGTCAGTAAATACAGTAGCATGGCTCAGTCACAGTATTACATCTGCATGGGGGCAGGCGAGGGAAAAATACAAGTCCAAAAAAAAATACACCCGAAAAATTTTTCCCCCTGGAAATTGCCTGAATCAAATTATGACATTGACAGGAATCGCCCGACTTTTTTTTCCAAAATGGCCGCTGGCGGCCATCTTGGATTTCGGATCTCGACGAAAAACAATAGGGGTTAGGAGCAAAGTATTTCGGATGAGCTGTGAAAATTTCGGAAAGATAGATCAAGGCGTTCAAGAGTTATGATCCGGAAACCAAACGGCGGAAGAAAAAAAAAAGAAAAAAAAAAAAGAAAAGAAGAAAAAAAAAAAAACAAAAAAAAAAAAAAAAATCGGGATGCCTAATTACGGGGCTCAGTCTATTCAGAAGTGTTAATGCTCGAAGACATGGCTATATGAGGTTACCATCTTTGTCATAGATGAACAAATTATGGGACAGGGACGTGCTGATAGCACCGTGGCCTCAGGTGGGGCTTGTTTCCATGGCAACAGGTCTATTTTTCCCCACACAAAAATGTCAAGAATATCGAAGATCGGGCTACTTTAAAGTGTTAATGATTGAAGACAGATCAACGATCTTGTCTCAGATACAACACACGTGAAACAGGGACGGGATGCTACCACTGTTACACCTGAGTGAATCTCGTTGCCATGGCAACAGCGGTTTCTATTGGTAGGCGTCGGGTCTTATTTCACCCAAAAATGGCAAGAATTACGGGGTTCAGGCTGACCAAATTTATTGATGGTCGAAAATATGGCTAATTAGGGCTACTAACTTTGTCTTAGATGAACATAATATGGGACACAGACATGCTGATAGCACCGTGGCCTGCGGGTGGGGCTACATGGCAATAGGTATATTTTCTCATAACACTTGGAAAATATTGAATAGGGGGTGTTTGAAGTGCCAGTGGTTAAAGACAGATCAACGACATGATTCAGATGAAACACACGTGGGATAGGGACGGGATGCTACCACTGTGGGCCTTGGGTGGGACTCGTTGCCAAGGCAACAGGGAGCATTAACCATCCGTGCCATTTCTATTTTTTGGCACAAAAAGTTCGGGCTGTTTAAAATTGTTAGTGGCTAAATGGCCAGTATAATCAGTTGTAAACGATAAATTCACAAAGAACAATATTGTACATTCAGCGCAATTTCACTGTAATACGTTTTAATTATTTGTTTCTATTGTGAACCAGTTTTGTAAAGCTGATAGTCAGATTCAATTAATATGACTAAATGGATTATTGAGTCAGGACCTATTTTACATTTCTAAACGATAAAGTTTATAGAACAAGTAATCATACTCCGGTGCCCCTGATAGGGCATGACGAAAAAAACTACTCCGTTCGCACGACCTATTTCCATGGCCATAGGTCTAGTTGTGCACACACTTTTGCACATCAATGCTGCAACCCTACTCTACGGACTTTGTAAATTTGCGATATAGGTCTGTGATGGAAGTTGTGAACTGGATGGTCTATATTATTGATACTCTTTTCCTTTATATCCATGCAGGTTCGTTAATCTATCTGGCCATGGCTTGGGTTAAGCTACAGTCCCTTATAGGTGCCGGTGGAGCAAGGTGCATCCCGGAGGAATACCGGGGTTGAACGGCCTCTGTACCGTGTTGACGCCGTGTTGACGTCGGGACGAGTCGCGATGTGACGAGATGCTCCGGGATTGAAAATGGTGCACCGCAGGTGACCGTCAGTCGAGCCCGGAGGTTTTGGACTGTCAAAAACATCCGGGATGCACCGGCTCTGTGACTCTTTCCGGCATGCACCGTGTGAACGCCGTGCTGGCGACGTGATTAAAAGCAGCGGTGCCGGTGAGTTTCGGTTGACGCCGTGGTGGACCTGGGTCCCATAGATATTACATCACCAATAATGGATATTGGATAATCAAACTAAAAACAAGTAGTATTTACTTCAAAAACGACTTCAGAAATAGAGTCTAGCCCAAGTAGACCATTTATTATTTTTGGCACATGAATAAAGAGTGAATCGTGTGAAGTAATGTGGTTTTTACAGCATGTTGATATCTCCATTCGTTCCAAAGTTATGATGATTTATTCAAATTATTTCCCGCCAAATTTAACACCTAATTATTAATATAAGGAGTATTCATGACGTCACACCAGTATAACTACTGTAAACCCCTTTAATTTCGCGGCCGTTTAATTTCGCGTTTTCAGGATTTGGACATGTTCGCGGCCGTTTAATTTCGCGTTTCTTTAACATGCATATTACTGGTAACGCATTACAGAGGTATTTTCCAATAGCATTCTCACTAAGCAGTTCAACAATTGGCAAAGTACTGACATGAACACACTTGTATTTTTATTATATATTTATATATAATATATTATATCTTTATTGCTTAGTAATCATGAATTGAATACAAACAGTTACAGTACAGAGTGACTACGTACATTTGGAATTGGCTACTGGTCTTGTTATGTTGAATATATACAATATTATTTGTTCTTCTGTTTTATACCACATACATTGCAAAGTCAATTTCCGAATCAACAGCCAATTCAACCATGCTCATTGGCTTCTGACATTCCGGGATGGCTCAATATTAAATATATTCGCGAATCGAAATGCGGTTGGCCAAAAAAATTCGCGTCCAGAAACTTGAAAATCGCGAATATTAATGGCCGCGAAAAATTAAGGGGTTTACAGTAGTCTAATTACTTATATTTGGATGCTAAATCAGGATTCGTTATATATATTACACGGTGGGTAGGCAGACAGTACTCTTGCATGATTTCCGAACTCTAACTGATCGCTAAGAAGTCTTGCATAAACAAAACGCACACGGCGGCCGGAGAAAGATGCGAATTGTGTGGATTCGGAGAAGATTTTTACATATATGTTATTTGCACGGAAGATTAGACATATTATACTATTTTATTATCAATGGGGAATGATCATATATATCTCCAGTACAGCATAATTGTGTACATAGTTCCGCGAAAGTGGGATCAAAAAGGGCCAAAATATATGCTTTATGGAATAGTTCACAAAATACACTCCAGTCATATGAACCAATCATATCTGGATGTGCAATTGGTTATAGTCTGCTGTATTTAGGGTTTGGGGTAGACATTTGGGTGTCAAAGCTGAATTTTTGCACAGTGACTCTGGAGACCATATAGATAACCCACAAAAAAAACCCAACAATCCCATGGGGGGTTTTCCCAAAAATCCAAGATGGCCGCCATTTATGCGCAAAATAGCTTAGAATTGAACTAGCGAGTTATCTACTGTACCTACGTTGGTGATTTTAGTGTCTACCCCCATGTTTTCTGACCCAAGGAATCTGATAGTGATATTGCTGGTGTCTACCCCCACCTTTTCTGACCTAAGGACTCCAACGGTGATAACGCTGAGTCTCTGTGACGGTTGGTTGTTTCAAAATCCAATATGGCTGCCACGAAAACCCGGGAAATTCGTAAAATCACGTTTCCATCTATATTTCAGCTGCTATAGCAGATAGAAGCGAATTTTTGGTGTCTACTCCCACGTTTTCTGACCTAATGAATCCAGTGGTGATAACGCTGAGTCTATATATGACTGTTGGTTGTTTCAAATTTCAAAATGGCTGCCACAAAAACCCGGAAAATTCGTAATATTACGTTTGCAGCTATATTTCAGCTGCTACGGCAGATATAAGCAAAATTTCGGTGTCTACTGCCACGTTTTCTGACCTAAGGAATCCAATGGTGATAATGTTGAGTCTATGTTACAGTTAGTTGTTTCAAAATCCAAAATGGCCACAACAAAACCCCGGGAAATAAAGCTATATTCCAGCTTCTGTGGCAGATTGAAGCAACATTTTGCTGTCTACCCCCATATTTTCTGACCCCAGGAATACAGTGGTGATGATGCCGTGTCTCTGTAACGGTTGGTTGCCACAGAAATAAATGTGGCTGCCATCAAAATCTGTGAAAAAAGTTTGCAAACCCTGTTTCGACTATATATCAGCTTCTGTGGCAGATAAAAGATTTTGGTGTTTATATTTATGTTTTACCCAGTGAAAGAAATAATAGCACCAGTGAACCCATATTCAACTAACAAGGTAAAATGCCACATAATCTCGGTAAACTCAAAGTTTAGAACCAACACAGACATTGGCTTACTACAATTTATTGATGTGACATAATGACAATCACAGTGCCGAATTGCAGGAATGTGGAGGGACTGCATCTCGGCAGAGCTATTTTCTCATGACTGAGAGTAGCGATCATCTGTTAGGTAGTAGTTTCGAATAAGTCTACAATTTTGATGAATAATTGCCTGTCACGATGCAACGTTTTTTTGTATTTACAAAGAGGCTTCGTTTTGAATGACTGCCACAGTTGCGTGAATGGTGCCTGCTCAGCACAACAAAGAGTTTTGATGATCCCTTGTCATATTCACAAACAGGAAGAGTAGACTAGACGCTTCCGGTCGCCTACGACTGCTTGGGTGTATCCCCCGTAGCCCTATCATCCCTGTTGCCCCAAATATATCGCTGATGTACATTGTGAGTGTGAAACCTTTCAAGCTTATTGAAGGTCGAATTCAAGATCACCACTAAAATCACTGCATTCGAATTTCCATTTCGACATGTTCGAAAAAAATAACGAAATTACAGCCAGATAAAAGTTTTCACCTAAAGCTATATTTCAACTCAGAATATTTGACAAACTTGGTTCCAAGTTGCGAGATGACTAAATTGGAGCCAGATCGAACTTTTCACTATAAGTTATATTTCAACTCATACTATGTGCCAAACTTGGTTCCAAGTTGAAATTCAAAGTAAAAGTTGACCAAAACTACATTTCAAGATGACGAAATTGGAGCCAGATCAACTTTTAACCATAGTTTAAATTTTAATTCATAATATGTGCCAAACTTGGTTTCAAGTTGAAATTCGAAGTAAAAATTGACTTTACTGGTAAAAATAATGTTAACTTATCCGGTTACACCCATGAAATCTCTACTGGACAAAAATTTTAAATTGTTGAGCTCAATAATAAATGTTTCTTGTCTTAACTATTTTTCTTGAGGTCAATAATAGACTTAACGAGTAAAAATGATGTTAACTTATTCGGCTACAGCCATGAAATCTCTACTGCACAGAAGCTTTACCTTGTTGAGCCCAATAATAAATGTTTCTTGTCTTAACTATTTTTATTGTGGTCAATAATAGACTTAACTAGTAAAAATAATGTTAACCTATTCGGTTACACCTGTGAAATCTCTACTGGACAAAACCTTTACCTTGTTGAGCTCAATAATAAATGTTTCTCGTCTTAACTATTTTTATTGTGGTCAATAATAGACTTAACTAGTAAAACCAATGTTAACTTATTCAGTAATATTGTTCTTTTTTCACCAAAAACATCAGTTCTGTATTCTGAACAAGAATCCAGTGCAATTTGCTTTCATAGTACAGGTTATTGGAGTGATCACACATGTCAAAGTAGGTATTTTAATTGTCGTAATAAGTTAACCTCTCAAACTTATTAATATTTATTCGATCATTCTGAAAAACAATAGGTTTCGTGTGATGGTCTTTTCTCATTGAGCCTGTGGGATTTCATCATCATTCATTGAAAACTCCCACCCGTAGAGCGTTCACAACCCATGTGTGTTAAACAGGCTAATTTGAGCACAAAATGTTACGCCAATCGGCTATTTTGGTTGCTATGGCAACCAAAATCGATAGGTGTCCAGATCTCACCATAAGACATGTCCATATGAAATATTATCAAAATCGGTTCATATTTGCAAGCAGCAGCGCGTTCACAAGAAAGTGTCTGCGGACGCGGCGGCGGCGGCGGCGGCGGCGGCGGCGGCGGCGCGACGATCGTAAATCCATAGTATCCGCCGAACTTTGTTCGGGGGATACAATTATAGAGTTGCTGTGGCCGGAGAGAGGTTGATGCTAATTCACGAGAGGCAAAACATGTCAAAAATCTTGAAGGAACATGCTTACATACAAATCATTGCACAACAACAACTACTCCACAATGGATCTAAGCTCATCCACATCCACAACTCTCACCCACAATGAAACCGTAAACAAGTGGCTCTGCTGAGATCCCTTTAATTTGAGCACAAATGTAAAGTGTGTACAAGGGTATATGACTAACGTGACAAATCTGGGTTTCCTCTTATCAATATCCCTGTCTTGAGCAGTAATATCGCAACTTCTCCAGCCTACGGCGTCTGAAAATGTGTGTCGCAGTTTTCCAGCTTTGTCAGATAGTGCATACATCTCACCAGGAACTCATAGCCGGAGCACAGGTTTCAACTTTCAAACTGCTCAAATATGATTGTATAATGTTTAGATTTTAAAACAGTTTTATGGTAGGCATGGTTGAAGGTTACTCAAAACCTCTCACATTCATGTACATGTACATGTATGAGGGTATATATTTTCCCATCATTGTGATTTTGTGGATATATTTGCATCTAAATTTATACAAGTGTGGATATCAGAGCAAATGCCACATGCGAGGCAGGAGATGCTCACTATTCTGGAGCACCTGATCTCACACTCAATTGCTTGGGTATATATATGTGATGTTTAGCTGGCTACGACTTTGTAACTGATAGTATCATCTGGCTTCTACCACTTACATGTATTTTGATTTGATGAATTGTGTCTGTGGTCTTCGGATATGAATTTATATGTTTGTTGATATTACTATTTGTGCCCATTTAGCTAGAAACCTGGTTTTGAGGTTTCGATTGCACTGGAACTTCGATACTACAACGCATCCCAAAGACTATTATCACCATTCCAACATTACAATTGGACTCCATGGGTCAGAAAACATGGAGGTGAACACCAAAATCTTGTTTCGATCTTCCAGAGAAGCTTGCATAATCGAAATTTAATTTTGCGAATTTCACAGGTTTTGAGGACAGCCATATTGAATTCTGAGGCAAATTTCACCGTTATTGATGACAGCCATTTTGAATTTCGAAGCAATCAACAGTCACAGACCCAGCACTATCACCATTGGATTCCTTAGGTAAGAAAACGTGGGAGTAGACACCCAAATTTTGCCTCTATTTGCCCCAACAGCTGAAATATAGATGGAAACGTGATATTACGAATTTTCCGGGGTTTTGTGGCAGCCATTTTGGATTTTGAAACAACCAACAGCCACACAGACCCAGCATTATCACCATTGGATTCCTTAGGTCAGAAAACGTGGGAGTAGACACCCAAATTTTGCCTCTATTTGCCACAGCAGTTGAAATATAGATGAAAACGTGATATTAAGATTTTTCTGGGTTTTTGTGGCAGCCATTTTGAATTTTGAAACAACCAACAGTCACACAGACCCAGCATTATCACCATTGGATTCCTTAGGTCAGAAAACGTGGGAGTAGACACCCAAATGTTGCCTCTATTTGCCATAGTAGCCGAAATATAGATGGAAACGTGATTTTACGAATTTCCCGAGTTTTTGTGGCAGCCATATTGGATTTTGAAACAACCAACAGTCATAAAGACTCGGCAATATCACCATCAGATTCCTTGGGACAGAAAACATGGATGTAGACACTAAAATCACCAACGTAGGTGCAGTAGATAACTCGCTAGGTCAATTTTAAGCTATTTCGCGTATAAATGGCGGCCATCTTGGATTTTTGGGAAAACCCCCCATGGGATTGATGGGGACTTTTTTGTGGGTTATCTATATGGTCTCCAGAGTCACTGTGCAAAAATTCAGCTTTGACACCCAAATGTCTACCTTATGGGCTTTTTTTACCTAATTTTGGTAGACTATTAATTGTTAACGATCGGCACATTGAAATTGCTGTGGTGGCGAAGAATAGCAATGCTATTTAATTAAATGCAAATCCGAACTCTTGCATGATCTACCTACCCACTCTTGCATGATTGCCCAAAAATCAAACGTGATATATTATATGCCATGCATGCTTTTTTCCGAGTTTAAGTGGCTGTCAATTTATTCTACAGATATGTGACCAACATTTTTTTATTTCTAAAAGTAGACATGTTCCTTATATAGTATACTGACAAATTTTCGGAAACTTGTCATTACTTACAAAAAAAAGTTCTGACTATGATTTATGTTTAATTTTGTATCCTTTGATCTGAGCCCCAAAGACCAGGGCCGACGGCCTCTACTTGGGGACCGGGAAAGAGAACCCACCAAACGGGAGGCGGGGCAATTTCTTTATTAATTTAGTATATTTAGTATTATTTTAGTACTTTTCATGAAGTCTCATACGTTCTCATACAATTTCTACATCAAAAGTGAACAGTGCTTTTCGTGTCTGTAAAGCTTAGATAATCTCTGTACCAAACCGAAAGGCAAAAATCAATAACTATATTGCCGACTTTATATACAGTGTTTACAAATATGATACGCTTCAGTTGTTCTTGTTTGAACCCTGATGATATGGATACTGATATGCCAGTAGAAATATGAATTCAAATTAAAAATGTCCAACACAAAATGACTAGAATGTTATAGCTTTTCCGCGTGTCCTGTGATGTATGGTGTACATACAGTCATATACAGTGTCATATTGCCAGATCACAATATCATATTCGTACATGTGCAAACCAAAAAACTTTCATACATTCAAAGGCTATGCTCAAATAATGGACAAATCAAAGATGGTTCAACCTGGGGAGATTGACAAACTTTTAAAAATTTTTACGATCATAGAAGCCTGAAATTCAGTAGAAAATTGCCGCTTGACTTCCAGGAAGTGAAGTATGCAAAATTATAATTCGATAACAATCAGCATCGCGATTATATCGGCAAAAAACAAAAGATTTAAATGAGTTGTAAACAATTTAGAAATATTAGAGTAGGCTATACAGCACTGCTATCTGAATGAATGAAATAGGCATATCTGATGGTTATCTTATATGATACACTATTTATTAACACGTTCCTCCATCATGGGACACTGCTGCATGTCATCATCATCATCATTTATTTAGGAATCGTACACTTCACATAAATTGTACATAAACAAACAACATATTTGACTCCATGGAGTACCCATATAGCCTTAAGGCTGTGATTCTTCATAGTATATACGGTTAATAATATTAAAGTGTTGTTTACGGAGAAGAATTGGGACCCCAATACCCACCATCCCACCTTATGCCTCCTAGACCCAGACCCGAAATACTACCCATTACTAAAAACACTTCAACTATACCATTACACTGTTACAGAATAATAAACTTGGGAAAACATGGGAAAAACGCACGCACGCAGGCACCCCCCCCCCCCCCCCACACACACACACACACACACGCACACTGCTTGTCGTCCACATCGCGTGGGGCCACAACCGCCCCTCCCCAGTCCCGCCCGACACGCGCCCCTAGGTGACCAAACGCTAACACCTGGATGTCCACGCACATTTAGGATGGAATCTAAATTGAAATAAAGCTAGATGCTTTGACCGATATTCCAGCACTGATATTTCAGCGACTTAGTAAATTTATTAAAAAGATTTTTTTTGTATTGTCTGCTGAAGGAGCAACATGCTCTGCAGTTTTTCATTGACTGATTTATACCCAGCCAAAGATTCGGTGCCAAGTGAAGGAATGTTTTTGCGAAAAGATTAGTTCTGTATTGCTTAATGTGAGGATCATTTTTGTGTCGCGTGATGTAGATCTCCGTCTCGACCCGCAAATATTCAATCACTAGGGGGCTATTTCATTTGATCAATATTTATTGGTGTGTGAGGCATTTCATACACAAGACGTTGTTTAAATTTACCGAAAATTCATCCCTATTAACATCAGTTACTTGAATGGTCCGTGATATGGTTGGTTCCCCATATTAAAATACACCTGTGACGTCACACTATTGTTTGTTCGCTCCATTCTTTTTCAGGAATGGACAGAAATAAAAGAATGTAGTCCATTCTTATTGAGTCTAAGAATGGACAGTCTGGGGGTGTATTTTAAGTCAGAGAAAGCACTCGTAAACTGTCCATTCGTAGATCTGAAAAGCCTCGGCCCTTCGGGCCTCGGCCTTTCAGATCTACGAATGGACAGTTACTCGTACTTTCTCTATTACATACTGCCTAAATCTCACATTATTGGGCGTGCATGTGGAGGTCCCCTCCTCCGCATCCATCATAAAATCAGGCAAGAGTTCTTAGTGCATCAGTTAGAGTTCGGAAATCATGCAAGAGTACTGTCTGCCTACCCACCGTGTATTATCACAAAATTTATTTTTATATGGCGTCGCAATGAAAAATATACAGTACATATGTGGAGATGAACATGGCCATAGTAACCATCCATTAGATACTGCCCATAGAAATACCGTTGCTAGGGACCTTTACTCGTAACTAAAAAAATAAAATTATTTTTTGCATGATAGACATACCCGTTATTGTTTGTTTGAAATAAAAATTATCATATTCATAAAGTTTGGGCCCATAGCAAACACCGTAACGGTTGCTAAGGGCGATATTTCGGACACTGTCCCCTTGTTGAGGAAATCAGGTAATTGAATTAAAATAATTGATTATTCGACGAAATAGTTATTAATACTCAAAATGTAACTAAAAGGCCAAATCACGAATTGTATGTTCCTAATTATCTGACAGTACTGTTACGTCATGAACATTCATTATAATACCTAATTAGGTGTCAATTTTGGCGGGAAAGTTCTACACAAATGTCGCGATAACTTTTCGCCGAATTGAGATATCGGCATTGCGTAAAAACTGCCTTAATCCATGCGTTGCACTTACACACCAAAGACACTTTTCGTTACGACTGTACCTCCGCTTTAACTTCAATACTAGCACTTGATATTTCAATAATAACAGTGGCACTATTACTCCATTTACCAGTAAATAACTCCGGCATATGCACATGTATGCCGAAACTCCAAGGTAGGGTACATGGTGGGGGGAGCTATTATTGTTATGTAGGCACTAATACCGAGAGGAAACAGACCCACATTTTGTTTTAACGAGAATATAATGTTGAGGTTTTGCTACTACCGCCAAATACGAAAATAAATCCTCCAGAATAACCTCAGTGTATTGACCCTTAAAATATTTATTGGGTAATAATAATTTCAAATCAGTTTCTATATAGACCTCCATAGTCATTTTTTTTTCTAATCATTTCGCAATACTTTCTTCCAATTTGTAATACCATTTATTGCAGTGAAACAAAATGAATTTTCAAATAAAAAAAATTAGCCCAAAGGCTAAGATAGGTTACCGGACAATTTTGGTTTGGCCATGGCAGCATTGGCAGGTAACAGACCTTGAGATTTACCAATCAAGGTTCGCAGTGTAAACATATGACCTTGGGATTTACCAATCAAGGTCATCCGTATGAACTTCGATGTAACCATTACATTATATGTGTGCGGCATTTGATATTCTATATGTTGGGTGGAATCGTTTAGGCCGCTCAGGTCAATTTACACATTCCAAGTCAGACATTTGGCACTCAAGGTCATCTGACGTCAAGTTCAAGGTCATCATTAGTTGTGCCATATATGTCTTCCTATATGTTCATAATGCAAACAGGAGCTCTATCTGCAAGCATTTCATCTACAAAGGCAAATCTGGGCATTTTTTGACCCCAAAATGGCTGTTTTGACCTTTCAAGGTCATCCAAGGTCAAATTCAAGGTCACCACACAAGTCGCCATATATGACTTCCGATTTGAAAGTGCCAATTTCTAAGCTCTATCTTCAAGCGTTCTATGAGTACAGTCCTGACAGCTCCCATTATGAAGGAAAAAAGTGCCGAAAATTTTCCAAGTCCAAAATTTTTTTCAAAGGGTGAAAATTTTTTTTTGCCTAGAAATGGCCCAAAATGGATAGTAATGTTATTTGGGGCGAAAATTTTTTTTCGCCGACTCGTCAAAAATTCAAAATGGCCGCCACACTGAGATCGGCGATTCAAGGGCAACAACACTTATACACGTCGCAGAGGTATATAAGAGGAATCTTTTTAAGCAAAAATCTCAAAACTGATCAGACAGTTTTTGAGAAAATACAGACCAGGTGCAAATTTGAGCGTTTTTCGACCCAAAAATGGCTGTTTTGACCTTTCAAGGTCATCCAAGGTCAAATTCAAGGTCACCACACAAGTCGCCATATATGACTTCCCATTTGAAAGTGCCAATTTCTAAGCTCTATCTTCAAGCGTTCTATGAGTACAGTCCGGACAGCTCCCATTATGAAGGGAAAAAGTGCCGAAAATTTTCTAAGTCCAAAATTTTTTTCAAAGGGTGAAAATTTTTTTTTGCTCTAGAAATGGCCCAAAATGGATAGTAATGCGATCTGGGGCGAAAAAAATTTTTTTCGCCGACCCGCCAAAAATTCAAAATGGCCGCCACATGAAAACCGGCAGATTTAGGGCAACCAAACTTATACATATCACAGAGGTATATGAGGGGAATCTTTTGAAACCAAAAACTCAAAACTGATCAGACAGTTTTTGAGAAAATGGCCGTCAAAGTCCAAAATTGAGCGTTTTTCGACAAAAACGGCCGCCATTTTGAAAAAAATTCGAAAATCAAAAAACAAAAAAATACCTCCTTCTCAAAATATTTTTAGGCATTTTTGTGCAAAATTTCAGAAAGATTCGATCGTTAACTTTAAAGATAAAAATGTTAACGCCGGACGGACGGACGGACGGACGGACGACGGACGCAACGCCATGCCAATAGGTTATCGGACCAAAGGTCCGGTAACCTAAAAACAGGTGTTCAAATATTTATTATGAAAATAACTAAAAGACATGATCTGTTTTTAATATAACTAGACGCTTCCGGTCGCCTACGACCGCTTGGGTGTATCCCCCGTAGCCCTATTATCCCTGTTGCTTCATATATATTACTGTTAGGTGTGAAAAAATAGAGCAAAGGCTAAAAAAGATTACCAGAGAAATACTGATGGGCCAATGATCGATTATTTTCGAAAGTCAGTTGGTTTGCCAAACCGATTTCGATGATCGATTATGGAATCCTATAATCGATTATCTAAAAGTGGCAAAAGTTCTTTGTAATCCATGAAAAGTCCACAAAGAATATGTATTTCATAAATAGATACCAATTTTTAATTGCAAATTTGTGAAATGTGAAGTTGTAAACTATAGTATTTACTTTGATACTACATCAATTCCCCTTTATAACATATATTCTGCCAGTAAAGATTGTGCAACACTTCATTATGATATCACAGTTAAACCGATTAATAATCGGAAGTCAGTTGGTTTGTCAAACCGATTATGAACCAATGATCGATTACGAAATTCACACCAACTCCCATCACTACAGAGAAATGTTAAATCGTAAGCCACAACTGTTTTTCCCCCACCAAAATTGCTGCATTGATCTTTCAAGGTTATTGAAGGTCGAATTCAATTTATATTTTTAATTTATATTTATAGATCAAACTTTTCACCACAAGTTATATTTCAACTCATAATATGTGCCAAACTTGGTTTCAAGATGAAATTCAAACTAAACATGCTAAAAGTTGACCAAAACTGCATTTCAAGATGACAAATTTGAAGCCAGAACGAACCTTTTATCATAACTTATATTTTAACTCATGCTATGTGCCAAACTTGGTTTCAAGTTGAAATTCAAAGTAAAAGTCAACCAAAACTGCATTTCAAGATGACAAAATTGGAGCCAGATCGAACTTTTCACCATAAGTTATATTTTAACTAATAATATTTCCCATACATGGTTTCAAGTTGAAATTCAAAGTAAAAGTTGACCAAAACTGCATTTCAAGATGACAAAATTGCAGCCAGATCAACATTTTCATAAAAAGCTCTATTTTCACCCCAAAAATGTTCCAAATTATGTTCGAATGTGAAATTCCAATTACTTGGTTGAGCTCAGTATTATGTTTGTCGTCTTGATCATTTTTATTGTGGTCAATAATAGACTTAACTAGCAAAAATAATGTTAACTTATTTGGTACAGCCATAAAATCTCTACTGGACAAAACCTTTACCTTGTTGAGCCTAATAATAAATGTTTCTCGTCTTAACTATTTTTATTGTGGTCAATAATAGACTTAACTAGCAAAAATAATGTTAACTTATTTGGTTACAGCCATGAAATCTCTACTGGACAAAACCTTTACCTTGTTGAGCCCAATAATAAATATTTCTTGTTTTAACTATTTTTATTGTGGTCAATAATAGACTTAACTAGCAAAAATAATGTTAACTTATTTGGTACAGCCATAAAATCTCTACTGGACAAAACCTTTACCTTGTTGAGCCCAATAATAAATGTTTCTCGTCTTAACTATTTTTATTGTGGTCAATAATAGACTTAACTAGCAGAAATAACGTTAACTTATTTGGTTACAGCCATGAAATCTCTACTGGACAAAACCTTTACCTTGTTGAGCCCAATGATAAATGTTTCTCGTCTTAACTATTTTTATTGTGGTCAATAATAGACTTAACTAGCAAAAATAATGTTAACTTATTTGGTTACAGGCATGAAATCTCTACTGGACAAAACCTTTACCTTGTTGAGCCCAATAATAAATGTTTCTCGTCTTAACTATTTTTATTGTGGTCAATAATAGACTTAACTAGCAAAAATAATGCTAACTTATTTGGTTACAGGCATGAAATCTGTACTGAACAAAATCTTTACCTTGTTGAGCTCAATAATAAATGTTTTTCATCTTAACTATTTTTATTGTGGTCAATAATAGACTTAACTAGCAGAAATAATGTTAACTTATTTGGTACAGCCATAAAATCTCTACTGGACAAAACCTTTACCTTGTTGAGCCCAATAATAAATGTTTCTCGTCTTAACTATTTTTATTGTGGTCAATAATAGACTAAACTAGCAGAAATAATGTTAACTCATTTGGTTACAGCCATGAAATCTCTACTGGACAAAACCTTTAACTTGTTGAGCCCAATAATAAATGTTTCTCGTCTTAACTATTTTTAATGTGGTCAATAATAGACTTAACTAGTAAAAATAATATTAACTTATTCGGTTATACCCATGAAATTTGTACTGGACAAAACTTGTACCTTTTTGAGCTTATTAATAAATGTTTTTCATCTTAACTATTTTTATTGTGGTCAATAATAGACTTAACTAGCAAAAATAATGTTAACTTATTTGGTACAGCCATAAAATCTCTACTGGACAAAACCTTTACCTTGTTGAGCCCAATAATAAATGTTTCTCGTCTTAACTATTTTTATTGTAGTCAATAATAGACTTAACTAGCAAAAATAACGTTAACTTACATGTATTTGGTTACAGCCATGAAATCTCTACTGGCCAAAACCTTTACCTTGTTGAGCCCAATAATAAATGTTTCTCGTCTTAACTATTTTTATTGTGGTCAATAATAGACTTAACTAGCAAAAATAATGTTAACTTATTTGGTTACAGGCATGAAATCTCTACTGGACAAAACCTTTACCTTGTTGAGCCCAATAATAAACGTTTCTCGTCTTAACTATTTTTATTGTGGTCAATAATAGACTTAACTATTTTTATTGTGGTCAATAATAGACTTAACTAGTAAAAATAATGTTAACTTATTCGGTTATACCCATGAAATTTGTACTGGACAAAACCTTTACCTTTTTGAGCTTATTAATAAATGTTTCTCATCTTAACTATTTTTATTTTGGTCAATAATAGACTTAACTAGTAAAACTAACATTAACTTATTCAGTAATATTGTCCTGTTTTCACCGAAAACATCAGTTCTCCATTCTGAACAAGAAACCATTGCCACTAACTTCCATAGTACAGGCTATTGGAATGATCATACATATCAAAATGGATATTTCACATTTCTGTAATAAGTTAGGCTGTTAACATATTAATATTTATATGATCACTCTGAAAAACGATTGGTTTCGTTTGACAGCCCTTCCCAACAACACTTCCAAATATTATTGAGATTCATCGAAAATTGCCATCTGTAGAGCGTTCACAAGCCATGTGTCTCAAACAGGCTGTTTTCAACGCAAATTGTGTCCCCAAACGACCAATTCAGTTGCCATGGCAACCAAAATCGATTGGTGTCGGGATCTTACCATTATATATGTGCCTGCAAAAAATAATGGTGATCGAGTGAGAATTGCGGCCTGTAGCGCGTTCACAAGAAAATCTCTGCGGACGCGGACGCGGACGCGGGCGCGGACGCGGACGACGAAGCCAAATCCATAGTATCCGCCGAACTTTGTTCGGGGGATACAATTACAACACAAAATCAAGGACAGTAAACACCGGGGCTCTACCGGGGCTCAGTCGTGATACAACGGCATTCACCGTGTGGACATCGGGTTACTGCCAGCTACTACCGTGTTGCTACGGCATTGGCCACCATACGCCGGGGTACAACGTGCTTATCACCTTGATGTGCCGTGTTGACGCCGGCATGATCCGGGATACTAAATGGTGCTCCGGGATGATATCCGGGGTACATGGGCATTCGCCGTGTTGACGTCGTTTTGGTGCCGGCTACCACCGGGGCTCCACTTTGATCTGCCGTGATGTGCCGTACTACCGTCGGCTTCAATACACACCGGGGTGAAACGGGATGTTTTTTGTGCAAAACACATGCCGGTCAATGCCGGAACACCCCGGTCTTGGAGGCCCCGCTGGCGTGCTTCACCGTGTATTGTCGCAGTGCACCGGCATCATATGGGACTGGGGCTTTACGGGTCAGAATAGTAGAATATATGAACGGGAACGGGGTATGGGTATAACCAGCTCATGTATTATGCAATATATTTCTTGATGTAAATGAAATGTGTAAAAATGTAAATGTATGTAATGATAATGTGGGTTATTGGTCAGACTATTGGTCAGTGTTTTGCACCTTTGGCAAAAGGTTCAAGTGACCCTTGCCAATACCGTAATAAAGAGAGTTGTTGATATCAAGCCTGCAGGTAACTAGTGAAAAAGCCAAGCTGCTTGCAGATTCCTGATATAATTTAGGTCTGATTTTGCCCAGATGACGCAGATGGATCATGGTCGATCGGCAAGTGGATTTGACCTGTGGAGCCATAGTCATCTAACTGTCCATTAGCACTCCTAACTTGGGGGGATTGCTGTATGATAGAGTCACCAACACGAATTTCAAAGGGAGCATCAGGCACACGTGCGATGGTTTACCTGGAGGCCAGCAAAACGATGTCCGTTTTAGAATGGTTCAGTTTGAACTGATTTGAGGACATCCAAGAAGATATCAGACTGACGCAGTAATCCAAGGGATATCATCATGATGACACGTGGTGTATAATTGCTAGTCATCCTTAAATAGATGATAGAATATTCCGCCGTTTCTGATAAACGCACCGAGTGGAACGCTGTACAATGTAAACAGATGAGGGCCTGACACTTATCCCTGTGGTGATCACCAAGTCGCTGCTAGTTCCGATCGTGCCGCTCATACATACTGTTTGTGTACGGTTGGAAAGATAGGAATCAAACCAGGTAAGGGTAGATCCTCTGATGTTGTAGTCGGAGGAAGCTTTGACAGGAGCAGTATGTGATTAAGATTGAGTATCGGGCACGATCCACGTAATTTCAATGGTTTCATACCTAGTGCAATTTTGGTTCATATCTCGGCCGTTTCATAACAAACTTACATGAAATTTGGAATACATATTCTGTATATATCTATGAAGCTGATTTGAATAATAGATTGAAGATTTCATCGATAACTTAGTATATAAATGGAGTTGAATGTTGCTTGAACAAATGTAACTTACGTTGCGTACACGAAGCATTACATGGTGTAGTTTCTTAACTGCAGCGAGTGCACATATCCGTGATCAATAACCTACCCTTAAATTTTAAGTATCCCATCGATAATCATGTCCAATTGATGAGCAAATGTGTATATCTATTGCGATCCCGCGAAAATGTCTTGTGCCGCTGGTCAGTGAAGCGCTAAGTACAGATCAGCGGATTATTCGTATGGCAAATACCGTCAATGCTCAGCTGTCGAGAATGTTATACTCAGGAGTGAGATGTTGTTGTGATTTTGGTTCTATACTGCACGTAGAAAATGTTCGAGTCGCTGAATTCTTGATGTAGTTTGCGGTTGAGTTTACAATGCCAACGGATATAGACGTTATTAATACGATTGACAATCAATTTCTTTTGCCCAGTGTATTTTCAATGCGGATGATATATAACATGCTATTTTCACCATCAAACTCCCATCAAGTGTTTAGGTAAATCCCAAAACAGGCAGTAGGTTATTGTTCTATGATAGGTAATCTAACCACAGTCAAGAAACTGTACCCTAAAACGCTGTCAGTTTTCTATGTAAGTTACATTTGATTGGCGGTGTATAACGTTCAGGATCTGTATGAACATCGACTGGGTCTTCAATATGGCCATTGGACAAGCATTGTAGTCGTGGATAGAACCTACACAACAAGTTTCAGCGCAATCCATTACCAAACTGCAGAGTTATAGGCCAAACAAAACATACTAGAATTCTGCTGACAAGGCATGGATCCTGACTGATAAGCATCCTTAACAGTATCAAAGGCTGCTGATAAGTCAAGAAATATTAGCAACCCCACCTGACGCTGGTCATCTGCCTGTAACAAATCGGTGTGTACATTGGCCAATGCAGTCTCCGTGCTGTGGTGCCCCTGGTATGCTGAATAGAGTGCTTCCTCGAGGCCAGACACTGTGTACTGTCGTAACTGTTGGTCGGTTGCCTTTCAATGATTTTAGATGGCAATGGAAGGTTCGATACTGGTCTATAGTTTGACAGTTCTTCGGTGTCAGACCCATGTTTTTTTCTCAAAATGGGTGCGATCAAGGCTCGCTTGAGTGAAGATGGAAATACACCACCGCAGAGCGAGGAGTTCGCAATTGCAGTTATCAAGGACAGCAACACCTCCTGACATTTTTTCTTCACCGGCCAAGTTGAGATAGATCACTTCGCGATGATCTCGATGTTGAAGATTTGATGATGTTACTGGCTTCGTCTGATGTTAGCCTTTTGAAGTTCTCGAGTTTGCATGTGATCAGATTGTCACTATTCTGCACTGGGAGATCATCAGAGAACGTTGATGTATTCTCAGCAATTTTGTTGTTGAAGAAGGTCCCAAAACGATCACACAACTTAGCCTCCGAGTCTGTGTCAGAACTTCGTGCGAATAACTTGGTAATTTGTGCAAATGAAGTATTACTTCGTGCAAACGACTTACTACATCTTGCAAACCAAGTAGTACTTCGTACAAACGACGTAGTCATGTCGTCATGTCCTATCAGGGGCACCAGAGTATGATTACTTGTTTGATAAACTTTATCGTTCAGAAATGTAAAATCGGTCCTGTACTCAAAAATCCATTTAGTCATATGAATTGAATATGACTATCAGTTGTACAAAACTGGCTCACAATAGAAACAAATAATTAAGAGGAATTGCAGTGAAATTGCGTTGATTGTAAAATATTGTTCTTTGTAAACTTATCAATTACAACTGTATGTAATAAGCTTCATTTTTACCGAATTCGGGCTATTTATCTATTGACAATTTTAAGGCCAATGATGACCTTTGGGGCTGAATATTTGCTTCTATAGATATCTTTCCGAATTTGATAGTTTGTTGCTATCGACCTTAGTCACCAAAATGTGAAATTTGAAGAAAATTGACCGCTTGGTTCATGGAATATTTGATTTTGAAATGGCATGGTGAATATTTAACCAGATTGTTTACTAAAATCCTTTTCAACGACGTGTTCAACCGACTGCTGGATATTGAAAATCAATGTGGATATGTTGATTGAGTCTTGTATGCCTTGTATTACTTTCCTATTTGAATAATAAAATATGTTTTTAGCTTTCATCAAATATATTATCAAGATATCAGTTCCACCTGTCATCGCAATGCATCCCACAGGATTCGAGTAATAATGTACTCATCATTGTAAAAATGATAAATTTTTTTCGCATAAAAAATGATCGATTCCAAGGAACTTCCCAGAACTTTGATAATTACTAAAACATCTGTTTATTCGTAGTAGCCTCGAAAACAACCTGACTCTCAATCTTTTAGGCGTTAGTTATTGGATTTGACACTACATATTCCGTATAAAAACTGTACCAGTCGAATATTTTGTGATGAATTCCCTCAAAAATTGGCCAATTATATGGAATATCGTATATAAAGGAAACAATGTCTATTTGGTGTTGACCTGATAGTTTCAGAATGTCGTTTGAACAAACCAACCCTTTGACCATTAATAAATTTAATCAGCCTGAACCCCGTAATTCTTGCCATTTTTGGGTGAAAAATTAGCCCAATGGGCTAGAAAGGTTACCGGAGAAATATACAGAGTTAAGCCGAGAAAGTTGAAGGTCAAATTCAAGGTGACCACAGAAATCGCCATATCTCTAACCTTGAAAATGGGATCAAAGGTTAAATTCTAGATCACCAAACTATTCAGCATACATCATTTCCTATATGTTCACTATGGACCCCTAAGCTGTAAATTTGATAATAAGCGAGATATAAGCCATTTTGTAATCTGACTTTGAAAATAAAATGACTGACCTTGAAATTTAGGTCAAAGGTCAAATTCAATATCATTAAAATATTCAGAATATATCATTTCCTATATGTTCACAATTGATTCCTAAGCTGTAAAGTCGATAATAAGCGAGATATTAGCCATTTTGTCCTGTTGACCTCGAAAATGAGGTCAAAAGTCAAATTCAAGGTCACTAGAATATTCAGCATATATCATTTCCTATATGTTCACAATTGCTTTCTAAGCTGTGAAGGCGCTAATAAGCAAGATATTGGCCATTTTGTCCTGTGTCCTTGAAAATGAGGTCAAAGGTCAAATTCAAGGTCATGAGAATATTCAGCATATATCATTTCCTATATGTTCACAATTGATTCCTAAGCTGTAAAGTCGATAATAAGCGAGATATTAGCAATTTTGTCCTGTGACCTTGGAAATGAGGTCAAAGGTCAAATTCAAGGCCATGAAAATATTCAGCATATATCATTTCCTATATGTTCACAATTGATTCCTAAGCTGTAAAGTCGATAATAAGTGAGATATTAGCCATTTTGTCATGTGACCTTGAAAATGAGGTCAAAGGTCAAATTCAAGGTCATGAGAATTTTCAGCATATATAATTTCCTATATGTTCACAATTGATTCCTAAGCTGTAAAGTCGCTAATAAGCAAGATATTGGCCGTTTTGTCCTGTGACCTTGAAAATGAGGTCAAAGGTCAAATTCAAGGTCACGAGAATTTTCAGCATATATCATTTCCTATATGTTCACAATCGATTCCTAAGCTGTAAAGTCGATAATAAGCAAGATATTGGCCATTTTGTCCTGTGACCTTGAAAATGAGGTCAAAGCTCAAATTCAAGGCCACGAGAATATTCAGCATATATCATTTCCTATATGTTCACAATTGATTCCTAAGCTGTAAAGTCGATAATAAGCGAGATATTAGCAATGTTGTCCTGCGACCTTGGAAATGAGGACAAAGGTCAAATTCAAGGTCATGAAAATATTCAGCATATATCATTTCCTATATGTTCACAATTGATTCCTAAACTTCCCAAATTTTATTTGTAAATTTGCCGTTTATTGTTATTACTCACCTCTAAACTACTACATGCTCCTTTTCGATCCTTTGGATCGTTCTGGATAGAAATTCGCGTACTGAAAGCAAGGCACAATCGTCTGCCTGCATGACTCGAGCGCTCCTTTTGCCGCCAAAACCGCCGCGCATATGCGCGCGCAGCTGCGCAGAAGCTTCACTTTTCTGTCCAAAAAACGACAAAAGGAAGCCCCTAGCACATAACTGGCGGGGATGGATGGGAGGGCCTTTACTGTAGTAGTTTAGAGGTGAGTAATAACAATAAACGGCAAATTTACAAATAAAATTTGGGAAGTTTATCTTATACATCACCAATCTAAACTACTACATGCTCCTTAGAATCAAAGGATAGGCGGTGGAGCAGTAGTGCTAGATGGTCATGCAAACAGACGATAGTCTTGATTTCAAGCGAATCGCTAAAATGCTACATTTTCGATATATCTTTAGTAATATAATAAAGATACTCACCTAGCGGTGTGATCGCTTGCCTCCGACATGCACGAATTTCTTTTTCACCCATCGGTGGAAAACGGAACTCTACTTGAGACCGTAACATAAATAACACCAACACAAACACAAAGTGTTGCTTATATACACGTGCACGTTAAAACCAAGACTTTTCTGTCCAGCTGGTTCAAACAACAGCTTGCGCTACGACCAGCGGACCCAGTCTAAATCTGGACGACTGGTCCTGAAGTTCGGCAGCATTGGACAGATAGAACCCGATGAATGTCGTAGAATTAGTCCACATTCCAGCCCTCACGATATATTCCAACGGAATATTCGACCCGGCCGCCAAAGACATCGAGATGTGTCGGATTTGGTGGGACGATATTTTGTAAGTGACTCGATCGTCAGCACCTGACTCCGCATAGACAGTCCTCACTACAACCTTCACCCATCGAAATAGTGTAGCTGTGGAGATATCCGTAGCCCTATTAGGCTGATAGGAAATAAATAACCGCTTGCGATCTTTCCTGATCGATCTGGTACGATCGATGTAGATTTTCAGCGCTCTTACCGGGCACAATAGAGCGTCCGGCTCATTCCGTCCTACGTAATCGCCCAGTGACGGAATTACGATAGGGGAGAACGCTTTCCCGCCCACAACCGCAGCACCGCAGCACGTGTTTTAGGCATAAAATCACGTACTGGGTATAAGGAAACGGACCCATCCCACCAAATGCGACTCGCGATACGTCGATCGCCGCGACATCTGAGCGTCTTCGACCACTTGCTAGCATAACTAGCAAGAAAGTCTTAAGAGTTAACCTCTGCAAGGAAACTTCCTTGAGAGGCTCCCAAGGTGCTTTAGTAAGACAATATAGCACAAAAGCCATGTCCCAATCCGGTAGAGTAGGAACTCCCCGTGGCCTTTGCGTCCTAAAGGACGCCAAGAGATCAGCAAGGATACGATTATTAGTTAAATCGATCCCCCTAGCACGGAATACAGGGCCCAGCATGGACCTGTATCCCTCGATCGTAGTAGGCTTCAAATTAAGCCTATCAAATAGATAGCAGAGAAAGTCTAGCACTGCATTCAGAGGGGCAGAGAGCGGATCAATGCGCCTTCCGTTACACCAACGTACGAATACTCTCCATTTAGCCTCATACGTTTCAGAGGAGGATCTCCTATTCTTTCTCGCGAGATGTACGGACACCTGCTGAGAAAATCCTGCCTCCTGGAAGGATCGCTCGATAGCCTCCACACGTGTAATTTGAGCACGTGGACGGAATCGTGAAATATATCCCGCCCCGGTTGCTTCAGCAACCTGTCCTCGATCGGGAGAACCCGTGGTACATCCATTAGGAGGGACAGTAGCAGCGGGAACCACGCCTGCATCGGCCAGCATGGCGCCACCAACAGAATCTCGCACTGAGACCTGGCTACTTTGTGCAGCACTTCTGTTAGGAACCGGGTTGGCGGGTACGCATACCCGAACATCCCGTCCCACGACTGAGACATCGCGTCCACAGCCAGTGCCTCGCTCTCTGGCAGAGTTGAGAAGTAGACCGGGAGCTTGTGATTCCGAGAGGTTGCGAACAGGTCTATGTTCGGTGTCCCGAACGCCTGACAAACGCGCCGAAACACCCCCGGATGCAAACTCCACTCCGTGCCTATGATCTTGTCCGGTCTCGACAGAGCGTCCGCTAGGACATTCCTGTGACCCGGTAGGTGCCTCGCCCTGATAAACAGACGGGACTTGAAGGCAAACCTGATCAGACACTCGGCCTCCAAACAAAGCTGACTCGACCGAGTTCCACCTTGTTTGTTTATGTGCGCCACTACTGTGCTGTTGTCTGTGAAGACCAGCCATTTCGTCCCTGGG
This sequence comes from Terebella lapidaria, assembly GCA_949152475.1. Lineage (NCBI taxonomy): Eukaryota > Metazoa > Annelida > Polychaeta > Terebellida > Terebellidae > Terebella > Terebella lapidaria. Next base: position 49,608,050 of record OX424555.1, on the reverse strand, counting down.
GGACTCTGAGGCCCAAAGATCTCGAACGCACGTCTCACCGCTCGCAGCTCTAGGACATTGATGTGCAACGCCCTCTCGCTCGTGTTCCACACAGCAGAGAGTTCGTGCTCGTCCATATGAGCTCCCCAAGCCAATTCTGACGCATCGGTGAAGAAGGTCCGATCGGGCAGATACTCCGCCAGTGGCATCCCTCGGAAAAGATTCCGATGGTCCCGCCACCAATGCATTGCTTCCCGAGCACGATCGTCCACCGATACGACTTGGTCTAGTCGATCGGTGAGGATCCGCCATTGCAATGCTAGACACCATTGAATGGGTCTGAGGAAGCACCTGCCGAACGGCACCTGTTTCTCCATCGACGCCAACAGACCGATGATGGACAGAAACTGTCGAGCTGTGATCGACGACTGCGTTAGCGCGACATCCATCGCCGCAATCGCCTTGAGAACTCTCTTCCGCGGAGGAAGAGCTACTCCTCGATCTAGATCTTAATCTACGCCGACATACTCGAACCTCTGTGTCGGGGACAGATGAGACTTCGCCCAATTGGGGATCCAGCCAAGGCTGGTCGCCAACCTGAGGACGAAACCGGATTGCTCTATAGCCTGAGACGGGGAGTCGGCTATGATTAACCAATCGTCGATATAATGGTGGAACTGAATTCCAACCGATCGAAACCTGGCTGCCATCGTCCTTACGATACGGGTGAACACGTAAGGGGCGGTGGCTACTCCAAAAGGAAGTACCCTGAACTGATACACCGAACCCTCGAAGGCGAACTTGAGGTATCGCCGATCGGCTGGGTGTATGGGCACATGTAAGTACGCGTCCTTGACGTCGATACTGACTGCCCACTTCCCCTTGGACAGAGCTTTCTGAACGGAAAGCGCCGACTCCATCTTGAACCTGGGTATGATCAGGAATTCGTTGAGGTTTGACAGATCGAAAACGGGACGCCACCCGCCTGTCTTTTTCGGCACTAGGAAGATGAGAGAATAGAATCCTCTCTCGTCCTTGACCACCTCGATCGCACGTTTCTCTAGCAACTGCTGCACCTCGTGCTGCAGAAGCTGAAACTTTTCCCGATCGCCGGGCACAGGGAAGAACCACGCTTTGGGTCTGATCGGTGGTTTTCCAGCCTCCCATCTGAAGGTGAGACCGAACTTCACCCATGCCACGACTGAATTGTCTGACGAAGCCAGATCGCTCCAGTTCTGGACGAACTGAGCCAGGCGTCCGCCGACTGGACCAGGTTGTGGAAGATCGAATTCCGACAGAACTGAACCTTCCACAGAGCCTACGCTTTCCCGCAACGAGTCACTTAGCCTCATCCCGGAGATGTTCCCGCATGACGGAAATATCCGATCGAGAGAGGTTGGCGTAGGTATAGCCTGAGAAAAGCGGCCTCCCACGTAGCTCAGCGACGTCCGTAGCGGACACGTCAAGCAGACGGAGATCAGCATCACGCATGGTGAGATCCAATTGTGCGCCCAGGTGCGCACTGTCACGCTCAGCAGCATGGACCACTCCGGCCAAGACGCCGAGTGCTGCATGAATGTTGGCGCGACTCCCCTCCTCCAGATCCGCCTCGTCCACAAACTCCTGAACCAAAGTGGTCAGGTGATCCGTCAACGAGAGCTGCCCCATCAATTGATGAGACAGCGTCTGCCAATGAGAAAGGCGAGCCTTTTTCACATAAGCTGACCAGACCGTACCCTGCTTCCGGGAAAACAGGTGAAGGTTAGGGTCTTCGACCGGGACGGAAGTCTGATGTCCACCCTCGGACTCTACAGTCCGATAGGTGTCGATTGACTCAGGTCGAACACGGCTAGTCGGGAATGTCGACTCCGTACGAGCCATATCCTTCTTAGCCGTAACTCCCTTGTTGATCTTGTCGAAGGACTTGACCAACGCGGGAGCCACAGGGAGCCGGATCGGCCGATGAACTAGCGCCGACGCGAACCTACCGGTTCCCCGTGAGGGCCCTGGAGCATCGATCGGCAAGTCCATACGCCTTGCGACCGACTCCAAAGCCCACCGGAAGTTAGAACCCCCGGCCTGATCGGAAGTCTCATCCTCCGAGGAGGACGACTCCTGATCAGCTTCCACTCGACCCCCCCGATCGTTGGACCTCACAGGTCCGATCGAAGACCTCGATGACCCCAAGGGTACATCAAAGGACGGGCGAGGGAATGCCTGCTCAGCGATCGCGCCCGTCCGGCGACTTACATCCGCGTACACAGGACTTGAGTGGTCCTGAGGAACGACCCCAGCACCACCCGCCGGATCGTGCCCTGATCGAGGACCAGGAGCACGACCGCCAAGTCAAGACTCCCGATCGCACGAACGATCGAGAGCCTCACCCCCAAACAAAGGGAACTCTTCCCCCTCGAACCTCGAGACCGAGGACCCAAATGAGCCATCCAAGATGCTCTGCCGATCGAAGCCCGAAGCCTGATCGTCGCCCACCGAGAGGTCGGACGAAGCCTGAGCCACATCGAAAATCGATGTGGTCTCAGCACCACGGCGCTTAGAGGAAGCACGCTTCCTCTTCTTGGAAGGCCCAGGGGAAGAGACGACGGACCCCTCCACCTCATTGGCCCCGACTGAGGGACGACGAAGGTGGAGTGCGGTTCCTTGGCTGCTTTCGCCTTGGCAAGAACTGAAACCTTCTTCTTAGAAGATTTCGACTTCTTGCCAGCAGGGGGGGCAAGCTCTCCCTGCGACGAAGGGGCAGCCGAAGAACCGGCCGGGACTCCCTGTCCAAGCAGGGAAGAGAGACCCGGCAGGAGGGGACCCTGAAGGGACGACAGCGACTGTGCAAAGAAGGATTGCACAGCCGCGTTGACCATGTCCTGTGTTAGCCCCAGGGGCTGGCTGACACCGGACGCAATCTGCGCCGTCACAGGCGGAGTCTCCACCTCCATGGGCGACTGGCGGACTTGCGGAGCCGAAGCTTCCGCAAGCCTCAAAGCATCCTGATGAGCCAACGAGGCTTCAGAATACTTTGCAGTCGCCTGCACGAAGGAAGAGGGACGCCAGAAACGGCACAGATCACACCTCAAATCCTCCATAGATACCGGGCCATGGTCCAAACAGTCGAAACACAAACTGTGTTTCTCCCCTCCCCGGAGGGTATTGACCAGACACTTCGGGCATGGACGTTCGTCCATGGCACCGGTACCAAGGGAGGATTGTGAAGTCATGATCACGAAAGGGAACTAACCACACACAGTAACAGGGCGGGCAAAATAAGCAAACCTGAGACTGCGCTGAAAAAGAACCCTAAGAGGACTACGAATATATAAACTACAGTATACGACAAAATATATACAGTAGAAAATTAACGTAGAACTATTGATAGATGTAAACAACAAGTACACTATCAAGTACGAGGGATGGACGATAATAGGGTGAACTGGCTATACAAATCGCTGACGATCTAGCAAGTAACAAACTATCGACCAATACTTATCCAAATAGACACAAAACGATGTCTATGAACGTGGCAGGTGAAATTCCGTAAGAATATATCGCAAAAGTCTAGTTTGCAGACTAAATTCTACGAATTCACCGGGAACCAAAATATAAAGCTGCCAAGCAAAAATGGCGGTGGACAGAAAAGTGAAGCTTCTGCGCAGCTGCGCGCGCATATGCGCGGCGGTTTTGGCGGCAAAAGGAGCGCTCGAGTCATGCAGGCAGACGATCGTGCCTTGCTTTCAGTACGCGAATTTCTATCCAGAACGATCCAAAGGATCGAAAAGGAGCATGTAGTAGTTTAGATTGGTGATGTATAAAATAAACTGTAAAGTCGATAATAAGTGAGATATTAGCCATTTTGTCGTGTGACCTTGAAAATGAGGTCAAAGGTCAAATTCAAGGTCACAAGAATATTCAGCATATATCATTTCCTATATGTTCACAACTGATTCCTAAGCTGTAAAGTCGATAATAAACGAGATATTAGCCATTTTGTCCTGTGACCTTGAAAATGAGGTCAAAAGTCAAATTCAAGGTCACGAGAATATTCAGCATATATCATTTCCTATATGTCCACAATTTATTCCTAGTCTCTAAGTTCAATATTAAGTGAGATATTAGGCTTAATGTGTGCCATTATAAAGCATAGGAAAATTTAACATGGGAAAGTCACATTTGGGCCGAGTTTGGGCCCAAAATGGCCCACTTCAAGCGCAACGAAATTTATACATGTCACAGGGGTACATATGAGGAGTGTTTTTCATCAATAAGAAAATAATTAGCCCAATGGGCTAGTAAGGTTACCGGAGAAATATACAGAGTTAAGCCGAGAAAGTTGAAAGTCAAATTCAAGGTGACCATTGAAATCGCCATATCTCTAACCGTGAAAATGGGATCAAAGGTTAAATTCTAGATCACCAAACTATTCAGCATATATCATTTCCTATATGTTCACTATGGACCCCTAAGCTGTAAATTTGATAATAAGCGAGATATAAGCCATTTTGTAATCTGACTTTGAAACTAAAATGACTGACCTTGAAATTTAAGTCATATCTCAAATTCAATATCATTAAAATATTCAGAATATATCATATCCTATATGTTCACAATTGATTAGTAAGCTGTAAAGTCGATAATAAGCAAGATATTAGCCATTTTGTCCTGTTGACCTTGAAAATGAGGTCAAAGGTCAAATTCAAGGTCATGAGAATTTTCAGCATCTATCATTTCCTATATGTTCACAATTAATTCCTAAGCTGTAAAGTCGCTAATAAGCAAGATATTGGCCATTTTGTCCTGTGACATTGAAAATAGGTCAAAGGTCAAATTCAAGGTCACGAGCATTTTCAGCATATATCATTTCCTATATGTTCACAATTGATTTCTAAGCTGTTAAGTCGCTGATAAGCAAGATATTGGACATTTTGTCCTGTGACCTTGAAAATGAGGTCAAAGGTCAAATTCAAGGTCACAAGGATTTTCAGCATATATCATTTCCTATATGTTCACAATTGATTCCTAAGCTGTAAAGTCGCTAATAAGCAAGATATTGGCCAATTTGTCCTGTGACCTTGAAAATGAGGTCAAAGGTCAAATTCAAGGTCACGAAAATATTCAGCATATATCATTTCCTATATGTTCACAATTGATTCCTAAACTGTAAAGTCGATAATAAGCGAGATATTAGCCATTTTGTCATGTGACCTTGAAAATGAGGTCAAAGGTCAAATTCAAGGTCACAAGAATATTCAGCATATATCATTTCCTATATGTTCACAACTGATTCCTAAGCTGTAAAGTCGATAATAAGCGAGATATTAGCCATTTTGTCCTGTGACCTTGAAAATGAGGTCAAAAGTCAAATTCAAGGTCACGAGAATATTCAGCATATATCATTTCCTATATGTCCACAATTCATTCCTAGTCTCTAATTTCAATATTAAGTGAGATATTAGGCTTAATGTGTCCCATTATAAAGCATAGAATTTAACATGGGAAAGTCCCATTTGGGCTGAGTTTGGGCCCAAAATGGCCCACTTCGAGCGATTCAAGGGCAACGAAATTTATACATGTCACAGGGGTACATAGGAGGAGTGTCATGCACCAATAAGAAAAAAATTAGCCCAAAGGCTAAGATAGGTTACCGGACAATTTTGGTTTGGCCATGGCAGCATTGGCAGGTAACAGACCTTGAGATTTACCAATCAAGGTTCGCAGTGTAAACATATGACCTTGGGATTTACCAATCAAGGTCATCCGTATGAACTTCGATGTAACCATTACATGTATGTGTGCGGCATTTGATATTCTATATGTTGGGTGGAATCGTTTAGGCCGCTCAGGTCAATTTACACATTCCAAGTCAGACATTTGGCACTCAAGGTCATCTGACGTCACGTTCAAGGTTATCATTAGTTGTGCCATATATGTCTTCCTATATGTTCATAATGCAAACAGGAGCTCTATCTGCAAGCATTTCATCTACAAAGGCAAATCTGGGCATTTTTTGACCCCAAAATGGCTGTTTTGACCTTTCAAGGTCATCCAAGGTCAAATTCAAGGTCACCACACAAGTCGCCATATATGACTTCCAATTTGAAAGTGCCAATTTCTAAGCTCTATCTTCAAGCATTCTATGAGTACAGTCCTGACAGCTCCCATTATGAAGGAAAAAGTGCCGAAAATTTTCTAAGTCCAAAATTTTTTTCAAAGGGTGAAAATTTTTTTTTGCCTAGAAATGGCCCAAAATGGATAGTAATGTTATTTGGGGCGAAAAATTTTTTTTTCGCCGACTCGTCAAAAATTCAAAATGGCCGCCCCACTGAGATCGGCGATTCAAGGGCAACAAAACTTATACACGTCGCAGAGGTATATAAGAGGAATCTTTTTAAGCAAAAATCTCAAAACTGATCAGACACTTTTTGAGAAAATACAGACCAGGTGCAAATTTGAGCGTTTTTCGACCCAAAAATAGCTGTTTTGACCTTTCAAGGTCATCCAAGGTCAAATTCAAGGTCACCACACAAGTCGCCATATATGACTTCCCATTTGAAAGTGCCAATTTCTAAGCTCTATCTTCAAGCGTTCTATGAGTACAGTCCGGACAGCTCCCATTATGAAGGGAAAAAGTGCCGAAAATTTTCTGTCCAAAATTTTTTTCAAAGGGTGAAAAAATTTTTTTGCTCTAGAAATGGCCCAAAATGGATAGTAATGCGATCTGGGGCGAAAAAAAATTTTTTCGCCGACCCGCCAAAAATTCAAAATGGCCGCCACACGAAAACCGGCAGATTTAGGGCAACCAAACTTATACATATCACAGAGGTATATGAGGGGAATCTTTTGAAACCAAAAACTCAAAACTGATCAGACAGTTTTTGAGAAAATGGCCGTCAAAGTCCAAAATTGAGCGTTTTTCGACAAAAACGGCCGCCATTTTGAAAAAAATGCGAAAATCAAAAAACAAAAAAATACCTCCTTCTCAAAATATTTTTAGGCATTTTTGTGCAAAATTTCAGAAAGATTTGATCGTTAACTTTAAAGATAAAAATGTTAACGCCGGACGGACGGACGGACGGACGGACGGACGACGGACGCAACGCCATGCCAATAGGTTATCGGACCAAAGGTCCGGTAACCTAAAAAGTTACTGAACAGATTTTGAGAAAACGACCGTCGAAGTCCAAAATTGGCCATTTTTCGACGAAAACGGCCGCTCTGACCTTGAAACCAAGGTCAGAGGTCAAATTCAAGGTCACGACAATATTCAGCATATATCATTTCCTATATGTCCACAATTGATTCCTAGTCTCTAATCTCAATATTAAGTGAGATATTAGGCTTTAATGTGTCCCATTATAAAGCATAGGAGAATTTAACATGGGAAAGTCCCATTTGGGCCGAGTTTGGGCCAAAATGGCCCACTTCGAGCGATTCAAGCGCAACGAAATTTATAGACATCATAGAAGTACATATGAGGAGTCTTATGTATCAAAGAGAAAAAAAAGTTACTGAACAGATTTTGAGAAAATGGCCGCCAAAGTCCAAAATCAGGCCTTTTTCGTCGAAAACGGCCGCCATTTTGAAGAAAAAGCGAAAATCAAAAAACTAAAAAATACCTCCTTCTTGAATTATTTTTAAGTATTTTTCTGCAAAATTTCAGAAAAATTCGCCCGTAAACAAAAAAGATAAAAATGTGGACGACGACGACGACGGACGACGGACGCAACGCCATGCCAATAGGTTATCGGACCATAGGTCCGGTAACCTAAAAAGATAAAAATGTGAACGCCGACGCCGACACCCGGACGCTGGACGCAACGCCATGCCAATAGGTTATCGGCCATAGGTCCGGTAACCTAAAAATCAAAATGGCCGCCACAAGCAGACGGGCGATTCAAGGGCAACGAAACTTATACACGTCATAAAGGTACATGAGAGGAATGTTTTGAAACAAAAATCTCAAAACTGAGAGTTTTTGAGAAAATGGCCTCCAAAGTCCAAAATTGGCAATTTTTCGTCAAAAATGGCCGCCAAATAGGCAAAAACGATTCAATCAAAAAAATTAAAAAACTTTCTTTAGATACTGGCCCAAGGTATGTTCTGACGAATTTATGGGGAAATTCATCATGTCAAAAAAAAGTTACAGACCCGGACGGATGACGGACGACGGACGGACGGACGGACGAAATACCACGACAATAGCTTATCGGCCCAAAGGGCCGGTAAGCTAAAAATGTGGACGGACGGACGACGGACGCAACGCGACGGCAATAGGTTATCGGACCATAGGTCCGGTAACCTAAAACATAGGGCCAAGGACCCTGTAGCTCACCGGAAATACAAGACAACCAGAATATTTCATTAAATGGATTTTGATAGTTACTGGTATAATGTGGTCCTATATCATCATGACTTGTAATACAACACTAAGCTCTAACTCTAACATAGTTTTGTCGCTATGGAACGATTCCCACATTTGTTGTTGACTCAAACTTGACTTTCATCCAATGCCATCATCAAGTTCAGGGTCACCAAAAATAGTATAATATAACATAACATACAATGAATCCCCTTGTATATGGCCAATTTTTTTTTTTTTTTTGGGGGGGGGGGGGGCAGTGCCACTTCTAGCATTAAAACCAACTACCATTGTCATAATCGTAAGTAAGCACTTTTTTCTTTCACCACATAGTTACAAACAATGTTCCACATAAACCGTATATAATTGAAAGTTATAGATCTAATTTAAGATTTTAAAAAATCCGTTTAAACTGAATAAAAGTACTAATTTTCGAGCGAAAAAAATGGACAAATGAGGGGCGGTCACTTCTTGGCGTTAGATAATGGCAAATACACAACATTAAGCTATTTTAAACGTACAATATAGCTCAAGGAATGTTTAGGATCAATTTTAAATTGTTCCATATCTTGGGTTTTGATGTTTTAATAATAGCAGAATGAGTTAACGTGTGTCACAGTACATTACTCAATTCCGTCAAATTTTTTCTTGATGTTCAACGTATATTTAATAAACTATTAAATAATATTTAGCTTGCACGTATATGCTATTTATGTAGTGCAACTGTCGTGCTTACAATAAATAAAACAACTCACACACATATGTCACATTTAAAAAATAAATTTCCCGTTTTATAATACATTTAGTTCACTTTCCGTCAGCAGATAACGTACGAACTTCACCTCTTTTAAGAAGCGTTTCTGGTTTCCTGACACCCATTCATAGTAAAAAAAGTGTTGTCGGTGTTTCAAGCAAGTGCCTTTCACACTTCCGCTCTGTTGAATGTATCCTCTGCCGCATAGCGGCGCTAAATACAAAGTCAGTGTTTCAGAGTGTCAAACATTTTCTCACATAACGTACGCAACAAAACGTAACGAACGCAACTAGAAACGACTCCTCATATGTACAACTATGCATTCACAACATAAATAGAGTCCCCAATACTCACAACGGTGCTCGAGACTTTTATTTATCGCATAAAATGTTGTTTCAACAAACTCTGATATCACATGACATGCAGTTTTCAAAATGCTGTCAAAGCTCAATGTTCTGTATGTTACTCTTGACGGAATGTATGTTACTCTTGACGGAAATCGAACACAACATACATTTCTAGTTGAGTAGAGTCGTGTGTGACAGGCCACATTCACATCGTACCTTAAATTCAGGTCTGTCAATACATTACAGGTCCATATGCGTATACTCCACCCTCCACCCAGGCAATAAAGCAGTCATGTTACGTACGTTATGTTTGACCGTGTTTTCCGATTGCCGATAGTAACATACGAACTGATACTACCTTTTTATTCAAACTGTTCCTAATTTTATTCGAGATATTGGCATATTTTTGCCAACATTCAGACATCACACTGTGTGATTTGTTTTGTTTGCTACATGGTGTCAAAGCTGAATGTCAAACATAACATACCTGCAATGTCAAACGTAACATACAAACAACTTCAAATTATCTGTGTCAGCATAGCATACGCAACATTAAACTACTTGGTTCCAAGTGAAATATTAACTTGTAATTGAGGAATAAGATTCCATAGATTGACTAAGTCCTCATTATACCAAGAAATGAAGGAAAAGTGGTGTCACATACATGGGAACATAACTAGAAGTTGTCGCTAAATGAACCTGACAGCCAATATCATTCTTCTTCATATTTTACATCTTTAACACAACCTGGACTGATAAAAATTAGCCCAAGGGCTAAGAAAGGTTACCGGACAATATATATTTTAGATCTTAGCCTTTTGTCTAGTGACCTTAAAAACAAGGTCATTGGTCAATTCAAGGTCGTGAGAATATTCACCATATATCATTTCCTATATGTTCACAACTGATTCCAAAACTGTAAAGTCGATAATAAGCGAGATATTAACCATTTTGCGCGCTGACCTTGAAAATGAGGTCAAAGGCCAAATTCAATGTCACGAAAATATTCTGCATATCATTTTCTATATGTCCACAGTTGATTCCTAAGCTGTAAAGTTGATAATAAAAGAGATATCACCCATTTTGCGTTCTGACCTTGAAAATGAGGCCAAAGGTCAAATTCAAAGTCACAAGAATATTATGGATATATCATTTCCTATATGTCCACGATTGATTCCTAAGCTGTAAAATCGATAATAAGCGAGATATTAGCCATTTTGTGCTGACCTTGAAAATAAGGTCAAAGGTCAAATTCAAGGTCACTTGAATATTCAGCATATATCATTTCCTACATGTCCACAATTGATCCCTAAGCTGTAAAATCGATAATAAGTGAGATATTAGCTATTTTGTCCCGTGACCTTGAAAATGTGGTCAAAGGTCAAATTCAAGGTCATGACAATAATCTGCATATATCATTTCCTATATGTTCATAATTGATTCCTAACCTGTAAAGTCGATAAGAAGTGAGATATTAGCCATTTTGTCCTGTGACCTTGAAAATGGGGTTGAAGGTCAAATTTCATCTGTAGAGGAAAATTCAAGGTCACCACACAAGTCGCCATATATGACTTTCCATTTGAAAGTGCCACTATCTAAGCTCTATCTTCAAGCGTTCTATGAGTACAGTCCCTGCAGCTCTCATTATGAAGGAAAAAAGTGCCGAAAATTTTCCAAGCCCAAAACTTTTTTCAAAGGGTGAAAAAAAATTTTTTGTCTAGAAATGACCCAAAATGGATAGTAACGCGATTTGGGACAAATAACATTTTTTTCGCCGACCCGTCAAAAATTCAAAATGGCCGCCACACGGAGACCGGTGATTCAAGGGCAACAAAACTTATACACATCATAAAGGTACATAAGAGGAATCTTTTGAAACAAAAATCTCAAAACTGATCAGACAGTTTTTGAGAAAATGGCCGCCAAAATCCAAAATTGGCCATTTTTCGTCAAAAATGGCCGCCATTTTGAGAAAAATGCGAAAATAAAAAAACTAAAAAAATAACCCCATCTTGAAATATTTTTAGGCAACTTTGTGCAAAATTTCAGGCAAAACCGCCTGTAAACTTTAAAGATAAAATTAGGCCAAGGGCCAAAGAGAATATTCAGCATATATAACATTAAGCATATATCATGTCCACAGTTGATTGCTAAGCTGTAAGTTCAATAATCAGAGAGAGATTAGCAATTTTATGCTGTAGCCTTGAAAATGAAGGGGCAAAGGTCAAATTCAAGGTCATCAAAATATTCAGTGTATATCATTTTCTATATCATGTATATCATGTCCACAATTGATTCCCAAGCCATACAGTCAATAGAGGAGCAAGATATGAGCCAGTTTGTCCTTGGACCTTAGAAATGAGGTCAGAGGTCAAATTCAAGGTCACGAGAATATTCAGCATATATCATTTCCTATATGTCCACAATTGATTCCTAAGCTGTAAAATCGATAATAAGTGAGATATTAGCCATTTTGTCCTGTGACCTTGAAAATGAGGTCAAAGGTCAAATTCAAGGTCATGACAATAATCTGCATATATCATTTCCTATATGTTCATAATTGATTGCTAAGCTGTAAAGTCGATAACAAGCGAGATATTAGCCATTTTGTCCTGTGACCTTGAAAATGAGGTCGAAGGTCAAATTCAAGGTCATCAGAATATTCAGCATATATCATTTCCTATATGTCCACAATTGATTCCTAAGCTGTAGAGTCGATAATAAGCGAGCTATAAGCCATTTTGTGCTCTGACCTTGAAACTGAGGTCAGAGGTCAAATTCAAGGTCACGAGAACATTCAGAATATATCATTTCCTATATGTCCACAATTGATTCCTAAGCTGTAGAGTCGATAATAAGCGATATATAAGCCATTTTGTGCTCTGACCTTGAAAGTGAGGTCAGAGGTCAAATTCAAGGTCACGAGAATATTCAGCATATATCATTTCCTATAGGTCCACAATTGACTCCTAGTCTCTAATCTCAATATCAAGTGAGATATTAGGCATAATGTGTCCCATTATAAAGCATAGGAGAATTTAACATGGGAAAGTCCCTTTTGAGCCGAGTTTGGGCCAAAATGGCCCACTTCGAGCGATTCAAGCGCAACGAAATTGATAGACATCATAGGAGTACATATGAGGAGTGTTATTTATCAAAAAGAAAAAAAGTTACTGAACAGATTTTGAGAAAATGGCCGCCAAAGTCCAAAATCAGGCATTTTTCGTCGAAAACGGCCGCCATGTTGAAAAAAACGCGAAAATCAAAAAACTAAAAAATACCTCCTTCTTGAATTATTTTTAAGTATTTTTGTGCAAAATTTCAGAAATATTCCCCTGTAAACAAAAAAGATAAAAATGTGGACGACGACGACGACGGACGACGACGAACGACGGACGACGGACGCAACGCCATGCCAATAGGTTATCGGACCATAGGTCCGGTAACCTAAAAATTAGGCCAAGGGCCGAAGATAGGTTACCGGACAATGTTTAATATTTTAGATGTTAGCCAGGTCACTGGTTGAATTCAAGGTCAAGAGAATATTCAGCATATATAACATTAAGCATATATCATGTCCACAGTTGATTGCTAAGCTGTAAATTCAATAATCAGCGAGATATTAGCAATTTTGTGCTGTGGCCTTGAAAATGAAGGGGCAAAGGTCAAATTCAAGGTCATCAAAATATTCAGTGTATATCATTTTCTATATCATGTCCACAATTGATTCCCAAGCCAAACAGTCAATAGAGGAGCAAGATATGAGAAAGTTTGTCCTTGGACCTTGAAAATGAGGTCAGAGGTCAAATTCAAGGTCCGAGAATATTCAGCATATATCATTTCCTATATGTTCATAACTGATTCCTAAGCTGTAAAGTCGATAACAAGCGAGATATTAGCCATTTTGTCCTATGACCTTGAAAATGCGGTCAAAGGTCAAATTCAAGGTCATCAGAATATTCAGTATATATCATTTCCTATATGTCCACAATTGATTCCTAAGCTGTAGAGTCGATAATAAGTGAGATATTAGCCATTTTGTCCTGTGACCTTGAAAATGAGGTCAAAGGTCAAATTCAAGGTCATGACAATAATCTGTATATATCATTTCCTATATGTTCATAACTGATTCCTAAGCTGTAAAGTCGATAACAAGCGAGATATTAGCCATTTTGTCCTATGACCTTGAAAATGGGGTTGAAGGTCAAATTCAAGGTCATCAGAATATTCAGCATATATCATTTCCTATATGTCCACAATTGATTCCTAAGCTGTAGCGTCGATATTAAGCGAGATATAAGCCATTTTAAGCTCTGACCTTGAAACTGAGGTCAGAGGTCAAATTCAAGGTCACGAGAATATTCGGCATATATCATTTCCTATATGTCCACAATTGATTCCTAGTCTCTAATCTCAATATTAAGTGAGATATTAGGCATAATATGTCCCATTATAAAGCATAGGAGAATTTAACATGGGAAAGTCCTATTTGGGGCGAGTTTGGGCCAAAATGGCCCACTTCGAGCGATTCAAGCGCAACGAAATTTATAGACATCATAGGAGTACATACGAGGAGTGTTATGTATCAAAAAGAAAAAATTAGCCCAAGGGCTAAGAAAGGTTACCGGACAATATACATTTTAGATATTAGCCTTTTGTCCAGTGACCTTGAAAATAAAGTCACTGATAAATTCAAGGCCATGAAATTTTCAACAAATATATCTATTCTAGTATGTCCACAATAAATTCCTCAGCTGTAAAGTCGATAATAAGTGAGACATTAGCCATTCTGTGATGTGACCTTGAAAATGAGGTCAAAGTTCAAGTTCAAGGTCATGAAAATATTCAGTATATATCATTCCTCTATATTCGCAATTGATTTCTATGCTGTAAATGTAAGTATCAATCTATTACCACCAATACAATCAGATTTTGATGATGCCAATAAGAAACGTAAAATACTACATTTTGCAATAGAAACAAACAAAGCCCGACCAAATAGTTTATCCAGAGACACACTGGCGTCTTCAGGGGCAGACAATGTGTTAAATGTAGTTGTTTCTACTGTACACCAGATGGAATTAGTATACAACTGCCCAACATCCTATGAAAATAATTTAGAAATCCGAATCTAACCCCATGGAATAGATACATGACAAGTACAAAAGTACCCAATCACAAGCCCGAAGGCTACTGAGTTGATGGTATCCTCGGGGACAGATTTAACGTCCGCCAGCAGTGACCGACTCAGTGGTAGTAGTATCAATCTATTACCACCAATACAACCAAATTTTGATGATGCCAATAAGAAACGTAAAATACAACATTTTGCAATAAAAACAAAGCCTGACCAAATAGTTTATCCAAAGACACACTGGCGTCATCAGGGGCAGATGTAAAGATGATATTAAGTGACATATTAGCCATTTTGTTCTCTGACCTTGAAAATGAGATCAACGGTCAAATTCTAGATCACCAAAATATTCAGCATACATCATTTCCTATATGTTCACTATGGACCCCTAAGCAGTAAATTTGATAATAAGCGAGATAAGCCATTTTGTATTCTGACCTTGAAAATAAAATGACTAACCTTGAAATTTAGGTCAAGGGTCAAATTCAAGGTCACTAGAATATTCAGCATATATCATTTCCTATATGTTCACAATTGATTCCTAAGCTGCAAAGTCACTAATAAGCAAGATATTGGCCATTTTGTCCTGTGACCTTGAAAATGAGGTCAAAGGTCAAATTCAAGGTCACGAGAATATTCAGCATATATCATTTCCTATATGTTCACAATAATAAATTATTGATTCCTAAGCTGTAAAGTCGATAATAAGCGAGATATTAGCCATTTTGTCCTGTGACCTTGAAAATGAGGCCAAAGGTCAAATTCAAGGTCACGAAAATATTCAGCATATATCATTTCCTATATGTTCACAATGGATTCCTAAGCTGTAAAGTCGATAATAAGCGAGATATTAGCCATTTTGTCCTGTGACCTTGAAAATGAGGTCAAAGGTCAAATTCAAGGTCACGAGAATATTCAGCATATATCATTTCCTATATGTCCACAATTGATTCCTAGTCTCTAATCTCAATATTAAGTGAGATATTAGGCTTAATGTGTCCCATTATAAAGCATAGGAAAATTTTACATGGGAAAGTCACATCTGGGCTGAGTTTGGGCCCAAAATGGCCCACTTCGAGTGATTCAAGTGCAACGAAATTTATACATGTCACAGAAGTACATATGAGGAGTGTTATGCATCAATAAGAAAAAAAGTTACTGAACAGATTTTGAGAAAACGACCATCAAAGTCCAAAATTAGCCATTTTCGACGAGAACGGCCGCTATGACCTTGAAACCAAGGTCAGAGGTCAAATTCAAGGTCACGACAATATTCAGCATATATCATTTCCTATATGTCCACAATTGATTCCTAGTCTCTAATCTCAATATTAAGTGAGATATCAAGAACATTGTGGCCCATTATAAAGCATAGGAGAATTTAACATGGGAAAGTCCTATTTGGGCCTCATAAACAACATCAAAATGGCCGCCACACGCAGACCGGCGATTCAAGAGCATCGAAACTTATACACATTATAAAGATACATGAGAGGAACATTTTGAAACTAAAATCTCAAAACTGATGAGACATTTTTTGAGAAAATAATTTTTAAAGTTGAAAACATGCAAAAACAGCCATTTTTGGCATAAAAATGGCGGCCAAAACTGCATAATCGATTCAATAAAAAAAATGACAAAAACGTCTGGGGGTATTAACCCAATACATATTCACACAAATTTATGGACCAATTCATCAGCCCGAAAAAATGATAAAACATAGCACCAAGGGTGCTGTAGCTTACCGGCAATCATGAGAAATGCAGAGTATTGATTTTCCAACATATATAAATTGTTACACTGATCTTAAACTCATTTGTCAAAACATATTCGTAAATGTTGCTGGAAACACATTTTCTGTATGGACTATAATACAAAATCAAATTACACATCACAAAGGTACATGAAGAGAATCTTATACCGGTACAGAAAATTAGGCCAAGGGCCGAAGATAGGTTACCGGACAATGTTTAATATTTTAGATGTTAGCCAGGTCACTGGTTGAATTGAAGGTCAAGAGAATATTCAGCATATATAACATTAAGCATATATCATGTCCACAGTTGATTGCTAAGCTTTAAATTCAATAATCAGCGAGATATTAGCAATTTTGTGCTGTGGCCTTGAAAATGAAGGGACAAAGGTCAAATTCAAGGTCATCAAAATATTCAGTGTATATCATTTTCTATATCATGTCCATAATTGATTCCCATGCCAAACAGTCAATAGAGGAGCAAGATATGAGCCAGTTTGTCCTTGGACTTTGAAAATGAGGTCCGAGGTCAAATTCAAGGTCCGAGAATATTCAGCATATATTATCATTTCCTACATGTCCACAATTGATTCCTAAGCTGTAAAATCAATAATAAGTGAGATATTAGCCATTTTGTCCTGTGACCTTGAAAATGAGGTCAAAGGTCAAATTCAAGGTCATGACAATAATCTGAATATATCATTTCCTATATGTTCATAACTGATTCCCAAGCTGTAAAGTCGATAACAAGCGAGATATTAGCCATTTTGTCCTATGACCTTGAAAATGCCGTCAAAGGTCAAATTCAAGGTCATCAGAATATTCAGCATATATCATTTCCTATATGTCCACAATTGATTCCTAAGCTGTAGAGTCGATAATAAGTGAGATATTAGCCATTTTGTCCTGTGACCTTGAAAATGAGGTCAAGGGTCAAATTCAAGGTCATGACAATAATCTGCATATATCATTTCCTATATGTTCATAACTGATTCCTAAGCTGTAGAGTCGATAATAAGCGAGATATCAGCCATTGAACGCCAAATTCAAGGTCATCAGAATATTCAGCATATATTATTTCCTATATGTCCACAATTGATTCCTAAGCTGTAGAGTCGATAATAAGCGAGATATCAGCCATTTTGTGCTCTGACCTTGAAATTGAGGTCAGAGGTCAAATTCAAGGTCACGAGAATATTCAGCATATATCATTTCCTATATGTCCACAATTGATGCCCAGTCTCTAATCTCAATATTAAGTGAGATATTAGGCATAATGTGTCCCATTATAAAGCATAGGAGAATTTAACATGGAAAAGTCCCATTTGGGCCGAGTTTGGGGCAAAATGGCCCACTTCGAGCGATTCAAGCGCAACGAAATTTATAGACATCATAGGAGAACATATGAGGAGTGTTATGTATCAAAAAGAAAAAAAGTTACTGAACAGATTTTGAGAAAATGGCCACCAAAGTCCAAAATCAGGCATTTTTCGCCGAAAACGGCCGCCATTTTGAAAAAAATGCGAAAATCAAAAAACTAAAAAATACCTCCTTCTTGAAATATTTTTAAGTATTTTTGTGCAAAATTTCAGAAGAATTCGCCCGTAAACAACAAAGATAAAAATGTGGACGACGACGACGGACGACGGACGCAACGCCATGCCAATAGGTTATCGGACCATAGGTCCGGTAACCAAAAAACTAAAAAATACCTCCTTCTTGAATTATTTTTAAGTATTTTTCTGCAAAATTTCAGAAAAATTCGCCCGTAAACAAAAAAGATGAAATCGCTCGCTGCTGCTGACTTGACGGCTGAAAGCCTTCGCTGGTACAGCGAGTACTTGCCAGAATAGAAGAAAGAAAACTTTGACCTTGAGGGGTAATGTCAAGGTCAAATGACACGACCAAGGTCCTTCAAAAGAGGGCTTTCAATATGCTACAATATTTTCTAGTTGGAACTCTCTGGGTCGATTAGTTCCGAAATTATTGAGATTCATGTGATTTTGACTGATCACTTTTCCGTGAACTTGACCTTTGACCTACGACGACTGAAGCAAAAGTTTTACCAAATATGTTTTTTCTTCTGGGATTTCGATGACCTTGACCTCTGTGGTTCTTGTCGTACAGGCCAATGCTGTCAATATGCATATCAAGTTACAGAGGATTCCCTCCAGTATTGACATTGTTATGGCCTTTTGAAATTTCGGAAATTTGACGTTGATGACGTCATTGTGACGTCAATGAACGTCATATGCCAAAATTAAGACATCACTGGACTCAGGAGATCAAGACCTTAACGGTATACTACTGGGTATGGTTCGCTGAACTGCGTACTTGACCTTGACATTCACCTCATGGCGAACTTCTCAAGGTCAATGTCAAAAGTCAAGGTCAAGGTCACAGGCGATAGAACTCGAGTTCATCTACAATATGCACCTAATTTGAAGTCTCTAGGACGATTACAGCCGGAGTTATGGCCACTTATGTGTTTTCGACGTTTTGTGTGACCTTGACCTTGACCTTCGACCTATATTCACCAAAATATGATAGAATCTACTCAATATCCTACAGAACATGTTCACCAAGTTTGAAAAAAAATCGAATGAGAATTGTGGATGCTAGAGTGCGAAAATACATACAAACAAACAAACAAATGAAATTTTTACCGATTTGTTGCCAAAAAAACGTCAATTACGTCAAAACGGATATATCGATTGAGCTAAAAATTGACAGAAACCATCACAGGACGAGTCCACATCGTTTGTATATGCTAGATCTGCAGTAAATGTGATAACTTTGCACATCTGACACTCAAAAGGCCTAAATGTCAGTCTGAAATCACTTTTGACGTCATTATGACGTCAATTAACGTCCGATTCCAAAAATGACAACATATTTGGAAAGTACTCTCGAAGACCTTCCAAACGAGCTACTACTCGATATTTTTGCAAAAGGTCAAGGTCAAGGTCATTTTTGAGCTCAATTTCGACCTTAGGCGCTTGCAAAGGCTATCGGTCATACGCCTTAGGTGTAAGGCAAAAGTTGTTAGGCTAAGTGAGTGCAATACTGTGAATTTACTTTCGTATCTCTATCTTGCTTACTTCCTGAGATACAGTGTCCTACATGGTTTTCACTTGCAGGTCAATATTGACCTTGATTTTCGACATTTGACCTTGAAATTTTCTGGAACAAAAGAACTTATCCTTGACTATAAACAGGTACATTATTAGATTTTTACGCACATTATTGACGCTTTTATTAGCATTGACAGCTTGAAACATGCAATTTCGCTTATAATGGGGCCGATTTCGTTGCCATAGAAACGTCAATTACGTCATAACGAATTGGCCGATCGGGCTGAAAATTGATATTGAGCATGAGGGACTGGTCATACATCGTTTCCAAGCATCAGATCGAAAATCGGAGGAGGTGACCTCCCAGGTCAAATATTCGACCTCAGGCGAACTTCTCAAGGTCAAAGGCAAAGGTCAAGGTCAATGTCATAAAAGTTAGAACTCGAGTATATCTACAATATGAACTTGATTTGAAGTCTCTAGGACCATTAGAACCGAAGTTATGACCACTTATGTGTTTTCAACGTTTTGCGTGACCTTGACCTTGACCTTTGACCTAGATACACCAAAATAGGACGTTTTCTGCGCGGTATTCTAGAGAATATGTGCACCAAATTTGAAGGGAATCGGGTGAGAAATGTGGACGCTAGGCTGTAAACAAACAAACAAACAAACAAACACACAAACGAGAGCCCCTAGGGCACCCACTTGCCGGAATGCATACTCATGATACTTCTGTATGACTAATACTTTCCGATATATAGCCCCATTTTGAAAATTGACGTTTTACGTCATGACGTCATTGACGTTTCACGTAGCGTGTAGAAACTCGGTATATGGCTGGGTATTATCATTCCACATGAGTTCTGATAATTACATTTTAATATCTTTAAATTTGAGTGCACTGTGGATGTTTGAAAGTTCGCTCAAAAGTCAAAATATTGGTTTGACAGATCTTACGTTTATGACGTCATAGCGGAAAATTTGTCATGGCGGAAAAGTCTCGGATAAGCACTCCTCTAAACCTGAATTCAACGAGCTTTCCAATGGTGCAATTCGCTTCTCTGTATGACAAATACTTTTCGATATATAGCCCCATTGTAAAAAATTGACGTTTTACGTCATGACGTCATTGACGTTGCACGTAGCATGTTCAAACTTGGTATATGTCTGGGTATTATTATTTAGCATATGTTCTTATAAATACAGTCCAATATCTTCAAATTTGAGTGCACTGTGGATGTTTGGAAGTTTGCTGAAAAGTCGAAAAATTGGTATGACAGGCCATACGTTTATGACGTCATAGCAGAAAATCTATCATGGCGGAAAAGTATCGGACAGTACCCTTCTAATCTAGAATTCAACGAGCTTTCCAATGGTGCAATTCGCTTCTCTGTACGACAAATACTTTTTGATATATAGCCCCATTTTGAAAATTGACGTTTTACGTCATGACGTCATTGACGTTGCACGTAGAGTGTTAAAACTTGGTGTATGGCTGGGTATGATCATTCCACATACGTTTTGATAATTACATTCTAATACCTTCAAATTTGAGTGCACTGTGGATGTTTGAAGGTTTGTTGAAAAGTCGAAAAATTGGTATGACAGGCCATACGTTTATGACGTCATAGCGGAAAATCTATCATGGCGGAAAAGTATCGGACAATACCCTCCTAAACCAGAATTCAACGAGCTTTCCAATGGTGCAATTCGCTTCTCTGTACAACAAATACTTTTTGATATATAGCCCCATTTCAAAAATTGACGTTTTACGTCATGACGTCATTGACGTTGCACGTAGCGTGTTGAAACTTGGCATATGGCTGGGTATTATTATTCCACATATGTTTTGATAATTACAGTCCAATACCTTCAAATTTGAGTGCACTGTGGATGTTTGAAAGTTTGCTGAAAAGTCGAAAAATTGGTATGACAGGCCATACGTTTATGACGTCATAGCGGAAAATCTGTCATAGCGGAAAAGTATCGGATAGTACCCTCCTAAACCAGAATTCAACGAGCTTTCCAACGGTGCAATCCGCTTCTCTGTACGACAAATACTTTCCGATATATAGCCCCATTTCGAAAAATGACGTTTCACGTCGTGACGTCATTGACGTTCGAACAATCCGCATAAAACTTCGCAGTTTGATGGAGGATACCATTATATATCCGTGTGTTGAATTTCAGAGGTATCGGTTGAAATGTGACTGCTGTGTGAATTTTTGAAAATTCGCCAATGATGAGAGATAGGGATTTTTCGATTTTTCAATGATTTTTGGTGACGTCATCAATTAACCGATTTCTTCCAAAAAGGGAGGTTCAGGTCCCACGACAGATATCAATCCATCAAAAAAAAATTGGAATGCTACCTCGAAAATTGTGGACGCTATGTGATAAACAAACAAACAAACACACAAACCCACAAACCAACCGACCAATATACTTGCCGGAATTTAAATTCCGGCAAGTAATGAAATCGCTCGCTGCTGCTGACTTGACGGCTGAAAGCCTTCGCTGGTACAGCGAGTACTTGCCAGAATAGAAGAAAGAAAACTTTGACCTTGAGGGGTAATGTCAAGATCAAATGACACGACCAAGGTCCTTCAAAAGAGGGCTTTCAATATGCTACAATATTTTCTAGTTGGAACTCTCTGGGTCGATTAGTTCCGAAATTATTGAGATTCATGTGATTTTGACTGATCACTTTTCCGTGAACTTGACCTTTGACCTACGACGACTGAAGCAAAAGTTTTACCAAATATGTTTTTTTCTTCTGGGATTTCGATGACCTTGACCTCTGTGGTTCTTGTCGTACAGGCCAATTCTGTCAATATGCATATCAAGTTACAGAGGATTCCCTCCAGTATTGACATTGTTATGGCCTTTTGAAATTTCGGAAATTTGACGTTGATGACGTCATTGTGACGTCACTGAACGTCATATGCCAAAATTAAGACATCACTGGACTCAGAAGATCAAGACCTTAACGGTATACTACTGGGTATGGTTCGCTGAACTGCGTACTTGACCTTGACATTCACCTCATGGCGAACTTCTCAAGGTCAATGTCAAAAGTCAAGGTCAAGGTCACAGGCGATAGAACTCGAGTTCATCTACAATATGCACCTAATTTGAAGTCTCTAGGACGATTACAGCCGGAGTTATGGCCACTTATGTGTTTTCGACATTTTGTGTGACCTTGACCTTGACCTTCGACCTATATTCACCAAAATATGATAGAATCTACTCAATATCCTACAGAACATGTTCAACAAATTTGAAAAAAAATCGAATGAGAATTGTGGATGCTAGAGTGCGAAAATACATACAAACAAATGAAATTTTTACCGATTTGTTGCCAAAAAAACGTCAATTACGTCAAAACGGATATATCGATTGAGCTAAAAATTGATAGAAACCATCACAGGACGAGTCCACATCGTTTGTATATGCTAGATCTGCAGTGAATGTGATAACTTTGCACATCTGACACTCAAAAGGCCTAAATGTCAGTCTGAAATCACTTTTGACGTCATTATGACGTCAATTAACGTCCGATTCCAAAAATGACAACATATTTGGAAAGTACTCTCGAAGACCTTCCAAACGAGCTACTACTGGATATTTTTGCAAAAGGTCAAGGTCAAGGTCATTTTTGAGGTCAATTTCGACCTAGGCGCTTGCAAAGGCTATCGGTCATATGCCTTAGGTGTAAATGCAAAAGTTGTTAAGCTAAGTGAGTGCAATACTGTGGATTTACTTTCGTATCTCTATCTTGCTTACTTCCTGAGATATAGTGACCTACATGGTTTTCACTTGCGGGTCAATATTGACCTTGACTTTCGACCTACGACCTTGAAATTTCGTGGATCAAAAGAAGTTATCCTTGCTAATTAACAGGTTTATCATTGGAATTTTACGCACATTATTGACGCTTTTATCAGCATGGACAGCTTGAAAAATGCAATTTGGCTTATAATGGGACCGATTTCGTTGCCATAGAAACGTCAATTACGTCATAACGAATTGGCCGATTGGGCTAAAAATTGACATTGAGCATAAGGGACCGGTCCCACACCGTCTCCAAGCATCAGATCGAAAATCGGAGGAGGTGACCTCCAAGGTCAAATATTCGACCTCAGGCGAACTTCTCAAGTTCAATGTCAAATGTCAAGGTCAAGGTCAGGAAAGATAGAACTCGAGTTTATCTACAATATGAACTTGATTTGAAGTCTCTAGCACTATTAGAACCGAAGTTATGGCCACTTATGTGTTTTTGACGTTTTGCATGACCTTGACCTTGACCTTTGACCTAGACACACCAAAATAGGACGTTTTCTGCGCGGTATTCTAGAGAATATGCAGACGAAATTTGGAGGAAATCGGGTGAGAAATGTGGACGCTAGGCTGTAAACAAACAAACAAACACACAAACACATCCACAAACCGACCAACATACTTGCCAAAATCGAAGATTCTGGCAAGTAACAAACAAACACACAAACACATCCACGAACAGACCAACATACTTGCCAAAATCGAAGATTCTGGCAAGTAATAAAAATGTGGACGACGACGACGACGACGGACGACGGACGCAACGCCATGCCAATAGGTTATCGGACCATAGGTCCGGTAACCTAAAAACTGCCTGAATAAATTTAGACAAAATGGCCACCAAAGACAAAATTCATCGTTTTTGACTTTCCAAGGTCATTGAAGGTCAAATTTAAGGTCATCACTCAAACCGCAATATATGATTCCCCATTTGAATGTGCCAATACTTAGGCTCTATTTTGAAGTCTTCTATAAGTTTACTCTGCACAGCTCCCATTATGAAGGAAAAATTGGGTGAAATTTTCGAAGTCCAAAAAATTTTTCAATGGCCAAAAAAAAAATTTTTTTTTGCTGGAAATGGCTCAAAACGAATAGTGACTTGATTTGAGACGAAAAGATTTTTTTTCGCCGATCCATCAAAAAATCAAAATGGCCGCCACACGCAGACCGGCGATTTAAGGGCAACGAAACTTACACACATCATAGAGGTACATGAGGGGAATGTTTTGAAACAAAAATATCAAAATTGATCAGACAGTTTTTGAGAAAATGACCATCAAAATCCAAAATTGGCCATTTTTCGACAAAAAAAGGTCGTTTTGACCTTCCAAGGTCATTGAAGGTCCATTTCAAGGTCATCACTCAAACTGCAATATATGATTTCCCATTTGAATGTGCCAATACTTAGGCTCTATCTTCAAGTGTTCTATGAGTTTACTCTGCAGAGCTCCCATTATGAAGGAAAATTGAGCGAAAGAAATTTTCCAAGTCCCAAAAATTTTTCAATGGGCAAAACGAATTTTTTTTTTTTTGCTGGAAATGGCTCAAAACGAATAGTGACTAGATTTGGGACAAAATTTTTTTTCGCCGACCTGTCAAAAAATCAAAATGGCCACCACTCGCAGACCGGCGATTCAAGGGCAACGAAACTTATACACGCCATAAAGGTACATGAGAGGAATGTTTTGAAACAAAAATCTCAAAACTGATCAGACAGTTTTTGAGAAAATGACCACCAAAGTCCAAAATTGGCAAATTTTCGTCAAAAATGGCCGCCAAATAGGCAAAAACGATTCAATCAAAGAAAATAAAAAAAACGTCTTTAGATACTGGCCCAAGGTATGTTCTGACAACTTTATGGGGAAATTCATCTTGTCAAAAAAAAAGTTACAGACCCGGACGGACGACGGGCGCCGGACGACGGACGAAAAACCACGACAATGCTAAAAATGTTAACAGATGATGTGGCGGACGACAACGACGACGACGGACGAAAAACCACGACAATAGCTTATCGGCCCTTACCGGCCGGTAAGCTCAAAATGTGGACGGACGGACGACAGACGCAACCTGACGGCAATAGGTTATCGGACCATAGGTCCGGTAACCTAGAAATCAGAGTATACTTCATCAGTTGGGAAGAATCCCATTTGGTGGCATATATGCCCAAACGGGATATATGCCACCAAATGGGTATACTTCCTGTATACCCAAATGGGATATACCCAAGAACTTTGTTCCATGTAGCTGGATCCAGATGGTTGGGAACCGAGGGGGTCTGGGGTTTTATTGAAATAATTAATGAGAAAGGTCTGAGATACTTTTTGGAGAGTTTGGTGTCTTTTCCATCTTCACAGCCCAGTTTATTTCAGTGTTGTTCTATGATAAACATGGATGTATGGGTTGAGAAAATTTTCGCCACATAAGATATACTTTGTTTTTGTTTGACTAACTACATCAAACAGGTTTATACAGCAAAATATTCTTCTTTATGAGAAATCCCATGTCCCAGCAATAAATTGGACAGACGGTGTGAAATTAAAACCAATCACAAAGGGAAATTAATCAATTGCTTCATATCCATTAAATGAATGCATACCCAGACCCCCTGAGTCCCGCAATGAGTATGACCACAAAACTGCCACCAAGCTCTCAGTATATACTCTCTGGTATACAGGAAGTATACCCATTTGATGGCATATATCCCATTTGGGCATATGGTCGAGTAAGCAGTTCTTGTGGTATTGCAGTCCTCGTGGTATTGGGGAAAAACGTCCCGTTGCATAGCAACATCGGTGGATAATTTCAAAATACAAACAGAAATGTTATTCTAGTTGTCCTTCATATTTTCCATTCATAAGATAACATTATTTGGTTTTCCACGCAAACGGACGCCGAGAATAAGGCAAAACATTATTTTAGTCACCAAAATCTAATGTTGTGCCATGAAAATATGTGGTTCACATATTTTCCAAAT
This sequence comes from Terebella lapidaria, assembly GCA_949152475.1. Classification (NCBI taxonomy): domain Eukaryota; kingdom Metazoa; phylum Annelida; class Polychaeta; order Terebellida; family Terebellidae; genus Terebella; species Terebella lapidaria. Next base: position 49,581,827 of record OX424555.1, on the reverse strand, counting down.
ATTTTGCATATGTTTCAAAAGTTATGAAACACACCCTCTCAAGGATATAATGGTATGTCCGCGTTATTTACCATGAGAACTGCTGACATCACCACATAGGCCTAATATGTGCCTCGAACATATCTTATATGAAAAGTTCCCTGCTCTGCTTCAAATTCCACAAACATTATTTTCCTCACATTTAGTTGTGTTAGGTGTTGTAGAAGTTAAACAGAGAAGCCTGTTTGTTTTGTTTCTTTCCTTGCTATTTTATCGTGGAAAATATTTCTTAATACCACGGAAACTGCTTAGTCCAGGCTATATGCCACCAAATGGGATTCTTCCCAACTGTTCATCGTTGCTGTGACATCATAATCCTGTTTTGACTACCAGATTAGTATTAAATTTAGTGTTGCCTACCACTCAAATCTTTTGCACAAAGGCGTCAGACCGTGACTGTTTTGAGTTGATACGGTAATTCCTCGTATGCTGCCCGGTAATGCTGTTGACGTTGTCAATGAAAACAATTTCAATTCGTTTCAACGAAACACTATCGAAAAGTGATTATTGTATTCAGAATTTGTAATATAATGTGGGCTGCGTTTTATCTCAAAAACAATTTATGTTTGATAACTTATAATAAGATCAATGAACCAACATTTGCTATCTTTTGGCTTCAGAACTCAAAACCTGCCTGCCGAATACGAAAGAATCTATCCCAGCATTCATCAGCAGAGCAGTGAAATGAATGCGTCTTATCTGCGAACTGCCACTGGTCGGTATTTACGGCATGGTATTGCTACTAATAACGCTACCGCCATCTAGCGAATTACGTAGGTACATATAAAACTGACGTTATTACGTTTTTATGCTATAAATTTCTACCAGGTTACACTATGACACAGGCGGGCCGGAAAAAAAACAAAAGAATTTTATGCTGATGCATGGGTCATTAGCAATGCATTGCAGATGCGTTATCAGTGTTATTATAGAGCACGTTTCTTGCACCTGGTAGAACATGAACCAGTAGAACTTTTGACAATCTGGTAGAACTTTAGCTGCCCAAAAGTTATACCAAATAAAAACTGGTATAAGTTATTCCAACTGTAAAGCGGTCCATACACGATCAATAATATTATACAAATAATGACTTTTGCTGAGGTTGATAGTGATTATCTTCACTTGTTGGAAAGTTGTATTAATACAACTTTCCAACAATTAATACAACTTTCCAACAAGTGAAGATAATCACGTATCAACCGAAAGCTAAAATGTCAATATTTGTTTTATTCAGGCCCGTCGCCAGGCATATAGGAATAGGGGGGCTCACATAGAATTTGAGGGTGCACTGGTTTGCCTTGACTGTATGCGAGCGAGCGGAGCGAGCGAAGCCATAGCGGTCTGAGGGTTCGGGGGGCGCCGTAAGCCCCACGAGAAAATTTTGGATTTTGCAGTATCGCTGGGCGATTCTGACGCATATCATACGGCTTTGTTTACGGCAATATTGGGAGTTGGACAGAAGAATATTTAGGCAGAAATTAATAAAAAGAAAAATGAACCATTCAATTTTATTCAGTTTGTCCAATAACATTTTCGTCAAGTACAAGTAACGGGAAATGAAAACTTATCAAAGTTATATGTTGGTTATTGCTTAATGATATAACATCAACATGCGAACATCATTTACATGTACGTAAGTCAGTTGAGTGTCATTCAATACAATTGTATTCTCCTCTTGGATTGAGCGAAGGCATGCAGAACTTTATCAAAGTCAACAGTCCTTGTATATTCTTGTAGAAAGGACAGCAATACCAAGTTGCTCTTTTGACGATGTGTCATGGAACGCCTGTAGGGAGTCAGCACTCGTGTCAGTGTTGAGAAGGATGCTTCACAAGTTGCTGAGCTTGCTCCAAATGTCACTGCAGTTGCATAGAGTTCATAGAGTGCAGGAAATCCACTACGAAAGGGGTGAAGCAGGATGCATATATCACCCAATGTTGTGTGAACAGATGGATCAAACTCTTTGGCGATCAATGCCTTGGCCACTGTGCGTTCGGCACTAAGGTTTGATGTTTTATCTGATACGATAAAGTCTGCAAAGACTTTGACACTTGATGGTTCAAGAAAGTCTTTGCTTTGAGGCCACAGATTGTGCATGCTCATCAAAAGTTGACAATTCCTTTCTCCGAACCGGGCATTCATTTCACCAAGACAACTGTCCAGAACATTTGCAAGAATGCGTTTGTGTTCAGTTTTTTCATCCTGTGCACCATCACCATGCCCCACAGACGACATCAACACTGAATCCTGCAGGTGATGTGGCATGGCGCGTCGTCGTTTAGGGGCGACAGGGACATCGAGGTCATACTCGTCTAGTTTCTGCGTGATTGAGTCACACGTTTGGTCAATGTCTTGTCGTAGTCCTTTCAGTGTATCGACTGTGCTGTTGATCAATGCGATAGCTGTTGTGATGTCACAGTCACGACACTGCAGCAATTTGTCGATGGGTTTGAGGATATCGAGAATTTCAAGCACACTGTGTGCCAGAAACACAAAGCTCCGACTTTTCAGTTGCTTCAACAACCCGGTTGCTTCTACACATGTTTGGGCATCACATCCAGCTTCTTCACACGTCTCCAAGAGATCTACAAGGCTATCATGGATTTGGAGAATAGCTGAGGTTGTTGAATGATGACCAGTCCATCGTTGATCAAGCAGTCGCTTGAGCTTGGTTCCATCATACAATCTGTCCAGTTTTGGACGGCGAGTAAATTTGTACAGGGAGGAACATGTACCAAAGAATTTCTCCACTTCTTTGTTCTCCCCGATGGCGTGCACCACTACCAAATGTAACTGATGGTTGAAACAGTGAACATACGGAACCTCTCTTCCCAGGCGCTCTTGGACTTTTTTCTGGACTCCGCCATTTTTTCCAGACATCACTGAAGCTCCATCGTAGCACTGAGATAGAATGTTGTTGATATTCAAACCACTTTGCTCAACCTCCCTCAGAACAACGTCTGTTAAAGCCTCTGCATCAAGCTTTTCTGATGTGCCCATGGCTACTAAAGACTCGTGGACTTTGCCATCCTTGATGTAGCGAACAACCACAGATATGTTCTCTGTGTTCGTTGGGTCGCGTGTGCCATCACTCTTTAATGTGTACCAAGGGACATCGGCAGCCTTGATGTCAGCTATAGCTCTGTCCAGGACAACATTTCGCAATGTTTGGATTACTTCGTTCTGCACCACCGCAGAAGTGTAACAGGCATTTTTAGGTATGGTCTGGCAGATAGTGCGAAGTTTCTCATCTTTCTTGATGGTGTACTCAAACAATCTGAGGAAAAGTCCTGATGGTTCGTCCATACTTTCAGTGTCCAGAGTGTCGAACCCACTAGCCTTATCTCCTCGAAGTGGTAGTTCGTTTATGCACAAGAATTGAACGACCTCTACAATGGATTTGAGGTAATATCTATTTTTTCAAGTTGACTTTCATTGACCAACGTTGAAACACTTTTGCCTGAGTCTTTCCTCTTCTGTCGCTCTTTCCAAACAGCCATGGCCTGTACATGTCCGGACGAATTAGCATGCTTGTTAAGACCTTTGCTTTTCTCCAATGCATGCTGCCAATTTGAGTATCCAGACGTAATGAATTGTTTGTCAGCATTTGAGGTAGAAAAGTGTCTACAGCAGAAACAAAACGCCGCTTTTTTATCCAGGGAAAATTCAAGCCAGTCTCTCCCAAGGAACCACAAGGCTTGGAAATCGCGTTGTTTGGCATTTTTAACTCCATATTTCTGGGGTGCATAGCTAGTTCGTTGTGGTTGTTCAGGTCTACCGTCTATGTTGCCGAGATCAGTCAGATTGTTATTACTCATACCACTTTTTGAGAAATATTTATCGAGAGCCATTTTTGCACATCACACAAACTGACAAATAGTGTGCACCAAAGTCGAATTAGGATACCCTCTTGCAATGTAGAATAACACATCGTCATGACGACTGTCTGCGTTTCCATGTGTGTAAGAACGTTAGTTACTGTCCATTCTTGGTTTTGTTATATGTCTTATATAACTGAACCAATAAATTGAATTGAATTGTTCTGTTCTATTACTACATGGCAACGGAGAACGTTTTCGTCTTCGTTACCTTCATTGAATGCAAGGCTGGTACTCGGGTCCCAAACTTCTGGGCCAGGCGTATCTCTCGAATCTGTTTGCTGTCTGTCAATCGCATGCAGTGTCACCTCCCCCCCCCCCCCCCTCTCCACCCCGGGCACCCCCATACTTTCTAACTGCTATGTAACAGCTGTAATGGATAGATCTAGCAACACAGTCACATTCCGCTTGTCGGTCTTCATGCCCATAGACTCTGGATCACTATACCGTGTACACTCCTCGACCAGTAATAGGGACCTTTAGCATCATCCGATCTAAACGCTAACCTAAACGTAAACATAAAACGAAATTACGTTTCATGGTAACGTAACGTCTGACTGCAAAAGACCTTTAGCAACTGGACCACATACGGTACTTTGTCCATGGTGAATGCATGCGTAAGGGGCCGGTCATTATTTACTGGGTGGGGGGGGGGGTGTTGGATGGTTTTTCCGAGAAATGAATTTTCAAAGTTTGATCCCCCCCCCCCCCACCGATATCGAAAACCAATCTATGACCCCCCCCCCCCCCCCCACCAAGATCCAGAATAAAAGTATGACCCCCCCCCCCCCCCCCCAAATCCCCATGTATGAATATTAGGCTATGATCGCAATTGATGACAATTATAATGCACCAGTATCGTAATGATACTTGAATGCTATTTACGATATATTTTGTATCTATTGAAACAGTTGTGACTTTTGTCGCAAATTTATGATACTATATGGGCACTTAATTAGTACAGGTGTTTGGGGCCAATACCAGGCTCCACCCCCAATTCCACCCCCCCCCCCCCCCAACATCCATATCCAGGATCACTTTCCTCGGAATGCATTTTCTTTTTCATTACACAGGCCATCGTTTCGGAGCCCACTTTAAACACTTGAGACATAGGTCAAAGATCATTCAGTTGATTCCTTGACTCCGGAAATTTTGATGGAATGGAGAAAATGTATGAATACCCTCACGGACTGACTGGATACCCTGCCATAGTGAACTCGCGAAAAATACAGGGCTCTTCCACATATCATCCGACCCCCCCAGTCCCATCGAAAATAAAAGTATGCCCCCCCCCCCCCCAATAATGTTGAAAATGAAAGTGTGACCCCCCCCCCCCCCAGTTTTTACCCAACCCCCCACCTGATAAATAATGACCGGCCCCTAATCCATTGGTCTCTCGATGCGAGTACCAGATTAAGTGCTGGGGCGCTTATTTGTCAGTTCTACCGACGACGCTCTTTCAAAACGGGCGCTTATTCAAGGGAGGCGTTATTATGACAACAAACTTTTCCAGGTTAAAATACGGTCTATATGTTGTCGGTCAATGCCAATGTCCAATCCTTTATTTGGTGTATTTTTCATAGCACATTCAATATCAAACTAATCAGTTGATGGCCAGTTAAGAGATGCATTGCAACGGATGACCTTCAGTTGAATGAAGCTTGGCACGGGATAAAATTTTGGAGTACTGATATGAAACAGTGCTGTCGAGTGCCAGAAAAATGTCACACTGGGCATACTCGATTCATATATTAGAACTACCCCGACACAACTCGTATTGATCTCTAGTAGTCGCAATCCATGTTTTCTCAGTCACACAAAGTTTTCATTCCATTGAAATTAAACATGTCCAAAGGGGAAAGCCTACGGCAAACTTTCAAATGTAAATTTGAAATTTCACCTTCACTTACCAGTATCAATAAAAGCTGAAACAAAGTGCAATTGAAGTGTGAATTACTGATATAAACGGTATTTCTTGTGCAATGCCGGCGCTCTTTTGAGAGAGGTGCTCTTTCAAGGAGGCACATATTTGTCAAAAACTTCATAGCCGCTGGTGCTCATTCGAAGGAGGCGCTCTTTAAATTTATATCCGTACTGTACATGTAATTGGTTTGGTAGTAATTTTAATTGATTCGATTTGTGGTAACTTTTTTTGTCTACCAGTAGAAAGTTCTACTAGTAGAAAGATATGGCCTAATAGTAGAACTTCTACTGGAATAGGCCTCATGAAAGGCACAAAAAAATCTATTTGCAGAAGTTCTATCAGTAGAAATTCTACAGGAATAAAGAAACGCACACAATAATAAAAATAACATAATAATAATAAGAAGAATAATAACAATATCGATCGGGGTATGTCCGACTTTAGTTGTACTTACCCCATGCGGTAAGTGCGACTCTCTTCTTCTTGTCAAACTATTGTTTAATAAGGAAAAGCCAGTATTCCATTTTAGCTTCACGCCTTCCCAAAGTCCCACCACCAGCCCTACAAGGACACCCAGGCCCATAGAAAGAATCCAGACACTTTTATGGTGTCACTAAGTTGGCATGACATACCCCATGAATGGGGTATGTGTCCCAATGATATTGTAATAATAATAATGATATATATACATGTAGGCCTGATAGCTATGATGCAGTGTATATGACATGCCTAAATATGAAGAGATCTACAGTAACTATGTGTATATAGACACATAATACATTCATTTACTAAAATTAATATAAATTAAATAAATATAGTTGAATATGGTGGATCTATGCCAGCAGAAACCCATAAGAGACCAATGGGTTTCTGATGCCAGTAATTTGATGATCGTAGATCAATAATTTGACCAGAAGCTACTGCATGCGTGCAAGACTAAAAGAGTACCGTAAACTTCTAATAAACGTGGGGGCGTTTATTGATTTCACTTGCCGTCCACACCGTGCACCTATTAAAGACCTGCGTTCATTAGAGGCCCTATGTTTATCAAAAAAATTGCCGTACACCGTACATGAACTTTAACGTGAAATAGATCCGCTAAACCCAGAGTTTACCGTAAACCACGAACGCTAACGTTATGGCGCTTGACGGAGAAGAACGGAAAGTTATGACGTAATGCACATACTTTTGACTTTTACGTTACCGTTCGATATAGCGTAAGCGATGCTAAAGGTCCCTATTGATAGCCCACAGTAGGGTAGATCCAGGAATAGACCTGGGGATGCCTCACACATTGAGGATTCTGTTTTAAGTGACGTCATTTCGCCAGATGTATGGTTGCCTAGGGAGACAACGCGAAGCGATATTCATCCACGTGCTGGTTTATTTTGCGCGTGTGGAAGTCTGGTTTTGGGAAAAGCAAAAATTCCGATGGTATTTCCCGGGATTTGGAGTAGAGAAAGGTTTTGCTGAATGTATGCTATGTCGGCAATTGCGATCTGAAAACGAGCTAAATTGACAGGGGTCCTGTTCAACGTCATTTTATGAAAAATTGGTACTATCATGCTCTATAGTGACCTAGATTTTATTGAAGTACTATGATTATACTATCACACCCTGTCAACCGTTAAGCCCTAATTTTTTTTTGGAAAGGTGAAACGCACACCCGAAGTTGCCCAATTTAACATTGATTTAAATGCAGCCAATAATTGGTCATATCAACCCAGTACTGGGACAGCAAAGCCACACTACCAGATTTGGCTTCTTCATCTTTGCAGTCATCATGGCCATGCATCCCGCATGTCCGGTGGGCAGTGGATCACGACCACTGCTCAGTGAAAGGCAGCAGGCTCATTGATATATAATCCACCCCAAATGGTTTGGATTCCCTGTAGTTGATTGTGTGTATTTACCAAGGAAAGTCCGATGCATAGCCCTACATGTCTGTCATAATTACTATTTGCAATCCAAATCACTGGCATTCTACAACATATAGGGCCTACATATTACTGGCATTCTATTCAAACAAACTCAATCTATAGACTGCTGAGCAGTGTGCATATATATATATATATTGAACAGAATCAGAATCGGGCCTGTGCAAAATGATATTTTATACAGTTCAAGTATATAGGTCCTGTATATAGGCGAAAAGTTGGCACCATGTTATGATATGAACTGTTCATTATTCACAAGGGTGAGTATTTCCTGGGAGCCTTTCTTGCGCTCCCAAGTTAATTGTTTGTCGTGCAAGCAGCATGTGACATATCATGTGTACATGCCCGCGCACACAAGAAACACAATACTCACACGTTACCCACGAATGATGAATCTGTGATCAAAATGTTGATGCTATAGGCCTGATGTTGCTGTTGATTTGAATAGTGTGGATATTGATTCAAGTGATATCAAATGTTGGTGATAATTGTATTATTGTGGGCCTGCTTGTATGTTATATATCATACTCGTACAATGCTTGATTATTCAACATTATTACATTAATTAATTCAATTAGTAGCAATGTTCATTTCATAATATCAATCATACTTGTATTTCAGTTGTAGCGATGTACATGAATATTAAATAAAAATAATATCAATCTTACTTATTTCAATTATAGCATTGTTCTTCATGAAATCAAAGATGCTTTGAACACATTCACGCATGTAATATATCACATATCCACGCTTCAGGTGCGCTATTATTCACATCCGCGCGTGGCATATATCGCATGTACACGCTTCACTTAGTTCGCGCGTGACTCGATAGATATGCGCGTTATAACACATCCACTCGCAGGTGCGCGATCTTTCACATTCACTCGCTCGTGTAAGTGCGCGCGTTCGCACTTCCACGTATGCGCGTTATGACAAAGTGTATATATGCGCTACGCCCCCCTCCCCTCACACCACAGTTTACTATACAAACACCAACAGGTTCCTAATATATGTACATGCCATTGTTAGAACAATGAGGGCTCCACCCTCCTTCCTTTTCTGGAGAAAACAATATAATAGTTGTTTATGTATGATGAGCCAAATCTGAAGATGATAGCTGTCTGGGGCTGGTTTGCCAAATTGCATTTACCTCAAAAAGCAGTCTGATTGTCTGATTGAACTATACATGTACCGTTTTGTTTTTCCAGCTGTCTTTTACATGCAGTGACTTACTTAGCTAGAACAAGTCTCTTTTTGCCTGTATTATGAATGTAGAATTTTTTTTTTATTTGAACATCTGTCATGTATGTGACATATAATACTTTTTGAGATGAGCCTTAAAATATGATTAAAAGAAAATATATAATTAACAATGTACTATCAATAATTGCTATCAAATTCAAGATATATGATTATACATGTACATGTACTAAGTTTTGAAATGATTGTAGTGCCTTGGAAATTCCATGGTTTGTTATCCATGAGACCATTATCGTGACAGGGGATTGTTTAGAAACGTTTTATTCTACTTTTTGGCAATAGTACCTAAAGAATACTAGACGCTTCCGGTCGCCTACGACCGCTTGGGTGTATCCCCCGTAGCCCTATCATCCCTGTTGCCCCAAATATATCACTGATGTACATTGTGAGTGTGAAACCTTTCAAGCTTATTGAAGGTCGAATTCAAGATCACCACTAAAATCACTGCATACGAATTTCCATTTCGACATGTTCGATAAAATAACGAAATTACAGCCAGATAAAAGTTTTCACCTAAAGTTATACTTCAACTCAGAATATTTGACAAACTTGGTTCCAAGTTGAAATTCAAGCAAAAGTTGACAAAAACTGCATTTCAAGATGACTAAATTGGAGCCAGATCGAACTTTTCACCATAAATTATATTTCAACTCATACTATATGCCAAACTTGGTTCCAAGTTGAAATTCAAAGTAAAAGTTGACCAAAACTACATTTCAAGATGACGAAATAGGAGCCAGATCAAACTTTTCACCATAATTTAAATTTTAATTCATAATAATTATGTGCCAAACTTGGTTTCAAGCTGAAATTCAAGTAAAAGTTTACCAAAACTGCATTTCACGATGACGAAATTGGAGCCAGATCGATTTTTTCACCATAAATTATATTTTAATTCATAATATGTGCCAAACTTGGTTTCGAGTTGAAATTCGAAGTAAAAATTGACTTTAATGGTAAAAATAATGTTAACTTATCCAGTTACACCCATGAAATCTCTACTGGACAAAACTTTTAAATTGTTGAGCTCAATAATAAATGTTTCTTGTCTTAACTATTTTTCTTGAGGTCAATAATAGACTAACTAGTAAAAATGATGTTAACTTATTCGGCTACAGCCATGAAATTTCTACTGCACAGAAGCTTTACCTTGTTGAGCCCAATAATAAATGTTTCTTGTCTTAACTATTTTTATTGTGGTCAATAATAGACTTAACTAGTGAAAATAATGTTAACTTATTTGGTTACACCTGTGAAATCTCTACTGGACAAAACCTTTACCTTGTTGAGCTCAATAATAAATGTTTCTCATCTTAACTATTTTTATTGTGGTCAATAATAGACTTAACTAGTAAAACCAATGTTAATTTATTCAGTAATATTGTTCTGTTTTCACCAAAAACATCAGTTCTGTATTCTGAACAAGAATCCAGTGCAATTTGCTTTCATAGTACAGGTTATTGGAGTGATCACACATGTCAAAGTAGGCATTTTAATTGTTGTAATAAGTTAACCTCTCAAACTTATTAATATTTATTCGATCATTCTGAAAAACAATAGGTTTCGTGTGATGGTCTTTCTCATTGAGCCTGTGCGATTTCATCATCATTCATCGAAAACTCCCACCCGTAGAGCGTTCACAACCCATGTGTGTTAAACAGGCTAATTTGAGCACAAAATGTTACGCCAATCGGCTATTTTGGTTGCTATGGCAACCAAAATCGATAGGTGTTGAGATCTCACCATAAGTCATGTCCATATAAAATATTATCAAAATCGGTTCAGATTTGTAAGCTGTAGCGCGTTCACAAGAAAGTGTCTGCGGACGCGGACGCGGACGCGGCGGCGGCGGCGGCGGCGGCGGCGGCGGCGCGACGATCGTAAATCCATAGTATCCGCCGAACTTTGTTCGGGGGATACAATTATGGAAGCAAAAAACACACTGCATAAGTATACTCTGATGGCAAATATCTGGTGGGCATTTGTCCAGAGTGCAACCACTCGTTGCACTCTCATTCTCACTCTCGCTTGACTGATAAAACAATGTCATGTGTATTGTTTTATCAGTCGAGTTTCATCATTTAGAAAAGAAAAGAAAAACTGGGGGATGCCACAAAGCCTCTAGTCTGGGTGAAAACGATTTTATATGGTGGCTCATTACCACCAATTACGTTCGTATATTTTTCACTCCATCTATAATTACCACCTCATAATATTCAACGCATTTACAATTTCCACCCCGTTCATAATTATCACCTCAGAATTATCACCGCGGAATGAGTCACAGTGTCACTGATAAGAGATTTACTGATTTCAGGCTAAATAATGTCCTCATGCATCCCGTTTACAGAGACCACGTCTCCCACCCATTGACGGACGGAGGGGGAGTCAAAATGCTAGTTGAAACAAAAAGTTTGGTGAGGATCAGTGTCCGCGTTATGCTCAAACTATATTTGGTCTATGAATTAGTAGTGATCTGTGTTTGAAAAAGTCAAAATTACTGCTGAGTTATAAAAAAAACAACGTTAGATACCCAAACTAGACATAAAAGCCTGTAGGCTTTGTGGCATCCCCCAATTTGTTCTTATCATTTCAAATGGTCATACTGGACTGAGAAAAAAGAATACATAGGCCATTGTATGTGGGTAAGAGTGAGAGCTCATCAGACAGTTTCTTACCAGAACTGCCTTCTATCATCTTGACAACTTGGCCCGCCAGGCATTTGCCACCCAAAATGAATGGACAATTACCCAGCCAATATTATTCAGAGTACTAGTATATTTAATCAGGATGATTGTGATATTTTTCAGGTGCTCCTGTCAAATGTAAGATGATACGTGACTAAAAGAATGCTGTGTCATTTTGGCCAATTTTGTGATTTCCAAACTTGTACAGTACAGCGGAATTTTCGCATTCATATTATGAAATCTGGGATGTTTTTTTGAAAAAAAAAAAAAAGAAGAAGAAAAAAAAACCAGACAAAAACATATGACTTCCCGATTTTCAATCGGGATGCCTAATTAGTGCTAGTTGGCCACAAGAAAAGCCAAAAACCATTCAGGTTCTGGGGCGCTCAAGCGGGACCCAGATCCCCTGCCGATTGTGGGTCCAAAAAACGCCGATGGAGACTTGAATTGCTCCTGCAATTCAATTGTATTCATGAAGTCAATTTCATACCCTAAATGTGCTGAGAGTGAATAAAATTACATAAATATGTACATAACTTACAGACCTCAGAAAAGCTGGAGGAGTGCTCTTAAAAACTGTAGAAAACTTTGTATTTTATTATTTCCTCCACACTAATATTTAATGACACGTTCATTCGTGTACTATTCCATTCTAGAAGCTTTGAATTAGGAAAAAATAACATATTGGTGATTTTCTACAAAGAAAAAACGAATTTCATGGATCGATATGGTGGTACATTTCTTCAGCCCCTTGTGGGTCAATGATGCATCGCCTAGTGGGACACATCTGCATCTCATATGGGACTCGGCAAACCACAAAAACAAATAGATTTTGTCAAAATCACAGAACCCTCCATGGTTCTAGCGTGTGCTCACGATAAAGTGTTGAATCGCTCATGTCAAATTTGATGCGTGACACTGTCAAGTATAACGGAGCAATTGTTACGTTTGGGTGTGAAATGGGTGATAAATGGGGAATGTTCACATTGTGCTCGCTCTGAATCACAAAATATCTGCTGTCATGTTGTTTAATCGCCGTTAATAATCAGTTTTGAGTATACTGATCGTAACTACAGTATTCTATTGAGTAGTTCTCCGAATTTAATAATATGCATTTACAACACCAAACTCATAGCCTAAAATTTAACTTGCCTGTTTTCCATGAAATTTGCAGAAAAGCATCACCTCATGTGCTGCGTTCCAGTCATGTTGTGCAAATGGTGTGCACTAGCGGGAAGTTGGAGAGTACAAGTTGTTGCGTTCCATTGAAAAAGGCACACATTTTGCCACCCTATAAAAAAACTCTGATTTTTCTAACTCGTTTACACCGTTTTTTGCCGATATTTTTGCGATGTTTAATGGTATCGTATTGTAACTTGGCATACTTCACCTGGAGATCAAACGGCATTTTTCTGCAAACTTTCAGACTTCTACTCATAGAACTGTGAGAGTTAGCAATCTACTGCAATGATAAATTTTCGCTGAAATCCTGTCGTTTGCATGTCAACAAATATTGTTTTCCTTTGGCACGTGATGGGCGATTCTGTTCCGATAATTTGCATAGGGGCGAGGGTTAGGAATCGGGACCGCCCACGCAGGTAAACTGATTCGAAATTACTCGCACGTGCAGGCACCTTGACGACAACTGACAACCCGATCCCCCTATTATGACTAATTTGAACTTGTCCATTTGGATTCCGTCATCAGTTGTCGAGAACCAAGCAATATGTCGGCGCCCATGGTTCGAGCAAATCCTCGCTTAAATAAAACTTTTGTGTTTTGGAAGAAACAGATAGCGTCCCGGAAGGCAGGTTTGTGTAAATTAATTGCCGTTTGTATCACAGATATGCAATATTTAGTTAAATAGTTCGCTCGAAGTAACTTGACTGAACTGAAGACAAAAAACGGTGTAAACGAGTTAAAAAAAATCACTCAGGCCAAAAATAATTGAAAATTCAGTCAAATCTTCACTTTAAATTTCAGTTTCGAATCATTTCATTCATATACTGTATGTATGATACTAGGTAAAACTAACAAATGTTTCTATTCTGTATTACTTTTATACAATACGCCATTTGGCGCCATGTTTTTCCTACTTGTGCACATTGAGTCTGAACAAATCTTCAAACTGATTGCGCACTGCGCCATTGTGCACACCAAAATTCAGTCCGTAAATACCAAAATATAAACATGGCCGCCTACAGCGACTTGAACATACGAATCAATAGCAAAAACCAAGATTTGCCATCGAAATTAGAACTTTCATCGAAATGTATGCACATTATCAGCTGTTGTTTACCTATATGTTTCGAATAGTTCCATATAATTTGTTGTATGTCGTAGTATTCATATTTTAATATCGGGTTTCTCGTATTATCGCTCATGTAAACATGTGATGTAGCCACGCTTAGACAGTAAGGCTTAGTATTACTATCGTCAGGCTACCTAATCATCGACCCTGTCCCTAATCATCGACCCCTGCAAACACTGCCAAACAGCTGTGCGAAACAGACATCTGACAAAAACCACATTGAAAGTATCTCTAATACACATTTCAGCCCACTTCACATTTTAGTTTATTCAAGTTTTGCCCAGCCGTTTGCAGGGGTCGACGATTAGGGAGAGGGTCGATGATTAGGTACTCTGACGCTAACTTAGTTACGACGGTTCATTCGGTCATGATCGAATGAACCGTCGTAAACGTGGCTAGTAAACATATAGGTCTAATGAATCATTGAATGGCCGCAATGTGAATGCCAAAATGCCTGGCCTCAGCAGACTGCCAGCAGATGGCTCTCCAACCTAGATATCGATGGCGTGCGGTTAGTAGAGCCACATGACACCCTGTGGTGAAAATTCGACATCAACACTTTAAAGGTAAACCTTGGTGTTCATGCTCCATCTGGCAGACGAATACGTCATATGTCGTTTTACGCGGGAAAATTGGCGTTGCCTAGCATATGATATAGGCGTTCGCCATCGTAATCTTCCCATTGAATCAGGCTTATCCATTCGGATTTCACGGGTTAATATGTTATTATGCAGAGCATAGAGACGCAGCGAGTGGAAAAGCAGGTTTCTTGTAGATATCTTTACCCAGTGGCGTAGCTGCCTATACGCACAGACGCACCGTGCGTACCTTTTGAAATTGACTAGATCTATCTGAGTCCCCGCCCTTCTCTGCCTGTAGTACAGGCACTGCAGTTGTGGTTTTCTTGATCACGTGCGCAGAGCACGTGCTTAGTATTATGACGCAATAATGTGACTATGTGACTGTGACCTATATTCCAACTGTGTGTAGCACGTGTTCGTTCTCAGCGATTAAGTGCGTTGTCCTGGTTATCAATACATTTAGGCCACACCAAATTGTAAAGTTGGTCTATGGAATTTTGACCAAAATTTTCTTTATGGAGAACTTTTTTTTACAATTAAATATTTCTTCTATGCATTTTCGACAATAATTTTCTGTACGCGGGAAACTTCTTTACGCGGGAGACCTCAACTTTTGCAGAGAAAATGAGATCTTATCTTACCATGCTTACAGGAAGTCTTATTTCACAGGTTCATCTACATGTTACATGTTAGGTGTCTTATCTTACAAGGACCACTGTAATTATTATAGTCAGGTAGGAAACAGATTGTTATCATACATTAAGGTATCAAGGATGGATATTGAGACATCTGAATAGGTGAGAAATATGGAGGAAGATTAAGTATTGGTATTATTAAATGTTTTGGGATTAGAAAGTACCTTGACACATATTTAACACCAAGAATAGTACGATTCCCCGGAAAAGTACCATATTTTTTCTGAATTTTATATAGAACCACTTTGTTCCTAAACAATCCAAGATGAAATACTGGTGGCAGCGGTGAAATTTAAAAACAAAAATTTTTGATATCGTGGTAGCGGCGATTTTTTTTTAAAAAAAAGTGGAACTCAATTTTTTACAGGCGGCGATTCCATAGACCAACTTTACAATTTAGTGTGGCCTTATATAGATTTTTTAAAGGGTATATATCACGAAAATTGGATATTTGTGTGCCAGGGCCCATTTGGGGTTCGCCCAATTTGGTAGTCAGCATTCCTACTAGCTCGGCTAGTGGGATATACCTTTAGCTCACCTGGTAGAGTGTTGGACTACCGTTCGTTGGGTCCTGGGTTCGAATCCCCTCTTGGGCAAGTGGATTTTTCCAAACCCCGTAACATTGGCGCCCAATGCGGGGACTTGCCCAAATCTCATGGACGCGATTTCCGAAGAGGGGGGAGTGTGTGCCAGGGCCCGTTTGGGGTTCGCCCAATTTGGTAGTCAGCATTCCTACTAGCTCGGCTAGTGGGATTTCCCTTTAGCTCACCTGGTAGAGTGTTGGACTACCGTTCGTCAGGTCCTGGGTTCGAATCCCCTCTCGGGCGAGTGGATTTTTCTGAACCCCGTAACATTTGTTTTTGTTATGTATGTGAAAGTACTATTTGAACTGAACAAAATGGTTTTCACAGCATATTGATATCATGATTCCTTCCAAAGTTATGACACTTTAAACATGCACATATTTACAGAATCTGACAACAAAGTCTGACAGCTAATTAATATGCAAATGAGATGTTTGACGTCATTGACAAACTGCTTTTTAATTAGGCATTTTTAAATAGAATAATGAGACCGTTTGTATTGATATTTGTTCACCAAAACCCATTTTTATGCTTTTAAGTTTGAATTGTCAGTGATTCCAAGAAATTTGTGGTGGCCATGGCAATTATTGGTCTGGCTGGGCCCTTAGCAACCATGGTTGCTAAGGTCAATATCTAATTAAAAACAAGATGTACAAAAAACCAGTTGATGAATAAAAGACACCATGTCCGGAAATTCTTTTCCTTCCTATCAAAGAACAGTGATGCCCCCTTCCCTGTAAAGAAAAAGGTCTGGGATAGTGCTGTGAATTCAGCTATCTTTTATTCATCTTCATCATGGCTTACCAATAATCTCAAGGCAGCGGATAAGCCATACATGGACACTTTGAAACATTTGCTTGGTGTTCGCCAGACTACCTGTAGTGACATCATATTTATAGAAATGGGTTTGCCCAATGCAAAATCATTAATAATGGACAAGCAAACTAAATTCCTGAAGAAAATGCGTGCAATGCATGAGGATAACTATATTACAAGGACTATAAATCTTGCAATTCGTGTGAAGTCACCAATGGGACTCCAAATTCAGAAGCTTGAATCTTTGCCGGTCTCACAAGGCCAACTTTTTCTGGATAACGTCAAGCAATTGATCACCACATCAGATTCGTCAAGGCGACGGACATACTTCACAATGAACCCGAACTTAACCCCCAGTAGGACTCTTTGCCCGCCCAGAAATATCATAATCCCGGAATATAAACGGATCTCAATGACTAGATTACGTCTTGGTTCACACCATCTTCGTGTCGAAACTGGGAGGTGGTCACGAACTCCAGTAGAAGAAAGACTCTGCCTGTGTAAAAAGGGAATTCAAGATGAACAGCATGTTTTACTCTTCTGCAGCTTAACTGCATATATCAGAACTGAATTTGATATTCATTGTACTAGCTTAAAAGACCTTTTCGATTATAGTGATCTGTGTCGATTGACGAACTATTGCCATCGTGTATTGTCGTTTTACAGGACATAACCCAGTTTTCATTGCATTTATTAGTGCATACGAGTATATATATACATCAGAATGTTTACTGTCTTCTCACCCATATACATGTTTGATGATTCAACGATCATTTTATACTGCACTCATGAATGTTTACATTGTTATGTCAATAAAACTACTACTACTACTACTATGAAACCATTTCAGATGATAGAGTAATGACAATATACTGAGGAATATATCATCAAAATGTCTTACACAACCCTTAGCAACCAATACAAGCTTGGGAAACCTGCAGTATTACCATACAATAACTTCACATGGCTCTATACGTCAGTGATTTCTCAGGCCTGTATCGGTTGCTAAGGTGTGTTTTTGAGTATTTTGTTGATCAATTCCACAAAATATGTTATCTAACCTGTTATCTAAATTGGTTTGATACTTTCATATCGTGTTTTAGCTTGAATACCAGACTTAGCAGCCTGGTTGCTAAGGGGCATATCAGCCAATTGGTTGCTATGGCAACCAAAATTTATATGCACTCACTGCCTGATGCGATGGCATCGCGCCCACTGGTCGCACCATGCGATTTGATGCTAGCATCAAGTCGCACGTAATCGCATGGCCTAGCATTTAGCATGTAGCATTCGCATGGCTAGTGAGGTTTTGCGAAATCAGTACTGTATACTATGATAATCACAGTTTGTACATAGAGTACAGTCTGGTAGTATGATAATCTTCTTCCCCTAACAAATCATGTCCTGGTACAATCACATGAATTTGGTTGCCATAATATAGAGAGTTAATTTATGTAATTGTGCACTTCAATACAAGCTCATTCTCAGTGTCGACAATTTGTCACAAAATGAAACATTTTCTGTAAATATCATGTGTAACATATGTTAACAAGAACCGTTATGAATACATGAGATAAATATCTAGGCCTGAAATAGCAAAAAAAAACACTACTAAGTATGCTCCAAATTACTCCTAAAAACACAAAATGGCAAAATTTTCTTAGGGGGGCTTATGGCGCTACCCCCGAACCCCCAGACTGCATTATTTGGCCCCTCACGTGCGTACCTTTTACAATGCTCTAGCTACGCTCCTGTCTTTACCTGTAATAATTATTTTCATTGCTACAGTACTGATTTCGCAAAACCTCACTAGCCATGCGAATGCTACATGCTAAATGCTAGGCCATGCGATTACGTGCGACTTGATGCTAGCATCAAATCGCATGGTGCGACCAGTGGGCGCGATGCCATCGCATCAGGCGGCCGTCTTAGTTGAACAGGCGAGCATTGTCTCGCACAGATGCGCGCATCCTTTATTTCGGATGCAAATACTGACTTTAATATGAACTGAAATGAAACACTGCATTTTCCCATACGATCTACATGATACAGACTGTTTATAAACCACTCGACCATGTGTTTGCGAGCATATGCGAGCATATAATGGCCTTCACAAAAAATGCGAAATGCGAAATGCTTTTAGTGCACCACAGTGCCAAGAAGCAATGCTAGCATCGAGGGATGCTCGCATACACAATGCTAGCATCAAATCGCATGATGCTACGTCAGGCGAAGTTGGGCGAACACGTGCTAAATGCCAGGTGTCCCATGCTGGCATTTTGGTGAGGTTTTGCGAAATCAGTACTGTATATAGAAGTGGCCGTGGCGCAACACACTAAGTCGTTCGCCCGCTGCTGAAGGGAATTCAATGTTCGTCGTCGGCGGGTTCGAGCCCCGCTGTCGGCGATCAAAATTCACTCAGCGGATCAAGGGTTACCCTCACTTCTCAGTCCGTCGGCCTGGAGCGGACACTAATATGGTGACCAGGTGATACATTGTAGACTGCTGCACTCAGTGTATCGGCGGTGGTGAAGGGGCAGAAACCTAGTTCACTAGGCGTACCCGGATCTGTCATGGGCCGCGCTACAAATATCCATCAATGCAGTACACCAGAAAATCCCGTCCATACACTACATACATACACGGGAACCAAAAATATGCCAGGCGCTGCACTGCGGCGACGCGTCACCCAATATCGCGGAGCAAAGTTGGTTGGATGGTGGTAAGGCAAGTTCCCTTACAGGGTTACGTTAGTATCATCTATCTATCTATCTATCTATCTATCCATCTATCTATATATAGCAAGCAGTTGAAAAAAAATTCTGTACAATACAGCGGAATTTTCACATTCATATTATAACCAAAGCCAAAACATTTCCCAGCTAACTAAAACAATGATGATTTGGTCATTGCATGTGAAATAGAGTTGAATAACAAAACATTCAAACAATACATGTTTGTACAATATATAAATGCAGACAGGGCAAATCATTCCCCAAGCATGTTGTGTCATGTGTGTTGGCTTATTAACCAACTATTGTATTCTGTGGGATGGAACTTCATTCTTTTACCATGTACACACACTAGTGAACCAGGCTTTAGAGGGGGGAGTGAGGGATTATGCATGGATATGAGCCTAAGGTCATGTTGGACATGCTAGCTTTACTGCTGTATCACTTGTCAGGCATGACTGAGCAGGGCTGGCTGAGAGGGGCGGAGCCTATTGCTGTGCTGGACAGACTGGCTGATCTTGTAAGGCATGACTGAGCAGGGCTGGCTGAGAGGGGCGGAGCCTATTGCTGTGCTGGACAGACTGGCTGATCTTGTAAGGCATGACTGAGCAGGGCTGGCTGAGAGGGGCGGAGCCTATTGCTGTGCTGGACAGACTGGCTGATCTTGAAAGGCATTACTGAGCAGGGCTCTCATACAGGGGTGGCATCAAAGGGGGGTCCCCCCCCCCCCCCCCGTCGGGGAAATTTAGCCACCTCGTCGGGGAAACTGGTTAAATAGTTCGGGGAAGCCAAAATATTTATATATTAATGTCACCATCCGCGTTCGTAGAACATGTGATTCTTTCTAACTGTTTACTAGTAGTCTGACACAAAATATCCAGTATGAATAAATCGTATAAAACATTTTGTTTTGTCAATATATTTAGCAGATATAAACAAAGTTCGCTATTTCTTCCATCTCAGCCAACTTGAGCCAATGCTATTTTCTTGTCCAATAGACATAATCGTGGGAATATATAAATAAATATAGTGTATCCAGAGAGCCGAAGCCTGAGGCATAATTCTGGAATGAATGATCTTCACTAGCACTCCCGCGCTGACGACGTTGGTTTTGGCTGAGATCTGATGGTGTAATCGCGGGTTCACAACCTACCAAATAAATCCATAAATTTGAGAAAATCCAAGTACCTCACAAATTCTGTTAAAACATCTCCAGATATGCTCTGAAATGTTCTAAAAACACTAAAATCTCAAAAAAAATTTCGGGGGGCTTACGGCGCCCCGCAAACCCCCAGACCGGTTTCGCTTCGCTCGCTACGCTCGCTCGCATTCTCTCACAATAAACTTAATTCTTTAGCCCCCCTGTCGGGGATCCTAGCCCCTGTGTCAAAAATTCCCTGGTGCCACCCCTGCTGTCGTATACTACACTGGCTGAGAGGGCAGAGCCTAGCCTCCTGCTGGACATGCAGGCTGCAGTCAATGAATACAGTAGCATGGCTCAGTTACAGTAGGCCTATTACATCTGCAAGGGCGCAGGCGAGGGAAAAATTCCAAGTCCAAAAAATATGAAAAAAAATACACCCAAAAATTGTTTTTTCCCCTGGAAATTGCCTGAATCAAATTATGACATTGATAGGAATCGCCCGATTTTTAGGTTACCGGACCTTTGGTCCGATAACCTATTGCCGTGGCGTTGCGTCCGTCGTCGTCGGCGTCCGTCATCCGTCGTCCGTCATCCGTCGTCCGTCAACATTCATATCTTTAAAGTTTACGATTGAATCTTCCTGAAATTTTGCACAAAAATGCTTAAAAATATTTCGAGAGGGAGGTATTTTTTAGTTTTCTGATTTTCGAATCATTTTCAAAATGGCGGCCATTTTTGACGAAAAACAGCTAATTTTGGACTTTGACGGTCGTTTTCTCAAAAACTGTCTGATCAGATTTGAGATTTTTGTTTCAAAAGATTCTCCTTATGTACCTCTGTGATGTGTATAAGTTTGGTTGCCCTTGAATCGCCGGTTTGCGTATGGCGGCCATTTTGAATTTTCGACGGGTCAACGAAAAAAAAATTTCTCGGCCCAAATCGCATTACTATCCATTTTGGGCCATTTCTAGACAAAAAAATTTTTTTCACCCTTTGGAAAAAATTTTGGACTTACAAAATTTTGGGCACTTTTTCCCTTCATAATGGGAGCTGCCCGGACTGTACTCATAGAATGCTTGAAGATAGAGCTTAGAAATTGGTACTTTCAAATGGAAAGTCAGATATGGCGACTTGTGTGGTGACCTTGAATTTGACCTTCGATGACCTTGAAAGGTCAGAACAGCCATTTTGGGGTCAAAAAATGCCCAGATTTGCCTCTATAGATGAAATGCTTGCAGATAGAACTCATGTTTGCATTATGAACATATAGCAAGACATAGATGGCACAACTAATGATGACCTTGATCTTGACGTCAGATGACCTTGAGTGCCAAATGTCTGACTCGTAATGTGTAAACTGACCTGAGCGGCCTAAACGATTCCACCCAGATATATCTTTGTATTATGAACATGTAATGGTGACATCGAAGTTCACACGGATGACCTTGATTGGTAAATCTCAAGGTCATTTGTTCACACTGCGAACCTTGATTGGTAAATCTCAAGGTCTTTTACCTGCCAATGCTGCCATGGCTAAACCAAAATTGTCCGGTAACCTGTCTTAGCCTTTGGGCTAATTTTTTTTCCAAAATGGCCACTGGCTGTCATCTTGGATTTCGGATCTTGATGAAAAACAATAGGGGTTAGGAGCAAAGTATTTTGGATGAGCTGTGAAAATTTAAAGATAGATCAAGGCCTGCAAGAGTTATGATCCAGAAACCAAACGGCGGAAGAAGAAAAAAAGAAAAAAAAAACGACAAACATAGCACCAAGGGTGCTGTAGCTTACCGGCAATCATGTGAATTGCGTAGAATACTGAATACATATAAATTGTTACACTGATGTTAAAATCAATATGTTAAAACATCTTCGTAAATGTTGATAGAAACACATTTTCTGTATGGACTACATTTGTATAATACAAAATCAAGTTACATCTTGAAATATTTTTTTCGTTAATGACAAATTTTCACAGACAGTCGATTCAAAGATAACAAAATTTATACACATCACAAAGGTACATAAGGAGAATCTTTTACATGATTTTGAGGAAAACTGTCTGAATAGATTTCGAGAAAATGACCACCAAAGGCAAAATTCATCGTTTTTTCGACAAAAAAGTCGTTTTGACCTTTCAAGGTCATTGAAGGTCAAATTAAAGGTCACCACTCAAACCGCAATACCGTATTTATTCAATTAGTTCGAACAGCTAAAAATAATTAAATTTTGAAATGTTCGAATTATTAGATTCACGATAAAATCGTCCGTCAAAACGGAAAAAAAACGCAAACCCAGATTTATCATTCGCGACTTGACAGTTATTCATCATGGTGGTTGGAACTAGGGCTTGTACTGTACGATTGATAGGTTAAAGCCTAACTAGAGTGAAAAAATAACTTTTTTTAGTTTAGTGTCAATATCAAAGACGGAAGTCTGGGGATCATTTCTGTTTTTACAAAATTGAAATATCTCGAATAGTCACTATTTTATGGCGGTTTGTTTATGACATGTCCTATTTACCTTTCGGGGTCATATGCAAATGAGCAATGATGACATCATATGAGTCACTGAAAGATAATGAGCTCATTGAAACCAGTACTGCATAATATTAAAGAACATGAAAATAATTTTTGTTCCACAT
The DNA here is from genome assembly GCA_949152475.1 of Terebella lapidaria. Taxonomy (NCBI): domain Eukaryota; kingdom Metazoa; phylum Annelida; class Polychaeta; order Terebellida; family Terebellidae; genus Terebella; species Terebella lapidaria. The sequence goes on along the minus strand of OX424555.1, from coordinate 49,558,598 downwards.
AATGAGTCCATACAGGAAATATTCAAATTTTAAATAAATTTTGTTGGCGTCATGGCAACCAGAGCCGGAATATGGCCCATAGCAACCACGTTGCTATGGAGATTTTGTTGCTAACTACTGACAATTCCACATCATTAGGACCTCAAGTTTTGTTACATTATGATCCTTTGTCAAAATGTTGAAAGAAAGTAGCACCTTCACATGTCCTAACAGTTCAATTGTCCATAGCAACCCACCCAACAACTGGTTGCTAAGGGGCGCTAGCTCTGAATGTGTAGCCTTGACAACATGATGGCATAACAAAAGACTGACTATGCATTACCACAAAACATATCAGTTTCTATAGGAACCTTTATCTACATCATAACCCTTGCATAAATGAGGTTTAGATAGCTAATTATGGTACTTGACTCATATGACGTCATGAATATCTAATTATAACTAGACGTAAAGGCCTAGAGGCCTTGGGACATTTCGATACACAACACAATCACAGGTGAACTGTTAATTACTGACAACTCTGCAACCAAAATGATTGTGTATGTAGATACATCCATTTCAATCCAAGACGACGGTTTCTGAGATATAAATGAAAATAAACGAGATATGACCGAAAATGGAAAATGCCGATTCAGCAGAAAAAAAAATTTAGTCCAGGCACAATTTCACCCAACATACCCCTAAGACATGTTTTTCTAGTACCACGAGTCCAAAAATAACATCCACTTTATTCAACGATGCATCGTTTCCGAGATATGGCCAGAAATGAAAAATGTCAAGAAAGCGAAAAAAAATTTGGCACAGGATCAAGTTGACCCAACATACCCCTAAGAAAAAAAAATTTAGTCCAGGCACAATTTCACCCAACATACCCCTAAGACATGTTTTTCTAGTACCACGAGTCCAAAAATAACATCCACTTTATTCAACGATGCATCGTTTCCGAGATATGGCCAGAAATGAAAAATGTCAAGAAAGCGAAAAAAAATTTGGCACAGGATCAAGTTGACCCAACATACCCCTAAGACACGTTTGCCTAGTGTCACGAGTCCGAAAATAACGTCCGTTTCGCTCTACGACGCACCGTTTCCGAGATAACGACGAAAACGAAAAATGCCGCTTCGGCAAAAAAATTTCGGATCAAGGTCAAGGTCAAAGTTCATCTATAATACCCGTCAGACATGTTTGTCTAGTGCCACGAGTCCGAAAATAACGTCCGTTTCGCTCTACGACGCACCGTTTCCGAGATATCGACGAAAACGAAAAATGCCGTCTCAGCAAAAAAAATTTCGGGTCAAGGTCAAAGTTCATCCATAAAACCCTCAAGACATGTTTGTCTAGGTCGACGAGTCCAAAAATGACGTCCGTTTCGCTCTACGACACACCGTTTCCGAGATATCGCCGAAAAACGAAAAATGCCGACTTGGCGAAAAAATTTTGGGTCAAGGTCAAAGTTCATTCATAATACCCCTAAGACATGTTTGTCTAGGTCGACGAGTCCAAAAACATGTCCGTTTCGCTCTACGACGCACTGTCTCCGAGATATGGCCGAAAATGAAAAACGTCGACTCAGCAAAAAAAAATTTGGCCCAGGGCCAAGTTCACCGAAGACACCTCTAAGACATGTTTGTCTAGTGTCACGAGTCCGAAAATAACGTCCGTTTCACTCTATGACATACCGCTTCCGAGATATGGCCGAAAATGAGAAACGCCGACTCAGCAAAAAAAAATTTGGCCCAATTCCAAGTTCATCCAACATACGCCTAAGACATGTTTGTCTAGTGTCACAAGTCCGAAAATAACGTCCGTTTCGGTCTACGACGCACCATTTCCAAGATATCGAAGAAAACGAAGAATGCCGACTCAGCAAAAAAATTTCAAGTCAAGGTCAAATTTAATCCATGCTACCCCTAAGACATGTTTGCCTAGTGTCACAAGTCCGAAAATAACGTCCGTTTCGCTCTTCGACGCACCGTTTCCCAGATATCACTCGAATCGGAAAAACTTCGCAAACAGCCTGGCACTCTGAGGTCCGCGCTTTCAATATTTCTGTTCATATCATAGAGGTACATTATGAGCCCGTCATAATGTACCTCTATGGCTTTGCAAACACTGCCACCTGGCGAATATATCACAGATTACTCATTTCGTAGTGCTGCCGCCTGGTGAGTTGTCAGTTTTGGCATCTGACAAGTTGATTTCGTTTGTTGTTTCAATCGAAAGTTTGATCGTAAATTCGCCTGTTCGAACTAAACGAGTCAATTTGAAAATTATTGTCTTCAATAATTTTTGGTGTTCGAACTAATTGAATAAATACGGTATATGATTTCCCATTTGAATGTGCCAATACTTAGGCTCTATCTTGAAGTGTTTTATGAGATTACTCTGCATAGCTCCCATTATGAAGGAAAACTTGGGTGAAATTTTCCAAGTCCAAAACAATTTTCAATGGCCAAAAAAAAATTTTTTTGCTGGAATTGGCTCAAAACGAATAGTGACTCGAATTGGGACTCGTCAAAAAATCAAAATGGCCGCCCCACGCAGATTGTCATTTCAAAGGCAACGAAATTTTATATATATATATAACTTTATTCATATAAGGCCATTGGCCCACATGCAAAGATAAAACATATTCATTGGTGCTGGAAATATTTGTAACAAGTGCAGAACGATGAATCAATGACAAAGTACAAACATAACCGTTTTTAAGATGACACAGACTCCATGATACTGAACGCAGTGTAGACAAATGCTGATACACATTTAAGTACAAAGGGATGTTTGCTAGACATGAGGGTTCGAAATAAGTACGGTAAAGCGTGAACATAGTCTGTACATTCTGATAGATATTGTTTCATATAAAGGACATATTAATAAAAAGTGTAATTCATCTTCAACAAGTTCATTACCCAGATTCTTTTTACAAAATTTACGAAATGGGGCCACTTGCTTTGCCTACTAAGTTCAACTTGTGACCTTTGCCCCTTCATTTTCAAGGCTACAGCATAAAATTGCTAATCTCTCTCTGATTATTGAACTTACAGCTTAGCAATCAACTGTGGACATGATATATGCTTAATGTTATATATGCTGAATATTCTCTTGACCTTGAATTCAACCAGTGACCTGGCTAATACCTAAAATATTAAACATTGTCCGGTAACCTATCTTTGGCCCTTGGCCTAATTTTCTTTTTGATACATAAGACTCCTCATATGTACTCCTATGATGTCTATAAATTTCGTTACGCTTGAATCGCTCGAAGTGGGCCATTTTGGCCCAAACTCGGCCCAAATGGGACTTTCCCATGTTAAATTCTCCTATGCTTTATAATGGGACACATTATGCCTAATATCTCACTTGATATTGAGATTAGACTAGGAATCAATTGTGGACATATAGGAAATGATATATGCTGAATATTCTCGTGACCTTGAATTTGACCCCTGACCTCAGCTTCAAGGTCAGAGCACAAAATGGCTTATATCTCGCTTATTATCAGCTCTACAGCTTAGGAATCAATTGTGGACATATAGGAAATAATATATGCTGAATATTCTCGTGACCCTGAATTTGACCTCTGACCTCAGTTTCAAGGTCAGAGCACAAAATGGCTTATATCTCGCTTATTATTGACTCTACAGCTTAGGAATCAATTGTGGACATATAGGAAATAATATATGCTGAATATTCTCGTGACCTTGAATTTGACCTCTGACCTCAGTTTCAAGGTCAGAGCACAAAATGGCTTATATCTCGCTTATTATCGACTCTACAGCTTAGGAATCAATTGTGGACATATAGGAAATGATATATGCTGAATATTCTGATGACCTTGAATTTGACCTTCGACCTCATTTTCAAGGTCACAGGACAAAATGGCTAATATCTCGCTTGTTATCGACTTTACAGCTTAGCAATGAATTATGATCATATAGGAAATGATATATGCAGATTATTGTCATTACCTTGAATTTGACCTTTGACCTCATTTTCAAGGTCACAGGACAGAATGGCTAATATCTCACTTATTATCGATTTTACAGCTTAGGAATCAATTGTGGACATATAGGAGATGATATATGCTGAATATTCTCGGGACCTTGAATTTGACTTCTGACCTCATTTTCAAGGTCACAGGACAAACTGGCTCATATTTTGATCCTCTATTGACTGTATGGCTTGGGAATCAATTGTGGACATGATATAGAAAATGATATACATTTAATATTTTGATGACCTTGAATTCGACCTTTGCCCCTTCATTTTCAAGGCCACAGCACAAAATTGCTAATATCTCTAATATTAGCAATATTAGCAATATCTCTAATTGCTAATATCTTCATATGTCCTTGAATCGCTCGAAGTGGGCCATTTTGGGCCCAAACTCGACCCAAATGGGACTTTCCCATGTTAAATTCTCCTATGCTTTATAATGGGACACATTAAGCCTAATATCTCACTTAATATTGAGATTAGAGACTAGGAATCAATTGTGGACATATAGGAAATGATATATGCTGAATATTCTTGTGACCTTGAATTTGACCTCTGACCTCAGTTCAAAGGTCAGAGCGGCCATCATAGTCGAAAAATGGCCAATTTTGGAGTTTGACGGTCGTTTACTCAAAATCTGTTCAATAACTTTTTTAGGTTACCGGACCTATGGTCCGATAACCTATTGCCGTCACGTTGCGTCCGTCGTCCGTCGTCCGTCGTCCGTCCACATTTTTATCTTTAAAGTTTACAGGCGGATTTTCCTGAAATTTTGCACAAAGTTGCCTAAAAATATTTCAAGAGGGGGTTATTTTTTAGTTTTTTGATTTTCGCATTTTTCTCAAAATGGCGGCCATTTTTGACGAAAAATGGCCAATTTTGGACTTTGGCGGCCATTTTCTCAAAAACTGTCTGATCAATTTTGAGATTTTTGTTTCAAAAGATTCCCCTTATGTACCTTTATGATGTGTATAAGTTTTGTTGCCCTTGAATCGCCGGTCTCCGTGTGGCGGCCATTTTGAATTTTTGACGGGTCGGCAAAAAAATTTTTATTTGTCCCAAATCGCGTTACTATCCATTTTGGGTCATTTCTAGACAAAAAAAAAAATTTTCACCCTTTGAAAAAATTTTGGACTTAGAAAATTTTCGGCACTTTTTTCCTTCATAATGGGAGCTGCCAGGACTGTACTCATAGAACGCTTGAAGATAGAGCTTAGATATTGGCACTTTCAAATGGAAAGTCATATATGGTGACTTGTGTGGCGACCTTGAATTTTACCTTGGATGACCTTGAAAGGTCAAAACAGCCATTTTTGGGTCGAGAAATGCTCAAATTTGCACCTGGCCTGTCTTTTCTCGAAAACTGTCTGATCAGTTTTGAGATTATTGTTTCAAAATATTCCCCTTATGTACCTTTATGATGTTTATAAGTTTTGTTGCCCTTGAATCGCAAGTCTCCGTGTGGCGGCCATTTTGAATTTTTGACGGGTCGGCGAAAAAAAATTTGTTTGCCCCAAATCTCGTTACTATTCATTTTGGGTCATTTCTAAACAAAAACAAAATTTTCACCCTTTGAAAAAAATTTTGGACTCGGCACTTTTTTCCTTCATAATGGGAGCTGCCAGGACTGTACTCATAGTACGCTTGAAGATAGAGCTTAGATATTGGCACTTTCAAATAGGAAGTCATATATAGCGAGTTGGGAGGTGACCTTGAATTTGACCTTTGATGACCTTGAAAGGTCAAAACAGCCATTTTTGGGTGAAAAAATGCCCAAATTTGCCTCTACAGATGAAATGCATGTAGATAGAGCTTCAGTTTGCATTATGAACATACCTTGATTTTGACCTTGGATGACCTTGAGTGCTAAATGTCTGACTTGAAATCTTGAAAGTGGCCTCTGAAGCATAAACTTTTGCACATACAGGTTAGGATTGTGTATAAGCCTGTAAAAGAGTCATGTATAAATGGCACATTTCTTGGTGACCTTGAACTTGACCTTAAAGACCTTGAAGGGCGAATCTCAAAATCTGAAATTGGCCTCTACACACGAAATACTTGTCGATAAAACTTTTTTTTTTGCCGACTCGGCACTTCCTGTTTGGCCGTATCTCGGAAACGGTGAGTCGTAGAGCGAAACGGAGCTCAATTCCGGCCTTCTGTATTATGAACATACGAAGTCATATGCAGCATACCTGATGGTGACATTGAGATTCACAAAGATGACCTTGACTGGTAAATCTCAAAATCATATGTCACCTACAATGCTTGAAACCAAAATTGTCCGGTAACCTATCTTAGCCCTTGGGCTAATTTTTCTTATTGATGCACAACACTCCTCATATATACCCCTGTGACATGTATAAGTTTCGTTCTCCTCGAATCGCTCTAAGTGGGCCATTTTGGCCCAAACTCGGCCCAAATGGGACTTTCCCATGTTAAATTCTCCTATGCTTTATAATGGGACACATTATGCCTAATATCTCACTTAATATTGAGATTAGAGACTACTACTACTACTACATTTACATTTATAGAGCGCACATTTATATATTTTACAATATAATCAGCGGCGCTGTACAAAAATAATAATGAATTAATTGAACAAGTGATATTTTGTTTAGACATTAAAAGCTTTGGCGAAGTAATAGGTTTTGAGAGCTGTTTTGAAGGCTGGATATGTTTGGACGTTACGAATGTGACATGGGAGAGTATTCCAGATGGTAGGACCAGATACTGAGAAGGAGCGATCTGCAAATGTTTTCCGTGCAGTTTTAGGGCACTTCAGTTTTAGTGCGTCCGCCGATGACCGTGTATTTCTTCGAGGTATGTTGATGTGTATGAGGTCTTGTAAGTACTTGGGTGCAGTACCTTGAAGGCACTGGAACACCAAGCATGCTATTTTGAACTGGCCACGATATTCAATCGGAAGCCAGTGCAAGGTTCTGAGGGCATCAGTGGCACTGGTGTAACGACCGTGATTGAGGACCAGTTTGGCTGCACGGTGCTGAATTCTGCGAAGAGGACCCAATGTGGTTGCAGGGAGGCCATACAACAAAGAGTTGGCGTAGTCCAAGTGGGATAAGACCAAGGAGTGGACAAGTTTGTGGCATATATCCACTGTGATGTACTCACGTATATGGCGAATGTTGTACAAATTGAATGCAGCTGTCCGACACTTTTCGCTGATGTGACGTTTGAAGTTAAGAGTGTCGTCGAAATGGACACCGAGATACTTCACACACGAGGATTGTACAACCTTGTCTGAACAGACATTGATTGAATCGACATCACACTTATCCAGTTGACTTTTATGACCGAACAAGATGAATTCGGTTTTGCTGGAGTTCATTTTAAGCCTGTTTATTGTCATCCAGTTGTTTATAGAGATCAAGCAATTTTCCAAGTTCTCAAATGCTTCCAATGTTTTCTCGTTGGAGTTGGGATTGAAGGAGGAGTATATGGAGTGATCATCAGCGTACCCAAGTATGGAGACGTGATATTTGCCGATATGTTCATCAAGGGTGCTGGCATAAATATTATACAGAACTGGTCCACAAATTGAGCCCTGAGGAACCGAGCAGGTAAGCGGAGCTGATGATGATAGATGACCGACGATCATAACTTTGGCAGCTCGAGACCGAAGATAGCTCTCAAACCACAACAGAGGTTTGCCAGCAACACCAAACTTGTTATGAAGGACTTGAAGTAGCACATCATGGTCTACAGTGTCAAATGCTGCCGACAGATCAATGCACACCAATGCTGTGATGCATTGATATTCCATGCTCCAGAGAATATCATTTGATAACTTGACTAATGCTGTCTCAGTGCTGAAAGACTTGCGGTATGCTGATTGATATATTGGGAGAAGAGCATTGCTTTCGATGTAAGAAGAGAATTGTGTGAGACATGCACGTTCAACAACTTTTGATAAAAACTGCAAGTTGCTGACAGGGCGGTAGTTTTTTAGAACACACTCCAGGCCGTCCCTTTTGAGAAGTGGCCGAAAACATCGATGTTTTCCATGTGTCAACGAAAGCACCACTTTGGAGTGAACTAGTAATCAATTGTGGACATATAGGAAATGATATATGCTGAATATTCTCGTAACCTTGAATTTGACCTCTGACCTCAGTTTCAAGGTCAGAGCACAAAATGGCATATCTCGCTTACTATCGACTCTACAGCTTAGGAATCAATTATGGACATGTAGGAAATGATATATGCTGAATATTCTGATGACCTTGATTTTGACATTTGACCCCATTTTCAAGGTCATTGGACAAAATGGCTTATATCTCGCTTATTATCGACTCTACAACTTAGGATCAATTGGGGACATATAGGAAATGATATATGCTGAATATTCTGATGACCTTACATTTGACCTTTGACCCCATTTTCAAGGTCATAGGACAAAATAGCTAATATCTCGCTTGTCATCGACTTTACGGCTTACGAATCAGTTCTGAACATATAGGAAATGATATATGCAAATTATTGTCGTGACCTTGAATTTGACTTTTGACCTCATTTTCAAGGTCACAGGACAAAGTGGCTAATATCTCACTTATTATCGATTTTACAGCTTAGGAATCAATTGTGGACATATAGGAAATGATATATGCTGAATATTCTCATGGCCTTGATTTGACCTCTGACCTCATTTTCAAGGTCCAAGTACAAACTGGCTCATATCTTGCTCCTCTATTGACTGTATGGCTTGGGAATCAATTGTGGACATATAGAAAATGATATACACTGAATATTTTGATGACCTTGAATTTGACCTTTGCCTTCATTTTCGATTCCACAGCACAAAATTGCTAATATTTCTCTGATTATTGAATTTACAGCTTAGCAATCAACTGTGGACATGATATATGCTTAATATTATATATGCTGAATATTCTCTTGACCTTGAATTTAACCAGTGACCTGGCTAACATCTAAAATATTGAACGTTGTCCGGTAACCTATCTTTGGCCCTTGGCCTAATTTTATCTGAGCAATTAAACATATTTTACAAAAATAAATCCGATATATCATCCAGGAGGTTTGTAAGGCTGGTATTTTCCCGATTATTAGACGATAACTGAGCTAATTAAGGTGTCACAGTAGTAAATATTTTCGATTTAGACGAAATTTCAAGATCATCGTCCAAATATCAGCGTTTTAGTGCATGTTAAAATTTCCTGACCCATTACTGTAATATATCATCGGAAAGCCGTACTCTCTGGGATATTTTCTATCAAGTTTAAGATATATGATATGTGATTCGTTTTCGAACTATGGACTGAAAGTTGAACCGCACTAGAATTTGCCGCCGAGAAAAAAATGTGTAGAAACAGACACCATATGGGAATTTCGGTCAAACTCACATTTTTTCTAGCATTATTCACTTCAAAACGCCCATGAATCGCGTAGTTGTCTTGTGTGCTTTCCCAACAAATACAAAAACGTGGATTTTTTTCTGTTTTCTTGACACAATAACCACAGTTCGAAAATACGCATGTTTCGAAATTTTGTTTATTTACCATTCAACCCGGATGTGACGCAATTACTACTGTGATACCTTAATGAGTAACTAACTTGTAGATAATGAACTTATTTTTTTCATTATTTTGCCCAGCTGTTAATGCAAATGAATAAGACATGACACATTTCACTTGGTATACAACAAAATTTGGTGCAGAAGGGAAAGATCAGCTACAAAATCGCATTCCGACGCTACATTTCAACGAAAATCACGCAAAAACTGACACATGTATTGAAATGGTCAATATAAAAAAATCCAAACACATAACCTGTATTCAAATGAGCATTTTTATCTGAGCAATTAAACATATTTTACAAAAATAAATCCGATATATCATCCAGGAGGTTTGTAAGGCTGGTATTTTCCCGATTATTAGACGATAACTGAGCTAATTAATGAGTAACTAACTTGAAGATAATGAACTTATTTTTTTTCATTATTTTGCCCAGCTGTTAATGCAAATGAATAAGACATGACACATTTCACTTGGTATACAACAAAATTTGGTGCAGAAGGGAAAGATCAGCTACAAAATCACATTCCGACGCTACATTTTGACGAAAATCACGCAAAAACTGAGACATGTATTGAAATGGTCAATATAAAAAAATCCAAACACATAACCTATATTCAAATGAGCACTTTTAGGTTACCGGACCTATGGTCCGATAACCTATTGCCGTCACGTTGCGTCCGTCGTCCGTCCGTCGTCCGGCGTCCGTCGTCCGTCCACATTTTTATCTTTAAAGTTTACAGGCGGATTTTCCTGAAATTTTGCACAAAGTTGCCTAAAAATATTTCAAGAGGGGGTTATTTTTTAGTTTTTTGATTTTCACATTTATCTCAAAATGGCGGCCATTTTTGACGAAAAATGGCCAATTTTGGACTTTGGCGGCCATTTTCTCAAAAACTGTCTGATCAGTTTTGAGATTTTTGTTTCAAAAGATTCCCCTTATGTACCTTTATGATGTGTATAAGTTTTGTTGCCCTTGAATCGCCGGTCTCCGTGTGGCGGCCATTTTGAATTTTTGACGGGTCGGCGAAAAAAAATTTTTTTTGCCCCAAATCGCGTTACTATCCATTTCGGGCCATTTCTAGGCAAAAAAAAATTTTTCACCCTTTGAAAAAAATTTTGGACTTGGAAAATTTTCGGCACTTTTTTCCTTCATAATGGGAGCTGCCCGAACTGTACTCATAGAACGCTTAAAGATAGAGCTTAGATATTGGCACTTTCAAATGGGAAGTCATATATGGCGACTTGTGTGGTGACCTTGAATTTGACCTTGGATGACCTTGAAAGGTCAAAATAGCCATTTTTGGGTCGAAAAATGCCCAAATTTGCAGCTTTTCTGTCTTTTCTCGAAAACTGTCTGATCAGTTTTGAGATTTTCGTTTTCAGAAGATTCCCCTTATGTACCTTTATGATGTGTATAAGTTTTGTTGCCCTTGAATCGCCGGTCTCCGTGTGGCGGCCATTTTGAATTTTTGACTGGTCGGCGAAAAAAAATTTTTTTGCCCCAAATCGTGTTACTATCCATTTCGGGCCATTTCAAGGTAAAAAAACATTTTTCACCCTTTGAAAAAAATTTTGGACTTCGAAAATTTTCTGCACTTTTTTCCTTCATAATGGGAGCTGCCCTGACTGTACTCATAGAACGCTTAAAGATAAAGCTTAGATATTGGCACTTTCAAATGGGAAGTCATATATGGCGACTTGTGTGGTGACCTTGAATTTGACCTTGGATGACCTTGAAAGGTCAAAATAGCCATTTTTGGGTCGAAAAATGCCCAAATTTGCAGCTTTTCTGTCTTTTCTCGAAAACTGTCTGATCAGTTTTGAGATTTTCGTTTCAGAAGATTCCCTCTATGTACCTTTATGATGTGTATAAGTTTTGTTGCCCTTGAATCGAGGTCTCCGTGTGGCGGCCATTTTGAATTTTTGACGGGTCGACGAAAAAAAATTTTTTTGCCCCAAATTGCGTTACTATCCATTTTGGGCCATTTCTAGGCAAAAAAAATTTTTTCACCCTTTGAAAAAAATTTGGGACTTTGAAAATTTTCGGCACTTTTTTCCTCCATAATGGGAGCTGCCTAGACTGTACTCATAGAATACTTGAAGATAGAGCTTAGAAATTAGCACTTTCAAATGGGAAGTCATATATGAAGACTTGTGTGGTGACCTTGAATTTGACCTTGGATGACCTTGAAAATGTCAAAACAGCCATTTTTGAGTCGAAAAATGCCCAAATTTGCACCTTGTTTGTCTTTAATCGAAAACTGTCTGATCACTTTTGAGATTTTTATTTCAAAACATAGTAATTGGGGTTTTTGACATGATGTGTATAAATATGTATATAGTGTATAAAGTGCCTTGAATTGCTCAAAAGGCTAGAAATTTAGGCTGAATAGGCCCCAAATTTAATTTTTGGTCGTTTTCCTTCAAATTTATCTGATCAGTTTTGAGATTTTTGTTATAAAACATGCTAATTGGGGTCCCTGACATTGTGTATAAAGATGGAGTGCTTTGAATTGCTTAAAAGGCCCCTTGAGTGTGTAAATTGGCCTCTACAGCCAAAAAATGTTTGTAGGTATAGCTGGAATTGGAAGTCATATACATGTATACCACATATATATGTGACTTTTTTGGGTGACGTTGAACTTGACGTCAGATGACATTGAGTGCTATATCTCAGTGTCACATCCAACAAGAAATGTGTAAATTTCGTTTATAGACAAAAGACTTGTAGATAGACCTTGTATTTGTATTTTGAACATACATGAATACAAGGTTATATGCTGCACACTTAATGATGACATTGAAGTTCACGAAGATGATTGGTTTATCTTAACGTCATATCTCACCTGTCCTGTTTCAACTGAAGTTGTCCGGTAACCTATCTTAGCCCTTGGGCTAATTTTATCTGAGCAATTAAACATATTTTACAAAAATAAATCCGATATATCATCCAGGAGGTTTGTAAGGCTGGTATTTTCCCGATTATTAGACGATAACTGAGCTAATTAAGGTGTCACAGTAGTAAATATTTTCGGTTTAGACGAAATTTCAAGATCATCGTCCAAATATCAGCGTTTTAGTGCATGTTAAAATTTCCTGACCCATTACTGTAATATATCATCGGAAAGCCGTACTCTCTGGGATATTTTCTATCAAGTTTAAGATATATGTTGTGTGATTCGTTTTCGAACTATGGACTGAAAGTTGAACCGCACTAGAATTTGCCGCCGAGAAAAAAATGTGTAGAAACAGACACCATATGGGAATTTCGGTCAAACTCACATTTTTTCTAGCATTATTCACATCAAAACGCCCATGAATCGCGTAATTGTCTTGTGTGATTTCCAAACAAATACAAAAACGTGGATTTTTTTCTGTTTTCTTGACACAAATAACCACAGTTCGAAAATACGCATGTTTCGAAATTTTGTTTATTTACCATTCAACCCGGATGTGACGCAATTACTACTGTGATACCTTGTTGTTGTTATTGTTTTGTGAAGTCTCGTTCTCGTCCATGTTCCATGAGAAAATGACCACCAAAGGCAAAATTCATCGTTTTTTCGACAAAAAAAGGTCGTTTTGGCCTTTCAAGGTCATTGAAGGTCAACTTCAAGGTCACCACTCAAACCGCAATATATGATTTCCCATTTGAATGTGCCAATACTTAGGCTCTATCGTGAAGTGTTCTATGAGTTTACTCTGCACTGCTCCCATTATGAAGAAAAAATTGCGTGAAATTTTCCAAGTCCCAAAAAATTTTGAATGATAAAAATTTTGGGACAAAAAAATTTTTTTTCGCCGACCCGTCAAAAAATCAAAATGGCCGACACACGCAGAACGGCGATTCAAGGGCAACGAAACTTATACATGTCATAGAGGTGCATGAGAGGAATATTTTGAAACAAAAATCTCAAAACTGATCAGACAGTTTTTGAGAAAATAGCCACCAAAGTCCAAAATTGGCAATTTCTCGTCAAAAATGGCCGCCAAATCGGCAAAAATGATTCAATCAAAAAAATTTAAAAAACGTTTTTAGATATTGGCCTAAGGGATGTTCTGACAAATTTATGGGGAAATTCATCATGCCAAAAAAAAGTTACAGACCCGGACGGACGACAGACGACGGACGGACGAAAAACCACGATAATAGCTTATCCGCCCAAAGGGCCGGTAAGCTAAAAATATAAGGCCTCCCGATTTTCAATCGGGATGCCTAATTATCGTATATTCCATTACAATTGAGCTTCTGATAAGCTTCCAAAAAACAAGGAATTACTGTACGACATTTGGGTATTTACCGATACAAGCCACGGCGTGTCAGTATAAATATGGCTGTGGCCAGACAAAATTGAACTGACATGCAGTTATAACATTTTCTGATTCTACACGAAAATTGTAATAAACTAGTTCACATTTTTAGGTTACCGGACCTATGGTCCGATAACCTATTGGCATGGCGTTGCGTCCGTCGTCCGTCGTCGTCCGTCGTCGTCGTCGTCCACATTTTTATCTTTTTTGTTTACAGGTGAATATTTCTGAAATTTTGCACAAAAATACTTAAACATAATTCAAGAATGATGTATTTTTTAGTTTTTTGATTTTCACATTTTTTTCAAAATGGCGGCCGTTTTCGACGAAAAATGCCTGATTTTGGACTTTGGCGGCCATTTTCTCAAAATCTGTTCAGTAAATTTTTTTTCTTTTTGATAAATAAGGCTCCTCATATGTACTCCTATGATGTCTATAAATTTCGTTGCGCTTGAATCGCTCGAAGTGGGCCATTTTGGCCCAAACTCGGCCCAAATGGGACTTTCCCATGTTAAATTCTCCTATGCTTTATAATGGGACACATTATGCCTAATATCTCACTTGATATTGAGATTAGAGACTAGGAATCAATTGTGGACATATAGGAAAAGATATATGCTGAATATTCTCGTGACCTTGAATTTGACCTCTGACCTCAGTTTCAAGGTCAGAGCACAAAATGGCTTATATCTCGCTTATTATCAACTCTACAGCTTAGGAATCAATTGTGGACATATAGGAAATAATATATGCTGAATATTCTCGTGACCCTGAATTTGACCTCTCACCTCATTTTCAAGGTCAGAGCACAAAATGGCCACCGAGAGGTCGTCGCCCACCGAGAGGTCGGACGAAGCCTGAGCCACATCAAAAATCGATGTGGTCTCAGCACCACCGCGCTTAGAGGAAGCACGCTTCCTCTTCTTCGAAGGCCCAGGGGAAGAGGTAACGGACCCCTCCACCTCGATCGGTCCCGACTGAGGGACGACAAAGGTGGAGAGCGGTTCCTTGGCCACTTTCGTCTTGGCAAGAACCGAAACCTTCTTCTTAGAAGATTTCGACTTCTTGCCAGCAGGGTGAGCAAGCTCTCTCTGCGATGAAGGGGCAGCCGAAGAACCGGCCGGGACTCCCTGTCCAAGCGGGGAAGAGAGACAAGTCAGGAGGGGACCCTGAAGGGACGACAGCGACTGTGCAAAAAAGGACTGCACAGCCGCGTTGACCATGTCCTGTGTTAGCCCCAGGGCCTGACTAACACCGGACGTGATCTGAGCTGTCACAGGCGGAGCCTCCACCTCCATGGGCGACTGGCGGACTTGCGGAGCCGTAGCTTCCGCAAGCCTCAGAGCATCCTGACGAGCCACCGAGGCCTCAGAATACTTTGCAGTCGCCTGCACGAAGGAAGAGAGACGCCAGAAACGGCACAGATCACATCTCAAATCCTCCATAGATACCGGGCCGTGGTCCAAACAGTCGAAACACAAGCTGTGTTTCTCCCCTCCTCAGAGGGTATTGACCAGACACTTCGGGCAAGGACGTTCGTCCATGGCCCCGGTACCAAGGGAGGATTGTGAAGTCATGATCACCAAAGGGAACTAACCACACACAGTAACAGGGCGGGCAAAATAAGCAAACCTGAGACTGCGCTGAAAAAGAACCCTAAGAGGACTACGAATTCATGAACTACAGTATATGACAATAAATATACAGTAGGAATTAGGCCAAGGGCCAAAGATAGGTTACTGGACAATGTTTAATATTTTAGATGTTAGCCAGGTCACTGGTTAAATTCAAGGTCCACAGTTGATTGCTAAGCTGTAAATTCGATAATCAGAGAGATATTAGCAATTTTGTGCTGTGGCCTTGAAAATGAAAGCAAATTTTCTATATGTCCACAATTGATTCCCAAGCCATACAGACAATAGAGGAGCAATATATGAGCCAGTTTGTCCTTGGACCTTGAAAATGAGGTCAGAGGTCAAATTCAAGGTCACAAGAATATTCAGCATATATCATTTCCTATATGTCCACAATTGATTCCTAAGCTGTAAAATCGATAATACCGTATTTATTTAATTAGTTCGAACACTCTAATGATTCGAACACCAAAAATTATTCAAGATAATAATTTTTAGGTTACCGGACCTTTGGTCCGATAACCTATTGCCGTGGCGTTGCGTCCGTTGTCCGTCGTCCGTCATCCGTCGTCCGGCGTCCTTCCGTCAACAATTTTATCTTTAAAGTTTACAGTCGGATTTTTCTGAAATATTTTGCACACAAGTATAAGTCGCGCCCGCGACAATTGGGCGGGTTGCATCGAGGAGGGCTGTTAGTGGAAGGAATTGGCATTGTTCTCATGTATTATCAAGTTCGAAGTCCTGCCACGACCTGAAAAATAGGTCAAGGTCACCCATCATCGAACTTGTCCGAGATCTGTTCATGATGCACCTCTGGTATGATTTTGGCGGTATTTCGATAAAACTTTGTAAGTTATCGCGTTCACAAGGTACAAAGTCCTGTTTTCATGTATTGTCAAGTTCGAAGTCCTGCCACGACCTGAAAAATAGGTCAAGGTCACCCATCATCGAACTTTTCCGAGATCTGTTCATGATGCACCTCTGGTATGATTTTGGCGGTATTTCGTTAAAAACTTTGTAAGTTATCGCGTTCACAAGGTACAAAGTCCTGTTTTCATGTATTGTCAAGTTCGAAGTCCTGCCACGACCTGAAAAATAGGTCAAGGTCACCCATCATCGAACTTGTCTGAGATCTGTTCATGATGCACCTCTGGTATGATTGTGGCGGTATTTCGTTAAAAACTTTGTAAGTTATCGCGTTCACAAGGTACAAAGTCCTGTTTTCATGTATTGTCAAGTTCGAAGTCCTGTCACGACCTGAAAAATAGGTCAAGGTCACCCATCATCGAGCTTGTCCGAGATCTGCTCATGATGCACCTCTGGTATGATTTTGGCGGTATTTCGTTAAAAACTTTGTAAGTTATCGCGTTCACAAAAGAATTGTTGACGGACGGACGGCCGGACGGGCAGACGGAACGGACTTACGGGCCTTTCCCATGTTAAATTTCCTATCTCGACTGGCCCCTAAAATCTAACTTTTGGCCTAAACCATGGTTAGGGGCCGTTTTCAGCTTTTCCCAGGTTCCCAACTCCGTTCCGTTAGCCCGGACAGACGGACGGACGGACGGACGGACAGACAGACACGCGAATCTAATAGGCGGGTTGGTTGCACGCAACCCGCCCAAAAAATGCCTAAAAATATTTCGAGAGGGAGGTATTTTTTAGTTTTTTGATTTTCGCATTTTTTTTCAAAATGATGGCCGTTTTCGTCGAAAAATGGCCAATTTTGAACTTTGACGTTCGTTTTCTCAAAATCTGTTCAGTAACTATTTTTCTTATTGATGCATAACACTGCTCATATGTACCCCTGTGACATGTATAAATTTCGTTGCCCTTGCATCACTCGAAGTGGGCCATTTTGGGCCCAAACTCGGCCCAAATGGGACTTTACCATGTTAAACTAGACGTCAAGGCCTAAAAATGCCTTGGAGGCATTTCGGTTTGATGATTAATTTATAATATATACTAGATATCGACGAAAATGAAAAATGTCGACTCCGCAAAAAAATTTACTGTTAAAATAATACCCCTTAGACATGTTTGTCTAGGGCGACAAGTCCGAAAAAAAGTCCGTTTCGCTCTACGACTCACCGTTTCCGAGATATCGACGAAAACGAAAAATGCCAACTCGGCAAAAATTTTAGTCAAGGTCAAAGTTCATCCATAATACATATAACATAAATGTTGTCTAGAGCGACGAGTCTGAAAATAACGTCCGTTTCGCTCTACGACGCACCGTTTCCGAGATATCGACAAAAACAAAAAATGCCGACTCGGCAAAAAAATTTTGAGTCAAGGTCAAAGTTCATCCATATTACATATAAGACATGTTTGTCTGGGGCGACGAGTCCGAAAATAACATCCATTTCGCTCTACGACGCACCGTTTCCGAGATATCGACGAAAAAGAAAAATGCCAACTCGGCAAAAAAATTTCGGGTCAAGGTCAAAGTTCATTAATAATACCAATTAGACATGTTTGTCCAGGGCGATGAGTCCGAAAATAACGTCCGTTTCGCTCTACGAAGCATCGTTTCCAAGATATCGACAAAAACGAGAAATGCCGACTCGGCAAAAAAATTTTGGGTCAAGGTCAAAGTTCATCCATAAAACCCCTTAGACATTTTTGTCTAGGGCGACGAGTCTGAAAATAATGTCCGTTTCGCTCTACGACACACCGTTCCCGAGATATCGACGAAAACGAGAAATGCCGACTCGGCAAAAAAATTTCGGGTCAAGGTCAAAGTTCATCCATAATACCCCTTAGACATGTTTGTCTAGGGCGACGAGTCCGAAAATAACGTCCGTTTCGCTCTACGACACACCGTTCCCGAGATATCGACGAAAACGAGAAATGCCGACTCGGCAAAAAAATTTCAGGTCAAGGTCAAAGTTCATCCATAATACCCCTTAGACATGTTTGTCCAGGGCGACGAGTCCGAAAATAACGTCCGTTTCGCTCTACGACACACCGTTCCCGAGATATCGACAAGAACAAGAAATGCCGACTCGGCAAAGAAATTTCGGGTCAAGGCCAAAGTTCATCCATAATACCAATTAGACATGTTTGTCGAGGGCGACGAGTCCGAAAATAACGTCCGTTTCGCTCTACGACACACCGTTTCCGAGATATCGACGAAAACGAAAAATGCTGACTCGGCAAAAAAATTTCGGGTCAAGGTCAAAGTTCATCCATAATACCCTTAAGACATGTTTGTCTAGGGCGACAAGTCCGAAAATAACGTCCATTTCGCTCTACGATGCACCGTTTCCGAGATATCGACGAAAACGAAAAATGCCGACTCGGCAAAAAAAATTCGGGTCAAGGTCAATCTTCATCCATAATACCCCTTAGACATGTTTGTCTAGAGCGACGATTCCGAAAATAACGTCCGTTTCGCTCTACGAAGCACCGTTTCCGAGATATCAACGAAAACGAAAAAGCCGACTCGGCAAAAAAATTTCGGGTCAAGGTCAAAGTTCATTAATAATACCAATTAGACATGTTTGTCCAGGGCGATGAGTCCGAAAATAACGTCCGTTTCGCTCTACGACGCACCGTTTCAGAGATATCGACGAAAACGAAAAATGCCGACTCGGCAAAAAAATTTTTTTGGTCAAGGTCAAAGTTCATCCATAATACCCCTTAGACATGTTTGTCTAGGGCGACGAGTCCGAAAATAACGTTCGTTTCGCTCTACGACGCACCGTTTCCGAGATATTCAGGATGCCTCAAGGATGACTCAGCAAAAAATTATTTCGACCTCTAGGTCAAAGGTCGTTTGACGTATCGATCCCAAAATCAATAAGGTTCTTCCCTGTTGATATATAAACCTCCGTGCAAAATTCAGCAACTATTGTCTGAATATTTTTCGAGTTATCGTCCAGAAACCAAGTTTCAAGATCAGCCTCGATTTCATCCTCAAGGACTTCACGGACCTCGGAGCCGGATCAAAAAAAATAATACACCCTAGCGATGTTTGTGTAGGGCGACGAGTCCGAAAATAACGTCCGTTTCGCTCTACGATGCACGGTTTCTGAGATATGCAGGAAGCCTCAAGGATGAATCAGCAAAAAATTATTTCGACCTCTAGTTCAAAGGTCGTTTGACGGATCGATCCCAAAATCAATAGGGTTCTTCCCTGGTGACATATGTACCTCCGTGCAGAGTTCTGCAACTATTGCGTAAATATTTTTCCAGTTATCGTCCGGAAACCAAGTCTCAAAATTAGCCTTGATTTCATCCTCACGGACCTCATGGACCTCGGATCCGGCTCAAAAAGAATAGGGTTCTTCCACATATCATTTCTGACTTGCGGTGAAAATTTGACGAGGATCCGTCAAGGAGATCTAAAGTTATCGTCCGGAAACCAAAAGTGGCGGAAGAAGAAGAAAAAAAAAAAAAAAAAAAAAAATTCTGCTAAAACCATAAAGGCATTTCAGCCGAAATGCCTTAATTCTCCTATGCTTTATAATGGGACACATTAAGCCTACTATCTCACTTAAAATTTAGATTAGAGACTAAGAATCAATTGTGGACATATAGAAAATGATATATCCTGAATATTCTCGTGACCTTGAATTTGACCTCTGATCTTGGTTTCAAGGTCAGAGCGGCCGTTTTCGTTGAAAAATGGCCAATTTTGGACTTTGACGGTCGTTTTCTCAAAATCTGTTCAAACTGTTTGTTTCTGTTTGTTTCTTATTGATGCATAACACTCCTCATATGTACCCCTGTGACATGTATAAATTTCATTCCCCTTGAATCGCTCGAAGTGGACCATTTTGGGCCCAAACTCGGCCCAAATGGGACTTTCCCATGTTAAATTCTCCTATGCTTTATAATGGGACACATTAAGCCTAATATTTCACTTAATATTGAGATTAGAGACTAGGAATCAAATGTGGACATATAGGAAATGATATATGCTGAATATTCTCGTGACCTTGAATTTGACCTCTGACTTTGGTTTCAGGGTCAGTGCGGCCATTTTAGTCGAAAAATGGCCAATTTTGGACTTTGACGGTCGTTTTCTCAAAATCTGTTCAGTAACTTCTTTTCTTATTGATGCATAACACTCCTCATTAGTACCCCTGTGACATGTATAAATTTTGTTGCCCTTGAATCGCTCGAATTGGGCCATTTTGGGCCCAAAAACGGCCCAAATGGGACTTTCCCATGTTAAATTCTCCTATGCTTTACCTATGCTTTATAGTGGGACACATTAAGCCTAATATCTCACTTAATATTGAGATTACAGAGTAGGAATCAATTGTGCACATATAGGAAATGATATATGCCGAAAATTCTCGTGACCTTGAAGTTGACCGCGGAATATCTCACTAGCCTAATATCTCACTTATTATCGATTTTACAGCTTAGGAATCAATTGTGGACGTATAGGAAATGATATATGCCGAATATTCAGATGACCTTGAATTTGACCTTTGACCTCATTCCCAGGTCACAGGACAAAATGGATAATATCTTACTTATTATTGACTTTACAGCTTAGGAATCAATTGTGGACATATAGAAAATGATATATGCCGAATATTCTGATGACCTTGAATTTGACCTTTGACCTCCTTTTCAAGGTCACAGGACAAAATGGCTAATATCTCACTTATTATCGATTTTACAGCTTAGGGATCAATTGTGGACATAAAGGAAATGATATATGCTGAAAATTCTCCTGACCTTGAATTTGACCTTTGACCTAAATTGACCTCATTTTCAAGGTCACGGGAAAAGTGACTAATATCTCGCTTCTTCACGACTTTACAGCTTAGGAATCAATTATGAACATATAGGAAATGATATATGCATATTATTGCCATGATATTGAATTTGACCTTTGACCTCATTTTCAGGATCACAGGACAAAATGGCTAATATCTCGCTTTTTATCGACTTTACAGCTTAGGAATCAATTATGAACATATAGGAAATGATATATGCTGAATATTGCTATGACCTTGAATTTGACCTTTGACCTCATTTTCAAGGTCAGAGAACGAAATGGCTAATATCTCGATTTTTATCGACTTTACAGCTTAGCAATCCATTGTGGACATATAGAAAATGATATATATATTCTGAACATTGTCATGACCTTGAACTTACCATTGACCTAATTTTCAAGGTCACAGGACAAAATGGCTAATAGCTCGCTCATTATCGACTTTACAGCTTAGGAATCAATTATGAACATATAGGAAATGATATATGCTGAACATTGCTATGACCTGGAATTCGACCTTTGACCTCATTTTCAAGGTCACAGGACATAATGGCTAATATCTCGCTTATTATTGATTTACAGCTTAGGAATCAATTGTGGACATACTAGAAATGACATATGCCGAATATGATCGCGTTTTTGAATTGACCAATGACCTTATTTTCAAGGCCACGGGACAAAATACTAATATCTAAAATACATATTGTCCGGTAACCTTTCTTAGCCCTTGGGCTGATTTTTAAATTGATTCTATTAGTTAGAACACGCAAATTTACGATTGAAATTTCGATTGAAACATCAAACGAAATCAACTTGTCAGGTGCCAAAACTTACAACTCACCAGGCGGCAGCACTACGGAATGAACTATTAGTGATATCGTTCGCCAGGTGGCAGTATTTGCGATTATGTCAATTATGTGAACAATAGTCAATGACGTCATGGGATTATGTACAGAAGTAACTGTAAAGCGCGGACTTCTAAGTGGCATGTGGCTCGGGTTTTCCGGCAAAAGTGACTCGAGTGTGCGTGTAAAATCACAGAAATCAAGTATCAATGTTAGGTTATAAATGACATAAGCCGCCGATTTAGCATCCGATTATTCAAAGTTATTTCATACATGGTAACCGTGTGCGGTTAACCTATTAATCGTGCAGGGCCCTAGTTCAAAGCATCATGGGTCACGGCAGCATCTGTCAACTTTCGTGTCTGCCCGTTCGCTTATTCTGGGTTATTGGTTTTTCTGTTTTGAGGGGTGATTTTATCGTGAATCTAATAATTCGAACATTTCAAAATTTAATTATTTTTAGCTGTTCGAACTAATTGAATAAATACGGTATTATCGATTTTACAGCTTAGGAATCAATTGTGGACATATAGGAAATGATATATGCTGAATATTCTTGTGACCTTGAATTTGACCTGACCTCATTTTCAAGGTCCAAGGACAAACTGGCTCATATATTGCTCCTCTATTGTCTGTATGGCTTGGGAATCAATTGTGGACATATAGAAAATTTGCTTTCATTTTCAAGGCCACAGCACAAAATTGCTAATATCTCTCTGATTATCGAATTTACAGCTTAGCAATCAACTGTGGACCTTGAATTTAACCAGTGACCTGGCTAACATCTAAAATATTAAACATTGTCCGGTAACCTATCTTTGGCCCTTGGCCTAATTTCTACTGTATATTTATTGTCATATACTGTAGTTCATAAATTCGTAGTCCTCTTAGGGTTCTTTTTCAGCGCAGTCTCAGGTTTGCTTATTTTGCTCGCCCTGTTACTGTGTGTGGTTAGTTCCCTTTGGTGATCATGACTTCACAATCCTCCCTTGGTACCGGGGCCATGGACGAATGTCCGTGCCCGAAGTGTCTGGTCAATACCCTCAGAGGAGGGGAGAAACACAACTTGTGTTTCGACTGTTTGGACCATGGCCCGGTATCTATGGAGGTTTTGAGATGTGATCTGTGCCGTTTCTGGCGTCTCTCTTCCTTCGTGCAGGCGACTGCAAAGTATTCTGAGGCCTCGGTGGCTCGTCAGGATGCTTTGAGGCTTGCGGAAGCTACGGCTCCGCAAGTCCGCCAGTCGCCCATGGAGGTGGAGGCTCCGCCTGTGACGGCTCAGATCACGTCCGGTGTTAGTCAGGCCCTGGGGCTAACACAGGACATGGTCAACGCGGCTGTGCAGTCCTTTTTTGCACAGTCGCTGTCGTCCCTTCAGGGTCCCCTCCTGCCTTGCCTCTCTTCCCCGCTTGGACAGGGAGTCCCGGCCGGTTCTTCGGCTGCCCCTTCATCGCAGAGAGAGCTTGCTTCCCCTGCTGGCAAGAAGTCGAAATCTTCTAAGAAGAAGGTTTCGGTTCTTGCCAAGACGAAAGTGGCCAAGGAACCGCTCTCCACCTTTGTCGTCCCTCAGTCGGGGCCGATCGAGGTGGAGGGGTCCGTTACCTCTTCCCCTGGGCCTTCGAAGAAGAGGAAGCGTGCTTCCTCTAAGCGCGGTGGTGCTGAGACCACATCGATTTTTGATGTGGCTCAGGCTTCGTCCGACCTCTCGGTGGGCGACGATCAGGCCTCGGGCTTTGATCGGCGGAGCAACTTGGATGGTTCTTTCGAGTCCTCGGTCTCGAGGTTCGAGGAGGAAGAGTTCCCTAGGTTTGGGGGTGAGGCTCTCGATCGTTCGTGCGATCAGGAAACTACACTTGGCGGTCGTGCTCCTGGTCCTCGATCAGGGCACGATCGGGCGGGTGGTGCTGAGGTCGTTCCTCAGGACCACTCAAGTCCTGTGTATGCTGATGTAAGTCACCGGACAGGCGCGTTCGCTGAGCAGGCATTCCCTTGCCCGTCCTTTGATGTACCCTTGGGGTCATCGAGGTCTTCGATCGGACCTGTGAGGTCCAACGATCGGGGGGGTCGAGTGGAAGCTGATCAGGAGTCATCCTCCTCGGAGGATGAGACTTCCGATCAGGCCGGGGGTTCTAACTTCCGGTGGCAAGGCGTATGGACTTGCCGATCGATGCTCCAGGGCCCTCGCGGGGAACCAGTAGGTTCACATCGGCGCCAGTTTGTCGGCCGATCCGGCTCTCTGTGGCTCCTGCGTTAGTCAAGTCTTTCGACAAGATTAACAAGGGAGTTACGGCTAAGAAGGATGTGGCTCATGCGGAGTTGACATTCCCAACTAGCCGTGTTCGACCTGAGTCGATCGACACCTATCCGACTATAGAATCCGAAGGTGGACATCAGACTTCCGTCCCGGTCGAAGACCCTAGCCTTCACCTGCTTTCCCGGAAGCAGGGTACGGTCTGGTCAGCTTATGTGAAAAAGGCTTGCCTTTCTCACTGGCAGACGCTGTCTCATCAATTGATGGGTCAGCTCTCGTTGACAGATCACCTGACCACCTTGGTTCAGGAGTTTGTTGACGAGGCGGATCTGGAGGAGGGGAGTCGTACCAACATTCATGCGGCACTCGGCGTCTTGGCCGGAGTGGTCCATGCTGCTGACGTGGGAGGCTACGTGGGAGGCCGCTTTTCTCGGGCTATACCTACGCCAACCTCTCTCGATCGGATATTTCCGTCATGCGGGAACATCTTCGGGATGAGGCTATGGCCAAGGCTTTGCTCGGGAAGTCGGCGGGGTCTGGGACAAGCAAGAAGACCAAGGGTCAGAAGCCTGCCCAACCCCAAGCACCACATGCACCCGCTTCCGCACAGCCGCCCTTTCAGGGGGCGCAGCGCCCCCCTCCTCAGGGGGATGGCAAGCGTGGAGGCAAAGGGGGTGGACGCTTTAAGGGCAAAGGGAAATTTTCTGCTAAGTGATTCGTTGCAGGAAAGCGTAGGCTCTGTGGAAGGTTCAGTTCTTTCGGAATTCGATCTTCCACAACCTGGTCCAGTCGAGGGGCGCCTGGCTCAGTTCGTTCAGAACTGGAGCGATCTGGCGTCGTCAGACAACTCAGTCGTTGCATGGGTGAAGTTCGGTCTCACCTTCAGATGGGAGGCTGGAAAACCACCGATCAGACCCAAAGCGTGGTTCTTCCCTGTGCCCGGCGATCGGGAAAAGTTCCAGCTTCTGCAGCACGAGGTGCAGCAGTTGCTAGAGAAACGTACATGCGATCGAGGTGGTCAAGGACGAGAGGGGATTTCATTCTCTCATCTTCCTAGTGCCGAAAAAGACAGGCGGGTGGCGTCCAGTTTTCGACCTGTCAAACCTCAACAAATTCCTGATCATACCCAGGTTCAAGATGGAGTCGGCGCTTTCCGTTCAGAAAGCTCTGTCCAAGGGGAAGTGGGCGGTCAGTATCGACGTCAAGGACGCGTACTTGCACGTGCCCATACACCCAGCCGATCGGCGATATCTCAACTTTGCCTTCGAGGGCTCGGTGTATCAGTTCAGGGTACTTCCTTTTGGAGTAGCCACCGCCCCTTACGTGTTCACCCATATCGTAAGGGCGATGGCAGCCAGGTTTCGATCGGTTGGAATTCAATTCCACCATTACATCGACAATTGGCTAATCATAGCCGACTCCCCGTCTCAGGCTATAGAGCAATCCGGTTTCGTCCTCAGGTTGGCGACCAGCCTTGGCTCATCTGTCCCCGACTCAGAGATTCGAGTGTGTCGGGGTGGATTACGATCTAGATCGACAAGTAGCTCTTCCTCCGGGGAAGAGAGTTCTCAAGGCGATTGCAGCGATGGATGTCGCGCTGACATAGTCGTCGATCACAGCTCGACAGTTCCTGTCCATCATCGGTCTGTTGGCGTCGATTGAGAAACAGGTGCCGTACGGCAGGTGCTTCCTCAGACCCATTCAATGGTGTCTAGCGTTGCAATGGCGGATCCTCACCGATCGACTAGACCAAGTCATGTCAGTGGACGATCGTGCTCGGGAAGCAATGCATTGGTGGCGGGACCATCGGAATCTTTTCCGAGGGATGCCACTGGCGGAATATCTGCCCGATCGGACCTTCTTCACCGGTGCGTCAGAATTGGCTTGGGGAGCTTATATGGATGAGCACGAGCTCTCGGCTGTGTGGAACACGAGCGAGAGGTCGTTGCACATCAATGTCCTAGAGCTGCGATCGGTGAGACGTGCGTTCGAGATCTGGGGGCCTCAGAGTCCCCCAGGGACGAAGTGGCTGGTCTTCACGGACAACAGCACAGTAGTGGCGCACGTAAATAAACAGGGTGGAACTCGGTCGAGTCAGCTTTGGTTGGAAGCCGAGTGTCTGATCAGGTTTACCTTCAAGTCCCGTCTGTATATCAGGGCAAGGCACCTACCGGGTCACAGGAATGGCCTAGCAGACGCCCTGACGAGGCCGGACAAGATCATAGGCATGGAATGGAGTCTACATCCGGGGGTGTTTCATCGCATTTGTCAGGCGTTCGGGACACCGAACATAGACCTGTTCGCAACCTCCCGGTTATCACAAGCTCCCGGTCTTCTCACCTCTGCCAGAGAGCGAGGCACTGGCTGTGGACGCGATGTCTCAGTCGTGGGACGGGTTGTACCTGCACAAAGTAGCCAGGTCTCAGTGCGAGATTCTGTTGGTGGCGCCATGCTGGCCGATGCAGGCGTGGTTCCCGCTGCTACTGTCCCTCCTGATCGATGTAGCTCGGGTCCTCCCGATCGAGAACAGGTTGCGGAGGCAACAGGGGTGGGATATATTTCACGATTCCGTCCACGTGCTCAAGTTACACGTGTGGAGGCTATCGAGCGATCCTTCCAGGAGGCAGGATTTTCTCAGCAGGTGTCCGTACATCTCGCGAGAAAGAATAGGAGATCCTCCTCTAAAACGTGTGAAGCTAAATGGAGAGTATTTGTACGTTGGTGTAACGGAAGGTGCATTGATCCGCTCTCTGCCCCTTTGAATGCAGTGCTAGACTTTCTCTGCTATGTCTTTGATCTAGGCTTAATTTGAAGCCTACTACGATCGAGGGATACAGGTCCATGTTGGGCCCTGTATTCCGTGCTAGGGGGATCGATTCAACTAATAATCGTATCCTTGCTGATCTGTTAGCGTCCTTTGGGACGCAAAGGCCACGGGGAGTTCCTACTCTACCGGATTGGGACATGGCTTTTGTGCTATATTGTCTTACCAAAGCACCGTGGGAGCCTCTCAAGGAAGTTTCCTTGCAGAGGTTAACTCTTAAGACTTTTTTATTAGTCATGCTAGCAAGTCGAAGACGCTCAGATGTCGCAGCGATCGACGTATCGCGAGTGGCATTTGGCGCGGATGGGTCCGTTTCCTTATACCCAGTACGTGATTTTATGCCTAAGACACATGCTGCGGTTGAGGGCCGGAAAGCGTTCTCCCTTATCGTAATTCCATCACTGGGCAATTATGTAGGACGGAATGAGCCAGACGCACTATTATGCCCGGTCAGAGCGCTGAAGATTTACATTGATCGTACCAGATCGATCAGGAAAGATCGTAAGCGATTCCTTATTTCCTATCAGCCTAATAGGGCTACGGATATCTCCACAGCTACACTATCCAGATGGGTGAAGGTTGTAGTGAGGACTGTCTATGGGGAGTCAGGTGCTGACGATCGAGTGACTTACAAAATATCGTCCCACCAAATCCGACACATCTCGATGTCTTTGGCGGCCAGGTCGAATATTCCGTTGGAATATATCGTGAGAGCCAGAATGTGGACTAATTCTATGACATTCATCGGGTTCTATCTGTCCAATGCTGCCGAACTTCAGGACCAGTCGTACAGATTTAGACTGGGTCCGCTGGTTGTAGCGCAGGCTATTGTTTGAACCAGCTGGACAGAAAAGTCTTGGTTTTAACGTGCACGTGTATATAGCAACACTTTGTGTTTGTGTTGGAGTTCTTTGTGTTACGGTCTCAAGTGGAGTTTCGTTTTCCACCGATGGGGTGAAGAAGAAATTCGTGCATGTCGGAGGCAAGCGATCGCACCGCTAGGTGAGTATCTTTATTATTTATTAAAGATATATCGAAAATGTAACATTTTAGCGATTCGCTTGAAATCAAGACTATCGTCTGTTTTCATGACTCTCTAGCACAACTGCTCCACCGCCTATCCTTTGATTCTAAGGAGCATGTAGTAGTTTAGATTGGTGATGTATAAAATAAACTTCCCAAATTTTGATTGTAAATTTGCCGTTTATTGTTATTACTCACCTGTAAACTACTACAGTAAAGGCCCTCCCATCCATCCCCGCCAGTTTTGCGCTAGGGGCTTCTTTTTGTTGTTTCTTGGACAGAAAAGTGAAGCTTCTGCGCAGCTGCGCGCGCATATGCGCGGCGGTTTTGGCGGCAGAAGGAGCGCTCGAGTCATGCAGGCAGACGGTCGTGCAGTACGTGAATTTCTATCCAGAACCATCCAAAGGATCGAAAAGGAGCATGTAGTAGTTTAGAGGTGAGTAATAACAATAAACGGCAAATTTACAATTAAAATTTGGGAATTTTTCGACGAAAAAAGGCCGCCAATTTGAAAAAAATGCGAAAATAAAAAAACACCTCCCTCTCGAAATATTTTTAGGCATTTTTGTGCAGAATTTCAGAAAAATCCGATCGTAAACTTGAAAGATAAAATTGTTTACGGACGGACGGACGACGCACGCAACACCATGGCATTCGGACCATAGGTCCGGTAACCTAAAAATACCTAAATATATTTCAAGAGGGGGCTATTTTTTGAAAAACGGCCAATTTCTGACTTTGGCGGCCATTTCCTCAAAAACTGTTCAGACAGTTTTGAGATTTTGTTTCAAAAGATTGCTCTCACATACCTCAGTGATGTGTATAGGTTTCGCCCATGAATCGCCGGTCGGCGTGTAGCGGCCATTTTCATTTTCTCAACGGGTCCCAAATGGGACTTTTCCATGTTAAATTCTCCTATGCTTTATAATGGGACACATTATGCCTAATATCTCACTTAGTATTGAGATTAGAGACTAGGAATCAATTATGGACACATAGGAAATGATATATCCTGATTATTGTCATGACCTTGAATTTGACCTTTGACCTCATTTCCAGGGTCAGAGCACAAAATGGCTAATATCTTGCTTATTATCGACTTTACAGCTTAGGAATCAATTGCGTAAATATAGGAAATGATATAATCCGAATATTCTGATGACCTTGAATTTGACCTTTGACCTCATTTTCAAGGTCAAAGAACAAAACTGCTAATATCTCGCTTATTATCCACTTTACAGCTTGGGACTAAATTATGGACGTATAGGAAATGATGTATGCCGTATATTTTGATGACCTTAAATTTGACCTTCGACCTCATTTTCAAGGTCAGACACAAAATGGCTAATATCTCGCTTATTATTGACTTTACAGCTTAGGAATCAATTGTGGACATATAGGAAATGACATATGCTGAATATTCTGATGACCTTGAATTTGACCTTTGACCTGATTTTCAAGGTCGAGTGCAAAATGGCTAATGCCTCACTCATTATCGACTTTACAGCTTAGGAATCAATTGTGGACATATAGGAAATGATATTGTCCAAATATTGTGATGACCCTGGTTTGACATTTGACTTCATTTCCAAGGTCAAAGGAGAAAATGACTAATATCTCGCTTATCATCGACTTTACACCTTGAGAATCAATTGTGGACTGATAGGAATTTATATATGCTGAATATTGTCGTGACCTTGAATTTGACCTTTGACTTCATTTTAACTAATATCTATAGGACAACTTAGCTAATATCTTGTTTGTTATCAAATTTACAACTTAGGATTCTGTTGTGGACACCTTTATTTGACTTTTGATTTCATTTTCATTATGTCACAGGACATAATGACTAATATCTGTCTGATTACTGAATTTACAGCTCAGTAAGCAGTTGTGAATATATAGAAAATCATATATGCTGAATACTCTCGTGACTTTAAATTTGAAAATAAGGCCACGGGACAGAATAGGTATTATATATTGTCCGGTAATCTATCTTAGCCCTTGGGCTAATTTTTTTGTATTGTAACGGGAAAATCAAAACCGCACGGATTCTATCTGCGCCCTGTAACGGATTCTAATGCGCAAAATACAGTACCGATTTCGCAAAACCTCACCAAAATGCCAGCACGGGACATCTGGCATTTAGCACGTGTTCGCCAACTTTGCCTGACATAGCATCATGCGATTTGATGCTAGCAATGTGTATGCGAGCATCCCTCGATGCTAGCATTGCTTCTTGGCACTGTGGCACACTAAAAGCATTTCGCATTTTTTTGTGAAGGCCATTATATACTCGCATATGCTGGCAAACACATGGTCGAGTGGTTTATAGACAGTCTGTATCATGTAGATCGTATGGGAAAATGCAGTGTTTAAGTTCAATTCATATTAAAGTCAGTATTTGCGTCCAAAATAAAAGATGCATCTGTGCGAGACAATGCTCGCCTGTTCAACTAAGAAGGCCGCCTGATGCGATGGCATTGCGCCCACTGGTCGCACCATGCGATTTGATGCTAGCATCAAGTCGCACGTAATCGAACGGCCTAGCATTTAGCATGTAGCATTCGCATGGCTAGTGAGGTTTTGCGAAATCGGTACTGTATCCCTCAGCTCCATATATATAGCGGAGAAACACCTGAGATACATTTGTTTTTCCAGTTTTTATTCCATTCAATGAATATTCTATGCCGGCACACATAGAATCCGTTCTGCACACACAGAATCCGGTGCACGCAACTAGAATCCGTGCGGGCGCGCTCAGAATCGTGAATGGATAACCACCGTGAGAACTGTACTAATAGAATGCCTGAAGATAGAGCCTAGATATTGGCATTTTCAAATGGGAAGTCATATTTGGCGATTTGTATGATAACCTTGAATTTGACCTTCAATGACCTTGAAAGGTTAAAACAGCCATTTCTGAGTAAAAAAAATGCCCAGATTTGCCTCTATAGATATATGATGACCTTGAACTTGACCTCGGATGACCTTGAGTGCCTAATGTCTGACTCGGAATGTGTAAATTGGCCTGAGCTGTCAGGTATAGTTATAGTTATATAGCTGTATAGTGTCATATTGGTTTTAGTATGCTCAGTGAAAAAATGTATTGGGGGAGCTGATTGCCCACTGTGTAATTAAGGCATTTCAGCAGAAATGCCTTTATGGTTTTAGCAGAATTTTATTTTATTTTATTTATTTTTTTTTTTTTTCTTCTTCCGCCGTTTGGTTTCCGGACGATAACTTTAGATTGCCTTGATGGATCCTTGTCAAATTTTCACCACTAGTCAGAAATGATATGTGGAAGAACCCTATTCTTTTTGAGCCGGCTCCGAGGTCCGTGAGGTCCATGAGGATGAAATCAAGGTTTTTGGTTTCCGGACGATAACTCGGAAAATATTCAGGCAATAGATGCAGAACTTTGCATGGAGGTTCATATGCCACCAGGGAAGAACCCTATTCATTTTGGGATCAATCCGTCAAACGACCTTTGACCTAGAGGTCAAAATAATTTTTTGCTGATTCATCCTTGAGGCTTCCTGCATATCTTAGAAACGGTGCGTCGTAGAGCGAAACGGACGTTATTTTCGGACTCGTCGCCCTAGACAAACAATGTCTATGGGGTATTTTTGTTTTTGATTCGACTCCGAGGTCCGTGAGGTCCGTGAGGATGAAATCAAGGCCGATTATGAGACTTGGTTTCCGGAGCGATAACTCGAAAAATATTCAGGCAATAGTTGCAGAACTTTGCATGGAGGTTTATATACCACCAGGGAAGAACCCTATCGATTTTGGGATTGATCCGTCAAACGACCTTTGACCTAGAGGTCGAAATATCTTTTTGCTGACTCATCCTTGAGGCTTCCTGCATATCTCGGAAACGGTACGTCGTGGAGCGAAACGGTCGTTATTTTCGGACTCGTCGCCCTAGACAAAAATGTCTAAGGGGTATTATGGATGAACTTTGACCTTGACCCGAAATTTTTTTGCCGAGTCGGCACTTTTCGTTTTCGTCGATGTCTCAGAAACGGTGCGTCGTAGAGCGAAACGGACGTTATTTTCAGACTCGTCGCCCTAGACAAAAATGTCTAAGGGGTTTTATGGATGAACTTTGACCTTGACCCGAAATTTTTTTGCCGAGTCGGCATATTTCGTTTTCGTCGATATCTCGGAAACGGTGCGTCGTAGAGCGAAACGGACGTTATTTTCGGACTTGTTGCTTTAGACAAACTTGTCTAAGAGGTTTTAT
Organism: Terebella lapidaria; assembly: GCA_949152475.1. Lineage (NCBI taxonomy): Eukaryota > Metazoa > Annelida > Polychaeta > Terebellida > Terebellidae > Terebella > Terebella lapidaria. The sequence continues at coordinate 49,526,164 of OX424555.1, read as the reverse complement.
GGATGAACTTTGACCTTGACCCGAAATTTTTTTGCCAAGTCGGCATTTTTCGTTTTCATCGATATCTCGGAAACGGTGCATCGTAGAGCGAAACGGACGTTATTTTCGGACTCGTTGTCGGGATGAACATTGACCTTGACCCGAAATTTTTTTGCGGAGTCGGCATTTTTCGTTTTCGGCGTAATCTCGGAAACGGTGCATCGTAGAGCGAAACGGACGTTATTTTCGGACTTGTCGCCTTAGACAAACTTGTCTAAGAGGTTTTATGGATAAACTTTGACCTTGACCCGAAATTTTTTTGCCGAGTCGGCATTTTTCGTTTCCGTCGATATTTCAGAAATGGTGCGTTGTAGAGCGAAACGGATGTTATTTTCGGACTCGTCGCCCTAGACAAACCTGTCTATAGGGTATTATGAATGAACTTTGACCTTGACCGGAAATTTTTTTGCCAAGTCGGCATTTTTCGTTTTCATCGATATCTCGGAAACGGTGCGTCGTAGAGCGAAACGGACGTTATTTTCGGACTCGTTGTCGGGATGAACTTTGACCTTGACCCGAAATTTTTTTGCGGAGTCGGCATTTTTCGTTTTCGGCGTAATCTCGGAAACGGGGCGTCGTAGAGCGAAACGGACGTTATTTTCGGACTCGTTACCCTAGACAAACAGGTCTAAGGGGTTTTGTGGATGAACTTTGACCTTGACCCGAAATTTTTTTGCCGAGTCAGCATTTTTCGTTTTCGTCGATATCTCGGAAACAGTGCGTCGTAGAGCGAAACAGACGTTATTTTCGGACTCCTCGCCCTAGACAAACATGTCTTAAAGGTATTATGGAAGAACTTTGGCCTTGACCCGAATTTGTTTTCGCTGAGTCGACATTTTTGATTCTCATCAATATCTAGCAAACGGTGTGTCATAGTGCCCGTGGCAAACATTTTGTAAATATTACAAATTAGTCCTAACACCGAAATGCCTCCAAGGCATCTTTAGGCCTTGATGTCTAGTTTGGTTTTATGTTTCATATATGGTGTACTGATTCCCCAGTGTGGGGCAGAGTAAAAATAAAGATGGCCGACACAAAGTGAAGTTTTATAATGTTGTGCACAAAACAGAGAACCTTGGTTTAACAAATGGTAGCAGAGCGTGGTTGAAGTGTTCAGAGTTGCAGATAAGTGAATTTACATAGACTGAGAGCAAATTTGAGTGTGTTAAAGCTGTTGGAGCAGAGGGATCATGTCAACTTGAAGGCGCACCGCTAGTTAACAAGCTCAAATAAAGGATGAAATCAACTTCTTTTATTAAATAATTGTTCAGGCATCACCTACGAACTAAACTGTTGATGTCTGAACAATTATTTAATAAAAGAAGTTGATATTCATCCTTTATTTGAGCTTGTAAACTAGCAGTGCGCCTTCAAGTTGACATGAACTGAGTGAGTGCTTGGAGTTGGACAGTCATTGACATTGTGTGACAGATTTGAGAACAGTAGTACTACAAATGTGATCAACATGGCAATGAAAATTAATTCCCCTGACTTCAGGAATAAGTCATATAAGCGGTACAAGCAGGAACTTAGTGCATGGATGGAAGTAACAGAAATAGCCACATCCAAGCAAGGAATAGCAGTGGCACTTACTCTCCCGGAAGACCATGATACAGGAATCAGAGAGAAGGTGTTTGATGAAGTGAGCTTGGATGAGCTGAAACAGACGATTGATTGAAGGAACTGATGAATTTCATGGACAAGAAACTTGGAAAAGATGAACTGACAGACAGTCTGGAAAAATTCGAAGACTTTGAGTCTCATCAAAGGGAGAGTAGTCAAACGATCACAGAATATATAAGTAAATTTGACCAGAAATATAACAAGCTGGTCAAACTGAATATGGCCCTTCCTCCCGCCATCTTTGCATTCAAGTTGCTGAGAAAGGCAAACATCTCGAAAAATGAGAGACTGCTTGTTCTAACAGGTATGGACTACACAAAGAAAGATCAGCTTTATGAACAGGCCAAGTGTTCTCTCATCAAGTTCAAAGGCGAGCAAGGAGCTGGATGCAGCGAAAGTCAGGTTGCAGTCAAAGTGGAGCCAGCATTCATCACTGAGTATGAGGAGGCACTGGTGTCTGTTGGATACTCTGTACGTCCACCAAGATTCAACTCGCGTGGCCAGAGAGGTCGCGGCCAAGGTCAAGGGTCATGGCGCAACTACAACCAGCAGACATTCAACCGGGGACCCAACACTTTCCGAGGAGGTCGTGGTCGAGCGACCACTGACAACAAGCGACCAATAAACCCATCGGGACCGGATGGGGCTACGATGCTATGCAATTCATGCGGATCCTTCCGCCACCTGATGGCAAACTGCCCCGACAGTTGGGAGAACATGGCGACTACTTCAAAGGTGAATGTAGTGAAAGATGTCAAGGAACAGCCATCAAAGGACGACCAAGTGATCCTATTTACAGGTTATCAATCTAAGGATTGCCTGCAAGAACTTACAATAGACGCACAGAATTGTGCTGTCCTTGAAAGCGCGTGTTCTAGCACAGTGTGTGGAAGTGAGTGGATGGAACATTACTTGGAATCATTGAGTCAGTCAGAGCGTAGCAGGGTCATAGAGAATCCAGGAACAAGGCACTTCAAGTTTGGCGGCGGCTAACGTCTCGCGTCGAAAGGTTCGATTTCCTTGCCTGCACAGTTGGTAGGAAAGTCGGTGACAATCACCACTAATGTAGTGGACTCGGACATCCCACTGCTTCTGTCGAAAGATGCCATGAAAGCGGCAAAAATCAAACTTGACCTCAAGAATGATACAGCGGAAATATTTGGATCCACAGTGTGCCTGAATTTAACATCGTCTGGCCATTATTGCCTGCCAATCGAAAGCAGAATGAGAGAGGAGATGGTGTGTGCAGTGGACATATGTGAGATGGATGACCGTGGGAAGTACGACACACTCAAAAAGCTGCACCGCCAATTTGGCCACCCCGTTGAGGCAAAACTCAAGGCATTGTTGAAGGACTCTAACATATGGACAGAAGATCTGCAACCACACCTAAACAGAGTGCACGAAAACTGTGAGTTGTGCAAAACATTCAAGAAAACACCTCCTAGAACAGTAGTAAGCCTGCCCATGGCAAAATCGTTTAATGAAGCACTGGGGAGATGGGAAGTGGATATTACACATGATTGACATGTGGTCAAGGTTCACCGTGTCAACCTTCATCAGCCGCAAGAAGTCCAGTGAAGTGATTGACAACATTATCAAATCATGGATAGCTGTGTTTGGGACAATGAACTGTATTTTGTCAGATAATGGTGGCGAATTCAATTCTGACGAAATGAGAGATGTATGCAGCCTCCTCAATGTTGAAGTCCTCACTACTGCTGGGTATAGTCCATTTCAAAACGGACTCTGCGAGCGCAATCATGCAGTGACAATATTTTGTTGAAATTGCGAGCTCAGTACCCCAGTTATGATGATGAGACCTTACTGTGCTGGGCCAACATGGTGAAGAACTCACTTCAGATGTGGAATGGCTTTAGTAGTTATCAGCTCGTGTTTGGAGTCAATCCAAAGCTGCCAAACATAGTTACAGCAACACCTCCCCAACTCGAAGGCAAGACAACAAGCGAGATAATGGCGAAGCATCTCAATACTCTGCACGCAACGAGGAAGGCCTTCATAGAATCAGAAGCAAGTGGAAGAATCCAAAGAGCTCTGTGTAACAAGATTCGGGCTTCGGAACAGGTATTTCACAATGATGATCGTGTGTACTATAAACGAGATGGACATGACAGATGGATAGGCCCAGGAAAAGTAGTCTTTCAAGATGGGAACGTCATCTTCATTCGACACTGTGGTGTTTTTGTTCGGGTGAGCCCGAGCAGAGAGATAAAAGCTGGACTTGAACCAGCTGAAACAGCTACCGAAGTGACTGCTGATCACGAAACAGATGAAAACTCTGGCCCTTCGCAGCATGTGAATGCAAAAATGTCCGAAATCTTGGGACAGTCTGAAGAAGCCACTGAGAGACCAGAATGATGTTCGAGCAGAAAGGCCAGCCGTTCGTGAGATGAATATCAAGTCAGATGTGTTGACGAGAGACGATCGCATTTTGTGCAGGCTACCAGGCACTGATGACTGGCAGAGTGCCACCGTTACTGGTAGGGCTGGCAGAGCCACCGGTACTAATAGGTACTGGTACAACATCCAACTGGAAAATACTGGACAATCTATGAGTGTGGATATGTGTAAGACCCCCTGGACAAAAGCTGACAATACTGAAGCTACAACAGTAATAGAGAGTGTGAATGCTGTGAGTATTCCTAGACATATGCAGAGTCAACCAGAAGTGATAGAAGCCAAGAAGAAGCAACTCCAGAAACTGCAGGACTTTGAAACATACAGCATAGTCGATGATGAAGGTCAGTTTGTGATTTCCACCCGCTGGGTGGTGACATGCAAGGATCGGGGTGTCAAAGCCAGACTAGTGGCACGAGGGTTTGAAGAGGATTTCTATGACCAGTCTGACAGTCCTACAGTCGGAAAAACTGCATTGAGGACTTTTCTGACAATAGCATCAAGCAAATCCTGGACAGTGAAAACAACTGACATCAAGTCGGCATTCCTACAGGGAAACAGACTAGATCGTGATGTGTATGTATCACCACCACCTGAGGCAGGTGTACAGCCAGGGAAGGTGTGGAAGCTGAATCGATGCCTGTACGGGTTGAATGACGGCGCTAGACGATTCTATCTCAACGTGCGAGATCACCTGACCCAGTTTGGCGGTGTGCAGGCAGCATTGGACCCTGCACTGTTCTATTAACGCCATGACGGAAAGTTACGTGGCCTGATCTGTTGCCATGTAGATGACTTTGTACATTGTGGCGACGACTATTTCACAAGTGTCATAAACAGTCTCACTGGAAGATTCATAGCAGGAAGAGTAGAATCTGGTCTGTTTACATACATAGGCTTCAATGTCAAGCAGGGAGATCAAAGTGTCACCATGGATCAGAAGGAATACTTGGGAAATATATGGACACTGGTGATGTAAGCGCTCACCAGAGGTCACAGAAACATGACCAGCTCAATGCTAAAGAGCAAACCCTACTGAGGAAACTGGTCGGAAGAATCAATTGGGCAGTGCAGGGAACTCGACCGGACATGGCTTTTGAAATGATAGAGCTGAGTACGAGACTGCGTACAGGAACTATAGAGGATCTGATGAGAGCTCGGAAGGTCATCACCAAGATGAAAGAATCAGATGTTGTCATTCATTTCCCAAGGCTGTCTGAAGTGGAGAGCTGGAGGATAATAGCCTTTTCAGATGCAGCACATGCCAACATTTGTCAAGGAACTGGAAGTGTAGGTGCACATGTGCTACTTCTAGTGGACAACATCCTCCACTGTTGTCCTATAGAGTGGAAATAAAACAAAATAAAGCGAGTAGTAAGGTCCAGCCTAGCAGCAGAAGCACTCGCTCTTCAGGAATGTCTTGAATCAGCATACTATATACAGGCAATGCTCGGAGAAATTCTGGAAACTCAACTTCCAATAACAGCTCTCGTTGACAATAAAGGGCTGGATGAAAATTGGACCTGGCTGCAATTAAACAAAGTGTTTCTACCAATGACAAAATACGGGTGGATTGGTGCCCAGGCTCACAGAACATTGCCAACTGCCTCACAAAACGAGGCGCCAGCACGAAGGACTTGCTGCATACTCTGAGCTCTGGAATATTGGAAGGACACTAAGGATTGAGTGACAGATGTGACACCAGTGTTTCTACCAATGACAAAATACGGGTGGATTGGTGCCCAAGCTCACAGAACATTGCCAACTGCCTCACAAAACGGGGCGCCAGCACGAAGGACTTGCTGCATACTCCGAGCTCTGGAATATTGGAAGGACACTAAGGATTGAGTGACAGATGTGACATTGTGCCAATGTGGCATTTTCTTCAACTCTGCTTTCAATCATGTTTGTTTTATTTTTCCAACCAAAAAAAAAAAATTATAATCAATGTCAGGTATAGCTGTATAGTGTCATATTGGTTTTAGTATGCTCAGTAACCTCCATGTATTGGGGGAGCTGATTGCCCACTGTGCATTTGGTTTTATGTTTCATATATGGTGTACTGATTCCCCAGTGTGGGGCAGTATAAAAATAAAGATGGCCTACACAAAGTGAAGTTTTATAATGTTGTGCACAAAACAGAGAACCTTGGTTTAACATGAGCGACCTAAACGCTTGCACCCAGATATATCGTAATATGAACAGATAGAAAAAATTAAATGCTGCAACCATGTATGTAATGGTGACATTGGAGTTCACACAGATGACCTTGATTGGAAAATCTCAAGGTCATATGTTCACACTGATAACCTTGATTGGTAAATCTCAAGGTCTGTTACCTGCCATGGCCAAACCAAAATTGTTCTGTAACCTATCTTAGCCTTTGGGTTAATTTTTGAGAAGGCTTCACCATTCCAGTAACATTATCACTACATTACACTTGAAAACATGACCTACAAAAAATCTATTCTGCTCCTCCATAATGTAAATACATACCTGTGTACTTGTTCAGCTAGCAGATGCAGGACATAAACCTTTGTATTTATAATCACAACTACCATCTGATGTGCATGTTGGAATAAATTCATTATAGTTTGCATTCTGTTCCAGTGAGATATGAATGTGCTGCGATCAACAATGTGTGGGAAGATGTGAATGCCAGGGAGAAGAAGAAGAAGAAAGACAGAGTAATATGGCCCAATATCTTGCCCAATTATCATAGTATTCACCAAATATAAAATGAATTAAATGTTTAAGATAATAGTCTGATTTGTAGGTTACGGAACCTTTGGTCTGTAAACCTCTTGGCATGGCATTGTGTCTGTGCACATTGTTATTTGGGCTTTTCGGCGCAAAATGTCGTTATGGTTTTGTCAGAATTTTTTTTCTTTTTAGGTTACCGGACCTATGGTCTGATAACCTATTGTTGTGGCGTTGCATCCGTTGTCCGTTCGTCGTCGTCGTCCGTCTACATTTTTTTCTTTAAGTTTACAATCTAATCTTTCTGAAATTTTGCACAAAACTGCCTAAAAATATTTCAAGAAAGAGGTATTTTTTATTTTTTAGGTTACCGGACCTATGGTCCGATAACCTATTGCCATGGCGTTGCGTCCGTCGTCCGTCCGTCCGTCCGGGCATACCAGAAGGGTTTACGGGGATTTCTTAGGGGGAATAAAGCTGAAAATGCCCCACAACCACAGTTTAAGCCAAAAGTGCGGTCTTACGGGGATTTTTTCAGGACTTACGGGGAAAGTTAAGATAGGAAATTTAACATTGGGTCTGCCCGTAACGCCCATCCGTTCGCATGTCCGTCCGTCCGTCGTCCGTCCGTAAACAATTTTATCTTTAAAGTTTACAATCGGATTTTTATGAAATTTTGCACAGAAATGCCTAAAAATATTTCGAGTGGGGGGTATTTTTAGCTTACCGGCCCTTTGGGCCGATAAGCTTTTGTCGTGGTATTTCGTCCATCGTCCGTCCGTCGTCCGTCCGGGTCTGTAACTTTTTTTTGACATGATGAATTTCCCCATAAATTTGTCAGAACATACCTTGGGCCAGTATCTAAAGACTTTTAAAAATTTTTTTGATTGAGTCGTTTTTGTCTATTTGGCCCTTTGGGCCGATAAGCTATTATCGTGGTCGTCCGTCCGTCGTCCGTCCGGGTCTGTAACTTTTTTTTGGCATGATGAATTTCCCCATAAATTTGTCAGAACATACATTGGGCCAGTATCTAAAGACGTTTTTTTAATTGAATCGTTTTTGCCTATTTGGCGGCCATTTTTGACGAAAAATTGCCAATTTTAGACTTTGGAGGCCATTTTCTCAAAAACTGTCTGATCAGTTTTGAGATTTTTGTTTCAAACCATTCCTCTCATGTACCTTTATGATGTGTATAAGTTTCGTTGCCCTTGAATCGCCGCAGTGCGTGTGGCGGCCATTTTGATTTTTTGACGGGTCGGGGAAAATTTTTTTTTGACCTTCAATGATTGAAATGACCTTCAATGACCTTGAAAGGTCAAAACGACCTTTTTTGTCGAAAAAACCATGAATTTTGTCTTTGGTGGTCATTTTCTCGAAATCTATTCAGATAGTTTTCCTCAAAATCATGTATAAGATTCTCTTTATGTACCTTTGTGATGTGTATAAATTTCGTTGTCTTTGAAATGACGGTCTGCGTGGGGCGGCCATTTTGATTTTTTGACGAGTCGGCAGAAAAAAAATTTTTTTGTCCCAAATCGACTATTCATTTTGAGCCATTTCCAGCAAAAAAAAAAAATTTTTTTTTGGCCATTGAAAATTGTTTTGGACTTAGAAAATTTCACTTAGAAAGTTTTCCTCCATAATGGGAGCTATGCAGAGTAATCTCATAGAACACTTCAAGATAGAGCCTAAGTATTGGCACATTCAAATGGGAAATCATATATTGCGGTTTGAGTGGTGACCTTGAATTTGACCTTCAATGACCTTGAATTTGTCGCAAAATGGCCAATTTTGGATTGTTGATGGCCATTTTCTCAAAAACTGTCTGATCAGTTTTGAGATTTTTCTTTTAAAACATTCCCCTCATGTACCTCTATGATGTGTATGAGTTTCGTTGCCCTTGAATCGCCGGTCTGCGTGTGGCGGCCATTTTGATTTTTCGACGGGTCGACAAAAAAAAATTTTTTTTGTCCAAAATCAAGTCACTATTCGTTTTGAGCCACTGTACTAAAACGACATGTTAATAATACATGGTATTGACAAATGAAGAACCTGTATAATAAAATAGACAAAACCAAAGTATTTTACTGTACTAAAACGACATGTTAATGTAAAGTTATTAACTATCGTCCGCTCTTCGGGATCCTCGAGGATAGTCCTCTCACCGCGAGTCCTTGCGGACGCGCATCCGCTATTCCGGATCCTTGCGGCGGCGCCGCTCACCGGAGGTCACTGCGGACAAGGTAACCCCTCTAGCATTAACGGTAACCAGGTAACAGCCCACCCGACACTCCCAGGCCTACGGACACCGTTCAGAAACTGGTTCATCACCACAGTGTTAACTGGCGGGGCCTGGCGAGCCGCGGTCTGCCTCGGGGACGGAACCCCGTACAGTCCGACATGCTGGCCAGAGCCTATGTCACACGTCCCGGGAAGGGAGAGAACTGGCGATCCATAGGGCTTGCGCCCCCGAGTCAGCAACTTGTCTCTCCCAGCCCGGGCCTCCCCATGGAAATCGTCACCAGGGCTCTAAGAGCCCACTACTCGCAACTAGGGAACACAAAGCTCATGGCGAGCCTCGTGTGCGTCCAGTCACTCTCTCTCGGACAATCTCCTCGATCGAGTAGCTTCCAGTGTATATATAATACACCACAAGCTGTAGGACGCACGCGAGGTATAATCAAACCATTGTTATAGTTTACTGGAGCGTAAATTACAATGCGTTGCCGTGGCAACGCACGCTCGAACGGAGCGTGTCAAAACAAGGCCAAGAACGAAAAGGCCACATGAATGGCATGTATGTTTACAATCACCTGCCGCGTGCTTAAGGCAAAATCGCCACATTACCCCCTTCTTACAATGTTGGTCCCCAACATGTTCCGCCCGCGCCCAAAACTGCCAAAACCCGACGAAGGCTTCGCATGGCGGGGGCCGGAAGAAGGCAAGATGGCAACGCCCGGAAGTCACGGCGCAAAACACTAGGACTTTAAGAGTCCCTTTTGGAAGAATGGGGAACTACCCCCGGACTTACGGAGTAAACTATAACGCGCTTTGTAATTTTGACTAAACCCTCATAAACAAGCTAAAATTTTGACCGAGGTGGTCCAAAACCGTGTGATGACCTTAGAAGGTCATCCGTTATAAAAGGACGGTGTGTCGAGTCTTTGGAATATCTTTAAGCAGAGCGGGTCTGAGGCAGGACGGAGCCGCGGGAGCGACTCCGGCACGCCGCCGCACAAGTGCGGCGACGAGGCTAGCACCCTAGCCTTCCTCCGTCGTCATCGGCTCCTCATCCGTGCCGCCTGTCTTGGGGTTTGGCGGCGGTGACGAGTCCCTACGCTGCGGAAGCAGCGGAGCCGGTAGTAAGAGAGCCGGCTGCACGGGCGGATGAGGCAGGCCCGGTGGCGCTTGCAGGGGCTTATGCGGTGAGCCCTGCAACCCGTGTCCTGACGGAGCCATCACTACGGAGGCCGGTAGAGACGTGGCGCCGAGGTCTGCAATGGCGCGGAACATCTCTACATCTTTGGATACATTCCACCAAGGTAGTAAGGCCATTCCACCAACATTCCACCCGGTGAGCCCTGCAACCCGTGTCCTGACGGAGCCATCACTACGGAGGCCGGTAGAGACGTGGCGCCGAGGTCTGCAATGGCGCGGAACATCTCTACATCTTTGGATACATTCCACCAAGGTAGTAAGGCCATTCCACCAACATTCCACCCGGTGAGCCCTGCAACCCGTGTCCTGACGGAGCCATCACTACGGAGGCCGGTAGAGACGTGGCGCCGAGGTCTGCAATGGCGCGGAACATCTCTACTGTATCGCAGGTGCACTCAGGACCGGCCGTGCGTTCTCCCCACACCTGGACTAGGTATGGGTAGATGGCCAGCTCCAAAGCAGCATCCGCCCGCTGGAGAGCGGCCTGGTTCCGGGCGGACGACTCGGGGTCATCGACGCCCTGGAGTAGGCGAGTCCGAGCAGCCTCGGCTTCGTCAAGACGACGCCGTAGCGGTTACCTCTGGGGCGGGGGCGGACGCCCCGGACTGCTCGGCAAGAGCGGCGGTTCGAGGCCTCGGCGCGGCACCGGCTGAACCGGTCCAGAGAGCTGTCCATCTCCGCCACGAGGTACTCCGCCGCTTGAGTGAGCCGACCGCGCTGGGGATGATCCCAGGGGTGCTCTTCTCGAGCGCGGACCAACGCGGCTACACCTGCGGACCCCAAGTCACGAACGGCTCGGGGCACTGGCAGGTTCACCAACGCTGGGTCACCGGGGATCCGGTCCAAACCATCGCGACGATGGCCGACCGCCTGGCCTACAGACTCGCGGAAAGTCTCGTAGACACTGGCGGTCGCGGGATCGAACCTCCGGGGTACGTCCGCCGTGGCGTCGAGGGGATCCAAGTCCAGGGAGGCGGTGCTTTGCCATCCCGCGGACGTCCCCTCAACTACCAACGAGGACGCGGACGCCGACCTCGAGAGAGGTACCGCACGTCCGCTACTGCTTGCGACCGAGGGAGTCACACGTGGGGTCCTTGGCCGGACCGCCGACGTGGTACTCGAGGAGGCGGAGGTGTCTGCCACCACCCGTCCCTCAGACGGACCCGCGGGTACCGTCACCTCGAGCAAGCCCGGGAAATCCTCCTGAGTCAGCGCACCCGGGGACTGCAGGGGCGTCGTCCCGGCCGGAGTTGGTCCAGCGGACGAACCCTTCCCCTGAGTCCTTGGCGGGGGGCGCGGCTTAGGAGAAGCCACTCGTGTCTTGGCCGCGATCTGCGGCATCTCCGACACGACCATGGTCACCCGGTGCCGTTCTTCCACTGCCTGGGTTGCCGGCGGTTGACGGACAGCCTCTGCTTCCGCCTCCTGATACTCCGCCGCAGTCTGGCCCATTGAAGCCGTCAGGCGAGCTGTGTAGCTCGAGCCCGCGGTCCAGGCCGGACGCCTACCATAGAACGGCGTATTGCCCTTATCCAATGTATATGAAATTGGAATTAAAAGCCACCACAAGTGTTGCGCATGTAATATACGACCCCCTTCTTAGAAGGAGGCCGGGGTTCCGGTCATTCCGGCCGGACCGCGTATTGTAAAGTACGATCCGGACGAGAATGAGCGTCACCCGCTGCCGCGGCTGGTCGGCACACACGGACTTAACAACCGCTCCATTATCATAATGGATAGTCGGTTTCCTGCCGTAAGAAACCTTAATTACCATAATCTTAATTATATTAATGGCTCACGGGGGATAACTACACCGAAGTGCGTCATCTTAAAGCGTCGCGGAAGCCGGACGAGTCACGCGGACGAACCGCGGACGTCAGTCCTCACGTGCGGACACTATCCCCGCGTCCAGAGCCAGTTCCCCAAATCCGTGGGAAGGCGCTTCTCCCGTAGCGGACGTAAATCCCAACCTCAGTCTGGCCAATTAAGAGGCTGTTCCGGGACCAGGGGCGTCCGGCAAATCCACAAAAGTCGTCCGGCCAGCGTAGCCGCTGTGTTAACTACGCCGGACTACAGGCGAACTGATGCGGATAAGGTTGCCACACGTCCCTAGCGCTGAAAACTACCGGAGGGCGGATGCGGAGCGGCGGCATTACGACATGAAAGTATCCGCGGACCTCAACTCCGAAGATAGCCACAAAGTAGCCACCCGCGGAGGTAAGTCGTGCGGACTCTCACGGAACGACCTAAAACCCGTCCTGGGTGTGATAGACGGGTACCGCAGACGCATCCGCATGGGCGGAATGTTGTTCCCACCCATATCGGGCTGGCGCACGTGGTTTCCGGCGTGGCCGCCCGTCATCCGCAGGTACTGGAGGGAGTGGGGGTACCTGCGGATCGCCGTCATCTGGCTGATAGCCACCCAGTCCATCATCTGACGGATCAGAGAGGTCCGGGAGGCCCACCATACGGCGCACACGCTCGTCCGGAGTCCGCTGATGCTGACCGGACGGATCCCATATGGGAGCATCATCCGGTTCCGCATCTTGAACGAGCGGATCCATGACAAGCGGGCCCTCGTACTTCTTCAGATTATCGATATGGACAACCAGAACCCTGTCCGGATCGGAATCCCTCCGGATCCGGCCAAAAGCTGGCCTACCCTTAGCATGGGCGTCATAGCCTCGCTTCTGCCGGATGGCAGACTTGTCATGGGCGTTCGCCAGGGCGCGGCGAATCCACTCCACGTACTCCGAACCGCACTGGGGTACTGCGCCGGTCTCTGCCGCAGTTGGATACATAATATCCACGGGCAAATTTAGCTCCCGGCCGTACAACATCGCGTGCGGAGTAACTCCGGTCGAAGAGTGGACCGACGACCTGTACGCCATTAAGACATACGGGAGGTGGTCATCCCAATCATTCGCACGATCGTTCACAAAGGCCGCCAGCATATTGAGGACCGATCGATTAAAGCGTTCGACCTGGCCATCAGACTGGGGCCTGTAGGGGGTGGCCCGCACCTTGGTACTGCCTAGCATCTGTGCTAGGTTTTGGAACAGGTTGCTCTCAAATTGCGTGCCCTGATCCGAATGTACCTGTTTAGGTACCCCATGGTACACCACCCATCTATTTACCAGCAACCGAGCTACCTCGTCCGCAGTCTGGCGGCGCAGTGGGTAGGCATCAGTATATTTGGTAAAATAGTCGGAAATCATCAGGATGTACCGGAAACCGCGCGGGGTGACCCGGTGGGTATCCAGTATATCCAAGGCTATCCGATCAAACGGCGCGCCCGCCTTAACCGTGGTTAAGGGGTGGCGGCCATGAGTCGGAACTCCTTTGCGAGCTTGACACCGATGGCAGGCTGCGCACCACCGTTGCACGTCCAAGCTGCTACCAGGCCAATGAAAGCGCTGTTGTAGCCTATGGACGGTCCTCCGGATTCCCAAGTGACCGGTCACCCAGAGGTCATGCAACTGGTGGAGTACTTCTTTCCGCAGCTCCGCCAGAAGCACCAACTGCCATATTGGAGGCAATGGAGTCGGTGGCTCATAGCGCCGGTATAAGAGGCCATCCCTCAAGGAGAGTCTTTCCCACTGGGATACTAGAGACAAAGTCTCCTCCCTGTAGGTCTTCCGCTCATCCTTAGAGGGCTTCTGGCCGGCCTCAAGGGCTGCTATTATTACCGGTGCCAGAGCACTGTCAGCTCTCTGCATCGCAGCTATCTGCGCCGGAGAGTAGCCACCCAAGTAGTTAGGCTCCTCATCCGTCGCGTCCGGCTGCGCCGCAGCGGCCATCACCACAGGGGGCAAGGACCGCTCATACTCAGACTCTCCAGAGGACGAGGGTACCCACGAGGAGTACACCGCCAGACTCGAGGAGGACTCGCTGGAGCTGAGCCGCACCTCCGCTTCATATGCGGGACGCCCTCGCCGATAGCGGCGGGTCCGCGCGCGGAGATGAGCCCTAAACGCTCCGGCCGCCGTGTTGTTAGAGGGGGCGGTCTCCCCGGAACGTCCAATTCCGAGTCTGAGGACGAATCCACGGCTTGCTGGAATGGCGCCATCCCTGCACAGCCCGGATTCTTGCACTTATGACAACGGACACAGGCCGTCCGCGTTGCCATGCAACTTGCCAGCGCGATGCTCTATCTGCATGTCATACTCCTGGAGCCACCGTGCCACCAAGCCATCGGCCTCACTATAGTTGAGGAGCCACCTCAGCGAACTGTGATCAGTCCGCAAACGGAAATGGCGCCCCAACAAGTAATGCCGGAACCGCTTGGTCATCGTAACCACCGCGAGCAACTTGCGATGAGTGGTACAGTAGTTCATTTGAGAGCGGCTCAAGGCCACACTCGCATAAGCTACTACCCGCTCTTGCCCGTCCACGATCTGCGAGAGGACACCGCCGAGTGCAAAGTTACTCGCGTCAGTGTCCAGGATAAACTTGCAGTCCGGACGAGGGTGCCGCAGCACCGGGGCCGCTACCAAGGCCTGCCGGAGTCCCGAGAAGGCGTCAGCCTGCTCGGCGGACCAAACACAATCGGCGCCCTTTTCCGTGAGGATAGTAAGGGGACACGCGATCTCCGCAAAACCGCGAATAAACCTGTGGTGGTAGCTCGCGAAGCCCAAGAAGGACCTCACGTCCGCCACGTTACATGGCGGAGGCCATTTCTGCACGGCCGCCACCTTTGCGGGGTCTGGTCTCACTCCGGTGCCCGTTACCATGAAGCCCAAGTACAGGATTTCCTGCGCGAATAGTTCGCACTTACTTGGCTTCAATTTAAGCCCTGCTCCGCGGATGCGATGGAGCACCATCTGGAGGTTGGTGAGGGTTTCCTCGAACGACCGGCCATACACGATGACATCGTCGATGTAGACCATACATCGCTTCCAGAGGAACCCTTTAAGTACCATCTCCATGAGGCGCTCGAACGTCGCTGGTGCGTTACAGAGCCCGAACGGCATTACCTTGAATTGGTAGAGCCCGTTCTTGGCAACGAAGGCAGCCTTCGCCCGATCACTCTCCTCCATCTCCACCTGTCAATACCCAGAGGCCAGATCCAGAGCACAGAAATAGTGCGATCCGGCCAGGGCATCGAAGGTGTCTTCAATGTGCGGGAGAGGATATGAGTCCTTCCGCGTGGCATCGTTGAGTTTCCGATAGTCCACGCAGAACCTCCACGAGCCGTCCTTCTTCTTCACCATAACCACAGGACTGGCCCAAGGGCTGTCACTGGGTTCGATGATGTCCAAGTCGAGCATCTTTTGCACCTCCTGGTCTATGACCTCTTGGTGCACTATCGCTGCCCGACGAAGACGTTGCTTGAGAGGACGCTCGTCCACGAGGTCGATGCGGTGTTTGGCGACGTCAGTCTTGCCAACCGCACCATCAGGACCCATGAACACATCCGCATACTGCCGCAGCAGTTTGCGGAGCGCTTGGCGCTGCTCTTCATCCAACCGGTCCTTCGGAACCTGAGATTCCAAATGGTCCGGCAGGGTGAACGGGTCATCTCCGGCGGCCGCCGCCGCGCACGCAGCGCGGCAGACAGGATCGTCGGGGAGGACACGACTCAAGGACGCGGGAGTAGCAGTAGCTGCTATGCATCCGTGCTTCAGTACAATCGGAGCATCCGTAGGATTCACCACAAGGTTGGGCATCGCACGGGGGTTGGACATGACCAGGGCCCCACCCAGCACGAGTCCGGTTCCTTCGGCGAAACTGCTCACGGGTTGCACTATACACGGTCGACCATCGAGGGGCATGCGGGGACGACGCGGCCTCGCCTCAATGATCATCTCACTCATTGGCGGCACTACTACAGTGCGTGACGCCCGCATTTGAAATGAATGCATCGGGCCCGAACGGAAGAGAAAGTGTGTGTCCTCTCCCATCCGGAGTTCGCCAGCACTAAAGTTGGCGGTCACCCGGTGGACCCGTAGAAAATTCATCCCAATAATCCCGGCCGCTCCGATATCCGCAACGATTGCTTCTGTCAGACACACCTTGTCCCCAAGGGTAATAGGCAGATCGATGATGCCATGGATACGGATGCGGTTGTCTCCCGCTCCGTAGAGCTTGTACGGTCCGGGATCCCGCAACTCAAGGTTGTGGAGCGTGGGCTCCTTCTTGAACGTTCAGCCAAAAGTGCCCCTGCTTTCCGCAGAAGTAACAGGGACGGTTCTGGGCTGGTCCGGAGGTGAACGCGCAACATTCTGCGGATCCCGGAGCTTCGATCCCGGAGCAGTGCGCAATCATCTGCGCGGCGCCGAAATCGTATTCCTCCATGTCGCACTCGTCCGAGGACGAGCACGCCGCGGCGACTGGTGCCGCATGTGCGGGCGTCCCTGTGGAGAGTGCCGACGCACTAACCCACTGCGGGGTAGGTTCCCTGGCGGGTTCCCGGACGACCGGGTCCTGCCACGGGGTTACCTGCGATGCTTTGGCCGGAGGAGGGGTCGCCGCCTGCGCGGGAACAGCCGAGGTCGGTGCCGGGGCCGGAGGCAACTGTCTAGGGCGGACAGCTACCTCGAGCGCAAGCGCGGAGTCTATCGCCTCCTCCATTGATCGCTTTTCATGGGTGGCCAGCCCGTATGCTAAGTGGTAAGGCTGGCCATCGATGAACTGATCGATCAGCATCATTTCGAACCGTCTGGAGTCCATGTCCGGAAAAGCTCTCCGGCCGAGTATGCGCAGGTTAAACGCATAGTCTGTCACGGACTCAGTCGGTTGACGGGTACGCGCCTTGAACTCTCGTTCAGACTGCCGCCGATTGGTCGTCGGCGTGAACAGCAGGCGAAGTTGACGGGCAACCTCGCCGAAAGTCACTGTTCCCACCGGCAGACACGGCATCACGCGGAGAGCTTTTCCTTCTAAGCTCCCCACGAGGACATGTCCAGCTTCATGCTGGGACCATCCTTCGTACACGGCGGTACGCCACACTTGGAGTAAGTAGTCCTCCAAGTCGGCGTTATCCCCGTTGAACCGTTTCCGCCACGAAGAGTAGCCGGGCCGTCATCGTGTTTGTTACGCGCCCGACGTGCGGTCCCGGCTCCGGGGTCGTCCGTGTACAGCGGCAAGTTCCGCGAGCTACCCGCGCCTGCGGCGGAGTCTGCCGGAGCAAACATCGACGCCGCGGACATGGGAGCAGGAAAGCTCACGTTTGCCGCCGGGGTCATTCCCGCTAAAAACCCACTCTGGCTAGGTGCGGACGGGGCTCCCATCGAACCTACTGGGTAGGCTCCAGAAGGGGCGGCAAAGCTTGGGGCCGAAGCCGCCTGTTGCCACTGCCCGTCCGACACACTGTACGCGCCAGGGTAAGTAGACCACGCGGCTTGCGCTCCAACCGTCGGAACTGTCGACGCGGTCGCCAACGCGGTGCCTCCGAGCCGCGGAGCAGGCGCGGGTCCCATTGCGGGGGCCACTGGCGCCTGCGGACTCGGCAGGACTTGGGGAGGGGCTATAGGCCCAGTCATCCCCGGACTTAATATGGCCGACGGATCGACGCTCGGAGGCGGCTGATTCCGCTTGAACTGTACAAGCGCCTCGGATATCAGCCACCTCTAACTCTCCGTCAAAGGCCCCGAGTTGCCTTGTGACAACGGAGAGGGGGAACGGTTCCGCCGGTCTGATCGTCCCTGGTGGGGCGACCGGGCGCGGTCATAGCGCCCTAGAGGAGCCAGCTCACTAAGAGTGTTGGTGAGCTGGTCCATTCCGCCTGACGCGGACCGCCTGGAGTCCCCGCCGGGAGCCCTCTCAGGAGCTCCTCCGGCTGGAGGTGGCATCCAGTACCGCTGGTCCGCTTGCCCGGAGGTATTCGCACCGGCGTCCACTCGATTCCGGACATCCGGAGATGTCCCCTGGAAGAGCGTCGCCTGCTACGACTGCCGCCCGGACTTAGGCGGGCGCGGGGTAGCGCCGTTGCCAGCTCCACCTACCGCGCCTAACGGATCAGGGCCAGGCCCTGATCGCAACCTCTGTTGCGGCCCCTCGGGGCGCGACTCTTCGTCCGGAGACGGAGCCAGGGACGCCGGAGTCGACTCTGTAGACGGGATCTTGTCCACGGAGGTCTCCGCACGTTCCTTACTACCGCCGGAGTCATCCGAAGATTTCTCACGGCGGTCGTCGCTCGACCGGGTGCGGTCCGCGACGTTTCCACCCGTTTCCCCCCCCCCCCTTGGGTTCATTCGCCTTATCTTTTCCTTTATCTCTTTCTTTCGTCATTTTTCTGAGACGTCCTTGAGGAGCGGGCGATCCCCAGGGACGAAGGAGGCTACAACACTGTGACGGTAGGCTGCGATGGAATACTGTCGGACTGATCCTGGTCACGGCACCAATGTAAAGTTATTGACTATCGTCCGCTCTTCGGGATCCTCGAGGATAGTCCTCTCACCGCGAGTCCTTGCGGATGCGCATCCGCTATTCCGGATCCTTGCGGCGGCGCCGCTCACCGGAGGTCACTGCGGACACGGTAACCCCTCTAGCATTAACGGTAACCAGGTAACAGCCCACCCGACACTCCCAGGCCTACGGACACCGTTCAGAAACTGGTTCATCACCACGGTGTTAACTGGCGGGGCCTGGCGAGCCGCGGTCTGCCTCGGGGACGGAACCCCGTACAGTCCGACATGCTGGCCAGAGCCTATGTCACACGTCCCGGGAAGGGAGAGAACTGGCGATCCACAGGGCTTGCGCCCCCGAGTCAGCAACTTGTCTCTCCCAGCCCGGGCCTCCCCATGGAAATCGTCCCCAGGGCTCTAAGAGCCCACTACTCGCAACTGGGGAACACAATGCTCATGGCGAGCCTCGTGTGCGTCCCAGTCACTCTCTCTCGGACAATCTCCTCGATCGAGTAGCTTCCAGTGTATATATAATACACCACAAGCTGTAGGACGCACGCGAGGTATAATCAAACCATTGTTATAGTTTACTGGAGCGTAAATTACAATGCGTTGCCGTGGCAACGCACGCTCGAACGGAGCGTGTCAAAACAAGGCCAAGAACGAAAAGGCCACATAAATGGCATGTATGTTTATAATCACCTGCCGCGTGCTTAGGGCAAAATCGCCACATTAATAATACATGGTATTGACAAATGAAGAACATGTATAATAAAATAGAAAAAAAAAAACATCCCACACACACAATAGCCCGGGAGGGTGGGAGGGTTAGCCGAGAGCCGTTGAAAGTGTGACGAAGCGGGACGGGTGGACAGGTATATATATAACGGGACAAACTAGAAAGTTTGGTCGAGGAGGGACACCCCCTGGTACCGGTTTAAAAATGCTTTCGTGAAAGCCATCTTAAACCAGAACACGTGTGTGTGTGTGTGTGTGGGCAAAGTATTTTACTGTACTAAAACGACATGTTAATAATACATGGTATTGACAAATGAAGAACATGTATAATAAAATAGACAAAACCCCAAACCCACAGGGGTAAAAGTAGTATTAGTAGATTTATGGTAATTTGATTTGACTCATAATGTCCATACGGTACTTTGAGAAATGCTGGGGGTCAGGTACTTAGACACACAGTCACTTCTCCAGTCCCCAATCGCCCTGATGACATGCAGAGGGACGCCGGACAGCATCATCCACGTGGCCCCTCCTCTCTTCAGGCTGTGTGTGCCGTACGACACTGACGGGAGGCCAATGTCAGCGATGACACTAGACAGTCTACGGCGCACTCTGTCTTGTGTGAGACACACAGGGCCTTTGCTGGTTTGGAGCGTAAACAATGGAGAGGAGTCAGGGATCTCGCCGGCCTGCGACAGGAACTTGAGGAGTGCTGTAGTAGGGCACAGACAATTACTTGGGTGATACGGTAGAGGTATCTGCACCGTTCGTTCTTGGTATTGTATTGTCTTACTGGCTGCAACAGACAACACACAACCTGAGGAGACAAACGACCCACTGCCACGTTTTAGCACCTTGTGGTCCATGATGCTTGCATTTGATTTTATGGAGACATTGCTGATACGGAGTAATCCGAAGAAACACACAAGTATGGCCGACCAAAATTGACTGTCTTGTGGGGCACGGAGATCCAATTTTCTGAATATGTTTTGGAGATCCGTGAGACTGATGGGGAGCTTGAATTTACTGCGGGCGCCCTTTTGCCTCTTGATACCGGACATTACTGACTTTAGGGCCCAGTTCTCTTTGAGTGGATTGTGGAGGCCCGCCTTCAGGTGTAGGATGCGTATGATGTTCATATACTGCTGGACGGTAGTAAAGCCCCGAGATCGTCCCAGAAAGGCGGCATACCTGCAGAGGTTCTGTGTGGAGACAGGTACAGGGTCACATCGCGTGAGTCTGCAGAAGGTGAAGTAGGCGTCCCT
Source organism: Terebella lapidaria (assembly GCA_949152475.1). Taxonomy (NCBI): domain Eukaryota; kingdom Metazoa; phylum Annelida; class Polychaeta; order Terebellida; family Terebellidae; genus Terebella; species Terebella lapidaria. The sequence goes on along the minus strand of OX424555.1, from coordinate 49,505,595 downwards.
GTGTGTTCTGTATGTTGCCTTTGTTGATTCGGCGTAGGCCGTAGAACGCCAGCATGCCACCTCTTCATCCAGCTTCTGTAAGAACAATGCCACTGGTTCACCTGGTGGGACAGAAACCGTGCAGACTTGTACGACATGTGGTTTGACAACAGGAACATAGTAGGGGTGATGCATGGGTCCATGTAATAGTCACACAACATACACATGAATCGATAAAATTGTCAAGGCTCATGAAACCGCGAGATGGCATCAGCCAGTCCATTGTCCGTGCCGGGGATGTGGACTGCTTGAACGGTGAAATCACAACAGATGGCACAGGTAGCTATTTTCTGGAGCAGTGAGGAGACGTACGAGTTCGGGGCTCGTTGTTTATTGATGAAGGATGCTGCTGGTACATTATCCGTGAATATCACAATATTGACACCGGAAAGGTATTGTCCCCAATGTTGCAAGGCCAGGTAGATTATTGCCAGTTCTTTGACGTTAATGTGGGCTGTGGCCCAGCCAGTGTCCAGCTGCCAGTTGCGATACAACCAGTGACCTTGGCAGAACGCTCCGCCTGCAGTTTCGGATGCATCAGCAAACAGGAAGACATGGGGCCGCTGGTCCAACATCTGCCGCCAGTGTGTGCCAGCCACCAGAGACTTACGCCACCACATGAGATCTTGTTTCAAATACTAGTACTCCACACGGACTTTATGATTGTCACATTTGAGTGCCCCGATCGCACGATATGCCTTACAGAGGAATGTCTTGCCCAACTTGATCACTTGGCTAGCCCAGCTGAGCTTACCGACAATGCTCTGGAGATGTTTCTTTGTGATACGATTGCAGGACAGACAGTTGTCCAGGGCAGAGACTGTATTTGTAATTTGGTGGGGTCCAGGGACATCCGGCCCAAGCGAGTGTTGATACGGACTCCAAGAAACACGAGCTCTTGTGTGGGGTCAACAGCTTTTTGCCAATTTATTCGAAACCCCAGGGACCGAAGCAAATAAACAAGTGTTGAGTATGCTTCCGAGCATTTTTCAAACGTCTCTGCCGTTAGAAAGAAGTAATCTAGGAAGACAACACAGTCATTATAACCTCTCCTGGCCATCATTCTCTGTACCGCTTTGGTCAGGCGGTTGAATATACATGTAGGGGGACTTTTTCTTGCTCCAAAAGGAAGCTTGGTATCCTCCAAGTACACTGGCTTATCCGAGCCTGTGAAAATCCACTTAAGACCTGTGAGGCGCCGCTGTGATGGGCATATAGCGACGGACCTTAGCCAGAGCTTGTCCCACCGTTTGATATGTGCACGGGTCTTTAGTTGCATGTTCCGGGTGGGAAGCTACAATCGTGGATCAGGCGCACGCCATGTGTACGCTTTGGAATGGCACCCAGAGCACTGACAATGGTGGGCTTATAATCCACGACAATATAATTATCGTCCTCTATTTCAGCTCTGATCTGATCGTCCACCATATGTTTAAGTTCCGGATCGATTGAAGACCTGTGATTCCGGGATTCGCAACCACCGACCGTGGCCACACACACATTATCGTCAACAAGAGAAAAACCGTGACGTATTGCGTCCAGTATGAATTTTGAATCAGGGTCTGCAGACAGTTCATATTCCCATACGGCCACACAACGAGTTAACGACGACAGGGGTGGGTGGGTCTGGGGTGAGATATCCTATGCCTGGCCTGACTTTGGAGCGGGAGTGTTTCGAGAACAGTCGGGGTGATTACCGAAGCACGTGATGCACACGTGTGCGAATTTGCAGCCTCGTAGGTCACAACCAGTCACACTGTTAAACTTTTTGCAGATTGTGTTTCCCGTCTTGGGGTCGGTTCTATTACGATAGCGAGTGTCATTATGACGCGGGGCACTGCTATTCTTGAGTCTGGACTGACCCTGGGTGTCACTGAGGGGCTGTTGGTGGGGCTGGAGGTACAGTTGTAGCAGGTACGCACTATCCGATCCCCAGGGGAACCCTTGATCGATCTGGGCGCGGCGGTATTCATAGTCGTATCTGAGTAGAGCATCCCACTTGAAGGATTGAGCCAGGACAGCGAATTTGATGAGGTAGTTAACGTATTCCATGACCACACCCATGGGGGCACTGTCTTCGATTATCATGGACCGCAAAATTCGGAGACTTCCCTCCATATATTGGGTCATTTTTAATTTGTCAACTAGCAATTTTGATTCCTTTAGGGCCAACTCAACGTTCCCGACCTGAACAGTTCCTGATGGGTCTGAGGGGCCCCTATCATCACTCTTGGAAATGGCAGTTACAAAGTCACGTACGTCACGGAACTTATGCCTGTCGGCCTTGGGTTTGTTCAGACTGAACGACAGAGGGTCGAAGAGGGATGGATTACCAGACGTGTCGACAGCATTGCTGGCATCTGTCGTGGCGGGCGTGTTATCGACGAGGCGTAGTATGTCCTGGACGGAGAGTGATGAACCTGATTGGAGCCTGTCGTTGCACTGTCTGATGGCCGAAGTACTTGCTGTGCGACTAGTGGACGCTCCGTTTTCGCCGTTCATCAGTTTTTGCAGATATTGCAGAACAACAGTCGAATTCATGTCAACATCGACTTGAGCTCTACCTGTTGAAGGACTCGCTACGTCGTCTGTGACCGATGCTGGAGCCTTTGCGTGGCCGTTCGTTTCGCTGTGCACTTTCTGCCAGTGGCCGCGCACACACCTTGAGATCATCCACTGCATCCTCGAGCAATAGCAGCTGTGCTGTATTCAGTGTTTTTGCAAATTCCTTTGCTATAATTTCTGTGGTTAATTTCTCAGGCTTTTTTCGGAATTAAAGCCTTTTTTGTCCAAAGCTGCAATTGTTGCTTCTGTTAGTTCATGTTTTGTAGCCCACTGGTCAATAGCGAAATCGCTTTGTTCACTTGACCCAGCCATTGTTGAGTATCATAAAGCGTGACCGAAGTGTTCGTTAGTCGAAAGCCGTTGAAAGTGTGACGAAGCGGGATGGGTGGACAGGTATATATATAACGGAACAAACTAGAAAGTTTGGTCGAGAAGGGACACCCCCTGGTACTGGTTTAAAAATGCTTTCATGAAAGCCATCTTTTTGTCCAAAATCAAGTCACTATTCATTTTGAGCCATTTCCAGCATAAAAAAATTTGTTTTGTTTTTTTTGGACATTTTTTTTTTCACCCAATTTTCCTTCATAATGGGAGCTGTGCAGAGTAAATTCATAGAAGACTTCAAAATAGAGCCTAAGTATTGGCACATTCAAATGGGATATCATATATTGCGGTGTGAGTGATGACCTTCAATTTGAGCTTCAATGACCTTGGAAAGTCAAAAACGATGAATTTTGTCTTTGGTGGCCATTTTGTCTAAATCTATTCAGGCAGTTTTTCTCAAAATCATGTATAAGATTCTCTTCATGTACCTTTGTGATGTGTAATTTGATTTCGTATTATAGTCCATACAGAAAATGTGTTTCCAGCAACATTTACGAAAATGTTTTGACAATAGAGTTTAAGATCAGTGTAATAATTTATATGTTGGAAAATCAATACTCTGCATTTCTCATGATTGCCGGTAACCTACAGCACCCTTGGTGCTATGTTTTATTATCTACTTTACAGCTTAGGAATCAATTGTGAACATATAGGAAATGATGTATGCCGAATATGTCAATGACCTTGAATTTGACCTTTGACCTCATTCTCAAGGTCAGAGCACAAAATGCCTAATATCTCATTTATCATCTACTTTACAGGTTAGGTATCAATTGTGAACACATAGGAAATGATGTATGCCCAATATTTTGATGACCTTGAACCTGACATTTGACCTCGTTTTCAAGGTCAGAGCACAAAATTGCTAATATCTTGCTTATTATCGACTTCACAGCTTAGACGTCAATTGAGGACATATAGGAAATAAAACCCCTCTTGAAATTTTCCTTCATAATGGGAGCTGTGCAGAGTAAATTCATAGAAGACTTCAAAATAGAGCCTAAGTATTGGCACATTCAAATGGGATATCATATATTGCGGTGTGAGTGATGACCTTCAATTTGAGCTTCAATGTCCTTGGAAAGTCAAAAACGATGAATTTTGTCTTTGTGGCCATTTTGTCTAAATCTATTCAGGCAGTTTTTCTCAAAATCATGTATATGATTCTCTTCATGTACCTTTGTGATGTGTAATTTGATTTCGTATTATAGTCCATACAGAAAATGTGTTTCCAGCAACATTTACGAACATGTTTTGACAATAGAGTTTAAGATCAGTGTAATAATTTATATGTTGGAAAATCAATACTCTGCATTTCTCATGATTGCCGGTAACCTACAGCACCCTTGGTGCTATGTTTTATTATCTACTTTACAGCTTAGGAATCAATTGTGAACGTATAGGAAATGATGTATGCCGAATATGTCAATGACCTTGAATTTGACCTTTGACCTCATTCTCAACGTCAGATCACAAAATGCCTAATATCTCATTTATCATCTACTTTACAGGTTAGGTATCAATTGTGAACACATAGGAAATGATGTATGCCCAATATTTTGATGACCTTGAACCTGACATTTGACCTCGTTTTCAAGGTCAGAGCACAAAATTGCTAATATCTTGCTTATTATCGACTTCACAGCTTAGACGTCAATTGAGGACATATAGGAAATTATATATGCCGAATATTCTTGTGAGCTTAAATTTGACCTTTGACCTCAATAAACTGAAACCCATACAAAAGCAAAGAATATCTTTGACAGTACTAGTCAGTTCCATTCTAGTTTCATATCATTGTATATTAGGCTCTAACACGATCGACTTATGTAGAGCAAGTTTTAAGCGTGAATGATGTGCAATTATTCTCATGACTTCATGACATCGCTTTCAGCTCACATATAACTGAAACATATCTTGGGTCCGGTAAGCGCAGAGCCCTACGGCTCCATGTTTTTAGGTTACCGGACCTATGGTACGATAACGTTTTGCCGTCGCGTTGCGTCCATCGTCCGTCCGTCATCCGTCCACATCTGTATCTTTAAAGTTTACAGGCGGATTTTTCTGAAATTTTGCACAAAAATGCCTAAAAATATTTCAAGAGGGGTTTTATTTTTAGTTTTTTGATTTTCGCATTTTTCCCAAAATGGCGGCCATTTTTAACGAAAAATGGCCAATTTTGGACTTTGGCGGCCATTTTCTCAAAAACTGTCTGATCAGTTTTGAGATTTTTGTTTTAAAATATTCCCCTTATTTACCTCTATGATGTGTATAAGTTTTGTTGCCCTTGAATCGCCGATCTTCGCGTGGCGGCCATTTTGAATTTTGACGGGTCGGCGAAAAAAATTTTTTTCGCCCCAAATCGCATTACTATCCATTTTGGACCATTTCTAGGCAAAAAAAATTTTTCACCCTTTGAAAAAAATTTTGCACTTTGAACATTTTCGGCACTTTTTTCCTTCATAATGGGAGCTGTCCGGACTGTACTCATAGAACGCTTGAAGATAAAGCTTAGAAATTGGCACTTTCAAATGGGAAGTCATATATGGCGACTTGTGTGGTGACCTTGAATTTGACCTTGGATGACCTTGAAAGGTCAAAACAGCCATTTTTGGGTCGAAAAATGCTCAAATTTGCACCTTGTCTGTCTTTTCTCGAAAACTGTCTGATCGCTTTTGAGATTTTTGTTTCAAAACATGCTAATTGATGTCCTTGACATTGTTTATAAAGATGGAGTGCCTTGAATCGATCGATAGGCCCAAAATTATGGCCCATAAAGGCTCAAAATTTAGTTTTTGGTTGTTTTCTCGAAAACTATCTGATCAGTTTTGAGATTTTTGTTTCATAACATGCTAATTGGGGTCCTTGACATTGTTTATAAAGAGAAGTGTCTTGAATTGCTGAAAAGCTCAATCTGTGGGCTGGAGAGGCCGATATTCACAAATTGCCATATAGGGCAAAAACGCTTGTACATAGGGCTTAGGTTTGTATTATAAGCATATAGAAAATCATATATGGTGCATCTTTTTGTGACCTTGAGGTTGACCTCAGATGACCTTGGAGGCTGAATCTCAAGGTCACGAGGACATGAAATGTGTAAATTGGCCTCTATAGACAAAATGCTTGTAGATAGGTTATGTTTATATTATGAACATTTAGGAAGTCTTTTGGTGACCTTGTTCCTGACCTCAGATGACCTTGACTACTAAATCTCAATGTCAGATCTAACATGAAATGTGTGAATTGGCTTGTGGGGCTAAAACAATTGCACATACAGGTTAGGATTGCATTATTAGCATATAGTCAGAAGAGCAGAAGGTCACCATCTTTTGGTGACCTAAAGGGACGTCAACCGTGAAGGCTTAATCTCAAGGTCATGCCTGATCTGAAGTGTGTAAATTGGCCTATATGGACAAAATACTTGTAGATAGACATTATATTTGTATTATGAATATATGTTGTATACAAAATTATATACAGTACACCTAATGGTGACATTGACATATGTACAGAAAGATGACCTTGATTGATAAATCTAATGTCATATCTCACCTGTGGTGCATGAACCAAAATTGTCCGGTAACCTATCTTAGCCCTTGGGCTAATTTTTGACAGGTTGGCGAAAAAAAAAATTTTTTGTTCGAAATCAAGTCATTATTCGTTTTCAGCCATTTTGTTTTGGCCATTGAAAATTTTTTTGGACTTGGAAAATTTCACCCAATTTTTAGCTTACCGGCCCATAAGCTAATGTCGTGGTTTTTCGTCCGTCGTCGTCGTCCGCCACATTATCTGTTAACATTTTTAGGTTACCTGACCTTTGGTCCGATAACCTATTGGCATGGCGTTGCGTCCATCGTTAACATTTTTATCTTTAAAGTTTAATATCGAATCTTTCTGAAATTTTGCACAAAAATGCCTAAAAATATTTTGAGGAGGTATTTTTAGGTTACCGGACCTATGGTCCGATAACCTATTGGCATGGCGTTGCGTCCATCGTCCGTCGTCTGTCGTCCACATTTTTATCTTTTTTGTTTACGGGCGAATTATTCTGAAATTTTGCACAAAAATACTTAAAAATATTTCAAGAAGGAAGTATTTTTAGGTTACCGGACCTTTGGTCCGCTAACCTATTGGCATGGCGTTGCGTCCGGCGTCGGCGTCGTCCACATTTTTATCTTTTTTGTTTACGGACCAATCTTTCTGAAATTTTGCACAAAAATAATTCAAGAAGGAGGTATTTTTTAGTTTTTTTATTTTTGCAATTTTTTCAAAATGGCGGCCGTTTTTGTCGAAAATCTGCCAATTTTGGACTTTGGCGGCCATTTTCTCAAAATCTGTTCAGTAACTTTTTTTCTTTTTGATACATAACACTCCTCATATGTACTCCTATGATGTCCATAAATTTCGTTGCGCTTGAATCGCTCGACGTGGGCCATTTTGGCCTAAACTCGTCCCAAATGGGACTTTCCCATGTTAAATTCTCCTATGCTTTATAATGGGACACATTATGCTTAATATCTCACTAAATATTGAGATTAGAGACTAGGAATCAATTGTGGACATATAGGAAAAGATATATGCTGAATATTCTCGTGACCTTGAATTTGACCTCTGACCTCAGTTTCAAGGTCAGAGCACAAAATGGCTTATATCTTGCTTATTATCCACTCTACAGCTTAGGAATCAATTGTGGACATATAGGAAATGATATATGTTGATTATTCTGCTGACCTTGAATTTGACCTCTGCCCTCAGTTTCAAGGTCAGAGCACAAAATGGCTTATATCTCGCTTATTATCGACTCTACAGCTTAGGAATCAATTGTGGACATATAGGAAATGATATATGCTGAATATTCTGATGACATTGAATTTGACCTTTGACCCCATTTTCAAGGTTATAGGACAAAATGGCTCATATCTCGCTTATTATCGACTCTACAGCTTAGCAATCAATTGTGAACATATAGGAAATGATATATGCTGAATATTCTCATGACCTTGAATTTGACCTATGACCTCATTTCCAAGGTCACAGGACAAAATTGCTAATATCTCGCTTATTATCGACTTTACAGCTTAGGAATCAATTGTGAACATATAGGAAATGATATATGCTGAATATTCTCATGACCTTGATTTTGACCTTTGAACTCATTTTCAAGGTCACAGGACAAAATGGCCAATATCTTGCTTATTAGCGCCTTTACAGCTTAGAAATCAATTGTGAACATATAGGAAATGATATATGCTGAATATTCTAGTGACCTTGAATTTGACTTTTGATCTCATTTTCAAGGTCAACAGGACAAAATGGCTAATATCTCGCTTATTATCGACTTTACAGCTTAGGAATCAATTGTGAACATATAGGAAATGATATATTCTGAATATTTTAATGATATTGAATTTGACCTTTGACCTAAATTTCAAGGTCAGTCATTTTATTTTCAAAGTCAGATTACAAAATGGCTTATATCTCGCTTATTATCAAATTTACAGCTTAGGGGTCCATAGTGAACATATAGGAAATGATGTATGCTGAATAGTTTGGTGATCTAGAATTTAAACTTTGATCCCATTTTCAAGGTTAGAGATATGGCGATTTCAGTGGTCACCTTGAATTTGATCTTCAACTTTCTCGGCTTAACTCTGTATATTTCTCCGGTAACCTTTCTAGCCCATTGGGCTAATTTTTCGTTTTTTGATTTTCGAATTTTTTTCAAAATTGAAAAACGCTCAATTTTGGACTTTGACAGCCATTTTCTCAAAAACTGTCTGATCAGTTTTGAGTTTTTGGTTTCAAAAGATTCCCCTCATATACCTCTGTGATATGTATAAGTTTGGTTACCCTAGATTCGCCGGTCTCCGTGTGGCAGCCATTTTGAATTTTTGACGAGTCGGCAAAAATTTTTTTTGCCCCAAATTGCATTACTATCCATTTTGGGCACTTTTTTTCCTTCATAATGGGAGCTGTCAGGACTGTACTCCTAGAACGCTTGAAGATAGAGCTTAGAAATTAGCACTTTCAAATGGGAAGTCATATATGGCGACTTGTGTGGTGACCTTGAATTTGACCTTGAAAGGTCAAAACAGCCGTTTTTGGGTAGAAAAATGCTGAAATTTGCACCTGGTCTGTAGTTTCTAAAAAAGTGACAATTTCTAAGCTGTATCTTCAAGTGTTTCATGAGTACAGCCCTTTATGAAGAAAAAAATTGCCGAAAATTGTCTCAGTCCAAAATTTTTCTCAAAAAATTTATAACAGGTTGTAAACTAGCAAATTCATTATTCTATCACAAGTGGCATACCAGTAATCTAGTGTAACTCTTCTAATAACAATAGGATAGAATATGGTTTATTTCTTGACATACAACACTGTACAAGAACATGACTCTATACAGAGGATGGACAAGCGGTTTGACTATTGAGGAGTTCAAGGTAGAATAAAAGTAATGCAGGGTGACAAGTTAGCAAACTATGACAGTCCTGGCCAATTTCCTAATATTAACTGATATATTTGATCGTACCTAAATGTACTTACTGTTGAGCCAGATCATTAACATTACAGGATATCAGTTTCACAAATATGTGCCAGTGACTCCCATAACCACAGTCTACACATACTTATAATACAGACAGGAAATTAATATGAATTACTACCTCGGGTCATATATTATACCTGAATATACAAATTCAGTAAAGTAAGTGTCAATATCAATGTTAAATGTTCTTCAGAACAACAGGAAATAATTCATAATATTGCATTGTTGTTTTTACTGCAATAGCCAGAACTCGTTGCTATGGCGTCACCCATTGTGACATCACTCATCGTCTCTTTTGTGGTGAAAAACGTTATTGTAGACATATAATAAACCAAATACTACCATGTACTGGTAAATTCGTGCTCCGTGAAAGGACCCGTGCGAAAAAAATTCAGTACAATGCAGTATTTGGTTAATACTCAATTTGAATATTATAATGGGTTGAGTACTATAAATCAATATGCAATATTGCATATTGATTTATAGTACTCAACCCATTATATTATATTATATTAAATTTTGTTGCACTAAACAATCTGTAAAACAATCTCTGTCATACGTACAGATGCTCTTCTCAATACATTGTAATATCAGGTTCGTGTTACGTTAAAAAATTAGCCCAAGGGCTAAGAAAGGCTACCGAACAATATATATTTTGGATATTAGCATTTTGTCCCGTGACCTTGAAAATAAGGTCATTGGTCAATTCAAAGTCAAAAGAAGGTTCAGCATTTATCATTTCTAGTATGTGATATATTAGCCATTTTTTAGGTTACCGGACCTATGGTCCTATAACCTATTGGCATGGTGTTGCGTCCGTCGTCCGTCCGTCCGGGCTAACGGAACGGAGTTGGGGGCCTGGGAAAAGCTGAAAACGGCCCCTAACCATCGATAATAAGTGAGATATTAGCCATTTTGTCCTGTGACCTTGAAAATGAGGTCAAAGGTCAAATTCAAGGTCATGACAATAATCTGCATATATCATTTCCTATATGTTCATAACTGATTCCTAAGCTGGAAATTCGATAACAAGCGAGATATTAGCCATTTTGTCCTATGACCTTGAAAATGGGGTCAAAGGTCAAATTCAATGTCATCAGAATATTCAGCATATATCATTTCCTATATGTCCACAATTGATTCCCAAGCTGTAGAGTCGATAATAAGCGAGATATCAGCCATTTTAAGCTCTGACCTTGAAATTGAGGTCACAGGTCAAATTCAAGGTCACGAGAATATTCAGCATATATCATTTCCTATATGTCCACAATTGATTCCTAGTCTCTAGGGCATAAGACAAAATTTCGAGTTACATTCACTCCCCATGTTAAACCTACCTTACGATGAACGATGTACAGCATTCCCTGCGATACTTGGGGCTTAGCGATAAAATCCCACAAATGCCCCACCAATGTGCCTAACAAAAAATGTACATTTCATTATGGATCGACAGATTCAGTTTTTCGCTACAGTTTGTTGGAAATTACCTAATATATTGGTCAACCACTACCTCGTGTGCCAGTTCTCACAGGACATTTTTTCAAGTGCAGTACGAATATATCGCTTACATTTCAAGTTTACATCGTCCATTCACACATATACTATACATTACTCATTGATATTGGCAAAGCGTATCCTCACCGTGACCATGCGGAAGCCACGTGTTTTTGTTTATTTACAAAATCGTGTGTTACCGGATGTGACCCATTTGCGCATGTGTGGTCTTCAATAGGACAACTTTTTAAAATCTTCTAATGCAACCGCATATTATCAAACTACCTGTATATGATACTCTGTATGTGAAGTTGTAACTCTCTCAGAGCTATCCTGAACTCTCAGTACAACTTTGAAATTGGCCCTCCCACATGCACTAAATGCACATGTGAACTGCACAAGCACCCACAATGGATATATTTAGAAGTTCTAATTTACAGATTGGTGGTAAACATGACTATAAATACCTTTTTGAATTATATTCCATCTAAATTTAGTGATATATCAGTGATCAGTGACCTTAGTATGATTAATTTAAGGTAAGATTGATTAATAATTGAAAAACGCAAATTCAATTACAGTCTGATCATGTATGAAAACACTCACAAAATCTATTTGAATTTCAACAAAAACGTAATTTTTGGCTAATTTGATATCTATGGAGCAATATGAAACAGAATAATGTCAATGACGATTGGATACTGACAGGATCAAGGGTCGTTAATTGCAATACACCACCCAATACTCAAACGAGGCGTGAAAAATCAGCACCTTGCCACTGCAGCTTTCATCCAATAAAGGAGAAATTCTGATTTGTTTTGGTGATATTTTGAATGAAACTATAATAAAATGAATCCATGAGGTAATTCTGGTATATTTTAGATGGCAAACCCCACACTATATTGCCTAATGAAATATTTCATCGCTAACTATAGCTCTTTTCATATACGTTTAATCATATTCCCAAGTTAGCACCCTGATCACAGTAAAATGATTTATTATTCATCTCAGACATCAAATAACTACTGTACCATGAAAACTAAATCATATTTATGTTAAAAATGTACAAAATGGGGAAAAAAAATTCTGCATTGAGGGCATAAGACACAATTTCGAGTTACATTCACTCCCCATGTTAAACCTACCTTACGATGAACGATGTACAGCATTCCCTGCGATACTTGGGGCTTAGCGATAAAATCCCACAAATGCCCCACCAATGTGCCTAACAAAAAATGTACATTTCATTATGGATCGACAGATTCAGTTTTTCGCTACAGTTTGTTGGAAATTACCTAATATATTGGTCAACCACTACCTCGTGTGCCAGTTCTCACAGGACATTTTTTCAAGTGCAGTACGAATATATCGCTTACATTTCAAGTTTACATCGTCCATTCACACATATACTATACATTACTCATTGATATTGGCAAAGCGTATCCTCACCGTGACCATGCGGAAGCCACGTGTTTTTGTTTATTTACAAAATGTGTGTTACCGGATGTGACCCATTTGCGCATGTGTGGTCTCTAATCTCAATATTAAGTGAGATATTAGGCATAATGTGTCCCATTATAAAGCATAGGAGAATTTAACATGGGAAAGTCCCGTTTGGGCCAAAATGCCCACTTCGAGCGATTCAAGCGCAATGAAATTTACAGACATCATAGGAGTACATATGAGGAGTGTTATGTATCAAAAAAAAAACAAAGTTATTGAACAGATTTTGAGAAAATGGCCACCAAAGTCCAAAATCAGACATTTTTCGTCGAAAATGGCCGCCATTTTGAAAAAAATACGAAAATAAAAAAAATTAAAAATAACTCCTTGAATTATTTGAAAGTGATATTGGCAGTAAGTTATGGATTTTTCCATATCTTTCTGATCGAACGAAGAAAAGATAACGGTTATATATCTGCACTTGTATGCCCAAACAGACGCCCCTTTCTAATTGATTCGTTGCGAGTTTCTGGTGGAGATATTCTGAGTTTGTTTACATTACCGCCATTCTAAGTGCTCTGTATACCGTGAGGCAGTGCGTTTCCAGCTTACTCGTGTATGTTCGAGCCAATCGAGCGTGAAATAGGTCAAGTCAGAGGTAACTCTGAGTGGCGCACAAAACAAAAAAAAGCGGCTGCTAGTACTGCCATATGCTTGATTTATCAATTTGATCAAGCAAAGTTTGTTTTGTAACCTATTTTTCTGAGACCACAGGCATATATGCAATTGATTTGGAAAAAATTAGCCCAAAGGCTAAGATAGGTTACCGGACAATTTTGGTTTGGCCATGGCAGCATTGGCAGGTTTCAAGGTTCGCAGTGTAAACATATGACCTTGGGATTCACCAATCAAGGTCATCCGTATGAACTTCGATGTTACCATTACATGTATGTGTGTGGCATTTGATATTCTATATGTTGGGTGGAATCATTTAGGCCGCTCAGGTCAATTTTCACATTCCAAGTCAGACATTTGGCACTCAAGGTCATCTGACGTCAAGTTCAAGGTCATCATTAGTTGTGCCATATATGTCTTCCTATATGTTCATAATGCAAACAGAATGCAAACATATGACTTCCCATTTGAAAGTGCCAATTTCTAAGCTCTATCTTCAAGCGTTCTATGAGTACAGTCCTGACAGCTCCCATTATGAAGGAAAAAAGTGCCGAAAATTTTCCAAGTCCAAAATTTTTTTCAAAGGGTGAAAATTTTTTTTTAACCTAGAAATGGCCCAAAATGCATAGTAATGCGATTTGGGGCGAAATTTTTTTTTTTCGCCGACCCGTCAAAAATTCAAAATGGCCGCCACACGGAGATCGACGATTCAAGGGCAACCAAACTTATACATATCACAGAGATATATGAGGGGAATCTTTTGAAACCAAAAACTCAAAACTGATCAGACAGTTTTTGAGAAAATGGCCGTCGAAGTCCAAAATAGAGCGTTTTTCGACAAAAACGGCCGCCATTTTGAAAAAAATGCGAAAATCAAAAAACAAAAAAATACGTCCTTCTCAAAATATTTTTAGGCATTTTTGTGCAAAATTTCAGAAAGATTCGATCGTTAACTTTAAAGATAAAAATGTTAACGCCGGACGGACGGACGACGGACGCAACGCCATGCCAATAGGTTATCGGACCAAAGGTCCGGTAACCTAAAAATAGTTTTCCTGCCAACATCACTTTAAGGTATTTTTGTGCAAAATTTCAGAAAGATTCGATCGTAAACTTTAAAGATAAAAATGTTATCGTCGGACAGGCGGACCCAACGCCATGCCAATAGGTTATCGGACCAAAGGTCCGGTAACCTAAAAATACCTCCCTCTCGAAATATTTTTGTGCAAAATTTCAGAAAAATCTGACTGTAAACTTTAAAGATAAAATTGTTGATGAACGACGACAGGTGTAACGCCACGGCAATAGGTTATCGGACGGTCCGATAACCTAAAAATACATTACATTTGAAATATTAAAGTCAACAATTCTTCAAGTTTATCAAGCACCAGGGGCGAATCTGACATTGTAGCAGGTCAAGTCTTATAGCTGCAAATATCAACAAGGAGTTTGAAACATAGGCCCAAGGGACCTGTAGCTTACCGGCTAGCCAATAGGTGATCGGACCGATGGTCTGGTAACTTCAAGGTTACAAGTATATTCAGCATATATCATTTCCTATATGTCCACATTTGATTGCTAAGATGTTTTTTAGATCGCTAAGTCAAAAATAAACGAGATAATAGCCATTTTGTGCTTTGACCTTGAAACATTAGGCCAAAGGTCAATTTCAAGGTCATCAGAGTATTCGACATATATCATTTCCTATATGTCCGCAATTGATTCCTAAGCTGTAAAGTCGATAATAAGCGAGATATTAGCCATTTTGTGCCTTGCCCTGAAAAAAAAATCAAAACTCACATTCAAGGTCATGAGAATATTCAGCTTATATCATTCCTTATATGTCCACAATTGATTCCCAAGCTGTAAAGTGAATAATAAGCGAGATATTAGCGATTTTGTGCTCTGACCTTGAAAATGAGGTCAAAGGTCAAATTCAAGGTCATCAGAATATTCGGCATACATCATTTCCTATATGGTCCCAATAGCTTTCCAAGCTGTAAAGTCGATAATAATCGAGATATTGGCCATTTTGTGCTCTGACCTTGGAAATTAGGTTAAAGGTCAAATTCAAGGTCACGAGAATAGTCAGAATATATCATTTCCTATATGTCCACAATTGATTCCCAAGCTGTAAAGTGAATAAGTGAGATATTAGCGATTTTGTGCTCTGACCTTGAAAATGAGGTCAAAGGTCAAATTCAAGGTCATCAGAATATTCGGCATATATCATTTCCTATATGGTCACAATAAATTTCCAAGCTGTAAAGTCGATAATAAGCGAGATATTAGCCATTTTGTGCTATGACCTTGAAAATAAGGTCAAATATTCAGCATATAGCATTTCCTATATATCCACAATTGATTCCGAGTCTCTAATCTCAATATTAAGTGAGATATCAAGAATATTGTGGCCCATTATAAAGCATAGGAGAATTTAGCATGGGAGTCGTATTTGGGCCCCGTAAACAACATCAAAATGGCCGCCACATGCAGACCGGCGATTCAAGAGCATCAAAACTTATACACATTATAAAGGTACATGAGGGGAACACTTTGAAACTAAAATCTCAAAACTGATCAGACAGTTTTTGAGAAAATAATTTTTAAAGTTGAGAACATGCAAAAACAGCCATTTTCGGCATAAAAATGGCCGCCAAAACTGCATAATCGATTCAATAAAAAAAATGAAAAAAAAGTCTGGGGGTATTGACCCAATACATATTCACACAAATTTATGGACAAATTCATCAGCCCGAAAAAAACCAAAATGTTAACAGATAATGTGGCGGACGACGACGATGACGGACGAAAAACCACGACAATAGCTTATCGGTAAGCTAAAAATAAAAGTATACAAATGCATAACATATTTTTGTGTGCATTTTTTCCTGCACAGTAGTGACCAGTATATTATTGAACAAGAATGTCATGTGTGATTTATCTGATATTTCATGGAATAGTACATTTATGTGTAGTTTAACATATTCAAAGTAAACACATGGAACAAATGCATCCATATTGGTGCATGAAGAACCTGACCGATACGAGCCGTCCGTCCTAAGTTTGCCGCATTCAAGGGCGCAACCACTGAGGGGGGGGGGGGGGGGTTCCAAACCCCCCAACTTTTGATGTGACCCCCCAACTTTTGGATGGACCCCTTCAACTTTCATACTGAACATTTTATGATATTTCGTAAAACACTAGCAGCTAGCCTATTTCTGGGGAAGGTCACGTAAACGAAGCATACATCATTATTGCAGTGGTATTTGTATCACACTCATATTTCCAATTCTATGGTGGAATGAACATTAAACAGCGTTGCACATGCACTAGAGGGTATGTTTATATTAAGCGTCTGTGATGTCTTTAGATGAAACCCGGCCTGCCTGCCTTGCTCGGTGAGATTAGTGACCCCTAGTCCTCCATGACATCATAGCCACGAGGTATTTTCATTAACAAGAGATAAATCAGAATCGGGATTGTGCAGACTGGAAACATATCTCAGAAGTACAATGTCGCAGGCCAGGTTATCCAGGACTTGACTGACAATATTAACATTAGAGCTGTCGCAAAGGATTCTGTAAGCAAGTCCAAATCTAGAATGACCACATTCGATTGATGTTAGTCTGTTGGATGATAGTGCCATATTTTCAATAAATTTTCGAAAATGTGATTATGTTTGTTGGTCAAAGGGGGTTCATTAACTAGACGCTTCCGGTCGCCTACGACCGCTTGGGTGTGTTCCTCGTAGCCCTATCATCTCTGTTGCCCCAAATATATCACTAGAGCAAGGGCTAAAAAAGATTACGAGAGAAATGTTAAATCTCAAGTCACAACTGTTTTCTTCTCCCCACCAAAATTGCTGCACTGATTTTCCGAGGTTATTGAAGGTCGAATTCAAAATCACCACTGAAATCTCTTTATATGAATTTCCATTTCGACATGTTTGATAAAATAACGAAAATACAGATAGATCTATCTTTTCACCTATTTATATTTCAACTCAGAGTATTTTACAAACTTGGTTCTAAGTTGAAATTCAAAGTAAAATTTGACCAAAAATGCATTCCAAGATGACAAAATTGGAGCCAGATCGAACTTCTCACCATAAGTTATATTTCGACTCATAATACATGTATGTGCCAAACATGGTTCAAGTTGAAATTCAAAGTAAAAGTTAATCAAATCTGCTTTTCAAGATGACAAAATTGGAGCCAGATCAAACTTTTCATCATAAGTTATATTTTAACTCATAATACCTGCCCAACTTGGTTTCAAGTTGAAATTCAAACTAAAAGTTGACCAAAACTGCATTTCAAGATGACGAAATTGGAGCCAGATCAAACTTTTCGCCATGAGTTATATTTCAACTCATAATATGTGCCAAACTTGGTATTAAGTTGAAATTCAATGTAAAAGTTGACCAAAACTGCATTTCAAGATGACGAAATTGGAGCCAGATCGAACTTTTCATCATAAGTTATATTTTATCTCATAATATGTGCCAAACTTGGTTTCAAGTTGAAATTCAAACTAAAAATTGATCAAAACTGCATTTCAAGATGACGAAAATGGAGCCAGATCAAACTTTTCACCATAAGTTATATTTCGACATTTAATATGTGCCAAACATGCTTTCAAGTTGAAATTCAAAGTAAAAGTTGACCAAAACTGCATTTCAAGATGACGAAATTGGAGCCAGATCGAATTTTTCACCATAAGTTATATTTTAACTCATAATTTGTGGCAAACATAGTCTCAAGTTGAAATTCAAAGTAAAAGTTGATCAATGTTTTCATAAAAAGCTATTGTGATCAATAATAGACTTAACTAGCAAGAAATAATGGTAACTTATTTGGTCACAGCCATAAAATCTCTGCTGGACAAAGCCTTCACCTTGTTGAGCCCAATAATAAATATTTCTTGTCTTAACTATTTTCATTATGGTCAACTAGACGCTTCCGGTCGCCTACGACCGCTTGGGTGTATCCCCCGTAGCCCTATCATCTCTGTTGCCCCAAATAATATATCACTGTCAATTGTGAAAAACTAGAGTAAGGGCTAAAAAAGATTACCAGAGAAATGTTAAATCTCAAGTCACAACTGTTTTCTTTTCCCCACCAAAATTGCTGCACTGATTTTCCGAGGTTATTGAAGGTCGAATTCAAAATCACCACTGAAATCTCTTTATATGAATTTCCATTCGACATGTTTGATAAAATAACGAAAATACAGATAGATCAATCTTTTCACCTATTTATATTTCAACTCAGAATATTTTACAAACTTGGTTCCAAGTTGAAATTCAAAGTAAAATTTGACCAAAAATGCATTTCAAGATGACAAAATTGGAGCTAGATTGAACTTCTCACCATAAGTTATATTTCGATCCATAATATATGTATGTGCCAAACATGGTTTCAAGTTGAAATTCAAAGTAAAAGGTAATCAAAACTGCATTTCAAGATGACAAAATTGGAGCCAGATCAAACTTTTTGTCATGAGCTATATTTTAACTCATAATACCTGCCCAACTTGATTTCAAGTTGAAATTCAAACTAAAAGTTTACCAAAACTGCATTTTAAGATGACGAAATTGGACCCAGATCAAACTTTTCGCCATGAGTTATATTTCAACTCATAATATGTGCCAAACTTGGTATTAAGTTGTAATTCAATGTAAAAGTTGACCAAAACTGCATTTCAAGATGACGAAATTGGAGCCAGATAGAACTTTTCGTCATAAGTTATATTTTAACTCATAATATGTGCCAAACTTGGTTTCAAGTTGAAATTCAAGCTAAAAGTTTACCAAAACTGCATTTCAAGATGTAGAAATTGGAGCCAGATCGAACTTTTCATCATAAGTTATATTTTAACTCATAATATGTGCCAAACTTGGTTTCAAGTTGAAATTCAAACTAAAAATTGACCAAAACTGCATTTCAAGATGACGAAAATGGAGCCAAATCGAACTTTTCACCATAAGTTATATTTCGACTCATAATATGTGCCAAACATGCTTTCAAGTTGAAATTCAAAGTAAAAGTTGACCAAAACTGCATTTCAAGATGACAAAATTGGAGCCAGATCGAATTTTTCACCATAAGTTATATTTTAACTCATAATTTGAGCCAAACATGGTCTCAAGTTGAAATTCAAAGTAAAAGTTGATTAATGTTTTCATAAAAAGCTATTGTGATCAATAATAGACTTAACTAGCAAAAAAATAATGTTGACTTATTTGGTCACAGCCATAAAATCTCTACTGGACAAAGCCTTCACCTTGTTGAACCCAATAATAAATATTTCTTGTCTTAACTATTTTCATTGTCGTCAATAATAGACTTAACATGTAAAAATAAAGTTAACTTATTCGGTTACACCCAGAAATTTCTACCGGACAAAACCTTAACCTTGTTGAGCTCAATAATAATTGTTTCTCATCTTAACTATTTTTATTCAGGTCAATAATAGACTTAACTAGCAAAAAAAATGTTAACTTATTTGGTTACAGACATAAAATGTCTACTGGACAGAATCTTTACCTTGTTGAGCCCAATGATAAATATTTCTTGTCTTAACTATTTTTATTGTAGTCAATAATAGACTAAACTAGTAAAAATAATGTTAACTTATTCAGTACACCCATGAAATCTGTACTGGACATACTTTCACCTTGTTGAGCTTAATAATAAATATTTCTCATCTTAACTATTTTTATTGTGGTCAATAATAGACTTAACTATTTTTATTGTGGTCAATAATAGACTTAACTAGTGAAAATAATGTTAACTTATTCAGTTACACCAATGAAATTTGTACTGGACAAAACATTTACCTTGTTGAGGTTAATAATAAATATTTCTTGTCTTAACTATTTTTATTGTGGTCAATAATAGACTTAACTATTAAAATAATGTTAACTTATTCAGTTACACCCATGAAATTTGTACTGGACAAAACCTTTACCTTGTTGAGCTTAATAATAAACGTTTCTCGTCTTAACTATTTTTATTGTGGACAAAAATAGACTTAACTAATAGAACTAATGTTAACTTATTCAGTAATATTGTCCTGTTTTCACTGAAAACTTCAGTTCTCCATTCTGAACAAGAAACCAGTGTCATTACCTTCCACTGTACAGGCTATTGGAATGATCGTACATGTCAAAATGGATATTTCAAAATTCTGTAATAAGTTAGGCTGTTAACATATTAATATGTATATGATCATTCTAAAAAAGGATTGGTTTCGTGTGACAGCCCTTCCCAACAACACTTCCAAATATTATCGAGATTCGTCAAAAATTGCCATCTGTAGAGCGTTCACAAGCCATGTGTCTCAAACAGGCTGTTTTCAATGCAAAATGTGTCCCCAAACGACCAATTCAGTTGCCACGGCAACCAAAATCGATTGGTGTCGGGATCTTACCATAATATATGTGCCTGCGAAAAATAATGGTGATCGGATGAGAATTGCGGCCTATAGCGCGTTCACAAGCCATGTGTCTCAAACAGGCTGTTTTCAATGCAAAATGTGTCCCCAAACGACCAATTCAGTTGCCACGGCAACCAAAATCGATTGGTGTCGGGATCTTACCATTATATATGTGCCTGCAAAAAATAATGGTGATCGGATGAGAATTGCGGCCTGTAGCGCGTTCACAAGAAAATCTCTGCGGACGCGGACACGGACGCGGACGACGAAGCCAAATCCATAGTATCCGCCGAACTTTGTTCGGGGGATACAATAATAGACTTAACATGTAAAAATAATGTTAACTTATTTGGTTACACCCAGAAATTTCTACCGGACAAAACCTTAACCTTGTTGAGCTTACCTTGTTGAGCCCAATAATAAATATTTCTTGTCTACTATTTTCATTGTGGTCAATAATAGACTTAACATGTAAAAATAATGTCAACTTATTTGGCTACACCCAGAAATTTCTACCGGACAAAACCTTAACCTTGTTAAGCTCAATAATAATTGTTTCTCATCTTAACTATTTTTATTGAGGTCAATAATAGACTCAACTAGCAAAAAAATAAAGTTAACTTATTTGGTTACAGACATAAAATGTCTACTGGACAGAATCTTCACCTTGTTGAGACCAATAATAAATATTTCTTGTCTTAACTATTTTTATTGTGGTCAATAATAGACTAAACTAGTAAAAATAATGTTAACTTATTCAGTACACCCATGAAATCTGTAATGGACATACTTTCACCTTGTTGAGCTTAATAATAAATATTCCTCATCTTAACTATTTTTATTGTGGTCAATAATAGACTTCACTATTTTTATTGTGGTCAATAATAGACTTAACTAGTGAAAATAATATTAACTTATTCGGTTACACCAATGAAATTTGTACTGGACAAAACATTTACCTTGTTGAGGTTAATAATAAATATTTCTTGTCTTAACTATTTTTATTGTGGTCAATAATAGACTTAATTATTAAAAATAATGTTAACTTATTCAGTTACACCCATGAAATCTGTACTGGACAAAACCTTTACCTAGTTGAGCTTAATAATAAACGTTTCTCGTCTTAACTATTTTTATTGTGGCCAATAATAGACTTAACTAGTAAAACTAATGTTAACTGATTGAGTAATATTGTTGTGTTTTCACTGAAAACATCAGTTCTCCATTCTGAACAAGAAACCAGTGTCATTACCTTCCATTGTACAGGCTATTGGAATGATCGTACATGTCAAAATGGATATTTCAAAATTCTGTAATAAGTTAGGCTGTTAATATGATCATTCTAAAAAACAATTGTTTTCGTGTGTTTCGTGTTTCCCTTCCAAACAACACTTCCAAATATTATCAAGATTTGTCAAAAATTGCCATCTGTAGAGCGTTCACAAGCCATGTGTCTCAAACAGGCTGTTTTCAATGTAAAATGTGTCCCCAAACGACCAATTCAGTTGCCATGGCAACCAAAATCGATTGGTGTCGGGATCTTACCATAATATATGTGCCTGCAAAAAATAATGGTGATCGGGTGAGAATTGCGGCCTGTAGCGCGTTCACAAGCCATGTGTCTCAAACAGGCTGTTTTCAATGCAAAATGTGTCCCCAAACGACCAATTCAGTTGCCACGGCAACCAAAATCGATTGGTGTCGGGATCTTACCATTATATATGTGCCTGCAAAAAATAATGGTGATCAGGTGAGAAT
The DNA here is from genome assembly GCA_949152475.1 of Terebella lapidaria. Taxonomy (NCBI): domain Eukaryota; kingdom Metazoa; phylum Annelida; class Polychaeta; order Terebellida; family Terebellidae; genus Terebella; species Terebella lapidaria. The sequence goes on along the minus strand of OX424555.1, from coordinate 49,483,253 downwards.
TGCGGCCTGTAGCGCGTTCACAAGAAAATCTCTGCGGACACGGACGCCGAAGCCAAATCCATAGTATCCGCCGAACTTTGTTCGGGGGATACAATTACCACACTCATGCAGTCACCCAAACACTCATGCAGGTGAGCATTATTTTCCAAAATCTTTTGTCAGTATATTTTAGAACTTCTTGTGAACCTAAACCCAGTCTATGGCTGTAACACTAAACATAGGCCCAAGGGACCTGTAGCTTACCGGCTAGCCAATAGGTGATCGGACCGATGGTCTAGTAACTTCAAGGTTACAAGTATATTCAGCATATATCATTTCCTATATGGTCACAATAGATTTCTAAGCTGTAAAGTCGATAATAAGCGAGATATTAGCCATTTTGTGCGCTGACCTTGAAAATTAGGTCAAATTCAAGGTCACGAGAATATTCAGCATACATCACTCCCTATATGTCCACAATTGATTCCTAAGCTGTAAAGTCAATAATAAGCGAGATATTGGCGATTTTGTGCTCTGACCTTGAAAATAAGGTTAAAGGTCAAATTCAAGGTCATGAGAATATTCAGCATATATCATTTCCTATATGTCCACATTTGATTCCGAGTCTCTAATCTCAATATTAAGTGAGATATCAAGAACATTGTGGCCCATTATAAAGCACAGGAGAATTTAACATGGGAAAGTCCTATTTGGGCCCCGTAAACAACATCAAAATGGCCGCCACACGCAGACCAGCAATTCAAGAGCATCGAAACTTATACACATTATAAAATTAGGCCAAGGGCCAAAGATAGGTTACCGGACAATGTTTAATATTTTAAATTCAGATGTTAGCCAGGTCACTTGTTAAATTCAAGGTCGAGAGAATATTCAGCATATATAATATTAAGCATATATCATGTCCACATTTGATTGCTAAGCTGTAAATTCAATAATCAGAGAGATATTAGCAATTTTGTGCTGTGGCCTTGAAAATGAAGGGGCAAAGGTCAAATTCAAGATCATCAAAATATTCAATGTATATCATTTTGTATATCATGTCCACAATTGATTCCCAAGCCATACAGTCAATAGAGGAGCTAGATATGAGCCAGTTTGTCCTTGGACCTTGAAAATGAGGTCAGAGGTCAAATTCAAGGTCACGAGAATATTCAGCATATATTATTTCCTATATGTCCACAATTGTTTCCTAAGCTGTAGAGTCGATAATAAGCGAGATATAAGCCATTTTGTGCTCTGACCTTGAAACTGAGGTCAGAGGTCAAATTCAAGGTCACGAGAATATTCAGCATATATCATTTCATATCAAATGTCCACAATTGATTCCTAGTCTCTAATCTCAATATCAAGTGAGATATTAGGCATAATGTGTCCCATTATAAAGCATAGGAGAATTTAACATGGGAAAGTCCCATTTGGGCCGAGTTTGGGCCAAAATGGCATACTTCGAGCGATTCAAGCGCAACGAAATTTATAGACATCATAGAAGTACATATGAGGAGTCTTATGTATCAAAAAGAAAAAAAGTTACTGAACAGATTTTGAGAAAATGGCCGCCAAAGTCCAAAATCAGGCATTTTTCGTCGAAAACGGCCGCCATTTTGAAGAAAAAGCGAAAATATAAAAACTAAAAAATACCTCCTTCTTGAATTATTTTTAAGTATTTTTCTGCAAAATTTCAGAAAAATTCGCCCGTAAACAAAAAACATAAAATTGTGGACGACGACGACGACGGACGACGGACGCAACGCCATGCCAATAGGTTATCAGACCATAGGTCCGGTAACCTAAAAAGTTACTGAACAGATTTTGAGAAAATGGCCGCCAAAGTCCAAAATCAGGCATTTTTCGTCGAAAACGGCCGCCATTTTGAAAAAAATGCGAAAATCAAAAAACTAAAAAATACCTCCCTCTCGAAATATTTTTAGGCATTTTTGTGCAAAATTTGAAAAAAATTTGATCGTAAACTTTAAAGATAAAATTGTTGAATGACGACGACGACGACGCCGGACACATCGCCATGCCAATAGGTTACGGACCATAGGTCCGGTAACCTAAAAATACCTCCTTCTTGAATTATTTTTAAGTATTTTTGTGCAAAATTTCAGAAAAATTCGCCGGTAAACAAAAAAGATAAAAATGTGGACGACGACGACGACGGACGCAACTCCATGCCAATAGGTTATCGGACCATAGGTCCGGTAACCTAAAAATACATGAGGGGAACATTTTGACACTAAAATCTCAAAACTGATCGGACAGTTTTTGAGAAAATAATTTTTAAAGTTGAAAACATGCAAAATCAGCCATTTTCGGCATAAAAATGGCCGCCAAAACTGCATAATCGATTCAATAAAAAAAATGAAAACAACGTCTGGGGGTATTAACCCAATACATATTGACACAAATTTATGGACAAATTCATCAGCCCGAAAAAAAGATAAAAAAATTAGGCCAAGGGCCGAAAATAGGTTACCGGACAATATTTAATATCTTAGATGTTAGCCAGGTCACTGGTTGAATTCAAGATCAAGAGAATATTCAGCATATATAACATTAAGCATATATCATGTCCACAGTTGATTGCTAAGCTGTAAATTCAATAATCAGATAGATATTAGCAATTTTGTGCTGTGGCCTTGAGAATGAATGGGCAAAGGTCGAATTCAAGGTCATCAAAATATTCAATGTATATCATTTTCTATATCGTGTCCACAATTGATTCCCAAGCCATACAGTCAATAGAGGAGCAAGATATGAGCCAGTTTGTCCTGTGACCTTGACAATGAGGTCAGAGGTCAAATTCAAGGTCCCGAGAATATTCAGCATATATCATCTCCTATATGTCCACAATTGATTCTAAAGCTGTAAAATCGATAATAAGTGAGCTATTAGCCATTTTGTCCTGTGACCTTGAAAATGAGGTCAAAGGTCAAATTCAAGGTCATGACAATAATCTGCATATATCATTTCCTATATGTTCATAATTGATTGCTAAGCTGTAAAGTCGATAACAAGCGAGATATTAGCCATTTTGTCCTGTGACCTTGAAAATGAGGTCGAAGGTCAAATTCAAGGTCATCAGAATATTCAGCATATATCATTTCCTATATGTCCACAATTGATTCCTAAGCTGTAGAGTCGATAATAAGCGAGATATAAGCCATTTTGTGCTCTGACCTTGAAACTGAGGTCAGAGGTCAAATTCAAGGTCACGAGAATATTCAGCATATATTATTTCCTATATGTCCACAATTGATTCCTAAGCTGTAGAGTCGATAATAAGCGAGATATAAGCCATTTTGTGCTCTGACCTTGAAACTGAGGTCAGAGGTCAAATTCAAGGTCACGAGAATATTCAGCATATATCATTTCCTATATGTCCACAATTGATTCCTAGTCTCTAATCTCAATATCAAGTGAGATATTAGGCATAATGTGTCCCATTATAAAGCATAGGAGAATTTAACATGGGAAAGTCCCATTTGGGCCGAGTTTGGGCCAAAATGGCCCACTTCGAGCGATTCAAGCGCAACGAAATTTATAGACATCATAGAAGTACATATGAGGAGTCTTATTTATCAAAAAGAAAAAAAGTTACTGAACAGATTTTGAGAAAATGGCCGCCAAAGTCCAAAATCAGGCATTTTTCGTCGAAAACGGCCGCCATTTTGAAAAAAATGTGAAAATCAAAAAACTAAAAAATACCTCCTTCTTGAATTATTTTTAAGTATTTTTGTGCAAAATTTCAGAAAAATTCGGCTGTAAACAAAAAAGATAAAAATGTGGACGACGACGACGACGGACGACGACGACGACGGACGACGGACGCAACGCCATGCCAATAGGTTATCGGACCATAGGTCCGGTAACCTAAAAATGTTAACAGATGATGTGGCGGACGACGACGACGACGATGGACGAAAAACCACAATAGCTTATCGGCCCTTATGGGCCGGTAAGCTAAAAATATCCGGCACATGTCTATCTAGTGTATGAGCCTGACTGCAAAGGTTTCATGCCTTTAGCGCTCTAAATAAATGTGAACCCTGAGAACCCCTAGAAAGGCTCAAATACACACCAGAAGTGCTCCACAGACTATAAATATGCATTTTTTTCTTGGGGGGCTTATGGCGCCCCCCAAACCGCAAGGCTCACTCGCTTCGCTCGCTCGGTTACTCAGTATTTCTATCACTCACTATTGCCCAGACTGTGACCCCCCAACTTTTACTCTGTGATTGCGCCCCTGGTCGCATTCCCAAATTCGCCAACAGGGGTTTCAGACCTTGTAATGCAAATGAAACCAACCAGTTCTATCTTCAATCGAGACTCTGATATCCAATCTTTGTACCAGCAGTTTGTTTTCCATAACATAGCACCAAGGGTGCTGTAGCTTACCGGTAATCATGTGAATTGCGTAGAATACTGAATACATATAAATTGTTACACCGATGTTAAAATCTATATGTTAAAACGTGTTCGTAAATGTTGATAGAAACACATTTTCTGTATGGACTATAATACGAAATCAAGTTACATCTTGAAAGATTTTTTTCGTTAATGACAAATTTCACAGACACTCGATTCAAAGGCAACAAAACTTATACACATCACAAAGGTACATAACGAGAATCTTATACATAATTTTGAGGAAAACTGTCAAAATAAATATCGAGAAAATGGCCACCAAAGGCAAAATTCATCGTTTTTTCGACAAAAAAAGGTCGTTTTGACCTTTCAAGGTCATTGAAGGTCAAATTCGAGGTCACCATTCAAACCGCAATATATGATTTCCCATTTGAATGTGCCAATACTTAGGCTCTATCTTGAAGTGTTCTATGAGATTACTCTGAATAGCTCCCATTATGAAGGATAAATTGGGTGAAAGTCCAAACAAATTTTCAATGGCCAAAAATAATTTTTTTTTTTTTTGCTGGAAATGGCCCAAAACGAATAGTGACTTGATTTGGGACACAAAAATTTTTTTTGCCGACCCGTCAAAAAATCAAAATGGCCGCCCCACGCAGACCGTCATTTCAAAGGCAACAAAACTTATACACATCACAAAGGTACATAAGGAGAATCTTATACATGATTTTGAGGAAAACTGTCTGGATAGATTTCGAGAAAATGGCCACCAAAGGCAAAATTCATCGTTTTTTCAACAAAAAGGTCGTTTTGACCTTTCAAGGTCAATGAAGGTCAAATTCAAGGTCACCACTCAAACCGCAATATATGATTTGCCATTTGAATGTGCCAATACTTAGGCTCTATCTTGAAGTGTTCTATGAGATTACTCCGCATAGCTCCCATTATGAAGGAAAAATTGGGTGAAATTTTCTAAGTCCAAAAAAAATTCAATGCTGGAAATGGCCCAAAACGAATAGTGACTTGATTTTAGACCAAAACATTTTTTTTCGCCGACCCGTCAAAAAATCAAAATGGCCGCCACATGCAGACCGGCGATTCAAAATTTCAAGGGCAACGAAACTTATACATGTCATAGAGGTACATGGGAGGAATGTTTTGAAGCAAAAATCTCAAAACTGATCACACAGTTTTTGAGAAAACGGCCACCAAAGTCCAAAATTGGCAATTTTTCATCAAAAATGGCCACCAAATCGGCAAAAACGATTCAATCAAAAAAATGTTTTTAGATATTGGCTTAAGGTATATTCTGACAAATTTATGGGGAAATTCATCATGCCTAAAAAAAGTTACAGACCCGGACGGACGACTGACAACGGACGAAAAACCACGATAATAGCTTATCGGCCCAAAGGGCCGGTAAGCTAAAAACGAGTTTCTGAGCTCTGATAATATTGAGTTGGCGAATTTCGGGATGCGGCGAATTGAGGACGGATGGCTCGTACATGTTGTAGAAAATAAACCATATAAATGCTCGTGATGACTGGAAGTGATCTACTCCAGACGTGTTCAGTTCTGAAGCACCAAAAAATTGACTGCGGTCAAACTAGTTCAACAAAACAATATGAATATGTACATTTAAATAGTCAATAACTGAATGAACAGTTCACGATACACATTTGCCACTCACAGACAAACACACAGCCTCTAACCATAGCATTTCGACATGCAGCAGATATTACGAATGGAATCTACAAATTGTTAGTTTTCTCCCTTTTATCTACACTAATAATTATTGCATGAATATGACAACAGAAACATTCTGATTTCAGAAACTTATCAAAACTATTCAATTCAACAATTCACAAACATAGCACCAAGGGTGCTGTAGCTTACCGGCAATCATGAGAATTGCATAGAATACTGATTTTCCAACATATAAATTGCTACACTGATGTTAAAATATATTGTTAAAACATGTTCGTAAATGTTGCTAAAAAAAAAATTCTGTATGGACTATAACAAGAAATCAAGTTACATCTTGAAAGAGTTTTTTCGTTAATGACATATTTTCACAGACCGTCGATTCAAAGGCAACAAAACTTATACACATCACAAAGGTACTTAAGGAGAGTTTAATATATGATTTTGAGTAAAACTGTCTGAATAGATTTTGAGAAAATGGCCACCAAAGACAAAATTCATTGTTTTTTCGACAAAAAAGGTCGTTTTGATCTTTCAAGGTCGCTGCAGGTCAAATTCAAGGTCACCACTCAAACCGCAATATATGATTTCCCATTTGGATGTGCCAATACTTAGGCTCTATCTTGAAGTGTTCTAGGAGTTTACTCCGCACAGCTCCCATTATGAAGGAAAAATTGGGTGAAATTTTCCAAGTCCAAAAAAAATTTTCAATGGCCAAAAATTTTTTTTTTTTTTTGCTGGAAATGGCTCAAAACGAAATAGTGACTCCATTTGGGGAAAATTGTTTTTTTTTCGTCGACCCGTCAAAAAATCAAAATGGCCGCCACACACGGACCGGCGATTCAAGGGCAACAAAACTTATACATGTCATAGAGGTACATGAGAGGAATGTTTTGAAACAAAAATCTCAAAACTGATCAGACGGTTTTTGAGAAAATGGCCACCAAAGTCCAAAATTGGCAATTTTTCATCAAAAATGGCCGCCAAATCGGCAAAAACGTCTTTAGATACTAGCCCAAAGTATGTTCTGACAAATTTATGGGAAAATTCATCATGTCAAAAAAAAAGTTACAGACTCGGACGGACGACGGACGGACGAAAAACCACGACAATAGGTTATCCGGAAAGCTAAAAACAGTCCCATCAACTTTGGAAGTCACAATGTACAAGTGTATGTAGAATTTTTGAGCAATTACATTGGTCAAGTTGGTGGGGGTAGAAGCACTTGCAAACAATATGAGGGTTCAAAACAAGCGTGTTCTCAAACAGGAACTTGTGATTCTCTGTACCGGGTAGTATGGAGTGGTGAAGTGAGTGGCATGTGGGGCCAGGAGCTCTCAAGTCTCGACTTTGCTGATCAACTCATCACAGATGGCTGTTAGTTCCTTGTTCTCCTTCACCTGAGGGTCAAAATGCATGGCTTGTGATTAGGGCCTGAACGATTAGAAAAATGTGTAATCAATTAATCGTGTGTTTGTAAGCGTATCAAAATCGATTCATCGTTATTGGACTATCAGATATTGAAGTATATGTTTCTGATGAAAATTCATGTTGGCAATAGCGTTAATAATTTGCAGTTCACAAATATGAAGTACACTTCGTTTTGGATCTCTTCAATAGGCGTTCATATATGTATTTCCGGTCAAATCTAACAAGTTTTTTTCATGTTGATGCGAGTTACTTTGGAATAAACTAGGCATTTTTATGTTTTTGTGATGTTTTTAAATGGGTAGATACACAGAAACGATTACCGATTTTCAAGTTCTGTAATCTTATAGATTATTCCAATTAATCGGTTTAGCCCTACTTGTGATAAGAACTGCCTATCTAATATATTCTTTCCCATGTATATTGAACGTTTCGAAGAGTCAAAGGCAAGACCATGTATGTAGTGTCATAAAATATAATAATTTTGTTGCCTTGACATGAATGACAGCACAGATTGATATCAGTGTTAGCAGTACATCTCCTCTATGTTTGATACCAGTCCCAGTGTGTGAGGTACATAGCTTACCTTTTGCTCCACTTGATTCTCAAGGCTAAGAACTTGTAACTCTGCCCTCTTCAGCCCTGCCTGCAGTCTGGTAATATCAGACTGAGTCGTCTTACGGATGCGTTCAATCTCTGTGTTCGCTTTCTCCAATTTTTCCTCAGCATGTTTCTTGAGTGTTTGGTATTTTTCTTCTTGTTTCTTGGCATTCTGCTGAAGGTCAGCAATACATTTCTTGTAGGTTTCTTCGTTTCTCTTAAACCCTTCGATCGCTACTTTGCTTTTTTCAAACCTTCGGTGCAAATCACTGAATGCAGTCTCCACACTGTGTAGATCTTCAACAGCAGTATCTCTTTCTTTCACAAGGTCCAGCAGCGACTGTTCTGATGCAGATGTGGAGGACTCCTTCTCCGAGATCATCTGGGTCATTGTCACCTCAAACTCAGCCACTGACTTTTTCATCTCGTTATTCAGCTGTTGGAGAGTGTTGATCTCTGTCTCCAGGGCTTGCTTCTCGCCCTGCATGGTCAAGTGCAGCTCATCTCGCTCCTTCTGCCAGTCCCGCTCCTTGGCCAGAAACTTGGCCTGGAAGTCCAGCTGCAGCTCGCGTTTGATACGGTCAAGGTCAGCTTGCGAGTACTTCAGCACATGGACTATGTCCCCAGTATCATTGGCACTCTGAGGTATCTCCTCCACAGACTTCACTGGCGAGTCTCGGTTTCCTTCGTTTGGTGCTTTAGCATCTTGTGGACTACACGAGAACAATCGGTCAACGTCTGCTTGCATGGGTGAGGGTTGGACGTTAGGTTCACTGGCAGTGACAACACTGTCTTCTAGGGTCCGAGCAACTGGGCGTTTAGGCAGTGGAGTTTTCGTTGGTGTGCCCAACAGCAGAAGCGAGTCATCCTGTTCGGTTATGGCTTCTGTTGATGGAATGCGAGCCGTCTTCTGAGGACTTTTACCCTTAACGAGAGGATCAAACTTGACATAGAGTGACTGGCGAGCGAGAGCAGATTCTTTGAAGTCCTCAGGATTCGTACTGCCAAACTTTTCGAGCATATCCCAGGCAGCTGGATCACAGAACACTTCTGTGGCAGGCCGAAACTCATCACTAAGTTCTCCTTCTACAGCCTGGGGTGAGTTGCAGCCCTGTGATTGGGCACCAGATATCTCATTTTCATAGGGGTCTGCAGGCGCCTCTTCTGCTTTAGCAGGCGGTGGTGGAGCAAAGATCTCAACTTCCTCAGCACCTGTCTTGGCATTTTGAGCAAATCTCGCCGGTGGCTTGAAGCCCCTCGGACCTTTCTTGGTAGCAGATGGTGGCTTTTTAGTGGCCGGTTTGCGCTCAACATCTTGTAAACACTGTTGATTGAGATCATGGGGACCTCCCTCCCGCAGCTGCTCGTCACCCTTCTCCAGTGACAGTGTGTCATTGGATGAGACGACTTCTGTGTTCTGGTTGATATCTGTGGGCTCCTCGATATCCTTGTCTGGTGTTTTTGAAGTTGACATATTCTCAGGATTTTTGTCTAGAATCTTCTTAGGTGTATCAGACTGCTGTGATGAGGGGACTGGAGAAGCAGATAACTGGTTTAAGCAATTCCCACTTGACTCAAATGGATCAAAATCAGTATCATCTGGGGTCATAGATTCATTTTTCACATGAGTGTTTTTTTTGCTGGGCGTCTTGGGCTTGCTTGGAGTTTCCATTTTAGGTGCGGCATCCAACTTTGATTTTGTCTTGAAGGGATTCATGCCCTCATCGATATTGTCCCAGTCAATATTGTAGGAACCTTTAGCGATTGGGAGAGGCTCATCTTCATTCTCCAGTGAAGGCTCAGACAGGGGGTCTGACATTTTGGGCTCTGGATTGCCAATGTTATTGACTTCTGGAATTATATCATCCGTGCCAAAATCAGGAAGCACCTCCGTTGACAAGTCAGACTCCGTGCTTGCGTTGATTTTGGCCTCCAGTCGGGCATCAATCTCAGCTTTTGGAGATGGTCCATCCATTGACTTTGGAACAGTGCTGGGGGTTGTTTCCTCCGGTATAACGGCCGGAAGTATCATACCATCTGACGCCGTAGCTTTCTCAGTGTTTACCTCAACTGGTTTCACATCCGGACACGATGGTTCTGGAAGCAAATCATGTGGCGCATCCTGTGACTGAAGTGTGTTTTCAGTCACAACAGTTTGAGGTTGTGAAGTATTGAAGCTTTGTTCCAATGCAGGCTCTTCGGTAATCTGCACTTTGGTTTTGGTTTCGAAAGGATTGCTGTTCTCATCAAAATTGTCCCAGTCGATGTTGTATGAACCTTTGGGCAGGGCAGGCAGGGAATCGACCTCCTCTTCGGCAGCCCTTGTGGATGCCGGCAGAGGCACGTCGTCGAAATGACTCATGGGCTTTGGGTGTTTGCTTGACTTAGAAATATCACTTACTCCTTCTGTCTCAGCTGTTATTTGTGCTGGTGCAGCAGAACTGTCAGCTTTTTCTGGAGGTTTGTCTACCACTTCAGAAGCAAGGTCTCTTTGGTTTCTGATTTGGATTCCAATCTCAGATGTATTTTTGGGGACAATGTGTTCATCTGCTTTAAGACGTTTTTCTGATGTCTTTGTATCAACAGTATTGCCGTTGACAGCAGGCACTTCTGTTTGGGGAGATTCTGGAGATTGGGTCAACTCTGCTGCACTGTCCAACTTCAGTGGAACTTCCAATGCAGGTACATCTACAGAGGATGTGTCAGTGATTGTGGGTTCGGGGTTGGAATTGGGGGTGGGGGTGGAGTGGAAAGGGGAGGGATTGACACCCTCACTCTCCAGCTTTGCTGTGTTCAGGCCCGGTAGGCGAAGGTTGCTTATTAGCTTGTGGAGGATGTCACGAGTGATCTGGACGTGCTGCTCGTGGTCTAGCTTGGTGACGACCGATGTTCTCTCGCGCCAGTTCTCTTCCTGGTCAAGCTCGATGATGTCGGCGTAGCGACTCGGGGTCAATGTGCTGGCAGCTGGTTGTGATTCAAGTTTCACTAAAAGTGCAAATTACAGAAATTGTTATGAAAAGATACTAGTAATATAGTAGAGAGTAAATTTACTAGTATCCTAATTAGAAACTAGACATAAAAGCCTATATGCTTTGTGGCATTCCCCAATTTTAGGTTACCAAACCGTTGGTCCGATAATTTATTGGCATGGCGTTGCGTCCCGTCATCGTCCGTCTTACATTTTTAGATTACCGGACCTATGGTACGATAACCTATTGCCGTTGCGTTGCGTCCGTCTACATTTTTAGGTTACCGGACCTATGGTCAGATAACCTATTGCCATGGCGTTGCGTCCGGCGTCCGTCCATCGTCGTCGTCGTCCATCCACATTTTTATCTTTAAAGTTTACGGTCCAATCTTTCAGAAAATTTGGGAAAAGATACCTTAAAATAATTTGAGAAGTAGGTATTTTTTAGTTTTCTGATTTTTTTCAAAATGGCGGCCGTTTTCGTCCAAAAACGGTCAATTTTGAACTTTGGCGGCCATTTTCTCAAAAACTGTCTGATCAGATTTGAGATTTTTGTTTCAAAAGATTCTCGTTATGTACCTCTGTGATGTGTATAAGTTTGGTTGCCCTTGAATCGCCGGTCTGCGTATGGCGGCCATTTTGAATTTTCGACGGGTCAACGAAAAACAAATTTTTCGGCCCAAATCGCATTACTATCCATTTTGGGCCATTTCTAGACAAAAAAAATTTTTCACCCTTTGAAAAAAATTTTGGACTTAGAAAATTTTCGTCACTTTTGTCCTTCATAATGGGAGCTGCCAGGACTGTACTCATAGAACGCTTGAAGATAGAGCTTAGAAACTGGCACTTTCAAATGGAAGTCATATATGGCGACTTGTGTGGTGACCTTGAATTTGACCTTTGATGACCGTGAAAGGTCAAAACAGCAATTTTGGGGTAAAAACATAGCACCAAGGGTGCTGTAGCTTACCGGCAATCATGTGAATTGCGTAGAATACTGAATACATATAAATTATTACACTGATGTTAAAATCAATATGTCAAAACATCTTCGTAAATGTTGATAGAAACACATTTTCTGTATGGACTATAATACGAAATCAAGTTACATCTTAAAAGATTTTTTTCGTAAATGACAAATTTTCACAGACAGTCGATTCAAATGCAATGAAACTTATACACATCACAAACGTACATAAGGATAATCTTATACATGATATTGAGGAAAACTGTCTGAATAGATTTCGATAAAATGACCACCAAAAGCAAAATTCATCGTTTTTTCGACGAAAAAGGTCGTTTTGACCTTTCAAGGTCATTGAAGGTCAAATTCAAGGTCACCACTCAAACCGCAATATATGATTTCCCATTTGAATGTGCCAATACTTAGGCTCTATCTTGAAGTGTTCTATGAGATTACTCTGCATAGCTCCCATTATGAAGGGAAACTTTGGTGAAATTTTCTAAGTCCGAAAAAAATTTCAATGGCCAAAAAAAAATTTTTTTTTTTTTGCTGGAAATGGCTCAAAACGAATAGTGACTCGATTTGGGGCAAAAAATTTGTTTTTGCCGACTAATCAAAAATTAGGCCAAGGGCCAAAGATAGGTTACCGGACAATGTTTAATATTTTAGATGTTAGCCAGGTCACTGGTTGAATTGAAGGTCAAGAGAATATTCAGCATATATAACATTAAGCATATATCATGTCCACAGTTGATTGCTAAGCTTTAAATTCAATAATCAGCGAGATATTAGCAATTTTGTGCTGTGGCCTTGAAAATGAAGGGGCAAAGGTCAAATTCAAGGTCATCAAAATATTCAGTGTATATCACTCAGTTTCTATATCATGTCCATAATTGAATCCCAAGCCAAACAGTCAATAGAGGAGCAAGATATGAGCCAGTTTGTCCTTGGACTTTGAAAATGAGGTCCGAGGTCAAATTCAAGGTCCGAGAATATTCAGCATATATCATTTCCTACATGTCCACAATTGATTCCTAAGCTGTAAAATCGATAATAAGTGAGATATTAGCCATTTTGTCCTGTGACCTTGAAAATGAGGTCAAAGGTCAAATTCAAGGTCATGACAATAATCTGAATATATCATTTCCTATATGTTCATAACTGATTCCCAAGCTGTAAAGTCGATAACAAGCGAGATATTAGCCATTTTGTCCTATGACCTTGAAAATGCCGTCAAAGGTCAAATTCAAGGTCATCAGAATATTCAGCATATATCATTTCCTATATGTCCACAATTGATTCCTAAGCTGTAGAGTCGATAATAAGTGAGATATTAGCCATTTTGTCCTGTGACCTTGAAAATGAGGTCAAGGGTCAAATTCAAGGTCATGACAATAATCTGCATAGATCATTTCCTATATGTTCATAATTGATTCCTAAGCTGTAAAGTCGATAAGAAGTGAGATATTAGCCATTTTGTCCTGTGACCTTGAAAATGAGGTCAAAGGTCAAATTCAAGGTCATCAGAATATTCGGTATATATCATTTCTTATATGTCCACAATTGATTTCTAAGCTGTAAAGTCGATAATAAGCGAGATATTAGCCATTTTGTTCTTTGACCTTGAAACTGAGGTCAGAGGTCAAACTCAAGGTCACGAGAATATTCAGCATATATCATTTCCTATATGTCCACAATTGATTCCTAGTCTCTAATCTCAATATTAAGTGAGATATAAGGCATAATGTGTCCCATTATAAAGCATAGGAAAATTTAACATGGGAAAGTCCCATTTGGGCCAAGTTTGGCCCAAAATTCCCAAATTTTAATTGTAAATTTGCCGTTTATTGTTATTACTCACCTCTAAACTACTACATGCTCCTTTTCGATCCTTTTGATCGTTCTGGATAGAAATTCGCGTACTGAAAGCAAGGCACGATCGTCTGCCTGCATGACTCGAGCGCTCCTTTTGCCGCCAAAACCGCCGCTCATATGCGCGCGCAGCTGCGCAGAAGCTTCACTTTTCTGTCCAAAAAACGACAAAAGGAAGCCCCTAGCACACAACTGGCGGGGATGGATGGGAGGGCCTTTACTGTAGTAGTTTAGAGGTGAGTAATAACAATAAACGGCAAATTTACAATTAAAATTTGGGAAGTTTATTTTATACATCACCAATCTAAACTACTACATGCTCCTTAGAATCAAAGGATAGGCGGTGGAGCAGTAGTGCTAGAGAGTCATGAAAACAGACGATAGTCTTGATTTCAAGCGAATCGCTAAAATGCTACATTTTCGATATATCTTTAGTAATATAATAAAGATACTCACCTAGCGGTGCTATCGCTTGCCTCCGACATGCACGAATTTCTTCTTCACCCATCGGTGGAAAACGGAACTCTACTTGAGACCGTAACATAAAGAAACTCAAACACAAACACAAAGTGTTGCTTATATACACGTGCACGTTAAAACCAAGACTTTTCTGTCCAGCTGGTTCAAACAACAGCTTGCGCTACGACCAGCGGACCCAGTCTAAATCTGGACGACTGGTCCTGAAGTTCGGCAGCATTGGACAGATAGAACCCGATGAATGTCGTAGAATTAGTCCACATTCCAGCCCTCACGATATATTCCAACGGAATATTCGACCTGGCCGCCAAAGACATCGAGATGTGTCGGATTTGGTGGGACGATATTTTGTAAGTGACTCGATCGTCAGCACCTGATTCCGCATAGACAGTCCTCACTACAACCTTCACCCATCGGGATAGTGTAGCTGTGGAGATATCCGTAGCCCTATTAGGCTGATAGGAAATAAATAACCGCTTGCGATCTTTCCTGATCGATCTGGTACGATCGATGTAGATTTTCAGCGCTCTTACCGGGCACAATAGAGCGTCCGGCTCCTTCCGTCCTACGTAACCGCCCAGTGACGGAATTACGATAGGGGAGAACGCTTTCCCGCCCTCAACTGCAGCACATGTTTTAGGCATAAAATCACGTACTGGGTATAAGGAAACGGACCCATCCGCGCCAAATGCGACTCGCGATACGTCGATCGCCGCGACATCTGAGCGTCTTCGACCACTTGCTAGCATAACTAGCAGGAAGGTCTTAAGAGTTAACCTCTGCAAGGAAACTTCCTTGAGAGGCTCCCAAGGTGCTTTAGTAAGACAATATAGCACAAAAGCCATGTCCCAATCCGGTAGAGTAGGAACTCCGCGTGGCCTTTGCGTCCTAAAGGACGCCAAGAGATCAGCAAGGATACGATTATTAGTTAAATCGATCCCCCTAGCACGGAATACAGGGCCCAGCATGGACCTGTATCCCTCGATCGTAGTAGGCTTCAAATTAAGCCTATCAAAGAGATAGCAGAGAAAGTCTAGCACTGCATTCAGAGGGGCAGAGAGCGGATCAATGCGCCTTCCGTTACACCAACGTACAAATACTCCCCATTTAGCCTCATACGTTTTAGAGGAGGATCTCCTATTCTTTCTCGCGAGATGTACGGACACCTGCTGAGAAAATCCTGCCTCCTGGAAGGATCGCTCGATAGCCTCCACACGTGTAATTTGAGCACGTGGACGGAATCGTGAAATATATCCCGCCCCGGTTGCTTCAGCAACCTGCCCTCGATCGGGAGAACCCGTGGTACATCGATCAGGAGGGACAGTAGCAGGGGGAACCACGCCTGCATCGGCCAGCATGGCGCCACCAACAGAATCTCGCACTGAGACCTGGCTACTTTGTGCAGCACTTCTGTTAGGAACCGAGTTGGCGGGTACGCATACCCGAACATCCCGTCCCACGACTGAGACATCACGTCCACAGCCAGTGCCTCGCTCTCTGGCAGAGGTGAGAAGTAGACCGGGAGCTTGTGATTCCGAGAGGTTGCGAACAGGTCTATGTTCGGTGTCCCGAACGCCTGACAAACGCGCCGAAACACCCCCGGATGCAGACTCCACTCCGTGCCTATGATCTTGTCCGGTCTCGACAGAGCGTCCGCTAGGACATTCCTGTGACCCGGCAGGTGCCTCGCCCTGATAAACAGACGGTACTTGAAGGCAAACCTGATCAGACACTCGGCCTCCAAACAAAGCTGACTCGACCGAGTTCCACCTTGTTTGTTTATGTGCGCCACTACTGTGCTGTTGTCTGTGAAGACCAACCACTTCGTCCCTGGGGGACTCTGAGGCCCCCAGATCTGGAATGCACGTCTCACC
This sequence comes from Terebella lapidaria, assembly GCA_949152475.1. NCBI lineage: Eukaryota > Metazoa > Annelida > Polychaeta > Terebellida > Terebellidae > Terebella > Terebella lapidaria. Next base: position 49,466,998 of record OX424555.1, on the reverse strand, counting down.
GCTCGCAGCTCTAGGACATTGATGTGCAACGCCCTCTCGCTCGTGTTCCACACAGCAGAGAGTTCGTGCTCGTCCATATGAGCTCCCCAAGCCAATTCTGACGCATCGGTGAAGAAGGTCCGATCGGGCAGATACTCCGCCAGTGGCATCCCTCGGAAAAGATTCCGATGGTCCCGCCACCAATGCATTGCTTCCCGAGCACGATCGTCCACCGATACGACTTGGTCTAGTCGATCGGTGAGGATCCGCCATTGCAACGCTAGACACCATTGAATGGGTCTGAGGAAGCACCTGCCGAACGGCACCTGTTTCTCCATCGACGCCAACAGACCGATGATGGACAGAAACTGTCGAGCTGTGATCGACGACTGCGTCAGCGCGACCTCCATCGCCGCAATCGCCTTGAGAACTCTCTTCCGCGGAGGAAGAGCTACTCCTCGCTCTAGATCGTAATCTACCCCGACATACTCGAACCTCTGTGTCGGGGACAGATGAGACTTCGCCCAATTGGGGATCCAGCCGAGGCTGGTCGCCAACCTGAGGACGAACCCGGATTGCTCTATAGCCTGAGACGGGGAGTCGGCTATGATTAACCAATCGTCGATATAATGGTGGAATTGAATTCCAACCGATCGAAACCTGGCTGCCATCGTCCTTACGATACGGGTGAACACGTAAGGGGCGGTGGCTACTCCAAAAGGAAGTACCCTGAACTGATACACCGAACCTTCGAAGGCGAACTTGAGGTATCGCCGATCGGCTGGGTGTATTGGCACATGTAAGTACGCGTCCTTGACGTCGATACTGACTGCCCACTTCCCCTTGGACAGAGCTTTCTGGACGGAAAGCGCCGACTCCATCTTGAACCTGGGTATGATCAGGAATTTGTTGAGGTTTGACAGATCGAAAACGGGACGCCACCCGCCTGTCTTTTTCGGCACTAGGAAGATGAGAGAATAGAATCCTCTCTCGTCCTTGACCACCTCGATCGCACGTTTCTCTAGCAACTGCTGCACCTCGTGCTGCAGAAGCTGAAACTTTTCCCGATCGCCGGGCACAGGGAAGAACCACGCTTTGGGTCTGATCGGTGGTTTTCCAGCCTCCCATCTGAAGATGAGACCGAACTTCACCCATGCCACGACTGAATTGTCTGACGACGCCAGATCGCTCCAGTTCTGGACGAACTGAGCCAGGCGTCCCCCGACTGGACCAGGTTGTGGAAGATCGAATTCCGACAGAACTGAACCTTCCACAGAGCCTACGCTTTCCCGCAACGAGTCACTTCTTACCAGAAGCTTTCCCTTTGCCCTTGAAGCGTCCACCCCCTTTGCCTCCGCGCTTGCCATCCCCCTGGGGAGGGGGAGGCTGCGCCCCACGAAAGGGCGGCTGCGTAGAAGCGGGTGCATGTGGTGCCTGAGGTTGGGCAGGCTTCTGACCCTTGGTCTTCTTGCCTGTCCCAGACCCCGCCGACTTCCCAAGCAAAGCCTTGGCCATAGCCTCATCCCGGAGATGTTCCCGCATGACGGAAATATCCGATCGAGAGAGGTTGGCGTAGGTATAGCCTGAGAAAAGCGGCCTCCCACGTAGCTCAGCGACGTCCGTAGCGGACACGTCAAGCAGACGGAGATCGGCATCACGCATGGTGAGATCCAATTGTGCGCCCAGGTGCGCACTGTCACGCTCAGCAGCATGGACCACTCCGGCCAAGACGCCGAGTGCTGCATGAATGTTGGCGCGACTCCCCTCCTCCAGATCCGCCTCGTCCACAAACTCCTGAACCAAAGTGGTCAGGTGATCTGTCAACGAGAGCTGCCCCATCAATTGATGAGACAGCGTCTGCCAGTGAGAAATGCGAGCCTTTTTCACATAAGCTGACCAGACCGTACCCTGCTTCCGGGAAAGCAGGTGAAGGTTAGGGTCTTCGACCGGGACGGAAGTCTGATGTCCACCCTCGGACTCTACAGTCCGATAGGTGTCGATCGACTCAGGTCGAACACGGCTAGTCGGGAATGTCGACTCCGTACGAGCCACATCCTTCTTAGCCGTAACTCCCTTGTTGATCTTGTCGAAGGACTTGACCAACGCGGGAGCCACAGGGAGCCGGATCGGCCGACGAACTGGCGCCGACGCGAACCTACCGGTTCCCCGTGAGGGCCCTGGAGCATCGATCGGCAAGTCCATTCGCCTTGCGACCGACTCCAAAGCCCACCGGAAGTTAGAACCCCCGGCCTGATCGGAAGTCTCATCCTCCGAGGAGGACGACTCCTGATCAGCTTCCACTCGACCCCCCCGATCGTTGGACCTCACAGGTCCGATCGAAGACCTCGACGACCCCAAGGGTACATCAAAGGACGGGCGAGGGAATGCCTGCTCAGCGATCGCGCCCGTCCGGCGACTTACATCCGCGTACACAGGACTTGAGTGGCCCTGAGGAACGACCCCAGCACCACCCGCCCGATCGTGCCCTGATCGAGGACCAGGAGCACGACCGCCAAGTGAAGACTCCCGATCGCACGAACGATCGAGAGCCTCCCCCCCAAAGAAAGGGAACTCTCGAACCTCGAGACCGAGGACCCGAATGAGCCATCCAAGACGCTCCGCCGATCGAAGCCCGAAGCCTGATCGTCGCCCACCGAGAGGTCGGACGAAGCCTGAGCCACATCGAAAATCGATGTGGTCTCAGCACCACGGCGCTTAGAGGAAGCACGCTTCCTCTTCTTGGAAGGCCCCGGGGAAGAGACGACGGACCCCTCCACCTCGATCGGCCCCGACTGAGGGACGACGAAGGTGGAGTGCGGTTCCTTGGCTGCTTTCGCCTTGGCAAGAACTGAAACCTTCTTCTTAGAAGATTTCGACTTCTTGCCAGCAGGGGGAGCAAGCTCTCCCTGCGACGAAGGGGCAGCCGAAGAACCGGCCGGGACTCCCTGTCCAAGCAGGGAAGAGAGACCCGGCAAGAGGGGACCCTGAAGGGACGATAACGACTGTGCAAAGAAAGATTGCACAGCCGCGTTGACCATGTCCTGTGTTAGCCCCAGGGGCTGGCTAACACCGGACGCAATCTGTGCCGTCACAGGTGGAGTCTCCACCTCCATGGGCGACTGGCGGACTTGCGGAGCCGAAGCTTCCGCAAGCCTCAAAGCATCCCGACGAGCCAACGAGGCTTCGGAATACTTTGCAGTCGCCTGCACGAAGGAAGAGGGACACCAGAAACGACACAGATCACACCTCAAATCCTCCATAGATACCGGGCCATGGTCTAAACAGTCGAAACACAAACTGTGTTTCTCCCCTCCTCGGAGGGTATTGACCAGACACTTCGGGCATGGACGTTCGTCCATGGCACCGGTACCAAGGGAGGAATGTGAAGTCATGATCACACAAGGGAACTAACCACACACAGTAACAGGGCGGGCAAAATACGCAAACCTGAGACCGCGCTGAAAAAGAACCCTAAGAGGACTACGAATATATAAACTACAGTATACGTATACACAATATATACAGTAGAAAATTAACGTAGAACTATTGATAGATGTAAACAACAAGTACACTATCAAGTACGACGGATGGACGATAATAGGGTGAACTGGCTATACCAATCGCTGACGATCTAGCAAGTAACAAACTATCGACCAATACTTATCCAAATAGACACAAAACGATGTCTATGAACGTGGCAGGTGAAATTCCGTAAGAATATATCGCAAAAGTCTAGTTTGCAGACTAAATTCTACGAATTCACCGGGAACCAAAATCCAAAGCTGCCAAGCAAAAATGGCGGTGGACAGAAAAGTGAAGCTTCTGCGCAGCTGCGCGCGCATATGCGCGGCGGTTTTGGCGGCAAAAGGAGCGCTCGAGTCATGCAGGCAGACGATCGTGCCTTGCTTTCAGTACGCGAATTTCTATCCAGAACGATCCAAAGGATCGAAAAGGAGCATGTAGTAGTTTAGATTGGTGATGTATAAAATAAACTGGCCCACTTCGAGCGATTCAAGCGCAACGAAACTTATACACATCACAGGAGTACATATGAGGAGTGTTGTGTATCAAAAAGAAAAAAAGTTACAGAACAGTTTTTGAGAAAATGGCCGCCAAAGTCCAAAATCAGGCATTTTTCGTCGAAAACGGCCGCCATTTTGAAAAAAATGCGAAAATCGAAAAACAAAAAAAGCCTTTCCTTGAAATATTTTTAGGTATTTTTGTGCAAAATTTCAGAAAGATTCGATCATATACTTTAAAGATAAAAATGTGAACGGACGACGGACGCAACGCCATGCCAATAGGTTATCGGACCATAGGTCCGGTAACCTAAAAAATAGCCCAAAGGCTAAGATAGGTTACCGGACAATTTTGGTTTGGCCATGGCAGCATTGGCAGGTAACAGACCTTTTACCAATCAAGGTTCGCAGTGTAAACATATGACCTTGGGATTTACCAATCAAGGTCATCCGTATGAACTTCGATGTTACCATTACATTTGATATTCTATATGTTGGGTGGAATCATTTAGGCCGCTCAGGTCAATTTACACATTCCAAGTCAGACATTTGGCACTCAAGGTCATCTGACGTCAAGTTCAAGGTCATCATTAGTTGTGTCATATATGTCTTCCTATATGTTCATAATGCAAACATGAGCTCTATCTGCAAGCATTTCATCTATAGAGGCAAATCTGGGCATTTTTTGACCCCAAAATGGCTGTTTTGACCTTTCAAGGTCATCGAAGGTCAAATTCAAGGTCACCGCACAAGTCGCCATATATGACTTCCCATTTGAAAATGCCAATTTGAAAATGCCAATGCAAACATGAGCTCTATCTGCAAGCATTTCATCTATAGAGGCAAATCTGGGCATTTTTTTTTCACCCAAAAATGGCTATTTTGACCTTTCAAGGTCAAATTCAAGGTCACCACACAAGTCGCCATATATGACTTCCCAAAATTTGTTTCAAAGGGTGAAAATTTTTTTTCCCCTAGAAATGGCCCAAAATGGATAGTAATGCGATTTGGGGCGAACATTTTTTTTTCGCGTACTCGTCAAAAATTCAAAATGGCCGCCACACGGAGATCGGTGAAGCAAGGGCAACAAAATACACGTCACAGAGGTATATAAGAGGAATCTTTTTAAGCAAAAATCTCAAAACTGATCAGACAGTTTTTGAGAAAATACAGACCAGGTGCAAATTTGAGCATTTTTTTCGACCCAAAAATGGCTGTTTTGACCTTTCAAGGTCATCCAAGGTCAAATTCAAGGTCACCACACAAGTCGCCATATATGACTTCCCATTTGAAAATGCCAATTTCTAAGCTCTATCTTCAAGCGTTCTATGAGTACAGTCCGGACAGCTCCCATTATGAAGGAAAAAAGTGCCGAAAAGTCCAAAATTTTTTTCAAAGGGTGAAAATTTTTTTTTGCCCTAGAAATGGCCCAAAATGGATAGTAATGCGATTTGGGGCAAAAAAAATTTTTTTTGCCGACCCGACAAAAATTCAAAATGGCCGCCACACGGAAACCGGCGAATTTAGGGCAACCAAACTTATACATATCACAGAGGTATATGAGGGGAATCTTTTGAAACCAAAAACTCAAAACTGATCAGACAGATTTTGAGAAAATGGCCGTCAAAGTCCAAAATTGTGAGTTTTTCGACGAAAATGGCCGCCATTTTGAAAAAATTGCGAAAATCAAAAAACAAAAAAATACCTCCTTCTCAAAATATTTTTAGGCATTTTTGTGCAAAATTTCAGAAAGATTCGATCGTTAACTTTAAAGATAAAAATGTTAACGCCGGACGGACGGACGGACGACGGACGCAACGCCATGCCAATAGGTTATCGGACCAAAGGTCCGGTAACCTAAAAATTAGCCCAAGGGCTAAGAAAGGTTACCGGACAATATACATTTTAGATATTAGCCTTTTGTCCAGTGACCTTGAAAATGAAGTCACTGATAAATTCAAGGCCATGAAATTTTCAAGAAATATATCACTTCTAGTATGTCCACAATAAATTCCTCAGCTGTAAAGTCGATAATAAGTGAGACATTAGCCATTCTGTGATGTGACCTTGAAAATGAGGTCAAAGTTCAAGTTCAAGGTCATGAAAATATTCAGTATATATCATTCCTCTATATTCGCAATTGATTCCTATGCTGTAAATGTAAGTATCAATCTATTACCACCAATACAATCAGATTTTGATGATGCCAATAAGAAATGTAAAATACTACATTTTGCAATAGAAACAAACAAAGCCCGACAAAATAGTTTATCCAAAGACACACTGGCGTCTTCAGGGGCAGACAATGTGTTAAATGTAGTTGTTTCTACTGTACACCAGATGGAATTAGTATACAACTGCCCAACAACCTATGAAAATAATTTAGAAATCTGAATCTAACCCCATGGAATAGATACATGACAAGTACAAAAGTACCCAATCACAAGCCCGAAGGCTACTGAGTTGATGGTATCCTTGGGGACAGATTTAACGTCCGCCAGCAGTGACACCGACACATCATAGCAGTACATACGAGGAGTCTTATGTATCAAAAAGAAAAAAAGTTACTGAACAGATTTTGAGAAAATGGCAGCCAAAGTCCAAAATCAGGCATTTTTCGTCGAAAACGGCCGCCATTTTGAAAAAAATGCGAAAATCAAAAAACTAAAAAATACCTCCTTCTTGAATTATTTTTAAGTATTTTTGTGCAAAATTTCAGAAAAATTCGCCTGTAAACAAAAAAGATAAAAATGTGGACGACGACGGACGACGGACGCAACGCCATGCCAATAGGTTATCGGACCATAGGTCCGGTAACCTAAAAAGGGCCAAAAATTTTCCCAAGTCCAAAATTTTTTTCAAAGGGTGAAAATTTTTTTTTTGTCTAGAAATGGCCCAAAATGGATAGTAATGCGATTTGGGCCGAAAATTTTTTTTTTCGTCGACCCGTCGAAAATTCAAAATGGCCGCCATACGCAGACTGGCGATTCAACGGCAACCAAACTTATACACATCACAGAGGTACATTTAAGGAGAATCTTTTGAAACAAAAATCTCAAATCTGATCAGACAGTTTTTGAGAAAACGACCGTCAAAGTCCAAAATTAGCTGTTTTTCGTCAAAAATGGCCGCCATTTTGAAAATAATTCGAAAATAAAAAAACTAAAAAATACCTCCCTCTCGAAATATTTTTAAGCATTTTTGTGCAAAATTTCAGGAAGATTCAATCGTAAACTTTAAAGATATGAATGTTGACGGACGGCGGACGACGACGACGACGGACGCAACGCCACGGCAATAGGTTATCGGACCAAAGGTCCGATAACCTAAAAAAAGTTACTGAACAGATTTTGAGAAAATTAGCCCAAAGGCTAAGATAGGTTACCGGACAATTTTGGTTTGGCCATGGCAGCATTGGCAGGTAACAGACCTTGAGATTCACCAATCAAGGTTCGCAGTGTAACATATGACCTTGGGATTTACCAATCAAGGTCATCCGTATGAACTTCGATGTAACCATTACATGTATGTGTGCGGCATTTGATATTCTATATGTTGGGTGGAATCGTTTAGGCCGCTCAGGTCAATTTACACATTCCAAGTCAGACATTTGGCACTCAAGGTCATCTGACGTCAAGTTCAAGGTCATCATTAGTTGTGCCATATATGTCTTCCTATATGTTCATAATGCAAACAGGAGCTCTATCTGCAAGCATTTCATCTACAAAGGCAAATCTGGGCATTTTTTGACCCCAAAATGGCTGTTTTGACCTTTCAAGGTCATCCAAGGTCAAATTCAAGGTCACCACACAAGTCGCCATATATGACTTCCCATTTGAAAGTGCCAATTTCTAAGCTCTATCTTCAAGCGTTCTATGAGTACAGTCCGGACAGCTCCCATTATGAAGGGAAAAAGTGCCGAAAATTTTCTAAGTCCAAAATTTTTTTCAAAGGGTGAAAAATTTTTTTTGCTCTAGAAATGGCCCAAAATGGATAGTAATGCGATCTGGGGCGAAAAAAAAATTTTTCGCCGACCTGCCAAAAATTCAAAATGGCCGCCACACGAAAACCGGCAGATTTAGGGCAACCAAACTTATACATATCACAGAGGTATATGAGGGGAATCTTTTGAAACCAAAAACTCAAAACTGATCAGACAGTTTTTGAGAAAATGGCCGTCAAAGTCCAAAATTGAGCGTTTTTCGACAAAAACGGCCGCCATTTTGAAAAAAATGCGAAAATCAAAAAACAAAAAAATACCTCCTTCTCAAAATATTTTTAGGCATTTTTGTGCAAAATTTCAGAAAGATTCGATCGTTAACTTTAAAGATAAAAATGTTAACGCCGGACGGACGGACGACGGACGCAACGCCATGCCAATAGGTTATCGGACCAAAGGTCCGGTAACCTAAAAATGGCCGCCAAATTCCAAAATTGACCGTTTTTCGACGAAAACGGCTGCCATTTTGAAAAAAATGCGAAAATCAAAAAACTAAAAAATACCTCCCTCTCGAAATATTTTTAGGCATTTTTGTGCAAAATTTCAGAAAAATTCGATCGTAAACTAAAGATAAAATTGTTGACGGACGACGACGGATGACGACGCCGGACGCATCGCCATGCCAATAGGTTACGGACCATAGGTCCGGTAACCTAAAAATCAAAATGGCCGCCACACGCAGACCGGCGATTCAAGGGCAACGAAACTTATACACATCATAGAGGTACATGAGGGGAATGTTATAAAACAAAAATTTCGCCGACCCGTCAAAAAATCAAAATGGCCGCCACACGCAGACCGGCGATTCAAGGGCAACGAAACTTATACACATCATAAAGGTACATGAGAGGAATGTTTTGAAACAAAAATCTCAAAACTGATCAGACAGTTTTTGAGAAAATGGCCTCCAAAGTCCAAAATTGGAAATTTTTCGTCAAAAATGGCCGCAAAATCGGCAAAAACAATTCAATCAAAAAAATTTAAAAAAACGTCTTTAGATACTGGCCCAAGGTATGTTCTGACAAATTTATGGGGGAATTCATCACGTCAAAAAAAAGTTACAGACCCGGACGGACGACGGACGGACGAAATACCACGACAATAGCTTATCGGCCCAAAGGGCCGGTAAGCTAAAAACTTGGTGAAGATGGATTTCAAACAGATCTGATGATGAATAAAGTGTTTCCTTATGTTTTTATGAGGTAAATCATTCGAATCATAGCATTTAGTTCGCTTTTTTCGGGCATCAACTCGTCAGAAATTTCCAACATTACTTTCGATTTTGTACCGAAACCAAAACAAAATGTTTGTCTGTCACTCGATAACGAACAGTCTTTTGACATGTAATTTGATGTAAAAGGTGAAAACTATGTTCTATTTTTGCAAAATGTTTTTCGTTTGTTCAGAATGTCAGCGAATTCGAGTGATTTTGCACATTTTACGACACAATGAATGAAGATCGTCCATTTTCTCACGAGTGACATTGTCATTGAATTGTCACGTTCCGAGACCCATTAGACATTTCCGATTGGCTTGCATCTGGTTGCTATAGATACCACACAAACTTTCCAAATAATTCATTTCACATATTGAATAATAATACTAGAATTTAAATATTGGTGTTGTAGAATTTCGTAAAATTCACGATCATTTTAACATAATATAAATTCACAAGAAACAAAATTGGTGATGTTCCCATGGTAACGGGTAGGAAGGGGGGGGGGGGGTTATAAAATACTTACCCTTCACATGTTAGCGCTTGGCATGTCACAATGAGAATGTCAGTAAGAAACATAGCTAATACTAATACTGCACAGACAATAACAATAAATGTGTCGAGCCAATACTAGTAATATGGTAAGCAATCGTGAATTTGATTCCACGGTGACTACCAATCTGGTTGCCATGGATACCAACTAGTACTGTGTTCCAAGTGCCAAGTATTGTTTTACCCACATAGGATGGAAAAGAGTGTCCATATAATTTAATGCAACAAATACTTTTTTCTCCTTAGAAATTCATGTGTATTTGTTCAAAATATGTCCGAATTTATCGTATTTATAAATGTTGCTATGGTAACAGTGGACACCTGCCTCACCCTAGACCGATCACAAATTTTTTGTGTCCAGTCACTTCGGTATAACTATTTTAAGTTGTATGTTGTGAAAATTTCATGAGCAGACACTCGTTGGAAATCATTTTAGAGTCATTGTTTGTGATATGCCCAAAACCATGAATTTGTCAATTTAATTCAACTACACAGGCATTCCCATTCACTTATAATGCGAATATATGGCAGAGTTCGTCGGCAAGAAATAAAAATTTTAAAGGGTTAATACCCGTAAGACTTGTTTGTCTAGGGCCACGAGTCCGAAAATAATGTCCGTTTCGCTCTATGATGCACCGTTTCCGAGATATCGACGAAAGCGAAAAATGCTGACTCAGCGAAAAAAATTGAGGTCAAGGTCAAAGGTCATCCCTGATATACTTAAGATATGTTTGTCTAGGGCGACGAGTCCGAAAATAACGTCTGTTTCGCTCTACGATGCACCGTTTCCGAGATATCGACGAAAACGAAAAATGCCGACTCATCGAAAAAATTTAAGGTCAAGGTCAAAGGTCATCCATAATACCCCTTAGACATGTTTGTCTAGGATGACGAGTCCGAAATTAGCGTCCGTTTCGCTCTACGACGCACCGTTTCCGAGATATGCATGAGAGCCTCAAGGATGACTCAGCTAAAATTATTTCGGGCCCTAGATCAAAGGTCGTTTGACGGATCGGCCTCAAAATCAAATAGGCTTCTTCCCTGGTGATATATGAACCTCCATGCAAAGTTCCATTGCAAAGAAAAAAAAAAAAAAAAAAAAAACAATTTTGACAAAACCATAAAGGCATTTCTGCTGAAATGCCTTAATTCACATTTAGTTGTGTCAGTTGTGTTGTAGAAGTTAAGGCCAGGATGTACAATAACGTGGGCAATTTTATTACCAACTAATTTCCCATACGAGCTGTCAGTCCTAACTTGGCCGCATCCCTAACTTGGCCATATTTTGTTCCTTTTGTTGTAACATCTCCAGATGTTTTGTTTCTTCTAATGAAGAATATTGTTACTTAGTATAGATTCGTAACAGTCTAATTTCATTTATCTTCCAAGGATCATCTCACATTAAATGTTATTTATACGAATGAGATGTAGTCCACTATTTTATGCCATTCATTACTCGCCCGGGGGAATGCTGTTATCATGGTTTCAAACAGATGGATGTACAGCCAAGACATTTTTTTTCCATCCCTCACCATAATGTCCTCCAATTGTCAAAACCTTGAAATTTCTACGAGTGTGTGATAAGAGTTCTGGATTGATATATAAAGTAGGTTAATTGGTTATCGAGATTTATTTCCAAGTTCATGAGTTTAAAAAATGTTATCATACAAATATTTCATTAAATGTTTTGTTCATATACTGAAATATGTATTTAAACGTTTACAATACTACAGATTAATTGATGCCAAGATGGTCAATTGGCTCCAGTATCCTTTTTTTTCCTGAAATTGTGTTCATCCCAACATCACTATTTCTATCTGTCGAAATATCTTTAGTCGGTGACTGAAAAATGTGTGAATTGCTTTGTTTCGTTGCACAGAATATTACTTTTTTCATTTGATATAACATACAGCTAAATTATGGCTTCATCTGAACAAGAAATTACATGGCCAAATTAGGGACTCTGTGCTCTACTGTCGGCCAACTTCACATCGACATTTTAGACACTCCTCTCAGAATCCTTAGGCAATGACAAGCACAGGCACATGGTGGAAAACATGTAGAAGGAACCTAATTTTAACAGGGAGAAAGCCTGTTTCATCACTCGTCATATATTTTGATTTATTGGAAGATATGACCCAAAAAGTGGCTAAGTTAGGACTGACAGCTCGTACTTGGGATCTGGAATGAAAATTGGTTATGATAGAAAAGTGTTCTTTATTACACACCAGATGTTCTATTCATCTGTATTTATCAATTTGTGCTACTGATAAACTCATTGATTATCATAGGGAAACAGGGTAGAGTAATCCAGCCTATTTTCGGACACCACCAGAAATCGGACACTTCATGATTTACCACCAATTTTCTATATCATTTATAATGTTGCAAATAAATTTTGTCAAGCACTGAACCGAGCCAAATGTATGTGGTCTTTGCTGATTTAAAGAAAGTGTTAGCCGAGGTATCTAGTTCAATAAGTTCCACAATGTTAGCTTCCCTGTTAGTGTTAGTGTCCGAAAACTGTATGGTGTACTGTAAATGATCTTCTTGTCCTCATGGCTGCTTAATTCTATTTCATAGCTCATCTGTAGCCTTGCAACAACTACCGATTGACTGCTGCATGTATATAACCTCAAACTACAACGATATACCTATTATTTTTAAAGACACAGAAGGTGTCCGATTTCTGTCTGGTGTGTCCGATTACTGTCATTTGAACTCACAGTTCGTAGTTTACCAATATTGAAGTGAGGCCAAAATAATATTCCCTTACGACTTTATAACTTTTACCACATTTATTTGCATATGCCGTTGCATGTAAAATAAATCATCTAGCATTTTCCACTACAGTCATTATTGAGATTTCACTTTAAGTGTCCGAAAACTGTATGATTTACTCTAACAGGAAACAGAATTAAACATAGAAGCATGTTTGTTTTGTTTCTTTTCTCGCTAGACTCTATTTTATTGTGGAAAATATTTCTTAATACCACGGAAACTGCTTAGTCCACGATAACCTAAGAAATCAGAAATCTAATAATATTACCTTTTTCAACGATTTGAATTTGGTTTTGTGGCAGATTTTCTTTAGTAGATGTCTTCAGGATTGATTTCTTCAACAAAGGTGACTTCTGTGGTGTGACAGGCGATTTCCCTCCACCTGGCGAACTCTTCAGGAACTTATTTTGTTCGGACAGCCCTGTGTTTTCGTCTGTGAACTCTTCGTGTTTACTGCTATTCATTATTTGGCTTAGAAAATACTAACACGGCCACTGGGGCACTGTAGTACATTAAAGTGTTTGAATATTGAAAGTAGGTGGTGGTGAGCCGAAGTTCTGGCCCGTCTTGTAAACTTCGAAATCTTTGAATTTGATTTTTCCTTTCCGGCCACCACACCGGAAATGACTGGTTGTTGACGCAAGAGAAGTCGTAAAATGATCAACTACCGTACTGTAGATCAATGAACAGTTACAAATCTTTATGTTTTATCGTAGACCTACATGGTTTTATTTCCTATATACCGTGTATCCATAGTAATATTATTGTGACTATTCACAAGCGCGTTAACTATATTACTAATCTATAGGTAGGTCAGTGACAATATTTCCCAGTAGGTGGCGCCTCTAGACAGGCGTTACTATTTTTGGACGAAGAAATTTTGTTATATTTGCCGCCTAAATTTGCCGCCTAACCCATGGTCGCTGTTTCTTTTTATTTTTATGTCTGATCGCCACCCCCCCCCCCCCCCTCCCCCACCCTTTCGCCATCGTGGGACGAGGGGAAAATGTTTGGGCGATCAAGTAATTAGTAATTTTTTTCAGAATTCATCATCACTGTCGTAACCCCGACTAGAATCTAGATCTACCGTAACGTCACGTTACGGTAGTCATTAAGATGGCGGAAGGTTTGTCGATTCGTTTTGTTTCCTATCATTTTTTCTTGATAAGTTGTAGGATACAGCTTTAGATTGGAACAATTTTGAAGCCACAAAATGTATGGAGTTATCGGGTTCACTAGAGTAGTCAGAGCAGTGACAGTATGTGTGATATTCGTTCGATAAAAAAACAATGATGACTACCGTAACGTCAAGTGATATCAGAGTAGTGACTACCGTAACGCGAACCACCGACTACCGTAACGTTACAAACCAGGCAGATCATTGATGCGCTATTTTTTTCTGTACATGTATAGTAATTCTCCACAACAAATATGGAGCTGATATAGATCTATGTGTAAAAAAAATAAAAGTATCTCGTTTGTGGCTATACACCTACCAAGTTGTGTATCTGTTGCCAGTATTATATCGTATCAAAAATGGATGACGGGAGTTTTTTTTTAAAAATTTATATACTAGACAAGTAGTAGTAGCCCTTTATCAATAATTACACAGACCTTGTATGTAACAGCTCCTTGTTTGTCGTTGGCTGATATGTTCATGGATTAGGGTCAGATTCATGGATCAGGGTCAGATTGGGTGGCAACTTCATGTTGAGCAATCTGTGACGCACGTTGGCTTTCAATTTGACAGAAGCAGCATCTGAAACCCATCTCTGTAATGATGAAAATTCTTGCTGTTGAATTTTACATGCATTTTTGCCACGGTAGTCCTAAACTGCAGATCGCTCACGTTACGGTAGTCGGACCGAAACGTTACGGTAGTCAATAGCAAATTTTATCAACCGCTTTTATCCCAAAAAGGCCGTTACAGCATATTCTGCATGACAATTTATGGATTCTAAATGTCTTATACTATATGTCTCATCATAATGTCTGTGGAATAGTTCGTGTCAGCATATTGTTCTTAGTAAGAAAACAGCAAACAATTAAACGAATCGATTTACCTTGCGCCATCTTCATGACTACCGTAACGTGACGTTACTGTAGTCTGGTTCCGACAGTGATCATTCAAAGGCATAAACTGATATAATAATGCGTGAAAATGTGTTGAAACGTCACTTTTCATCTCTGATTTTCCATAGGCCTAATGTGGTCTAGTCCTAGTGTTAAATAACACTGGCGTCGGAGCCGGGGAGAGGGGGGCCTTGGGCCCCCACACTTCTGACAGGGAGGAGGTGGGGAAGGGGGCTCGAGTAGGCCTATGTTTGGGCCCACATCACCCCCCTCCCCCCCCCCCCCCCCCCCCAAAAAAAAATTGGCGAATTGTTTTGGCATTAGCCTAAACTACAGATCAGCCAATGCGGCTCTAAAAAAAAAATTAAAAATTCCATTTCCAAAGGATTTTTCCAATTAGGATTACTTTTAGATGAAAAGTCATACATCTCAGAAACCCAGGGACTCTGTGCAACGGATCTGTATGTGAATCATGTATGTGAAATAGAAGCTGACTCAACTAGCAACTGTATAAATAACTGAGAAAATGAGTAGATTCCCTGTCTGGGAACATATAAATAACGATTACACCAAAATGTTTAATTCTGTCGTTAAAATATGTAAAACATTCCCATGATTCTCCCGTTCGAATTGTTCAAACATGTTTTCTGTATATAATAGCGCCACGGATGGGGTCAAATACACTTTATCAAATACAAATTCAAATACAAATATATATATTTTTTTCGATTTCCAAATACAAATTCAAATACAAATATTCCTGATTTTCATTTTTAGGTTACTGGACCTATGGTCCGATAACCTATTGCCGTCGCGTTGCGTCCGTCGTCCGTCCACATCTGTATCTTTGAAGTTTACAGGCGGATTTTTCTGAAATTTTGCACAAAAATGCCTAAAAAAATTTCAAGACGGGGTTTTTTCTAGTTTTTTTATTTTCTCATTTTTCCCAAAATGGCGGCCATTTTTAACGAAAAATGGCCAATTTTGGACTTTGGCGGCCATTTTCTCAAAAACTGTCTGATCAGTTTTGTTTTAAAAGATTCCCCTTATTTAACTCTATGATGTGTATAAGTTTTGTTGCCCTTGAATCGCCGGTCTCCGCGTGGCGGCCATTTTGAATTTTTGACGGGTCTGCGAAAAACATTTTTTTTGCCCCAAATCACATTACTATCCATTTTGGGTCATTTCTAGGCAAAAAAAATTTTTCTTCCTTTGAAAAAAATTTTTGACTTAGAAAATTATCGGCACTTTTTTCCTTCATAATGGGAGCTGCCAGGACTGTACTCATAGAACCCTTGAAGATAGAGCTTAGAAATTGGCACTTTCGAATGGGAAGTCATATATGGCGATTTGTGTGGTGACCTTGAATTTGACCTTGGATGACCTTGAAAGGTGAAAACAGCCATTTTTTGGGTCGAAAAATGCAAAAATTTGCCTCTACAGATAAAATGCTTGTAGATAGAGCTTAAGATTGCATTATGAGCATATTGGAATCATATATGGAACAACTGATGATGACCTCGAGCTTGACCTTGGATGACCTTGAGTGCTAAATGTTCGATGTGAAATGTGTAAATTAGCCACTGAGGCTTAAACACTTGCACATACAGGTCAAGATTGTGTATAAGCTTACATGAAGTCATGTTTTTATGGCACATCTTTTGGTAACCTCGAATTTGACCTTATATGTCACCTTGAAACCCAAATCTCACAATCTGTCCTGACCTGACATGTGTGAATTGACCTCTACAGACAAAATACCTGTTGATAGAGCTTTTATGTTTGTGTTATGAAGTCATATGCAGCATACCTAATGATGACATCGCAGTTCACAAACATGACCTTGATTGGAAAATCTCAAGGTCATATGTCAGTAATGTCACCTGCAATGCTTAAAACTAAAATTGTCCGGTAACCTATCTGAGCCCTTGGGCTAATTTTCAAATACAAATACAGATATTATAATCAAATACAAATTCAAATACAAATAAGATGCAAAGAATAATTATATCAAATCATTATATCAAAGAAGTTCACTTTCAATATTCTTAGGCCTACTGATGTTTTCCTGATTATACTAAGTCAGAGATGATTATCCCTGGCCCCTAGGTGTACATTGTACGATATATCATGTACATATATACAATTATGCATAACTCAAATGCCAGTGATGAGCCAAAGTGGCTCAGGTTTGTGATGTTAATTATCAGCTTGCTCGTTTTAAACATAACCTGAGTATGGCTAAAATATGTTTATTAGACTACAGGCGTACATATACATTTGTTAAAATACACTAGAAAAGATGAATGAATGAATGAGTATGAGATGAAGTTGCTCGTTGTAATGGGTAGAAGCCTGGAATAGACCTGGGGATGCCTTACAGGGCATAGTACAGTAAATCGCTTAGCCAATCAGCGAGCGTTCACCTCACTTAGGCAATTTAAAGGGAAACTGTTGTTAAACACTGCCTCATATATTTTTTTTAGGCCAGACTTCTGGACGAGTGTATATTCACCTGAAAGATTGCACTGCTGGGAAATAATGACCCGGTTTTCAAGGCAGTATCTTGTTGGCGTTCTTCTCAGGAACTGCGGAATCAAAGGGGTTTTGTATGGACATCAGTACCCTCAATTTTGGGTATTTTCACCCCGGGTCCATTCAAGGCAGAATAGCGAAAAATCTCATTTGTCGTCAAATATATTCATGCTTACCACGCGATGCCCAATAGTACGTCGAGTGATAAAACTAGCATAATGGTTAGGATGGGATGTTTTTAGGTTACCGGACCTATGGTCCGATAACCTATTGCCATGGCGTTGCGTCCGGCGTCCGTCCGTCCGTCGTCGTCGTCGTCGGCGTCGGCGTCGTCGTCGTCCGTCCACATTTTTATCTTTAAAGTTTACGGTCCAATCTTTCTGAAAATTTGGGAAAAGATACCTTAAAATAGTTTGAGAAGGAGGTATTTTTTAGTTTTTTGATTTTTTAATTTTTTTCAAAATGGCGGCCGTTTTCGTCGAAAAACGGTCAAATTTGAACTTTGGCGGCCATTTTCTCAAAAACTGTCTGATCAGATTTGAGATTTTTGTTTCAAAAGATTCTTGTTATGTACCTCTGTGATGTGTATAAGTTTGGTTGCCCTTGAATCGCCGGTCTGCATATGGCGGCCATTTTGAATTTTCGACGGGTCGACGAAAAAAAAAATTTTCGGCCCAAATCGCATTACTATCCATTTTGGGCCATTTCTAGGCAAAAAAAAATTTTCACCCTTTGAAAAAAATTTTGGACTTAGAAAATTTTCGTCACTTTTTTCCTTCATAATGGGAGCTGTCAGGACTGTACTCATAGAACGCTTGAAGATAGAGCTTAGAAATTGGCACTTTCAAATGGGAAGTCATATATGGCGACTTGTGTGGTGACCTTGAATTTGACCTTGGATGACCTTGAAAGGTCAAAACAGCCATTTTTGGGTCGGAAAACGCTCAAATTTGCACCTGGCCTGTATTTTCTCAAAAAGTGTCTGATCAGTTTTGAGATTTTTGCTTAAAAAGATTCCTCTTATATACCTCTGTGACGTGTATAAGTTTTGTTGCCCTTGAATCGCCGATCTCCTTGTGGCGGCCATTTTGGACGAGTCGGCGAAAAAAAAATTTTCGCCCCAAATCACATTACTATCCATTTTGGGCCATTTCTAGGCAAAAAAAAATTTTCACCCTTTGAAAAAATTTTGGACTTAGGAAATTTTCGTCACTTTTTTCCTTCATAATGGGAGCTGTCAGGACTGTACTCATAGAACGCTTGAAGATAGAGCTTAGAAATTGGCACTTTCAAATGGGAAGTCATATATGGCGACTTGTGTGGTGACCTTGAATCTGACCTTCGATGACCTTGAAAGGTCAAAACAGCCATTTTGGGGTCAAAAAATGCCCAGATTTGCCTCTGTAGATGGAATGCTTGCAGAGAGAGCTCATGTTATGAACAGGAAGACATATATGGCACAACTAATGATGACCTTGAACTTGACGTCAGATGACCTTGAGTGCCAAATGTCTGACTTGGAATGTGTAAATTGACCTGAGCGGCCTAAACGATTCCACCCAACAAATAGAATATTAAATGCCGCACACATACATGTAATGGTAACATCAAAGTTCATACGGATGACCTTGATTGGGATTTACACTGCGAACCTTGATTGGTAAATCTCAAGGTCTGTAACCTGCCAATGCTGCCATGGCCAAACCAAAATTGTCCGGTAACCTATCTTAGCCTTTGGGCTAATTTTTAGGAAGGTGTTATGGACCGTCAAAGTAAGATCATTTAACATTAAGTTGAATGGCCAATATATTTAATATACTGTAGCCTCAACCGATTACACAATTTTTACTCTGCGTGGCCTGGGAGCGCAGTAAATGTCATAATTTGTTTGATCAGGTAACAGTTGAAGGTTCCCGACCTAATTCAATGTTCATTTGCCGTGTTTTGCGTTGGTTAAGGAGAAAATTGTGGAATACACATAAATCACATGGTCGGTCGACATACAAAAATGTTCTAACTATCATCAGCGGCCAAATTATGACTTGAATTACAATTTGTTTGCACAATATTAACGATACTGATGCATTTCAATAGCTCAGCCTTCTACAGGTGTCAGGGACTAGGAAATTTTCACCATCGGACCAGATTACAAGAATTGAGGTCGGCCCTTTGCCGAGCTGACGCTTATCATAAGCAGCCCCCCCCCCCCCCCCTGACCCTAACATCATTCTAGAGACACAAGGTTGCATGCAAATCATAAACTCTTGATTTTCTTGACTTCTCAATAAATTATTAGTGGTTTGTTACGTTTCACATGGGTTCTATAGATAATTTTCCGTCTTTAGTGTGATAAATGTACGGTTTTTTTTATTCTTACTTTACTAAATAATCCAAACTGCCATTGAATTATACCAACGATTGGGTCTTGATGCTAATATACCATACGATACCAACGATTGGGTCTTGATGTCTTGATGCTTGACTGGCAAATCCCAGCACATGTAGCATATGTATTAAATGGACTGAAACAGAGAATTGAATCAGGATATCAGGTTTATATTTCGTTTCACAATTACATACATATAAGACTACCTAATGACAAAATATAATTCATATATCTCAGAAACGCCTATATATTAAGGGCATAGTACAGTAAATCGCTCAGCCAATCAGCGAGCGTTCACCTCACTTAGGCAATTCAAAGGGAAGCTGTTGTTAAACATCGCCTCATATATTAGGTTACCGGACCTATGGTCCGATAACCTATTGCCGTCGCGTTGCGTCCGTCGTCCGTCCGTCCGTCCGTCCGCATTTTTAGGTTACCGGACCTATGGTCCGTAACCTATTGGCATGGCGATGCGTCCGGTGTCGTCGTCGTCGTCGTCGTCCGTCAACAATTTTATCTTTAAAGTTTACGATCGAATTTTTCTGAAATTTTGCACAAAAATGCCTAAAAATATTTCGAGAGGGAGGTATTTTTTAGTTTTTGATTTTCGCATTTTTTTCAAAATGGCAGCCGTTTTCATCGAAAAACGGTCAATTTTGGATTTTGGCGGCCATTTTCTCAAAATCTGTTCAGTAACTTTTTTTATTATTGATGCATAACACTCCTCATATGTACCCCTGTGACATGTATAAATTTCGTTGCGCTTGAATCGCTCGAAGTGGGCCATTTTGGGCCCAAACTCAGCCCAAATGGGACTTTCCCATGTTAAATTCTCCTATGCTTTATAATGGGACACATTAAAGCCTAATATCCCACTTAATATTGAGATTAGAGACTAGGAATCAATTGTGGACATATAGGAAATGATATATGCTGAATATTGTCGTGACCTTGAATTTGACCTCTGACCTTGGTTTCAAGGTCAGAGCGGCCGTTTTCGTCGAAAAATGGCCAATTTTGGAGTTCGAACGTCGTTTTCTGAAAATCTGTTTCAGTAACTTTTTTTCTTATTGATGAAAAACACTCCTCATATGTACCCCTTGTGACATGTATAAATTTCGTTGCGCTTGAATCGCTTGAAGTGGGCCATTTTGGGCCCAAACTCGGCCCAAATGTGACTTTTCCCATGTTAAATTTTTCCTATGCTTTATAATGGCACACATTAAGCCTAATATCTCACTTAATATTGAAATTAGAGACTAGGAATGAATTGTGGACATATAGGAAATGATATATGCTGAATATTCTTGTGACCTTGAATTTGACTTTGACCTCATTTTTCAAGGTCACAGGACAAAATGGCTAATATCTCGCTTATTATCGACTTTACAGCTTAGGAATCAGTGGTGAACATATAGGAAATGATATATGCTGAATATTCTTGTGACCTTGAATTTGACCTTTGACCTCATTTTCAAGGTCACATGACAAAATGGCTAATATCTCGCTTATTATCGACTTTACAGTTTAGGAATCAATTGTGAACATATAGGAATGATATATGCTGAATATTTTCGTGACCTTGAATTTGACCTTTGACCTCATTTCCAAGGTCGCAGGACAAAATTGCTAATATCTCGCTTATTATCGACTTTACAGCTTAGGAATCAATTGTGTACATTTAGGAAATGATATATGCTGAATATTTTCGTGACCTTGAGTTTGACCTTTGACCTCATTTCCAAGGTCGCAGGACAAAATTGCTAATATCTCGCTTATTATCGACTTTACAGCTTAGGAATCAATTGTGTACATATAGGAAATGATATATGCTGAATATTCTTGTGGCCTTGAATTTGAGCTTTGACCTCATTTTCAAGGTCACAGGACAAAATGGCCAATATCTTGCTTATTAGCAACTTTACAGCTTAGGAATCGATTGTTAACATATAGGAAATGATATATGCTGAAAATTCTCGTGACCTTGAATTTGACCTTTGTCATTTTCAAGGTCACAGGACAAAACGGCCAATATCTTGCTTATTAGCGACTTTACAGCTTAGGAATCAATTGTGAACATATAGGAAATGATATATGCTGAAAATTCTCATGACCTTGAATTTGACCTTTGACCTCATTTTCAAGGTCACATGACAAAATGGCTAATATCTCGCTTATTATCGACTTTACAGCTTAGGAATCAATTGTGAACATATAGGAAATGATATATGCTGAAAATTCTCATGACCTTGAATTTGACCTTTGACCTCATTTTCAAGGTCACATGACAAAATGGCTAATATCTCGCTTATTATCGACTTTACAGCTTAGGAATCAATTGTGAACATATAGGAAATGATATATGCTGAATATTCTCATGACCTTGAATTTGACCTTTGACCTCATTTCCAAGGTCACAGGACAAAATGGCCAATATCTTGCTGATTAGCGCCTTTACAGCTTAGAAATAAATTGTGAACATATAGGAAATGATATATGCTGAATATTCTAGTGACCTTGAATTTGACTTTTGACCTCATTTTCAAGGTCAACAGGACAAAATGGCTAATATCTCGCTTATTATAGACTTTACAGCTTGGGAATCAATTGTGAACGTATAGGAAATGATATATGCTGAATATTTTAGTGACCTTGAATTTGACTTTTGACCTCATTTTCAAGGTCAACAGGACAAAATGGCTAATATCTCGCTTATTATAGACTTTACAGCTTGGGAATCAATTGTGAACATATAGGAAATGATATATTCTGAATATTTTAATGATATTAAATTTTACCTTTAACCTAAATTTCAAGGTCAGTCATTTTATTTTCAAAGTCAGATTACAAAATGGCTTATATCTCGCTTATTATCAAATTTACAGCTTAGGGGTCCATAGTGAACATATAGGAAATGATGTATGCTGAATAGTTTGGTGATCTAGAATTTAACCTTTGATCCCATTTTCAAGGTTAGAGATATGGCGATTTCAGTGGTCACCTTGAATTTGACCTTCAACTTTCTCGGCTTAACTCTGTATATTTCTCCGGTAACCTTTCTAGCCCATTGGGCTAATTTTATCTTTAAAGTGTACGGTCCGATTTTTCTGAAAATTTGGGAAAAGATACCTTAAAATATTTCAAAAAGGAGGTATTTTTTAGTTTTTCAATTTTTTATTTTTCTCAAAATGGCGGCCAATTTTGTCGAAAAACGCTCAATTTTGAACTTTGGCGGTCATTTTCTCAAAACTGTCTGATCAGTTTTGATATTTTTGTTTCAAAAGATTCCTCTCATATACCTCTGTGAAGTGTATAAGTTTGGTTGCCCTCGAATCGCTGGTCTGCGTATGGCGGCCATTTTGAATTTTCGACGGGTCGACGGAAAAATGTTTTTTTCGGCCCAAATCACATTACTATCCATTTTGGGCCATTTCTAGACAAAAATTTTTTTTCACCCTTTGAAAAAAATTTTGGACTTAGAAAATTTTCGGCACTTTTTTCCTTCATAATGGGAGCTGCCAAGACTGTACTCCTGGAACGCCTGAAGATAGAGCTTAGAAATTGGCGCTTTCAAATGGAAAGTCATATATGGCAATTTGTGTGGTGACCTTGAATTTGACCTTGGATGACCTTGAAAGGTCAAAACAGCCATTTTTGGGTTGAAAAATGCCCAAATTTGCACCTTGTCCGTCTCATCTCGAAAACTGTCTGATCAGTTATGAGATTTTTGTTTCAAAAGATTTCCCTTATGTACCTTTATGATGTGTATAAGTTTTGTTGCCCTTGAATCGCCGATCTCCGTCTGGCAGCCATTTTGAAATTTTGACGAGTTCGCCCCAAATCGCATTACTATCCATTTTGGGCCATTTCTAGGCAAAAAAAAATTTTCACTCTTTGAAAAAAATTTTGGACTTAGAAAATTTTCGACACTTTTTTCTTCCATAATGGGAGCTGAAGGACTGTACTCATAAAACACTTGAAGAAACAGCTTAGAAATTGGCACTTTCAAATCGGAAGTCATATATGGCGACTTGTGTGGTGACCTTGAATTTGACCTTGGATGACCTGAAAGGTCAAAACAGCCATTTTAGGGTCAAAAAATGCCCAGATGTGCCTCTAAAGATGAAATGCTTGCAGATAGAGCTCATGTTTGCATTATGAACATATAGAAAGACATATATGGCACAACTAATGACGACCTTGAACTTGACGTCAGATGACCTTGAGTGCCAAATGTCTGACTCGGAATGTGTAAATTGACCTGAGTGGCCTAAGCGATTCCACCCAGATATATCTTTGTATTATGAACATATAGAATATCAAATGCCGCACACATACAGGTAATGGTCACATCGAAGTTCACACGGATGACCTTGATTGGTAAATCTCAAGGTCATATGTTCACACTGCGAACCTTGATTCCTAAATCTCAAGGTCTGTTACCTGCCAATGCTGCCATGGCCAAACCAAAATTGTCCGGTAACCTATTTTAGCCTTTGGATTAATTTTGTAAAAACCTGGGGTTGTGTCTGTTATCATAGCATTGAGACAAATTTTTAGAGGTTCTGAATCAAGATACTTCAAGATATTCCAACACAAGTACTCGTCATTTATCCTCCGGGCTATTTTTAATGCTTACATACACACACAATCAAAGGTTGGTGAACGCCTTTGGGACACAGCAAAAATGTTCATATGGAGGTGTTCACTAATCAGAAAAAGTACCATCATGATAAAAAAACAAATTCAAACAACATTATAACCTAATCTGCTCGAGTATTGAATGTCATAGAGATGAATATTACCCGGCAGGCCCCACAAAAAAACGATGTTATGTCAAGTTGATGAAATCCAGCTTGAGAAGATACTGTCAACCAAGCCCGTAGTAAATAATTGTGGGTTCACTAATGATCTAGGCCGTGGAAACTAGAGTATGATACCAGTTAGGAAGAATCTGAACAATTTGCCATTAGATATATTTTTGTGAGATGTATTACTAGTAATTACTTTGTTGATACCTAGTAGTCAGAATTCTCTGCCCTGTGCGATTACGATGCACTGACTTATGTTCACTGAGTAAAGAGTCACAAATTGAAATATAACAATACACAAACATACAACAGTGTTCACAACAGAGTTATAGAGTTATTCACTAAATAAGTTATTCAAGAGCACGCCAATGTTAACAGATAAGCACTCACTTGGAACCAAGAAAAAATGTTCACTAACTGGAAGTGTTCACTGACCGGAGGTGTTCACTATAAATGGAAATTTGACTGTATGCATAACAATATTGTCCAAAAAAAATCTCGAAAAGTTTGAAAATGATCTCACTAAAGCTTCAGAATTCACCAGGAATCACAGAGTATGATTTGGCTTCTGGGGCCCTTGAGCGGGCCGCAGACCCCACGCCGAAGGGGGCTAGCTTTGCTCGCACTTGTTCTCAACCCTCAAATTCGAACCCCCCTTCCACAATTTCTAGTTACGGGCCTGGACAGGGGTCCTGTTCAACGTCATTTTATGAAAAATTGGTACTATCATGCTCTGTAGTGACCTAGATTTTATTGAAGTACTATCACACCCTGTCGACCGTTAAGCCCTAATTTTTTTTGGAAAGGTGAAACGCACATCCGAGGTTGCCCAATTTAACATTGATTTAAATGAAGCCAATAATTGGTCATATCAACCCTAATAGGGCCTGTAAGTCTCGTTTCACATATGTCGTAAAATGACGTAATCAGGTACGTAGTGGTGACCAACATTGCTACGTGGTCAGTTTTTAGCTTACCGCCCCTTTGGGCCGATAAGCTATTGTCGTGGTATTTCGTCCGTCGTCCGTCCGGGTCTTTTTTTTGACTTGATGAATTAAGGCATTTCAGAAGAAATGCCTTTATGGTTTTGTCAAAACTTTTTTTTTTTTTCACTTTTTGGTTTCTGCATGATAACTTCAGTTTGCCTCCATGTATCTTCGCCAAATTTTCACCGCTGGTCAGAAATGTTGTGTAGAAGAAGCCCATTGTTTTTGAGCCAGCTCCGGGGTCCGTGAGGTCCGTGAGGATGAAATTCATGTTTTTGGTTTCCGCACAATAACTCAAAAAGTATTATGGCAATGACTGTAAAACTTTGCATGGAGGTTCATATATATACAGGGAAGAAGCCTATTGATTTTGAGGCCAATCCGTCAAACGACCTTTGACCTAGGGCTCGAAATAATTTTAGCTGAGTCATCCTTGAGGCTCTCATGCATATCTCGGAACGGTGCGTCGTAGAGCAAAACGAATATTATTTTTGGACTCGTCATCCTAGACAAAGATGTCTAAGGGGTATTATGGATTACCTTTGACCTTGACCTTAAATTTTTTCGCTGAGTCGGCATTTTTCGTTATTTTCAGACTCGTCGCCCTAGACAAACATGTCTTAAGGGTATTATGGATGACCTTGACCTTAAATTTTTTCGCTGAGTCGGTATTTTTTGTTTTCGTCGATATCTCAGTAACGGTGTGTCGTAGAATGAAACGGACGTTATTTTCGGACTCTTTGCCCTAGACAAACATGTCTTAGGGGTATTAAGGATGACCTTTGACCTTGACCTTATCGCTGAGTCGGCATTTTCCGTTCTTGTCGATATCTCGGAAACGGTGCGTCGTAGAGCAAAACGGACATTATTTTCGGACTCGTGGCCCTAGAAAAACATGTGTTAAGGGTATTAGGGATGACCTTTGATCTTGACCTTAAATTTTTTTGCTAAGTCGGCAATTTTCGTTTTCGTCGATATATGGGAACGGTGCGTCATAGAGCGAAACGGACGTTGTTTTCGGACTCGTCACCCTAGACAAACATGTTTAAGGGGGTATTAAGGATGACCTTTGACCTTGACCTTATCGCTGAGTCGGCATTTTCCGTTCTTGTCGATATCTCGGAAACGGTGCGTCGTAGAGCGAAACGGACGTTATTTTCGGACTCGTGGCCCTAGACAAACATGTGTTAAGGGTATTAGGGATGACCTTTGATCTTGACCTTAAATTTTTTTGCTAAGTCGGCAATTTTCGTTTTCGTCGATATATGGGAACGGTGCGTCATAGAGCGAAACGGACGTTGTTTTCGGACTCGTCACCCTAGACAAACATGTTTAAGGGGGTATTATGGATGACCTTTGACCTTGACCTTAAATTTTGTTCACTGAGTCTGCAATTTCCGTTTTCGTCGATATCTCGGAAACGGTGCGTTGTAGAGCGAAACGGACGTAATTTTCAGAATCGTCGCCTTAGACAAACATATTTAAGGGTTATTATCAATGACCATTGACCTTGACCTTAATTTTTTTCGCTGAGTCGGCATCTTGCGCTTTCGTTGATATCTCGGAAACGGTGCGTCATAGAGCGAAACGGATGTTATTTTCGGACTCGTCGCTATAGACAAACATGTCTTGAGGCTATTAGGGATGACCTTAGACCTTGACCTTAATTTTTTTTCGCTGAGTCGGCATTTTTCGCTTTCATTGATATCTCGGAAATGATCTGTCGTAGAGCGAAACAGACGTTATTTTCAGACTCGTGGCCCTAAACAAACTTTTCTTAAGGGTATTAGGGATGACCTTTGACCTTGATCGTAAATTTTTTTGCTGAGTCGACATTTTTCATTTTCGTCGATATCTCAGAAATGGTGTGTCGTAGAGGGAAACGGACGTTATTTTCGGACTCATCGATTCTTCGGAAACGGTGCGACTTAGAACAAAACAGACATTAGACAGATAATCTTAGGGGTATGAAGTTTGTCCTTCACATACATGTAATTGCACAAATGTCTTATAGGTCTCATTGGGAGCTTATCATGTTTTTGCTGAGTTAGCATTTTGTTTTTTTCATGCTTCACCTTGAAATGCCTCCAAGACCTTGACGTATAGTTTCCCCATAAATTTGTCAGAACATACCTTGGGCCAGTATCTAAAGCCTTTTTTAAAATTTTTTTGATTGAATCGTTTTTGCCATTTGGTGGCCATTTTTGACGAAAAATTGCCAATTTTAGACTTTGGAGGCCATTTTCTCAAAAACTGTCTAATCAGTTTTGAGATTTTTGTTTCAAAACATTCCTCTCATGTACCTTTATGAAGTGTATAATTTTCGTTGCCCTTGAATTGCCGGTCTGCGTGTGGCGGCCATTTTGATTGTTTGACGGGTCAGCGAAAAAAAATTTTTTTGTCCCAAATCAAGTCACTATTCGTTTTGAGCGATTTCCAGCAAAAAAAAAAATTTTTTTTGGCCATTGAAAAATTTTTTAGACTTAGAAAATTTCACCCAATTTTCCTTCATAATGGGAGCTGTGTAGAGTAAACTCATAGAACACTTGAAGATAGAGCCTAAGTATTGGCACATTCAAATGAAAAATCATATATTGCGGTTTGAGTGATGACCTTGACCTTCAATGACCTTGAAAGGTCAAAAATGATGAATTTTGTCTTTGGTGGCCATTTTGTCAAAATCTATTCAGACAGTTTTTCTCAAAATGATGTGTAAGATTCTCGTTATCTACCTTTGTGATGTGTAATTTGATTTCGTATTATAGTCCATGCAGAAAATGTGTTTCCAGCAACATTTACGAACATGTTTTAACAATTAGAGTTCAAGATCAGTGTAACAATTTATATGTTGGAAAATCAATACTCTGCGTTTCTCATGATTGCCGGTAAGCTACAGCACCCTTGGTGCTATGTTTGCTGATTTTGATCGATTTCAGAAGAACCATAGAAAAAAATATTATCAAGAATATTGTTACAATTCCTGTTTTTAGGTTACCGGACCTTTGGTCCGATAACCTATTGGCATGGCGTTGCGTCCGTCGTCCGTCCGTCCGTCCGTCCGTCCGTCCGTCCGTCCGGCGTTAACATTTTTATCTTTAAAGTTAACGATCGAATCTTTCTGAAATTTTGCACAAAAATGCCTAAAAATATTTTGAGAAGGAGGTATTTTTTTGTTTTTTGATTTTCGCATTTTTTTCAAAATGGCGGCCGTTTTTGTCGAAAAACGCTCAATTTTGGACTTTGACGGCCATTTTCTCAAAAACTGTCTGATCAGTTTTGAGTTTTTGGTTTCAAAAGATTCCCCTCATATACCTCTGTGATATGTATAAGTTTGGTTGCCCTAAATCTGCCGGTTTCCGTGTGGCGGCCATTTTGAATTTTTGGCGGGTCGGCGAAAAAAAATTTTTTCGCCCCAAATCGCATTACTATCCATTTTGGGCCATTTGTAGGGCAAAAAAATTTTTTCACCCTTTGAAAAAAATTTTGGACTTGGAAAATTTTCGGCACTTTTTTCCTTCATAATGGGAGCTGTCAGGACTGTACTCATAGAACGCTTGAAGATAGAGCTTAGAAATTGGCACTTTCAAATGGGAAGTCATATATGGCGACTTGTGTGGTGACCTTGAATTTGACCTTGGATGACCTTGAAAGGTCAAAACAGCCATTTTGGGGTCAAAAAATGCCCAGATTTGCCTTTGTAGATGAAATGCTTGCAGATAGAGCTCATGTTTGCATTATGAACATATAGGAAGACATATATGGCACAACTAATGATGACCTTGAACTTGACGTCAGATGACCTTGAGTGCCAAATGTCTGACTTGGAATGTGTAAATTGACCTGAGCGGCCTAAACGATTCCACCCAACATATAGAATATCAAATGCCGCACACATACATGTAATGGTTACATCGAAGTTCATACGGATGACCTTGATTGGTAAATCCCAAGGTCATATGTTTACACTGCGAACCTTGATTGGTAAATCTCAAGGTCTGTTACCTGCCAATGCTGCCATGGCCAAACCAAAATTGTCCGGTAACCTATCTTAGCCTTTGGGCTAATTTTTAGGTTACCGGATCTTTGGTCCGATAACCTATTGGCATGGCGTTGCGTCCGTCGTCCGTCCGTCCGTCCGTCCGGCCGGCGTTAAAATTTTTATCTTTAAAGTTTACTATCAAATCTTTCTGAAATTTTGCACAAAAATGCCTAAAAATATTTTGAGAATGAGGTATTTTTTTGTTTTTTGATTTTCACATTTTCTTCCAAAATGGCGGCCGTTTGTCGAAAAATGCTCAATTTTGGACTTAGACGGCCATTTTCTCAAAAGCTGTTTGATCAGTTTTGGGTTTTTGGTTTCAAAAGATTCCCCTCATATACCTCTGTGATATGTGTAAGTTTGGTTGCCCTAAATTCGCCGGTCTCCATGTGGCGGCCATTTTGAATTTTTGACGAGTTGGCGAAAACAAATTTTTCGCCCCAAATGGCATTACTATCCATTTTGGGCCATTTCTAAGCAAAAAAATTTTTTCACCCTTTGAGAAAAATTTTGGACTGAAAATTTTTGGCACTTTTTTAGCTTACCGGACCTATGGTCCGATAACCTATCGCCGTCACGTTGCGTGCGTCGTCTGTCCGTCCGTCCACATTTTTATCTTTAAAGTGTACGGTTCAATCTTTCTGAAAATTTGGGAAAAGATACCTTAAAATAATTCAAGAAGGAGGTAGTTTATTTTATACATCACCAATCTAAACTACTACATGCTCCTTTTCGATCCTTTGGATCGTTCTGGATAGAAATTCGCGTACTGAAAGCAAGGCACGATCGTCTGCCTGCATGACTCGAGCGCTCCTTTTGCCGCCAAAACCGCCGCGCATATGCGCGCGCAGCTGTGCAGAAGCTGCACTTTTCTGTCCACCGCCATTTTTGCTTGGCAGCTTTGGATTTTGGTTCCCGGTGAATTGTAGAATTTAGTCTGCAAACTAGCTTTTTGCGATATATTCTTACGGAATTTCACCTGCCATGTTCATAGACATCGTTTTGTGTCTATTGGGATAAGTGTTGGTCGATAGTTTGTTACTTGCTAGATCGTCAGCAATTTGTATAGCCAGTTCACCCTATTATCGTCCATCCGTCGTACTTGGTAGGGTACTTGTTGTTTACATCTATCAATAGTTCTACATTAATTTTTCTACTGTATATTTATTGTCATATACTGTAGTTTATATATTCGTAGTCCTCTTAGGGTTTTTTTTTCAGCGCAGTCTCAGGTTTGCTTATTTTGCCTGCACTGTTACTGTGTGTGGTTAGTTCCCTTTCGTGATCATGACTTCACAATCCTCCCTTGGTACCGGTGCCATGGACGAACGTCCATGCCCGAAGTGTCTGGTCAATACCCTCCGAGGAGGGGAGAAACACAGTTTGTGTTTCGACTGTTTGGACCATGGCCCGGTATCTATGGAGGATTTGAGGTGTGATCTGTGCCGTTTCTGGCGTCTCTCTTCCTTCGTGCAGGCGACTGCAAAGTATTCTGAAGCCTCGTTGGCTCGTCAGGATGCTTTGAGACTTGCGGAAGCTTCGGCTCCGCAAGTCCGCCAGTTGCCCATGGAGGTGGAGACTCCGCCTGTGACGGCTCAGATTGCGTCCGGTGTTAGCCAGCCCCTGAGGCTAACACAGGACATGGTCAACGCGGCTGTGCAGTCCTTTTTTGCACAGTCGCTGTCGTCCCTTCAGGGTCCCCTCCTGCCGGGTCTCTCTTCCCTGCTTGGACAGGGAGTCCCGGCCAGTTCTTCGGCTGCCCCTTCGTCGCAGGGAGAGCTTGCTCCCCCTGCTGGCAAGAAGTCGAAACCTTCTAAGAAGAAGGTTTCAGTTCTTGCCAAGACGAAAGCAGTCAAGGAACCGCACTCCACCTTCGTCGTCCCTCAGTCGGGGCCGATCGAGGTGGAGGGGTCCGTTGTCTCTTCCCCTGGGCCTTCCAAGAAGAGGAAGCGTGCTTCCTCTAAGCACCGTGGTGCTGAGACCACATCGATTTTCGATGTGGCTCAGGCTTCGTCCGACCTCTCGGTGGGCGACGATCAGGCTTCGGGCTTCGACCGGCGAAGCATCTTGGATGGCTCTTTCGGGTCCTCGGTCTCGAGGTTCGAGGGGGAAGAGTTCCCTATGTTTGGGGGTGAGGCTCTCGATAGTTCGTGCGATCGGGAGTCTTCACTTGGCGGTCGTGCTCCTGGTCCTCGATCAAGGCACGATCGGGCGGGTGGTGCTGAGGTCGTTCCTCAGGACCACTCAAGTCCTGTGTATGCTGATGTAAGTCGCCAGACGGGTGCGATCGCTGAGCAGGCATTCCCTCGCCCGTCCTTTGTTGTACCCTTGGGGTCATCAAGGTCTTCGATCGGACCTGTGCGGTCCAACGATCGGGGGGGGGGGGGGGGGGGTTGGGGTGGTCGAGTGGAAGCTGATCAGGAGTCGTCCTCCTTGGAGGATGAGACTTCCGATCAGGCCGGGGGTTCTAACTTCCGGTGGGCTTTGGAGTCGGTGGCAAGGCGTATGGACTTGCCGATACACCCAGCCGATCGGCGATACCTCAAGTTCGCCTTCGAGGGCTCGGTGTATCAGTTCAGGGTACTTCCTTTTGGAGTAGCCACCGCCCCTTACGTGTTCACCCGTATCGTAAGGGCGATGGCAGCCAGGTTTCGATCGGTTGGAATTCAATTCCACCATTACATCGACGATTGGTTAATCATAGCCGAATCCCCGTCTCAGGCTATAGAGCAATCCGGGTTCGTCCTCAGGTTGGCGATCAGCCTCGGCTGGATCCCCAATTGGGCGAAGTCTCATCTGTCCCCGACGCAGAGACTGAGTATGTCGGGGTAGATTACGATCTAGATCGAGGAGTAGCTCTTCCTCCGCGGAACGCAGTCGTCGATCACAGCTCAACAGTTTCTGTCCATCATCGGTCTGTTGGCATCGATGGAGAAACAGGTGCCGTTCGGCAGGTGCTTCCTCAGACCCATTCAATGGTGTCTAGCGTTGCTATGGCGGATCCTCACCGATCGGCTAGACCAAGTCGTATCGGTGGACGATCGTGCTCGGGAAGCAATGCATTGGTGGCGGGACCATCGGAATCTTTTCCGAGGGATGCCACTGGCGGAGTATCTGCCCGATCGGACCTTCTTCACCGATGCGTCAGAATTGGCTTGGGGAGCTCATATGGACGAGCACAAACTCTCAGCTGTGTGGAACACGAGCGAGAGGGCGTTGCACATCAATGTCCTAGAGCTGCGAGCGGTGAGACGTGCGTTCGAGATCTGGGGGCCTCAGAGTCCCCCAGGGACGAAATGGCTGTTCTTCACAGACAACAGCACAGTAGTGACGCACATAAACAAACAAGGTGGAACTCGGTCAAGTCAGCTTTGTTTGGAAGCCGAGTGTCTGATCAGGTTTGCCTTCAAGTCCCGTCTGTTTATCAGGGCAAGGCACCTACCGGGTCGCAGGAACGTCCTAGCAGACGCCTTGTCGAGACCGGAGAAGATCATAGGCACGTAGTGGAGTTTACATCCGGGGGTGTTTCGTCGCATTTGTCAGGCGTTCGGGACACCGAACATAGACCTTTTCGCAACCTCTCGGAATCACAAGCTCCCGGTCTACTTCTCACCTCTGCCAGAGAGCGAGGCACTGGCTGTCGACGCGATGTCTCAGTCGTGGGACGGGATGTTCGGGTATGCGTACCCGCCAACCCGATTCCTAACGGAAGTGCTGCACAAAGTAGCCAGGTCTCAGTGCGAGATTCTGTTGGTGGCGCCATGCTGGCCGATGCAGGCGTGGTTCCCCCTGCTACTGTCTCTCCTGATCGATGTACCACAGGTTCTCCCGATCGAGGACAGGTTGCTGAAGCAACCAGTGCGGGATATATTTCACGATTCCGTCCATGTGCTTAAGTTACACGTATGGAGGCTATCGAGCGATCCTTCCAGGAGGCAGGATTTTCTCAGCAGGTGTCCGTACATCTCGCGAGAAAGAATAGGAGATCCTCCTCTAAAACGTATGAGGCTAAATGGAGAGTATTCGTACGTTGGTGTAACGGAAGGTGCATTGATCCTCTCTCTGCCCCTCTGAATGCAGTGCTAGACTTTCTCTGCTATCTCTTTGATAGGCTTAATTTGAAGCCTACTACGATCGAGGGATACAGGTCCATGCTGGGGCCTGTATTCCGTGCTAGGGGGATCGATTTAACTAATAATCGTATTCTTGCTGATCTGTTAGCGTCCTTTAGGACGCAAAGGCCACGGGGAGTTCCTACTCTACCGGATTGGGACATAGCTTTTGTGCTATATTGTCTCACTAAAGCACCTTGGGAGCCTCTCAAGGAAGTTTCCTTGCAGAGGTTAACTCTTAAGACTTTCTTGTTAGTTATGCTAGCAAGTGGTCGAAGACGCTCAGATGTCGCGGCGATCGACGTATCGCAAGTGGCATTTGGCGCGGATGGGTCCGTTTCCTTATACCCAGTACGTGATTTTATGCCTAAGACACGTGCTGCGGTTGAGGGCGGGAAAGCATTCTCCCCTATCGTAATTCCGTCACTGGGCGATTACGTAGAACGGAATGAGCCGGACGCTCTATTGTGCCCGGTAAGAGCGCTGAAAATTTACATCGATCGTACCAGATCGATCAGGAAAGATCGTAAGCGATTATTTATTTCCTATCAGCCTAATAAAGCTACGGATATCTCCACAGCTACACTATCCAGATGGGTGAAGGTTGTAGTGAGGACTGTCTATGCGGAGTCAGGTGCTGACGATCGAGTCACTTACAAAATATCGTCCCACCAAATCCGACACATCTCGATGTCTTTGGCGGCCAGGTCGAATATTCCGTTGGAATATATGAGGGCCGGAATGTGGACTAATTCTACGACATTCATCGGGTTCTATCTGTCCAATGCTGCCGAACGTCAGGACCAGTCGTCCAGATTTAGACTGGGTCCGCTGGTCGTAGCACAGGCTATTGTTTGAACCAGCTGGACAGAAAAGTCTTGGTTTTAACGTGCACGTGTATATAGCAACACTTTGTGTTTGTGTTTGAGTTCTCTATGTTACGGTCTCAAGTAGAGTTCGTTTTCCACCGATGGGTGAAGAAGAAATTCGTGCATGTCGGAGGCAAGCGATCGCACCGCTAGGCGAGTATCTTTATTATTTTACTAAGATATATCGAAAATGTAGCATTAATAGCGATTCGCTTGAAATCAAGACTATCGTCTGTTTTCATGACTCTCTAGCACTACTGCTCCACCGCCTATCCTTTGATTCTAAGGAGCATGTAGTAGTTTAGATTGGTGATGTATAAAATAAACTTCCCAAATTTTAATTGTAAATTTGCCGTTTATTGTTATTACTCACCTCTAAACTACTACAGTAAAGGCCCTCCCATCCATCCCCGCCAGTTTTGTGCTAGGGGCTTCCTTTTGTCGTTTTTGGACAGAAAAGTGAAGCTTCTGTGCAGCTGTGCGCGCATATGCGCGATGGTTTTGGCGGCAAAAGGAGCGCTCGAGTCATGCAGGCAGACGATCGTGCCTTGCTTTCAGTACGCGAATTTCTATCCAGAACGATCCAAAGGATCGAAAAGGAGCATGTAGTAGTTTACAGGTGAGTAATAACAATAAACGGCAAATTTACAATTAAAATTTGGGAATTTTTTATTTTTTTTATTTTTCAATTTTTCTCAAAATGGCGGCCGTTTTCGTCGAAAAACGCTCGATTTTGAACTTTCGCGGCTATTTTCTCAAAAACTGTCTGATCAGTTTTGAGATTTTTGTTTAAAAACATTTCTCTTATATACCTTCTTGACATGTATAAGTTTTGTTGCCCTTGAATCGCCAATCTCTGTGTGGCGGCCATTTAGAATTTTTGAAGGGTCGACGAAAAAAAATTTTTTCGCCCCAAATCGCATTACTATCCAGTTTGGGCCATTTCCATCCAAAAAAAAATTTTTCACCCTTTGAAAATAATTTTGGACTTAGAAAATTTTCGGCACTTTTTTCATTCATAATGGGAGCTGCCGGGACTGTACTCATAGAACACTTGAAGATAGAGCTTAGAAATTGGCACTTTCAAATGGGAAGTCATATATTGCGACTTGTGTGGTGACTTTGAATTTGACCTTGGATGACCTTGAGAGGTCAAAGCAGCCATTTTTGGGTCGAAAAATGCCCAAATTTGCACCTTGTCTGTCTTTTCTCGAAAACTGTCTGATCACGTTTGAGATTTTTGTTTCAAAACATGCTAATTGATGTCCTTGACATTGATTACAAAGATGGAGTGCCTTCAATCGATCGATAGGCCCAAAATTATGGCTCAAATGGCTCAAGAAGGCCTAAAATTCAGTTTTTAGCTGTTTTCTCGAAAACGGCCTGATCGGTTTTCAGATTTTTGTTTCAAACCATGCTGATTGAGGTCCTTGACATTGTGTATAAAGATGGAGTGCCTTGAATCGTTCGATAGGCCCAAAATTATAGCCCAAAAAGGCTCAAAATTTAGTTTTTGGTTGTTTTCTCGAAAACCTATCTGATCAGTTTTGAGATTTTTGTTTCAAAACATGCTAATTGGGATCCTTGACATTGTTCATAAAGAGAAGTGCCTTGAATTGCTGAAAAGCCCAATCTGTGGGCTGGAGAGGCCTAAACAGGCCGATATTTACAAATTGCCATATAGGGCAAAATGTTTGTACATAGGGCTTAGATTTGTATTATAAGCATATAGAAAGTCATATATGGTGCATCGTTTTGTGACCTTAAGTTGAGGTTGACCTCAGATGACCTTGGAGGCTGAATCTCAAGGTCAAGGGGACATGAAATGTGTAAATTGGCCTCTATAGACAAAATGCTTGTAGATAGGTCATGTAATATTATGAGCATTTAGGAAGTCTTTTGGTGACCAT
The DNA here is from genome assembly GCA_949152475.1 of Terebella lapidaria. NCBI lineage: Eukaryota > Metazoa > Annelida > Polychaeta > Terebellida > Terebellidae > Terebella > Terebella lapidaria. Next base: position 49,430,730 of record OX424555.1, on the reverse strand, counting down.
GTTTCTGACGACCTTCAGACGACCTTCAGATGACCTTGAATACTAAATCTCAATGTCAGATCTAACATGAAATGTGTAAATTGGCTTGTGGGGCTAAAACAATTGCACATACAGGTTAGGATTGCATTATTAACATATAGTCAGAAGAGCAGGTCACCATCTTTTGGTGACCCAAAGGGACGTCAACCGTGAAGGCTTAATCTCAAGGTCATGCCTGACCTGAAATACTTGTAGATAGACATTATATTTGTATTATCAATATATATTGTATACAAAATTATATACAGCACACCTAATGGTGACATTGACGTATGTACAGAAAGATGACCTTGATTGATAAATCTGAATGTCATATCTCACCTGTGGTGCTCGAACCAAAATTGTCCGGTAACCTATCTTAGCACTTGGGCTAATTTTTAGGTTACCAGACCTATGGTCCGATAACCTATTGGCATGGCGTTGCGTCCGTCGTCTGTCGTCCGTCGTCGTCCGTCGTCGTCCACATTTTTAGGTTACCGGACCTATGGTCCGATAACCTATTGGCATGGCGTTGCGTCCGTCGTCCGTCGTCGTCCGTCGTCTGTCGTCGTCCACATTTTTATCTTTTTTGTTTACGGGCGAATTTTTCTGAAATTTTGCAGAAAAATACATAAAAATAATTCAAGAAGGAGGTATTTTTTAGTTTTTTGATTTTCGCTTTTTCTTCAAAATGGCGGCCGTTTTCGACGAAAAATGCCTGATTTTGGACTTTGACGGCCATTTTCTCAAAATCTGTTCAGTAACTTTTTTTCTTTTTGATACATAACACTCCTCATATGTACTTCTATGATGTCTATAAATTTCGTTGCGCTTGAATCGCTCGAAGTGGGCCATTTTGGCCCAAACTCGGCCCAAATGGGACTTTCCCATGGTAAATTCTCCTATGCTTTATAATGGGACACATTATGCCTAATATCTCACTTGATATTGAGATTAGAGACTAGGAATCAATTGTGGACATATAGGAAATGATATATGCTGAATATTCTCGTGACCTTGAATTTGACCTCTGACCTCAGTTTCAAGGTCAGAGCACAAAATGGCTTATATCTCGCTTATTATCGACTCTACAGCTTAGGAATCAATTGTGGACATATAGGAAATAATATATGCAGAATATTCTCGTGACCTTGAATTTGATCTCTGACCTCATTTTCAAGGTCAGAGCACAAAATGGCTTATATCTCACTTATTATCGACTCTACAGCTTAGGAATCAATTGTGGACATATAGGAAATGATATATGCTGAATATTCTGATGACCTTGAATTTGACCTTCGAACTCATTTTCAAGGTCACAGGACAAAATGGCTAATATCTCGTTTGTTATCGACTTTACAGCTTAGCAATCAATTATGAACATATAGGAAATGATGTATGCAGATTATTGTCATGACCTTGAATTTGACCTTTGACCTCATTTTCAACGTCACAGGACAAAATGGCTAATATCTCACTTATTATCGATTTTACAGCTTAGGAATCAATTGTGGACATATAGGAAATGATATATGCTGAATATTCTCGTGACCTTGAATTTGACTTTTGACCTCATTTTCAAGGTCACAGGACAAAATGGCTAATATCTCGCTTATTATCGACTTTACAGCTTAGGAATCAGTTGTGAACATATAGGAAATGATATATGCTGAATATTCTTGTGACCTTGAATTTGACCTTTGACCTCATTTTCAAGGTCACATGACAAAATGGCTAATATCTCGCTTATTATCGACTTTACAGGTTAGGAATCAATTGTGAACATATAGGAAATGATATATGCTGAATATTTTCGTGACCTTGAATTTGACCTTTGACCTCATTTCCAAGGTCGCAGGACAAAATTGCTAATATCTCGCTTATTATCGACTTTACAGCTTAGGAATCAATTGTGAACATATAGGAAATGATATATGCTGAATATTCTCGTGGCCTTGAATTTGAGCTTTGACCTCATTTTCAAGATCACAGGACAAAATGGCCAATATCTTGCTTATTAGCGACTTTACAGCTTAGGAATCGATTGTGAACATATAGGAAATGATATATATGCTGAAAATTCTCGTGACCTTGAATTTGACCTTTGACCTCATTTTCAAGGTCACAGGACAAAACGGCCAATATCTTGCTTATTAGCGACTTTACAGCTTAGGAATCAATTGTGAACATATAGGAAATGATATATGCTGAAAATTCTCATGACCTTGAATTTGACCTTTGACCTCATTTTCAAGGTCACATGACAAAATGGCTAATATCTCGCTTATTATCGACTTTACAGCTTAGGAATCAATTGTGAACATATAGGAAATGATATATGCTGAATATTCTCATGACCTTGAATTTGACCTTTGACCTCATTTCCAAGGTCACAGGACAAAATTGCTAATATCTCGCTTATTATCGACTTTACAGCTTAGGAATCAATTGTGAACATATAGGAAATGATATATGCTGAATATTCTCATGACCTTGAATTTGACCTTTGACCTCATTTTCAAGGTCACAGGACAAAATGGCCAATATCTTGCTTATTAGCGCCTTTACAGCTTAGAAATCAATTGTGACCATATAGGAAATGATATATGCTGAATATTCTAGTGACCTTGAATTTGACTGTTGACCTCCTTTTCAAGGTCAACAGGACAAAATGGCTAATATCTCGCTTATTATCGACTTTACAGCTTAGGAATCAATTGTGAACATATAGGAAATGATATATTCTGAATATTTTAATGATATTGAATTTGACCTTTGACCTAAATTTCAAGGTCAGTCATTTTATTTTCAAAGTCAGATTACAAAATGGCTTATTTCTCGCTTATTATCAAATTTACAGCTTAGGGGTCCATAGTGAACATATAGGAACTGATGTATGCTGAAACCTTTGTATGCTGAAACCTTTGATGTATGCTGAAACCTTTTAACCTTTGATCCCATTTTTTTCATTTAGATTTAGCAAAAAAACGAGCGTGTGACCATATGACGAAATGACATTTTTATTACAGCCCAGTGATGTAGCTGTCAGAAAAAATGAACAATAAATTTATTTTCTTCCCCTTTGATAGAGATAAGAAGGTCCGAAGTGGGAAAATGTACATTGATTTATATAGGGCCTTCTAACCCAGGTGTGCAGCCCTAAATTCGCCGGTTTCCGTGTGGCGGCCATTTTGAATTTTTGGCGGGTCGGCGAAAAAAATTTTCTCGCCCCAAATCACATTACTATCCATTCACCCTTTGAAAAAAATTTTGGACTTTTTTCCTTCACAATGGGAGCTGTCTGGACTGTACTCATAGAACGCCTGAAGATAGAGCTTAGAAATTGGCACTTTCAATGGAAAGTCATATATGGCGACTTGTGTGGCGATTTTGAATTTGACCTTGGATGACCTTGAAAGGTCAAAACAGCCATTTTTGGACCTGGTCTGTATTTTCTCAAAAACTCTCTGATCAGTTTTGAGATTTTTGCTTAAAAAGATTCCTCTTATATACCTCTGTGACGTGTATAAGTTTTGTTGCCCTTGAATCGCCGATCTTCGTGTGGCGACCATTTTGAATTTTTGACGAGTCAGCGAAAAAAAAATTTTTTCGCCCCAAATCGCATTACTATCCATTTAGGGCCATTTCAGGCAAAAAACAATTTTCACCCTTTGAAAAAAATTTTGGACTTAAAAAATTTTTGGCACTTTTTTTCCTTCATCATGGGAGCTGTCAGGACTGTACTCATAGATCTTGAAGATAGAGCTTAGAAATTGGCATTTTCAAATAGGAAGTCATATATGGCGACTTGTGTGGTGACCTTGAATTTGACCTTCGATGACCTTGAAAGGGCAGATCAGCCATTTTGGGGTGAAAAAATGCCCAAATTTGCCTCTATAGATGCAATGCTTGCAGATAGAGCTCATGTTTGCATTATGAACATATAGGAAGACATATATGGCACAACACAACGCAGCCGAACACTGGAACAATTTAAATCTGCCCTCAAAACACACTTGTTTAATCGGTTTTAAATTTACATGTATTTTGTTATCATTTTAATCTCGTATCATTGTGTCTACCAATTTCCATGTTTTTGTTAAGCGCCACAATAACTGGTAGTGGTTTCGTCTGCGCTCATATAAATGAACATGTATGTATGTATGTAACTAATGATGACCTTGAACTTGACGTCAGATGACCTTGAGTGCCAAATGTCTGACTTGGACATTTGAATAAATATTCTTGACTTATAGAATATCAAATGCCGCACACATACATGTAATGGTAACATCGAAGGTCATCATACGGATGACCTTGATTGGTAAATCCCAAGGTCATATGTTTACACTGCGAACCTTGATTGGTAAGAGGTCTTTTACCTGCCAATGCTGCCATGGCCAAACCAAAATTGTCCAGTAACCTATCTTAGCCTTTGGGCTAATTTTTTTATTGAATCGATTTTGCCGATTTGGCGGCCATTTTTGACGAAAAATTGCCAATTGTTATGCTAAGCGATACTTACCTCTGACTATGGGGTCGTGGATTTGGCGAGCCCTCATTCGCCAACCACACATGGAATATGGGTGAAAAGCTAAAACGAAGTTAGCCGGGCCGCTAGGACCCTGTGCTGGTAACAGTAGTTACCTGAGCAGCTCACCCTCCGTGTGGTAGCATATCGTGACGGTCCACTGCCTCCCAGTTCACTTTCGTTTTTGGCGAGCTCCTGTCAACACCTACTTAGCCGTCGCTCGCGTTTTGTTTCTGAAGTTTGAAGTTGTAGCTTTGGAAGTTTCTTCGCTGTGATGGAGGAGTTTTCTGTTTGGAATGCAACAAGAGTTTCTGCTGCACGAATCGTTTTTAGGTTACCGGACCTTTGGTCCGATAACCTATTGCCGTGGCGTTGCGTCCGTCGTCGTCGTCCGGCGTCCGGCGTCCGTCAACATCCATATCTTTAAAGTTTATAATCGAATCTTCCTGAAATTTTGCACAAAAATGCTTAAAAATATTTCGAGAGGGAGGTATTTTTTAGTTTTTTGATTTTCGAATTAATTTCAAAATGGCGGCCATTTTTGACGAAAAACAGCTAATTTTGGACTTTGACGGTCGTTTTCTCGAAAACTGTCTGATCAGATTTGAGATTTTTGTTTCAAAAGATTTTCCTTATGTACCTCTGTGATGTGTATAAGTTTGGTTGCCCTTGAATCGCCGGTCTGCGTATGGCGGCCATTTTGAATTTTTGACGGGTGGACGAAAAAAAATTTTTCCGGCCCAAATCGCATTACTATCCATTTTGGGCCATTTCTAGACAAAAAAAATTTTTTCACCCTCTGAAAAAAATTTTGGACTTAGAAATTTTTCGGCACTTTTTTCCTTCATAATGGGAGCTGTCAGGACTGTTCTCATAGAACAAACACTTGAAGATACAGCTTAGAAATTGGCACTTTCAAATAGGAAGTCATATATGGCGACTTGTGTGGTGACCTTGAATTTGACTTTGGATGACCTTGAAAGGTCAAAACAGCCACTTTTGGGTCGAAAAATGCCCAAATTTGCACCTGGTCTGTATTTTCTCGAAAACTATCTGATCAGTTTTGAGATTTTTGTTTAAAAACATTCCTCCTATATACCTCTGTGACGTGTATAAGTTTTGTTGCCCTTGAATCGCCGATCTCCGTGTGGCGGCCATTTTGAATTTTTGTGTTGTGTTCTCTATGATGTGTATAAGTTTGGTTGCCCTTGAATCGCCGGTCTGCGTATGGCGGCCATTTTGAATTTTCGACGGGTGGACGAAAAAAAATTTTTCCGGCCCAAATCGCATTACTATCCATTTTGGGCCATTTCTAGGCAAAAAAAAATTTTCACCCTTTGAAAAAAATTTTGGACATAAAATTTTCGGCACTTTTTCCCTTCATAATGGGAGCTGCCCGGACTGTACTCATAGTACACTTGAAGATGGAGCTTAGATATTAGCACTTTCAAATGGGAAGTCATATATGGCGATTTGTGTGGTGACCTTGAATTTGACCTTCGATGACCTTGAAAGGTCAGATCAGCCATTTTGGGGTCAAAAAATGCCCAGATTTGCCTCTGTAGATGAAATGCTTGCGGAAAGAACTCATGTTTGCATTATGAACATATAGCAAGACATAATATATGGCACAACTAATGATGACCTTGAACTTGACGTTCGATGACCTGAGTGCCAAATGTCTGACTCGTAATGTGTAAATTGACCTGAGCGGCCTAAACGATTCCACCCAGATATATCTTTGTATTATGAACATGTAATGGTGACATCGAAGTTCACACGGATGACCTTGATTGGTAAATCTCAAGGTCATTTGTTCACACTGCGAACCTTGATTGGTAAATCTCAAGGTCTGTTACCTGCCAATGCTGCCATGGCCAAACCAAAATTGTCCGGTAACCTGTCTTAGCCTTTGGGCTAATTTTTATCTTTTTTGTTTAGAGGCGAATTTTTCTGAAATTTTGCACAAAAATGCTTAAAAATAATTCAAGAAGGAGGTATTTTTTAGTTTTTTGATTTTCGCATTTTTTTCAAAATGGCGGCCGTTTTCGACGAAAAATGCCTGATTTTGGACTTTGGCGGCCATTTTCTCAAAATCTGTTCAGTAACTTTTTTTCTTTTTGATACATAAGACTCCCCATATGTACTCCTATGATGTCTATAAATTTCGTTGCGCTTGAATCGCTTGAAGTGGGCCATTTTGGCCCAAACTCGGCCCAAATGGGACTTTCCCATGTTAAATTCTCCTATGCTTTATAATGGGACACATTATGCCTAATATCTCAATTGATATTGAGATTAGAGACTAGGGATCAATTGTGGACATATAGGAAATGATATATGCTGAATATTCTCGTGACCTTGAATTTGACCTCTGACCTCAGTTTCAAGGTCAGAGCACAAAATGGCTTATATCTTGCTTATTATCGACTCTACAGCTTAGGAATCAATTGTGGACATATAGGAAATGATATATGCTGAATATTCTGATGACCTTGAATTTGACCTTCGACCTCATTTTCAAGGTCACAGGACAAAATGGCTAATACCTCGCTTGTTATCAACTTTACAGCTTAGCAATCAATTATGAACATATAGGAAATGATATATGCAGATTATTGTCATGACCTTGAATTTGACCTTCGAACTCATTTTCAAGGTCACAGGACAAAATGGCTAATATCTCACTTATTATCGATTTTACAGCTTAGGAATCAATTGTGGACATATAGGAAATGATATATGCTGAATATTCTCGGGACCTTGAATTTGACCTCTGACCTTATTTTCAAGGTCACAGGACAAACTGGCTCATATCTTGCTCCTCTATTGACTGTATGGCTTGGGAATCAATTGTGGACATGATATAGAAAATGATATACATTGAATATTTTGATGACCTTGAATTTGACCTTTGCCCCTTCATTTTCAAGGCCACAGCACAAAATTGCTAATATCTCTCTGATTATTGAATTCACTGTGGACATGATATGTGCTTAATGTTAATGTATATGCTGAATATTCTCTTGACCTTGAATTCAACCAGTGACCTGGCTAACATCTAAGATATTAAACATTGTCCGGTAACCTATCTTCAGCCCTTGGCCTAATTTTTCCTTCATAATGGGAGCTGTCAGGACTGTACTCATAGAACACTTGAAGATACAGCTTAGAAATTGGCACTCTCAAATGGGAAGTCATATATGGCGACTTGTGTGGTGACTTTGAATTTGATCTTGGATGACCTTGAAAGGTCAAAACAGCCATTTTGGGGTCGAAAAATGCCTAAATTTGCACCTGGTCTGTATTTTCTCGGAAACTGTCTGATAAGTTTTGAGATTTTTGTTTAAAAAGATTACTCCTACATACCTCTGTGACGTGTATAAGTTTTGTTGCCCTTGAATCACTGAATTCTGTGTGGCGGCCATTTTGAATTTTTGATGAGTCGGCAAAAAAAAAGTTTTTCGCCCCAAATCGCATTACTATCCATTTTGGGCCATTTCTAGGCAAAAAATTGTTTTCACCCTTTGAAAAAAATTTTGGACTTCGAAATTTTTCGACACTTTTTTCCTTCATAATGGGAGCTGCTAGGACTGTACTCATAGAATGCTTGAAGATAGAGCTTTGATATTGGCACTTTCAAATAAGAAGTCGTATATGGCGATAAGGGAGGTGACCTTGAATTTGACCTTGGATGACCTTGAAAGATCAAAACAGCCATTTTTGGGTAAAAAAAAATGCACAAATTTACCTGTACAGATGAAATGCAAGTAGATAGAGCTTCAGTTTGTATTATGAACATATAGGAAGTGGTTCCCCATCAGATCTGGAATAATCACTTGGCCGACGCTGGTTCTCTGGCTGTAGGGGTCATTTGGCTGACTCTGATTCTCCAGCTGGAATGCGCACTCGGCAGACTCTTGTTCTCCCGCTGTAGTCCGGCTGCAGTTTGTCTTGAATGACTTCGGCACTCTGGTTTGGGTTGTTTCGGGTGACGTCGGTTCCCTGGCTGCTCGCCGTCTCGGGTGGTAGCGGGTTTGGTCTGCAGTCACTCCTCGCCTGCGCCAAGGAAGGATCGTCAATCATTCGGGTTTCAGTCCGCTTTCCTCATCGACCTCTTCCTCTTTGTCTGGTTGTTCAGTTGATAGCTTGGGTTCTGAGCTATCTCTGTCGTTATCAGCTTTATTTTACCCAACTGGTCTTCCAATCAATTCTACGTTCAACTTTGGTTGACTTTACTTCTTGAAATTCTCTTAAGTTCGGTTTCATTCCATCTGTTTATCCGAACACGGAGCGGACTCAAAGATCAACTCTCGGCTTGATTTCAAGGTTTCTTGACGAATCACACATTCGGATGAAATTGTTGCAGATACATCTAGAGAGGAATTTGACTATGATTGAACTCAACCACATGTGTTATATATGTTGTACAAGAATTGCCAAATTTATTTCTTTCACATATACAGTATTAAATATGAAGTAGAAAAAAAACAAGACAACCTTAGAAACGAAGGTTCAGCAAGTAGATACCGGTAGCATATAATCTATATGGCCACTATAATCTATATTGTTCCACTTTTCTTTATATAATTTGGATGTGCATAAACTGATATGTTGATGATTTATTCATGGAATTGTTTTGTTCAAAATGGTAATACCTGGTAATTAAGGCATTTCGGAAGAAATGCCTTTATGGTTTTAGCAGAATTTTTTTTTAGGTTACCGGACCTATGGTCCGATAACCTATTGGCATGGCGTTGCGTCCGTCGTCCGTCGTCGTCCGTCGTCGTCCGTCGTCGTCGTCGTCCACATTTTTATCTTTTTTGTTTACAGGCGAATATTTCTGAAATTTTGCACAAAAATACTTAAAGATAATTCAAGAAGGAGGTATTTTTTAGTTTTTTGATTTTCGCATTTTTTTCAAAATGGCGGCCGTTTTCGACAAAAAATGCCTGATTTTGGACTTTGGCGGCCATTTTCTCAAAATCTGTTCAGTAACTTTTTTTCTTTTTGATAAATAACACTCCTCATATGTACTCCTATGATGTCTATAAATTTCGTTGCGCTTGAATCGCTCGAAGTGGGCCATTTTCGCCCAAACTCGGCTCAAATGGGACTTTCCCATGTTAAATTCTCCTATGCTTTATAATGGGACACATTATGCCTAATATCTCACTTGATATTGAGATTAGAGACTAGGAGTCAATTGTGGACCTATAGGAAATGATATATGCTGAATATTCTCGTGACCTTGAATTTGACCTCTGACCTCACTTTCAAGGTCAGAGCACAAAATGGCTTATATCTCGCTTATTATCGACTCTACAGCTCAGGAATCAATTGTGGACATATAGGAAATGATATATTCTGAATATTCTCGTGACCTTGAATTTGACCTCTGACCTCAGTTTCAAGGTCAGAGCACAAAATGGCTTATATCTCACTTATTATCGACTCTACAGCTTAGGAATCAATTGTGGACATATAGGAAATGATATATGCTGAATATTCTGATGACCTTGAATTTGACCTTCGACCTCATTTTCAAGGTCACAGGACAAAATGGCTAATATCTCGCTTGTTATCGACTTTAGAGCTTAGCAATCAATTATGAACATATAGGAAATGATATATGCAGATTATTGTCATGACCTTGAATTTGACCTTTGACCTCATTTTCAAGGTCACAGGACAAAATGGCTAATATCTCACTTATTATCGATTTTACAGCTTAGGAATCAATTGTGGACATATAGGAAATGATATATGCTGAATATTTTCGTGACCTTGAATTTGACCTCTGACCTCATTTCTAAGGTCCAAGGACAAACTGGCTCATATCTTGCTCCTCTATTGACTGTATGGCTTGGGAATCAATTGTGGACATGATATACATGATATAGAAAATGATATACACTGAATATTTTGATGACCTTGAATTTGACCTTTGCCCCTTCATTTTCAAGGCTACAGCATAAAATTGCTAATCTCTCTCTGATTATTGAACTTACAGCTTAGCAATCAACTGTAGACATGATATATGCTTAATGTTATATATGCTGAATATTCTCTTGACCTTGAATTCAACCAGTGACCTGGCTAATACCTAAAATATTAAACATTGTCCGGTAACCTATCTTTGGCCCTTGGCCTAATTTTTTCCTTTTTTTTTTTTTCCTTCTTCTTTTTCTTCCGCCGTTTTGGTTTCCGACCGATAACTTTAGTTTGACTCCATATATCTTCGCCAAATTTTCAGCATTGGTCAGACATATTATGTGGAAGAACCCTATTGTTTTTCAGCCGGATCCGAGGTCCGTGAGGTCCGTGAGGATGAAATCAATGTTGTTTTCCGGACTTTGTTTCTGCACGATAACTCAAAAAGTATGTAGGCAATGGCTGCAGAACTTTGTATGGAGGTTCATATATCAACAGGGAAGAACCCTATTGATTTTGGGATCAATCCGTCAAACGACCTTTGACCTAGAGGTCGGAATAGTTTTCGCCCAGTCATCCTTGAGGTTTCCTGCATATCTTGGAAACGGTGCGTCGTAGAGCGAAACGGACGTTATTTTCGGACTTGTGGTCCTAGACAAACATGTCTAAGGGGTATTAAGGATGACCTTCGACCTTGACCTTGAATTTTTCTGCCGAGTCGGCATTTTTCGTTTTCGTCGATATCTCGGAAACGGTGCGTTGTAGAGCGAAACGGACGTTATTTTCGGACTCGTGGCACTAGACAAACATGTCTTAGGGGTATTATGGATAAACTTTGACCTTCACCTGAAATTTTTTCGCCGAGTCGGCAGTTTTCGTTTTCGTCGATATCTCGAAAACGGTGTGTTGTAGAGCGAAACGGACGTTATTTTCGGACTCGTGGCACTAGACAAACATGTCTTAGGGATATTATGGATAAACTTTGACCTTGACCTGAAATTTTTCGCCGAGTCGACATTTTTCGTTTTTGTCGATATCTTGGAAACAGTGTGTCGTAGAGCATTGTAGAGCCCATGGTAAACATGTTATAAATATTACAAATTAGTCTTAACACCGAAATGCTCCCAAGGCATCTTTAGGCTTTGACGTCTAGTTAATAACGCAGTTACATTTAAGACAGACTTCCTCCGCAAATCGCTATTTCTGACGTTCAAATACCAGTCAAAGTGTAGTTTTTCAATTGAAATAACGCATAAATGTTCTTGAAATGTATTTCATTGGATTTCAAGATTACACTTCTAGCTTGTCTAGAAGCAGAGAAAAAACAAAAACAAACTTTTTGATCGGACACGGCGGTCGTCTTGGAAAAAATCATTTTTTCCATTGTTTGGACACTTTTTGAGAAGGTTACCCGGTCTAATATTTTTCCTGACATGAAAACCTACAGAATGACACCAAGTAACCTAATATGCCCGATTTGGCAACGAAAACCTATTTTAGAGGTCTCCTGGAAAATGGCCTGAGGACTAAATGCAGTTTTGGTCAACTTTTACTTGAAAATTGCATTCGAAACCAAGTTTGTCGAATATTTTGAGTTGAAATATAGCTTGTGGATGCAGTATTGGTCAACTTTTATATTGAATTTCCACTTGAAATCATCGTTGTCAAATATTTTGAGTTGAAATATATCTTTTGGTGAAAAGTTCGACCTGACTATAATTTTGTCATCATATCGAACATGTCGAAATGGAAATTCAAACAAAGTTATTTCTGTGGTGACCTTAAATTTGATCTTCAATGACTTTGAAAGGTCAAAGCATCAATTTTGGTGAAAAATAAACAGGTGTGGCTCAACACTTCACTTTTTTATGATAACCTTTTTTAGCAGTTGCTCTAATCCCTCCCCGTCCCCTCCCCCCCCCCCCCTCCTCCCTTGTTGGTAACACGAATATATGGGGCTATATGGATGATAGGGCTACAGGGGATACACCACATCGGTCGTAGGTAAGCGGAAAGCGTCTAGTTTTTACATAGGGTGATCATGCTTTCAAGTGTCCATCATGCTTTTTTTGGTAGTAAATACATATATCTAACAAATCAAGTCAAAAAGTCTGTTGCCCTCTCATGGTAGCAATTCCTAAAAAATCCCCCTTCGGCTCATGGACTAATAATATTATGGTGAAATTGAACCTGACCTCAGGTGACCCTGTTTGTTCAAACATTGTGATAGGAGTTCATGTATGTGAGTGACTGGAACAAACCTCAGATGAAGAGAGTGTTCCAACTGAAAGTGCCCGGTAACTGATGTTCCTTGAGAAGCATTGACACAATTATTTTTGTGTCAATGCAAGAACTATGCAAAAAGTCAGACTTCTAAATTATTTTGCCAAAATAAAAATCAGAAAATAAAATGGGCCTCTCTTCCCATTTTATTTTTTAAAAATGTGAAGAAGAGAATCAGTTAAATATTTATTTTTGGCGGGAAATGAAGAGGAATTCAATAGATGTATGATAATAATTCCTATTTCATGTCACTACATTGCTAATTAAGGCATTTCGGCAGAAATGCCTTTATGGTTTTAGCAGAATTTTTTTTTTTTTTTTTTTTTTTTTTTCTTTTTTTTCTTCTTCCGCCACTTTTGGTTTCCGGACGATAACTTTAGATTGCCTTGACGGATCCTTGTCAAATTTTCACCGCAAGTCAGAAATGATATGAGGAAGAACCCTATTCTTTTTGAGCCGGATCGGAGGTCCGTGAGGTCCGTGAGGATGAAATCAAGGCTAATTTTAAGACTTGGTTTCCGGACGATAACTGGAAAAATATTTATGCAATAGTTGCAGAACTCTGCATGGAGGTTCATATGCCACCAGGGAAGAACCCTATTGATTTTGGGATCGATCCGTCAAACGACCTTTGACCTAGAGGTCAAAATAATTTTTTGCTGATTCATCCTTGAGGCTTCCTGCATATCTCGGAAACCGTGCGTCGTAGAGCGAAACGGACGTTATTTTCGGACTCGTCGCCCTAGACAAACATCTCTAGGGTGTACTTTTTTTTTTGATCCGGCTCCAAGGTCCGTGAGGTCCGTGAGGATGAAATCGAGGAACTTGGTTTCCGGACGATAACTCAAAAAATATTCAGGCAATAGTTGCAGAATTTTGCACGGAGGTTTATATATCACCAGGGAAGAACCCTATTGATTTTGGGATCGATACCTCAAACGACCTTTGACCTAGAGGTCGAAATAATTTTTTGCTGAGTCATCCTTGATTCATCCTGCATATCTCGGAAACGGTGCGTCGTAGAGCGAAACGGACGTTATTTTCGGACTCGTCGCCCTAGACAAACATGTCTAAGGGGTATTATGGATGAACTTTGACCTTGACCCGAAATTTTTTTGCCGAGTCGGCATTTTTCGTTTTCGTCGATATCTCGGAAACGGTGCGTCGTAGAGCGAAACGGACGTTATTTTCGGACTCGTCGCACTAGACAAACATGTCTACGGGGAATTATTGATGAACTTTGACCTTGACCCGAAATTTTTTTGCCGAGTCGGCATTTTTCGTTTTCGTCGATATCTCGGAAACGGTGCGTCGTAGAGCGAAACGGACGTTATTTTCGGACTCGTCGCACTAGACAAACATGTCTAAGGGGAATTATGGATGAACTTTGACCTTGACCCGGATTTTTTTTGCCAAGTCGGCATTTTTCGTTTTCGTCGTTATCTCGGAAACGGTGCGTCGTAGAGCGAAACGGACGTTATTTTCGGACTCGTCGCACTAGACAAACATGTCTAAGGGGAATTATTGATGAACTTTGACCTTGACCCGAAATTTTTTTGCCGAGTCGGCATTTTTCGTTTTCGTCGATATCTCGGAAACGGTGCGTCGTAGAGCGAAACGGACGTTATTTTCGGACTCGTCGCACTAGACAAACATGTCTAAGGGGAATTATTGATGAACTTTGACCTTGACCCGAAATTTTTTTGCCGAGTCGGCATTTTTCGTTTTCGTCGATATCTCGGAAACGGTGCGTCGTAGAGCGAAACGGACGTTACTTTCGGACTCGTCGCCCTAGACAAACATGTCTAAGGGGTATTATGGATTAACTTTGACCTTGACCCGAAATTTTTTTGCCGAGTCGGCAGTTTTTGTTTTCGTCGATATCTCGGAAACGGTGCGTCGTATAGCGAAACGGATGGTATTTTCGGACTCGTCGCCCTAGACAAACATGTCTAGCGGGTATTATGGATGAACTTTGACCTTGACCCGAAATTTGTCGACATTTTTCATTTTCGTCGATATCTAGTATTATAAATTATTCATCACACCGAAATGCCTCCAAGGCATCTTTAGGCCTTGACGTCTAGTTTTTTTACAGCCTCAATCGGTTGAGGATCCACATGCTATTCTGAAAATACCTAGTCCCAAAAAGGTAGATACAAGTCTTAGATATACAGAGTAAAAATAGTTTGTTGTTATTTTCCATGTTTCGATGTATTTTATTTGTTACCATGAATGTTTCTGTCACACCACTGTTATATTTGTGTATATTTCTCTCACAGGCGATGAAGTTACTCTCCAGATTTACATTGGTATTGAATGATTCATCACTAGGGCGCATGATTCAGGTATATTGTCATGTAACAAGGTTCTCCTTCCTGCTTCATGAATATCTACATATTCATTATAATATGATGCGATGTATTAAATATATATTTGAAAATATTTATGAATGGCTAAAAAATCTAGATCTTAATTTTAATATTTTTCAGAAAGATGAAACAGTTCTGAAATATGATATATTGGCTGTTCAACCTACAAACGAGAAGATGTTCAATGTATGTACTTGTTTATCATACTCTAGAATTTGTCATCTTTGGTATTCCCTCAGTACATGTACATGCATGAGACAACATGACAATGTAGGATTACCAGTGTGTATATTTATTGGTAAAATGTTGTTATGTACAGTAAATTTTTAACAATTTTGTCCTGCAGTACATGTTTACAAATTATCAATACGACTCTATTCAATAATTGTCTCACAAATGTTTGCAGGTTGCTTGTAAAGTGTTAGATGTGGACATCATCACTTTTGATATGACTGAACGAATACCATACTACTTCAAAAGAGCAGCAATTGGAGTGGTAGGGCCATGAGATGTTCTGTTTCAACTAATCGGCAGAATACTAGTTTATATGCATTCTATACTTATGAGAAATTATCTTATAGTTTTCTCATACATCACATACTCTTCAATGAATTTACAATATAATATTGTCAAAGTTACTTCAATTAGAATGGTCAGTGTATGTGTATTCTCTGCTACAGTTGTATAATCCTTGAGTTTCAAATAACCTTTAACGATCTACAACAAATTCTACCTTCTAGAGATTTTTTGCAGGCTATTGAAAGAGATGTGCACTTTGAAATCTGTTACTCTCCGATGCTTCGAGACTCCACCGCTAGACGAAATGTCATATCTGGAGCACAGTCACTGGTCAACATCTCACAGGGAAAGGTACATGTACGGTCATGCCGGGGTTGATCAAACAAACCAACTCTAACTATGACTGACCCAAAGCAAGTTTTCATGTATTTCCTATATATTATAAAACAATTTATGATGTTGTTGAGCACACTACTGTAAATATATAGCACCTTTGCTAATTTACTTGTTGAAAAAAATACTAGCATATTTCTTTTCAGAATATCATCCTGAGCAGTAGTTGTGATAATGTAAGTAGGTTTTAGCCCCTGATTGTGTTTATATTATATTGAATGCAGTGGACTTTCTCATATTCATATGACTTATATTCTTACTGATTGACTGCTGTTTTTCAGAACATGGAAATTCGGGGCCCTCTTGATGTAGTGAATCTGTATCCTTTTTCAAAATGCCAGGAATGTTGATGGTATATGCCACAATAGTGAAGTGAGCAGACAGTTTTATGTATCTCAGGTCGCCTTTGTTGTGGGTATGGCAATGCAAATGTAAATAATTCTTTATCCGATAAATTTATGATGTATAACATTAATATTGATATGGAAATGCATGTATAGTAAAAACAGTAAGTGATTTATTTAAAGATATTTAAATGTTTGAAAGGGTTCCAAATACCTATTTGCCACACGTGACATGCTTAATCATATTTTATAACACATGGTTTATGTCCATTGACTGTTGAATGCAGAGGTTCATTATTCGGCCTGTCAGCTGATCAGGCCAAGGCTGCAGTGACGACCAACTGCGGACATGTTCTACAACATTCAGGTCAAACTTCATTCATTTATCATATTTGAGGGCATCTTCATTGCAGATCAAATATTGCAGTGTAATTTTCAGAATATTGATTAGGGCATTTCGGCCCGAAATACCCTTATGGTTTTCTTTTATTTTCAGCTTCCGGCCCTTTGGGCCGATAAGCTATTATCGTAGTTTTTCGTCCGTCGTCCGTCATCCGTCGTCCGTCCAGGTCTGTAACATCCGTCGTCCGTCCAGGTCTGCCCTTTGGGTCGATAAGCTATTGTCAAGGTGCGTTGTCCGTCCGTTGTCCGTCCGGGTCTGTAACTTTTTTTTGACATGATGAATTTCCCCATAAATTTGTCAGAACATACTTTGAGCTAGTATCTAAAGACGTTTTTTGAAGTTTTTTGATTGAATCGTTTTTGCCGATTTGGTGGCCATTTTTGACGAAAAATTGCCAATTTTGGACTTTGGTGGCCATTTTCTCAAAAATTGTCTGATCAGTTTTGATATTTTTGTTTCAAAACATTCCTCTCATGTACCTTTATGACATGTATAAATTTTGTTGCCCTTGAATCGCCGGTCTGCATGTGGTGGCCATTTTGATTTTTTGACGGGTCGGCGAAAAAAAAATTTTTTGTCCCAAATCAAGTCACTATTCGTTTTGGGCCATTTCCAGCAAAAAAAAAAATTTTTTTGGATCATTGAAAATTTTTTGGACTTGAACACTTGAAGATAGAGCCTAGGTATTGGCACATTCAAATTGGAAATCATATATTGCGGTTTGAGTGGTGACCTTGAAATTGACCTTCAATGACCTTAAAAGGTCAAAACGACCTTTTTTGTCGAAAAAACAATGAAATTTGTTTTTGGTGGCCATTTTCTCAAAATCTATTCAGACAGTTTTTAGGTTACCAGACCTATGGTCTGATAACCTATTGCCGTGGCGTTGCGTCCAGCGTCCGTCCGTCTGTCCATCCGTCTGTCGTCGTCCGTCCACATTTTTATCTTTAAAGTTTACGGTCCAATCTTTCTGAAAGTATGTGGGAAAGATACTTTATTATAATTCGAGAAGGAGGTACTTTTGATTTTTGTTTATTTTTCAATTGTTTTCAAAATGGCGGCCGTTTTTGTCGAAAAACGGTCAATTTTGGACTTTGGCGGCCAATTTCTCGAAAACTGTCTGATCAGATTTGAGATTTTTGTTTCAAAAGGTTCCCCTTATACACCTCCATAATGTTTTTTTCGGCCCAAATCGCGTTACTATCCATTTTGGGCCATTTCTAGGCAAAAAAAAAAATTTCACCCTTTGAAAAAAATTTTGGACGGAAAATTTTCGGCACTTTTTTCCTTCATAATGGGAGCTGTCAGGACTGTACTCATAGAACGGCTGAAGATACAGCTTAGAAATTGGCACTTTCAAATGGGAAGTCATATATGGCGACTTGTGTGGTGACCTTGAATTTGACCTTCGATGACCTTGAAATGTCTAAACAACCATTTT
This sequence comes from Terebella lapidaria, assembly GCA_949152475.1. Classification (NCBI taxonomy): domain Eukaryota; kingdom Metazoa; phylum Annelida; class Polychaeta; order Terebellida; family Terebellidae; genus Terebella; species Terebella lapidaria. The sequence goes on along the minus strand of OX424555.1, from coordinate 49,412,492 downwards.
CGGGTCAAAAAATGTCCAGATTTGCCTCTATAGATGAAATGCTTGCAGATAGGGCTTATGTTTGCATTATGAACATATAGGAAGACATATATGGCACAACTAATGATGATCTTGAACCTGACTTCGGATGATCTTGAGTGCCAAATGTCTGACTCGGAATGTATAAATTGGCCTGAGTGGCCTATACGCTTGCACCCAGATGTATCTTTGTATTATGAACATATAGAAAACGAATACCACACACGCACATGTAATGGTGACATTGAAGTTCACATGGATGACCTTGATTGGTAAATCTCAAGGTCATATGTTCACACTGATAACCTTGATTGGTAAATCTCAAGGTCTGTTACCTGCCATTATCCAAACCAAAATTGTCAGGTAACCTATCTTAGCCTTTGGGCTAATTTTCTCAAAATCATGTATAAGATTCTCCTTATGTACCTTTGTGAGGTGTATAAGTTTCGTTGCCTTTGAATCGACTGTCTGTGAAAATATGTCATTATCGACAAAAAATCTTTCAAGATGTAACTTGATTTCGTATTATAGTTTATACAGAAAATGTGTTTCTATCAACATTTATGAACATGTTTTAACATATAGATTTTAACATTGATCAGTGTAACAATTTATATGTATTCAATATTCTACGCAATTGTCATGATTGCCGGTAAGCTACAGCACCCTTGGTGCTATGTTTAGGTTACTGGACCTTAACCTATTGGCATGGTGTTGCGTCCGTCGTCCGTCTGTCCGCCTCAATTTCCAGGGCTTGGGGGCTTCAAAAAAGCTGAAAATAGCCCCTACACCCACTTTTTATGAGCAAAAGTGTGTTTAGGGGCTATTTTGGGGATAAGGGTTTTGCTGGAGATAGGAAATTTAACACGTGAGAAGCCCTTAAACCTAAAATGTTGGGACGTCCGTCCGTCCGTCGTTCGTAAACAATCTTATCTTTAAAGTTTATGGTCGAATCTTTCTGAAAATTTGCACAAAAATGCCTAAAAATATTTCAAGAAGGAGCCATTTTTGATGAAAAACAGCCAATTTTGGAATTGACGGTTGTTTTCACAAAATCTGTTCAGTAACTTTTTTAGGAAGAGCAGAGCTCTTCCTCTATGATGTTTTTTTTTTTTAGGTTACCGGACCTATATGGTCCGATAACCTATTGCCATGGCGTTGCGTGCGTCGTCCGTCCAGCCGTCCGTCCGTCCGTCCGTCCGTCCGTCCGTCCGTCCGTCCGTCCGCCCCTATTTCCAGGGTTTAGGGGCTTCAAAAAAGCTGAAAATAGCCCCTAAACCCACTTTTTATGAGCAAAAGTGTGTTTAGGGGCTATTTTGGGGATAAGGGGCTTTGCTGGAGATAGGAAATTTAACACGTGAGAAGCCCTTAAACCTAAAATGTTGGGACCGTCCGTCCGTCCGGCGCTAACATTTTCATCTTTAAAGTTAACGATCGAATCATTCTGAAATTTTGCACAAAAATGCCTAAAAATATTTTGAGAAGGAGGTATTTTTTTGTTTTTGATTTTCGCATTTTTTAGGTTACCGGACCTTTGGTCCGATAACCTATTGGCATGGCGTTGCGTCCGTCGTCCGTCCGTCCGTCCGTCCGTCCGTCCGTCCGTCCGTCCGTCCGTCCGGCGTTAACATTTTTATCTTTAAAGTTAACGATCGAATCTTTCTGAAATTTTGCACAAAAATGCCTAAAAATATTTTGAGAAGGAGGTATTTTTTTGTTTTTTGATTTTCGCATTTTTTTCAAAATGGCGGCCGTTTTTGTCGAAAAACGCTCAATTTTGGACTTTGACGGCCATTTTCTCAAAAACTGTCTGATCAGTTTTGAGTTTTTGGTTTCAAAAGATTCCCCTCATATACCTCTGTGATATGTATAAGTTTGGTTGCCCTAAATCTGCCGGTTTCCGTGTGGCGGCCATTTTGAATTTTTGGCGGGTCGGCGAAAAAAATTTTTTTCGCCCCAGATCGCATTACTATCCATTTTGGGCCATTTCTAGAGCAAAAAAAAATTTTCACCCTTTGAAAAAAATTTTGGACTTAGAAAATTTTCGGCACTTTTTCCCTTCATAATGGGAGCTGTCCGGACTGTACTCATAGAACGCTTGAAGATAGAGCTTAGAAATTGGCACTTTCAAATGGGAAGTCATATATGGCGACTTGTGTGGTGACCTTGAATTTGACCTTGGATGACCTTGAAAGGTCAAAACAGCCATTTTTGGGTCAAAAAACGCTCAAATTTGCACCTGGTCTGTATTTTCTCAAAAACTCTCTGATCAGTTTTGAGATTTTTGCTTAAAAAGATTCCTCTTATATACCTCTGTGACGTGTATAAGTTTTGTTGCCCTTGAATCGCCGATCTCAGTGTGGCGGCCATTTTGAATTTTTGACGAGTCAGCGAAAAAAAATTTTTTCGCCCCAAATAACATTACTATCCATTTTGGGCCATTTCTAGGCAAAAAAAAATTTTCACCCTTTGAAAAAAATTTTGGACTTAGAAAATTTTCGGCACTTTTTTCCTTCATAATGGGAGCTGTCAGGACTGCACTCATAGAACGCTTGAAGATAGAGCTTAGAAATTGGCACTTTCAAATGGGAAGTCATATATGGCGACTTGTGTGGTGACCTTGAATTTGACCTTGGATGACCTTGAAAGGTCAAAACAGCCATTTTGGGGTCAAAAAATGCCCAGATTTGCCTTTGTAGATGAAATGCTTGCAGATAGAGCTCATGTTTGCATTATGAACATATAGGAAGACATATATGGCACAACTAATGATGACCTTGAACTTGACGTCAGATGACCTTGAGTGCCAAATGTCTGACTTGGAATGTGTAAATTGACCTGAGCGGCCTAAACGATTCCACCCAACATATAGAATATCAAATGCCGCACACATACATGTAATGGTTACATCGAAGTTCATACGGATGACCTTGATTGGTAAATCCCAAGGTCATATGTTTACACTGCGAACCTTGATTGGTAAATCTCAAGGTCTGATACCTGCCAATGCTGCCATGGCCAAACCAAAATTGTCCGGTAACCTATCTTAGCCTTTGGGCTAATTTTTTTTTGATTTTCGCATTTTTTTCAAAATGGCGGCCGTTTTTGTCGAAAAACGCTCAATTTTGGACTTTGACGGCCATTTTCTCAAAAACTGTCTGATCAGTTTTGAGTTTTTGGTTTCAAAAGATTCCCCTCATATACCTCTGTGATATGTATAAGTTTGGTTGCCCTAAATCTGCCGGTTTTCGTGTGGCGGCCATTTTGAATTTTTGGCGGGTCGGCGAAAAAAAATTTTTTCGCCCCAGATCGCATTACTATCCATTTTGGGCCATTTCTAGAGCAAAAAAAAATTTTCACCCTTTGAAAAAAATTTTGCACTTAGAAAATTTTCGGCACTTTTTCCCTTCATAATGGGAGCTGTCCGGACTGTACTCATAGAACGCTTGAAGATAGAGCTTAGAAATTGGCACTTTCAAATGGGAAGTCATATATGGCGACTTGTGTGGTGACCTTGAATTTGACCTTGGATGACCTTGAAAGGTCAAAACAGCCATTTTTGGGTCGAAAAACGCTCAAATTTGCACCTGGTCTGTATTTTCTCAAAAACTCTCTGATCAGTTTTGAGATTTTTGCTTAAAAAGATTCCTCTTATATACCTCTGCGACGTGTATAAGTTTTGTTGCCCTTGAATCGCCGATTTCAGTGTGGCGGCCATTTTGAATTTTTGACGAGTCGGCGAAAAAAAAATTTTTCGCCCCAAATAACATTACTATCCATTTTGGGCCATTTCTAGGCAAAAAAAAATTTTCACCGTTTGAAAAAAATTTTGGACTTGGAAAATTTTCGGCACTTTTTTCCTTCATAATGGGAGCTGTCAGGACTGTACTCATAGAACGCTTGAAGATAGAGCTTAGAAATTGGCACTTTCAAATCGGAAGTCATATATGGCGACTTGTGTGGTGACCTTGAATTTGACCTTGGATGACCTTGAAAGGTCAAAACAGCCATTTTGGGGTCAAAAAAATGCCCAGATTTGCCTTTGTAGATGAAATGCTTGCAGATAGAGCTCCTGTTTGCATTATGAACATATAGGAAGACATATGGCACAACTAATGATGACCTTGAACTTGACGTCAGATGACCTTGAGTGCCAACTGTCTGACTTGGAATGTGTAAATTGACCTGAGCGGCCTAAACGATTCCACCCAACATATAGAATATCAAATGCCGCACACATACATGTAATGGTTACATCGAAGTTCATACGGATGACCTTGATTGGTAAATCCCAAGGTCATATGTTTACACTGCGAACCTTGATTGGTAAATCTCAAGGTCTGTTACCTGCCAATGCTGCCATGGCCAAACCAAAATTGTCCGGTAACCTATCTTAGCCTTTGGGCTAATTTTTAAAAATGGCGGCCGTTTTTGTCGAAAAACGCTCAATTTTGGACTTTGACGGCCATTTTCTCAAAAACTGTCTGATCAGTTTTGAGTTTTTGGTTTCAAAAGTTTCCCCTCATATACCTCTGTGATATGTATAAGTTTGGTTGCCCTAAATTCGCCAGTCTCCGTGTGGCGGCCATTTTGAATTTTTGGCGGGTTGGTGAAAAAAAAAAATTTCGCCCCAAATCGCATTACTATCCATTTCAGGCCATTTCTACGGCAAAAAAAATTTTCACCTTTTGAAAAAATTTTTGGACTTGGAAAATCTTCGGCACTTTTTTCCTTCATAATGGGAGCTGCCGGGACTGTACTCATAGAATGCTTGAAGATAGAGCTTACATATTTGCACTTTCAAATGGATAGTCATATATGGCGATTTGGGAGGTGAACTTGAATTTGTCCTTTGATGACCTTGAAAGGTCAAAACAGCCATTTTTGGGTAAAAAAAATGCTCAAATTTGCCTCTACAGATGAAATGCATGTAGATAGAGCTTCAGTTTGCATTATGAACATATAGGAAGTCATATATGGAACAACTGATGATGACCTTGACCTTGACCTCAGATGACCTTGAGTGCTAAATGTCCGATGTGAAATGTGTAAATTAGCCACAGAGGCTTAAACACTTGCACATACGATTAGGATTGTGTATAAGCTTACAAGAAGTCATGTCTTGAAAGCACACCTCTTGGAGACCTTGAATTTGACCTTATATATAACCTTGAAATCCAAATCTCACAACCTTGCCTGACCGGACATTTGTAAATTGGCCTCTACAGACAAAATACTTGTTGATATAGCTTATATGTTTGTATTATGAACATATATGAAGTCATATGCAGCATATCTAATGGTGATATTGCAGTTCACAAAGATGACCTTGATTGGTAAATCTCAAAGTCATATGTCACTTGCAATGCCAAAATTGTCCGGTAACCTATCTTAGCCCTAAGATTTTTGTTTCAAAACATTTCTCTCATGTACCTCTATGACATGTATAAGTTTCGTTGCCCTTGAATCGCCGGTCTGCATGTGGCGGCCATTTTGATTTTTTGAAGGGTCGGTGATTTCTCGAAATCTATCCAGACAGTTTTCCTCAAAATCATGTGTAAGATTCTCCTTATGTACCTTTGTGATGTGTATAAGTTTTTCTGCCTTTGAAATGACGGCCTGCGTGGGGCGGCCATTTTGATTTTTTTGACGGTTGGGCAAAAAAAAATTTTTTGTCCCAAATCAAGTCACTATTCGTTTTGGGCCATTTCCAGCAAAAAAAAAAAAAAATTTGTTTTGGCCATTGGAAATTTTTTTTGGACCACTTCAAGATAGAGCCTAAGTATTGGCACATTCAAATGGGAAATCATATATTGCGGTTTGAGTGGTGACCTTGAATTTGACCTTCAATGACCTTGAAAGGTCAAAACGACCTTTTTTTGTCAAAAAAAATGATGAATTTTGCCTTTGGTGGCCATTTTCTCGAAATCTATTCAGACAGTTTTCCTCAAAATTATGTGTCCTAAGTAGCGCACCTTACTCTGTTAATACAACTCACCCACTGAATGTATACCATATTGAATCCGTCTTTTTTTTATTGGTCACCAAGGCTACTTCATGTACATGTAATAATTGGTACATGTAAATCACACATTACTGTTACACATGATGCATATAATCAGATACTCAAGTATCTTGTACATTAGTAGCATACAGAATAATACCTCAATGCACTTATACAATAATCTCACTACACTTATGTAAATGTCCCTTAACTATATACCATACAATACTTTTCCGATCATACTCAATCAAATCAAGTTATATATCACTATTCTCCCATTTAATCGTCCATACCCCCATTGTATTATTCGATTTATACTCGGATTTTTCTAACTCGTTTACACTGTTTTTCGCTAATATTTTTGTGATGCTAAACCCTATCGTTCTATAACTCGGCATACTTCACCTGGGAGTCAAACGGCATTTTTCCACCAAATTTCAGACAGCTAATGCGAGAATTTAAAAAGTTGGCAATCTACCTCAATGTTAAATTTCAGCCCAAAACGGGATCTCGAGAATCTGAGCATATTTGAGGAATTGGTCATGTTCACAACCATCAGGATTCAAAATATTATTGTAACTTTGAACCAGAAGATACACTTGGGTGTATTCTACACAACCATGTTGAATTTGAAACATTACCCCGCTACAAAACCGAGCAAATGCACAAAATCGTGTGCGGCCCAGAAATTAAATAATAGGGCTAAATTTAACATTGGGGTAGATTGCCAACTTTTTCAATTTTCGCGATAGCTGTCTGAAATTTGGTAGAAAATTGCCGTTTGACTCACAGGTGAAGTATGCCAAGTTATAGAACGATAGCGTTCAGCATCACTATAATATTAGCGAAAAACAGTGTAAACGAGTTAGAAAAATTCGAGTATAGCAACTTGTTTAGTACATAGCGTTTGAAAATGCCCCAACGAGGTATATTTCCCCGATATCTTGTATTGTATATATATTTCCTAGATAAACACAAAATATGGTATAGACTGTCATTTGACAATCCTAGAAAGAAATTGTTTTTAGCTTACCGGCCCATAAGCACAGTGCCGAAACCGACTATGGTAACGCGCATTACCGTAGTCAAAAATGGCGACAGGCACTTGTGGTTCGAATTTGCTCGTGAATTTCTATGCATATAACGTGTATATCACTAAATATCTAGGTGTGTTTCTGGATGAACATTTGACATTTAATCATTGTGCTGCCGTATTGTTTGAAGCTAGTGGCCGAGCTTTGGGAGGTATCATTAATAAATATAAAAATCTGAAAGATGTAGGCTTGAGTACTTTTGAAAAATTGTATCACTGTGGTGTAGTATCAATTACTGATTATGCTGCTGAAATTTGGGGGTATAAGGATTTTACTGTTTGTAACAATATTCAAAACCGTGCAATGCGTTATTATTTGGGTGTGCATAGGTTTGCTCCAAATGCTGGAATGCAGGGTGATCTAGGTTGGCTTTCTCCGAGGTATAGACGTTTTGGTTGTATGTTACGTTTTTGGGATAGATTGTGTGTTATGTGTGATGATAGACTCGCAAAACATATATTTATGTATGATTACTCAAATTGTTTTCAAAACTGGTCGAGTGAGATTAAGGATATTTGTTCTTTGTTGGGTCTGAGCGAGTCGTTTGAAAGTGGTTCTTGTATAGATGTGAGATTAATTCAACATAAACTGTTCAATGTATGTGAGGAAGAATGTTTTAGAGACCTAGTAGCATGCCGATGAAAGTGCTTTTCATTTAGTCATTATGAATAGTTTTCAATAAATTTGAACGAATTTTACAAATACAATCAATGGATTTCGAGATATTTAACCAGATAGGCACTCCTTCCGTAAATTGCCGAAGATTTTGATCCATATTTTAGTGTGGGTCACGTGGTTGGGGATGTCAGTTGAGGCAGACCTGAAAGTACATGTAGCCAGCAAGGTAAACTCCATGTCGCATATTCATTCCCCTGATGTATGTTTGACAATTCAAGTGAAGGGGTGAGATGGAAGAAATACGGCATTTCTTGTCTTGATATTTAGACTCAGCACTATTTATTCACCCAGAACGGAAGTTTGTTGAACTGCAAGATGTCCAGTATTTGCTGGTTTTTGCGTGTTTTCTGTTGAATCACATGCATTCTGAAGTGATTTTCCGTCTTTGAGCTGGCCACCAAATTACGTATTTTACGTTTTCGGCGAGCCATCAAAGCACATTCTGCCTCAACTGACGTCACGATTACGGAAATTGCCGAAGGTATTTCTTTCATCGGCTGGAGAAGGCGATTGTAATACTGGCTCAATATACTCTATAATATGTCGCTGTTATTAGTTAGCAATTAACGCGAACACCCTTTTTATCACCAATTGAATAAAACCATATAATAGTACGTTGCTACTATGACTTTAATACTACTCGAAACAAGCCCAAACTGCGCACATATGTATTATTTAAACAAGATTTGTCCCCTGAGAATTATGTACCATTTGAGTAAAACTTTAAGATCTTCACTAGCACAATTCCGATTAGGTATTTTACAACTGAGAATAGAAACCGGTCGTTATACATGTGTTCCAATTAATGAAAGAATATGCCAACTTTGTAATGCTAATGAATTAGAAGACGAGTTACATTTCCTTATTAAATGTCCTTTGTATGAAAATTTACGCTCCATCCTGTTTGGCAATGTACAAAAACTGGTTGAAAATTTATACTCATTTAATGACACTGAAAAACTAATTGTGATAGTAAAGTCTAGTGATAAATATTTAGCTTCATTCATATCCAATGCATATAAACTCAGACAGGAAAGGTTGAGTGCTGTACCTTAATAATTTTATTCTCTTCCATTTTTGCCATTCTGCAAATAGTGACAAATAAGCCCTGTGAGGCTGGGAGCGTCTGGTTTTATTATGTTTGTTTACATTGTATATATACTTGCTCTTGTCACTATAATAAACGAATGAATCTGAATCTGTATAAATCGAGGGGATCTTCGAAATATATCGATATCGATACATGTAGGTTAATCCTGAGTATGTGCACTGAGTCACTTGGTGACATATTAGTGGAAACGGAGTGTGGACAATTGTGTCCTGACTAGGGTAACGCGAATGTCAGACTATGGTAATGTGATTTGTAGGAAATTCAATGACTATGGTAATGCGATGGGGTTCTCGTACACAAACACATTTCTTCGTCAACATAGCATTGATTTGAGGGGTAGAATATATGTGTTGAAAACTCTCGAATCGTCTGTTAACATATGCGATTTTATTACTGTACACAGGTCAGAAACTCCATCAATGTTATTATTCCAGACCTATGCCACACATGATGAGAAACACCAAGTTGTCGATTAAACGCAGGGTCTGGCATAAAACCACATTTGATTTTTTACAAATCTGTGCATTTCCCCATCAAATTGTCAGAGATATTGAGGAATTTCAAAACGGGAGACAATGCAGGTTTGATTTAAGCTTGCCCTCAGACTATGCGAGTCAGTTGCAGCGACTCGGTTGCACGCCAATCGCATGCGATCTGGTTGCGGCGACCGTCACTGGTCACACTGTGCGTTCGAGTCGCATGTAAATTGACGATATTTGAGTTCGATTTGTAGATAATCTGTAGGCAGACCGGTGTTTTTGTCGTGTGAACATGGATCACCATTAATGTAGGCTATGTCAATGCCTTTTCACGATAACAATCATGCCTAAAATACGAAAGAGAAGGCAAAATAGAGGTCACAAAAGCAGTGTGTTGGGCCTGTGGGTCATACCTGTGGCACCGTTCATCTTGTTTTCTATCTAGGCCTTTTATCCTATCCAGAACAAGCCATGTTTGTCTGGCTAAATATTATTACCGGTATGTCGGCACTGACTTTGGGACCATGCTCTTTGGGCCTCTGGGAATTTGCACCCCAATTATACTACTATTATGTTACTCCATGATCCACTAAATGTGGATGCCATTCAATCCGTCTGCCACCTTTATCTCTGATGAATATACTGAGTGGTAAGAGGAGTAGTGAACTTAGTTCGAGGCAACTCCCTTACAACTGATGTGCGAGGGGTAAGAAATGTCCCATTTTATTCAAATATTTCAATATTTACTAGTCCGACGCACCCTTGTCCTTGTTCCTGTATTCAGGGCAGTGACGTCGGAAAATGACGCACTGTGTTTTCATATATTGGAACATCGTTCGCAAACTGTGTTCAGTCCATCGATCCTGTTGTCATCAAATTACCAAGTGTCAGCTTGTGACCGGGAGTAATCACATGCGACTCAGTGGTTCTACATCTCAGGATGTCAGCATGGGTTTCAGCACAGTACTACACCCAGTATACTAGTATGCAGATTTAAAGATAAACCCGGGTGTTCAATGAAAAAATTAAAACACTGGCTGAAATTTCAAATATACATGCAGAATAATGTTCTTTAATGAAAGACGTGCAAAAAATATTATGTCACCAGTGAAATAACTGAGATATCGATCTAGAACTAAGGTGTGCCAATGAGTCCCGAAAGTTGAAAAAAGACGTGATTTATGCACGCTCGAATATATGAAAACATCTCGCATATAATGTACCGTACACCAGTCATAGGGATCCTAAATTATCTGTCATATTAATTGGTATAGTCGGAATATATTTCTTCATGACAATTGACAAAAATAATACATGCTTAAGGACCTTCGAAGAAATAGTTCTATTCAACTTTTAGACATGGTTCTTGTAGACTTGTTATTGTAACGTTAATTATCGCAGATATGCAACCAAGTATAATGATTCATGTCTGTTCTTGCTTGATATAAAACACTGAGATTTTTTTGATATTTTTGCACATGGACACTATGTTAACTTGTCTTCAAGAATATGTAAAAAAAAAAATGGTTTGTCACCACGCTTATTTTTGAGGTAGCCTTATATTTACTGTATATAGGCTAAAAAAACTTGCAGTGTTTTCGTTTAGAAAAAAATGTTATTAGAGACAAATACCACCGTAAGACCAAAATCAATATTTAATAGTTATGAAAATTTTGTAATATTGGTGTAGAGTACGTGTTGTCAAATGTTTGTATTGTCATCAATGAAAAAAGTATGGATAACTGCGCTCAGTGTTAGTTGCAATCATAAATACATGTAGTAGTAGTAGTAGTGGTTTATTGACCGGATCAGTTTACATAGAAAAACAATCATACAGTCCATTAATTATCAAATATACGGAGACATTGGTATATATTTACAAGCCGTTGGCTCTTCATCACGGAACAGAGTCGGGAGCTGATAATGAAGGTTACGATACCTTAACCTTATGTATTCGGCCAGAGGGCATACACACAAATCGTGAGCCTCAGTCTGTATGGATCCACACGGACAGAGCCGCCTCTCCTGTGGTAACCGCGACCACCTGCCGGTCTCGATCGCTAGCCTGTGTGCTGAAAGTCGTATTCTACTATAGGCAATGCGGTGGTGCTCAGGTATCAACGTGGGTACCAGATACAAACGTGGAGTATCCAGGGATGGGTTCATGTCCGTTCTGTACGTAGTCAGCTTCGTCCCTGTGGAGCGCTGGACTCGTTGTTTGATATTTCTCACGTCCTCGTGGATAACACTCCCAGGGGTCTGCAGCAAGTTGTTGACGTACAAGGCACACGGTGCACACGCCTGCAAAGCCATCCGCCACACAAACATGAATGGGTCGTCCTGCATCTGTGCCCTATCTTGACAGAGTCTGGAGAAAAACGTAGCCTGTCGGTGGCGGATGAAACCTGAAATGGTCGGATATCCAAGTTCAAGAAGACATAAATCAGTCGGTGTGGTATTCCTTACCCCTAACAAGATCTTCAGAGAAGAGTTATACAACTGGCCTATCGGGTGCAATGATTTCGTCATCCATGACTCTGAGTCATACAGGATCGATGACAACAGTGCTGCATCCAGGACCCTCTTCTTGACCCAGAAAGGAAAGTCCCGATTTTTAGATACGAATGATGCAAATTTTACAACCTGGCACCGTTTGTTGCTAGCTTGTAGACCGAGGGCTGACTGAAGCTTAGAGTTCTCTGTGATATATCCACCCAGGTATACGTATGACTTGCAGTGGTTGATCGTGCACTCTGGTAATGCAATAGGCTCATGGTCATCATTGTTCCCATTCACAACCATAAACTTTGTTTTGCTCATATTAATCTGCATCCCAGAATCACCACAAAAACTTTGACTCATCAAAACTTTGAGTTTATCAATACACCTGTACTCTGTATGTCTTGCCGGAATTATGGTTTTGTCTGGGGTTTTTTTTTTTTTTTTTTTTTTTTTTCCACTTTCCGCCGTTTTGGTTTCCGATCAATAACTCGGGAACGCCTGAACGGATCTTGTCCAAATTTGCACCACTGGTCAGAAATATTACATGGAAGACCCCTATTGTTTTGGAGGCGGCTCCGGGGTCAGTGAGGATGAAATCAAGGTTGCTTTTGAGACTTGGTTTCCGAGCGATAACTCAAAAAGTATTCACGCAATGGCAAGTATTCTTTGCATGGGAGTTCATATACCACCAGGGAAGAACCCTATCGATTTTGGGATCAATCCGTCAAATGACCTTTGACCTAGAGCTCATAAGAATTTTTGCTGATTCATCCTTGAGGCTTTCATGCATATCTCGGAAACGGTGCGTCATAGAGCGAAACGAAGCTCAATTTCGGCCTCCTGGCACTAGACAAACTAGTCTAGGGGGTATCTTGGGTTGAAACGACCCCTGGTGTCAAATCTTTTTTTGCCGACTCGGCACTTCCTGTTTGGCTGTATCTCGGAAATGGTGCGTCGTAGAGCGAAACGGAGCTCAATTTCGGCCTCCTGGCACTAGACAAACTAGTCTAGAGGGTATCTTGGGTCGAGACGACCCCTGGTGTCGAATTTTTTTTCGCCGACTCGGCACTTCCTGTTTGACCGTATCTCGGAAACGGTGCGTCGTAGAGCGAAACGAAGCTCAATTTCGGCCTCCTGGCACTAGACAAACTAGGCTTAGGGGTATTTTGGGTCGAGACGACCCCTGGTGTCGAATTTTTTAGGTTACCGGACCTTTGGTCCGATAACCTATTGCCGTGGCGTTGCGTCCGTCGTCGTCCGTCAACATTCATATCTTTAAAGCTTATGATCGAATCTTCCTGAAATTTTGCACAAAAATGCTTGAAAATATTTCGAGAGGGAGGTATTTTTTAGATTTTTGATTTTCGTATTATTTTCAAAATGGCGGCCATTTTTGACAAAAAACAGCTAATTTTGGACTTTGACGGTCGTTTTCTCAAAAACTGTCTGATCAGATTTGAGATTTTTGTTTCAAAAGATTCTCCTTATGTATCTCTGTGATGTGTATAAGTTTGGTTGCCCTTGAATCGCCGGTCTGCGTATGGCGGCCATTTTGAATTTTCGACGGGTCGACAAAAAAAAATTTTCCAGCCCAAATCGCATTACTTTCCATTTTGGGCCATTTCTAGACAAAAAATTTTTTTTCACCCTTTGAAAAAAATTTTGGACTTTTTTCCTTCATAATGGGAGCTGCCAGGACTGTACTCCTAGAACGCCTGAAGATAGAGCTTAGAAATTGGCACTTTCAAATGGAAAGTCATATATGGCGACTTGTGTGGTGACCTTGAATTTGACCTTGGATGACCTTGAAAGGTCAAAACAGCCATTTTTGGGTCGAAAAATGCCCAAATTTGCACCTTGTCTGTCTTATCTCGAAAACTGTCTGATCAGTTTTGAGATTTTTGTTTCAAAAGATTCCCCTTTTGTACCTTTATGATGTGTATAACTTTTGTTGCCCTTGAATCGTCGATCTCCATGTGGCGGCCATTTTGAATTTTTGACGAGTCGGCGAAAAAAAAAAATTTCGCCCCAAATCGCATTAAATATCCATTTTGGGCCATTTCTAGGCAAAAAAATTTTTTCACCCTTTGAAAAAAAATTTTGGACGTAGAAATTTTTCGGCACTTTTTTCCTTCATAATGGGAGCTGTCAGGACTGTTCTCATAGAACACTTGAAGATACAGCTTAGAAATTGGTACTTTCATATGTGAAGTCATATATGGCGATTTGTGTGGTGACCTTGAATTTGACCTTCGATGACCTTGAAAGGTCGGAACAGCCATTTTGGGGTAAAAAAATGCCCAGATTTGCCTCTATAGATGAAATGCTTGCATATAGAACTCATGTTTGCATTATGAACATATAGCAAGACATATATGGCACAACTAATGATGACCTTGATCTTGACATCAGATGACCTTGAGTGCCAAATGTCTGACTCGTAATGTGTAAATTGACCTGAGCGGCCTAAACGATTCCACCCAGATATATCTTTGTATTATGAACATATAGAATATCAAATGCCGCACACATACATGTAATGGTGACATCAAAACTTTGAGTTTATCAATACACCTGTACTCTGTATGTCTTGCCGGAATTATGGTTTTGTCTGGGGTTTTTTTTTTTTTTTTTTTTTTTTTTCCACTTTCCGCCGTTTTGGTTTCCGATCAATAACTCGGGAACGCCTGAACGGATCTTGTCCAAATTTGCACCACTGGTCAGAAATATTACATGGAAGACCCCTATTGTTTTGGAGGCGGCTCCGGGGTCAGTGAGGATGAAATCAAGGTTGCTTTTGAGACTTGGTTTCCGAGCGATAACTCAAAAAGTATTCACGCAATGGCAAGTATTCTTTGCATGGGAGTTCATATACCACCAGGGAAGAACCCTATCGATTTTGGGATCAATCCGTCAAATGACCTTTGACCTAGAGCTCATAAGAATTTTTGCTGATTCATCCTTGAGGCTTTCATGCATATCTCGGAAACGGTGCGTCATAGAGCGAAACGAAGCTCAATTTTGGCCTCCTGGCACTAGACAAACTAGTCTAGGGGGTATCTTGGGTTGAAACGACCCCTGGTGTCAAATCTTTTTTTGCCGACTCGGCACTTCCTGTTTGGCTGTATCTCGGAAATGGTGCGTCGTAGAGCGAAACGGAGCTCAATTTCGGCCTCCTGGCACTAGACAAACTAGTCTAGAGGGTATCTTGGGTCGAGACGACCCCTGGTGTCGAATTTTTTTTCGCCAACTCGGCACTTCCTGTTTGACCGTATCTCGGAAACGGTGCGTCGTAGAGCGAAACGAAGCTCAATTTCGGCCTCCTGGCACTAGACAAACTAGGCTTAGGGGTATTTTGGGTCGAGACGACCCCTGGTGTCGAATTTTTTAGGTTACCGGACCTTTGGTCCGATAACCTATTGCCGTGGCGTTGCGTCCGTCGTCGTCCGTCAACATTCATATCTTTAAAGCTTATGATCGAATCTTCCTGAAATTTTGCACAAAAATGCTTGAAAATATTTCGAGAGGGAGGTATTTTTTAGATTTTTGATTTTCGTATTATTTTCAAAATGGCGGCCATTTTTGACAAAAAACAGCTAATTTTGGACTTTGACGGTCGTTTTCTCAAAAACTGTCTGATCAGATTTGAGATTTTTGTTTCAAAAGATTCTGCTTATGTATCTCTGTGATGTGTATAAGTTTGGTTGCCCTTGAATCGCCGGTCTGCGTATGGCGGCCATTTTGAATTTTCGACGGGTCGACAAAAAAAAATTTTCCAGCCCAAATCGCATTACTTTCCATTTTGGGCCATTTCTAGACAAAAAATTTTTTTTCACCCTTTGAAAAAAATTTTGGACTTTTTTCCTTCATAATGGGAGCTGCCAGGACTGTACTCCTAGAACGCCTGAAGATAGAGCTTAGAAATTGGCACTTTCAAATGGAAAGTCATATATGGCGACTTGTGTGGTGACCTTGAATTTGACCTTGGATGACCTTGAAAGGTCAAAACAGCCATTTTTGGGTCGAAAAATGCCCAAATTTGCACCTTGTCTGTCTTATCTCGAAAACTGTCTGATCAGTTTTGAGATTTTTGTTTCAAAAGATTCCCCTTTTGTACCTTTATGATGTGTATAACTTTTGTTGCCCTTGAATCGTCGATCTCCATGTGGCGGCCATTTTGAATTTTTGACGAGTCGGCGAAAAAAAAAAATTTCGCCCCAAATCGCATTAAATATCCATTTTGGGCCATTTCTAGGCAAAAAAATTTTTTCACCCTTTGAAAAAAAATTTTGGACGTAGAAATTTTTCGGCACTTTTTTCCTTCATAATGGGAGCTGTCAGGACTGTTCTCATAGAACACTTGAAGATACAGCTTAGAAATTGGTACTTTCATATGTGAAGTCATATATGGCGATTTGTGTGGTGACCTTGAATTTGACCTTCGATGACCTTGAAAGGTCGGAACAGCCATTTTGGGGTAAAAAAATGCCCAGATTTGCCTCTATAGATGAAATGCTTGCATATAGAACTCATGTTTGCATTATGAACATATAGCAAGACATATATGGCACAACTAATGATGACCTTGATCTTGACGTCAGATGACCTTGAGTGCCAAATGTCTGACTCGTAATGTGTAAATTGACCTGAGCGGCCTAAACGATTCCACCCAGATATATCTTTGTATTATGAACATATAGAATATCAAATGCCGCACACATACATGTAATGGTGACATCGAAGTTCACACGGATGACCTTGATTGGTAAATCTCAAGGTCATTTGTTCACACTGCGAACCTTGATTGGTGAATCTCAAGGTCTGTTACCTGCCAATGCTGCCATGGCCAAACCAAAATTGTCCGGTAACCTGTCTTAGCCTTTGGGCTAATTTTTTTTTTGCCGCTTCGGCACTTCCTGTTTGGCCGTATCTCGGAAACGGTGAGTTGTAGAGCGAAACGGAGCACAATTCCGGCCTTCTGGTACTAGACAAACTAGTCTAGGGGGTATCTTGGGCCGAGATGTTTTCTGGTGTCAATTTTTTTTTTCACCGACTCGGCACTTCCTGTTTGGCTGTATCTCGGAAACGGTGCGTCATAGAGCAAAACGGAGCTCAATTCCAGCCTCCTCCAGTAGACAAACTAGGCTTATGGGTATTTTGGGTCGAGACAACCCCTGGTGTCGATTTTTTTTTCCGCCGAAACGGCACTTCCTGTTTGGCCGTATCTCGGAAACGGTGCATCATACAGGGAAACGGAGCTCAATTCCGGCCTTAGGCAAACTAGTCTAGTGGGTATCCTGGGTCGAAACGACCCCTGGTGTCAATTTTTTTTCCCCTACTCGGCACTTCCTGTTTGGCTGTATCTCGGAAACGGTGTGTCGTAGAGCGAAACAGAGCTCAATTTCGGCCTCCTGGCACTAGACAAACTAGTCTAGAGGGTATCTTGTGTTGAGACGACCCCTGGTGTCGAATTCTTTTTCGTCGACTCGGCACTTCCTGTTTGGCCGTTTCTCGGAAACGGTGAGTCATAGAGCGAAACGGAGCTCAATTCAGGCCTTCTGGCACTATACAAACTAGGTTTAGGGGTATTTTGGGTCGAGACGACCCCTGGTGTCGATTTTTTTTTTCGCCGACTCGGCACTTCCTGTTTGGCCGTATCTCGGAAACGGTGAGTCGTAGAGCGAAACAGAGCTCAATTCCGGCCTTCTGGTACTAGACAAACTAGTCTAGGGGGTATTTTGGGTCGAGACGACCCCTGGTGTCGAATTTATTTTCGCCGACTCGGCACTTCCTGTTTGACCGTATCTCGGAAACGGTGCGTCGTAGAGCGAAACGGAGCTCAATTTCGGCCTTCTGTTACTAGACAAACTAGTCTAGGGGGTATTTTGGGTCGTCAAAATTATTTTCGCCGACTCGGCACTTCCTGTTTAACCGTATCTCGGAAACGGTGCGTCGTAGAGCGAAACGAAGCTCAATTTCGGCCTCCTGGCACTAAACAAAGGGGTATTTTGGGTCGAGACGACCCCTGGTGTCGAATTTTTCAGGTTACCGGACCTTTGGTCCGATAACCTATTGCCGTGGCGTTGCGTCCGTCGTCGTCGTCGTCCGTCGTCCGTCAACATTCATATCTTTAAAGCTTATGATCGAATCTTCCTGAAATTTTGCACAAAAATGCTTGAAAATATTTCGAGAGGGAGGTATTTTTTAGTGTTTTGATTTTCGTATTATTTTCAAAATGGCGGCCATTTTTGACAAAAAAAAGCTAATTTTGGACTTTGACGGTCGTTTTCTCAAAAACTGTCTGATCAGATTTGAGATTTTTGTTTCAAAAGATTCTCCTTATGTATCTCTGTTATGTGTATAAGTTTGGTTGCCCTTGAATCACCGGTCTGCGTATGGCGGCCATTTTGAATTTTCGACGGGTCGACAAAGAAAAAATTTTCCGGCCCAAATCGCATTACTTTCCATTTTGGGCCATTTCCAGACAAAAAAAATTTTTTCACCATTTGAAAAAAAGTTTTGGACTTTTTTCCTTCATAATGGGAGCTGCCAGGACTGTACTCCTAGAACGGCTGAAAATAGAGCTTAGAAATTGGCACTTTCAAATGGAAAGTCATATATGGCGACTTGTGTGGTGACCTTGAATTTGACCTTGGATGACCTTGAAAGGTCAAAACAGCCATTTTGGGGTCGAAAAATGCCCAAATTTGCACCTTGTCTGTCTTATCTCGAAAACTGTCTGATCAGTTTTGAGATTTTTGTTTCAAAAGATTCCCCTTTTGTACCTTTATGATGTGTATAACTTTTGTTGCCCTTGAATCGCCGATCTCCATGTGGCGGCCATTTTGAATTTTTGACGAGTCGGCGAAAAAAAAAAATTTCGCCCCAAATCGCATTAAATATCCATTTTGGGCCATTTCTAGGCAAAAAATTTTTGTCACCCTTTGAAAAAAAATTTTGGACGTAGAAATTTTTCGGCACTTTTTTCCTTCATAATGGGAGCTGTCAGGACTGTTCTCATAGAACACTTGAAGATACAGCTTAGAAATTGGTACTTTCAAATGGGAGTCATATATGGCGATTTGTGTGGTGACCTTGAATTTGACCTTCGATGACCTTGAAAGGTCGGAACAGCCATTTTGGGGTAAAAAAATGCCCAGATTTGCCTCTATAGATGAAATGCTTGCATATAGAACTCATGTTTGCATTATGAACATATAGCAAGACATATATGGCACAACTAATGATGACCTTGATCTTGACGTCAGATGACCTTGAGTGCCAAATGTCTGACTCGTAATGTGTAAATTGACCTGAGCGGCCTAAACGATTCCACCCAGATATATCTTTGTATTATGAACATATAGAATATCAAATGCCGCACACATACATGTAATGGTGACATCGAAGTTCACACGGATGACCTTGATTGGTAAATCTCAAGGTCATTTGTTCACACTGCGAACCTTGATTGGTGAATCTCAAGGTCTGTTACCTGCCAATGCTGCCATGGCCAAACCAAAATTGTCCGGTAACCTGTCTTAGCCTTTGGGCTAATTTTTTTTTTGCCGCTTCGGCACTTCCTGTTTGGCCGTATCTCGGAAACGGTGAGTTGTAGAGCGAAACGGAGCACAATTCCGGCCTTCTGGTACTAGACAAACTAGTCTAGGGGGTATCTTGGGCCGAGATGTTTTCTGGTGTCAATTTTTTTTTTCACCGACTCGGCACTTCCTGTTTGGCTGTATCTCGGAAACGGTGCGTCGTACAGCGAAACAGAGCTTCATTTCGGCCTCCTGGCACTAGATTAACTAATCTAGAGGGTATCTTGGGTCGAGACGACTTCTGGTGTCAAATTTTTTTTCGCCAACTCAGCACTTCCTGTTTGCCGTATCTCGGAAACGGTGCGTCGTAGAGTGAAACGCAAAGATGCCTAAGGGCGGGGTATGTCACCTAAACTTTGACCACGGACAGTTTCAGAGTCATCATGGTTCTAGACACGGTCTCTCAGGTATATGTTAGCTAGGAATAGAACTCACACGAAATGCCCCAAGGCATATTCAGGCCTTGACGTCTAGTTCAACTCGCCGTATGGTTTTATGTTGCTTATGTGTTATCAGAAAATTTATTACTTTTCTGCAAATTTTGTGTAGAATTAATAGATCATGAAAAATGAGCGTGTCACTGCGCTTGTTTTCTGTGCATGGACAGATTTGTACAAGCATGTCGTGTCTTGTAATGATAGGCCTACATGCGATACATGGTTCTATACCGTATCGGAAAGTCACATATTAGAAATGTGAACTACTGTAGTTCATTACAATTTTCGTGTAGAATTAGAAACTGTTATAACTGCATGTCAGTTCGATTTTGTCTGGCCACAGCCATATTTATATCGACACGCCGTGCCTTGTATCTGTAAATACCCGAATGCCGTACAGTAATTCCTTGTTTTTAGGTTACCGGACCTATGGTCCGCTAACCTATTGGCATGGCGTTGCGTCCGTCGTCGTCGTCCGTCGTCGTCCGTCGTTCACATTTTTATCTTTTTTGTTTACGGTTGAATCTTTCTGAAATTTTGCACAAAAATGCTTAAAAATAATTCAAGAAGGAGGTATTTTTTATTCTTTTGATTTTCGCAATATTTTCAAAATAGCGGCCGTTTTCGTTGAAAATCGGCCAATTTTGGACTTTGGCGGCCCTTTTCTCAAAATCTGTTCAGTAACTTTTTTTCTTTTTTTGCACAAGGATGCCTTATTATGTCCTTCATAATGTTTCGTTGCCCTTGAATCGCTCGAAGTGGGCCATTTTGGCCCCAAACTCGGCCCAAATGGGACTTTCCCATGTTAAATTCTCCTATGCTTTATAATGGGACACATTAAAGCCCAATATCTCACTTAATATTGAGATTAGAGACTAGGAATCAATTGTGGACATATAGGAAATGATATATGCTGAATATTGTCGTGACCTTGAATTTGACCTCTGACCTTGGTTTCAAGGTCATAGCGGCCGTTTTCGTCGAAAAATGGCCAATTTTGGACTTTGACGGTCGTTTTCTCAAAATCTGTTAGAACAGTAACTTTTTTTTCTTATTGATGAAAAACACTCCACATATGTACCCCTGTGACATGTATAAATTTCGTTGCCCTTGAATCGCTTGAAGTGGGCCATTTTGGGCCCAAATTCGGCCCAAATGTGACTTTCCCATGTTAAATTTTTTTTTTTTTTCGGCAGAAATGCCTTTATGGTTTTAGCAGAATTTTTATTTTTTTTTCTTCTTCCGCCACTTTTGGTTTCCGGACGATAACTTTAGATTGCCTTGACGGATCGTCGTCAAATTTTCACCACAAGTCAGAAATGATATGTGGAAGAACCCTATTCTTTTTGAGCCGGATCCGAGGTCCGTGAGGTCCGTGAGGATGAAATCAAGGCTAATTTTGAGACTTGGTTTTCGGACGATACCTGGAAAAATATTCACGCAATAGTTGCAGAACTCTGCATGGAGGTTCATATGCCACCAGGGAAGAACCCTATTGATTTTGGGATCGATCCGTCAAACGACCTTTGACCTAGAGGTCGAAATAATTTTTTGCTGATTCATCCTTGAGGCTTCCTGCATATCTCAGAAACGGTGCATCGTAGAGCGAAACGGACGTTATTTTCGGACTCGTCGCCCTAGACAAACATATCTAGGGTATATTATTTTTTTTGATCCGGCTCCGAGGTCCGTGAGGTCCTTGAGGATGAAATCGAGGCTGATCTTGAAACTTGGTTTCCGGACGATAACTCGAAAAATATTCAGACAATAGTTGCAGAATTTTGCACGGAGGTTTATATATCAACAGGGAAGAACCCTATTGATTTTGGGATCGATACGTCGAACGACCTTTGACCTAGAGGTCGAAATAATTTTTTGCTGAGTCATCCTTGAGGCGTCCTGCATATCTCGGAAACGGTGTGTCGTAGAGCGAAACGGACGTTATTTAGAGGTCGAAATAATTTTTTGCTGAGTCATCCTTGAGGCATCCTGCATATCTCGGAAACGGTGTGTCGTAGAGCGAAACAAGGATCAAGTTGATCCTTGAGGCATCCTGCATATCTCGGAAACGGTGTGTCGTAGAGCGAAACGGACGTTATTTTCGGACTCGTCGCCCTAGACAATCATGTCTAAGGGGTATTATGGATGAACTTTGACCTTGACCCCAAATTTTTTTGCCGAGTCGGCATTTTTCGTTTTCGTCGATATATCGGAAACGGTGCGTCGTAGAGCGAAACGGATGTTATTTTCGGACTCGTCGCCCTAGACTAACATGTCTAAGGGGTATTATTGATGAACTTTGACCTTGACTCGAAATTTTTTTGCCGAGTCGGCATTTTTCGTTTTCGTCGATATCTCGGAAACGGTGCTTCGTAGAGCGAAACGGACGTTATTTTCAGACACGTCGCCCTAGACAAACATGTCTTAAGCGTATTATGGATGAACTTTAACCTTGACCCGAAATTTTTTTGGCGAGTCGGCATTTTTCGTTTTCGTCGATATCTCGGAAACGGTGTGTCGAAGAGCGAAAAGGACGTTATTTTCGGACTCGTCGCCCTAGACGAACATGTCTAAGGGGTATTATGGATGAACTTTGACCTTGACCCGAAATTTTTTTGCCGAGTCGGCATTTTTCGTTTTCGTCGAAATCTCGTGAACGGTGTGTCGTAGAGCGAAACGGACGTTATTTTCGGACTCGTCGCCCTAGACAAACATGTCTAAGTGTTATTATGGATGAACTTTGACCTTGACCCGAAATTTTTTTGCCGAGTCGGCATTTTTTTTTTTCGTCGATATCTCTGAAACGGTGCGTCGTAGAGCGAAACGGATGTTATTTTCGGACTCGTCGCCTCAGACAAACATGTCTTATATGTAATATGGATGAACTTTGATCTTGACTCAAAATTTTTTGGCCAAGTCGGCATTTTTCGTTTTCGTCGATATCTCGGAAACGGTGCGTCGTAGAGCGAAACGGACGTTATTTTCGGACTCGTCGCTCTAGACAAAACATATCTTATATGTATTATGGATGAACTTTGACCTTGACTAAAAAAATTTTTGCCGAGTTGGCATTTTTCGTTTTCGTTGATATCTCGGAAACGGTGAGTCGTAGAGCGAAAGAGACTTTTTTTTCGGACTCGTCGCCCTAGACAAACATGTCTAAGGGGTATTATTTTAACGGTAAATTTTTTTGCGGAGTCGACATTTTTCATTTTCGTCGATATCTAGTATATATTATAAATTAATCATCACACTGAAATGCCTCCAAGGCATCTTTAGGCCTTGACGTCTAGTTTGTAATTGTAATTGAGTGTAATTAATTACAAGTTTCAGTGTAATTGAATGTAATTTGTAATTGACTGAACATCAATTACAAGTAATTGTAATTGTAATTAAATAGATCTATATTTGCCTGTAATTTCAATTACTTTCCAATTACATTTTCAATTACATCAATTTTTTTAAATGGTTGATATTTTTGTTGCATGGTTCCAGTTTTTGTTTCATGACCTTTATCATGTTTATGAAAATGTTAATTTGTCAATTGATTTCCCAATGTTGCAGCATGTCATATCCTAAAACATGAACATGGTGCGGACTGAATGGTTTACTAATAATATCCAGATGTTTCAATGTTAGCATAAAACAATAATGCATTTTCTTGGACAGGATGTGTATTGTGTAATAATTCTTGAAATCAAACAAACCACATGTACAACGAAGAGTGGGCTTTTGTCAAGCAGTAATTTGTGATTGTAACTGTTCACCCTAATTGGAACCTACATCTATCCACTGATCTCTGTTGTGACTAGTGACTTAATTACTGTCCAAGCATTGATCCAGGGTGAATAGAACAAACTTTACACCACTGGCATGAATTAAAGTTTGAAACAATAGCTGCAGATCCATATGATAACAATACGGAAATTTGAAAGAATAAATACACCTGGTGAGTTATTATACATGTGGGTGGGAGCCAATAATAATGGAAACAACTGTTAACCTATCCCGATGGAGATTTATATATTGTTTGGGGTTGTGCCTTGTCTTGTTCTAAGATAATCTGCATATATAGCCCCCCTCGAAAAAGAAGCAGCATCAGATTTAAAAAATCCTTTCCACTCAGTCAAGATGTCACAGAAAACTGTGACGACATCTTGATTGAAACTTGGATTTTTAGCCGTCAGTGAGACGAAAGTAAACTGGGTGCACTGTTAGCATAGTTGATTTGGAATCAACAAAAGTAATTGTATCCCCCGAACAAAGTTCGGCGGATACTATGGATTTGGCCTCGTCGTCCGCGCCCGCGTCCGCGTCCGCGTCCGTGTCCGCGTCCATGTCCGCGTCCGCGTCCGCAGAGATTTTCTTGTGAACGCGCTACAGGCCGCAATTCTCACCCGATCACCATTATTTTTTGCAGGCACATATATAATGGTAAGATCCCGACACCAATCGATTTTGGTTGCCGTGGCAACTGAATTGGTCGTTTGGGGACACATTTTGCATTGAAAACAGTCTGTGTGAGACACATGGCTTGTGAACGCGCTACAGGCCGCAATTCTCACCCGATCACCATTATTTTTCACAGGCACATATATTATGGTAAGATCCCGACACCAATCGATTTTGGTTGCCGTGGCAACTGAATTGGTCGTTTGGGGACACATTTTGCATTGAAAACAGCCTGTTTGAGACACATGGCTTGTGAACGCTCTACTGATGGCAATTTTTGACGAATCTCGATAATATTTTGAAGTTTTGTTGGGAAGGGCTGTCACACGAAACCAATCGTTTTTTAGAATGATCATATAAATATTAATATGTTAACAGCCTAGCTTATTACAGAATTTGGAAATATCCATTTTGACATGTGAGATCATTCCAATAGCCTGTACAATGGAAGGTAATGACACTGGTATCTTGTTCAGAATGAAGAACTGATGTTTTCAGTGAAAACAGGACAATATTACTGAATAAGTTAACATTGGTTTTACTAGTTAAGTCTATTATTGACCACAATAAAAATAGTTAAGACAAGAAACGTTTATTTTTAGGCTCAATAAGGTAAAGGTTTTTGTCCAGTACAGATTTCATGGGTGTAACTGAATAAGTTAATATTATTTTTAATAGTTAAGTCTATTATTGACCACAATAAAAAATAGTTAAGACAAGAAATATTTATTATTAACCTCAACAAGGTAAATGTTTTGTCCAGTACAAATTTCATTGGTGTAACCGAATGAGTTAACATTATTTTCACTAGTTAAGTCTATTATTGACCACAATAAAAATAGTTAAGACAAGAAATATTTATTATTAACCTCAACAAGGTAAATGTTTTGTCCAGTACAAATTTCATTGGTGTAACCGAATGAGTTAACATTATTTTCACTAGTTAAGTCTATTATTGACCACAATAAAAATAGTTAAGACAAGAAATATTTATTATTGGGCTCAACAAGGTAAAGATTCTGTCCAGTAGACATTTTCATGTCTGTAACCAAATAAGTTAACATTTTTTTTGCCAGCTAAGTCTATTATTGACCTCAATAAAAATAGTTAAGATGAAAAACAATTATTATTGAGCTCAACAAGGTTAAGGTTTTGTCTGGTAGAAATTTCTGGGTGTAACCAAATAAGTTAACATCATTTTTACATGTTAAGTCTATTATTAACCATAATGAAAATAGTTAAGACAAGAAATATTTATTATTGGGCTCAACAAGGTGAAAGCTTTGTCCAGTAGAGATTTTATGGCTGTGACCAAATAAGTTAACATTATTTCTTGCTAGTTAAGTCTATTATTGATCACAATAGCTTTTCATGAAAACATTGATCAACTTTTACTTTGAATTTCAACTCGAGACCATGTTTGGCACAAATTATGAGTTAAAATATAACTTATGGTGAAAAATTCGATCTGGCTCCAATTTCTTCATCTTGAAATGCAGTTTTGGTCAACTTTTACTTTGAATTTCAACTTGAAAGCATGTTTGACACATATTATGAGTTAAAATATAACTTATGATGAAAAGTTCGATCTGGCTCCAATTTCTTCATCTTGAAATGCAGTTTTGGTCAATTTTAGGTTACCGGACCTATGGTCCGATAACCTATTGGCATGGCGTTGCGTCCGTCGTCGTCCGTCGTCGTCATCCACATTTTTATCTTTTTTGTTTACGGGCGAATTTTTCTGAAATTTTGTACAAAAATACTTAAAAATAATTCAAGAAGGAGGTATTTTTTAGTTTTTTGATTTTCGCATTTTTTTCAAAATGGCGGCCGTTTTCGACGAAAAATGCCTGATTTTGGACTTTGGCGGCCATTTTCTCAAAATCTGTTCAGTAACTTTTTTTTCTTTTTGATACATAACACTCCTCATATGTACTTCTATGATGCCTATAAATTTTGTCGGGCTTGAATCGCTCGAAGTGGGCCATTTTGGTCCAACTCGGCCCAAATGGGACTTTCCCATGTTAAATTCTCCTATGCTTTATAATGGGACACATTATGCCTGATATCTCACTTAATATTAAGATTGGAGACTAGGAATCAATTGTGGACATATAGGAAATGATATATGCTGAATATTCTCGTGACCTTGAATTTGACCTTTGACCTCTTTTTCAAGATCACAGGACAAAATAGCTAATATCTCGCTTATTATCGACTTTACAGCTTAGGAATCAATTGTGAACATATAGGAAATGATATATGCTGAATATGCTCATGACCTTGAATTTGACCTTTGACCTCATTTTCAAGGTCACAGGACAAAATGATCAATTTCTCGCTTATCATCGACTTTACAGCTTAGGAATCAATTGTGGACATATAGGAAATGATATATGCTGAATATTCTGATGGCCTTGAATTTGACCTTCGACCCCATTTTCAAGGTCATAGGACAATATGGCTAATATCTCGCTTGTTATCGACTTTACAGCTTAGGAATCAGGTATGAACATATGGGAAATGATATATGCAAATTATTGTCATGACCTTGAATTTGACCTTTGACCTCATTTTCAAGGTCACAGAACAAAATGGCTAATATCTCACTTATTATCGATTTTACAGCTTAGGAACCAATTATGGACATATAGGAAATGATATATGCTGAATATTCTGATGACCTTGAATTTGACTTCTGACCTCAATCTCAAGGTCACAGGACATAATGGCTCATATCTTGCTCCTCTATTGACTGCATGGCTTGGGAATCAATTGTGGTGATATAGAAAATGATATACACTGAATATTTTGATGACTTTGAATTTGACTTTTGCCTTCATTTTCAAGACCACAGCACAAAATTGCTAATATCTCTCTGATTATTGAATCGACAGCTTAGCAATGAACTGTGGACATGATATATCCTTGATATTATATATGCTGAATATTCTCTTGACCTTGAATTTAACCAGTGACCTGGCTAACATCTAAAATATTAAACATTGTCCGGTAACCTATCTTTGGCCCTCGGCCTAATTTTTTAGTTTGAATTTCAACTTGAAACCAAGTTTGGCAGATATTATGAGTTAAAATATAACTTATGATGAAAAGTTCGATCTGGCTCCAATTTCTTCATCTTGAAATGCAGTTTTGGTAAACTTTTAGCTTGAATTTCAACACGAAACCAAGTTTGGTTCATATTATGAGTTAAAATATAACTTATGACGAAAAGTTCTATCTGGCTCCAATTTCTTCATCTTGAAATGCAGTTTTGGTCAACTTTTACATTGAATTTCAACTTAATACCAAGATTGGCACATATTATGAGTTGAAATATAACTCATGGCGAAAAGTTTGATCTGGCTCCAATTTCGTCATCTTGAAATGCAGTTTTGGTCAACTTTTAGTTTGAATTTCAACTTGAAACCAAGTTGGGCAGGTATTATGAGTTAAAATATAACTTATGGCGAAAAGTTCGATCTGGCTCCAATTTTGTCATCTTGAAATGCAGTTTTGGTTAACTTTTACTTTGAATGTCAACTTGAAACCATGTTTGGCACATACATGTATTATGAGTCGAAATATAACTTATGGTGAGAAGTTCGATCTGGCTCCAATTTTGTAATCTTGAAATGCAGTTTTGGTCAACTTTTACTTTGAATTTCAACTTGGAACCAAGTAAGTAAAATATTCTGAGATGAAATATAAATAGGTGAAAAGATTGATCTATCTGTATTTTCGTTATTTCATCAAACATGTTGAAATGGAAATTCATATAAAGAGATTTCAGTGGTGATTTTGAATTTGACCTTCAATAATCTCGGAAGATCAGTGCAGCAATTTTGGTGGGGAAAAGAAAACAGTTTTGACTTGAGATTTAACATTTCTCTGGTAGTCTTTTTTAGCCCTTGCTCTAGTTTTCCACACTTGACAGTGATATATTTGGGGCAACAGAGATGATAGGGCTACGGGGGATACACCCAAGCGGTCGTAGGCGACCGGAAGCATCTAGTTTGTAATTGTAATTCATTACATTACAAAGTAATTGTAATTGCAATTGAGTTTCCCAAATCAATTGCAATTGTAACTAATTACATTGCAATGTAATTGACCCAGGTCTGGTTAGCATAGTCAATGTAGCCATGGACTCGGGCGCTACCATAGTCAGCCACGATTTTCAGTCGCCGATATCTCGTAGAAAAAAAAATCTTTCTGTAACTCGCCTTATTAATTATGTGCAGCACAATCAACTTTATATGACAGACTTCTGAATCCTTCAAAATGGCCTCTCATTCAAGTTGCTAAGCTCGATCAAATTCGAACCACAAATACCTGCCGCCATTTTTGATTATGGTAATGCGTGTTACCATAGTCGGTTTCGGCACTGTGATAAGGGCCGATAAGCTATTGTCGTGGTTTTTCGTCCGTCGTTGTCGTCGTCCGCCACATTATCTGTTAACACTTTTTATCTTGTTTTCGGGCTGATGAATTTGTCCATAAATTTGTGTGAATATGTATTGGGTCAATACCCCCAGACGTTTTTTTTATTTTTTTTATTGAATCGATTATGCAGTTTTGGCGGCCATTTTTATGCCGGAATTGGCTGTTTTTGCATGTTCTCAACTTTAAAAATTATTTTCTCAAAAACTCTCTGATCAGTTTTGAGATTTTAGTTTCAAAATGTTCCCCTCATGTATCTTTATAATGTGTATAAGTTTCGATGCTCTTGAATCTTTTTTTTTTTTTTTTAATGTTTATTTCACATTCCAGCCTATGTGCATTACAAGGAATGTGCATAACAGACGAGACAAAGTGCTACATATATATATCTACATGTACAGAGGAATTCCACATTTACAAGTTATCCCTTTTACCATGTTTACAGATTATGAACATTAGATGCATGAAATACAAAAGCAGCGATATCTTTTACACATTTTTCATTCTTAGAAGATAACAATTTTGTGAAAACTTCCACCAAATTAGATTGCCCAGGAGCGTGTTCCCGTAAGTGTACATCTCTTAAGTCCTGGAATAAAGGACGAACTAATAAAAAATGTATTTCATCCTCTACAGTTAAAATATCGTTATTTTTACAGAATTTACAGTGTCTGTCAGATCTGGTTACGTTTACATGTCTTAATCGTTCAACAGCTAGTTTATGATTTATACATCGAAATCTTGCCAGTGCTACTTTATGTTTCCAATATATATCCAATGTTAAGTACATTTCGAGCTCTGAATTCTTTTTATATCTAGCATACAAATCCAATTTAGAATTATTACCCATATCATCGTGCCAATTTTGATGTGCAGTATCAGTAAGCCTTTGTTCAAAATGATAAAGAAATAAATCAACATTACCCACCCCTTGATTATGCCATACATGACCATACCCATACGTATATAACAAATTTCTTATCTCTGTAACCCAGTTATTGCCCCCGACTGTATCGAATTGGTTTAACATTTTGTAAAGTGAGTTACGTATCTTCTTGGTGTCATCTTGCACAATTTTGAACCAAAATTTTACACATCTATATTTATACTGAACCAACAGAGGTAATCGCCCGAGTTCTGCTAAAACTACTGAATTTGAGGTACTATAAGAAACAGAGAGTAAATATTTACAAAATTTCCTTTGAACTAGTTCTATTGATTCCCGTTTTTTCGTCCCCCAAATTTCTGACCCATACAATAAAATAGGAAGCACTAATTTGTCAAACAGATCTAAAGATAATGTCGGTTTGCGTGTGGCGGCCATTTTGATGTTGTTTACGGGGGCCAAATAGGACTTTCCCATGTTAAATTCTCCTATGCTTTATAATGGGCCACAATATTCTCGATATCTTACTTAATATTTAGATTAGAGACTCGGAATCAATTGTGGACATATAGGAAATGATATATGCTGAATATTTTCGTGACCTTGAATTTGACCTTTAACCTCATTTTCAAGGTCAGAGCACAAAATGGCCAATATCTCGCTTATTATTGACTTTACAGCTTAGGAATCAATTGTGGACATATAGGAAGTGATATAGGCTGAATATTCTCGTGACTTTGAATTTGACCTTTGACCTTATTTTCAAGGTCACGGGACAAATTGGCTAATATCTCGCTTATTATCGACTTTACAGCTTAGGAATCAAATGTGGACATATAGGAAAGGATATACGCTGAATATTCTGATGACCTTAAATTTGACCTTTGACCTTATTTTCAAGGTCATAGCACAAAATGGCTAATATCTCGACACATGCCTAATATCTCACTCAATATTGAGATTAGACACTAGAAATCAATTGTGGACATATAGGATATATGCTGAATATTCTCGTGACCTTGAATTTGACCTCTGACCTCAGTTTCAAGGTCAGACCACAAAATAGCTAATATCTCGCTTATTATCGACTTTACAGATTAGAAATCAATTGTGGACATATAGGAAATGATATCAGCTGAATATTCTGATGACCTTGAACTTGACCTTTGACCTCATTTTCAAGGTCACAGGACAAAATGGCTAATATCTCGCTTCTTATCGACTTTACAGCTTAGGAATCAATTATAAACATATAGGAAATGATATATGCAGATTATTGTCATGACCTTGAATTTGACCTTGACCTCATTTTCAAGGTCACAGGACAAAATGGCTAATATCTCACTTATTATCGATTTTACAGCTTAGGGATCAATTGTGGACATAAGGAAATGATATATGCCGAATATTCCCGTGACCTTGAATTTGACCTCTGACCTAATTTTCAAAGTCAAGAGCACAAAATGGCTAATATCTCGCTTATTATCGACTTCACAGGTTAGAAAATCAGTTGTGGATGTATAGGAAATGATATACGCCGAATATTCTGATGACTTTGAATTTGACCTTGTTCTCCATCTTCAAGGTCATAGGAAAAAATGGCTAAAATCTCACTTATCATCGACTTTACAGCTTACAAATCAATTGGGGCCATGTAGGAAGTGATATATGCTGAAGATTTTCATGACCTTGACCTTTGATCTCATTTTCAAAGTCAGAGCATTAAATGGCTAAAATCTCGCTTATTATCGACTTTGCAGCTTAGAATCAATTGTGCACATGTAGGAAATGATATATATACTGAATCTTGTCATGACCTTGAACTTGACCTTCGACCTCATTTTCAAGGTCAGAGCATAAAATGGCTAATATCTCGCTCATTATCATTTTTACAGCTAAGGAAGCAATTGTGAACAAATAGTAAATGATAAATGCTGAATATTGTCATGACCTTGAATTTGACATTTGACCTCATTTTCAAGGTCAAAGCACAAAATGGTTAATATCTCGTTTATTATCGAACTCACAGCTTTGCAATCAATTGAGCACATATAGGAAATGATATATGCTGAATATTCTCATGACCTTGAATTTGATCTCATCTCCAAGGTCAGAACACAAAATGGTTAATATCTTGCTCATTGTTGATTTTACAGCTTAGGAATCAATTGTGGACATGAAATGATATATGCTGAATATTCTTGTGACCTTGAATTTGAAATTGTTGTCAAGGTCTCGGGACAAAATGGCTAATATATAAAATGTAAAACATTGTTCGGTAACCTTTCTTAGCCCTTGGGCTAATTTTTGTTGAAAAACAGTTTTCCTCAAAATCATGTATAAAATTCTCCTTATGTACCTTTGTAATGTGTATAAGTTTGGTTGCCTTTGAAATGACAGTCTGCGTGTGGCGGCCATTTTGATTTTTTGACGGGTCGGCGAAAAACAAATTTTTTGTCCCAAATCGAGTTACTATTGGTTTTGAGCCATTTTCCAGCCAAAAAAAAAAAAGAAATTTTGGCAATTGAAAATTTTTTTGGGACTTAGAAAATTTCACCCAATTTTTCCTTCATAATGGGAGTTGTGCAGAGTGAACTCATAGAACACTTCAAGATAGAGCCTAAGTATTGGCACATTCAAATGGGAAATCATATATTGCGGTTTGAGTGGTGAACTTGAATTTGACCTTCAATGACCTTGAAAGGTCAAAACGACCTGGTTTGTTGAAAAAATAATGAATTTTGTCTTTGGTGGCCATTTTCTCAAAGTCTATTCAGACAGTTTTCCTCAAAATCATATATAAAACTCTCCTTAAGTACCTTTGTGATGCGTATAAGTTTTGTTGCCTTTGAATCGACGGTCTGTGAAAATATGTATGTCATTAACGAAAAAAATCTTTCAAGATGTAACTTGATTTCGTGTTATAGTCCATACAGAAATTTTTTTTTTAGCAACATTTACGAACAAGTTTTAACAATAGATTTTAACATCAGTGTAACAATTTATATCATATACATACGTGTCTTGTTTCTTTTCTAACAGAATTAAGCCTTTTCTCTGAGCTTCAAAGCAACATGATATTAACCGATGCCATTTCAACCAATATTTCTGTGATAGTCCCCGCTCCACCCAGTGCTCAAATGGTATTGGATTCATATCATCATCAACAATGTCTGCAATATACACAATACCTAACTTATGAAACTCTGTATAGTAAAAAGAATGTTGTTCAATGAGTAAGTTCGAATTATACCACATCATTTGACTTTTAATTTCTGGTGATTCACCATATATACTCCAACTCTTTAACATTTGAAAGTAAAAATGAGGAATCTTTGAGGTGAATTTTAGTTTAAATACATTGTAATTAGATTTCAATAACATCTCGATATTCAGGCCATTTTTCTTTAAAAAATATTCAAAATTCCCCTTCCATAGGCTGTCATGCGGATTTATATATCTTTTTATCCATTTGATATAAACTGAGTTTATCATATTGCGGAAATTTGGAACACCCAACCCACCTTGCTCCTTCGGCATATATAATACATCTCTCTTTAGCTTGGGTTTTCTTCCCGCCCAAATAAAATCTATAATCATTTTATTAATATCATTGATGTGTTTATCCGAAATAAGAA
Source organism: Terebella lapidaria (assembly GCA_949152475.1). NCBI lineage: Eukaryota > Metazoa > Annelida > Polychaeta > Terebellida > Terebellidae > Terebella > Terebella lapidaria. Next base: position 49,379,149 of record OX424555.1, on the reverse strand, counting down.
TGGCAGATGAGACATACAAAAATTGCAAAATTATAAAGGTTTAAACGACCTGAACTTTACCATATAGTGTCAACCCCCTGGTCTTCCATAGTGATAAGATTTTTTGGCACTTTTTAATTTTAGTAGTGAAATTAAGTTCGTCAGATTCTTCTTCATCATAGGATAAATCAACCCCCGAAAACCTTACTGGCTTTTGCGGCCATGCTATTCCCAATGGCATAAATTTATTTTTCCTGTCTGACCCCCAACCACATTCCCTCAGTTTTATTTAAGGCATTTCGGAAGAAATGCCTTTATAGTTTTAGCAGAATTTTTTTTTCTTCTTTTTTTTTTTTTTTTTTTTTATTTCCGCCGTTTTGGTTTCCGACTGATAACTTTAGTTTGCCTCAATGTATCTTCGCCAAATTTTCAGCATTGGTCAGACATATTATGTGGAAGAACCCTATTGTTTTTCAGCCGGATCCGAGGTCCGTGAGGTCCGTGAGGATGAAATCAATGTCGTTTTTTGGACTTTGTTTCCGCACGATAACTCAAAAAGTATGTAGGCAATGGCTGCAGAACTTTGCATGGAGGTTCATATATCAACAGGGAAGAACCCTATTGATTTTGGGATCAATCTGTGAAACGACCTTTGACCTAGAGATCGGAAGAGTTTTCGCCCAGTCATCCTTGAGGTTTCCTGCATATCTCGGAAACGGTGCGTCGTAGAGCGAAACGAACGTTATTTTCGGACTCGTCGTCCTAGACAAACATGTCTAAGGGGTATTAAGGATGACCTTTGACTTTGACCTTGAATTTTTCTGCTGAGTGAGCATTTTTCGTTTTCGTCGATATCTCGGAAACGGTGCGTCGTATAGCGAAACGGACGTTATTTTCGGACTCGTGGCACTAGACAAACATGTCTAATGGGTATTATGGATAAATTTTGACCTTGACCTAAATTTTTTTTGCCGAGTCGGCATTTTTCGTTTTCATCCATATCTCGGAAACGGTGCGCCGTAGAGCGAAACGGACGTTATTTTCGGACTCGTGGCACTAGACAAACATGTCTAATGGGTATTATGGATGAACTTTGACCTTGACCTAGAATTTTTTCGCCGAGTCGGCATTTTTCGTTTTCGTCGATATCTCGGAAACGGTGCGTCGTAGAGCGAAACGGATGTTATTTTCGGACTCGTGGCACTAGACAAACATGTCTAATGGGTATTATGGATAAATTTTGACCTTGACCTGAATTATTTTTGCCGAGTCGGCATTTTTCGTTTTCGTCCATATCTCGGAAACGGTGCGTCGTAGAGCGAAACGGACTTTATTTTCGGACTCGTGGCACTAGACAAACATGTCTAAAGGGTATTATGGATGAACTTTGACCTTGACCTAGAATTTTTTCTGCTGAGTCAGCATTTTTCGTTTTCGTCGATATCTCGGAAACGGTGCGTCGTATAGCGAAATGGACGTTATTTTCGGACTCATGGCACTAGACAAACATGTCTAATGGGTATTATGGATAAATTTTGACCTTGACCTAATTTTTTTTGCCGAGTCGGCATTTTTCGTTTTCGTCCATATCTCGGAAACGGTGCGTCGTAGAGCGAAACGGACGTTATTTTCGGACTCGTGGCACTAGACAAACATGTCTAAGGGGTATTATGGATGAACTTTGACCTTGACCTAGAATTTTTTCGCCGAGTCGGCATTTTAGGTTACCGGACCTAACCCAATAGGTCCGATAACCTATTGGCATGGCGTTGCGTCCGTCGTCCGTCGTCGTCCGTCGTCGTCGTCGTCCACATTTTTATCTTTTTTGTTTACGGGCGAATTTTTCTGAAATTTTGCACAAAAATACTTAAAAACTAGACGCTTCCGGTCGCCTACGACCGCTTGGGTGTATCCCCCGTAGCCCTATCATCTCTGTTGCCCCAAATATATCACTGTCAAGTGTGAAAAACTAGAGCAAGGGCTAAAAAAGATTACCAGAGAAATGTTAAATCCCAAGTCACAACTGTTTTCTTTTCCCCACCAAAACTGCTGCACTGATTTTCTCTTTATATGAATTTCCATTCGACATGTTTGATAAAATAACGAAAATACAGATAGATCAATCTTTTCACCTATTTATATTTCAACTCAGAATATTTTACAAACTTGGTTCCAAGTTGAAATTCAAAGTAAAATTTGACCAAAAATGCATTTCAAGATGACGAAATTGGAGCTAGATTGAACTTCTCACCATAAGTTATATTTCGATTCATAATACATGTATGTGCCAAACATGGTTTCAAGTTGAAATTCAAAGTAAAAGTTAATCAAAACTGCATTTCAAGATGACAAAATTGGAGCCAGATCAAACTTTTCGTCATGAGTTATATTTTAACTCATAATACCTGCCCAACTTGATTTCCAGTTGAAATTCAAACTAAAAGTTGACCAAAACTGCATTTCAAGATGACGAAATTGGACCCAGATCAAACTTTTTGCCTTGAGTTATATTTCAACTCATAATAGGTGCCAAACATGGTATTAAGTTGAAATTCAAGGTAAAAGTTGACCAAAACTGCATTTCAAGATGACGAAATTGGAGCCAAATAGAACTTTTCGTCATAAGTTATATTTCGACTTATAATATGTGCCAAACATGCTTTCAAGTTGAAATTCAAAGTAAAAGTTGACCAAAACTGCATTTCAAGATGACGAAATTGGAGCCAGATCGAATTTTTCACCATATAAAGTTATATTTTAACTCATAATTTGTGCCAAACATGGTCTCAAGTTGAAATTCAAAGTAAAAGTTGATCAATGTTTTCATAAAAAGCTATTGTGATCAATAATAGACTTAACTAACAAAAAAATAATGTTAACTTATTTGGTCACAAACATAAAATCTCTACTGGACAAAGCCTTCACCTTGTTGAGCCCAATAATAAATATTTCTTGTCTTAACTATTTTCATTGTGGTCAATAATAGACTTAACATGTAAAAATAAAGTTAACTTATTCGGTTACACCCAGAAATTTCTACCGGACAAAACCTTAACCTTGTTGAGCTCAATAATAATTGTTTCTCATCTTAACTATTTTTATTGATGTCAATAATAGACTTAACTAGCAAAAAAAATGTTAACTTATTTGGTTACAGACAAAAAATGTCTACTGGACAGAATCTTTACCTTGTTGAGCCCAATAATAAATATTTCTTGTCTTAACTATTTTTATTGTGGTCAATAATAGACTAAACTAGTAAAAATAATGTTAACTTATTCAGTACACCCATGAAATCTGTACTGGACATACTTTCACCTTGTTGAGCTTAATAATAAATATTTCTCATCTTAACTATTTTTATTGTGGTCAATAATAGACTTAACTATTTTTATTGTGGTCAATAATAGACTTAACTAGTGAAAATAATGTTAACTTATTCGGTTACACCAATGAAATTTGTACTGGACAGAACATTTACCTTGTTGAGGTTAATAATAAATATTTCTTGTCTTAACTATTTTTATTGTGGTCAATAATAGACTTAACTATTAAAAATAATGTTAACTTATTCAGTTACACCCATGAAATTTGTACTGGACAAAACCTTTACCTTGTTGAGCTCAATAATAAACGTTTCTCGTCTTAACTATTTTTATTGTGGACAATAATAGACTTAACTAATAAAACTAATGTTAACTTATTTAGTAATATTGTCCTGTTTTCACTGAAAACTTCAGTTCTCCATTCTGAACAAGAAACCAGTGTCATTACCTTCCACTGTACAGGCTATTGGAATGATCGTACATGTCAAAATGGATATTTCAAAATTCTGTAATAAGTTAGGCTGTTAACATATTAATATTTATATGATCATTCTAAAAAACGATTGGTTTCGTGTGACAGCCCTTCCCAACAACACTTCCAAATATTATCGAGATTCGTCAAAAATTGCCATCTGTAGAGCGTTCACAAGCCATGTGTCTCAAACAGGCTGTTTTCAATGCAAAATGTGTCCCCAAACGACCAATTCAGTTGCCACGGCAACCAAAATCGATTGGTGTCGGGATCTTACCATAATATATGTGCCTGCCAAAAATAATGGTGATCGGGTGAGAATTGCGGCCTGTAGCGCGTTCACAAGCCATGTGTCTCACACAGACTGTTTTCAATGCAAAATGTGTCCCCAAACGACCAATTCAGTTGCCACGGCAACCAAAATCGATTGGTGTCGGGATCTTACCATTATATATGTGCCTGCAAAAAATAATGGTGATCGTGTGAGAATTGCGGCCTGTAGCGCGTTCACAAGAAAATCTCTGCGGACGCGGACGCGGACACGGACGCGGACGCAGACGCGGGCGCGGACGCGGACGCGGACGACGAAGCCAAATCCATAGTATCCGTCGAACTTTGTTCGGGGGATACAATAATTCAAGAAGGAGGTATTTTTTAGTTTTTTGATTTTCACATTTTTTTCAAAATGGCGGCCATTTTCGACGAAAAATGCCTGATTTTGGACTTTGGCGGCCATTTTCTCAAAATCTGTTCAGTAACTTTTTTTAGGTTACCGGACCTATGGTCCGATAACCTATTGGCATGGCGTTGCGTCCGTCGTCCGTCCGTCGTCGTCCGTCGTCGTCCGTCGTCGTCCGTCGTCGTCGTCCACATTTTTATCTTTTTTGTTTACGGGCGAATTCTTCTGAAATTTTGCACAAAAATACCTAAAAATAATTCAAGAAGGAGGTATTTTTTAGTTTTTTGATTTTCGCTTTTTCTTCAAAATGGCGGCCGTTTTCGACGAAAAATGCCTGATTTTGGACTTTGGCGGCCATTTTCTCAAAATCTGTTCAGTAACTTTTTTTCTTTTTGATACATAAGACTCCTCATATGTACTTCTATGATGTCTATAAATTTCATTGCGCTTGAATCTCTCGAAGTGGGCCATTTTGGCCCAAACTCGGCCCAAATGGGACTTTCCCATGTTAAATTCTCCTATGCTTTATAATGGGACACATTAAGCCTAATATCTCACTTGATTTTGAGATTAGAGACTAGGAATCAATTGTGGACATATAGGAAATGATATATGCTGAATATTGTCGTGACCTTGAATTTGACCTCTGACCTCAGTTTCAAGGTCAGAGCACAAAATGGCTTATATCTCGCTTATTATCGACTCTACAGCTTAGGAATCAATTGTGGACATATAGGAAATAATATATGCTGAATATTCTCGTGACCTTGAATTTGACCTCTGACCTCAGTTTGAAGGTCAGAGCACAAAATGGCTTATATCTCGCTTATTATCGACTCTACAGCTTAGGAATCAATTGTGGACATATAGGAAATGATATATGCTGAATATTCTGATGACCTTGAATTTGACCTTTGACCTCATTTTCAAGGTCACAGGACAAAATGGCTAATATCTCACTTATTATCGATTTTACAGCTTAGGAATCAATTGTGGACATATAGGAAATGATATATGCTGAATATTCTCGTGACCTTGAATTTGACCTCTGACCTCATTTTCAAGGTCCAAGGACAAACTGGCTCATATCTAGCTCCTCTATTGACTGTATGGCTTGGGAATCAATTATGGACATGTATGTTGAATAGTTTGGTGATCTAGAATTTAACCTTTGATCCCATTTTCACGGTTAGAGATATGGCGATTTCAGTGGTCATCTTGAATTTGACCTTCAACTTTCTCGGCTTAACTCTGTATATTTCTCCGGTAACCTTTCTAGCCCATTGGGCTAATTTTTTCTTTTTGATACATAAGACTCCTCATATGTACTCCTATGATGTCTATAAATTTCGTTGCGCTTGAATCGCTCGAAGTGGGCCATTTTGGCGCAAACTCGGCCCAAATGGGACTTTCCCATGTTAAATTCTCCTATGCTTTATAATGGGACACATTATGCCTAATATCTCACTTGATATTGAGATTAGAGACTAGGAATCAATTGTGGACATATAGGAAATGATATATGCTGAATATTCTCGTGACCTTGAATTTGACCTCTGACCTCAGTTTCAAGGTCAGAGCACAAAATGGCTTATATCTCGCTTATTATCGACTCTACAGCTTAGGAATCAATTGTGGACATATAGGAAATAATATATGCTGAATATTCTCGTGACCTTGAATTTGACCTCTGACCTCAGTTTCAAGGTCAGAGCACAAAATGGCTTATATCTCGCTTATTATCGACTCTACAGCTTAGGAATCAATTGTGGACATATAGGAAATGATATATGCTGAATATTCTGATGACCTTGAATTTGACCTTCGACCTCATTTTCAAGGTCACAGGACAAAATGGCTAATATCTCGCTTGTTATCGACTTTACAGCTTAGCAATCAATTATGAACATATAGGAAATGATATATGCAGATTATTGTCCTGACCTTGAATTTGACCTTTGACCTCATTTTCAAGGTCACAGGACAAAATGGCTAATAGCTCACTTATTATCGATTTTACAGCTTTAGAATCAATTGTGGACATATAGGAGATGATATATGCTGAATATTCTCGGGACCTTGAATTCGACCTCTGACCTCATTTTCAAGGTCACAGGACAAACTGGCTCATTTCTTGCTCCTCTATTGACTGTATGGCTTGGGAATCAATTGTGGACACGATATAGAAAATGATATACATTGAATATTTTGATGACCTTGAATTCGACCTTTGCCCCTTCATTCTCAAGGCCACAGCACAAAATTGCTAATATCTCTCTGATTATTGAATTTACAGCTTAGCAATCAAGTGTGGACATGATATATGCTTAATGTTATATATGCTGAATATTCTCTTGACCTTGAATTCAACCAGTGACCTGGCTAACATCTAAGATATTAAATATTGTCCGGTAACCTATTTTCGGCCCTTGGCCTAATTTTCTTTTTGATACATAAGACTCCTTGTATGTACTCCTATGATGTCTATAAATTTCGTTGCGCTTGAATCGCTCGAAGTGGGCCATTTTGGCCCAAACTCGGCCCAAATGGGACTTTCCCATGTTAAATTCTTCTATGCTTTATAATGGGACACATTATGCCTAATATCTCACTTGATATTGAGATTAGAGACTAGGAATCAATTGTGGACATATAGGAAATGATATATGCTGAATATTCTCGTGACCTTGAATTTGACCCCTGACCTCAGTTTCAAGGTCAGAGCACAAAATGGCTTATATCTCGCTTATTATCGACTCTACAGCTTAGGAATCAATTGTGGACATATAGGAAATAATATATGCTGAATATTCTCGTGACCTTGAATTTGACCTCTGACCTCAGTTTCAAGGTCAGAGCACAAAATGGCTTATATCTCGCTTATTATCGACTTTACAGCTTAGGAATCAATTGTGAACATATAGGAAATGATATATGCTGAAAATTCTCGTGACCTTGAATTTGACCTTTGACCTCATTTTCAAGGTCACAGGACAAAATGGCCAATATCTTGCTTATTAGCGACTTTACAGCTTAGGAATCAATTGTGAATATATAGGAAATGATATATGCTGAAAATTCTCATGACCCTGAATTTGACCTTTGATTTCATTTTCAAGGTCACAGGACAAAATGGCTAATATCTTGCTTATTATCGACTTTACAGCTTAGGAATCAATTGTGAACATATAGGAAATGATATATGCTGAAAATTCTCATGACCCTGAATTTGACCTTTGACCTCATTTTCAAGGTCACATGACAAAATGGCTAATATCTTGCTTATTATCGACTTTACAGCTTAGGAATCAATTGTGAACATATAGGAAATGATATATGCTGAATATTCTCATGACCTTGAATTTGACCTTTGACCTCATTTCCAAGGTCACAGCACAAAATTGCTAATATCTCACTTATTATCGACTTTACAGCTTAGGAATCAATTGTGAACATATAGGAAATGATATATGCTGAATATTCTCGTGACCTTGAATTTGACCTTTGACCTCATTTTCAAGGTCACAGGACAAAATGGCGAATATCTTGCTTGTTAGCGACTTTACAGCTTAGGAATCAATTGTGAACATATTGGAAATGATATATGCTGAATATTCTAGTGACCTTGAATTTGACTTTTGACCTCATTTTCAAGGTCAACAGGACAAAATGGCTAATATCTTGCTTATTATCGACTTTACAGCTTAGGAATCAATTGTGAACATATAGGAAATGATATATGCTGAATATTCTAGTGACCTTGAATTTGACTTTTGACCTCATTTTCAAGGTCAACAGGACAAAATGGCTAATATCTTGCTTATTATCAACTTTACAGCTTAGGAATCAATTGTGAACATATAGGAAATGATATATTCTGAATATTTTAATGATATTGAATTTGACCTTTGACCTAAATTTCAAGGTCAGTCATTTTATTTTCAAAGTCAGATTACAAAATGGCTTATATCTCGCTTATTATCAAATTTACAGCTTAGGGGTCCATAGTGAACATATAGGAAATGATGTATGCTGAATAGTTTGGTGATCTAGAATTTAACCTTTGATCTCATTTTCACGGTTAGAGATATGGCGATTTCAGTGGTCACCTTGAATTTGACCTTCAACTTTCTCGGCTTAACTCTGTATATTTCTCCGGTAACCTTTCCAGCCCATTGGGCTAATTTTTCGTTTTTCGTCGATATCTCGGAAACGGTGCGTCGTAGAGCGAAACGGACGTTATTTTCGGACTCGTGGCACTAGACAAACATGTCTAAGGAGTATTATGGATGAACTTTGACCTTGACCTAGAATTTTTTCTGCCGAGTCAGCATTTTTCGTTTTCGTCGATATCTCGGAAACGGTGCGTCGTATAGCGAAACGGACGTTATTTTTGGACTCGTGGCACTCGTGGCACAAACATGTCTAAAGGGTGTTAAGGATGACCTTTGACCTTGACCTTGAATTTTTCTGCTGAATCGGCATTTTTCGTTTTCGTCGATATGTCGAAAACGGTGCGTCGTATAGCGAAATGGACGTTATTTTCGGACTCGTTGCCCTAGACAAACATGTCTGATGGGTATTAAGGATGAACTTTGACCTTGACCTTGAATTTTTCTGCCGAGTCTGTTTTTGTCGTTTTGGTCGATATCTTTGAAACAGTGTGTCATAGAGCCAATGGTAAACATGTTATAAATATTATAAATTAGTCTTAACACCGAAATGCCTCCAAGGCATCTTTAGGCCTTGACGTCTAGTTTTATTCATGATTAAACCCGAGTAATTCCCAAATTTTTTAGTTAAATATAGGAATTGATTAGCTGATTTGAGATCTGAAATACATCCTGTGGTGTCATCTGCATACTGAAGAACTTTAGTTTCTTGAGGTCCTACTTTTATACCCCTGATGGGCCTATTATGTATAAGATTCTCCTTATATACCTTTGTGATGTGTATATTAAAGTTTTGTTGCCTTTGAATCGACTGTCTGTGAAAATTTGTCATTACCGAAAAAAATCTTTCAAGATGTAACTTGATTTCGTATTATAGTCCATACAGAAAATGTGTTTCTATCAACATTTACGAACATGTTTTAACATATAGATTTTAACATCAGTGTAACAATTAATATGTATTCAGTATTCTACGCAATTCTCATGATTGCCGGTAAGCTACAGCACTCTTGGTGCTATGTTTTGATTTTGGAGAATTTTCCTTTGTTTACATTTCTGAAAGTCCGACTTGGAGCCAGAGCAGACCATTCAATTGTGGCTAATTAGGATTGCCTGGGGCCAGTTGGAAAGAATATGACACCCGTGTACCCAAGTATGGTTACTGTAATAAGTTACAAGCGATAATAACCACAGGAGACGTGTGTTCCGACCGTTTATTTTGTGTGTGTGTCACCGTTTCATCACCCATCACCACTCCCGTTTTGATCTTCTCTGAAACAGGGCTTTCTTGTATCAGATGCACTCGAAATTTTGCATAAACATTCCACACTACATAGATAGTACATAAGCTATTGCAAAGATGGAAAAACGCTTGATACGGCAACATAATAATTGAAAACTTGTGGCAAGTGCTTGTATGTCCAGTAGGCCAAATGCAAATAAGTGTGGCCCCCCTATACTCTGATTTTTCTAACTCGTTTACACTGATTTTCGCTGATATTTTTGCGATGCTAAATGGTATCGTTCTATAACTCTAATGTGTCTTCTTGTCCATAATTACAGTTATACTTCAAATCCCGATTAATGTAAACAATACCAAATCCTGTAATATGCTCAGATTCTCCGAGATCGCATTTTAGACTGACATTTAACATTGGGTTAGATTGCCAACTTCTTCAATTTTTGCAATAGGAGTCTGAAATTTGGTAGCAAATTGCCGTTTGACTCCCGGGTGAAGTATGCTAAGTTATGGAACGATAACATTTAGCATCGCGAAAATATCATCAAAAACTGGTGTAAACAAGTTAGAAAAATCAGAGTATAGCTGTTGTTCCAGAGGCAGCCACTGCCAGCCAGCCACACTCACCCACTTCATCCCCATTCCGCACCACACCCCTCCCCCTCTCCCAAAATACCTGTGGGGTAGACCGTAGAAGCCAGGAATAGACCTGGTGTAAAGTCTAGCCCTTTCAAGTTGGGTCGTGTGCGCTGGGCTAGCTTCACAAATTAGTCCACTTTATACGCACTCCAAGTTCTTGGCTCATTAAATCTGGTGGATGGCAAACTCGGGAAGTCCTCGATGCAGTCATCAGTTTTATTACTAAAGTAATCCAAAATCAATCGAAGAAAATAATTCCAATTTATCAGAGTACACAAGACTACTCAACAATTCATGTACATGATCAGGTATTGTCACATGTACCGACACAACATGTACCGACATGTGCCGTGTCCGTTAAAACTTCCAATACTTTGTTTCCCTACATGTATGTGTAATCCCAATTCTCTTCTGGTCACAATGCATGGGGTTTTTATACCCCACAAAGGACCGTAAAACATGACATCATTCGGAAACTGCGCAGTAAGCAGAATGCTTCTGATAGTCAATACAGTAGCCGACAATATCTGGCCAGCTACAGACCTGTAGAACTTTGCCAAACCCGGTGATGTTTACGTTGCAATAAAATGAGTTAGTGATACCAAAACAAATCGATGACAAAACATACTTGCGTAAAACCTGAGACACGTGGATAAAAGACAAGTTCGTTACTATAGCTATCAGGCTATATCGGGGTCAAAGCCCGGTGACGGAATTATTGAACTTCTAACAAAGGTAACCTATTGGTCAAAACACAGCATCTTTGTTCTAACAACAACATCTAAATTATGCAATAACACATGCACCCCAGTAAAGTCTGTCACAACAATACCTGATCGTCTAAATTAGCAATGTACAAAATAATTATGAAACACAAATCACGACACACAATCAACATATTTGCTGTAAATATGAAACCTCCATGTGGTAATAATATTCACATTAATTACTCTGATTATTACCAAAAATTTTACTAGTGAAAATGTGGGGATGCCTCACACATTGAGGATTCCGTTTTAAGTGAAGTCATGTCGCCAGATGTATGGTTGCCTAGGGAGACCACGCGCAGCGATATTGATCCACGTGCTGGTTTATTTTGCGCGTGTGTAAGTCTAGTTTTGGGAAAAACAAAAATCCCGATGGTATTCCCCGGGATTTGGAGTAGAGATAGGTTTTGCTGTATGTATCACTGTCGGAACCCCGACTACCGTAACGTCACGTTACGGTGGTCATTAAGATGGCGGAAGGTTTGTCGATTCGTTTTGTTTCCTATCAATTTTTCTTGATAAGTTGTAGGATACAGCTTAAGATTGGAACAATTTTGAAGCCACAAAATGTATGGAGTTATCAGAGCAGTAGCCAGAGCAGTGACAGTATGTGTGATATTCGTTCGATAAAAAAACAATGATGACTACCGTAACGTCAAGTGATAGCAGAGTAGTGACTACCGTAACGTTACAAACCAGGCAGATCATTGATGTGCTATTTTTTTTATGGTAATTCTCCACAACAAATATGGAGCTGATATAGATCTATGTGTAAAAGAAATAAAAGTATCTCGTTTGTGGCTATACACCTGCCAAGTTGTGTAGGCCTATCTGTTGCCAGTATTATATCGTATCAAAAATGGATGACGAGGGGAGTTTTTTAAAAAAAAATATATACTAGTAGTAGTAGCCCTTTATCAATAATTACACAGACCTTGTATGTAACAGCTCCTTGTTTGTCGTTGGCTGATATGTTCATGGATTAGGGTCAGATTCATGGATCAGGGTCAGATTGGGTGGCAACTTTATGTTGAGCAATCTGTGACGCACGTTGGCTTTCAATTTGACAGAAGTAGCATCTGAAACCCATCTCTGTATTGATGAAAATTCTTGCTGTTGAATTTTACATGCGTTTTTGCCACGTTAGTCCCAAACTGCAGATCGCTCACGTTACGGTAGTCGGACCGAAACGTTACGGTAGTCAATAGCAAATTTTATCAACCGCTTTTATCCCGAAAAGGGCGTTACAGCGTATTCTGCATGACAATTTATGGATTCTAAATGTCTTATACTATATGTCTGTGGAATAGTTCGTGTCAGTATATTGTTCTTAGTAAGAAAACAGCAAACAATTAAACGAATCGATTTACCTTGCGCCATCTTCATGACTACCGTAACGTGACGTTACGGTAGTCGGGTTCCGACAGTGATGTATGCTAGGTCGGCAATTGCGATCTGAGAACGGGCTAAATTGACAGGGGTCCTGTTCAACGTCGTTTTATGAAAAAGCCCTAATTTTTTTTTTGCAGATCCGAAGTTGCCCAATTTAACATTGATTTAAATGCATCAAATAATTGGGTTTTCAACCCTGTGAAGACGTCGGACTACGACCCAATCGTGATAAATGAAAGCTGGCCCGCACCCGGGTAAAAATCAGGTCTGCTGAAAGGTTCGATGAATTTTCTCGCATTGATATATCGCTAAACTATCTGCATGATCGCAATCGGCGATTACTGATGCATTTCAGAAATATGATCCACCTCGAGAGATCATATATGCCGATGACAACAAGTTCACTTTCTTCGCTGTGCCTCCCCCCTCCTCTTCCATCTAAACATTGCTGTTCGTTGGGTGAGCGTGCCTCAGAGCCTAATGAGTAATTAATGAGATGACATCACGAGATGTCATCTCATTAATACAAAAATAAATCAATTGATCATATCCTATCAATCATCTTTTAAAATCGATGATTGGTTGGTTGAGTCATGTTTCAAGCGCTCGATTATTTTGTGCATGATAGGTTACTAATAATTGGAATCATACACAAATGATCAAAGCCAAAATCGCCAGTCGAGGTCGTAATGCAGCAATCACATCATCACTGTAGATACCCCGATTACCGTCGAGTACCGTAACGTACGTTACGGTGGTCGTCAAAATGGCCGAAAATGATGCAATTCGAATTTAAGTTCACCGAGAACAGGTTACTGTGATGGTATTAGAACTAGGCAAGTGAGGCCTATACGGCTCATGATGTTGCTTCTGCCACCAATTACAAATTATATTGTATTGTTCACGTTAACGTACTCCGCTACAAACAGTGAGGTAACAGAGAGTCAAAATTTAAAGGTCATTTTTTAAATATTATCTCTTCAAAATGACATTATTTTATAGAGTAAATGATCAGCATCCTAATACTGAAAAGAAAATAGGGGGTCACCGTGCTCGTTTTTTCTACATATTCGATCAAAATCACACATATTTACCTAAAATGACATAAATTCTGACATTTTTGCACATTTTTTGGTCGATATTCACATCTTGCATCGTGTTTTCCGTGCGAACAGATACGGTGGTCCCTATTTTCTTTTCAGTTTTAGGATGCTGAACAGTTACTCTATAAAATATATCATTTTGAAGCTCTAGATTATGTTGATACAGGTATTTATTTTAGAAAACCCTTTGACCCCCTTCCCTCACTGTTTGGAGCGGACTACCTTAAATTGTTTTAATATTCATTTTAAAATTCCATTGATGATTACAGTAACGTGAAAATGAATACACGGAACTGATTACCGTATCACAGAGAAGCTTGCATGACAAATACGATACCTATGGTATAATTTGTAGCTGTGATGTCTTCCGACTGTACACTTAGAAAATAAACTTGAAAACATCATCCGAGTCATTTTTCCGTGTTCCTGAAGAAACTTGAGGAAGAATGATAAAGTAACGGTAACCGGTAAAGAGAGGAATACGGAGAAAAGATATACAAGTTAGCAATCGGTAAAGATAAAGCTGATAACGTCTGAGGGTGATCTAGAACCCGGATCATCAGAGAAGAAGACGGAGACGGAATCAACGGAGCAGTTGAAGAGGCGGAATCAACGGAGCAGTTGCAGAGACGGTACCTGACGGAGCAGTTGCGGAGACGGAAACGACGGAGCAGTTGCAGAGACGGTACCTGACGGAGCAGTTGCAGTACCGGAAGCGAAAACGCAACCGGAATCTACATTTCAGGTGCAGTTGCAGATTGCAGTCGGAAACGGTTGGAGGTCTATTCCAGACCACGCTACCAATCCTCAGAGACTTCTAGCCGTATTAACCATGTAGCAGCAGTCCCGAATTTTCCGTCAGCTCCGGTTGACCCCCAGATCGTTAGAATACGCTTTGAACGAATATCATACTTATGAAGAATTATATAGGCCTATATGTATGAAATCCATAATCATATTTCTCGTCTGTGAAGCTGCTCGTGCTGACTCTAAAAAAATGTAATCACGACGCACATAATTTCAATATGGTATATGTATGTAGTACACAATATTCTAAGAATTATTGCTGCATTTACGTTTACAGTCGTTGTTTTTAGGTTACCGGACCTATGGTCCGATAACCTATTGGCATGGCGTTGCGTCCGTCGTCTGTCGTCCGTCGTCCGTCGTCGTCGTCGTCCACATTTTTATCTTTTTTGTTTACGGGCGAATTTTTCTGAAATGTTGCAGAAAAATACTTAAAAATAATTCAAGAAGGAGGTATTTTTTAGTTTTTTGATTTTCGCTTTTTCTTCAAAATGGCGGCCGTTTTTGACGAAAAAGGCCTGATTTTGGACTTTGGCGGCCATTTTCTCAAAATCTGTTCAGTAACTTTTTTTCTCTTTGATACATAAGACTCCTGATATGTACTTCTATGATGTCTATAAATTTCGTTGCGCTTGAATCGCTCGAAGTGGGCCATTTTGGCCCAAACTCGGCCCAAATGGGACTTTCCCATGTTAAATTCTCCTATGCTTTATAATGGGACACATTAAAGCCTAATATCTCACTTAATATTGAGATTAGAGACTAGGAATCAATTGTGGACATATAGGAAATGATATATGCTGAATATTCTCGTGACCTTGAATTTGACCTCTGTATTTTGGGCCAAGTTTGAAATTTGAGTTTGGGCCAAAATGGCATCATAGGAGTACATATGAGGAGTGTTATGTATCAAAAAGAAAAAAAGTTACTGAACAGATTTTGAGAAAATGGCCACCAAGGTCCAAAATCAGGCATTTTTCGTCGAAAACGGCCGCCATTTTGAAAAAAATGTGAAAATCAAAAAACTAAAAAATTAGCCCAAGGGCTAAGATAGGTTACCGGACAATTTTGGTTTCAAGCATTGTAGGTGACATATGATTTTGAGATTTACCAGTCAAGGTCATCTTTGTGAATCTCAATGTCACCATCAGGTATGCTGCATACGACTTCGTATAATAATAATACAAACATATAAGTTTTATCAACAAGTATTTCGTGTGTAGAGGCCAATTTCAGATTTTGAGATTCGCCCTTCAAGGTCTTTGATTTCAAGTTCAAGGTCACCAAAAAATGTGCCATTTATACATGACTTTTTTAGAGGCTTATACACAATCCTAACCTGTATGTGCAAAAGTTTATGCCTCAGAGGCCGTTTTCAAGATTTCTAGTCAGACATTTAGCACTCAAGGTCATCCAAGGTCAAAATCAAGGTCATCATTAGTTGTTCCATATATGATTTCCTATATGTTCATAATGCAAACTGAAGCTCTATCTACATGCATTTCATCTGTAGAGGCAAATTTGGGCATGTTTTTTTCACCCAAAAATGGCTGTTTTGACCTTTCAAGGTCATCAAAGGTCAAATTCAAGGTCACCTCCCAACTCGCTATATATGACTTCCTATTTGAAAGTGCCAATATCTAAGCTCTATCTTCAAGCGAACTATGAGTACAGTCCTGGCAGCTCCCATTATGAAGGAAAAAAGTGACGAAAATTTCTAAGTCCAAAATTTTTTTCAAAGGGTGAAAATTTTTTTTTTGTCTAGAAATGACCCAAAATGAATAGTAATGCGATTTGGGGCAAACAAAATTTTTTTCGCCGACCCGTCAAAAATTCAAAATGGCCGCCACACGGAGACCGGCGATTCAAGGGCAACAAAAATTATACACATCATAAAGGTACATAAGGGGAATATTTTGAAACAATAATCTCAAAACTGATCAAACAGTTTTTGAGAAAAGACAGGCCAGGTGCAAATTTGAGCATTTCTCGACCCAAAAATGGCTGTTTTGACCTTTCAAGGTCATCCAAGGTCAAATTCAAGGTCACCACACAAGTCGCCATATATGACTTTCCATTTGAAAGTGCCAATATCTAAGCTCTATCTTCAAGCGTTCTATGAGTACAGTCACGGCAGCTCTCGTTATGAAGGAAAAAAGTGCCGAAAATTTTCTAAGTCCAAAATTTTTTTTAAAGGGTGAAAAATTTTTTTTTGTCTAGAAATGACCCAAAATGGATAGTAACGCGATTTGGGACAAAAAAATTTTTTTTCGCCGACCCGTCAAAAATTCAAAATGGCCGCCACACAGAGACCGGCGATTCAAGGGCAACAAAACTTATAAACATCATAAAGGTACACAAGGGGAAACTTTTGAAACAAAAATCTCAAAACTGATCAGACAGTTTTTGAGAAAATGGCCGCCAAAGTCCAAAATTGGCCATTTTTCGTCAAAAATGGCTGCCATTTTGAGAAAAATGCGAAAATCAAAAAACTAAAAAAAAACCCCCTCTTGAAATATTTTTAGGCAGCTTTGATAGTAATGCGATTTGGGGCGAAAAAATTGTTTTTTCGCCTACTCATCAAAAATTCAAAATGGCCGCCACACTGAGATCGGCGATACAAGGGCGACAAAACTTATACACGTCACAGAGGTATATAAGAGGAATCTTTTTAAACAAAAATCTCAAAACTGATCAAACAGTTTTTGAGAAAAGACAGGCCAGGTGCAAATTTGAGCATTTCTCGACCCAAAAATGGCTGTTTTGACCTTTCAAGGTCATCCAAGGTCAAATTCAAGGTCACCACACAAGTCGCCATATATGACTTTCCATTTGAAAGTGCCAATATCTAAGCTCTATCTTCAAGCGTTCTATGAGTACAGTCACGGCAGCTCTCATTATGAAGGAAAAAAGTGCCGAAAATTTTCTAAGTCCAAAATTTTTTTTAAAGGGTGAAAAATTTTTTTTTGTCTAGAAATGACCCAAAATGGATAGTAACGCGATTTGGGACAAAAAAATTTTTTTTCGCCGACCCGTCAAAAATTCAAAATGGCCGCCACACAGAGACCGGCGATTCAAGGGCAACAAAACTTATAAACATCATAAAGGTACACAAGGGGAAACTTTTGAAACAAAAATCTCAAAACTGATCAGACAGTTTTTGAGAAAATGGCCGCCAAAGTCCAAAATTGGCCATTTTTCGTCAAAAATGGCTGCCATTTTGAGAAAAATGCGAAAATCAAAAAACTAAAAAAAAACCCCCTCTTGAAATATTTTTAGGCAGCTTTGATAGTAATGCGATTTGGGGCGAAAAAATTGTTTTTTCGCCTACTCATCAAAAATTCAAAATGGCCGCCACACTGAGATCGGCGATACAAGGGCGACAAAACTTATACACGTCACAGAGGTATATAAGAGGAATCTTTTTAAACAAAAATCTCAAAACTGATCAGACAGTTTTCGAGAAAATACAGACCAGGTGTAAATTTGGGCATTTTTCGACCCAAAAATGGCTGTTCTGACCTTTCAAGGTCATCCAAGGTCAAATTCAAGGTCACCACACAAGTTGCCATATATGACTTCCCATTTGAAAGTGCCAATTTCTAAGCTCTATCTTCAAGTGTTCTATGAGTACAGTCTGGACAGCTCCCATTATGAAGGAAAAAGGTGCCGAAAATTTTCTAAGTCCAAAATTTTTTTCGAAGGGTGAAAAATTTTTTTTGCCTAGAAATGGCCCAAAATGGATAGTAATGCGATTTGGGGCGAAAAAAAATTTTTTTGCCGACCCGCCAAAAATTCTAAATGGCCGCCACATGGAAACCGGCGAATTTAGGGCAATTTTCGACAAAAACGGCCGCCATGATATGATATGATATGATATATGCTGAATATTCTGATGACCTTGAATTTGACCTTCGAACTCATTTTCAAGGTCACAGGACAAAATGGCTAATATCTCGTTTGTTATCGACTTTACAGCTTAGCAATCAATTATGAACATATAGGAAATGATATAAGCAGATTATTGTCATGACCTTGAATTTGACCTTTGACCTCATTTTCAAGGTCACAGGACAAAATGGCTAATATCTCACTTATTATCGATTTTACAGCTTAGGAATCAATTGTGGACATATAGGAAATGATATATGCTGAATATCCTCGTGACCTTGAATTTGACCTCTGACCTCATTTTCAAGATCCAAGGACAAACTGGCTCATATCTAGCTCCTCTATTGACTGTATGGCTTGGGAATCAATTGTGGACATGATATAGAAAATGATATACATTGAATATTTTGATGATCTTGAATTTGACCTTTGCCCCTTCATTTTCAAGGCCACAGCACAAAATTGCTAATATCTCTCTGATTATTGAATTTACAGCTTAGCAATCAACTGTGGACATGATATATGCTTAATGTTATATATGCTGAATATTCTCTTGACCTTGAATTCAACCAGTGACCTGGCTAACATCTAAAATATTAAACATTGTCCGGTAACCTATCTTCGGCCCTTGGCCTAATTTTTTAACTAAGGCCCACTGAATGAACAAATAATGTTACCAATAAATATATAGGGATCAACCTCATCGCTGACACCCTATGAAAAAGGGTCCCCTCAAACACATTTTTCGCGATTTACATATACTCGAATTGAGGTTGTATACTTGACGAATAGCCTACGGTGTCGGTCTCATTGCACTGATCACTACATGTTATATACCATTGAAAAATGAAATGGAATGGCTATCTAATGATGTCTCCAATTCAAACATTATATTGTTATGTATGGAATATCTATCTGTTCATGGTCAGTCGAACGAAAACATATCAACAACTCTGATAAAATCCCTTAGATCTCCATGGTGTTTTGACTGAATTCATTCCATTGACTTCTCCAATTCAACCCAATGACTTCTCCACTCCACCTCCTTTTAATCTGATATATTATCGTTCATTTTGTTCTCCTGGATAGAACAGAACAATTTAAATGAAGTGAATATGAGATATACTACATGTACACATATAGGAAAAGTGCGTGATATCAGAGAAAGTCTATGTGATTTCCGTCCTTCTGAAACAAATGGATGTGGTTTGCTGCTAATGTGTTAAACTGAATACGTTTTTGTTACATGTATGCACTGTAATACAACCATAATGGTATTCTATCTCCTTTCCAGTAATTGATCAGAAGTTTTTCCACACACAAAACAAACTATGGTGAACAATCAGTTCAAAGACACTTGTAAACAAAGATTTCAGGTGTGAAGTGTATTAACTGACTATCATTGAATTCAAAAGGAATTATTCCCAACCTACTTCAGGAGAATGCCAAGGTAGATTGTGCTGCTTTATCTATCATGTCCAATAGTTAATAATAGATGCCAAACAGATTGAATGGATTGTGTTCAGTGGACGAGCAATATGAAGAAACAGCATAACCTGTCTCGGTCCATGATATTTTGGCATCATGTACAACAGCGAATGAAATTCTTCAACACACTGCTACATGCTAGTAGGAGAAGCCTCATAATGGGGATTCAGGACGGAATATTACCGGTATATATATCTCACTCCACATTATTTATTCCTTTTTTCAGACAACATACTGGTAAACCGAGTACAAACTAGACAGGACAACACATAACAAGTATACTCATGCACTACAACCCTTATCCGTAACATGCACATATAAACGATTGAACAGTCCATGCAGATGAGATTCACTCAGGCTCCCAAGCTGCCCATTACCCAAGATGCTTGAACATCATCATCATTTTCATCATTGCCACCTTCATAGTCTTCAGCACCACTGAAGACTAAAGTGGAACTTCTCGCCCTCCTGCAGTAGAGTCCTCTAATGCCATCTTCTGCATCAAAATATTAAGAGCTTGTGCGAAGAGGTTTACATTGTCCTCTATGAGTCCCCATCCATTGTTACCGATGGGAAATGGGACCTCAGGCTGTGGGCAGTGAGCCCTGATAATTGACCTGGTTGATTTACCAATGCAGCATTGTGGCACTTGGAGAAGACAAGTTTTTTTTTCTCTTTTCACCAACATTGTGCAGCATAGTTTGTCATTGCAGGTGTGATAGGTCTCCCATAGGATGCATATAATTTAGATACACCTCAGACTTGGGTCAGTTGTGATGAACAGTTTTACTGTTATGATTGCCCCACGTTTCTTCACACATGGAAACAATCAGTGAATGCAGTGAGTGGCATTGAGGAAGCGAGACTCATCACACTCAATAAGAAGCCAGCATCAAACCTTTTGTCATATAAACCTTTTGTTAGCCTTTGGCGCATGTGTTGAAGAACAAATATGGGATTCAAAATACTACATAGTTCTCAGATAGCCTCTTCAATGTGCCACATTCCTGCATCAAATTAAGTAGGGCCATTACTGGAAAGGAGAAAGGATTACCAATATGGGTGGATTACAGTGCATACGTGTAACAAAAAACATATTCAGATTCACAGAGTAGCACATTAGCAACAAACCACAGCCATTGGTTTCAGAAGGACGGCCATTGCATAGATTTTCTCTGATATCACACACTTTTCCTATATGAGGGCATGTAGTATATCTCATATATTCACTTCATTTGAATTGTTGTGTTCTATCCAGGAGAACCAAATGAAAGATAATACATGAGAATAAAAAGAGGTGGAGTGGAGAAGTCATTGGTTTGAATTGGAGAAGTCAATGGAATGAATTCAGTCAAAACACCATGGAGATCCAACATATCAGAGTTGTTGATATGTTTTCGTTCGAATGACCATGAACAGATAGATATTCCATACATAACAATATTTAATTTGAATTGGAGACATCATTAGATAGCCATTCCATTTCATTTTTCAATGGTATAAAACATGTAGTGATCAGTGCAATGAAACCGACACCGTAGGCTATTCGTCAAGTATACAATCTTAATTCGAGTATATGTAAATCACGAAAAATGTGTTTGAGGGGACCCTTTTTCATAGGGTGTCAGCGATGCGGTTGATCCTTATATATTTATTGGTAACATTATTTGTTCATTCAGTGGGCCTTAGTTGAAAAAATTGCATCAGTGGTTGGAAAATTTGAATGGTTCACATGGGACAAACTACTCCCATGTGATATATGGGGGATTCCAGGTATTTGTGGAGTTTTGTCAATGAGAAATTAATCTAACTGGCCATAGACAGATTAATATTCATGAATATATGCGGTCTGAAGACATAACTGGACAGGATTTTCAATTTTCTTTCTAATTGTATATAACATGTAGTGATCAGTGCAGTGAAACCAACACAGTAGGCTATTTGTCAAGTATACCCCCTGAATTCGAGTATATGTATCGCGAAAAATGTGTTTGACAGGACCCATTTCATAGGGTGTCAGCAATGAGGATGATACCTACATATTTACTGGTAACATTATTTTTTTCATTCAGTGGGCCTTAGTTCACGAAATTACATCAGTGTGTGAAGAATATGAATGATTCACATGGGACAAACTAATCCCATGTGATACAAGGGATTCCAGTAATTTGTTGAGTGTTGTCCATGAAAATTAATCTGACTGGCCATAGACAGATAAATATTCAACATATATGTGATCTAAGACATAACAGGACTGGTTTTTCAATTTCCTTTCCAACGGTATATAACATGTAATGATCCATGCCATGAACCTGACATAGTAGGCTATTTACCAAGTACACCCCCTTATTTCGAACATGCGGAAATCGCGAAAAGTGCATTGAGGGTTACACATGTTTATACTTTGTTGACATGAAGTTCGTCCCTATATTTTTTAATGTTATCATGTTTCATTTCATTCCGTGGAACCTACTGGACAAAATGATACCAGTTGGTGAGGGTTCTGTGGGGATACACATGGCTCAAAATGTGCCCAGGCACTATATGGGTTGTGTCGAGCGATTCGAAGAGTTTTGGATTAAAATTTTGTTTAAACCTATGTAGAAGAGTGAGTATTATGTCTACAGTGATGTTTGATATATCATTCGAAAGGTTTTTCAACGCCCCTCCTTTTGGTACCTCTTGTGTGAGGATATACCAATTACGACTGATATTACAGACCTAAAGGCAACAATACCCCCTAAAAGCGATTTACGGTACCTTCAAATAAGTGGTGTAAACATAAAGTGCATCCCTATATTTTCAATGTTAACATTTGATTTCCAACTAAGGACACCCTGGGGCTCCTGGAAAAATATGTTTCGCTGAGTTATGGGGGGGGGGGTGCATGGGGGACCCCCGTAGCCCGTGGCCTATATATGGTACAACTAATGATGACCTTGAACTTAAAAAAAACCTTTAAACTTTATTTATTTTACAACAATTGATGAACAAGCATCAGCTCATATTAACATCTCTTGTTGGCTTGGATCTTGGCGTAAGGGTGGTCATTATTGTGGGAGGAAACCAGAGAACCTGGAGAAAACCCACTTGCCAGGTTTGGCGACCACATACCACCTCACCCGCGCCTAAACCGACTGCATTGGTGAGAAGTCAGCCCACTTACGAACTGAGCTAACCGGGCAACCAACCGGGCAACTTTGAACTTGACGTCAGATGACCATGAGTGCCAAATGTCTGACTCGGAATGTGTAAATTGACCCGAGCGCCCTAAGCGATTCCACCCAGATATATCTTTGTGTTATGAACATAGAATATCAAATGCCGCATACATACATGTAATGGTGACATCGAAGTTCACACAGATGACCTTGATTGGTAAATCTCAAGGTCATATGTTCACACTGCGAACCTTGATTGGTAAATCTGAAGGTTTGTTACCTGCCAATGCTGCCATGGCCAAACCAAAATTGTCTGGTAACCTATCTTAGCCTTTGGGCTAATTTTTCGATAACCTGTCTTAGCCTTCGGGCTAATTTTAGACCTTGACGTCTAGTTTATTTACTGAAATTGTACAATATTTATATGGAAAGCAATATATGTCGTATTTGTTACAGAAGCCAGGAAGACAGCCCTTGGGGTGCTGAAGATGATCCCAATAACAGAAGTCAAGTTCAAGGACAAGTGGCTTTCGGAAGGGGAGGGGGAGGACGAGGGAAAAGCAAGTTCTGCATCACATGATCAGAGGCCTCGCAAATACAAGTCATAGCAATACGAATAAATAAACTGCCAGAATATGTGTTTGTTTGGAAATACTTTATACTGACGTTGCAGAAAATAAGTCATTCAAATACATGGAAAATCATAGACATGGTGAATCTTCATGAAAATATGTTTCATCTCCGCATGATAACTCGAGAATGCCTCATGGGATCGACTTGAAATTTTCATAACTGATCAGACATATTATATAGTTTTGGAGCTGGATCCGAGGTCTGTGAGGATGAAACACATGTAATTTTTTTACACATGTAGGTTACTGGACCTTTGGTCCGATAACCTATTGGCATGGCGTTGCATCTGTCGTCCGTCCGTATCCGTTGTCCATCCGTCGTTTGTCCGTAAACAATTTTATCTTTAAAGTTTACAGTTGAATCTTTCTGAAATTTTGCACAAAATGCCTAAAAATATTTCCAGAGGGAGGTATTTTAAAGTTTTTAGGAAGACCAGGGCTCTTCCTCTATGGTGTTGTTTTTTTGGATTTTTGAAAATTTTCTTTTATTTACATTCTTGAAAGTGCCACTTGGAACCACAACAGGCCATTCAACTGTGGCTAATTGGGAGGGCCCGGGGCCCGTTGGGAGGAAAATGACGCCCGTGTACCTAATCATGGTTAATGTAATAAGTTATTAGCGATAATAATCCCAGGAGACGTTTTTTTTTTTGTATGTCACCGCTTCATACCCTTCACCACTCCCGTTTTGATCTTCACTGAAACAGTGCTTTCTTGCAATCATATGTACTCAAAGTTTTGGATATACATTCCGCACAATATATAAATACAGCATGCTATTGCAAAAATGAAAAACATGTTGATACGGCAACATAATAATTATGTGTTAGTGGTGGTATTCCATATTCCAGTAGGCAAATTCAATCAGGCTGTGGCCCCTGAGCCAGTCAGCCAGCCAGATAGTCACTGAATTGTCCAATCGGGAAGCTGTCTTGGCGGAAACACCCACATGTTTATGAAATACACGTGGATATAATGATATGCAAATTATCACGTGAGCAAGTCCCGCCAATAAGCGTATTGCCCAAAAAATTTGCTGCAGGGTCAAGGTCAAAATGCCGGCCGCCAAGAGATCGTCCAACTGAGTGAGTGCGGTATTTGTGGAAATACTTGTTACGACCCAAATAAATGGTCTTTCCTATGACTCTTTCCTACTTCACTGGTAATACTTCAAAAAAAAAATCACCACCGAAAGCTTGTTTGTGGGGGAATTTAATCAGAAATGCCACTGAAGTGAAGCGAGGTTTCAACGAGATTTGACTAAAACTAAAAGGAACAGTCGGAAACAAACACGGGAAAAAACTTAGTTTCCTCCTGAAATAAGCAGAAACAAATGGATACTAGATCTAGCACTTTTATCATGTTTATGATAGTTTTATATTGCCGACGAGAATTGTAAGTGCTGATTTTGATAGATCTAGCAGTCACACGAGCGGCGATTTGGGGTAGGCTACTTCAGTATTTGGCAGCTGACACTACACGCTGCACACTGACACATGTACGCTGATCTTCAAACCAACATTTGGGCAAGGAGAAACATGATCGCATTGATGAAAAAAGCTTTCATGCATGTCATGAATTATTGAAAATGCAGACAAGTTACTGAAATGTCTTTGCAGTACGAATCAAAACACTGAAAAAAAAAATCCATAAAAAATTTAAATCTAAGACTAAAGCTCAAAAAACATTGTGCCTCCTAAATAAAAAAAAACATATTCAGAACCTTCAAAATCTTACACATTGGTCCAAATAATAGTCGGGTGATTTTTAAATGTGTTCAACTAGGTAAAGCTTCTGACTTGTAGAGATTTCATGGCTGTAACGGAATAAGTAACATTAGTTTTATTGATTAAGTCTTATTGGCCACAATAAAAATAATTATGACAAGAAACATTTATTATTGGGCTCAACAATGTAAAGGTTCTGGGGCCCAGACGACTCGACAGGTACCCAAATTCGGGGCGGGTCATACAATTACCTGGGTCGGAATTTCGTTGCTCGTATTTGAGAACAAATAAAGATATAGTTTTGAATATTTGTGATAAACACTAGTAAAATCACAAGAATGAATCATCAGGAAAAAAACGATAGTTTTATGAGGTCATGACATTGTGATCTTTCTCAAACTTGAAAATACCGGTTATTACTGACGAAACAAATAATATATGGCGTATAATATATGGCGTTTAGGCCCCTATGTGTTACAAATTGCTTCAGTGAGTATCATTCAAATTTTGTTATATATTTGGACGGGTCGGGTCAGACGACACAGGTACCCGAGTCATCCGGGCCCTAAAAAGTTCTATCCAGTCATGACTTACCGAATAGGTTATCATTAGTTTTACTAGTTAAGTCTATTATTGACTACAATAAAAATAGTTACATGACAAGAAAATAGTTACATGACAAATTTATTGGCCCAACAAGGTATAGGTTCTGCCCAGTAGAGTTACAATATGGCCACAACATATATGTACCAAATCAAATACAGTATTCAAGGGTTTTTAAATAGTTCTGTGCAAACATTTTCGAAGCTCTTCCTTTGAGGCCAGTGGCCCTTGTTTGATTTTCGCATTTTCCTTAAAATGGAAGCCATTTTCGACAAAAAATTGCCATTTTTGGACTTCATCGGCCATTTTCTCAGAAACTGTTCAGTAACGTTTTTTCTAATTTATGCATTAGACTTCCTTTATGTATCTTTGCAATGTATATAAGTTTTTATAAGTTTCAATGCTCTTGAATCGCCGGTCTCTGTGTGTCGGCCATTTTGAATTTTTGACGGATCGACGAAAATAAAATTTTTGCCCCAAATCGCGTTACTACCCATTTTGGGCTATTTCTTTCTTTTTCACCCTTTGAAAAAAAATTTTGGACTCGGAAAATTTTCGGCATTTTTTCCCTTCATAATCGGAGCTGCCAGGATTGTACTCATAGAATGCTTGAAGATAGAGCTTAGATATTGAACTTTCATATAGGAAGTCATATATGGCGATTGGTGAGGTGACCTTGAATTTGACCTTCGATGACCTTGAAATGTCAAAACGGTCTCTTTTTTTGTCAAAAAACGCTCGATTTTGGACTTTGACGGCAATTTGCTCAAAAACTGTTCAGGTGGATTTCAGGTTTTTGTTCCAAATGATCTCTCTTAGATAGCTTCGCGGCGTGTATAAGTTTCTTTGCTTTTGAATCGCATGGAAGTGGCAATGGCCCAAACTTGGCCCAAATGGGACTTTCTCATGTTAAATTCCGCTATGCTTATAATGGGAGACATTACTGCTAATATCTCACTTAATATTGAGGTTAGAGATTAGGAATTATTTGTGATCATATAGGAAATGGTATATGCCTAATATACTAACGACCGTGAACTTGTCCTTTGACCTCATTTTCAAGGTCAGAGCACAAAATGGCTAATATCTCGCTTATTATCGACTTTACAGCTTAGGAATCAATTGTGGACATAAATGTATTGATATATTCTGAATGTTGTTGTGACCTTGAGTTTGACCTTTGACCTAATTTTCAAGGTCATGGGACAAAATAGCTACTATTTTGCTTATTCAGCTCAGGAATCCATTATGAACATATAGTAAATGATACATTCTGAAAATCATCATGACGTTGAATTTGACCTTTGACGTCATTTTCAAGGTCACAGGACAAAATGGCTAATATCTCACTTATTATCGACTTTACAGCTTGGGAATCAATTATGAACCTATAGGAAATGTTTTATGCTGAATAATTGCATGACCATGAATTCGACCTTCGGCATCATTTTTAAGGTCAAAGGACAAAATGGCTAATATCTCCCTTATTATCGACTTTACAGCTTAAGAATCAATTATGGACATACTGGAAATGATATATGCTGAATATTTTCGTGACCTCGAATTGACCAATGACCTTATTTCCAAGGTCACGGGACAAAAGGCTAATATCTAAAATGTATATTGTCTGGTAACCTTTCTTAGCCCTTGGGCTATTTTTTTCTTATTGATGCATAACACTCCTCATATGCACCCCTGTGACGTGTATAAGTTTCGTTGCCCTTGAAGTGGGCCATTTTGGGTCCAATCTCGGCCCAAATGGGACTTTCCGATGTTAAATTCTCCTATGCTTTATAATGGGACACATTATGCCTGAGATCTCACTTAATATTGAGATTAGAGACTAGGAATAAATTGTGGACATATAGGAAATGATATATGCTGAAAATTCTC
The DNA here is from genome assembly GCA_949152475.1 of Terebella lapidaria. Classification (NCBI taxonomy): domain Eukaryota; kingdom Metazoa; phylum Annelida; class Polychaeta; order Terebellida; family Terebellidae; genus Terebella; species Terebella lapidaria. The sequence goes on along the minus strand of OX424555.1, from coordinate 49,351,178 downwards.
GTGACCTTGAATTCGACCTTTGACCTCATTTTCAAGGTCACACAATAAAATGGCTAATATCTCGCTTATAATCGACTTTACAGCTTAGGAATCAGTTGTGAACATATTGAAAATGATATATGCTGAATATTCTCCTGACCTTGAATTTGACCTTTGACCTCATTTCCAAGGTCACAGGACAAAATTGCTAATATCTTGCTTATTATCGACTTTACAGCTTAGGAATCAATTGTAAACATATAGGACATGATGTATGCTGAATATTCTCGTGACCTTGAATTTGACCTTTGACCTCATTTTCAAGGTCACAGGACAAAATGGCTAACATTTTGCTTATTAACGACTTTACAGCTTAGGAATCAATTGTTAAAACATATATTACATGATATATGCTGACTATTATCGTGACCTTGAATTTGAGCTTTGACCTCATTTTCAAGGTCACAGGACAAAATGGCTAATATCTTGCTCATTATCGACTTTACAGCTTAGGAATCAATTGTTAACATATAGGAAATTATATATTCTGAAAATTCTCATGACCTTGAATTTTACCTTTGACGTAAATTTCAAGGTCAGTCACTTTATTTTCAAGGTCAGAACACACTTTACAGCTTAGGACTCAATTATGAACATATAGGAAATGATACATACAGATTATTTTCAAGACCTTGAATTTGACCTTTGACTAAATTCCAAGGTCAGTCACTTCATTTTCAAGGACAGCATACAAAATGGCTTATATCTCGCTTATTGTCGACTTTACAGCTTAGGAGTCCAAAGTGAACATATTTGAAATGATGTATGCTGAATATTTTGGTGATCTAGAATTTGACCTTTGACCCCATTTTCAAGGTCAGAGAACAAAATGGCTAATATTTCGCCAAAGAGTTTACCACAATTGTGTAAATTCTTTGATCTCGCTTATTATCGACTTTACAGCGTAGGAATCAATTGCGAGTATAGAGGAAATGATATATGCTGAATATTTTCATGACTTTGAACTTTGACCTCATTTTCAAGGTGACATCACAGAATGGCTGATATCTCACTTATTATCGACTTTACAGCTTGGGAATCTATTGTGGACATACTAGAATGATATATTTGTTGAATATTTCATGGCCTTGGATTCATTAATGACTTTATCTTCAAGGTCACTGGACAAGAGGCTAATATCTAAAATGTGTATTGTCTAGTAACCTCTCTTAGCCGTTGGGCTAATTTTTTGGACTTAGTGTCAGTAACACAGTAACGCAAAAACTATTCAGGCAATGGCTGCAAAACTTCACATGGAGGTCCATATATCACCAGGGAAGAACCCTATTGACTTTGGGGTCATATGGTCAAATGACCTTTGACCTAGATCTTGGAAGAGTTTTTGCTGAGTTTTCGCTGAGTCATCCTTGACGCTTCCTGCATATCTCGGAAACGGTGTGTCGTAGAGCGAAGCAGACATTATTTTCGGACTAGACGCCTGACACAAACATGTCTAAGAGGTATTTTTGATGAACTTTGACCTTGACCTCAAATTTTTTTGCTGAGTCGGCATATTTTATTTTCAGTGATATCTCAGAAACGATGAGTCATATAACAAAACGGACGTTATTTTAGGAATCATCGCCCTAGACAAACATGACTGTCTAAGTTTCATTATGGATGAACTTTGATCTTGACTTTTTTTGCCGAGTCGGCATTTTTCGTTTTTGGCGCTATCTCAGAAACAGTGTGTCGTAGAGCGAAATTGACGTTTCTTTTGCAATTGTCGCTCTTAAGGGTATCATTTATGAACTTTGACCTTCATTTTTCATTTTTGGCGATATCTCGGAAATGGTGTGTCGTAGAACGAAATGGACTTTATTTTCGGACTCATCACCCTAGACAAACATGTCTGAGGGATAGTATGGATGAACTTTGACCTTGACACCAAATTTTTTTTCGCCAAATCAGCATTTTTTGTTTTCGGAGATATCTCGGAAACGGTTCGTCGTGGAGCGAAACAAACGTAATTTTTAGACTCGTTGCCCCAGACAATTATGTCTAAATATTATGGATGAACTATGACCTTGACCTAAAATTCTTTTGCCGAGTCAGCATTTTTCATGTTCGTTCAAATCTCGGAAACGATGCGCCATAGAGTGAAACAAACTTCATTTGGGTATTGAGGATGAACTTTGACCTTGGCCTATAATTTTCTGCTGAGTCGGCATTTTTTTTTTATTTGCTATCTTGGACAAGGTGCGTCATACTACAGAACAGATGCTGTTTTCAGAAATGTCACCCTAGACAAAGATGTCTAAGTGGTTTGTCGGTTGAACTTTGACCTCGGATGTTTTCATAGTCATCATGGTTCCATAATATTGTCTCTTAGGGATATGCTAGGTAGGAACAGAGCTTCACACGAAATGCCCCAAGGCATCTTTTGGCCTTGACGTCTAGTTTAGAATATATCAATGTATAGTTGATGGTGCAGCCAAGTAGTGTGAAACTTCATGAGACATATACCGAAAGAGCGAATATTGTCATAATTTTAGTTAGATGTAACAAGTACTCATTGTGTGTGTTGTACGTGTATAATATGTCATAATAATAAAGTATGTCGAACTTTCATAGCGCTTAATTTCGTTAAACGAATTCTAAGGCGCAAAAATCCAGATTCCATAACCAATATCATAAAACGTGGTCAGAAATAGTTCGTGATCAAGATGACAACCGACTGTGTTGAGAAGGTTAACCCTCCGAGTGCAACCTTATTTTACAAACACTAAGTGCGTGCTGGGCATTTGAGGCCCACTCCCTTGCAACCGATTTATCAATGTTCGGGAACATGGTATAATGCCTTTATTGCACAAATGAATGCTGTGAACTTGTTTTATGTGCACCTCAAACCCAAGTAAATTGTGTTGTATGTGGTATGATGGAGCAGATGCGTAGCTGCCTCGGGAGACGTCTCTCCTGGGACGTATTCGCTCTCAGATCCACTTCCATCAGATAGGCATCCCGAAATAGGTACGTCTTAAGCTGATGCCTGAAACTGAATAGGGTAGGAGCAGAACGAATATCATTTGGTAGGGAATTCCAAAGTGAGGGGCCATCATAACTCAAACTGTTTTGGAATTGAACTTTTGATTTATTGATGGAAGGTTTATAAAGTGGGACATGGAGGAACAGTTTATCAGGACTGCCACGCCTCGTGTTCACTTTACATATGTAGCGAGTTAGGTGATCGTTGAAATAAGCAGGTAGTCCAGTGTGCAATGATTTGTGAATAATTGTTGCGGTTTTGAACTTTATTCTTTGCCTAATGGGCAACCAATGTAGTGACCTGAGAACAGGGGTAATATGAGAGAACTTCGATGTGCGAGTGACAATGTGCGGTATTCTGAACACATTGCAACTTATTCAAATGATGATCAAATCCCGACTGGATAAAGACCAATACAGTGAATTACAATAATCGAGCCTGCTACTAACTAGTGCATTAGCCAAGAACCACGAGAACCACTCGCGTGCAGTCCCACCAAAGCCAAACCAGGATGATAGACACTCCAAGAGAACTGTATAGTCAATCATGTCAAAAGCAGCGGAAAGTTCAAGTAATACCAGAGCAGTCGGCATGCCTTTTGACAATGAAAATGTATGTCGTTCTGTAAAGTTCGGCGAGCGCCCGCTACAGGGCGTCCGGCACTACTCTACGGAACACTACAACCAGGTACAGTCAGCCTGGAACGAGTCCGGCCGTCATACACTACGACATAACACATGCATCTCAAAAACTCCTTAACTACAACATGCATATTACATAGTTATGGTAATGTAGCCATATGTAGAGCCCGAGATGCCATGGGAGCGGCACCACGGAACCCGTACACGTGGGCATGTTGCTGGCCGGCCTCGCCGAAGGCACTGTCACAGAGATGGAACTCTGAGCCAGCCCGACGGTCTGCCAGAGCCTGTGTCACACCACCCCGGGTGGAGAAGAGACTGGCGATCCACAGGGCTTGCGCCCCCGAGTCAGCAACTGTCTCTACCCCAGCCCGGGCCCCCAGTGGAAATCGTCCCCAGGGGCTGCGAGGGCCTTACCCAAGACATAGGGACATAAAGCTCATGGCGAGCCTCTCGTCCTGCCTCTCGGCTTTGCTCTGGGACAATCTCTCAGACCAAGCCAATGCTCGCGTATATATCAAGCCGAGAGGCGGAAGGAGAAACTAGGTCAAAACATTGTTATAGTTTACTGGGCGCGATTGAGTACAGTGCGTTGCTGGGCAACGCACGCTCTGAACTGAAGCGGTTTAAAAATAGGCCGTGAAGCTGGTTAGTGTTTTGCAAAGACTCCTGCTGCGATCTTTGGGCAAAATCGCCACATTACCCCATTCTTACGATGTTGGTCCCCAACATGTTCCGCCCGCGCCCAAAATGCTCGAAACTCGACGAAGGCTTCGCATGGCGGGGGCCGGAAGAAGGCAAGATGGCAACAACCCGAAATCACAGCGCAAGACTAGGACCTTAAGGGTTCCTTTTGGAAGAATGGGGAACGACCCCCGGACTTACGGAGTAAACTATAACGCGCTTTACAATTTTGCGGAGCCGGCATGGAGTAATCCGGCTGCACGGGCGGACGAGACAGGCCTGGTGGCGGTTGCAGGGGCTTCACTGGGGAACCCCGCATACCAGGTTCTGACGGAGCCAACGCGAAGGAGGCCGGTAGAGCTGTCGCGCCGAAGTGGGCCACGGCGCCGAACATCTCTACCGTATCGTGGGTGCGCTGGACGCCGGCCGTACGCTCTCCCCATATCCGGACGAGGATAGGGTGGATGGCCAGCTCCAAAGCAGCATTCGTCCGCTGGGCAGCAGACTGGTCCACGGTGGACGACGAGATGTCATCAACACCGTGGAGCAGGCGAGTCCTAGCAGCCTCGGCTTCGTCGAGACGATGCCGTAGCTGCTGATTCTCAGCCTCCAGTTGATGTACCCTAGCGGTTACCTCGGGGGAGACGGAGGTCCTCTCGGACTGCTCGGCCCTGGTGGCGGCTTGCCCTTGGGCGTAAGCCCGCCGCTCACACTCGGCCGACAAAGTCCGGTATCTCTCAAGGCTCCGCCGGGTACATTCCATGAGGCCTTGGTCATGTGCCAGGTGGCACGCGACACTAGAGGCCTCGGCACGGTACCGTTCCAGAGCTGAGCCGTTCCAGAGAGTGGTCCATCTCCGCTACGAGGTATTCCGCGGTCTGAGTGAGCCTGCCACGCTGGGGGTGATCCCAGGGGTACTCTTCTCTCGCGCGGACCAACGCGGCTACACCTGTGGACCCCAAGTCACCAATGGCGCGAGGGACCGGCAGGCTAGCCAACGCTGGGTCCGACGGTATCCGATCTAAACCATCGCGACGATGGCCGACCGCCTGGCCTACAGACTCGTGGAAAGTCGCATAGGCGCTGGCAGTCGTAGATCCGAACTGTCGGAGCACATCTTCTGCCGGATTGAAGGGATCCATGTCCAGGGAGGCTAGGCCTTGCCATCCCGCGGACGTCCCTGCAATCGGTACAGAGGACGCGGAAGTCGACCTCGAGAGAGGTGGCGCACGTCCGGAACCACTTCCCATGGAAGGAGTCTCACGTGGGGTCTTAGGCCTGACCACCGACGTGGAACTCGAGGAGGCGGTGGTGCCCGACACCACACGTCCCTCTGACGGACCCGCAGGGACCGTCACTTCCAGCAAGCCCGGGTAATCCTCCTGCATCAGGGCGCCCGGATACTGCAGGGGCGTCGTCCGGACCGGATCGGTTCCGGCGGACGAGCCTTCCCCCTGAATCTTTGACTGGGGCTGACGCTTGGGGGATGCCACGCGTGTCCGTGCAGCGATCTGCGGCATCTCCGACACGATCATGGTGACCCGGTTCCGTTCTTCTACAGCTGGAGTAACCTCTGCTGCTGTCCGGGTGGCTTCGGCCGCCTGGTACTCCGCCGGGGACTGGGTCATGGACGCCGTCAGGCGAGCTGTGTAGCTCGAGCCTGCGGACACGACACCAGACTGCTTCCAGTTGTCGTCCATGATGCGCTGTGCAAAGCGCCATGGACCGTAGTGGAAGATACGGTTCTTCGACGTCCCTGACGTAGTCATGGACGTCGCCACCTGAGGTGGAATGTATCCAAAATTGAATACAGGCCCGACTTCTTCCTCACCGGTGTGAAGTCCCTCACCGCGGTGTGCACCGGTGCGGTGAGCGTTTAAGGCCTCCAAGCTGGGGAAGTATTTCTCCTCAGGGCTACGTGAGTAGCACCATCAACAAACAAACAACTTCACCCAGGGGTAATGGTACCCCGCAATGTGCCAGCTCAGGTGATCGTAGGAAGGATACCTACAATCCCGGTTGAGCGCACGATGCGGGTCCTTATACCCGTCCAGGGGCATCAAGTGGTAGCAGCTATTCTACATGCGCGGCAGTGCAGCACGTCGCCGTGGAAACGTCTATTTATAGCATCAATCAGTACAGGCTGACAAACGAATAACGTTTTCTGACAATGGGCTTATACATATACACGCATCTCCCCCCGGTGACTCCTATCACTCCATGTATACGGGTGGCAAAAAGTACTGGCCATCCCGGGGGATCCCGCAATTAAAATACAGTAATCAACATCAGTCATTAGCTTTCGCTTCCGCACTGGCGGTGAATGACGTGAAGTTAATCACCACGGCAGGATAGAGATTGTATACAATGTATCAGAAGTCGATTTACTTGTGGTTATAACGGATTTGTCCACCTTACAACAATGTAAATAAAAATCTACACTGTTCGAACCAGCAATGGAAATAAATCCACCACCGTTCGCCTGCTTTTTCATAGATCACAGCAAAACAAGCTTCTGATACACACAACACAATCTCCTACACCCCTCTAAAGCACCAGGAAAAAGATATATCACTAAACTTATCTCAATATACGATTAAATGAGTAAGAATAGCGTTTCCACGGCATGCACGCATACTTGTGGCTTATATAATCCACTCAAGAAATTATAACATGAGATGGAAAATAAACAAAACCACTCCCCATAGATTACAAGGCGATCGGACATGCTCAAGGCAGCCGGACAGACAATTGGGCGCCCTATGGGCGTTTGCAACGCGCCCACTAGCAACCACAACATACAGCCTGACCGCGAAGCGGTGTCCGGTCAAACCAAGAGCCCAAGCAAACGACTACCGGAGTGCGGAACCAATAGATTAGACGCGGGCCGGCATGGGCCATAACCTCAATGGTTAGGGGGCGAACCCTTCATGCCGGCGCCCAATCTAGAGGATCCCAAACATGGTGAAATCAATAGTCGGCGGTCGTCCCGAGCTGCCCACGAACGGATTCCAGGCCGGACGACTACCATATAAAGGCATGACCATATCCGATGATAATGAATCCGGATTAAAAGCTACAAAGTATGCTACGCATGTAAAATACGACCCCTTTCTTGGAAGGAGGCCGGGGATCCGGTCATTCCGGCCAAACCGTGTATTATAAGGTATGATCCGGACGTAAATGAGCGTCCCCCACTGCCGCGGCTGGTCCGCACACGCGGGCTTAACAGCCGGTCCATTTCGCAAAATGGTAAGCGGTTTCCTGCCGCAAGAAACCTTATCTACTACAAACAGCCTTATAGTAGTGGCTCACGAGGGATCACACACCGAAGTGCGTCATCTTAAAGCATCCAGAGTGCCGGACAAGTCCCGCGGACATCAGTCCTCACATCCGGACACTAGCCCCGCGTCCAGAGCCAGTTCCCCAAATCCGTGGGAAAGCGCTTCTCCCGTAGCGGACATAAATCCCAACCTCAGTCTGGCCATACAAGAGGCTGTCCCGGGACCAAGGGTGTCCGGCAGATCCACAAAAGTCGTCCGGCCAGCGTAGCTGCTGTGTTAACTATGCCGGACAGCAGTCGAACTGATGCGGATAGGGTTGCCGCACATCCCTAGCGCTAGAAACTACGGGAGGGCGGATGCGGAGCGGCGGCGTTACTACGTAAAGATGTCCGCGGACCTCAACTCTCTAAGACAAAGTAGCTGCTCCTGGAGGAAAGTCGTGCAGATCCTCACGGAACGACCTAAAATCCATCCCGCGGACGAACCGCGGACATCAGTCCTCACATCCGGACACTAGCCCCGCGTCCAGAGCCAGCTCCCCAAATCCGTGGGAAAGCGCTTCTCCCGTAGCGGACATAAATCCCAACCTCAGTCTGGCCATACAAGAGGCTGTCCCGGGACCAAGGGTGTCCGGCAGATCCACAAAAGTCGTCCGGCCAGCGTAGCTGCTGTGTCAACTATGCCGGACAGCAGTCGAACTGATGTGGATAGGGTTGCCGCACATCCTTAGCGCTAGAAACTACGGGAGGGCAGATGCGGAGCGGCGGCGTTACTACGTAAAGATGTCCGCGGAACTCAACTCCGGAGATAGCCACAAAGTAGCTGCTCCTGGAGGAAAGTCGTGCAGATCCTCACGGAACGACCTAAAATCCATCCCTGGTGTTCTAGATGGATACCGCAGACGCATCCGCATGGGCAGAACGTTAGTCCCACCCATATCGGGTCGGCGCACGAGGTTTCCGGCGTGGCCGCCCACCATCCGCAGGTGGTGGAGGGAGTGGGGGTACCTGCGGATCGCCGAGATATGTTGGTTCCAAGTCCGGACCGTCATCTGACGGATCAGAGAGGTCCGGGAGACCCACCATCAGACGCACACGCTCATCCGGAGTCCGCGGATGCTGACCGGACGGATCCCCTAAAGGAGCATCGTCCGGTTCCGCATCTTGTACTAGCGGATCCATGACAAGCGGGCCCTCGTACTTCTTCAGGTTATCTATATGAACCACCAGAACCTCATCCGGGTCGGAGTCCCTCCGGATCCGGTAGTTCACATCCGTAACCTGCTTAAGTACCATAAACGGGCCTATCCACGGCTTAGCAAACTTGTTGCCTTGCTTAAGCGGTGGATAATAATACCGCACTTGTCTCCTTCAGCAAAAGCGGGCCTACCCTTGGCATGGGCGTCATAGCAACGCTTCTGTCGGATAGCAGACTTATCCAGGCACGCTCGCGCGAATCATGGGCGTTCGCCAGGGCGCGGCGAACCCACTCAACGTACTCCGGGCCGCACTGGGGTACCGCGCCGGTCTCCGCCGCAGTTGGATACATGATATCCACGGGTAGATTTAGCTCCCGGCCGTACAACAACGCGTGCGGAGTAACTCCGGTCGAAGAGTGGACCGACGACCGGTACGCCATTAAGACATACAGGAGGTGGTCATCCCAATCATTCGCACGATCATTAACAAAGGCCGCCAGCATGTTAAGGACAGACCGGTTAAAGCGTTCAACCTTTCCGTCCGACTGGGGCCTGTAAGGGGTGGTACGCACCTTGGTACTTCCTAGCATCTGTGCTTGGCTCCGGAACAGGTTGCTCTCAAATTGCGTGCCCTGATCCGAATGTACCTGTTTAGGTACACCATGGTACACCACCCACCTATTCACCAGCAACCGAACTACCTCGTCCACAGTCTGGCGGCGCAGTGGGTATGCGTATATTTGGTGAAATAGTTGGATATCACCAGGATGTACCGGAAACCACGTGAGGTGACCCGATGGGTATCCAGTATATCCAATGCTATCCGATCAAACGACGTGCCAGCCTTAACTGTGGTTAAGGGGTGGCGGCCAGGAGTCGGAACTCCTTTACGAGCTTGACACCGAGGGCAGGCTGCGCACCATCATTGCATGTCCAAACTGCAGCGGGCCAATCAGAGCGCTGTTGTAGCCTATGGACGTTCCTGTGGATTCCCAAGTGACCGGTCACCCGGAGGTCATGCAACTGATGGAGCACTTCTTTCCGCAGCTCTGCCGGAAGCACCATCTGCCGAATGGGTGGCAATGGTCTCGGTGGCTCATAGCGCTGGTACAAGAGACCATCCTTCAAGGAGAGTCTTCCTTCAAGGGAGATAAGAGACTGGGTCTCCTCCCGGTAGGTCTTCCGCTCATCCTTCGAAGGTTTCTGGCCGGCCTCAGGGGCTTTGATTACCGGTGCCAGAGCACTGTCAGCTCTCTGCTTCGCAATCAACTGCACCGGAGAGTAGCCACCCAAGTAGTTAGGCTCCTCATCCGGTACGTTCGACTGCGCTGCGGCGGCCATCAACACTGGGGGCAAGGACCGCTCATACTTAGACTCGTCCGAGGACGCGGAGGGTACCCACAAGGAGTACACCGCCGGACTCGAGGAAGACTCACTGGAGCTGAACCGCACCTCCGGTTCAAATGTGGGACGCCATCGCCGGTGCCGGCGGGTCCGCGTGCGGAGGTGAGCCCTGGATGCTCCGGCCGCTGTGTTGTTGGAGGGGGGCGGCGGCCTGCGGCCTTCCCGGAAGGTCCAATTCCGAGTCTGAGGAGGAATCCACATCATGCTGAGATGGAGCCATCCCGGCACAGTTAGGATTCTTGCACTTATGCAAGACCCCTGCGGAAGAGAAAGTGAGTGTCCTCTCCCATCCGGAGCTCGCCAGAACAGAAGTTGGCGATAACCCAGTGGATCCGGAGAAAGTTCATTCCAATGATCCCAGGCGCTCCGATATCCGCGACGATTGCCTCTGTGATATACACCTTGTGCCCAAGAGTAAGAGGCAGATCGACTATACCGTGGATACGGATGCTGTTGTTACCCGCTCTGTGGAGTGTGTAACGCCCGGGATCCCGCAACACCGTGTCGCGGAGCGCTGGCTCATGCTTAAACGTTCCTGTGGCTATGATGGTAACCTCCAAGCCAGAGTCTTGGACTGGGGCCAACCATGGAGTAACCTGCAATGCCGTGACGGGAGACGGGGCCACCGCTTGCGCGGGAACAGCCGGGGCCGAAGCCGGGGCCGGAGGCATCTGTCTGGGACGGACAGCTACCTCTAACGCAAGGGCGGAGTTGATTGCCTCCTCCATCGATCGTTTTTCATGGGTGGCCAGCCCGTAGGAGATGTGGTATGGCTGGCCATCGATGAACTGATCGATCAGCATCAGTTCAAACCGACTGGCTTCCATGTCTGGATAAGCCCTTCGGCCAAGTATGCGCAAATTAAAAGCATACACGGTTACGGATTCAGTCGGTAGGCGGATCCACGCTTTGAACTCCTGTTCAAACTGCCGCCTGTTGGTCGTCGGTGTAAACAGTAGGCGTAGTTGCCGCACAACCTCGCCAAAAGTTACTGGTCCCACCGGCAGACACGCATCACACGGAGAGCCTTACCCTCAAGGCTCCCGAGAGGATATGCCCAGCTTCGTGCTGGGTCCATCCTTCATATACTGCCGTCCGCCAAATCTGGAGTAAATAATCCTCCAAATCGGCGTTATCCCCGTTGAACCAAGATTGGTCGGGCGCCTTGTCACGTGGAGAGCGCACCCGACCGGCGTAACCGGCCCCGGGGTCGGCAGTATAGGACGGCAAAGTCCGTGTGCCACTCGTTCCCGCAGGAAAGCTCACGCTTGCCGGCGGGGCACATTCCCGCAGTCACACTACCCTGACTTGGTGCGGTCGGGACTCCCGTCGAACCCACTGGGTAGGCTCCAGACGGGGCGACATAGCTAACGTAGCTAGGGGCCGGAGCCACCGGTTGCCACTGCATGCCCGACGCACCCTGACTGCCAGGATAAGCTGACCACGCGGCGTTAACTCCGGCCGTCGGAACGGTCGAAGCTGTAGCCAGCGTGGTGCCTCCGAGTCGCTGAGCAGGCGCGGATCCCATTGCGGGGACCACTGGCGTCTGTGGACTCGAGAGGACTTGGGGAGGAGCCATAGGCCCAATCATCCCCGGAGCGTAGGGGACCGTCGGGTCAACGCTCGGGGTGGCCTGATTCTGCTTGAACTGCTCAAGCGCCGTAGAAATCAGCCACCTCTCCCTCTCCGACAAAGACCCCGGAGGGTTCCTGGACTGCGGAGACGGCGAGCGGTCCCTTCGGTCAGGTCGTCCCTGATGAGGCGACTGGGCGCAGTCGTAGCGCCCTAGCGGAGCCAACTCACCCAGTGTGTTAGTGAGCTGGTCCACTGCACCTGGTGCGAACCGTCCGGAATCCGGACGAGGGGCTCTCGAAGGAGTCCACCCGGCCGGGTTAGGCATCCGGAACTGTTGGTTCACTCGATCCCGGACATCCAGAGATGCCCCCTGAAAAAGTCTCGTCTGCCACGACCCGCGTCCGGACGTAGGTGCGCGCAGCGTAGAGCCGTTCCCGGCTCCACCAACCGTGCCTACATCACCGGAGCTAGGCTCCGGTAGCAACCTCTGTTGCGGCCCCGCAGGGCTCGACTCTACGTCCTGAGACGGAGTCAAAGGTGCCAGAGTCGACTCCGCCGGTTGGATCGTGTCCGTAGACGGGGTCCAGTCAGCAGAGGGCTCCGCGCCCCTTTCTCTGTCGCCGGAGCCGCCCGAAAGCTGCTCACGACTGTCGCGCGACCGGGTTCTTAGAGGCACAACTTCAATTAAAGAACTTTTCTCCTTTTTAGATATTTTCTGGTCTCAGAACAAACATCGATAAAACACAAGCATTCTTACTGGGAAAACACATGAAACGATTCAAAGACGAGTCATTAGGGATTAAAGGGATGAACGGACCGATTCACTGCTTAGGAATCTACATATGTGACAACGAAAAAGATAATTACTCTTATAATTTTCTACCAAAAATTAAGAAAATCAGAAATATTTTCAATATTTGGAAACAGCGAAATCTATCCATTCGCGGGAAAATCGCAATCATCAATACGTTAGCAGCATCACTTTTAGTATACCCATGTCATTAAAGAAATTGAAACTCTTTTCTGTGAGTTTCTCTGGAACAGTAACATTAATAAAATCTCGAGAAAAACCCTTATCCAAAATATAGAAAACGGTGGACTCAAACTTATCGACATGGAATGTAAAATAAAGTCCCTACAATTCTCCTGGATCAAGCTCGCGACCTCCGATGGTAATGACACATGGCGCTCCATCTTAGATAGCATATTGCACCCTTTATCTTTAGACTATTTGATACAAACCAAAGCGATCTGCCCTGAGCTATACCCTGATCTACCTGAATTTTATAAAAATGCTCTACGCATTTGGAGTGAGTTTAACTCTGTTGAGGTCGATCCCACACCACCCCCTGTATATAACTTGCCTATATGGTGTGACGCCCAGATTCAAATCGATAAGCGACCTGTCCTTTGGGGACACTGGGCCCAGAAAGGCGTTCTATATATCCGTGACTTACTGGAAAATAACAAGTTCATGTCACACGCTCAAATTGTCCGAAAATACAACATTAAATGTAACTTCTTAGATCTAATTAGTATCCAACAATCAATTCCTAAGCACTGGAAATCGCGGTTTACAACAATTCCACAGCAAGAAACGAACGAGATCCGATGTTTTTCATATCAATCTAATATCTAAACTTTAAAGAACATAACATCAAAAATTATATACTGGACGCTTCTTGGTAATGTACAATGGAACGAACCTACATGTATACGATCCTGGGGAAATACATTCGAAATTGATCCGAATGAATGGCCTAAAATATTCGAATCGCCCATGATAGCCTGTTCAGAAACACCTCTCCAATCATTCCAATACCGAATAATCCACCGAATATTGCCATGTAATGAATGGCTATATTTAAGGAAAATATGTGATAATGATTTATGCTCCTATGTCTACTGTTCTAACCCAATTAGAGACACGTTGATGCATTATCTAGTATCTTGCGGACCCGTCGGAACATTTTGGAATACCTTCACCCAATGGTGGAACACTCTGAACTACCGAAATATAAACGTACTGACGCCCCAACAAATTATATTGGGTATTCCCTGCCGATCACCTTGCTCCATAGCTCTAAACTACTGTCTCATTGTTGGCCAATACTATATTTACACTTGTAAAAGGAAAAACAATCTTATATTTTTCTTACAATTTCTGAAAATTCTCAAAACTAACTTAGAATATAAGGCCTTCTATGCCAAAGAAAACGCAAGGTTCAACCACTTTGAAGAAAAATGGGGATTTTTATACTTTAATCTATAACTTTCATTGTATACTTGCACTGAACAGACCTATACATTGAAGTAGATCATACGCAAAAAAAACGCTTCACACTTCTTCACGTCCGATCTCTGCCCTCAAATGAAAAAATGCATCTTGTATATAGCCTATGCTTATTACGTATCTTATGTACCGATACTAGCCAATATTTGTGTATGTACGTGTTCCAAATTAGTGCTCCTGTGAATATGTACCTCCCCTGAAATGTATTTCTGTATTGGATACGATGTTTTGTATTGGATATGATACTTCTTTAAAAAAAAAAAAAAAAAAAAAATACATAGTTATGGTAATGTAGCCGTATGTAGAGCCCGAGATACCATGGGAGCGGCACCACGGAACCCATACACGTGGGCATGTTGCTGGCCGGCCTCGCCGAAGGCACTGTCACAGAGATGGAACTCTGAGCCAGCCCGACGGTCTGCCAGAGCCTGTGTCACACCACCCCGGGTGGAGAAGAGACTGGCGATCCACAGGGCTTGCGCCCCCGAGTCAGCAACTGTCTCTACCCCAGCCCGGGCCCCCAATGGAAATCGTCCCCAGGGCCCGCGAGGGCCTTACCCAAGACACAGGGACGTAAAGCTCATGGCGAGCCTCTCGTCCTGCCTCTCGGCTTGCTCTGGGACAATCTCTCAGACCAAGCCAATGCTCGCGTATATATCGAGCCGAGAGGCGGGAGGAGAAACTAGGTCAAACCATTGTTATAGTTTACTGGGTGCGATTGAGTACAGTGCGTTGCCCAGCAACGCACGCTCCGAACTGAAGCGGTCTAAAAATAGGCCGTAAAACTGGTTAGTGTTTTGCAAAGACTCCTGCCGCGATATTTGGGCAAAATCGCCACAGTTCTTTATATTTAACAATGCGGTTTCTGTTGAGTGACCGCTCTTGTAGGCAGACTGGAATGGGTTATCCAAATTGTTTTTATCCAAGTGTTGTTTGATCTGAGATGCTACCACTCGTTCAACCAGTTTGGAGATGAAACAAAGACCCGATACTGGGCGGTAGTTTTTCATCTTCCTTGGATAGCGAGGGATTTTTAAGCAATGGAGTAATCACAGCCTGTTTTAAACTACTAGGCATTAAACCTTCTCTCATGGAGCAATTTACCAATTTAGTGATAGATGGTACCAAAATGTCAACAAAACCAGGAAAGTGGGCCAAGGGTCTAGAATGCATGATTTAGTGGGAGAATCAAGAATTATTTTCCGAATATGCTGTTCGGTTACAGGCTCGAAGTGATTGAACTTGGCAGGTGATATTTCTGGTGAAGTGGTCTGTGGAGGCTGATTTGTGAAATTGTTTCGTATGCGTGTAATTAGGTTACCGGACCTATGGTCCTATTGCCGTGGCGTTGCGTCCGTCGTCCGTCTGTCCGTCGTCGTTCGTCCACATTTTTATCTTTAACGTTTACGGTCCAATCTTTTATTTCTGAAAATTTGGGAAAAGATACCTTAAAATAATTTGAGAAGGAGGTCTTTTTTAGCTTTTAGCTTACCGGCCCTTTCGGCCGATAATCTATTGTCGTGGTTTTTTGTGCGTCGTCCGTCCGGGTCTGTAATTTTTTTTGACATGATGAATTTCCCCATAAATTTGTCAGAACATACCTTGGGCCAGTATCTAAAGACGTTTTTTAAAAATTTTTTGATTGAATCGTTGTTGCTTATTTGGCGGCCATTTTTGATGAAAAATTGCCAATTTTGTAGTTTGGTGGCCATTTTTTCGAAAACTGCCTGATCAGTTTTGAGATTTTTGTTTCAAAATATTTCTCTCATGTACCTGTATAAGTTTATGACGTGTATAAGTTTCGTTGCCCTTGAATTGCCGGTCTGCATGTAGCGGCCATTTTTTGACGGGTCGGCGAAAAAATTTTTTTTGTCTCAAATCAAGCCACTATTCGTTTTGAGCCATTCCCAGCGAAAAACTGGGACTTTGGACTTGGAAAATTTCACCCAATTTTCCTTCATAATGGGAGCTGTGCTGAGTAAACTCATAGAACACTTGAAGATAGAGCCTAAGTATTGGCACATTCAAATGGGAAATCATATATTGCGGTTTGAGTGATGACCTTGAAATTGACCTTCAGTGACCTTGGATGGTCAAAAACGATGAATTTTGTCTTTGGTGGCCATTTTGTCTAAATCTATTCAGACAGTTTTTCTCAAAATCATGTATAAGAATATTTTTATATACCTTTGTGATGTGTAATTTGATTTCGTATTATAGTCCATACAGAAAATTTGTTTCCAGCAACATTTACGAACATGTTTTGACAATAGAGTTTAAAGGGCCACAAGCTAGCAAAACCCCTTGGTCATCACGCTAAATCTGTGAAGGTTCATTTACCAGACATGCGATGACAAAATCATTGTCAGATTATCGCAAGTATGCATTTGTCTGTTTCTTGCGATATATTATGTTGGCATATCACCAATATATCTTAGGTAATCAATCCAATAATCAAGCAATCAGCTTGAAAAATCGACTAATCCGAAAGACGGCAGTTCTTTTTTTAGCCCAAGAGGCTGTGACAACACAACGTGAATATCAACACCATAGAAAAACAGCATTGTCCCGCAATTTACGTAATTGTACGTATGGTGGTATCTGGACATGGCTCACGTTGTGACGTCACATCTATAGGCAATGAGGATGTAAACAATGCCACGTGCATGCATTCCAATATCGATTACTACGGAGCAGTTGGGCCGATAAGCTATTGTCGTGGATTTTCGTCCGTCGTTCGTCCGAGTCTGTAATTTTTTTTGACATGATGAATTTCCCCATAAATTTGTCAGAACATACCTTGGGCCAGTATCTAAAGACGTTTTAAAAAATTTTTTTGATTGAATCGTTTATGCTTACTTGGCGGCCAAAATAACGGGTCGGCGAAACAATTTTTTTTTGTCCCAAATCAAGTCACTATTCGTTTTGAGCCATGCCCAGCGAAAAAAAAATTTTTGGCCATTAAAATATGTTTTGGACTTTCACCCAATTTTCCTTCATAATGGGAGCTGTGCGGAGTAAACTCATAGAACACTTGAAGATAGAGCCTAAGTATTGGCACATTCAAATGGGAAATCATATATTGCGGTTTGAGTGATGACCTTGAAATTGACCTTAAGTGACCTTGGATGGTCAAAAACGATGAATTTTGTCTTTGGTGGCCATTTTGTCTAAATCTATTCAGACAGTTTTTCTCAAAATCATGTATAAGATTATTTTTATATACCTTTGTGATGTGTAATTTGATTTCGTATTATAGTCCATACAGAAAATTTGTTTCCAGCAACATTTACGAACATGTTTTGACAATAGAGTTTAAAGGGCCACAAGCTAGCAAAACCCCTTGGTCATCACGCTAAATCTGTGAAGGTTCATTTACCAGACATGCGATGACAAAATCATTGTCAGATTATCGCAAGTATGCATTTGTCTGTTTCTTGCGATATATTATGTTGGCATATCATCAATATATATTAGGTAATCAATCCAATAATCAAGCGATCAGCTTGAAAAATCGACTAATCCGAAAGACGGCAGTTCTTTTTTTAGCCCAAGAGGCTGTGACGTCACAACGTGAATATCAACACCATAGAAAAACAGCATTGTCCTGCAATTTACGTAATTGTACGTATGGTGGTATCTGGACATGGCTCACGTTGTGACGTCACATCTATAGGCAATGAGGATGTAAACAATGCCACGTGCATGCATTCCAATATCGATTACTACGGAGCAGTTGGGCCGATAAGCTATTGTCGTGGATTTTCGTCCGTCGTTCGTCCGAGTCTGTAATTTTTTTTGACATGATGAATTTCCCCATAAATTTGTCAGAACATACCTTGGGCCAGTATCTAAAGACGTTTTTAAATTTTTTTTTGATTGAATCGTTTATGCTTACTTGGCGGCCAAAATAACGGGTCGGCGAAAAAAATTTTTTTTGTCCCAAATCAAGTCACTATTCGTTTTGAGCCATTCCCAGCGAAAAAAAATTTTTTGGCCATTAAAATATGTTTTGGACTTTCACCCAATTTTCCTTCATAATGGGAGCTGTGCGGAGTAAACTCATAGAACACTTGAAGATAGAGCCTAAGTATTGGCACATTCAAATGGGAAATCATATATTGCGGTTTGAGTTATGACCTTGAAATTGACCTTCAGTGACCTTGGATGGTCAAAAACGATGAATTTTGTCTTTGGTGGCCATTTTGTCTAAATCTATTCAGACAGTTTTTCTCAAAATCATGTATAAGATTATTTTTATATACCTTTGTGATGTGTAATTTGATTTCGTATTATAGTTCATACAGAAAATTTGTTTCCAGCAACATTTACGAACATGTTTTGACAATAGAGTTTAAAGGGCCACAAGCTAGCAAAACCCCTTGGTCATCACGCTAAATCTGTGAAGGTTCATTTACCAGACATGCGATGACAAAATCATTGTCAGATTATCGCAAGTATGCATTTGTCTGTTTCTTGCGATATATTATGTTGGCATATCACCAATATATCTTAGGTAATCAATCCAATAATCAAGCGATCAGCTTGAAAAATCGACTAATCCGAAAAACGGCAGTTCTTTTTTTAGCCCAAGAGGCTGTGACGTCACAACGTGAATATCAACACCATAGAAAAACAGCATTGTCCCGCAATTTACGTAATTGTACGTATGGTGGTATCTGGACATGGCTCACGTTGTGACGTCACATCTATAGGCAATGAGGATGTAAACAATGCCACGTGCATGCATTCCAATATCGATTACTACGGAGCAGTTGAGCGAGAAAATCCTGAAAAAAAAGTACTCCTGTGATGTGTATAAGTTTCGTTGTGCTTGAATCGTTCGAAGTGGGCCCTTTTGGCCCAAACTTGGCCCAAATAGGACTTTCCCATGTTAAATTCTCCTATGCTTTATAATGGGACACATTATTGTTAATATCTCACTTAATATTGCGATTAGAGACTAGGAATCAATTGTGAACATATGGGAAATGGTGAATGCTGAATATTGTTGTGACCTTGAATTTGACCTCTGACCTCAGTTTCAAGGTCAGAGCACAAAATGGCTAATATCTCGCTTATTATCGACTTTACAGCTTAGAAATCAACTGTAGACATATAAGGAAATGATATATGCCGAATATTCTGATGACCTTGAATTTGACCTTTGATTTCATTTTCAAGGTCACAGGACAAAATGGCTAATATCTTGCTTCTTATCGACTTTACAGCTTAGGAATCAACTGTAGACATATAAGGAAATGATATATGCCGAATATTTTGATGACCTTGAACTTGACCTAGGTGTAAATTAGCCGAAGTCAGGTATTCATATCACATCTCTTGGAGACCTTGAACTTGACCTTATATATGACCTTGAAATCCAAATCTCACAACCTTGCCTGGCCTGACATATGTAAATTGGCCTCTACAGACCAAATATTTGTTGATAGAGCTTGTATGTTTGTATTATAAACATATATGAAGTCATATGCAGCATATCTAATCGTGATATTGCAGTTCACAAAGATGACCTTGATTGATAAATCTCAAAGTCATATGTCACTTGCAATGCTTAAAGCCAAAATTGTCCGGTAACCTATCTTAGTCCTTGTGCTAATTTTTTGTCTGTGAAAAAAGAACCAAACATATTGGCTAGGAGTGTGTCATCTTTGCCTTCGGGCAAAGTGATCTCATGTTTTCTGAATATCATTGAGTTCTTTCCATAGTTTTTTTCGGATCATCAGAATTGTTATTAATAATATCAGTGTAATAATCACGTTTTGAATATGACTGAGTTGCATTAACTAATCTGTTGTCGTAGCTTCGATCTATTCAGCACAGATGGGATTTTTCTCCAAGTTCTTTCAAGCTGCCCCACGATATTCCTGAGTTATCCAAACTGGAGCGGGTTTGTCCATATGTTTCGTTTTTAGTGGTGCATGAGCATCAATTACAGAGGAAAGGCTGTTCATATATTGGTCATAGAGTTCAGTAACGTTGTCAGAAGGCTATACAATGAAAGCAGTATTTTGTAGATCATGTTTTAGTTTTCCGTGATTTTTCTTGTTATACTGACGAAATGTAATATATTTGCCAGACGGTTTTGGGGCTGAATCGATATCCAGTGTGCAACTGATGCAGAAATGGTCGCTTATACAACCCATCCTGCACAAATTTTCCAATGTGAAATCCGATGGAGTGATAAGTAAATCAAGAGTGTGGCCATGGTAAGGGTAGGGAATTTTATATGTTGAACAAAATACAGGAATCAAAATTACAGGGGGTCTCTAGATTGAAGCAAAATTCAATGTGTTACCACGCCATCGTAAACAGAAATGACAATATTCTCAAAAGAACAAAAACTAGGTGCTGCAACCAGGGCGACATCCAGGCTTTGTTTTACTAGGAACCCAACACCACCGCCCGTCTTTCCAACGCGAGGGGAATGGATGAGTTTATATCCACTTGGGGTTAGTTCGCTAAGAAATGATGCAGTGTCGTTAGTCCTAATATTAGTCGGGCATGTACGGGGGGTCCCTTTGCACACCCCCCCCCCCATGATCCTCCAAAACCAACTTTTTTCTCAAGGTTTTTTAATACTAGTAAACATTACATATGTCTCCGGTTGCGCATTCATTGCAAAAATTGGTTTTCGGGCCATTTTTCAAAATGGCCGCCCCGCGAAATTTCGAACTTTGCGATTGCTTCACTTTAGGCTGCCTAGGTCTACAAAATGTAATCTTTGTTACCTTTTGCTGCTTATTGTATTATTTAGATAATTTTTCACTAAAATGTCCATAACTTCGGACTGAGTCAACCTAGGATGTTCATTTTGGGGTCTATACCTAGGTTTTCATATACAGGGAATCCATTTAGACCAAAATAAATACAATCAAGCTATTTCTTTTGATGCATGTACACCTGCACACATGGTACACGCTACACATTCATTTAGATATCTCTCGAAAATAGCCCCCTTGACACACCTATGGTCTCAATTGTGGATCTTGCTTGGATGTTTCTGATAGAGACTTTTACTGATTTGCAATCCCAATAAATCCTTGAACAAATAGAGCTTGATTTGATTAATCAATTAACATAAATCCAAGATGCCTGCTAAACACACCCCGAAAATTCAAGTTCGTAACTAATTGTGCTATAAAGATGTGTGATACTTACTTTCAAGGGTATTTTGGTATGTAGATTCCATTTTTGGTGTTATTCTAGCTATATAATATCAAACTAAAATGATAACAGCATCTCATTGAGATGGAAAGCAAATAAGACGTATTGTTATTTGAATTTATTCATACACTTATGCATTACGCATTACTCACCAACATGCCTGGGATACTTTGTATATCACAAACAGAGAACAATAATGTATAATATCTTCATTGGCTATCTTAACACATGAACATGATGGAACATGGTACTATGATATTGGTAATGCTATATTGGATGAATTAACATATTAGTTGATGATGTCTTCACCATTGCCCTGCATTCTCTAGCAGTACAACAACGTTGTCTTGAGCTGTCGACATCATACCACTCAACAACCTCTATCTCAGTTCTGGAAAATTCTACATCACTTTTGCCACAACAGTCTCATTCATGGGGATGTAGAATTTTCCAGAACTGAGATAGAGGATGTTGAGTGGTATGATGTCGGACAGCTCAAGACAACGCTGTTGTACTGCAAGAGAATGCAAGAGACTCCGTAACCGGAGTCCTGCCCGGAGGGTTCCAGCCGAACCGGAGACGTCCTGCTACAGAGAGCACCCCAGCGCCTGCTGCCGTCCGGACCTGCACGCGACCGATCTTCACCGCGACCAACCCTCATGGACCAGTGAAATACCCGCCACGGCAATCACATGACATCGGAGTCCCGATCTCCGACACGAGCGCTCCACGCGCGACGAGTGTCAGCCACCGCCAGTGACCATCGTCGGACCCGAGCTCCCTGCCGAGCCCGCGGATCAAGCTGTATCTGATGTTCCTGATGGATATCATACCATTGTTCCTGATGGATATCATACCGTTGTTCCTGGTGGATATCATATCGTTGTTCCTCATAGATATCATACCAGTGTTCCTGATGGATATAAACTGCCGTACCCCGGAGTAGCAGCTCAACATCCTAGGATAGCAGCTCAACACTTTGAGATAGCAGATCAGTACCCTGGAATTACGATATGCCCAAGTGTATTCGCTAACAGCCCTGGATCTTATGGGCCGTCGCCGCCGTACCCTCCTCACTCGGAAGGTGTACCGCAGATGTCGCAATCGTATGAGCTAGCTCCACAGACCGCACCTGTGCCAAGTTTTGTCGGATACTCACCAGCGGTTCACGACGCAACCTCGGAACCGCCAGTCGCCGTCGCCATCACCGTTTCCCCAGCGGAAACCGCCACGACTGTGCCTGATAGGCCGACATCGAACATCGGTACCCCGATCCCTACGACATCGAATATTGGTACCCCGATCTCTATGACATCGAACATTGGTACCCCGATCTCCACGACATTGAATAACAGTACTCCAATCTCACCCCAGTGGGATCTACGACTGAATCACCACCACTAGCTGCTGGCAAGACCGCCCAGTGACGCGCCACCTTCAAAGAAGGCAATCTAGTACAGTACCTGCACAGCTACGAACAGTTTACGTTCGCGTTTACTATTAACGGACTTGAACAAGACCGCGACTTTCCGCAGTATGCTGCAAGGCCGTGCCGAGGCATTCGCCCTACACATCCCGGTCGACACCCCATGGGAAGAGTTCCAGCGTCGCCTGCTGGAAGCATGGGAACCCACGCCCCGCCGCCAGGCAAAGCCCGACGACTTTCCGATTCTGAAACGAGAGCAGAAAGAGGCAGCGGAACATTACCTTGAGCGGTTGCAAGCTCTTGCGGAACAGGTGTTCGACGATGTAACCCCAGAATCTCAGCAAAAAACTGTGATTTCGCAATTTATCAGAGGTCAGCCGGACTATATTGCAGATAGACTATGTGTACTAACGTTCAGTTCATATGGCAAAGCACTCACGGCTGTTCTGAAAGCGGAAAGACGACAACAACGAACGAAACGAGACTGACAACACGGTGCTCGCCGGAATGAAACTGTTGCTCCTAGTTACGCAGAGGACAATGATACGGACATAGAAATGTCGTATGCTATCGGTCAAATTGACACTTGTGAAAAGTTAACTCCCGAACAGTAGCCGCGTATTACGACCCAGCCGACAGCGACACGACTGGACTCGGACCGCATTCAGTGCCGTCCTGTTCTCACGAATGGGTAGCGGACGCATTCCAGTGTGCTATCAGCGACGAAGCCGGACAGTATGGTGAGGACGCATTGTACTCTGTGTTACGAGCTACGGCTCAGGCCCGAGGAGATGCCCTACATTACCGGGTCGAACTGAAATCTGTTTCTTCTGCAAGAAACCCGGACATCGATGGATGCGGTGTTTTCGTCTGAAGGATATTCTGGTACGAAACGGTACGAAGCCGTTCCCACCCAGGCCGGGTGTCCCAGGTAACACTGATCGGACTAATAAGGCTACGCCTAATGCCAAACCAGCAATCATACCACCACCCCAGGTTGATCAAGTACCTGTGAGCAAACCGTCAAACTAGAGGAGGAAGGAACTGTGGAGTCAAACTAGAGGAGGAAGGAACTGTGCCGGTCAGATCGGCGCCACCACCGAAGCTAAGCTTCCCGAAGCTTCCCGAAGGGGTGTGCGCCAAATGCGCCTCATCGTCTTCCGCCCAAGATTTGCTTCACGAAGGGGTGTCGGAACCTTTGCATCAGCGCTCGGTTTCTGCCTTTCCGTGCGGACCTGAAACCAAACCAGCGATGCTGACACTTCCGCTGAAGTTCTCCCCGGACGACTCGGACGAACCGTTCATTATCAACAACAGCCGGGCTGCTCATGACTGTTGGAAACCGCCGGTATGCATGGGTAAACGAACTCTCAAAGCAGTATTAGACTCGGGGGCACAAATCTCGTTGCTGCGCCGAGATCTGCTTCATTGCGTACCTTTCGAACAGCGCACAATGCGCCCTACAACTGCGACTATCCATGACGTCAACCGAGACTCCAGCCCTATTGACGGACTCTCGGACTTGTGATTCAAGTCGGAGCTAAAGAAATGACAGTGACATTTTGTGTAGCCGCAATTCATGACAAAATGATTTTAGGCATGAATTTATTTCGTCAGACCCGTGCCATTGTTAACTATGGCAAAGGAACAGTACAAGTGAACAAGGAGATACTGTTTGCGCACAAAGACTTTGAAGTGAACGTTGTGCGTATGGCTTTACGTCGTGCAGTCACTGTGCCACCAAACAGTGAAGCAGTGGTTGAACTGGTCCTGACCTCGAAGGTCAGAGTGCGGCAGCACCCGCGCATCATTCAGCCAATGGTGAACTTTCTGGAGGATACGAACTTAGTAATGGGGCGAACATTAACTACACTGAACAGAAAATGTGTGAAAGTGACAGTAGTGAACCCCGCGGATACGGGCATAACTCTGACCCGCTCGGACCCTGTTGCTATTGCAAGTCCTGTCGATAGCATTGTGGGCGCACTGCCGAAACCCGGAGAAGAACCTCATATTCCCCGGACAAACATTAATCACTATGGTGATCTGCCGTCGTATCTACGTGATATGGTAGATCGAGCTGGGTTAGCTCCCGAACAGCAGCGTCAATGCGCTAACCTAGTGTACAGATACGAGAACACTTTCATGTGCCCGGACAGACAGCTAGGATGAACCCAAGTCGTACAGCATCGAATCGATACCGGTTCGCCAACAACAGCGTCGTGTCCCTCAGACTCAACAACACATCATTGATGAAGAGGTTGACAAATGTTATGGCTCGGATGTATTGAGCCATCGGACTCACCGCACAAGTGGTGCTTGTGCGGAAAAAGAATGGACAGGTACGATTCTGTGTTGACTACAGACTACTCAATGACGTCACACGGAAAGATTCGTACCCCGTCCCGAATATACAAGACACGCATGATGCGCTCGCTGGAGCGACATACTTTTCGGCTCTGGATCTTGCCTCCAGATACTGCCAAGTTGAGGTACACCCAGTAGATCGACCAAAGACCGCCTTTGCCACCCGGAAAAGTTTGTACCATTTCAAGGTTATGCCGTTCGGACTGAGTAACGCACCGGCAACCTTTGAGCGTCTCATGGAGACAATTCTCACGGATATCTATGGACTAGATGTATGTGCTATCTGGACGATGTGACGCACTTTTGATCAGGCGCTTGCCAATCTGAAAGCGGTCCTGGATCGGATACGAACTGCTGGGTTACGCCTGCAACCCAAAAGGTGCGAACTATTCCAGAGAGAAATCCTATATCTTGGATTTATTGTGAGCGGACAAGGTATCAGGGTTGACCTGAATAAGGTTAAGGCTATCAGCAAATGGCCGACTCCATGTGAAAGCACGGACATTAGGGCCTTTCTAGGGTTCGGAACTATCACCGGAGGTTCATTAGGGACTATGCTGAAATCGCAGAACCTCTTGTCGCACTCACCAGAGGTGAATGTCACTTCACCTGGTGGTCGCCCCAACGGGAAGCCTTCAGGAGGCTACAAGGCACACTAATCAAGGCCCCCAAGCTCGCTCATCCCTCACGAGATGAGGACGATAACTTTATCCTTGATACGGATGCAAGCGGATACGCTATCAGAGGGGCGTTGTCACAACGTGTCAACGGAAAGGAAATTCCGATAGGTTTTGCAAGTAAGACTCTGTCACGTACACAGCGGAATTACTGCACCACGTACCGTGAACTGTTGGCTGTAGTCTGAATGATTCAGCATTACAGACACTACTTGTGGGGACTGAAATTCCTACTTCGGATGGACCACAGCTCATTGCGATGGTTGAAAAACTATAATGATGTAGACGGAATGCTAGCCCGTTGGTTAGCCAAATTACAGCAATATGACTTCCGCATTGAACACCACTCCGGGAAACTCCACGGAAATGCTGATGGACTTTCGTGGTGTCATAGCTGTAAACATTCAGACTGTCCCGGGCGCCTCATTGTGCCTCCCACGGACCCAGAAACGAGTTCAGGCGAACTCCCGGTAAGGCGGATAACGGTTGCTCCAGTCGCACCTGAGAGAGACCTCCTGGACAGTGATACGATTACATTACCAGTCTCTTCTCAAATGCTCTCCATACGCCAAGCGGCTCGAGTGCGTACCTTGGATACTAAAATAAGTGGTCAACAGTGGTTGTCGACTATTCCATTGCTGACATTGTCGCCACACAGCAGGCTGACCCCAGCGTCGGACCAGTACGTCAGTGATTAGCAGCCGGAACAAAACCGACCTCAAAAGAAGTCGCCCGTTATGGAGAGGAGGTTAAGACCCTGTTCTCACGATGGAGTCTACTGGCTCTACAAGATGGAGTCTTGGTGCGAAATACCAAGCCGGATCCAGCCAGACAAACTGTAGTGCAAACAGTGCTACCCGCTGCTTTACGAATGGTGGTCTTACATCAACTACACGACCTCAAGGTCGTAGGTCACCTCGGAATACAACAAACTGTCGATAAAATCCGACGCCGATTTTATTGGCCGGGTTTATCATTGGATGTTGGACGATGGTGTGCTCATTGCCCACAGTGTGTGTCACGTAAAAGGAAGCCAACGCCAGAATGGTCGCTGCTGACTCAATTGCTGACCAGAGCTCCCTTTGATAGAATTGCACTGGATATTTTAGATACCCACAAAAATACCGGACGTGGAAATAGGTATATCCTAGTGATTTCGGACTATTTTGGAATGTCGTACGCCTGCTAGGCGCCAAGAAAATACGGACTACACCTTACCAACCACAAAGTGATGGTCAGGTTGAACGATTTAATCGAACTTTGCTGAATATGATGAGCGCATTTGTCAGTGATCGTGGAAATGATTGGGATTTACACCTACCATACGTGCTGATGGTGTACCGCACCTCAGTTCACTCATCTACCGGGTGTACTCCACACCTGATGGTGTATGGACATGAATGTAATTTACCAGTGGACCTAGTATTTCCAACATACGACCCGGAGCCGCTACCAGAGTATGTCAAATACTTACGAACTGCCATCAGAACTGCACACGGGTTCGCACAAGACCATCTGCAGAAAGCAGCGACCCGTCAAAAATTGGGATATGATGCTCACGCAAAATATCGACCCCAATTTCAACCCGGAGAGTTGGTAAGATACTGTTATCTACCCCTCACGCAAAATAACAAATTTGTACGACCATGGACCGGACCTTGGAGAGTTCTGGAATGTGTTAGCGACGTGGACTATCGGATAGCCCTCGTATCGAACTTACGTAATACACGTGTTGTCCATCTTGACGTCATCAAACCGTACGAAAGTGATCTACATCACCCGAACTATCGCGATAGTGTGATATCGCCACCTGAGTCGCCAAGTGATGCGGACTCTGAAAACAAGTCGTCTAGTGATTCCCTGGAACATATCCGAGCTCTGTACCATCCCTGGGATGTCACAATACAAGAAAAGTCTACAGAGACAGATTGGACTACAGATACGGATGTCACGTCATCACGAACTAATCGCCAACCCGTGTCACCACCCTCATCGAAAACGAGACGACGTAAAAAGAAATGGAAATCGCGCAAATCGAACTCGAGTGCCCCACAGCACCCGCCAAAGAAATGCGGATCACAACCCGTGATCAGTACGGACTTGTCAACGAGTGAGGTACGCCCCAGCGTGCTCCACACAGCCACAATAATTCGTTGACCAGCCCGGTTCAGATAACTCTGGCTGTGTTAACAGATTACAGATTGATAAAAATGTTGATGAAATTATACATGTTAAATGGACTGTGATTTCATGTCTTTTCAGTCCTTTCTATAATAATATAATATCAACATGTACAGTTATATTCATCATATTATCTTATGTACTTGATGTCAGTGAGGCACCTTTCTCATATATTTTATTGACATGATGTCGTGAAATGAGCATGGTTATGATACTAGTCGTATAATGTGGTATAATGCATTCGAATATATCATGTGTGTTGTTTCGCGCACTGTGGCGCACTGCCTAAAATTCATAATCATGTAATTACACCCATGTGTCAGCTGAACAGCCCTGCCGAGTAAGATCACTTTGTCGCTGACGAGTTGAAAGGAGATCCGTCGTCGGAGCAAGCACCGGGATTGGGCCTCTACTCCCCCTACGTAATATACAGGGGAACGCGATACAGCGGATTTCGTCTCTATAACCACCTTCCCACACCAAAGCGCGATCTGTCAACACTCTCATTGTAAAACCACTATCAAAGCGCCTCGGTAGGGCCGACCCAGATCACCACCCTCACCCCTCACAGCAATAACCACGTTCCCTCGACCCTAGGGACTGATGATAATGTACGGACTGTTGAGACTCCTGTGAACCTAGTATTCACACTACTACATTTAATGAACTGAATGGTCTGCCAAAGCAATTCGATTGACTGTTTACTGTGTGTTAAATCACGAAGATAAGGAACGGAATTATTGTGAAGAGTTCACACGGACTGCATGTAACACAAGTAAACACAGAAGCCGTAACCACCACCGCCACAAAACTTTCCCGCGTAAAAACAATAGAGATTGGAAGCACATGAAAAGTGCTGTAACTCTGAATGTATGCCAGATCAACTTGTGATATGATTGGACAGTGAAATCCAGGAGTCGTAGTCGGACTTATGGAAATCAGAGCGGTGTCTATGTCAATCCACCGCCTTGAGTGCTGGTGCGAAAGGCCAGTCTTTGATGTACAAGCATTCCCTAGGCGACGGGTCCGCCTCCCGCATACACAGGCAGAGACAATTGCATGAAACAAAAAGACGTATATAGACAATAGAGCACACCCTCCACCCGGGGATTCTAAGAAGTGATGCTGTCAGCATCTTTGCGTGTACAGTGCGGGCTTAGTGGAAAGTTTTTGGGAAGTGGGTCACTTGCCTGCTGACCCGCAAGCGGATCACATCTACTTGTGGATATAGAGCGGAATTAAACTGACTGTTGAAGGAAGTATTTATAGCGGATATTCCTGGAAATATTACAAGTTGGTGATATTGACGGACTGTACACGGACTGTGGAATAAATTTCCTGTCGTGTAAGAAGTTTGTTGCAAACTTTCTGATCGTAATTCGGATAAACAATATGTGGTAGCGGACAGATTATTCGGTTGTTGCTGACGGATATAACCCGAACTAAGCCGGACAAGTGTGTTGTCGGACAAGTGCCTGGAGGCTGCTGTGGCACACGTCAGTGTCACTGCGGCTGGGATGTCGTCCAAAGACAAAGATGAAGGCGAACTTTCACCAGCTCGTGCTGAGAACCCTATCGTCGTTGATGACAAATCGGACACTCCCGCACCTTCACCAGCTCCCGTCGTGATTAACGGCGAGTGTATTGCCGTCGAAGTTGTCGAGCAGGGTGATGTACGCGAACACCCTATCGAGATAATGGACACAGACAGCCAGCAGCCGGAGGGCACCCCGGGTCAGCCCCAAGGAGCGGAACCCCCGCTCACCCTACAGCAGCGCGTACTTCGGAACTTACAGCTATGTGGAGAGCGTCATACTCCCAGCCCGCCACCCAATCAAGTAGCGGACTTGAATGACCCGCGGCTAGAACAGCTGCAGGAAGGGGGTCGCATCGTAGAGCGTGCCCTAGCGGCTCAGCGACAGTCACCAGTTATGATCGCAGCCTCCACCGTTACACTCGCAGCCATCGCCGCGCCACCGGCGATCATATCGACGCCTGCTATGACAGCGCCGGTACTCCGGCCACACGACCCACCGTATCCCCAGCCCAACCTCCAGGGCCGCCAGCCGCACCGGGACCGTCAGCGCCAGCTCCAGACCTGGATCAGATCTACGACTGCCCTTTCTCTCTCTGTACAGGGACGGAGGAACCCAGAGGATCCCTGTTTTGGACGCACATATCTTGGCATATCATTACCCGTTCATCCGGTTTTTCGTATGCCCAGCGAACAATGGGTTTGTAACCCTAACCCAGGCAGACATGGCTCGACATTTATCGACACCGACGGACGAACACATTCTGTGCTTCCCCCTCTTCAAGTGGGGATGACTCATGGCGACTCCACAGATTGTGCGGCGGTTCACGACGCGATGTCTCGTGGACATGCAACTGACTCGTGGATCGGCCGCCCCACATACCAGCGCATGTCGTCATCTTCCGATGTAAGTCAACTTCCGTCCTGACCTTCGGGATTTGGTTAATGGCACCAGAACTGATGGAGCAGTACCCGCCAAACCTCGCCCCACATGTAATGTTGGTCCTCCAGAGGATAGAGGCCGCCAACATGGACACCCGAGAAGGCGAAGTCCGCCTATCGAATATGGTGGGCGGGATACAAACAATTAACCCTCAGGTTCGGTATCGATGGCCGGGGGCCTTCCTGTTCCCACGGCCGATCACCTATAGGACCTCGGCTATGAGACGCCTGAAGCACGCCGACCAGCCCCTGCGCAACCCCGTACGAACGGAACACCGCCGCGAACACGATTCTCGGACTCGGATAGTGCTGGGCCTGTTGTCGAGCGGCCTACCACACTCAATGTGATGGACTACCGGGTACGGGAGGGTCTCGTGCCACCCACGGAGGAATATCCACCCCTCATTAGTCGACCTTCCGTATCCCCAGAGAGCGACACGCCGCCCCTGGCCAAACAGCATGCTTCGGACTTGGCCGCTGCCACCTCCGGGCCCGCAACTCCCGCATCTCCGCGGAGTGTCACTGGAAGCGAACTGTCACCAGCAAAGCCCACCGCAGACTCTGAGTTTCGCCTGCCCACCCCACTGCGAGTGGATCGACCCGCGTCCTCCCGGCATCTCCCTTTGACGCATGTCATCATACCTGTGTCTCCTGCGGACTCGCCACAGCGGCCTTCGGCCATGGCCATGGAGCCATCACGCGCACTTACACACACGGGCGTGCAACTCCCATACTTGACGGAGGACTACGAGACCCTGCAGACTCCCTTAATGCCAATCACCAGGGACGTCAACACTGAGCGTCCCCGATTACCTCTGGAGACCCCAGAGAATCTCGCACCCCTGCCCAAAGACTTAGATGAGCAGCTCCTGCTGCACGATTCGGGCGAATTTGCTGCGGATGAGCGTGCGGGCCACTCGTCGCGAGTATCTGAACGCGATGGACGCCCATGTCCGTCAAGCAGAATATCACGGACTATCTGTTGGGTTTGCCATGGGCGCCCTACATGAGCGACATTTCCCAACGTTTCCTGAGTCTGTAACCGAGGAACAGAGACAGCTGCAGGAGCAGCTTCAACGATCGGACGTGGCCCGCGCGGACCTGCAGCGCGAAGTCAACCAGCTTCATGCTCAACTTGCCCAGACTCCCGCACCTCAGACGGAACCTACTGAAGAGACTGCGAGTCTTCCCAGCGAATTGGTGTCAACCATCCTTCGTGTTCTTCCACACTTGCCTCATGAGGAGGCGCTGGAACTCATGGCGCACACCTCCCCTGCCGCACCAGCTCGGACTCAGAGGAGGCGTGATCAGCCTAAATAGGTTGTGATCATCGAACGGACTACGTTATAGTGGACTCTAAGAGGGTCATCCTCAAGAGTCATGTGTCGGACTGTCGGAATAACAAGCATTGTGTCAGAATAGGCCTGGTGGGCTCTGGGAGATTTCTCCCCGAGTCGTAGCCAAGAAGTTATACATCGGACCAGTCTGGTGGACTCGAAAAGGGTCATCCTCTCGGGTCATGGCTCATACTAGTTGGATAGTCATTATCTAATCGCAATATAAATTGTGTGTTGCATATCATATATGTATGTGGTGTGTTGTCGTACTCAATTCATCATTTGATAATATGTCGTATTTCATGGTAATTCATATACTATGTCGGACTTTGCCTGAAACCACTCAGGTACGAACTCTAAGTACATTCCGTTCCACTCTGGGACGTCGAGGACAGTTTCCATTATTCTGTGATTTTATATGTCGTTCGTTCGTATATATGGTTGATTTATGTCGTTGATTCCTCATTTGTCGTTGTGATGCATGTATTTGTCCTATGTGTTCATATCATCCTAGTGTCTGATGACAGACTGACTGATGACTTTATTTTGACAGTTAGAACTTTTATTGTACTTAGTGTTTTCTCATTGCTTCGCGCAGTGTGTGTGTTTCCCTTTAGGACTTTTAGCTTTTGGTGTTTAGATTTTTGGACTGTGAGGTTTCGGGAAGGGTAAATTCCCAGGGGGTAATTTGACGAAGGGGTGTTATGTAGAATATTTATGACAGTTATCAGCCCGAAACCCTCCCTTACACTTTATCCCACTCGACATACACGGCACAGATTCATCACATGACTCCATACTCACGAGAACCATCACACACTGTCCAAGACATGTAAACAACTCCACAAATGACGTCACGCAGAACACACCACCAATCACAACATTTCCAGACACCTAACCACGCCCACACAAACATTACATCACATTCAACGAATCACATGAACTCCTGCCCACGACGCGGGAAAAACCAGACACCGCATGGAAGAATCCCCGCGCTTTTCGGAGTCAATTTTGAGAGATTTAGAGAGTGAAGACGTGTCTCTAAAATATTGAAGAAATTACAGAGAAGATATCTGTGATATACTGTTGAACTTGTCGAACTATGATTCAGACTATATCGGGAAGTTGCATATGTGGCCGTGATCGAGTCATCGGAATATTCATCTTAATAAACTTGGATAAATTGAATTCGGACTGGTTTGTGATACTTCAAGCACAACACTAACGAACACTATACTATGTAAAAGGGCTGATCGGACCCTGAAGAATCCCGATTTCGTAACACATATTTACCCTCGCCCCGTAGGGGGGGGGGGGATGAGGGTATTGCAATTGGGTCTGTCCGTTTGTATGTCTGTTTGTTTGCTTGTTTGTTTGTCTGTCTGTCCGCGCGCATATCTCAAAGGAGAATGAAACTTATAGGGATGAAGCGGTATCTCAGTGGCTCCGTCCTCCTCAAATCTGGTCAAAATCGGACAAAAACTGTTGCCATGGCAACAGAAAATGTAAAAATCAATATTTGACCATCACTTCGGTTCTATTCAAGATAATTTTTTCTAACTAATTTTGTATTTTTCTATGGCCAATTCCTGATCATCTGATATATAGACCGTGGTCGTACGACCAAAACTCTCCATTATCGCCCGATGTCGAAAAATTGGGGTTCACGGTTTCGAATTTTTTTTGGCCAGCAACGTTTCAGTGCAAATGTCTGCGCTCATAACTCAAAGGCAAACGGCCCGATAGATTTGAAATTTATAGGGCAAGAGTGCTATGTTGGTGGCTCAGTCCTTTTAAAATTTTGCTAAAATAGGATGAAAATGGTTGCCATGGCAACGGAAAAAAGAAAATCACATAATTGGCTCTAACTCCGGTTCTACTTGATATTAATTTTTCCAACTAGTTTTGTATTTTTCTTTGGCCAATTCCCAATCGTATGGTGTACGACCGATGGTCGTACGACGAAAACTCTCCATTATCGCCTGATGTCGAAAAATTGGGGGTCACGATTTCGGTTATTTTTGGCCAGCGACGTTTCAGTGAAAGTGTCTGCGCTCATAACTCAGAGGCAAACGGTCCGATCGATTTGAAATTTATAGGACAAGAGTGCTATGATAGTGGCTCAGTCCCTTTAAAATTTTGCCAAAATCGGATGAAAACGGTTGCCATGGCAACGGAAAAAAAGAAAATCAAATAATTGGCTCTAACTCCGGTTCTAATTGATATTAACTTTTTCAACTATTTTTGTATTTTTGTTTGGCCAATTCCCGATCGTTTGGTTTACGACCGATGGTCGTACGACGAAAACTCTCCATTATCGTCCAATGTCGAAAAATTGGGGGTCACGATTTCGGTTATTTTTGGCCAGCGACGTTTCAGTGCAAGTGTCTGCGCTCATAACTCAAAGGCAAACGGTCCGATCGATTTGAAATTCATAGGGCTGGAGTGCTATGGTAGTGGCTCAGTCCCTTTCAAATTTTGCCAAAATCGGGTGATAACGGTTGCCATGGCAACGGAAAAAAGAAAATCACATAATTGGCTATAACTCAGGTTCTAATCAATATTAAATTTTCAACCTATTTTTGTATTTTTCTTTGGCCAATTCCCAATCGTATGGCGTAAAACCGATGGTCTTAAGACCAAAGCTCTCAATTATCGCCTAATTTTAGTGACTAAATCTGAAGGGCGAGGGTCTGCAATCTCTGATTGTCTCGTTTGAGTATGTTTTAATATATTCCCAGATTTCCTGTTCCCGGGAAATGGGAATAAGAAATGTTCATTCCCGGGTACTCGGCAAGGGAACCAGGAATGAGAACTTCCAGCTTGTAAACCTCAAAATATCACATGTAACCTTTAGTTGCTATAAAACACATCATAGTGGTCGTTTTATGTAGAAATTATCATCTTACCAATATGTTTAAATAATTATGCGAGAAAATTCATTTTATTCATCAAAATAATCATTTCATTTACCAATCAATTACCAACATAAATACTTATTTGAGAGGCGGGTGCTCCCATGCATAAAATATCTTCTAGTACTTTGGCGTCCTATCGGTTGTAAGATGTGAACATATTTACGGATACTGCTATTATGTATGACTTAACATACATTACATACATACAACATAACGGGTCAATACGCAGCCTATTAAGGACTGATGGCACGTAACATACCGGTGACTACACTGAGGCATTTTCCCATTGACTTATAATGTGAGAGTGGAGGCAACAAAATCACCAAGACAATACAATCCCCTGACCTGAAACGGCCCATGTAGCGCAGCTTACTATTTCTTCTAAATTCAATGAAGATTGAAAATATGCCAGACAGATCAAATTTGGTATACATTCAGTGGGTGAATAGTATTAACAGAGTAAGGTGCGCTACTTGGGCCAAACTTTGCTAGCACACACACATTATATCACGGAAGCTGTGCATTTTGAAGATTAGATAAATCATTCTATACGTTTCACCAAAACGAACATTCGTGTGTTCCACTTGACAAACACTGGCTGCTGCGTATATATTCTTTGTTGTGATCAAAATAATGAGAATATCTAGGGCTATATTTCTGCGAGATGAATACCATGAGCTGAACATTCGTAATCCCAAACACCTCGGTGCACCCGAGTGCATATCACCTGTGAGTGTTACTGGCCACACTAGGCTTTTTGCTGTACAGCATAATCCTTTCGCTCGCCCTGTTGTGAGTGTATTTTGTGTACTGAGAAATAGGTCGGAAATTGACATATGAAAACGATGATTTTAACAAATTTAACATTGTTAGTAATAAACAGAAAGGCAAATAAGTAATAAGTAAGTTTAGTAATAATCAGAAAGGCAAAGTTTCACGTTGATTGGAAGTGTGTAAATTCACGAATTTGTTTCCTTTATATTTACATTATAAATAAATAGACAGCTGGTCGATTCCAGGTTCATGATCATTCAGGCAATCAATCCTTAAAATTGTCTAGGTAGATTCTACGCCGATCGCTGTGGCTAAATGTCTGGAAATTACGATGCAGAGTGGGACATACAAGTATGCCCGATGCAAATCTTGGTAATCATCTTGGTAATTATGTTCTGCCCCTCATGACGCCAGTGTGTCTTTGGATAACTATTTGGTTGGGATTACCCCATTCTGACGACAAGTAAATGAGCTAATGGCCTTGTCCCCGCACCCGCTATGCCGATCGAAACTTGCGCTATCCATTGGGACGAGGTTCTGATGAGCCAACGGACACGACTAGCCGGATATGGGCCCGAACACGACTACGCCCACCCTACGAGGGTCAAATCATGACTCAACGCAGAATCCGACTAGAGAACGGGTGCTACGACTGCCCTTTCTGTACAGGGACGGAGGACCCCAGAGGATCCCTGTTGTGGCCGTCTGTAAGTCGGCGCGGACCTTTTCGTACTCCTCAGGAATTGGATGCACATATCTTGGCATATCATTACCCGTTCATCCGGTTTTTTGTATGCCCAGTGAACGATGGGTTTGTAACCCTAACCCAGGCGGGCATGGTTCAACTTTCATTGACACCGACGGATGAACACATTCTGTGCTTCCCCCTCTTCAAGCGGGGACGACTCACGGTGACTCCACAGATTGTGCGGCGGTTCATGACGCGATGTCTCATGGACATGCAACCGACTCGTGGATCGGCCGCCCCACATACCAGCGCATGTCGTCATCTTCCGATGTAAGCCAACTTCCGTCCTGACCTTCGGGATTTGGTTAATGGCACCAGAACTGATGGAGCAGTACCCGCCAAACCTCGCCCCACATGTAATGTTGGTCCTCCAGAGGATAGAGGCCGCCAACATGGACACCCAAGAAGGCGAAGTCCGCCTATCGAATATGGTGGGCGGGATACAAACAATTAACCTTCAGGTTCGGTATCGACGGCCGGGGGCCTTCCTGTTCCCACGACCGATCACCTATAGGACCTCGGCTATGAGATGCCTGAAGCACGTTGACCAGCGCCCGCTCAACCCCGCACGAACGGAACACCGCCGCGAACACGATCCTCGGACTCGGATAGTGCTAGGCCTGTTGTCGAGTGGCCTACCGCACTCAATCTGACGGACTACCGGGTACGGGAGGGTCTCGTGCCACCCCCGGAGGAATATTCACCCCTCCCTAGTCGACCTTCCATATCCCCAGAGAGCGACACGACGCCCCCGGCCAAACAGCACGCTTCGGACTTGGCCGCTGCCGCCTCAGGGCCCATGACTCCCGCATCTCCGTGGAGTGTCACTGAAAGCGAACTGTCAC
Source organism: Terebella lapidaria (assembly GCA_949152475.1). Lineage (NCBI taxonomy): Eukaryota > Metazoa > Annelida > Polychaeta > Terebellida > Terebellidae > Terebella > Terebella lapidaria. Next base: position 49,314,137 of record OX424555.1, on the reverse strand, counting down.
CAGCAAAGCCCTCCGCAGACTCTGAGTTTCGACTGCCCACCCCACTGCGAGTGGATCGACCTGCGTCCTCCCGGCGTCTCCCTTTGACGCATGTGTCTCCTGTGGACTCGCCACAGCGGCCTTCGGCCACGACCACGGAGCCGTCACGCGCACTTGCACACACGGGCGTGCAACTCCTGTACTTGACGAAGTACTACGAGACCCTGCAGACTCCCTTAACGCAAATCACCAGGGACGTCAACACTGAGGGTCCCCGATTACTTCTGGAGACCCCAGAGAATCTCGCACCCCTGCCCAAGAACTTAGATGAGCAGCTCCTGCTGCACGGTTCGGACGAATTTGCCGCGAATTATCAGTTTCTGAGAATACACGGCCAGCGTATAGCCGAGCGGACTCTGCCCGGGATGCAGGCCCTACCAGGGGAAAATCCCGCCTACAACCATCCCATCTGGGTCGAGGATGCAGATAAATTACCGGACAGCGTACATGTACATGAAGCGTATTGGGACGATCAAGCAGCCCCAATGATTCACAACACGGATCACTTGCTTCCCGCCTCCCGTTCGGACCAGCACCTGCCAACACTGGCCCTCCCACGTGCCGACGATTTGGCGGAACAGAATGCACGGGCCACTCGTCGCGAGTATCTGAACGCGATGGACGCCCATGTCCGTCAAGCGGAATATCACAGACTATCTGTTGGGTTTGCCATGGGCGCCCTACATGAGCAACATTTCCCAACGTTTCCTGAGTCTGTAACCGAGGAACAGAGACAGCTGCAGGAGCAGCTTCAACGATCGGACGCGGCCCGTGCGGACCTGCAGCGCGAAGTCAACCAGCTTCGTGCTCAACTTGCCCAGACTCCCGCACCTCAGACGGAACCTACTGAAGAGACTGCGAGTCTTCCCAGCGAATTGGTGTCAACCATCATTCGTGTTCTTCCACACTTGCCCCATGAGGAGGCGCTGGAACTCATGGCGCACACCTCCCCTGCCGCACCAGCTCGGACTCAGAGGAGGCGTGATCAGCCTGAATAGGTTGTGATCATCGAACGGACTACGTTATAGTGGACTCTAAGAGGGTCATCCTCTAGAGTCATGTGTCGGACTGTCGGAATAACAAGCATTGTGTCAGAATAGGCCTGGTGGGCTCTGGGAGATTTCTCCCCGAGTCGTAGCCAAGAAGTTATACATCGGACCAGCCTGGTGGACTCGAAAAGGGTCATCCTCTCGAGTCGTGGCTCATACTAGTTGGATAGTCATTATCTAATCGCAATATAAATTGTGTGTTGCATATCATATATGTATGTGGTGTGTTGTCGTACTCAATTCATCATTTGACAATATGTCGTATTTCATGGTAATTCATATACTATGTCGGACTTTGCCTGAAACCACTCAGGTACGAACTCTAAGTACATTCCGTTCCACTCTGGGACGTCGAGGACAGTTTCCATTATTTTGTGATTTTATATGTCATTCGTTCGTATATATGGTTGATTTATGTCGTTGATTCCTCATCTGTCGTTGTGATGCATGTATTTGTCCTAGGTGTTCATATCATCCTAGTGACTGATGACAGACTGACTGATGACTTTATTTTGACAGTTATAACTTTTATTGTACTTAGTGTTTTCTCATTGCTTCGCGCAGTGTGTGTGTTTCCCTTTAGGACTTTTAGCTTTTTATGTTAGATTTTTGGACTGTGAGGTTTCGGGAAGGGTAAATTCCCAGGGGGTAATTTGACGAAGGGGTGTTATGTAGAATATTTATGACAGTTATCAGCCCGAAACCCTCCCTTACACTTTATCCCACTCGATATACACGGCACAGATTCATCCCATGACTCCATACTCACGAGAACCAGCACACACTGTCCAAGACATGTAAACAACTCCACAAATGACGTCACGCAGAACACACCACCAATCACAACATTTCCAGACATCTAACCACGCCCACACAGACATTACATCACATTCAACGAATCACATGAACTCCTGCCCCACGACGCGGGAAAAACCAGACACCGCATGTAAGAATCCCTGCGCTTTTCGGAGTCGAGTTTAAGAGATTTAGAGAGTGAAGACGTGTCTCTAAAATATTGAAGAAATTACAAAGAAGATATCTGTGATATACTGTTGAACTTGTCGGACTATTATTCGGACTATATCGGGAAGTTGCGTATGTGGCCATGATCGAGTCATCGGAATATTCATCCTAATAAACTTGGATAAATTGAATTCGGACTTGTTTGTGATACTTCAAGCACAACACTAACGAACACTAAAAGGGTTATTACGTAAAAGGGCTGATCGGACCCTGAAGAATCCCGATTTCGTAACACATATTTTGACTATGTTTTAATATGTTCCCAGATTTCCTGTTCCCGGGAAACGGGAATAAGATATATCCATTCTCGGGTACTCGGCAAGGGAACCAGGAATGAGAACTTCCAGCTTGTAAACTTTAAAATATCACATGTAACCTTTAGTTGCTATAAAACACATCATAGTGGTCGTTTTATGTAGAAATTATCATCTTACCAATATGTTTAAATAATTATGCGAGAAAATTCATTTTATTCATCAAAATAATCATTTCATTTACCAATCAATTACCAACATAAATATTTATTTGAGAGGCGGGTGCTCCCGTGCATAAAATATCTTCTAGTACTTTGACGTCCTGTCGGTTGTAAGATGTGAACATATTTACGGATACTGCAGCTATTATGTATGACTTAACATACATTACATACATACAGCATAACGGATCAATACGCAGCCCATTAAGGACTGATTGCACGTAACATACCAATGACTGCACTGAGGCATTTTCCCATTGACTTATAATGTGAAAGCCAAGGCGGCCCAAGTACCATATCCTGCGCCTTCCTCTATATTCAATAAGGATTAAAAAGGTGCGAGACGGATTAAATGGTATGTTTTAAGTGGACAAGTGGTATTAAGGAGCAGTGTATGGTACTTGGGCCGTAAAGGCAACAAAATCACCAAGACAACCAAAACGGCCCATGTAGCGCAGCTTACTATTTCTTATGAATTCAATGAAGATTAAAAATGTGCCAGACGGATTAAATTTGGTATACATTCAGTGGGTGAATAGTATTAACAGAGTAAGGTGCGCTACTTGGGGCCAAACTTGGCTAGCACACACACATGATATCACGGAAGCTGTGCATTTTGAAGATTAGATAAATCATTCTATACGTTTCACCAAAACGAACATTCGTGTGTTCCACTTGACAAACACTGGCTGCTGCGTATATATTCTTTGTTGTGATCAAAATAATGAGAATATCTAGGGCTATACTTTCTGCGAGATGAATACAATGAACTGAACATTCGTAATCCCAAACACCTCGGTGCACCCCAGTGCATATCACCTGTGAGTGTTACTGGCCTCACTAGGCTATTTGCTGTACAGCATAATCCTTTCGCTCGCCCTGTTGTAGGTGTATTTTGTGTACTGAGAAATAGGTCGGAAATTGACATATGAAAACGATGATTTTAACAAATTTAACATTGTTTAGTAATAAACGGAGTCTCGGTTGGTAATCCTTGATGGCTGACAATCAGAAAGGCAAAGTTTCACGTTGATTGGAAGTGTGTAAATTCATTAGTAGTAGAGTTTAGATGTAGAGTTTATTTCCCTCAAATCAAATACATTATGATGATAGATATATACATATAGTACATATGAAACTTACAAAGAATATTCAAAGAAATATTTTCATATGATGCACATGACGTATAATATATGATTAGAGGAGGGCATGTATAGCCTACTGGCTGTCTTACAACAAGCCCTATGAGCGAAATATTGTTTATGAAGGAAAAACCAGTCTTGATGCATGATAGAAGAAGAAGAAGAAGATGATGAAAAAACATAACAGAAAAAAACATAACAGCATGGTGCTCGATGCAACCTGGAGACTATATTAAATGCGTAAAAAATCTAAAGAAAACAGAAAAGGCATCATTTGACAGACCGATTCAATAACACATTGCATATGAATGCAAACGGCGAACCAATGGTTCATGATACCATCCAGTTCACTATTTGTATATATATTATATCTTTTTTTTATGTTCGACAATCACCACAATTTGGGTTGCTCCATCGTACGATATTCGAGTATTTGTCATTTAGATGTTTTCGAAATTGAAATTCAAATACGGGGCGTGATATATTAGTATTTATCTCACGCAAAAGTTTGTTCCATATTATCGGAAGTTGAAAGAATGGCATACTACGTGAGAATTTGTTGCAAATCCTATGTACACGAAGCAGCTCGGCTTGTCGAGTGACATGGTATTGTTGGATTTCAATATTATATTGAAATATACCATCAAACGATCGTGGTAGTCCCCCATTAACAAAGTCAAACATAAATAAAGCACATTGGTACAGAAATATATCCCCAACCGTCAAAATATTTGTAGATTTGAACAATTATGGCGCCCCGTTCGTGCCACAAAAAAGAGAATTTATTTTTTTTCTAACTCATACGTATGAGTTATCTCATACGTATGTGTTAGTATCTCCTACGTATGACTTTTTATTTCATACGTATGAGATAAATAAAAAAATAACTTCCCTTTTTGGTGGCACGAACGGGGCGCCATAGAACAATGGTTCCGTATGGCTATTTTAGGAGGCTTTGTTTATTATTCTGATCGCACGTTTCTGGAGAAGTGTTGTCCTTCGTAAAACGGATAGTTGAGCGTTACCCCATGCAATTATCCGATAGGTATTATGTGGATGGATTAAAGTATAATATAATGTTTTCAAAGTATTAGTAGGCAAGAAATTACTGACTTGTTTAATAGCGAATAAAGCATGTGATATTTTTTTATTCATGTGATTAATATGATATTTCCAGGTCAAATATTCCACGAAATATAACCCCAAAAACTTGGTACATTTTTCGTCATTATGATCCCCTATTCTATTCAATTTAACACCTGTTATAGCAATATCATAACGTGACATATCTACGCGTCTTCCAGAAGGGTGCAATACGATGTATTTTGTTTTATTGGCGTTCAAAGAAAGTTGATTAGCACAGAACCATCTATATAAACTATTGATATTATTATTACCATCTCTGAATAGAGTTTGGATATCTCTGTTTGAAGAATATACCGTCGTATCATCCGCAAAAGAAAGAATATTACCGCTACATGCATTACTGATGTCGTTTACATATAATAGATAAAGGAGGGGACCCAAGATTGACCCCTGAGGTACACCGCAAGAAACATTAGTTTTGTTAGAATTTTCACCGTCGAAATATACAAATTGTTCACGTCCAGAAAGGTAACTTTGAAACCAACGAGGAATTACAAATTCCATAATTGTATAACTTGTTAAATAAAATATCATGATTTATAACATCGAATGCTTTAGATAAATCGCAGAATATACCTAGTGTATATGCTGGATGGGGACAATTAGTGGCTTCAGCACAATTATTTAACAAATGAAGGATTGGATGAATGGTAGAATGTTTAGGACGAAATCCGTACTGGTGCTTGAACAGAATACTGTGCGATTCAAGATAAGACGCTAATTTAGTATACATTATTTTTTCAAGGAGTTTAGACATTGACGGCAGAAGGCTAACGGGTCTATAATTATTGAAACAAGAGGGGTCAGAAGAATTGAATATCGGAATAACTCTAGCTAATTTCATTTGGTCCGGAAAAAACCCTGACTGAAGGGATTGGTTTATTATATGGGTAATGGGTTCACAGATTATCCCGATTGTTTCTTCTAATAGTTTAGTTGAAATTTCATCATGCCCATAGCTGGATTTATTTTTCAATTTACCCGCTGTCAGAAGGACGGTTGCAGAAGAAACTGGCTCTATGAACATGCTATGTAATTTAGGATTTGGTAAATAATCCGATTAATGTTCATTAACTAGATGAACTTTATCCCTTTTTTTCTTGACCAATTTTGGAGAAAAAAGAATTAAAGTTATTAGCTATCTCAAGTTTATCTGTAACAGTTGTATTATTCACTTTGAATTATTGATATAACTCGGAGTTACCCTTTTGGCGGCATAATGCCTGGTTTATTATGTCCCAAGATTTTTTCATGTTGAATTTATTTTCCTCAAGAATTTCCATATAATATTTCTTCTTCGCAAGTCTTTTTAATTTGTTGTAAGTTGGGTTGTATGCTTGAAACTTGTTCGCATTATTTTCAGATGGATGTTTGATTTTATTCATTAGTAAAGTATTCCTCTTGCGGGACGAAACTAACAAGCCCTTAGTGAACCAGACTTCACGTTTCACATATCGTTTATTTGCTTTTATCTGTTTAAGCGGACATACTTCAAAAAACGTAGATTGGTAGATTTTTATAAATTCGTTATATGCACTATTTGCGCATTCAATTTCAAGGATATGACTAAAATCTATCTGTTTAAGGCGGTCACGAAAATCCACAAAAGTCGCAGATCCACAAAAGTCGTCCGGCCAGCGTAGCCGCTGTGTTAACTACGCCGGACAGCAGGCGAACTGATGCGGATAGGGTTGCCGCACATCCCTAGCGCTGAAAACTAAGGGAGGGCGGATGCGGAGCGGCGGCGTTATGACGTAAAAGTGTCCGCGGACCTCAACTCCGGAGATAGCCACAAAGTAGCTGCTCACGGAGGAGCGTCGTGCGGATCCTCACGGAACGACCTGAAATCCATCCCTGGTGTGATAGATGGATACCGCATACGCATCCGCATGGGCGGAACGTTAGTCCCACCCATATCGGGACGGCGCACGTGGTTTCCGGCGTGGCCGCCTGTCATCCGCAGGTGGTGAAGGGAGCGGGGGTACCTGCAGATCGCCAAGATATGGTGGTTCTACATCCGGACCGTCATCTGACGGGTCAGAGAGGTCCGGGAGACCCACCATCCGGCACACACGTTCGTCCGGAGTCCACGGATGCTGACCGGATGGATCCCCTAAGGGAGCATCATCCGGTTCCACATCTTGAACTAGGGGATCCATGACAAGCGGGCCCTCGTACTTCTTCAGGTTGTCTATGTGAACCACCAGAACCCTATCCAGGTCGGAATCCCTCCGGATCCGGTAGTCCACGTCTGTAACCTGCTTAAGTACAGTAAACGGGCTTATCCACGGCTTAGCAAACTTGTTACCTTGCTTCAGCGGTGGATAATAATAACGCACCTTGTCTCCTACCACAAACGCGGGCCTAGCCTTGGCATGGGCATCATAGGCACGCTTCTGCCGGATAGCAGACTTATCCAGGCGCGCTCGCGCGAAATCATGGGCCTTCGCCAGGGCGCGACGAACCCACTCGACGTACTCCGGACCGCACTGGGGTACCGGACCGGTCTCTGCCGCAGTTGGATACATGATATCCACGGGCAGGTTGAGTTCCCGGCCGTACAACATCGCGTGCGGAGTAACTCCAGTCGAAGAGTGGACCGACGACCTGTACGCCATTAAGACATACGGGAGGTGGTCATCCCAATCATTAGCACGATCATTCACAAAGGCCGCCAGCATGTTCAGGACAGACCGGTTAAAGCGTTCAACCTGTCCGTCCGACTGGGGCCTGTACGGGGTGGTACACACCTTGGTACTCCCTAGCATCTGTGCTAGGTTCCGGAACAGGTTGCTTTCAAATTGCGTGCCCTGATCCGAATGTACCTGCTTAGGTACACCATGGTACACCACCAACCTATTCACCAGCAACCGAGCTACCTCGTCCACAGTCTGGCGGCGCAGTGGGTATGCGTGAACCACCTCCCGGTCTATGACCTCTTGGTGCACGATCGCTGCTCGCCGTAGACGCTGCTTAATAGGACGCTCGTCTAGGAGGTCGATGCGGTGTTTGGCAACGTCCGTCTTGCCAACCGCACCGTCCGGACTCATAAACACATCCGCATACTGCCGGAGCAGCTTGCGGAGAGCTTGACGCTGATCTTCATCCAGCCGGTCCTTCGGAACTCTAGATTCCAGATGGTCCGGCAGGGTGAACGGATTATCTCCGGCGGCCGCCGCCGCACACGCAGCGTGGCAGACAGGATCGTCGGGGATGACACGACTCAACGACGCAAGTGCGGCGGTAGCCACCACACAACCGCGCCGCAGCACAACGGGTGCATCCGTGGGATTCACAACAAGAATGGGCATCGTGCGGGCGTTGGACTTGACCAGAGCCCCACCCAGCATGAGTCTGGTTCCTTGGGCAAAACCATACACGGACGTCCATCAAGGGGCATGCGAGGATGACGCGACCTCGCCTCAATGATCATCTCACTCATAGGCGGCACTACCATAGTGCGCGCCGCCCGGAGTTGGAATGACTTCACCGGACCTGCTCGGAAGAGAAAGTGTGTGTCCTCTCCCATCCGGAGTTCGCCGGAGCAGAAATTGGCGATAACCCGGTGGATCCGGAGAAAGCTCATTCCAATGATCCCAGGCGCTCCGATATCCGCAACGATTGCCTCTGTGTTATACACCTTGTCCCCAAGGGTAATAGGCAGATCGATGATACCGTGGATATGGATGCTATCGTTACCCGCTCTGTGGAGCGTGTAACGCCCGGGATCCTGCAACGCCATGTCGCGGAGCGCTGGCTCGCGCTTAAACGTTCCAGTGGCTACGATGGTAATCTCCGAGCCAGAGTCTACGAGGAACCGGACCGGCTCCCGTCCAAAAGACAGGGGCAGGTACCAGCAAGGGTCCCTCACCAGTGCGCACGTTAGATGACCGGAGTCATCCAGAACACTGGGCTCACTGAGTCCTCGTTGTCTGCTTCAGCTGCGGAGGAGGTAGACGAATCCTCAAGGACCACTTCCGGAGAAGTTATATCTACTTGAGGCTCGTCCGGCTTGTCCGCAGATGGGGCAGCCTTAGGCACCACCGACCAACTGTCCCCGGACGCAGTATTGGTCGCCACTACGTCCGGCTTCAGTTTCCCTGCCGTGAGGGATGGCCTTGTCCCGCAGGACCAGGCTGAGGATAGACACTCCGACGCGGACTGGGAAGATTCCTCTGGTATCTGCGTGCCCGCAGTCGTTCCAACAAGTCCGGACACTTCAGCCAAAAGTGTCCCTGTTTTCCGCAGAAATAGCAGGACGGTTCTGAGCTGGTCTGGAGGCCAACACACAACACTCGGCGGGGCCCGGAGAGTCGATTCCGGCGCAGTATGCAATCATCTGCGCGGTACCGAAATCAAACTCCTCATAGTCACACTCATCCGAAGACGGGCATGACGCGACAGCTGGTGCCGCTTGAACAGGCATCCCTTGCGGAGACGCTGGTGAACCAACCCACGGAGGGTTGGACTCCACGGTGGGTGCCCGGGGAACCGGGGCTGACCATGGGGTCACCTGCGATGCCTTGGCAGGAGACGGTGCTACCGCTTGCATGGGGACAGCCGGGGCTGGAGCTGGGGCCGGAGGCATCTGTCCGGAACGGACAGCTACCTCTAACGCAAGGGCGGAGTCGATTGCATCCTCCATCGATCGCTTTTCATGGGCGGCCAGCCCGTAGGCTAAGTGGTATGGCTGGCCGTCGATGAATTGATCGATTAGCATCGTTTCAAACCGACTGGCTTCCATGTCCGGATAAGCCCTCCGGCCGAGTATGCTCAGATTGAAAGCATACTCGGTTACGGATTCAGTCGGTAGGCAGATCCGCGCTTTGAACTCCCGTTCAAACTGCCGCCTGTTTGTCGTCGGGGTGAACAGTAGGCGTAGTTGTCGGACAACCTCGCCGAAAGTTACTGCTCCCACCGGCAGACACTGCATAACCCGGAGAGCTTTACCCTCTAAGCTCCCCGAGAGGATATGCCCAGCCTCAAGCTGGGTCCATCCTTCGTACACCGCCGTCCGCCAGATCTGGAGTAAGTAATCCTCCAAATCGGCGTTGTCCCGTTGAACCGTTTCCGCCATGAGGACTGGTCGGGCGCCTTGTCACGGGGAGAGCGCACACGACCGGCGTAACCGGCTCCGGGGTCGGCGGTGTAGGACGGCAAGGCCCGTGTACCACCCGCTCCCACGGCGGAGTCCGCTGGAGCAGACATCGACGCCGCTGGCATGAGGGCAGGATAGCTCATGCTTGCCGTCGGGTACATTCCCGCTGTCACACTACCCTGACTCGGTGCGGCCGGGACTCCCATCGAACCCACTGGGTAGGCTACAGACGGGGCGGCATAGCTGGCGTAGCTCGGGGCCGGAGCCGCCGGTTGCCACTGCATGCCCGGTGCACCCTGACTGCCAGGATAGGCTGACCACGCAGCACTAACTCCGGCCGCTGGAACGGTCGAAGCTGTGGCCGGCATGGTGCTCCCGAGTCGCTGAGCAGGCGCGGATCCCATTGCGGGGACCACCGGCGTCTGCGGACTCAAGAGGACTGGGGAAGGAGCCATAGGCCCAGTCATCCCCGTGGCGTAGGGGACCGTCGGATCGACGCTCCAAGCAGGCTGACTTCGCTTGTATTGGTCAAGCGCACTTGAAATCAGCCGCTGTTCCCTCACAAACAAGGGCCCCGAAAGGCTCCGTGACTGCGGAGAGGGGGAACGATTCCTCCAGTCTGATCGTCCCTGAAGGGGCGACCGGGCGCGGCCGTAGTGCCCTAGAGGAGCTAACTCACTCAGTGTGTTGGTAAGTTGGAACACTACACCCGGTGCGGACCGGCCGGCATCCAACCTGGGGACTCTGGAGGGAGTCCACCCATATGGATTAGGCTGCCGGTACTGAGGGTCCGCATGTCCGGAGCTGGTCATGGCGACTGGCACTCGATTCCAGATCTACGGATCTCCGGGTGTCCAGATGTCCGGACCTCCGGATGTCCGGATGTCTAATCTCCGGATGTCCAGATCTCCGGATCTCCGGACGTCCGGAGACATCCCCGCATGTCCGGAGCTGGTCATGGCGATCGGCACTCGATTCCGGATGTCCAGATCTCCGGATGTCCGGATGTCCGGATGTCCGGATCTCCGGGTGTCCGGATGTCCGGATATCCGGATCTCCGGACGTTCGGAGACATCCCCTGGAAGAGTGCCGCCTGCCACGAACGTCGTCCGGACAAGGGCAGGCGTGGTGTAGAGCCGTTGCTAACTTATCGGGTACCAAAACATCCCAAAGTTGCAGGGAACAATGGCGATAACATCTAGAAGGTACCTGAATCGAGCATTCGGAGTCACAACAATATTAGGCTGAATAATTTCAACGCGAAAATTAGGCAGACACAAAAATTGTCTACTTAAAATTATTGTCTACTTAATATGGAAATTTAAGCATAAATTGTCTACCTAATATGGGTTTCATATATATATACACAAAAATTGTCTACTTAAAATTATTGTCTACTTAATATGGAAATTTAAGCATAAATTGTCTACCTAATATGGGTTTCATATATATATATATATATATATATATATATATATATATATATATATATATATATATATATATATATATATATATATCGACATGATAATCCACAACTTCTGATTTCGCCATTCCTGGGCGATAAATGAGCTGACTGCTTGTTTGCACACGGCTCGGTGGTGTGGCCGCACATGCGCAGACAAGCAATCAGCTACCGTGCCGTGTGCAACAGCTCATTTATCGCCCAGGAATGGCGAAATCAGAATTTGTGGATTATCATGTCGATTTGATATGATGCTCAGATCGAATCCCAAGGAATTCTACTACATAATTTGATGCAGAAGAGATCGTAGGACAATCTGGTGCCAGGTAGATGTCTGGTCATGCAATCTGAGGCTTGGTCACGCTCGAAGTGTAAACCAGTACGAGACCTGTGCACGCTTGAACCTGTGTCCCACTCACGCCTCCGGCGTTCGAGAGAGTGGGACACCTGAGTCTACACTGGAGCCAAGTCATTCCAAGAGGGATTCTTCGGGAGAGCATCGCCTATCCGTTTCATGGCAACAGGATCCGTTTCGAGAAGCACATTTGTAGCAGCTACGTCGTCATCGACATGAGTGGCCTTGCGGTATCGAAACATTTGCTCAGAACAAGTAAATGTCACTCCATTTACGACGAAGGAGCTGTTGATGACGTTGAAATTACTGAATGGAGATAGGCCGCCGAAAAAGAATACATGATCATTTGTTCATTCATTACTTTGTTTCCTTTATATTCACATTATGAATAAATAGACAGCTGGTCGATTCCAGGTTCATGATCATTACAGGCAATCAATCCTTAAAATTGTCTAGGTAGATTCTACGCCGATCGCTGCGGCTAAATGTCTGGAAATTACGATGCAGAGTGGGACATACAAGTATGCCGGATGCAAATCTTGGTAATCATCTTGGTAATTATGTTCTGCCCCTCATGACGCCAGTGTATCTTTGGATAACTATTTGGTCGGGCTTTGTTTCTATTGCAAAATGTTGTATTTTACGTTTGTTATTGTCATCATCGAAATCTGACTGTAATGGTGGTAATAGATTGATACTTACATTCATACCACTGAGTCGGTGTCACTGCTGGTGGACGTTAAATCTGTCCCCGAGGATACCATCAACTCGTAGCCTTCTGGCTTGTGATTAGGTACTTATATACTTCTCATATATCTATTCCATGGGGTTTGTTTCAGATTTATAATTATTTTCATAGGTTGTTGGGCAGTTGTATAGATCTACTAATTCCATCAGGTGTACAGTAGAAATAACTACATTTAACACACTGTCTGCCCCTGATGACGCCTGCGGCTCACTATTTGGTCGGGCTTTGTTTCTATTGCAAAATGTTGTATTTTACGTTTGTTATTGTCATCATCAAAATCTGACTGTATTGGTGGTAATAGATTGATACTTACATCCATGTGACCCATTATGGGAGACAATCCTGTATTGCTCTATTGGCAATATTTCCAGTCTATTATATTCAACCCGCCTCTGAGCACCTGTTTTGTTTGAGTTTTGGAAATACTTGTATCCTAATCATAAGAACTGGCTGCAGGTTACGCTATTAGTTTTAGCACACACAGACCATCATTTCTTCGTTTATTTCACGTGTAATATGATCACACATGTGTACTATCCTCTCATACATGTGTACTATCCCCTCACACATGCATCGTATCATTTCGCACTAACATCATCAAATAACATTAAATTTTAGGCGATATTGTGACGTTACATGTGTGATTTGGTTTTCAATGGTATTTTTATGTACACTGTTGCAACCAGAACCGCAAACTTTTGCAATATATAGCAGTTTACAACCAAAACAAGCGCAACATGTGTGACTTACTACACTAAATTAATGTGTGCTTACCATTTCCGCTGCTTGGTTTTAAATGATCGATATTGTTCCCATATATAATTGTAGGCTGTTGGTTCTGTGCAAATTCGTCTTAACCACACAATAAGACGAAAGTATAGCCCATCACTCTGGATGATTTCAAGGAAGATACCTACCTTGTACAGGACCGTTTGCTCGTTAAAGGTCATACTTATACGATTGCAACCCTGCATCTACTTCCAGAGGCGCTACAAAAAGTAATCGGACGTACTGCAGATGAGGACCTGTTGTACTTCTACGGGGTTCAAAGTCCATTCTCCAATTTCTATCTTGCTGACTTCGTCGTTGACGGAATTCAGTACAACTGTGCGGAGCAAGCGTACTTCCATAAGAAGTCTGTATATTACGGTGAAGCTCGGGGCTCGGATCCTAGCGGAGACCCAACCTGCGATCCAGAAACAAATCGGCGAATCGTTTGGGAAGCGAGACTGGGGGAACCCGATAAAGGCACTCACGTCCATGTCGTCTATCGTCCTGGAGAAATTCCGGCAAAGCAAATATCTCTCGCGAACCCTTCTGGAGACTGGTGATAGGTCCCTGGTCGAGAGCAATCCTTTTGACTCGTACTGGGGAACTGGTATAAGTGCGACGGATGCCATCCACCGAGGAAACACCTGGCCAGGGACTAATGTGATGGGGGACATCTTACGTGATGTTCGTAAGGCGATCCAACCCGTATCTGTTTGCAAGTAAATGTCGTCAGAATCATCCATCATATCTGCCAGACTCGTCATCGGATCATCTCTTGTGAAAGATATTAAGTATATTAACGATACGGATATATACTGTTTAAGAGGTGCGAGAGTCGAGGATGTCACGAAGGTAGTGGCCAAAAGACAAAATATCACTCAGCAATATGCCGCTATATTATTAACTTGGCACGAATCATCTTCTCTGATTGCTTTATTTGTACCACGTGTCACTCCCAAATTATGTATGCTAGATCCTGAAATGGTACATTGCATTAGTGTATCGGACAGCGCGATCGCCTCAACCAATCAGCTTTGGTTGAGTTTTTTTTGTTCCTCGAAAAAAAAGTATATTGGATCCGAGTCATGTATATGGGATTGCGTATATTGGACGGTGACGCGATTACAACCAACCAGCGTGGTTGTTACAAAAAGCGTGTGGTTAATAATATAGCAAAGATGCTGGTCGTCCAATACAGAGTTTTTGGGATTCAGAAAAGCTATATTGGACTCGGCTGCGCCTGGTCCAATATAACTTTTCTGAATCCCGTAAACTCTGTATTGGACTCCCCATCATCCAATATTTGTATAATATTTCTCCTGTGTGGAGGGAACAATATTGAAACTGACTCTCCAATGGATATTGTCTGTAAGACTCTCCAATGGATATTGTGTGTGAACTGCACGATTTAGCTAACCTGATCTTGTCAATTAACCCACAATGTGTAGTCGTGATCTCATCTCTGATTCCTAGGCCTAGAATTGATGATCTGTGTAAAGAAAAGTTTCTGGAAACAAATAGGTTGATCAAAACAGCATGCGCCACCTGGGGCAAACATATTATGTTTGTCGCCACATACAAATTGTTCACTTCCGGTGGTAAAATTGATGAAAGATATTACTGTGCTGATGGAGTACATCTTAATTCAGATGGTAGCAAAAGGTTGAAGCAGCACATTTGTCAGGCGCTATCTAGGTTTGCCTTTAAAGCCCGTCGATTTGTCCACGGTGAAACGCACTCTTTCCCCAGACGTGAGTGGTCAAGGTTTTAAATTAATACAACTTACTGTGGCGATTTTGCCCATAGATCGCGGCAGGTGTCTTTGCAAAACATTAACTAGTTTCACGGTCTATTTTCGGACGCTTCAGCTCGAAGCACGGGTTGCCCCGGCAACGCTTTGTAATCCTCTCTCGCCCAGTAAACTATAACAATGGTTTGACCTAGTTTCCCTTCGTGCCTCGTGTATTGGGGTTTATATACTCTGGTACCGTTTTGATCTGTGGAGTTGTCTCAGAGCAAGGCGAGAGGGACAACGGGGAGCTCAGCCATGAGCTCTACGTCCTCACACCGCAGCTAAGGCCCTCGCGGGCCCTGGGGACGACTTCAATAGGGAGCCCGGGCTGGGGGTAGACCTTGATGACTCGGGGGCGCACGCCCTCTGGATCATCGGTCTTCTCCACCCGGGATGGTGCGACACAGGCTCTGGCAGACTGTTGGGCTGTCCGGGGTTCTATCCCCGAGGCAGACCGCGGCGAGCCAAGCCTCACAAGCTAACACCACGGTGATGATCCTGAATCTGAGTGGTGTCCGTACGTTGGGCTCGTTGGGCGGGCTGCTACCTGGTTAAAGTTCTGATGATAGAGTAATGACTGCGCCTGCAGTGACCCTCGGTGAGCGGACTTCCGCGAGGATACGAGGATAGCGGGTGCGGGTGCGCATCCACGATGACCTGTGGTGAGAGGACTATCCTCGAGGATCCCGGATATCGGACGACGTTAAAACTTTACATTGGTGCCGTGACCAGGATCAGTCCGACGGCGTTCCATTGCAGCCTACTGTCGCAGTGTTTTGCTCCCTCGTCCCCGGAGAACTTTTGCCTCCGCCGGGACAGCTTGACAAGAAGCAAGATGAGTGATAAAGAGAAAGGGAAGGAGACAGTGGATGGGAATGGGAAAGGCAGTCCGATTTCCAGCCGGACGCGGTCGCAGGACGACCGTAGCTCGCCTCAGCGCGAGTCCGGCCACGACCCCGTCTGCGGAGGTAACTCCGACGTCGGCGGCTCCGTCTACGGACGTAGAGTCGGGCCCTGCGGGGCCGCAACTTCTGTTGCCGCCGAGGCCTGGCCTCGACGTACTTGGCGCAATGGGCAGAGCTGGAAACGGCTTCACTCCGCGAAAGCCCTTGTCCGGACAGCCCCATCGACCGGCACTCTCTCGTGGGACATCTCCGCATGTCCGGAACCGAGTGCCAGTCACCGCGGTTGGCCCCGGACAGATGGACGACGTGTTCTGGCTGCCAAACCCGGCTGGGTGGACTCCCTCGAGAGCCCCCGGTTCGGACGCTGGACGGTCCGTGCTGGGCGTGATTGATCAGCTCACGAACACCTTGGCTGAGCTGGCTCCATAGGGGTGCTACGACCACGCCCGGTCACCTCATCAGAGACGATCAGATCGGCGGAACCGCTCGCCTTCCCTGAATTCATTGAGCCTTTCGGGGCCAATATCAGAGAGGGAGCAGCGGCTGATAGGTATCGCGCTTGACCAGTACAAGCGGAATCAGCCGGCAGCATTGAGCATTGATCCGACGATCCCCTAGAGTCTGGGGATGACTGGGCCAGTGGCTCCTCCCCCAGTCCTACCAAGTCCGCAGGCGCCAGTGGTCTCAGCAATGGGATCCGTGCCTGCTCCGCGACTTGGAGGCACCACGCTGGCTACTGCTTCAACCGTTCCTACGGCCGGAGTGTCCGCCGCGTGGTCAGCTTATCCTGGCAAGCAGGGTGTGTCAGGCGTGCAGTGGCAACCGGCGGCTCTGGCCCCTAGCTACGTCAGCTATGCCGCCCCGTCTGGAACCTACCCAGTAGGATCTACGGGGGTCCCGACCGCACCAAGTCAGGGTGGGCAATTTGTGGGT
Organism: Terebella lapidaria; assembly: GCA_949152475.1. Taxonomy (NCBI): domain Eukaryota; kingdom Metazoa; phylum Annelida; class Polychaeta; order Terebellida; family Terebellidae; genus Terebella; species Terebella lapidaria. Next base: position 49,297,196 of record OX424555.1, on the reverse strand, counting down.
ATGTACCCGGCAGCGAGCGTGAGCTTCCCAGCTCCCGCACCCGCGGCGTACGGGTCCGCTTCAGTGGACTCCGCCGCAGGAGCAGGAGGCGCACGGACTCTGCCCTCTTACACTGCCGACCCCGGAGCTGGATCCGCCAACCGGCCGCGCTCGCCGACCGACCGGAGGCCAGACCAAACGTCATGGCCGAAAAAGTTTAACGGGGATAATGCCGATCTGGAGGACTACTTACTCCAGGTATGGCGGACGGCGGTGTATGAAGGATGGACCCAGGAAGAAGCTGGGCACATCCTCTCGGGGAGTCTAGAAGGAAAGGCCCTCCGAGTCATGCAGTGTCTGCCAGTGGCGACAGCAATATCGGCGAGGTTGCCCAGCAACTACGTCTGCTGTTTACGCCGACGACAAACAGGCGGATGTTTGAACGGGAGTTCAAAGCACGGATCTGCCTACTGACTGAGTCCGTGACTGAGTACGCTTTTAATTTGCACGTACTACGTCCAGAGGCGTTTAACTCCGCCCTTGCAATAGAAGTAGCTGTCCGTCCCAGACAGATGCCTCCGGCCCCGGCTTCGGCCCCAGCTGTTCCGTTGCAAGCGGCGACGCCTGCTCCGGTCAATGCATCGCAGATGGCTCCGTGGCCTGCCCCGGCTCCCCGGGAACCAGCCGTGGAGCCCAACCCTCCGCGGGTTGGTACACCGGCACCCTCCACAGGGATGCCCGTACAAGCGGCACCGGCTGTCGCGTCGTGCTCGTCCTCGGAGGAGTACGACTTAGAGGAATATGATTTCTCCGTGGTGCAGATGATTGCGCACTGCGTGGGAATCGAAGCTCCGGGACCCGCAGATTGCTGCGCGTTCACGTCCGGACCAGCTCACAACCGTCCCCGCTACTTCTGCGGAAAACAGGGACACTTCTGGCTTTAGTGTCCGGAATTACTGGAACGCTTGTGGGCACGCGGATATCATGGAAGTCTCCCTGATCCGGAGGAATTCCTCCTTTCGGTTCGGTCCTCCAGGACAGCAGAACCGTCCTTCGCGTGAGGGAAACTGAAACCGGACGTGGTGGTGACCCACACTACATCCAGGGACAGTTGTACTGTGGTGTCTGAGGCTGCCCCCTCTAGGGACAAGCTGGACGACTCTCAAGTAGATACAACTTCTCCGGAAGTGGTCCTTGAGGATCCGTCTAGCTCATCTGCGGCCGAGGCAGACAACGAGGACTCCGTTGCCGAGCCCAGTGCTCCGGGTGATTGTGATCATCTGACGTGCGTACTGGTGAGGGACCCCTGCTGGTACCTGCCCCTGTCTTTCGGACGGGAGCCGATTCGGTTCCTTGTATACTCTGGCTCGGAGGTTACCCTCGTGGCCACGGGAACTTTTAAGCATGAGCCAGCACTCCGTGACATCGTGTTGCAGGATCCTGGACGTTACACGCTCCACGGAGCGGGTAACAATAGCATCCCTATCCATGGTATCATCGATCTGCCTATTAGTCTTGGAGACAAGATCTACATAACAGAGGCAATCGTTGCGGATATCGGGGCGCCCGGGATCATTGGAATGAACTTTCTCCGGATTCACCAGGTGATCGCCAACTTCAGTGCCGGCGAACTCCGTATGGGAGAGGACACGCACTTTCTCTTCCGCACGGGTGCGGCCTGCTCGTTCCAACTGCGGGCGGTGAGCACAACCATTGTGCCGCCTATGAGCGAGATGATCATTGAGGCGAGGCCACGGCGTCCGCGCATGCCCCTTGATGGTCGTCCGTGTATAGTGCAACCGGTGAGCAATTTTGCTCGAGGAACGGGACTCGTGCTGGGTGGGGCTCTGGTCAAGTCCGACACCCGCGCAATGCCTATCCTCGTAGTGAATCCCACGGATGCTCCCGTTGTCCTGCGATGCGGCTCTGTGGCAGCTACTGCTACGCCCGCGTCGTCTAGACGGGTTATCTCTGACGACCCAGTGTGTCGTGCTGCGTGCGCGGCAGCGGTCGCCAGCGATGATCCGTTCATCTGCCGGACCATTTGGAATCTAGAGTTCTGAAGGACCGGCTGGATGAAGATCAGCGTCAAGCTCTCCGCAAGCTGTTCCACCAGTATGCTGATGTATTCATGAGTCCGGACATTGCGGTTGGCAAGACAGACGTTGCCAAACACCGCATCGACCTCCTGGATGAGCGTCCTATCAAGCAGCGTCTACGACGAGCAGCGATCGTGCACCAAGAGGTCATGGACCCTGGTCAGTGCAGAAGATGGTCGAGCTAGACATCATCGAACCCAGAGATAGCCCTTGGGCCAGTGCTGTGGTTATGGTGAAGAAGAAGGACGGCTCGTGGAGGTTCTTCGTGGATTATCGTAAGCTTAACGATGCCACGTGGAAGGACTCATATCCTCTCCCGCACATCGAGGACACCTTCGATTCCTTGGCCGGATCGCACTACTTCTGTGCTCTGGATCTGGCCTCCGGATATTGGCAGGTGGAGATGGAGGAGAGTGAGAGGGCGACAACTGCCTTTGTTACCAAGAACGGGCTCTACCAATTCAAGGTAATGCCGTTCGGGCTCTGTAACGCACCAGCGACGTTCGAGGCCTGATGGAGATGGTCCTCAAAGGGTTCCTCTGGAAGCAATGCATGGTCTACATCGACGATGTCGTCGTGTATGGCCGGTCGTTCGAGGAAACCCTCACCAACCTCTAGATGGTGTTCCATTGCATCCGCGAAGCAGGCCTGAAATTGAAGCCTAGTAAGTGCAAACTTTTCGCGCAGGAGATCCTGTACTTGGGATTCATGGTAACAGGCACCGGAGTTAGACCAGACCCTACGAAGATAGTGGCCGTACGGAAATGGCCTCGGCCTTGTAATGTGGCGGACGTGAGGTCCTTCTTGGGCTTCGCGAGTTACCACCGCCGGTTTATATGAGGTTTATTCTCGGAACTCCGGCAAGCTCTAGTAGCTGCCCCGGTGCTGTGGCACCCTCGTCCGGATTGTGAATTCATCCTGGACACTGATGCGAGTAACTTTGCACTCGGCAGTGTCCTATCACAGATCGTGGACGGGCAAGAGCGGGTAGTAGCTTATGTGAGTGTGGCCTTGAGCCGTTCTCAAATGAACTACTGTACCACTCACCGCGAGCTGCTCGCGGTGGTAACCATGACCAAGCATTTCCGGCACTATTTGTTGGGACGCCATTTCCGCTTGCGGACTGATCACAGTTCGCTGGGATGGCTCCAAAATTATAGTGAGGCTGATGGCTTGGTGGCCATGTGGCTTGTCAAACTCCAGGAGTATGACATGCAAATTGAGCACCGTGCCGGAAAGTTGCACGGCAACGCTGACGGACTGTCACGTTGTCATAAGTGCAAGAACCCTGACTGCCGGGATGACTCCATTCCAGTGCGTTGGGGATTCTTCCTCAGACTCGGAATTGGACCTTCCGGGAAGACCGCAGGCCGCCGCCCCTTCTAAGAACACAGCGGCCCGAGCCACAGGAGTTCACCCCCGTGTCAGGACCCGCCGTTATCGGCATTGGCGTCCCGCATTTGAAGCGGAGGTGCGACTCAGCTCCAGCGAGTCTTCCTCGAGTCCTGCGGTGTACTCCTCGTGGGTGCCCTCCACGTCCTCGGGCGAGTCTGAGTACGAACGGTCCTTACCCCCTATGGTGATGGCCGCTCGTGCGCAGTCGGATGAGGAGCCGAACTACTTGGGCGTCTACTCTCCAGCACAACTGGCTGCAAAGCAAAGAGCTGACAGTGCTCTGGCTCCGGTAATCAAAGCCCTTGAGGCCGACCAGAAACCCTTCAAGGATGAGCGGAAGACCTACAGGGAGGAGACCCAGTCGCTCATCTCCAAGTGGGAAAGACTCTCCTTGAGGGATGGCCTCTTATACCGGCGCTATGAGCCACCGAGCCCACTGCCTCCCATTTGGCAGTTGGTGCTTCCGGCGGAGCTGCGCAAAGAAGTGCTCCATCAGTTGCATGACCTCCGGGTGACCGGCCACCTGAGAATCCGGAGGACCGTCCATAGGCTACAACAGCGCTCTCACTGGCCTGGTAGCAGTTTGGACGTGCAACGATAGTGCGCGGCTTGCCCTCGGTGTCAGGCTCGTAAAGGAGTTCCGGCTCCTGGCCGCCACCCCTTGACCACGGTTAAGGCTGGTGCGACTTTTGACCGGATCGCCCTGGACATACTGGATACCCATCAGGTCACCCCGCGTGGTTTCCAGTACATCCTGGTTATTTCGGACTATTTCACCAAATACACCAATGCCTACCCACTACGCCGCCAGACTGCGGACGAGGTAGCTCGGTTGCTGGTGAATAGGTGGGTGGTTTACCATGGTGTACCTAAGCAGGTACACTCGGATCAGGGCACGCAATTTGCAAGCAACCTGTTCCGGGGCCTCGCACAGATGCTAGGCAGTACCAAGGTGCGGACCACCCCTTACAGGCCCCAGTCGGACGGACAGGTTGAGCGCTTCAACCGGTCCATCCTGAACATGCTGGCGGCCTTTGTAAATGATCGTGCAAATGATTGGGATGACCACCTCCCGTATGTCTTAATGGCGTACAGGTCGTCGGTCCACTCTTCGACCGGAGTAACTCTGCACGCGATGTTGTACGGCCGGGAACTTAATCTGCCCGTGGATATCATGTATCCAACTGCGGCAGAAACCAGTGCAGTACCCCAGTGCGGTCCGAAGTACGTCGAGTGGGTTCGCTGCGCCCTAGCGAACGCCCATGACTTCGCGCGAGCGCACCTCGACAAGTCGGCCATCCGGCAGAAGCGTGGCTATGACGCCCATGCTAAGGGCAAGCCTGCTTTTGCAGAAGGCGACAAGGTGCACTATTATTATCCGCAGCTTAGGCAAGTCAATAAATTTGCTAAGCCGTGGATAGGCCCGTTCACCATGCTGAAACAGGTGACCGATGTGGACTACCGGATCTGGAGGGATTCCGACCCGGATAAGGTTCTGGTGGTCCATATTGACAACCTGAAGAAGTACGAGGGCCCGCTCGTCATGGATCCGCTCATACCAGATGCGGACCCGGATGATGCTCCTCTTTTGGACACTTCCGGTCAGCATCGGCGGACTCCGGACGAGCGTGTACGCCGTATGGTGGGTCTTCCGGACCTCTCTGATCCGTCAGATGACGGTCCGGACGACAATACACCTGATCTCGGCGATCCGCAGGTACCCCCAATCCCTCCAACACCTGCAGATGATGGACGGCCACGCCGGAAACTTCGTGCGCCGACCCGATATGGGTGGGATTAACGTTCCGCCCATGCAGATGCGTATGCGGTATCCATCTATCACACCAGGGATGGATTTTAGGTCGTTCCGTGGGAATCTGCACGACTTTCCTCCATGAGCAGTCACTTTGTGGCTATCTCCGGAGTTGAGGTCCGCGGATATCTTTACGTCGTAATGCCGCCGCTCCGCATCCACCCTCCCGTAGTTTCTAGTGCTAGGGATGTGCGGCAGGCCTATCCGCATCATGTGGACTGTTGTCCGGCGTAGTTAACCCAATGCCTATGCTGGCCGGACCACTTTTGTGGATTTGCCGGACGCCCTTGGTCCCGGGACAACCTCTTATATGGCCAGACTGAGGTTGGGATTTACGTCCGCTATGGGGGAAGCGCCTTCCCACGGAATGGGGAACTGGCATATGGACGCGGGGAATGTGTCCGGATGTGAGGACTGATGTCCGCGGTTTGTCCGAGTGACTCGTCCGGCGCTCCGGACACTTCCGGACGATGCATTTCGGTGCGTTGTGAACCGTGAGCCACTACTATAAGATTGTTTATAGTAGGATAAGATTTCCAACGGCAGGAAATCGTTTTACCATTATTTTTAATGGACCGGCTGTTAAGTCCGCACGTGCGGACCAGCTGCGGCAGCGGGTAACGCTCATTTTCGTCCGGATCTTACCTTACAATATACAGTCCGGCCGGAATGACCGGAACCCCGGCCTCCTTTTAAGAAGGGGGTCGTATTCTACATGCGCAGCATACTTTGTGGCTTGTAATCCCTATCAATACCATCGGATAAGGTCGATATGATATCTTATGGTGCTTGTTTGGATCTGGACTCTGTTCGCAGGCAGTTCCGGATGAGCGCCGGCTATTGACTTCATCATGTTTGGGATTCTCTAGATTGGGCGCTGGCATGAAGGGTTCGCCCCCTAACCATTGAGGTTATGGACCTGCCGGCACCGTGTCTAAATCTATTGGATTCGCGCTCCGGTGGTCGTTGTATGGGCTCTGGGCTTGACCGGGCATTGCTCTGTGGCTTTACAGTACGTTGGGGTTGCTAGTGGGCACGTCATGAACGCCCACAGGGCGCCCAATTGTCTGTGGGGCTACTATGGGCATGCTCGATCGCTCTGTAAGCATACCAGCGGCTATGGGGAGTGTTTATATTTATTTATCCATCTCATGTTATTATTTACTGAGTGGATTATATAAACCACAAGTATGCGTGCATTCCGTGGAAACGCTATTCTTTCTCATCTGATCATACATTGAGATAAGTTTAGTGATATATCTTTTTCCTGGTGCAATAGAGAGTGAGAAATCGGGAGATTTTTCCTTTTGTTAGAGGGGTGTAGGAGATTGTGTGCTGTGTATCAGAAGCTAGTTTGCCGTGATCCATGAAAAGCAAGCAAACGGTGGTGAATTTATTTTCATTATTGTTTGAGTGGTGGTAAATGTATTTTATCGCTGCTGATAGCTGGACATAATCGTAATATCCACAAGTAGATCGACTTCTGATACATTGTATACAAACTCTATCCTGCTGTGGTGATTAATTTCACGTCATTTACCGCCAGTGCGGCAGCAATAGTTAATGACTGATTTTAATTACTGTACCTGATTGCGGGATCCCCCGGGATGGCCTGTATTTAGGCCACCCGTATACATGGCATGATTAGGAGTCACCGGGGGGAGATGTGTGTGTATGTATGAGCCTGCAGTGAGAAAACGTAATTCGTTTGTCGCCTGTATCGATCGATGCTATAAATAGACGTTTCCACGGAGACGCGTTATACTGCTGTGCGTGCAGAATAACTGCCAGCCTCAATGCTGTAAAAATATTGTAACTGACAAACACTCGTCATTCGAGCACTCGGCACTGGTGAAGACAGATCTGCGGATCTGACTCCCAGTGTTTCAAGCTAAGAGCGCTTGAATAACATGTCAGAAGAGATGTTATTCCCTCCACCTTGGGAGGGAAGGTGCCTCCGGACAGTGATCACGAGGTCCAGTCTGGAGATGAGTCCCTTGAGAGCGATAACTCACTTTTGGGATGAACCGGCTCTGAGGATGATGGCCGCAAGGCCGTCTCCGGGAGCCAGCACACGGGTTCTGCGGAATCCGACCCGGCAGCGATGCCGTGAGTGTAGTTGACAGGCAGGAACGTGCTGTAGAGAGCAACTTGGCCGCTATAGGTGCCGAGGAGCTCTTCAATCCGTCTTCGCTTCCAAACGTGGAAGTGTTGATGGACTACAGCGAGGCGGGCCCTGTTGGTGTAGAAATCGACTTGCATCCGCCTCAATGAGAGTACTCGTCTGGGAACCCGTCCGGATGACCGTGGTCGTCCGGATACTGTGCCCAGCGAGAACTCCTCGGTTTCCGCACCTGCGGAGCCTGTTATGCCTGTAGAGGGGAAGTCTGCGAGTTGGTCCGACCAGGTCGATGCGGAACTATCTGCGTCCCAGGTCCAGCCGGACTCGCAGGCGCCCGGCTCGGAGAAGTCAGCGGAGGAGGAGGATTTCTAGTCAAAACGTACCTAAACCATAACGTACCCAACTGAAACGTACCCAACCAAAACGTACCCAAACCAAAACGTACCCAATATTACCGAAACGTACCCAGTTTAATTGGTAAAAACGTACCCAGTATTTTTCCGGATCATTCATATTAGTTAGATCATTCCTCTTGCTCTCAACAAAACTCTGGTACCTTGATATACACATTGAAAGTATTTTGTGATACTAAGTATTCGACAGATTTACTATTAGTTTGCACAACTCAAATATATGATATACGAGTGTACTCGTTTACAACCCAAAATATCGTAGGCTAATAATTATGGTTATGAAAATTTTAGATGATCCAGCAGATTTAAAGGAGTAAATAAAATCGAGCATAGCTGCCAGTTAGCTGGCCGAGCACAACAATCAGGACTGATGCACAAAGTGGATGCGACCGGGTGTCGTGATGGGAAGTATCCCTTCCGTCCGCGCCAATACACGCCGGCAGCTGCCCTACACACGTGCCAAACTATTGGGCAAAAATTTAAACGAGAGGCCATAGGCCACACACTTGCCGGAATGATTACGTAATTATGACGTCATTTGGCGTCAATTCTATACTGCAAACTAACTGTGAATGGAGTTTTTGGACATGCAAGATAAAATCGTGTTTATATGAGTTATATCATAACCGAACAAGATCATAAGATCTTCAAATAATGAGTTTCCTTTGAAATTTCACCGATTTGTTGTCACAAAAACGTCAATTACGTCAAAACGGATGTCGATTGAGCTAAAAATAGATAGAGACCATCATAGACAAAATCCACATCGTTTGCATCTGTTAGATCTGCAGTAAATGCTATAACTTTGACACTCAAAAGGGCTAAATGTCAGTTTGAAATCACGTTTGACGTCATTATGACGTCAATTGACGTCCGATTCCGAAAATGACAACAGATTTGGAAAGTACTCTCGAAGACCTTTCAAACGAGCTACTACTCGATATTTTGGCAAAAGGTCAAGGTCAAGGTCATTTTTGAGGTCAACTTCGACCTCAGGCGCTTGCAAAGGCTATCGGTCATACGCCTTAGGTGTAAATGCAAAAGTTGTCATGCTAAGTAAGTGCAATACTGTGGATTTACTTTCGTGTCTCTATCTTGCTTACTTCCTGAGATATAGTGACCTATATGGTTTTCACTTGCGGGTCAATATTGACCTTGACTCTTGACCTTTGACCTTAAAATTTCGTGGAACGAAAGAACTCATCCTTGGCTATGAACTGGTGTATTATTGGATTTTTAAGCACATTATTGACGCTTTTATCAGCATGGACAGCTTGAAACCTGCAATTTTGCTTACAATGGGACCGATTTCGTTGCCATAGAAACGTCAATTACGTCATAACGAATTGACCGATCGCGCTAAAAATTGATATTGACCATAAGGGACTGGTCTCACGTCGATTCCAAGCATCAGATCGAAAATCGGAGGAGGTGACCTCCAAGGTCAAATATTCGACCTCAGGCGAACTTCTCAAGGTCAAGGTCAAAGGTCAAGATCAAGGTCACAAAAGATAGAACTCGAGTATATCTACAATATGAACTTGATTTGAAGTCTCTACGACCATTAGAACCGAAGTTATGGCCACTTATGTGTTTTCGACGTTTTTCGTGACCTTGACCTTGACCTTTGACCTAGTTATACCAAAATAGGACGTTTTCTGCCCGGTGTCCTAGAGAATATGCTCACCAACTTTGAGAGAAATCAGATGAGAATTGTGGACGCTAGGCTGCACACAAACAAACAAATCCACAAATCCACGAACGAAACAACATACTTGCCGAAATCTTTAGATTCCGGCAAGTAATAAACACAAACTTTCGTTTATCATTCTCCAATAGTATATTGAGGTTGCGCCTGACGCGTATCAATGCGTTTAACTTTCTTGACGCCTTTGTGCACAAATTTTCCTCATGGAATGTCAGTATATCGTCAATCGAAACTCCTAATATTTTAGTCTCATTGTGACGAGCGAAGTTCGTCAATTACTTGTCACATGTCAGCGTAACAATGTGCACATTACCAGAAAATAGAACAAACCTTTACTAAATATGTTATATAACAACTCGCATTTCGCAGGACTTAGGCCTACTGACATTCCATAAAGCTTACATATCAGCATGTGTGGCATACTGTCAAACGCACGAGACAGGTCGGCCAAAACTGCTTCTAACTAACGTATCTGCTGTTGTCGAGATTATGTTTCCGTTAAACAAAACTGATTGGCATCTGTTCTTTGCTGTGATCACCATCTGCCGGCATCAAGGCAGTCGCAATGATGTTCTGGCTGCGACGTACGTGGAGGGATTCTGTTATAACGGAAGACAGTTAGGGTCGTCCACGACTCGGATATGTAGATTCGTAGTTATTATAAGTAATGGTAATTATCTAATATAATATTTTAAAACACAATTCACGGTGTCAAATATTTGTAGCTCACTTTTCACACACGTTAATCAAGATTAGATCCTCATGTATAGACAGATCTCTGGCGCATTATGTTTCATGACTGATGTAATGATGACCAGAGCCCTGCTATGTGGACTCCCGCTGCCTCCAGATGTACTTCCCGGACCTGACAGTGTATACAAACAAAACGACGACCGACAGACGATACCCAGAGGAAGACATCACTTCTCAGCATGGCGCCTTATCACCCAGAATCCAGGATACGCCCGCTTTTGTTACAAGCTGTTCGTTAACACACGAGTAGAACCAACCAGGCCGACCACCTGCCTCCCAGGGACAAACAATGAACTACATGTAGAGACCCTAATTGAATACAATCCGGATATACTTAGTGATTGTGATCATTAATTGCACAGCGGGGATCATCTCCATGTACTCGGACGTCATTAATGTATTTAAATTTACTATTCATTCCTATTGACTAGTCTAAGAGTGCATGAGCTATTTTATCTCAGTTGTTATGCGGGAGTTCGACGTCATGCGCATGGAGTATACATACTGCTACTATATTATGAATACCGATATTATTGGTTTAGAACTTGGCGATAAAGAAATGTTGATGCCTCCTGGGAAGTGAAACAACCAAAGATCTTTGATTTGTACCTAAATTTTCAATAATTAGCGTTTGCATGCCCTGAAACTTTGGGCGAAAATTTGGTCCAAACTTCGGCGGGAAAATCATATGGATCCAGATTCTTTGAAGACGAATTCACAAAACATGGCGTTTTAAATCTCGATTATCGAAATCGCATTGTATATTTATAACGCTCAACCCAAGCCAGTTTTACGCAACAATCGAAAGCCAATTCGATATTTAGGCTTTTCCATAAAATAGAATGGACTCGCGGCCTGCGTGCGTAGCAAGTTTAACACGAAACGTTTTCGAGGTTCACAGCTATGGGACATCGTTCTGTTCATTGATGTGATATCTCTGCTCGAAATCGTATAAAATTATGATTAGATATGATGTGAAACACTCCGATATTTCCAATAATTTATGTAATTGGCAATGTGACGGTCCCTTAACACCCAGACTCTATGCAAAATGACGTTTCACGGAACTGCCTATAAAGTTCCAAGAAACTACCCAAAGTTTGGTCCTGACATCATGCTATATAAGCTTTTCAGTTCGTAAAGAACACGATATTTGATGTCCATCATGGCATAAGGAATAGAAAATGCGAACAACAACACATATATTTTGGCATTTTTCCAAAAAGTTACTCGGAACTGCCTGAATGACTGTATATGTGGGGTTTCGACGTTAGTTGGGTACGGTGACAAATGATTGGTGGTTCAATATCGCCTAGCAATGCCCTCTCAGGGCCGCCAGGGTTCTACGATTTGAATCACCCGGAGGCTGTCTATGGTCGCTCCTCCCCTAGTTTATGATCAAGTAAGCACCGCGTGCATCAAGTATCGATGCTGATTTGTTGACAAATTATATAATTATATAGTTATATAATTTTATACAACTATATAATTATGTACGCATGCACATGTATCAATCTGGTTAAATCTGAAAACATTATATCTGAAATAATAACTATGCAGCCCACGAGTCACTGAACATTCAACAACTTTGAATAATTACATACGATTGAAAGTCCGCAAAATTTATCGTAATCAGACCAGTGAAAAAATGATCGATTATTAGATCAGGCGCTCGAGCGCACGTTTGTTTTGAATTACAATCGAGCGCTCGAATTTCGGAGCGCTCGACTTCACACTAATACATGTAGAATACAATGGTTTGATTGAGATTGATATAACACGATAGATATAATCTACAACCCATACAAATGTTGGACCATTGTGGGTATTTATTGTAACATAATCAGAAGGAAATTTGGGCATGTATAAACCTGGGGTATAAACCAGTTATATTGACACTCTCTAATAACCGGGTACGTTTTAACCAATCTAACTGGGTACGTTTCGGTAAAAATGGGTACGTTTTGGTTTGGGTACGTTTTGGTTCGGTACGTTTCGGTTGGGTACGTTTTGACATGGGTACGTTTTGACCTGTTACCAGGAGGATGACGGGTTCATCTCACCCGTCTCCAAACACACCCGTCTCCGAGCCCAGCGGATTGCCGAAAAGCAGTGGGAGGCCCAAATGAAACTGGAGGCCTCCAACCGCGGGCAACCGGAGTCCGGTCCAGACGAGGAATCGGACCGATCTGCACGTGGTAAGAAGAAGAGGAAGCACCGGAAGCGCTCGAAGTCTACGGGCTCGCGCTCCAGCGCTCCTCCAGCCGGGTCCAGACCTAAGTCCAGAGGATCCAAGGCGCCGCCACCCAAGAAGGCTGGCGCCGAGGGTCCTCCACCAAGTCCGGAGGTACTAAGGCGCCAAATCCTTCGGGAGGCGGTGCAGACAGTACTTCCTCAAAGTGCGGACAGGGTGCGGGTGGTTCCAGTAAAGGGGCTTCTTCCGGGAAGTCAAAAGGAACCACCTCCGGCAAGTCCTCTGGCAAGAAAAAGTCATCCGGAGCTGCCGAGTGCGGGTCGTTGCCAGTCAACGCGGGCCGCCGCATGCTACAGGGAGGAGATCTCCAGTTGGAGCTCCTCTGTAGGCAAGCGGAGGCGGACGGCGCTTCGGACCTGTCTATGGCCGCATTGGCTGCTGGGTGGCAAGCTTTCGTTGAGAAGCAACAGAAGGAAGCCGTCCAACGCGTGAAGGAAGCCGCCCAGCGGGCGAAGAGTGTGTGCCTAGACGAACTAGGTCGAAGTCTCGTTAGGGGAAATCGTCAAAGCAACGATCCTCCTCAGAGCAGCTTCCCCTCAAGAAGCTGCAGGCCGAAATGGGCCCCAAGCTCCCTGGTGTGCGTCAAGGCATCATGTTCCTTCCGCAGTATGGCAGAGATGCGTACTCCCGACGGTCGTCGGAGGCGGGTGTGACAGCTGACACGCCTTTTACAAGGCCTCGTCCACTGACGGACGAGGAGCGTGCCGGGCTGCCACCCGTGACAGGAGATGGGGTGGAGTGCCCCTTCTGTCCGCAGTCTCTTGATGGGTATGAAGACCCCCATAATGCTCTCAACCGGGATCGTAGGTATCCTTCCTACGACCACCTGAGCCGGCATATTGCGGGTTATCATTACCCCTGGGTGAACCTGTTTCTCTACAGACGGTGCTACTCACGTGTCCCTCGGGAGAGATTCTTCCCCAGTTTGGAGGCCCTAAACGCTCACCGCGCGGGTGCACACCGCGTTGAGGGACTGTATTCAATTATGGATACATTCCACCTCGGGTGGCGCCGATCATGACAACGTCAGGATCGGCGAAGAACCGGATCTTCCACTATGGTCCGTGGCGCTTCGGACAACGCGTCATGGAGATAGTTGGAGAGAGTCTGGCATCGTGTCGGCAGGCTCGAGCTATGCAGCTCGCCTGACGGCAACTATGGGCCAGACCCCGGCGGAATATAAGATGGCAGCAGAGGCCGTCCGGACAGCAGCAGAGGCTGTCCGTCAACCGCCAGAAAACCAACCAGTGGAAGAACGGACCCGGATTACCACGGTCGTGTCGGAGATGCCGCAGATTGTGCGTGGCCTCCCCAAAGCCACAGAGCACCCCCTCAAAGACCAAGGGGAAGGGCTCGTCCTCCGGAACCGCTCCGGACCGGACGACTACCCTTCGGTCTCCAGGTGCCCTGTCAACGGAGGAATATCTGGCCTTGCTAGAGGTGACGGTCCCTGGAGGTCCGTCAGAGAGGCATGTAAACCCTACCGCCTCCTCGAGCTCCACGACGGTGGTCAAGCCTAGACCCCTCGTGAGGCTCCCTCTACGGCAAGTGGATCCGGATGAGCGCCACCTCTCTCGAGGTCGTCGTCCGCGTCTTCTATCCTGATTGAAGGGATGTCCGTGGGATGGCGAAGCATCGCCTCCTTGAACATGGACTCCATCAATCCGGTGGAGAACGTACTCTGGCAGTACGGTTCCGAGACCGCCAGCGCCTATTCGACTTTTCGCGATTCTGTAGGCCGGGCGGTCGGCCATCGTCGAGATGGTTTGGAGCGGATACCGTCAGACCCAGTGCTGGCGCCCAGCTCCGTTGTGTAGGGACCCGTCTCCGCCGCCTAGCCCCAAGAAGGGCGGCACAGACGAGCAGCCGATGGAGGAGGAAGGCTAAGGTAGCTCCCGCGGCTCCGCCCTGCCTCAGACTCGTTCTGCGGGTCTAAGGAGCCGGCCGGCCGGGCGGCCAGCAACCCTTTTTAGAGGTACTACTACATTTGATCACTCGGTGTGTCGTTTTACAAAATTTTCCAAATTTATAGGTTAACCTTAGAGATCTTCCAAAGACTCGACACACCGTCCCTTTCGGCAGATGACCTCCCAAAGTCATCATCCTTTTTGGACTACCTCGGTCAAAATTTTAGCTTGTTTATTAGGGTTTATTCAAAATTGTAGCTTACTCCGTAAGTCCAGGGGTCGTCCCCCATTCTTCCAAAACGGACCCTTAAGGTCCTAGTCTTTTGTGCCATGACTTTCGGGTGTCGGCACCTTGCTTCCTTCCGGTTCCTGCATGCGATGCCTTCGCCGTGTTTCCCAGTTTTGGGTGCGGGCGGAGCATGTTGGGGACCAACATTGCAAGAAGGGGGTAATGTGGCGATTTTGCCCATAGATCGCGGCAGGAGTCTTTGCAAAACACTAACCCGTTGCCCCGGCAACGCTTTGTAATCCTCTCTTGCCCAGTAAACTATAACAATGGTTTGACCTAGTTTCCCTTCGTGCCTCGTGTATTGGGGTGTATATACTCTGGTACCGTTTTGATCTGTGGAATTGTCTCAGAGCCAGGCGAGAGGGACGACGAGGAGCTCAGCCATGACGTCCTCACACCGCGGCTAAGGACCTCGCGGGCCCTGGGGACGACTTCAATTGGGAGCCCGGGCTGGGGTAGACCTTGATGACTCGGGGGCGCACGCCCTCTGGATCACCGGTCTTCTCCACCCGGGATGGTGCGACACAGGCTCTGGCAGACTGTCGGGCTGTCCGGGGTGACCACGGTGATGATCCTGTATCTGAGTGGTGTCCGTACGTTGGGCTCGTTGGGCGGGCTGCTACCCGGTTAAAGTTCTGATGATAGAGTAATGACTGCGCCTGCAGTGACCCTCGGTGAGCGGACTTTCGTGAGGATCCGGGGATAGCGGGTGCGCGTCCGCGATGACCTGTGGTGAGAGGACTATCCTCGAGGATCCCGGATAGCGGACGACGTTAAAACTTTACATTACTTTAAACATTCTGTGTGTAAATGCAACAGACGCTTCTCCACTAATTTCAATAATATATCCATTATCGCCTCATGTATACATGAACATGTGGTACTTATTGGTGTTGATAGATAACGTTACTGTAGGAGAAATATCACTGGCAGTAGGATAAGACTGAATAGGCTACGTTTATCCGAAATCATTCCGATTTCGTGCTGGAAATATATATTTCTGGATTATAAATGGTGTGTGAATATATTATATTGTACTATACTAAAGTTCATCTGTCAGTAAAACACGCTTTTTGGCCGTAGTTTTGTTTTGGATAATCGAGTCAACTTGAAATTTTGTATGTCTTAATTGGGTATCATGCCGTAATTTTTCACCGAATTTCAGAGTTCTATCTCAAAAATTGAAAAAGTTGGTAATCTACCCCAATGTTAAATTTCAGCCCCACAATGGAATTTCAGGGTCTGCACACAAAAACGACATTTATTTGATGTTCGAGTTATATACTGATTCAAAATAAACATGTTGACACTGCGACTATGCCTCCCGACTTCAAATCAAAGCAAAAACTCATTCTGTACTGGCATAAACATCATAAAAGCCCTGAATTTGTTGGAATTTTTTTATCCCATTTCGGACTGAAATTTAACATTGAGGTAGATTGCCAACTTTTTTAATTCTTGAGATAAAATTCTGAAACTCGGTGAAAAATTACGGCATGATACCCAATTAAGACAGACAAAATTCCAGTTGATTCGATTATCCAAAACAAAATTATCGCCAGAAAGCGTGATTCACTGTCAGATGAAATTGACTTTAGTACTGTACGCGTGTATATAGTAGGTTGTTTTCACGCATCGCGGGTCAATTGTATTCCCATACCTAACCCATGTCCGTTCACAGTATTAATAACATGAGCACACACGTAGTGGTGTCCACAGTTCTCCTGAGGTGCTTGCTCTTGTTGCTTGAACATGAGGCTGCCCAGCCTGGCATGTTGGTTGCATGAGTGGGTATCAATGAAGAAAATTGTGAGCAGTGACCATTCTAATCGACTTCCGTGTAATCTTGAACATGGGGCTGTCCAGCCCGGCATGTTAGTGGCCTATAATACAAACGTCAAACTATAACCGGTATTACTGTGTTATACATACATCATCAACGGTGACAAGCATTATTATGGTCACTGAGTTGTATATTTACCTGATAGTATATATTGTGTTTCTACGGTTATCGGTGTGTCAAAAGTGTATGTTACAGTTGCAAAGGCTTATGTATTGTTAGTTATTTATAGTGTTCAGCTTGTTTTGACATCTATCCACGCGCAATATGTTAAATGTATTTCTATATAATCAACTGAAATCCTCAAGGAACATGATGTAACTTGTAATCACGCTAAAAGGGCACGTTTTTTGTTTTTCCTTTCCGTTTTTGTCGTTTTGTGAATGCATGTAAGCTTGTTAGTTAGTGTGTGAATCAGTATGTGTGACTTGATGCAATACCGACTATTTGTTGGACTTTTTATTTGTATGATACGGGGAAACGCGAGAACATTTCGATCTGAGAAATTTTTCTGGTGCTTTATCTATCTGAACTATATCTTTAATATATATGTTTTACCGATCATAATTAGCACTTGTGGAGATGTAGAATCAAACCCAGGGCCTAACCTTGAGCAGAAAATAGTTATTGGTCATCTGAACGCGCGCAGCCTCCTGGCCCAAGGTCTTGATCGCTCTGTTTCGAGAATCGATGGAATAAAATCGTTTGTATTGTTGAAAAACTTGTCAATATTAGCTGTGAGCGAAACCTGGATTGACGGTTCAATTGAGAATGACGCTCTTATCTTTATTGGCTATTCGCATACGTCGGGACCGAAATAGACGTGGCGGTGGTCTCTGTGTTTTTATTAAAGACGAATGTCCAGCTAAGCAGTCAACTGCAGTTCGAACCTACATATAGTGAGACTGTGTGTGTAGAACTGCATTTAAACAATGCTAAATTCTTAATTTACTTTTGCCATATAACACGGCAGATTTTTTAAGTGGCCTTGAACGTTCGATCTCCAAAGTGAATGGTTACACATCATTGATGTTTATGGGAGATTTCAATTGTAAGCACTCTTCTTTCTGTCCACATGATCAAAACACGCCAGAAGGTGCACTATTGAAGCAATCTTTCGACTCTCTCGGATGTTCGCAGTTCATACATGAACCCACTCGATTTCATGGCATAGATCAATCGTGCCTAGATTTGTTTTTCTGCAACAACCCATCACTGATTTGCAATCAAGTGGTGCATCCTCTGATGAATAACTGTGACCATGCCCCAGTCTCTATTACTTTGACAAGCAAAGTCAATTATGTACATGCCTATCAACGAAATGTTCGAAATTTTAGTCGTGGAGATTTCAACATGTCAATACTGAAGGAACTCTCTGAATTTTGTATCCCTCATTATACAACTACTATTCGTCCACAAGATAAACCCTTTATGACTGGGGAGCTTAGAAATCTAACGCATAAGCGTGACCGATTACATAAAATATTTAAGCATGTTCCCAATGACTATAATAGATTGAAATACAATGCGTCTAGAAACGAAGTACATGTAGTAAACTGCTTGCGAAAAACAAAACTGGAATTCGAATCGGCGAGTTTACTTAATCTTCAAAATGGAAAAGCTAAATCTAACCCTAAATCATACTGGAAATCCCTGCGATCATTCTTTCGACAGAATTGTGCACCCACGAATGCACCACTTTTCTTTAATAATGCAATCATTGTTGATCCGATGGAAAACGCCGAGCTATTTCATGATTATTTTGTGCGTCAAACATACCTGGAAGATTCAGATGTCTTGCTTCCGGATCATATTTCCCCTAATTCGCAATCATCTCTTGATGTCCCTTGCATTGATGTTTACAAGATATTATACAATTTGGACGCCAGCAAGGCCACAGGCCCCGACGAGATTGGTAATCTCATATTGAAAGAAGTAGCTTACCCAATTGCGAAACCATTGTGTCGTATTTTCAATATGAGTCTACAGAAAGGAATATATCCTGATGTATGGAAAATTGCCCAAGTGATCCCTCTGCACAAGAAATGTAGCATTAATTTGTGTGAAAATTTTCGCCCAATATCCTTATTATGCTGTGTATCCAAGGTTTTTGAGAAGTTAATACATAACCATGTGTATGAATATCTGTCGCAATTTAAGCTGCTGACGAGTTTTCAATCAGGATTTTGTCCAGGAGACTCGACTGTGAGGCAGATCGTATCTATATGTCATAAAATTTACACCAGTCTTGACAATGGAGACGAAGTGATCTCAGTCTTTCTTGACTTTCGCAAAGCTTCCGATACGGTCTGGCGTCGGGGATTACTTTGGAAATTGGACAAGTTGGGTATATGCAATCATTTATTGCAATGGCTTCAAAGCTATCTATCTAACAGGTATCAATATGTCGCTCTCCAAGGCAAGTTTTCGTCACTAAGGCCAATTAATGCTGGTGTTCCACAGGGGTCAGTACTTGGTCCTCTTCTGTTCTTGATATTTATTAATGATATATGCGAAGGTATTTCTTCTAATATCCAGCTCTATGCTGATGACATCTCCCTTTTTAGAGCAGTAAAAAAGGGCAAGATGATTAGAGCAGTGAACGACACGAATAAAGATATTGATAAAATCTGCAAATGGTGCGCTCAGTGGCTCTTGCAGTTGAACACAGACAAAAGCATTGTCTTATTAATTCCCGAAAGCTGAAACCCACGTCCTTATTGCCCATCCGAATTGGGAGCTCAATCCTGACCCAAACTGAAACGCACAAGCATCTTGGACTCACGATCAACTCTCGTTTCACTTGGTCTGATCATATCGCATGTATTCTGAGCAAGTCAAACAAACGTTTAAACATGCTTCAGTCATTGAAAAAGAGTCTTCCGCGTTCTTCTCTCGAGACATTGTATAAGTCTTACATCAGACCACTTCTGGAATATGCTGACATTGTTTGGGACAATTGTAGTTTAGCACTTCAAAACTCTATCGAAGACATTCAATTAAGGGCAGCTCGGATGGTCACGGGGGCGAAGCGTCGAACGTCACATGAATGTCTTTGCAAAGAACTTGGCTGGGAAAAGATGTCTAAACGACGGAACTCGCATAAATTGATCTTTACCCTCGCCCCGATAGGGGCAGAGGGTATTGCAATTGGGTCTGTCCGTTTGTATGTTTGTTTGTTTGTTTGTATGTATGTTTGTCTGTCCGCGCGCATATCTCAAAGGAGAATGGTCCGATCAACATGAAACTTATAGGGATGAAGCGGTATCTCAGTGGCTCGGTCCTCCTCGAATCTGGTCAAAATCGGACAAAAACTGTTGCCATGGCAACGGAAAATGTAAAAATCAATAATTGACCATAACTCCGGTTCTATTCAAGATAAATTTTTCTAACTAATTTTGTATTTTTCTATGGCCAATTCCTGATCATCTGATATATGGCCCGTGGTCGTACGACCAAAACTCTCCATTATCGCCCGATGTCGAAAAATTGGGGGTCACGGTTTCGATTTTTTTTTGGCCAGCGACGTTTCAGTGCAAATGTCTGCGCTCATAACTCAAAGGCAAACGGCCCGATCGATTTGAAATTTATAGGGCAAGAGTGCAATGGTGGTGGCTCAGTCCCTTTAAAATTTTGCCAAAATCGGATGAAAACTGTTGCCATGGCAACGGAAAAAAAGAAATTCACATAATTGGCTCTAACTCCGGTTCTATTTGATATTAATTTTTCCAACTATTTTTGTATTTTTCTCCGGCCAATTCCCGATCGTTTGGTGTATAACCGATGGTCGTACGACGAAAACTCTCCATTATCGCCCGATGTCGAAAAACTGGAGGTCACGATTTCGGTTATTTTTGGCCAGCGACGTTTCAGTGCAAATGTCTGCGCTCATAACTCGAAGGCAAACGGTCCGATCGATTTGAAATTTATAGGAATAGAGTGCTATAATGGTGGCTCAGTCCCTTTAAAATTTTGTCAAAATCGGATAAAAACGGTTGCCATGGCAACGGAAAAAAAGAAAATCACATAATTGGCTCTAACTCCGGTTCTACTTGATATTAATTTTTTGAACTATTTTTGTATTTTTCTTCGGCCAATTTCCCGATCGTTTGGTGTATGACCGATGGTCGTACGACGAAAACTCTCCATTATCGCCCGATGTCGAAAAATTGGGGGTCACGATTTCCGTTATTTTTGGCCAGCGACGTTTCAGTGCAAATGTCTGCGCTCATAACTCAATGGCATACGGTCCGATCGATTTGAAATTTATAGGGCTGGAATGCTATGGTAGTGGCTCAGTCCCTTTCAAATTTTGCCAAAATCGGGTGAAAACGGTTGCCATGGCAACGGAAAAAAGAAAATCACATTATTGGCTATAACTCTGGTTCTAATCAATATTAAATGTTCAATCTATTTTTGTATTTTTCTTTGGCCAATTCCCAATCGTATGGCGTACAAGCGGTGGTCTTAAGATCAAAACTCTCAATTATCGCCTAATTTTAGTGACTAAATCTGAAGGGCGAGGGTCTGCAATCTCTGATTGTCTCGTTCTTCATGAACTACAACTGAAGAAGGCCCCCAAACACCTGTTCGATATTCTTCCCACTGTAGCTAATACCACTCGTCCGCTTAGTTTAATCGTCCGCTTAATTCCGCTTCAAGACGGATTTATTTCGCAAGTCCACCTTACCCTCATCTATAGCGTTGTACAACACGCTGGATCAATCCTACAAATCTAGAACAAGTATAACAGCTTTTAAGAGTGCAATGAAAAGTACGAATGTGGACTCGAAACAAGAATTATATATCCTCGGAACTCGTTACTTGCAGATGTTAACCGCACAAATACGAATGAACTTCTCCGATCTGAAATATGATTTATTCTCTGAAAGCTGCATCGATAACGGTACATGTCTTTGCAATCATGCCATGGAGACCAGTTATCACTATTTCTTTGAATGTGAGCTACATGTATTTTGAAAAGCCGCATCATTAGCCAATTGTGCTATTTGGAAATTCATTTAATAAAATATGTTTAAACCAACCACACAATAATAATTCAATTGTTTTCTGACCTAATTTACTCACACATATGTATTATCTTTTCACACATGCATCGTATCTTTCACACATGTGTCGTGTCCGTTTTCACACATGCATATCCAGCGCTTTAACAGTTTGCGGGTAGTGGTAGACGTAACCAAGTCCGCGATGGCCGGACCTTTGTTCCTGATGTACCGACAGTTACCACATGCAAAATTAACAGGGCCGGGATTCGAGGCGATGTCACCTGCCAAAATTAACAATGCGGATAAACCAAACACACGTACACTACTAACTGTATGCAGTTTGTCCTAGAATAAGGGGCAAGCATAAACCAGTTAATGGGCATTGGTTGACCTGACACACCAGTTTTGGCATTATCCATGTGTTCATATTTTAGGTGATTGTTCCTGGTCACTGGCGGATTCAGGGGGGGTGCACCCGGCGCGCACACCCCCCCCCCCCCCATTGGGCCGTGAAAAAAAGAGCAAAAGAAAAGAAAAAAGAGGGAGCGAGAAGAAAAGAAAAAAGAGAGAGCAAAAGCTATAGAAAATGTGGGTATGCACCTATGTAACGAAATATGAGTGTAATTTTCCTCGTTTGATATTTTTGACTGAAGGGGGGGGGGGGGGGTGCATAAGAACCTTAGAACAGCCTTAGAATGGTAGGACTATTAGACCTTCCTTTCTTTGGAAATCTATTCTTCATTTACAACAGAACTAAGCAGACTTCTAAAGTAAAATTCTATTTATTGATTTCACAAGGTACAGTTGTAAAATGCACCTTAGAAACCATCTCAGAGACACTAAATTAAAAAAATCTTGGGGGCGTACGGCGCCCCTGAACCCCCAGACCGCATAAGGCTTCACTCGCTAGTCAGCGATGTATCCTCCATTCACAACAAAAACAGACTCCTAAAGTGAAAATCTACTTAGTGATTTCACAAGGTACAGTTGTAAATACACCTTAGAAACCATCTCAGAGACACCAAATTCCAAAAAAATTTCGGCGGGCTTACGGCGCCCCCCAAACCCCAAGACCGCATAAGGCTTCGTTCGCTATGCTCGCTCACACTTTTTCAAGATTACGTACATTTAAGAAGAGCACCCCCCCCCCCCCCTATTCAAAAATCCTGGATCCGCCCCTGCTGGTGATGAAGAAAACTAATAAAAGGATAATAATTCTTGTAAAGCGAAAATCCATTTTAAAGCAAATTAACAACCATGCAGTGAAATACAAAAAGACGCGACGCAACCATAGATCATCTGTGTGATGTATTTACTCATTAATCATGTGTGTGTTGCATCTCTTTCTGTAACAGGGATGTGCATGTTTAAAATGTCCATACATTAGACAAGATATTTGCATTTGTGTTCAAAGTGTCAAATTGTTAGAAGTAATAAATAGTATATTTTGTGTACTTTTTTCGCATCCATTTATAGATAAAACATGTCCACATGTTTTTTGTTTTGTTTTGGTTTTTTTAGGGTGGGGGGTGCTGGGATGAGATACCAGTAAATCTTAGAAACGATGGAAAGTATACAGTTAATTGTGCAGAGGATGTGAGCAAAATGTTGCGTTGCATTGCGCAAAATACCAATAGCCCTTGGCTTATGGTAATTTGCGCAACGCAACGCAATATCATTTTGATTAGCTGTATTTTCAAACAAGACAGTAGGTCTACATGCGTTTTCATATGTACAAATTTTTAAAGTAACCACACTGTGTGGCATTGTGGTAGGCTATGGTGCGTGCTGATTAAGTAGCGTCTCTTCCGCACGTGTACCTTAATTACACAATATTAAAAACACACGATATTAAAACACAACGACCAGAGACTCAGACGTGGCCTGTGTGTTTGCAAGTTCGCATTGACACATACAAGCATTTCATTGCTATTGAATGATTTACTCTTTTTTTGTGGCATCATATGATTATATGTTTCCTGATGGGGAGTGACCCCCCCCCCCCCCCGGAAATTTTGTTGCGTTGTGTTATGCCGAATACAGATTCTACGACTGTTCTGAATTCGCACAACACCATGTATATTCAATGGATCCAGTAGGATTCTATATGATCATGTAGAATCTAACGCCGAGTGCAGATTCTACGATTGTACTGAATCCGCACAACACCATGTATAGCCTATTCATTGGATACAGTAGGATCCTATAGAGTCTAACGCCGAATGCAGATTCTTGGACTCAACTGAATCAATTGAACCACGTTTATATTCAATGGATCCAGTATAGGATCCAATAGGATCGTGTAGTCTCTAACGCCGAATGCAGATTTTATGCCTGTACTGATTAGGCTGAACATCATTTATATTCAATGAACCACGTGTATTGTCAATGGATCCAGTAGCAA
Organism: Terebella lapidaria; assembly: GCA_949152475.1. Taxonomy (NCBI): domain Eukaryota; kingdom Metazoa; phylum Annelida; class Polychaeta; order Terebellida; family Terebellidae; genus Terebella; species Terebella lapidaria. The sequence goes on along the minus strand of OX424555.1, from coordinate 49,273,211 downwards.
GTATGCTTGGGATTGAGATCACAACAATAGTAGCTATTAGTACCTTTTAAGCAACCAACAAACCACTCACCAGCGGCCCTGTACGAAGGAAAATAACAAAGTCAAACAGGCCAAAGTTTTAAGAGAAAAAGCTGATAAATTCACTAAGTCCCGAGGCAAATAAACCTGGGATAGATATCAGGACAATAGCGGTCATTAGCGCCCATTTACATAGGCAAAAAACTGGTAAATCAAATACAGAGTCCAGAGGCCCTGTACAAAGGAAAACACGGCCAAAATAACAAAGTCAAAAGCTGGTAAATTTACTAAGTCCCCAGGCAAATAAACCTGAGATTGAGATTAGAAAAATAGCGGTCATTATCGCCCATTCAGAAGGCGAGAAAGTGGTAAAGGATATGACAGAGTCCAGCGATCCTGTACTTAGGAAAACACGGCAAAAAAATGGATTCAAACAGGCCAAAGTTTTAAGAGAAATAGCTGATAAATTTACTAAGCCCTTTTCGATACTACTGGATCCTAAATGTTCCTTTAGAATCTGTTGAATCTATACGTGTCCTGGGCTGCATCGACAACCTTTGTTGTATCATTTAAGATCCTGAAGGATCCTTGATTTAAAATCTGTTGAATCTATTAGTCTCCTGGATCGCAATGTAAAATCTGCTGAATCGACAACTCGTGTTGTATCCTTTACGATCCTAAAGGAAGGATCCTTTACAATCTGTTGAATCTGTTGAACTCTCTGAATTTTGTATCCCTCATTATACAACTACTATTCGTCCACAAGATAAACCCTTTATGACTGGGGAGCTTAGAAATCTAATGCGTAAGCGTGACCGATTACATAAAATATTTAAGCATGTTCCCAATGACTATAATAGATTGAAATACAACGCGTCTAGAAACGAAGTACATGTAGTAAACTGCTTGCGAAAAACAAAACTGGAATTCGAATCGGCGAGTTTACTTAATCTTCAAAGTGAAAAAGCTAAATCTAACCCTAAATCATACTGGAAATCCCTGCGATCATTCTTTCGACAGAATTGTGCACCCACGAATGCACCACTTTTCTTTAATAATGCAATCATTGTTGATCCGATGGAAAACGCCGAGCTATTTCACGATTATTTTGTGCGTCAAACATACCTGGAAGATTCAGATGTCTTGCTTCCGGATCATATTTCCCCTAATTCGCAATCATCTCTTGATGTCCCTTGCATTGATGTTTACCGGATATTATACAATTTGGACGCCAGCAAGGCCACGGGCCCCGACGAGATTGGTAATCTCATATTGAAAGAAGTAGCTTACCCAATTGCGAAACCATTGTGTCGTATTTTCAATATGAGTCTACAGAAAGGAATATATCCTGATGTATGGAAAATTGCCCAAGTGATCCATCTGCACAAGAAATGTAGCATTAATTTGTGTGAAAATTTTCGCCCAATATCCTTATTATGCTGTGTATCCAAGGTTTTTGAGAAGTTAATACATAACCATGAGTATGGATATCTGTCGCAATTTAAGCTGCTGACGAGTTTTCAATCAGGATTTTGTCCAGGAGACTCGACTGTGAGGCAGATCGTATCTATATGTCATAAAATTTACACCAGTCTTGACAATGGAGACGAAGTGATCTCAGTCTTTCTTGACTTTCGCAAAGCTTCCGATACGGTCTGGCGTCGGGGATTACTTTGGAAATTGGACAAGTTGGGTATATGCAATCATTTATTGCAATGGTTTCAAAGCTATCTATCTAACAGGTATCAATATGTCGCTCTCCAAGGCAAGTTTTCGTCACTAAGGCCAATTAATGCTGGTGTTCCACAGGGGTCAGTACTTGGTCCTCTTCTGTTCTTGATATTTATTAATGATATATGCGAAGGTATTTCTCCTAATATCCAGCTCTATGCTGATGACACCTCCCTTTTAAAGCAGTAAAAAAGGGCAAGATGATTAGAGCAGTGAGTGACACGAATAAAGATCTTGATAAAATCTGCAAATGGTGCGCTCAGTGGATCTTGCAGTTGAACACAGACAAAAGCATTGTCTTATTAATTCCCGAAAGCTGAAACCCACGTCCTTATTGCCCGTCCGAATTGGGAGCTCAATCCTGACCCAAACTGAAATGCACAAGCATCTTGGACTCACGATCAACTCTCGTTTCACTTGGTATGATCATATCGCATGTATTCTGAGCAAGTCAAACAAACGTTTAAACATGCTTCAGTCATTGAAAAAGTGTCTTCCGCGTTCTTCTCTCGAGACATTGTATAAGTCTTACATCAGACCACTTCTGGAATATGCTGACATTGTTTGGGACAATTGTAGTTTAGCACTTCAAAACTCTATCGAAGACATTCAATTAAGGGCAGCTCGGATGGTCACGGGGGCGAAGCGTCGAACATCACATGAATGTCTTTACAAAGAACTTGGTTGGGAAAAGATGTCTAAACGACAGAACTCCCATAAATTGATCTTTCTTCATGAACTACAACTGAAGAAGGCCCCCAAACACCTGTTCGATATTCTTCCCACTGTAGCTAATACCACTCGTCCGCTTAGTTTAATCGTCCATTTCAAGACAGATTTATTTCGCAAGTCCACCTTACCCTCATCTATAGCGTTGTACAACACGCTGGATCAATCCTACAAATCTAGAACAAGTATAACAGCTTTTAAGAGTGCAATGAAAAGTACGAATGTGGACTAGAAACAAGAATTATATAACCTCGGAACTCGTTACTTGCATATGTTAACCGCACAAATACGAATGAACTTCTCAGATCTGAAATATGATTTATTCTCTGAAGGCTGCATCGATAACGGTACATGTCTTTGCAATCATGCCATGGAGACCAGTTATCACTATTTCTTTGAATGTGAGCTACATGTATTTTGAAAAGCCGCATCATTAGCCAATTGTGCTATTTGACAATTCATTTAATAAAATATGTTTAAACCAACCACACAATAATAATTCAAGTGTGTTCTAACCTAATTTACTCACACATATGTACTATCTTTTCACACATGCATCGTATCTTTCACACATGTGTCGTGTCCGTTTTCACACATGCATATCCAGCGCTTTAACAGTTTGCGGGTAGTGGTAGACGTAACCAAGTCCGCGATGGCCGGACCTTTGTTCCTGATGTACCTACAGTTACCACATGCAAAATTAACAGGGCCGGGATTCGAGGCGATGTCACCTGCCAAAATTAACAATGTGGATAAACCAAACACACGTACACTACTAACTGTATGCAGTTTGTCCTAGAATAAGGGGCAAGCATAAACCAGTTAATGGGCATTGGTTGACCTGACACACCAGTTTTGGCATTATCCATGTGTTCATATTGTAGGTGATTGTTATTGGTCACTGGCGGATTCAGGGGGGAGGGTACACCCGGCGTGCACCCCCCCCCCCCCATTGGGCCGTGAAAAAAAGAGCAAAAGAAAAGAAAAAAGAGGGAGCGAGAAGAAAAGAAAAAAGAGAGAGCAAAAGCTATAGAAAATGTGAGTATGTACCTATGTAACGAAAAATGAGTGTAATTTTCCTCGTTTGATATTTTTGACTGAAGGGGGGGGGGGTGCATAAGAACCTTAGAACAGCCTTAGAGTGGTAGGACTATTAGACCTTCCTTTCTTTGGAAATCTATTCTTCATTTACAACAGAACTAAGCAGACTTCTAAAGTAAAATTCTACTTATTGATTTCACAAGGTACAGTTGTAAAATGCAGCTTAGAAACCATCTCAGAGACACTAAATTAAAAAAATCTTGGGGGCGTACGGCGCCCCTGAACCCCCAGACTGCATAAGGCTTCACTCGCTAGTCAGCGATGTATCCTCCATTCACAACAAAAACAGACTCCTAAAGTGAAAATCTACTTAGTGATTTCACAAGGTACAGTTGTAAATACACTTTAGAAACCATCTCAGAGACACCAAATTCCAAAAAATTTCTGGCGGGCTTACGGCGCCCCCCCAAACCCTCAGACCGCATAAGACTTCGCTCGCTATGCTCGCTCACACTTTTTTAAGATTATGAAGAAAACTAGTAAAAGGATAATAATTCTTGTAAAGCGAAAATCCATTTTAAAGCAAATTAACAACCATGCATTGAAATACAAAAAGACGCGACGCAACCATAGATCATCTGTGTGATGTATTTACTCATTAATCATGTGTGTGTTGCATCTCTTTCTGTAACAGGGATGTGCATGTTTAAAATGTCCATACATTAGACAAGATATTTGCATTTGTGTTCAAAGTGTCAAATTGTTAGAAGTAATAAATAGTATATTTTGTGTACTTTTTTCGCATCCATTTATAGATAAAACATGTCCACATGTTTTTTGTTTTGTTTTGGTTTTTTAGGGGGGGGGGTGCTGGGATGAGGTACCAGTAAATCTTAGAAACGATGGAAAGTATACAGTGAATTGTGCAGAGGATGTGAGCAAAATGTTGCGTTGCATTGCGCAAAATACCAATAGCCCTTGGCTTATGGTAATTTGTGCAACGCAACGCAACATCATTTTGATTAGCTGTATTTTCAAACAAGACAGTAGGTCTACATGCGTTTTCATATGCACAAAAGTAACCACCCTATGTGGCATTGTGATAGGCTATGGTGCGTGCTGATTAAGTAGCGTCTCTTCCGCACGTGTACCTTAATTACACAATATTAAAAACACACGATATTAAAACACAACAACCAGAGACTCAGACGTGGCCTGTGTGTTTACAAGTTCGCATTGACACATACAAGCATTTCATTGCTATTGAATGATTTACTCTTTTTTTTGTGGCATCATATGATTATATGTTTCCTGATGGGGAGTGACCCCCTCCCGGAAATTTTGTTGCGTTGTGTTATGCCGAGTACAGATTCTGCGACTGTTCTGAATTCGCACAACACCATGTATATTCAATGGATCCAGTAGGATTCTATATGATCATGTAGAGTCTAACGCCGAGTGCAGATTCTACGATTGTACTGAATCCGCACAACACCATGTATAGCCTATTCATTGGATACAGTAGGATCCTATAGAGTCTAACGCCGAATGCAGATTCTTGGACTCAACTGAATCAATTGAACCACGTTTATATTCAATGAATCCAGTATATAGGATCCAATAGGATCGTGTAGTGTCTAACGCCGAATGCAGATTTTATGCCTGTACTGATTAGGCTGAACATCATTTACCGGTATATTCCCTTTTTGATACTACTGGATCCTAAATGTTCCTTTAGAATCTGTTGAATCTATATGTGTCCTGGGCTGCATCAACAACCTTTGTTGTATCATTTAAGATCCTGAAGGATCCTTGATTTAAAATATGTTGAATCTATTCGTCTCCTGGATCGCAATGTAGAATCTGTTGAATCGACACCTTGTGTTGTATCCTTTACGATCCTAAAGGAAGGATCCTTTACAATCTGTTGAATCTATATGTAAAGTTCGGCGGGCGCCCGCTACAGGGCGTCCGGCACTACTCTACGGAATACTACAACTAGGTACAGTCAGCCCGGAACGAGTCCGGTTGTCATACACTACGACATAACACATGCATCTCACCAACTCCTTAACTACAACATGCATATTACACAGTTATGGTAATGTAGCCATATGTAGAGGCCGAGGTGCCATGGGAGCGGCACCACGGAACCCATACACGTGGGCATGTTGCTGGTCGGCCTCGCCGAAGGCACTGTCACAGAGATGGAACTCTGAGCCAGCCCGACGGTCTGCCAGAGCCTGTGTCACACCACCCCGTTGGAGAAGAGAACTGGCGATCCACAGGGCTTGCGCCCCCGAGTCAGCAACTGTCTCTACCCCAGCCCGGGCCCCCAATGGAAATCGTCCCCAGGGCCCGCGTGGGCCTTACCCAAGACACAGGGACGTGAAGCTCATGGCGAGCTTCTCGTACTCTGGGACAATCTCACAAGCTCTGGGACAATCTCACAGACCAAGCAAAATGCTCGCGTATATTTCGAGCCAAGAGGCGGGAGGAGAAACTAGGTCACCACTTGTTATTGTTTACTGGGCGCGATCAAGTACAGTGCATTGCTAGGCAGCGCACGCTCCAAACTCGAGCGGTCTAAAAATAGGCCGTAATACTTGCTAGTGTTTTGCAAAGACTCCTGCCGCGATCTTCGCCAAATCGCCACATTACCCCCTTCTTACAATGTTGGTCCCCAACATGTTCCGCCCGCGTCCAAAACTGCTGAAAACCCGACGAAGGCTTCGCATGGCGGGGTCCTGAAGAAGGCAAGATGGCAAAACCCGGAAGTCACGGCGTAAAAGACTAGGACCTTAAGGGTCCCTTTTGGAAGAATGGGGAACGACCCCCGGACTTACGGAGTAAACTATAACGCGCTTTACAATTTTGAATAAACCCTAACAAACAAGCTTAGATTTTGACCGAGGTGGTCCAAAAAGGTGTGGTGACCTTGGAAGGTCATCCGCCGAAAGAAACGGTGTGTCGAGTCTTTGGAATATCTTTAAGGTTAACCTTTAAATTTGGAAATTTGGTAAAACGACACACAACGTGATCAAAAGTGATAGTACCTCTAAAAAAAGGGTTGCCGGCCGGCGCCTCGAGTCCGCAGGACGGACCTGAGGCAGGGCAGAGCCACCGAGGTGACTCTGGCAAGCCGCTGCGTTGCCACAGCGACGAGGCTAGAACCTAGCCTTCCTCCTCCTGCATAGACTCCCCGTCCGTGCCGCCTGTCTTGGTGTTCGGCGGCGGTGAAGGGTCCCTATGCCGCAGAAGCAGCGGAGCCGGCATGGAGTATTCCGGCTGCACGGGCGGACGAGACAGGCCTGGTGGCGATTGCAGGGGTTTCACTGGGGAACCCCGCATACCAGGTCCTGACGGAGCCAACGCGAAGGAGGCCAGTAGAGCTATCGCGCCGAGGTGGGCCACGGCGCCGAACATCTCTACCGTATTGCGGGTGCGCTGGACACCGGCCATACGCTCTCCCCATATCCTAACTAGGATAGGGTAGATAGAAAGCTCCAAAGCAGCATCCACCCGCTGGAGAGCGGACTGGTCCATGGCGGACGACGAGAGGTCATCAACGCCCTGGATCAGGCGAGTCCTAGCAGCCCCGGCTTCATCGAGACGATGCCGTAGCTGCTGATTCTCAGCCTCCAGTTGCTCCATCCGTGCGGTCATCTCCGGGGGAGACGGAGGTCCTTTTAGACTGTTCGGCACGGGCGGCGGCTTGCCCTTGAGCGAAAGCGCGCCGTTCACAGTAGGCCGGCAGAGTCCGGAAGCTCTCAAGGCTCCGCCGGGTACCTTCCATGAGGCCTTGGTCGTGCGCAAGGTGGCATGTGACACGAGAGGCCTCCACACGATACCGGCTAAGCCGTTCCAGAGAGCGGTCCATCTCCGCAACGAGGTACTCCGCGGTCTGAGTGAGCCTGCCACGCTGGGGGTGGTCCCAGGGGTACTCTTCTCTCGCGCGGGTCAGCGCAGCTACACCTGTGGATCCCAAGTCACCAATGGCGCAAGGGACCGGCAGGCTTGCCAATGCTGGATCCGACGGTATCCGATCCAAACCATCACGGCGATGGCCGACCGCCTGGCCAACAGGCTCGCGGAGAGTCGCGTAGGCGCTGGCAGCCTCAGATCCGAACTGTCGAAGCACATCTTCCGCCGGATTGAGGGTGTCCATATTAAAGGAGGCTAAACTTTGCCATCCCGCGGACGTCCCCGCAATCGGAACAGAAGACGCGGACGTGGACCTCGAGAAAGGTGCCACACGTCCGGAACTACTTGCGTTGGAAGGAGTCTCACGTAGGGTCTTAGGCCTGACCACCGACGTGGAACTCGAGGAGGCGGTGGTGCCGGACACCACACGTCCCTCTGACAAACCCGCAGGGACGGTCACTTCCAGCAAGCCCGGGTAATCATCCGGCGTCAAGGCGCCCGGAGACTGCAGGGGCGTCGTCCGGACCGGATCTGTTCCGGCAGACGAGCCTTTCCCCTGAGTCTTTGGCTGGGGCCGACGCTTGGGGGATGCCACGCGTGTCTGTGCCGCGATCTGCGGCATCTCCGACACTATCATGGTAACTCAGTTCCGTTCTTCCACTACTGGAGTCGCCGGCAGTTGACGGACAGCCTCTGCTGCTGTCCGGGCAGCTTCCGGCGCCTGGTACTCCGCCGGGGTCTTGGTCATCGATGCCGTCAGGCGAGCTGTGTAGCTCGAGCCCGCGGACACAACGCCAGACTCTTTCCAAGCATCGTCCATGACGCTTTGTGCAAAGCGCCACGGACTGTAGTGGAAGATATGGTTCTTCGACGTCCCTGACGTAGTCATAGACGTCGCCACCCAAGGTGGAATGTATCCAAAATTGAATACAGGCCCAACTTCCTCCTCACCGGTGTGAAGTCCCTCACCGTAGTGAGCACCGGCGCGGTGGTTGTTCAAGGCCTCCAAACTGGGGAAGTATTTCTCCTCAGGGCTACGAGAGTAGCACCGTCGACAGACAAACAACTTCACACAGGGGTAATGGTACCCCGCAATGTGCCGGCTCAAGTGGTCGTAGGAAGGATATCTACCATCCCGCTTGAGCGCACCATGCGGGTCCTTATACCCGACCAGGGACTGCGGACAGAGAGGGCAAAGCACGCTGCTCTCCGTCACGGGTGGCAGCCCGGCACGCTCCTCGTCCGTGAGTGGACGAGACCTTGTAAAAGGCGTGTCGGCCGTCATACCCGCCTCCGACGAACGTCGGGTGTACGCATCCCTGCCATAACGCGCGAGAAAAGTGTGCCCTTGACGCACACCAGGGAGCTCGGGGCCCATACCAGCCTGCAACCTCTGGATAGAAGGCTGCTCCGAAGACGTCCGTTTGGACGCCCCCGAACGACCGCTCGACCTGGGTTGTCGAGGCTCACTCTCCGCGCGTTGCTGAGCGGCAGCTTTCTGCAGTTTGTCACAGTAAGCTCGCCACCCCGCGTCCAGTGCGGCGTTGGACAGGTCCTTCTCTCCGTCCTTTACCGCTTGCCGGCGAATGAGCTCCAACCGGAGGTCTCCCTTCTGTGGCAAGGGCCGCCCTTTATCCACTGGACTTGAACCGGTATCCGCCGCTCCGGACGACTTGGATTGTCCGGAGGTTTTGCCGGAGGAGGTTCCTTTTGGTGCCCCGGAGGGCGCCTTCTTGCCGGAACCTCCCGGACCCCGGTCGGACTTTGCCGAGGTACCGTCCGCACCGCTTCCCGAAGGCTTTGGCGCATTGGTACCTCCGGACTTGGCGGAGGACCCTGACTTGCCGCCCGGCTTAGGCGCCAGCGGCTTAGGTCCTCCGGACTTAGGTCCGGACTGGGGCGGGGCACCACCGGACTTGCGTTTCAGGTGGTTCCGCTTCTTCTTCTTCCTCGACGGAGGATCGGTCGGGTCCTTTCCCTCGGGATTGGACTCGGATTGCCCGCGGTTAGAGGCCTCCAATTTCTGTTGGGCCTCCCACTGCTTCTGGGCAACCTTCTTAGCTCGGGCCCGCGTACGCTTGGAGATGGGCGAGATAAACCCGTCATCCTTGTCCGCGGTGTCTACCGAGCCGGCTCCCTGCTCCGAGGCCGGAACTTGGGACGCACCTTGCTCAGCCGCATCAACCTGTTCGGCCCAGGTCGCAGGTTTTCCTTGATCCTGCGGACCAGGCTCCGGAGGTGCGGACACCGAGGAGTTCCCGCCGGAACCGGTGTCCGGACGGCCTAGGCCATCCGGACGGGTATCCGGACGGCCTAGGCCATCCGGACGGGTATCCGGACGAGTACTCTCATCCGGTCCAAGAGACGCAAGCATCTCCGCGGGTGGATGCAACTCGATATCTAAACCACCGGGCCCTACCTCACTGTAGTCCATCTCCGACTCCTCATGTATGAGCGGAGACGGATCAACGATCTGCTCGGCTTGTATAGCAGCCAAGTTGCTCTCTACAACGCGGTCCACAGTGACCACACTCTCGGCCTCAGTGCCGAAGTCGGGTTCCTCTGAACCCGTGCCCGAGCCTTGGGAGTCAGTCGTACGACCGTCATCCTCAGGCTCAGTTCGTCCCGAGTACGTGTTACCACGCTCAAGAGACTCATCCCCGGACTCGGTCCGGAGGCACCTTCCCTCCCGTACTCTCCCCATCACTGGTCTCTGACATACCAGCAAATTCGAGCGCTCTAAGCGTAAACACTGGGAGTCAGATCCGCAGATCTGTCTCCACCAGTGCCGAGTGCTCGAATGACCAGTGTACACAAATTACACAGATTAAGAGGGCATCAAGTGGTAGCAGCTATTCTACACACGCGGCAGTGTAGCGCGTCGCCATGGAAACGTCTATTTATAGCATCAATCAATACGGACTGACAAACAAATAACGTTTTCTAACAATGGACTTATACATATACACGCATCTCCCCCCGGTGTCTCCTATCACTCCATGTATACGGGTGGCAAAAAGTACTGGCCATCCCGGGGGATCCCGCAATTAAAACATAGTAATTGAAATCAGTCATTAGCTTATGCTACCGCACTGGCGGTGAATGACGTGAAGTTAATCACAACAGCAGGATAGAGATTGTATACAATGTATCAGAAGTCGATCTACTTGTGACTGGAACGAGTATGTCCACCTTACAACAATGTAAATAAAATTGTTCGAACCAGCGATGGAAACAAATCCATCACCGTTCGCCTGCTTTTCATAGATCACGTCACAACAAGCTTCTGATACAAACAACACAATCTCTTAAACCCCTCTTAAGCACCAGGAAAAAGATATATCACTAAACTTATCTCAATGCACGATTGAGTAAATAAGAATAGTGTTTCCACGGCATGCACACATACTTGTGGCTTATATAATCCACTCAAGAAATTATAACATGAGATGGAAAATAAACAAAATCACTCCCCATAGCCGCTGTTACGCTTACAAGGCGATCGGACATGCCCAGGGCAGGCGGACGGACAGTTGGGCGCCCTATGGGCGTTTGCAACGTGCCCACTAGCAACCCCAACGTCCAGCCCGACCGCGGAGCGGTGTCCGGTCAAACCCAGAGCCAAAGCAAACGACTACCGGAGCACGGAACCAATAGATTAGACGTGGGGCCGGCATGGGCCTTAACCTCAATGGTTAGGGGGCGAACCCTTCATGCCGGCGCCCAATCTAGAGGATCCCAAACATGGTGAAATCAATAGCCGGCGGTCGTCCGGAGCTGCCCGCGAACGGAGTCCAGGCCGGACGATTACCATAGAAACCATATTGACCTTATCCAATGATATGAATCCGGATTAAAAGCCACAAAGTATGCTACGCATGTAAAATACGACCCCCTTCTCGGAAGGAGGCCGGGGCTTCGGTCATTCCGGCCAGACCGTGTATTATAAGGTACGATCCGGACGAAAATGAGCGTCCCCCACTGCCGCGGCAGTCTTATATAGTAGATAAGAAACCTTATCTACTATAAAGGGCTTATAGTAGTTGCTCACGGGGGATAACACACCGAAATGCGTTATCTTAAAGTGTCCGGAGTGCCGGACGAGTCCTACGGACGAACCGCGGACATCAGTCCTCACATCCGGATACTAACCCCGCGTCCAGAGCCAGTTCCCTAAATCCATGGGAAAGCGCTTCTCCCACAGCAGACGTAAATCCCAACCTCAGTCTGGCCATACAAGAGGCTGTTCCGGGACCAGGGGCGTCCGGCAGATCCACAAAAGTCGTCCGGCCAGCATAGCCGCTATGTTAACTACGCCGGACAGCAGTCGAACTGATGCGGATAGGGTTGCCGCACATCCCTAGCCCTGAAAACTACGGGAGGGCGGACGCGGAGCGGCGGCTTTATGACGCAAAGATATCCGCGGACCTCAACTCCGGAGATAGCCACAAAGTAGCTGCTCAAGAAGGAAAGTCGTGCGGATCCTCACGGAACGACCTAAAATCCATCCCTGGTGTGATAGATGGATACCGCATACGCATCCGCATGGGCGAAACGTTAGTCCCACCCATATCGGGACGACGCACGAGGTTTCCGGCGTGGCCGCCCGTCATCCGCATGTGGTGGAGGGAGCGGAGGTACCTGCGGATCGCCAAGATATGGTGGTTCTACATCTGGACCGTCATCTGACAGGTCAGAGAGGTCCGGGAGACCCACCATCCGGCGCACACGCTCGTCTGGAGTCCGCGGATGCTGACCGGACGGATCCCCTAAGGGAGCGTCATCCGGTTCCGCATCTTGAACTAGCGGATCCATGACAAGCGGGCCCTCATACTTCTCCAGGTGAACCACCAGATGTGAACCACTATGTGAACCACCAGAACCCTATCCGGGTCAGAGTCCCTCCGGATCCGGTAGTCCACGTCCGTAACCTGTTTAAGTACCGTAAACGGGCCTACCCACGGCTTAGCAAACTTCTTGCCTTGCTTCAGCGGTGGATAATAATAGCGCACCTTGTCTCCTACCGCAAACGTGGGCCTAGCCTTAGCATGGGCATCATAGGCACGCTTCTGCCCGATAGCAGACTTATCCAGGCGCGCTCACGCGAAATCATGGGCGTTCGCCAGGGCGCGGCGAACCCACTCAACGTACTCCGGACCGCACTGGGGTACTGTGCCGGTCTCTGCCGCAGTTGGCTACATGATATCCACGAGCAGATTGAGTTCCCGGCCGTACAACATCGCGTGCGGAGTAACTCCGGTCGAAGAGTGGACCGACAACCTGTACGCCATTAAGACATACGGGAGGTGGTCATCCCAATCATTAGCACGATCGTTCACAAAAGCCGCCAGCATGTTCAGGACAGACCGGTTAAAGCGTTCAACATGTCCGTCCGACTGGGGCCTGTAAGGGGTGGTACGCACCTTGGTACTCCTTAGCATCTGTGCTAGGTTCCGGAACAGGTTGCTTTCGAATTGCGTGCCCTGATCCGAATGTATCTGCTTAGGTACACCATGGTACACCACCCACCTATTCACCAGCAACCGAGCTACCTCGTCCGCAGTCTGGCGCTGAGTGGGTACGCGTCGGTGTATTTGGTGAAATAGTCGGATATCACCAGAATGTACCGGAAACCACGTGGGGTGACCCGATGGGTATCCAGTATATCCAGCACTATCCGGTCAACGGGGCGCCAGCCTTAACCGTGGTTAAGGGGTGGCGGCCAGGAGCCGGAACTCCTTTACGAGCTTGCCACCGAGGGCAGGCTGCGCACCATCGTTGCACGTCCAAACTGCTACCAGGCCAGTGAAAGCACTGTTGTAGCCTATGGACGGTCCTCCGGATTCCCAAGTGACCGGTCACCCGGAGGTCATGCAACTGATGGAGCACTTCTTTCCGCAGCTCCGCCGGAAGCACCAACTGCCAAACAGGTGGCAGTGGTCTCGGTGGCTCATAGCGCCGGTACAAGAGGCCATCCTTCAGGGAGAGTCTTTCCCACTGGGAGATAAGAGACTGGGTCTCCTCCCAGTAGGTCTTCCGCTCATCCTTAGAAGGTTTCTGGCCGGCCTCAAGGGCTTTCATTACCGGTGCCAGAGTGATGTCAGCTCTCTGCTTCGCAATCAACTGTGCCGGAGAGTAGCCACCTAAGGAGGCAGGCTCCTCCGGATCCGGCACGTCCGACTGCGCAGCAGCGGCCATCACCACTGGGGGTAAGGACCGCTCATACTCAGACTCGTCCGAGGACACGAAGGGTACCCACGAGGAGTACACCGCCGGACTCGAGGAGGACTCGCTGAAGCTGGACCGCACCTCCAGTTCAAATGCGGGACGCCCTCGCCGTTGCCGGCGGGTCCGCGCACGGAGATGAGCCCTGGACGCTCCGGCCGCCGTGTTGTTATAAGGGGCGGCAGCCTGCGGTCTTCCCGGAAGGTCCAATTCCGAGTCTGATGAGGAATCCACGTCGTGCGGGGACGGATCCATCCCGGCACAGTTAGGATTCTTGCACTTATGACAACGGGACAGGCCGTCCGCATTGCCGTGCAACTTGGACCGTCATCTCAATTTTCATGTCATACTCCTGGAGTTTGACGAGCCACCGCGCCACCAAGCCATCGGCCTCACTATAGTTGAGGAGCCATCTCAGCGAACTGTGGTCAGTCCGCAAGCGGAAATGGCGTCCCAGCGAGCAACTCACGGTGAGTGGTTCAGTAGTTCATTTGAGAGCGACTCATATCCACACTTGCATAAGCTACTACCCGCTCCTGCCCATCCACGACCTGCGAGAGGACACCACCGAGTGCAAAGTTACTCGCGTCAGTGTCCAGGATAAACTCGCAATCCGGACGGGGGTGCCGCAGCACCGGCGCATCTGCCAAAGCATGCCGGAGCGCCGAGAAGGCAACTTCCTGCTCAATCGACCAGACGAAATCGACGCCCTTTTCCGTAAGGCTAGTAAGGGGGCGCGCGATCTCTGCAAAGCCTCGCACAAACCGGCGGTGATAGCTCGCGAAGCCCAAAAAGGACCTCATGTCCGCCACGCTGCAAGGCCGAGGCCAGTTCTTAACGGCCTCTAGCTTCTTAGGGTCTGGTCTAACTCCGGTGCCCGTTACCATGAAGCCCAAGTACAATATCTCCTGTGTGAACAGTTCGCACTTACTTGGCTGCAGTTTAACCCCTTCACTGCGTATAGCCCGAGAAGGTAAAGGATCTGCTACACCACTGCCACAGAACACGGCACCTGGCTGCATGGCAGATAAGTTCAGTGACTTTTTCACCCAAAAGATTGATTCCATTAGAGATGGATTACATTCGGAAACAGTTGATACTCCAGTAGAGGACGGACATGTACAGCACCTGCGACTCAAGATGAAGTCAGAGGTATCATCATGAAGTCACCTGACAAAACATGGTTGTTGAAGCTCTGCATTGATGATCTACTTCCTCTTGTGACATCCATCATAAACAGTTCGTTGGAGACAGGTTACGTGCCCAAGCAGTTCAAATGTGCCAGGATTACTAGTAAGCCTCTCTTGAAGAAGCCTGGTCTGGACCCAGACACGTTGAAGCACTATCGACCAGTGTCCAATCTTCCATTCTTTTCAAGGTGCTGGAAAAGGTTGTTGATGTACGATTGGAGGGCACCTGTTCATGAACAATCTCCACGAACCATCACAGTCCGCATACAAGAAATTCCACTCTACTGAGACGGAGGTACAGAATGACATTCTCAAAGCTCTGGATAATGGCCTTGTGACTGTGCTGGTGATGCTCGACCTGTCAGCGGCATTTGATACCATTGACCACCAGACACTACTTCAGCGTTTTGAGAGTCACTATGGAGTACAGGGAAAGGCTCTGACGTGGTTATCATCATACTTGAGCGACCGTTATCAGACTGTGTCGGTTGATGGTGAGCTGTCTAAACAGGTTCTATTGCAGTATGGAGTACCTCAAGGTTCAGTCCTTGGCCCCAAGAAATATGTGATGTACACCAAACCATTGGGGAACATCATACGCAAACATGGTCTGAATCATCACTTTTATGCTGACGACACCCAGGTATACCTCTCATTCAAGCCATTGGACACCATTTCCCATGAAGTAAGATACCCTTGAGTAAGATAGAACTGTGCTTGGTTGATATTCAGTCGTGGATGACTAACAACATGCTGAAGCTGAATAATGACAAGACTGAGGTCATGCTGTTTGCATCTAAGCATAACCAGGGCCATATGGACAACATTTCCATTAATATTGGTGATTCCGTTGTGACAGCTTCATCACACGTTAAAAACCTTGGAGTGACATATGACTCAACAATGACAATGGAACAACACAAGAACAACATCTGCCGCTCAGCTTATCATCAGCTTTGCAACATTGGTCACATCAGACGTTACCTCACGAATGGTGCTACAAGATCTTTGGTTAATGGCCTTGTTACATCCAGGCTAGATTACTGTAATGTGCTTTTACAAGGATTACTAAACACACTCATCAGTAAAATGCGACAGGTTCAAACTACAGCTGCCCGAGTAATAACATGAACATCACGTCACAGTCACATAC
Source organism: Terebella lapidaria (assembly GCA_949152475.1). Lineage (NCBI taxonomy): Eukaryota > Metazoa > Annelida > Polychaeta > Terebellida > Terebellidae > Terebella > Terebella lapidaria. The sequence continues at coordinate 49,257,200 of OX424555.1, read as the reverse complement.
CACCTGTTCTCAAGGACTTGCACTGGTTACCAGTACAGAGACGCCTGGATTTTAAAGTACTGGTATACACTTACAAAGCTCTGAATGAACAGGCTCCAGGATATGTACGTGACATTATCAAGGTATACCAACCAGCTAGAACCCTCAGGTCCCAGTACTCTCTCACTCTAGTCACTCCCCGGGTAAAAACTGTGACATATGGCAACAAGACATTTAGCTGGAGTGCATCTAGTCTGTGGAACAATCTACCGTGCCATATTAGAGAGTCCAGCTCACTTGACATTTTTAGACATTCTCTTAAAACTTATCTCTGTTTAACTAACTGCACGAAATCTTAATTCTAGTCATTAAGTTTTTGAAGTCGTACATATTCTAGTCAAAAATATGTTTGTTTTTATTTTATGTATATTAACTAGACGTCAAGGCCTAAAGATACCTTGGGGCATTTCGTGTGAAGCTATAATTCCTACCTAACATATACCTTGTCAAGAATCATGATGACAATTTAGACATGTTTGTCTAGGGTGAATAGCCCGCTTTGCTCAACAAAGCATTGTTTCTGAGATATTGAAGATATTGAATTGGCAAATAGAAATTTGACACCAGGGGTCGTCTCGATCTAATATTCACCCCGTTACCCTGGACTAGTTTGTCTTGTGCCAGGAAGCCGAAATGAAACTCCGTTTTGCTCTACCACGCACCGTTTCCGAGATATGGCCAGACAGGAAGTGCCGAGTCAGAAAAACAAAATTTGACACCAGAGGTTGTCTAGACCCAATATACCCCCTAGATTTGTCTAGTGTGAGGAGGCCAAAAGCAAGCTCAAGTTTGCTCTATGATGCACCGTTTCTGAGATATGGCCAGGTGTCGTCTCGACCCAAGATACTTTCCAGACTAGTTTGTTTAGTGTCAGCAGGCCGAAATAAAGCTCCGTTTCGCTGCACGATGCACCATTTCTGAGAATTCAGAGAAAAAAATTCGACACCAGGGGTCGTCTTGACACAATATATCCTATAGCCTAGATTGTCTAGTGCCAGGAGGCCGAAATTAAGCTTTGTTCCGCTCTAAGACGAACTGTTTCCGAGATACAGCCAAACAGGAAGTGCCGAGTCGGAGAAAAAAAAATTCGACACAAGGGGTCGTCTCGACCCAAGATACCCTCTAGACTAGTTTGTCTAGTGCTAGGAGGCCGAATTTGAGCTCCGTTTCGCTCTACGATGCACCATTTCCGAGATACATCTAAACAGGAAGTGACGAGTCAGCAAAAAACAAATCGGAACCAGGGGTCGTCTCGACACAAGAGACCCTCTAGACTAGTCTGTCTAGTGCCAGGAGGCCGAAATTGAGCTCCTTTTTGCTTTACAACGCAACGTTTTCGAGATATGGCAAAACAGGAAGTGCCAAGTCAGCAGAAAAAAATCGACACCAGGAGTTGTCTCGACCCAAAATACCCCCTAGACTAGTCTGTCTAGTGCCAGAAGGCCGAAATTGAGCTCTGTTTCGCTCTACGACGCACCGTAGAAAAATTTAGCCCTTTTCGAGATACGGTCAAACAGGAAGTGCCAAGTCGGCAGAAAAAAAATCAGCACCAGGGGTCGTCTCGACCCAAAATACCCCCTAGACTAGTCTGTCTAGTGCCACGAGGCCGAAATTGAGCTCCGTTTCGCTCTACGACGCACCGTTTTCATGATACGGCCAAACAGGAAGTGCCGAGTCGGCAAAAAAAAATTGGCACCAGGGGTTGTCTCGACCCAAAATACCTTCTAGACTAGTCTGTCTAGTGCCAGGAGGTCGTCTCGACCCAAGATACCCCCTAGACTAGTCTGTCTAGTGCCAGGAGGCCGAAATTGAGCTCCGTTTCACTCTACGGCGCACCGTTTTCGAGATACGGTTAAACAGGAAGTGCCGAGTCGGCAGAAAAAAAACGGCACTAGAGGTCGTCTCAACCCAAGATACCCCCTAGAACAGTCTGTCTAGTGCCAGGAGGCCGAAATTGAGCTCCGTTTCGCTCTACGATGCACCGTTTCTGAGATATGCATGAAACCCTCAAGGATGAAATGGTAAAAATTCTTCCAAGCTCTAGCGCAAAGGTCGTTCAATGGATTGATCCCAAACTCAAGAGGGTTCTTCCCTGGTGGCATATGAACCTCCATGCAATGATCTGCAGCCATTGCATGAATACTTTTTGATTTATCGATCGGAAACCAAGTCTCAAAATCAACCTTGATTTCATCCTCACGGACCTCACAGACCCCGGAGCCAGCTCAAAATGCATCTGAGGATCTGATGCACGATGGTAGTCACCCTCTCTCTATATGTTACTCATTTCTCCCATCAGGCCGGCGCCTACGGCTGCCGCGCATTAAAACAAACCGCTTTCATAACTCTGTCATCCCATCTAGCATCTTGCTGTTCAACGGAGTACTCAAGTTTTGAGTGTGTCAGTGTATCACATGGTATATCTCTCCACCACGTGCTTTGTACCACTCTTTGGTTATTGTGTGATTAATATGTTTGTATATATCAACTACGTTTCTGTCCTGTAACAAGTTTCATCAACCGATGACCAAATAAAGTTATATCTATCTATCTATCTATCTATCTAAAAACAATAGGGGTCTTCCATGTAATATGTCTGACCAGTGGTGAAAATTTGGACAAGATCCATTCAGGCAGTCACAAGTTATCGATCGGAAACCAAAACGGCAAAAGTGAAAAAAAACTCAAACAAAACCATAAGGGCATTTCGTGCCGAAATGCCCTAAGTAATTCTTATTCACTATTGTGTTTATATTCTTTATTTTATGTAAAGCGCTTTTGAACAGGTTCAATGCATGAAAAAAGCACTCTATAGATGTAGTATATAAATAAACAAATGAACCGCAGCATGTGTCTTAGGCATGAAATCATGTACCGGGTATAAGGAAGTGGATCCATCCGCGCCAAATGCCACTCGCGATAGGTCAATCGCGGCGACATCTGAGCGCTTCCGACCACTAGTTAACATAACTAGCAGGAAGGTTTTAAGAGTTCGCCTCGGTAAGGACACTTCCTTGAGAGGCTCCCATGGCGCTTTAGTGAAACAATAAAGCACAAAAGCCATGTCCCAATCGGGGAGATTAGGCACTCCCTGAGGCCTTTGCGTCCTGAAGGACGCCAACAGATTAGGAAGGATGTGATTATTGGTTAAATCGACCCCCCCCCCCTTACTCGGAATACAGGGCCCAGCATGGACCTGTACCCCTCGATCATAGTAGGCTTCAAATTAAGCCTATCAAAGAGATAGCAGAGAAAGTCTAGCACTGCATCCAAAGGGGCAGAGAGCGGATCAATGCACCTTCTGTTACACCAACGTACGAAACCTCTCCATTTAGCCTCAAACGTTTCACAGGAGGATCTTGTGGGCCGAATCGTAAATTATGTCCTGTCCTGGTTGCTTCAGCAACCGGCTCTCGATCAGCAGGACCCGAGGTACGTCGATCAGGAGGGACAGTAGCAGTTGAAACCACGCCTGCATCGGCCAGCATGGCGCCACCAACAGAATCTCGCACTGAGACCTGGCCACTTTGTGCAACACTTCCGTTATTAACTGGGTTAGTGGGTACGCATACCCGAACATCCCGTCCCACGACTGAGACATCGCGTCCACAGCCAGTGCCTCGCTCTCTGGCAGTGGTGAAAAATACAACGAGAGCTTGTGATACTCTGCCAGTGGCATCCCTCGGAAAAGACTCCGATGGTCCCGCCACCAATGCATTGCTTTCTGAGCACGATCGTCCATCGATACGACTTGGTCTAATCGATCGGTGAGGATCCGCCATTGCAACGCTAGACACCATTGAATGGGCCTGAGGAAGCACCTGCCGAACGGCACCTGTTTCTCTATCGACGCCAGCAGACCGATGATGGAAAGAAACTATCAAGCTGTGATCGTCGACTGCGTCAACACGATTTTCATCGCCTCAGTCGCCTTGAGGATTCTTTTCTCCCGCAGAAGAGTTACTCCTCGATCTAGATCGTAATCTACTTCGACATACTCGAACCGCTGAGTCTGACACAGATGAGACTTCGCCCAACTGGGAATTCAGCCCAGGCTTGTAGCAAACTTGAGGACGAACCCCGATTGCTCGATGGCCTGAGCCAAGGAGTCGGCTACGCCGAGCCAGTCGTCGATATAATGGTGGAAATGAATCCTGACTGATCGAAACCTGTCTGCCATCACCCTTAATATAATCCCCTCTCGTCCCTGACCACCTCGATCACACGTTTCTCTTGCAACTGTTGCACCTCGTGCTGCAGAAGCTGGAACTTTTCCCGATCGCGGGGCACAGGGAAGAACCACGCATTTGGTCTGATTGGTGGTTTCCCGGACTCCCATCTGGTGAGGAGGCCGCACTTCACCCATGCCATGACTGAATTGTTGGACGACGCCAGATCACTCTGACTGAACTGAGCCAGGTGGCCCCCGACTGGACCAGGTTGTGGGAGGCTGAATATTGATAGAACCGAGCCTTCCGCAGAGCCTACGCTTCTTTGCAAAGGAGTCACTTGGCAGAAGCTTTGCCCTTGCACTTAAAGCGTCCACCCCGTTTGCCTCCACACTTGTCATCCCCCTGAGGAGGGGAGGCCGCACCTCCCGAAAGGGCAGCTGCAAGAAAGCGGGTGGTTGTGATGCCTGAGGTTGGGCAGGTTTCTGACCCTTGGTCATCTTGCCTGCTTCCGCTTGGCTGCAAAGCTTTGGCCATAGCCTCATCTTGAATATGTTCCCCCATGACGGAAATATCCGATCGAGAGAGGTTGGCGTAGGTAAAACCCAAGAAGAGTGGCCTCCCACACAGCTCAACGATGTCCATAGCAGACATGTCAAGCATGCAGAGATCAGCATCACGCATGGTGAGATCCAATTGTGCGCCCAGATGTGCACTGTCACGCTCAGAAGCATGCACAACTCCGGCCAAGGCGCCGAGTGCTGCATGAATGTTGATGCGACTCCCTTCCTCCAGATCTGCCTCGTCAACGAACTCCTGAACCAAGATGATCAGGTGATCAGTCAACGAAAGCTACCCCATCAACTGATGAGACAGTGTCTGCCAGTGAGAAAGGCGAGCTTTTATCACAAAAGCTGACCAGACCGTGCCCTGCTTCCGGGAAAGAAAGTGAAGCTTTCTGATGGTCACCCTCGGACTCTATATTCCGGTAGGTGTCGATCGACTCAGGTCGAACACGGCTAGTCGGTAATGTTGACTCCGAACGAGCCACATCCTTCTTAGCCGTAACCCTTTTGTTGATCTTGTCGAAGGACTTGACCAACACAGGAGCCACAAGGAGCCGGATCGGACGGCGAACAGGCGCCGACGTGAACCTACCGGTACCCCGTGAGGGCCCTGGAGCATCGATAGGCAAGTCCATACGCCTTGTCACCGACTCCAGAGCCCACCGGAAGTTAGAAGCTCCGGCCTGATCAGCAGTCTCATACTCCGAGGAGGACGACTCCCGATCAACTTCCGCACGGTGCTTAGTGGAAGCGTGCTTCCTTTTCTTTGAAGGCCCAGGGGAAGAGGTAACCCCTCCACCTCGATCAGCCCCAACTGAAGGACGACGAACGTCGAGTGCGGTTCATTGACTACTTTCGTCTTAGCAAGAATCAAAGCCTTCTTCTTAGAAGACTTCGACTTCTTGCCAGCAGGGGGAGCAAGCTCTCCCTGCGATGAAGGGGTAGTCGAGGAACCAGCAGGGACTCCCTGACCAATCAGGGAAGAGAGACCCGGCAGCAGGGGACCCTGAAGGGACGACAGTGACTGTGCAAAGAAGGACTGTACAGCCGTGTTCACCATGTCCTGTGTTAGCCCCAGGGGCTGACTAACGCCAGACATGGTCTGTGAGGTCACTGGTGGTGACAAGTCTCAAAGCATAATGACGAGCCAACGAGGCCTCAGAATACTTTGAAGAGGGACGTCAGGAAGAGGGACGTAAGGAACAGCACAGATCACACCTCAAATCCTCCATAGATGCCGGCTCAGGTCAAGACAGTCGAAACACATGCCGTGCTTCTCCCCTCTACGAAGGGTATTGACCAAGCACTTCGGGCAAGGAAGTTCGTCCATGGCACCGGCACCAAGGGAGGATTGTGAGGTCATGGTCACAAACGGGATCTGAACAACTAACAGTAACAGGGCGGGCAAAAAAGCAAACCTGTGACTGCACTGAAAAAGAATCCTGATAGGACTACGAATACCACTGTATATGATTTAACAAAATATACAGTAGAATATTTACGTAAATATAACGATAGATATAACAACAGCTACACTATCTACAAGTACGACGGGTGGATGAAAATAGTGTGAACTGGCTAGAAACAAATCGCTGATGATCTAGCAAGTAACAAACTATCGACTAATACTTATCCAAATAGACATAAATCAATGTCTATGAACATGACAGGTGAAATTCCGTATTAAAATATCACACACAACTAATTTGCTGACTAAATTTTACGAATTCACCGGGACCAAATATCCAGAGCTGCCTGCAAAAATGGTGGTGGACAGAAAAGTGAAGCTTCTGCACAGCTGCGTGGCGGATTTTGGCGGCAAAAGGAGCCCTCGAATCATGCAGGCAGACGATCTTGCCTTGCTTTAGTACGCGTATTTCTATCCAGAACGATCCGAAGGATCGAAAAGGAGTAGTAGTTTAGATTGGTGATGTATAAAATAAACCAATAAGCAATTGTGGACTGAGAACAATAGGTGACAAAACAAACTATGAATGATCAGATGGATAAATCAAGCATATGACAGTACTAACAGCCGCCTTTGTTTTGTTTTTTCGCCACTCAGAGTTACATCTGACCTGACCTAGTTTACGCTCAGTTGGCCTGAAAATATACGAGTAAGCTGTAATCACATTGCGTCAAGTGATACAAAGCACCAAGAATGGCGGTAAACTTAGTGTCAACAAACTCAAACTATCTCCACCAGAAATTCGCAACAAAAACAATGATAAAGGGGCATCTGTTTGGGCATATACAAGTGCAGACATATAACTTTTATATTTTCTTCATTCCATCAGAAATGTATGGCAAAATCCATAACTTTCTCCCAATATCACTTTAAGCTGAACGTGTATCCATGGTATTTAAATGGATGCTGAGAAATCTCCTGTACTATGTTGAACTAAATATTCTCAGGCTATTGGGCTATTTTTGTCTTTTTTCACTCTTTTTTTTTGGCTATTTTGGCAGAGGCCACATAAATCATCCGTAGTAATCCGTGCAATGCATACGATAATAGAAGCTAAGAGCTGTACCCGGATGTGTACTCATTGCATGGCAGCTGATCGTTTAGTTTATGTATGATTTTGTGGTAAAATGTTCTCGAAATCGATCAAATGTTTAGAATATATCCACAGGACTCCTTCGATTCCATGATGCAATATATTTTCTATAATAAAATGCCACAAGTTGCACATTTAGTGGCTCTTTGTCTTTGAAATCTGATACATAAGGCACTCACCCTGACCATTTTTCTGTATTATCCCCCTGTCAACAAGGCAAGACGCACCTTTTCCATGCAAACAACTCACTTTCTAGCGACCCTGTGTTACATATGACACAACGAACATTTATTTTCAATCATAGAATATCATGAGAATATTTAGTTTATTCCCATGATTTTCGTAATAAACCTAACTTTGAGGCCGGTGTATGCATTTCACGGTTCGTGTATTCATTGCACGGACAATATCTTTGCTTGCCGAGATAGCCGTAACTTAAATTAACACAGGTCATGACAGGCCGACCAGTAGGCAGAACAACTTTGTATTTACAACGTGTGGACGTGATATATATAATATAGCCTACCCTTTAATGTCTTCGTGAATGTAATATGGAATCTCACTTTAATATTTCTTCGATCGTTGTCTGATTAGATAATCTAATGTGTAATAGCGGTGTTTCACTTTAGGTGCGCATTATACATACCTACAAGGTTCGCATTTCATATAGGCACCTAAAACGAAACACCGCTAATTGCCGATGTCAAATTCAGTGTGAGCTTATGCTCTGATTTGCACATTCGTGCTTTGGTATGCCAAGAAATGTCTGAATTACGTATCCGGTATATATGTACCGAGTATTTGAACCATGTTTCTGAGTTCTAATTGTTGTGATGATTCATAAATGCCGAAGTCAGTGCATGTACTTTATTAGTCGATGCGTCTAGGATATTAATTTCGAGCATGATATAATGTAGCGTACAGAGCGCTCCGTAGTCACTGTAGTCATCATCATCTTCATCATAATCATCATAGCAGAACCCGAAGATCCATTATTTATTTGCCACACTAATACTCACTATGTAGAATGTTGCAGGATGGCACACGATTCATGTAAAGACGATGTTATTCATTTATACCTGATTATATAAAACATGATTTCTTGCAGGTTTATATGACAATTTTGCATATTTTGTTACATGACACATAAAACTATTGGGATGACCGAAATGCATTCGAACCATATTGTGGATGAAATTGTTGACAATATGTTTTATAATAAACATAGTATGTTTTGTTCAAAATTCTACTCAAGCTTCAATTCCTTGTTTTTAACCACAACCAAAGATACAATGTAGGCCTACATGTTCGCAGCCTACAGCAGCACACCGACATGAAGATGATGGGTTGTCTGTGAGACATCGTGCATCGTGCATTTTCCGTGCAATGAATACATGAACCGTGAAATGATTACACCGGCCTCAAAGTTTGGTTTACTTCGAAAATCATGGGAATAAACTACATATTCTCATTTATTGATTGAAAACAAATGTTCGTTGTGTCAAATATATCACCATGGTCGCGAGAAAATGAGTGGAAAAGGTGAGGTTTGCCATGTCGGCAGGGTGATAATACAGAAAATTGGTCTGGGTGAGTGCTTTATGTACCAGATTTCGAAGACAAAAAGCAACTAATTGTGCCACTTGTGGCATATTATGATAGAAAATACATGTGTTCATGGAATCGAGGGGGTCCTGTAGATATATTCTATACATTTGATTGATTTCGAGAACATTTTGTCACAAAATCATATCTAAACTAAACATTCGGATGCTGTGCAATGAGTACACATCCGTATACTCATTGCATGAGTATATTCTCAGACCATTGGACAATTTTTGTTTTATTTTCCTTATTTTTTATGAGGATTATTTTTTTTTCAAATTCTTCAATGTTTTTTCAAATTCTCAGATCATTGGACAATTTTTATTTGTTTCCCTTTTTTTTAGGGTTTTTTTTGGCACAGGCCAGATAAACTGTAAACTGGAATATTGACTCTCAATTCTTGCGTTTAACGCTTCTTGGGCGTAATGATACCAAGTGATTAGCCAAGGTAATCAGCATCATGTCTCTCTAAACTTTAATAATTCTAATAATTCTTGTCATATATCTGATATTATACATGTGTGAGTTCTCTGTGAGATTTTCAGAGGAATTCTTACAAATCCTTGAATATAACATCAATGTTCCTCAACAAGAAAAAAATACAATATAAAACAAATACCTTTTATTACTTGTCATTAACATTTGGTATATATAATATATATGTTACCATATACAAGGCTTACAATAAGACAAGGTCTGGCATCAGTCACAAATTTATCGCTTTATTGTTTACATTTCTGTAATGTGTACATCATGCTACACAAAATTCCATACATTGTATCGGAACATAACCTTTAGTCTTGTGGGAATTCAAACAGCAGTTAGTATTGTTAGTTACAAGGAAGGCATGGTTTGGTCACATGATGGATACAATCACTACGAGCAATGCCACACCTAGTTATCTTTTCAACAGTGTTCAATGAACATATCCATATGAATCTACAACAAGAACACTTTATTTAGAAGAAAAAGTGAATAAGGGAGGGAAGCCAGAGGGCTGGAAGTAGAAAGGGTAGCAGCGGGAGGAGGTAGGGGGAGGGGGGCTGAAACAGAACACAAACAAGCAAGAGCCTATATAGTTATGGTTTCTGGTATGGAACCATCAAACACAGGCAATCACTATATGTGTACTAAGAGGCAGGGGCCACAACAATGAGCTTTTCTTGCTCAGCATGGAAGAGCTGTGTCCCCGTGGTGCAGTCTGTTTCAACAGAATTATGGACTTTACGTAAGAAACAAGAGGATACTGTTGAAAGACAGGATCGAAAATGTTCATACCTGGGGAGGGGCAGTGAGTATGAATCTATCATGTAACACATAAAACTAAAATACAAATACCAGACGAGAGAAGGCCAGCAAAGATCAGTGTGTAGTTTGAAAACGAACGAGGGAGGAAAGGACAAAAAATAATTTGAAAAAAATTAGTCCAAGAGCTAAGAAAGGTTACCGGAGAAATGTTTCGTGTTAAATCACAACTTTTCTCACCAAAATTGCCATTTTCATCTTTCAAGGTCATTGAAGGTCAAATTCAAGGTCATTTGTAAATTCACCATATATGACTTCCCATTTGAATGTGCCAATATTTAAGTTCTATCGGTAAGTGTTCTAGGAGTTTACTCCATACAGCTCCCATTATGAAGGAAAAGTGAGGTCAAAAGTCAAATTTAAGGCCATAACAATATTCACCGCATAACATTTGCTATATGTTCAGCTGTTCCTATATATATGTTCCCATTATGAATAAAAAGGAAGGTCAAAAATCAAATTCAAGGTCATAACAATACTAGTATTCATTTGAGGTCATAACAATATTCACCGCATATCATTTGCTATATGTTCAGCTGTTCCTATATATATGTTCCCATTATGAATGAAAAGGGAGGTCAAAAATCAAATTCAAGGTCATAACAATACTAGTATTCACCGTATATTATTTGGGAGGCCGCTCAGGTCAATTTCCACATTCCTAGTCAGACATTTGGCACTCAAGGTCAGCATTTGTCAAGTTCAAGGTCATTATTAGTTGTGCCATATATGTCTTCCTATATGTTCATAATGCAAACATAAGCTCTATCTGCATGCATTTCATCTATAGAGGCAAATCTGGACATTTTTTTACCCCAAAATTGCTGTTTTGACCTTTCAAGTTCATCGAAGTTCAAGGTCACCAAACAAATCGCCATATATGACTTCCCATTTGAAAGTGCCAATTTCTAAGCTCTATCTTCAAGTGTTTTAAAAGTACCGTCCTTGCAGCTCCCATTATGAAGGAAAAAAGTGCTGAAAAGTCCAAAATTCTTTTCAAACTAGAAATGTCCCAAAATGGATAGTAACGCGATTAGGGGCAAAAAAATTTTTTTTTCGCCGATCCGTCAAATATTCAAAATGGCCGCCAGACGGAGACCGGTGATTCAAAGGCAACAAAACTTACACACATCATAAAGGAACATGAGGGGAATCTTTTGAAACAAAAATCTCAAAACTGATAATACAGTTTTTGAGAAAATGGCCGCCAAAGTCCAAAATTGGCCATTTTTCGTCAAAAATGGCAGCCATTTTGAGAAAAATGCGAAAATCAAAATTAGCCCAAGGGCTAAGATAGGTTACCGGACAATTTTGGTTTCAAGTATGGCAGGTGACATATGACCTTGAGATATACCAATCAAGGTCATCTTTGTGAACTGCAATGTCACAATTAGGTATGCTGCATATGACTTTATATATGTTTATAATACAAACATACTAGTATAACCTCTATCACCAAGTAATTTGTCTGTAGAGGCCAATTTACACATGTCAGATCAGGCAAGATTTTGAAATTTGGCATTCAAGGTCATTTAAGGTCAAATTCAAAGTCACCAAAAGATGTGCCATATATACATGAATTCTTGTAAGCTTATACACAATTCTAACCTGTATCACTGAGGCGATACTGGATGCATTACCAATCGTTAGTGCATCCCGCAAGGGCGGACAGTAAACACGGTCAGTTTGGTTTTTAACCGTATTTCATCAAATGACAGGTCCATTTGTCATAAATGGATACTCTGAAGGTAGCTTAGTGTTTTGGTCAAAGACATGCGTAGTTATTTCAAGCAGATCACGCTTCTTTGTTCAGATATGTAGAGGAAAAGAATTAGCTAGAAGATTCAATAACAACGAAAGTGAGATTCCCTAACGATATAGGCCTAATATGTGTATATTGTAATAGGTCCATATCATACACCATTGTGAATTCGTTGATTTATGCGACATAAATTAGCGAATATCACATAAAATTAGCCCAAGGGCTAAGAAAGGTTACCGGACAATGTATATTTTAGATATTAGTCTTTTGCCCCATGACCTTATAAGGTCATGGGTAACTGGTCAAATTGAGGTCACGAGAACATTCTGCCCATATCATTTCTAACATATCCACAATTGATTCCTAAGCTGTAAAGTCGATATTAAGTGAGATATTAGCCATTTTGTGATCTGACCTTGAAAATGAGGTCAAAGGTGAAGTTCAAGGTCATGAGAATATTCAGCATATATCATTTCCAATATGTTCGCAAATAACTCCTAAGCCTAACAAGTGAGATATTACATTTTTTTGTTCTCTGCCCTTGAAAATGAGGTCAAGGTCAAATTCAAGTAACCAAAATATTCAGCATATATCATTTCCTATATGTCCACTATGAATTCCTATGCTTTAGAGTCTGAAATGAGCGAGATATTACCCATTTTGTTCTCTGTCCTTGAAAATAAAGTCAAAGGTAAATTCAAGGTCACCAGAATATTCAACATTATATCATTTCCTATATGTCCAAAATTGATACCTAAGCTGTGAAATTGATAATAAGCGAGATATTGGCCATTTTGTACTGTGACCTTGAAAATCAGATCAAAGGGCAAATTCAAGGTCATCAGAATATTTTGCATATATCATTTCCTATATGTCCACAATTGATTCCTAAGCTGTAAAGTCGTTAAGAAGCGAGATATTAGCCATTTTGTCCTGTGACCTAGAAAATCAGGTCAAATATCAAATTCAAGGTCATCAGAATATTCGGCATATATTATTTCCTATATGTCAACAATTCATTCCTAAGCTGTAAAGTCAATAATAAGCAAGATATTAGCCATTTTGTGCTCTGACCTTGAAACTGCGGTCAGATGTTCAAGGTCACGACAATATTCAGGATATATCATTTCCTATATGTCCACAATTGATCCCTAAGCTGTAAGCTCGATAATAAGTGAGATATTAGCCATTTTGTTCTGTGACCTTGAAAATGAGGTCAAAGGTCAAATTCAAGGTCATCAGAATATTCGGCATATATCATTTCCTATATGACCACAATTGATCCCTAAGCTGTAAAGTTGATTATAAGTGAGATGTTAGACATTTTGTCCTGTGACCTTGAAAATGAGGTCAAAGGTCAGATTCAAGGTCATCAGAATATTCGACATATATCATTTCCCATACGTCCACAATTGATTCCTAAGCTGTAAAGTGAATAATAAGTGAGATAATAGACATTTTGTGCTCTGACCTTGAAACCGAGGTCAGAGGTCAAATTCAAGGTCACGATAATATTTAGCATATATCATTTCCTATATGTCCACAATTGATTCCTAGTCTCTAATCTCAATATTAAGTGAGATATTAGGCTTAATGTGTCCCATTATAAAGCATAGGAGAGTTTAACATGGGAAAGTCCCATTTGGGCCGAGTTTGGGCCAAAATGGCCCACTTCAAGCGACTCAAGCGCAACGAAACTTATACACGTCATAGGAGTACATATCGGGAGTGTTATGTATCAGAAAGAAAAAAAGTTACTGAACAGATTTCGAGAAAATGGCTGCCAAAGTCCAAAATCAGGCATTTTTCGTCGAAAACGGCCGCCATTTCGAAAAAAATTCGAAAATCAGAAAACTAAAAAAACACTTTGCTGCAAATATTTTTATGTATTTTTGGGCAAAATTTCAGAAAGATTCGACCGTAAGCTTTAAAGATAAAAATGTGAACGGACGACGGACGGACGGACGGACGGACGGACGGCGGACGCAACGCCACGGCAATAGGTTACGGCAATAGACCAAAAGTCCGGTAACCTAAAAAAAAGTTACTGAACAGATTTTGAGAAAACGATTGTCAAAGTCCAAAATTGGCCATTTTTCGACGAAAACGGCCATTCTGACCTTGAAACCAAGGTCAGGGGTCAAATTCAAGGTCACGAGAATATTCAGCATATATCATTTCCTATATGTCCACAATTGCTTCCTAGTCTCTAATCTCAATATTAAGTGAGATGTTAGGCTTAATGTGTCCCATTATAAAGCATAGGAGAATTTAACATGGGAAAGTCCCATTTGGGCCGAGTTTGGGCCAAAATGGCCCACTTCGAGCGATTCAAGCGCAACGAAACTTATACACATCAGAGGAGTACATATGAGGAGTGTTATGCATCAAAAAGATAAAAAGTTACTGAACAGATTTTGAGAAAACGACTGTCAAAGTCCAAAATTGGCCATTTTTCAACGAAAATGGCCGCTCTGACCTTGAAACCGAGGTCAGAGGTCAAATTCAAGGTCACGAGAATATTCAGCATATATCATTTCCTATATGTTCACAACTGATTCCTAAGCTGTAAAGTCGATAACAAGCGAGATATTAGCCATTTTGTCCTGTGACCTTGAAAATGAGGTCAAAGGTCAAATTCAAGGTCACGAGAATATTCAGCATATATCATTTCCTATATGTCCACAATTGATTCCTAGTCTCTAATCTCAATATTAAGTGAGATATTAGGCTTAATGTGTCCCATTATAAAGCATAGGAGAATTTAACATGGGAAAGTCCCACTTGGGCCGAGTTTGGGCCCAAAATGGCCCACTTCGAGCGATTCAAGGACAACGAAATTTATACATGTCACAGGGGTACATAGGAGGAGTGTTATGCATCAAAAAGGAAAAATTAGCCCAAGGGCTAAGAAAGGTTACCGGACAATATACATTTTAGATATTAGCCTTTTGTCCAGTGACCTTGAAAATAAAGTCACTGATAAATTCAAGGCCATGAAATTTTCAACAAATATATCACTTCTAGTATGTCCACAATAAATTCCTAAGCTGTAAAGTCGATAATAAGTGAGACATTAGCCATTCTGTGATGTGACCTCGAAAATGAGGTCAAAGTTCAAGTTCAAGGTCATGAAAATATTCAGTATATATCATTCCTCTATATTCGCAATTGATTCCTATGCTGTAAATGTAAGTATCAATCTATTACCACCAATACAATCAGATTTTGATGATGCCAATAAGAAAAGTAAAATACTACATTTTGCAATAGAAACAAACAAAGCCCGACAAAATAGTTTATCCAAAGACACACTGGCGTCTTCAGGGGCAGACAATGTGTTAAATGTAGTTGTTTCTACTGTACACCAGATGGAATTAGTATACAACTGCCCAACAACCTATGAAAATAATTTAGAAATCCGAATCTAACCCCATGGAATAGATACATGACAAGTACAAAAGTACCCAATCACAAGCCCGAAGGCTACCGAGTTGATGGTATCCTCGGGGACAGATTTAAGGTCCGCAAGCAGTGACACCGACTCAGTGGTATAAATGTAAGTATCAATCTATTACCACCAATACAATCAAATTTTGATGATGCCAATAAGAAGTGTAAAATACAACATATTGCAATAGAAACAAAGCCCGACCAAATAGTTTATCCAAAGACACACTGGCGTCATCAGGGGCAGATGTAAAGATGATAATAAGCGATATATTAGCCATTTTGTTCTCTGACCTTGAAAATGAGATCAAAGGTCAAATTCTAGATCACCAAAATATTCAGCATACATCATTTCCTATATGTTCACTATGGACCCCTAAGCTGTAAATTTGATAATAAGCGAGATATAAGCCATTTTGTATTCTGACCTTGGAAATAAAATGACTAACCTTGAAATTTAGGTCAAGGGTCAAATTCAAGGTCACTAGAATATTCAGCATATATCATTTCCTATATGTTCACAATTGATTCCTAAGCTGCAAAGTCGCTAATAAGCAAGATATTGGCCATTTTGCATTGTGACCTTGAAAATGAGGTCAACGGTCAAATTCAAGGTCACGAGAATATTCAGCATATATCATTTCCTATATGTTCACAATTGATTCCTAAGCCGTAAAGTCGATAATAAGCGAGATATTAGCAATTTTGTCCTGTGACCTTGAAAATGAGGCCAAAGGTCAAATTCAAGGTCACGAGAATATTCAGCATATATCATTTCCTATATGTCCACATTATAAAGCATAGGAAAATTTAACATGGGAAAGTCACATCTGGACCGAGTTTGGGCCCAAAATGGCCCACTTCGAGTGATTCAAGCGCAACGAAATTTATACATGTCACAGAAGTACATATGAAAAGTGTTATGCATCAATAAGAAAAAAAATAGCTCAAGGGCTAAGAAAGGTTACCGGACAATATATATTTTAGATATTGGTATTTTGTTCCGTGACCTTGAAAATAAGGTTATTCGACACGATAATATTCGGCATATGTCATTTCTAGTATGTCCACAACTGATTCGTAAGCTGTAAAGTCAATAATAAGCGAGATATTAGCTATTATGTCCTGTGACCTTGAAAATGAGGTCAAAGGCCGAATTCAAGGTCATAGCAATATTCAGCATATATCATTTCCAATATGTTCATAATTGATTCCTAAGCTGTAAAGTCGATAAAAAGCGAGATATTAGCCATTTCGTTCTCTGACCTTGAAAATGAGGCCAAAGGTCAAATTCAAGGTCATAGCAATATTCAGCACATATCATTTCCTATATGTTCATAATTGATTCCTAAGCTGTAAAGTCGATAATGAGCGAGATATTAGCCATTTTGTCCTGCAACCTTGAAAATGAGGTCAAAGGTCAAGTTCAAGGTCATTACAATGTTCAGCATATATCATTTCTATATGTTCACAATTGATTGCTAAGCTGTAAAGTCGATAATAAGTGAGATAATAGCCATTTTGTCCTGTGATCCTGAAAATGAGGTCAGAGGTCAAATTCAAGGTCACGATAATATTCAGCATATATCATTTCCTATATGTCCACAATTGATCCCTAAGCTGTGAAATCGATAATAAGTGAGGTATTAGCCATTTTGTCCTGTGACCTTGAAAATGAGGTCAAAGGTCAAAATCACCGTCAACAGAACAGTCGGCATATATCATTTCCTATATGTCCACAATTGATTCCTAAGCTGTGAAGTCGATAATAGGCGAGATATTGGCCATTTTGTGGACTGACCTTGAAACTAAGTCAGAGGTCAAATTCAAGGTCACGAGAATTTACAGCATATATCATTTCCTATATGTCCACAATTGATCCCTGAGCTGTGAAATCGATAATAAGTGAGGTATTAGCCATTTTGTCCTGTGACCTTGAAAGTGAGGTCAAAGGTCAAAATCACCGTCAACAGAATAGTCGGCATATATCAATTCCTATATGTCCACAATTGATTCCTAAGCTGTAAAGTCGATAATAAGCGAGATATTGGCCATTTTGTGCTCTGACCTTGAAACTAAGTCAAAGGTCAAATTCAAGTTCACGAGAATATACAGCATATATCATTTCCTATGTCCACAATTGATCCCTAAGCTGTAAAACCGATAATAAGTGAGATATTAGCCATTTTGTCCTGTGACCTTGAAAATGAGGTCAAATGTCAAATTCAAGGTCATCAGAATATTCGGCATCTATCATTTCCTATATGTCCACAATTGATTCCTAAGCTGTAAAGTCGATAATGAGCGAGACATTAGACATTTTGTGCTCTGACCTTGAAACCGAGGTCAGAGGTCAAATTCAAGGTCACGAGAATATCCTGAATCCTGCATATATCATTTCCTATATGTCCACAATTGATTCCTAGTCTATAATCTCAATATTAAGTGAGATATTAGGCATAATGTGTCCCATTATAAAGCATAGGAGAATTTAACATGGAAAAGTCCCATTTGGGACTCGTCGAGAAAATGAAAATGGCCGCTACACGCCGACCGGCGATTCAGGGGCGACGAAACCTATACACATCACAAAGGTATGTGAGAGCAATCTTTTGGAATAAAAATCTCAAAACTGTCTGAACAGTTTTTGAGAAAATGGCCGCCAAAGTCAGAAATTGGCCGTTTTTTGACGAAAACGGCAGCCATTTTGAAAAAAATGCGAAAATCAAAAAACAAAAAATTAGCCCAAGGGCTAAGAAAGGTTACTGGACAATACATATTTTAGATATTAGTAGTTTGTCCCGTGACCTTGAAAATAAGGTCATTGGTCAATTCAAGGACACGATAATATTCGGCATATGTCATTTCTAGTATGTCCACAACTGATTCTTAAGCTGTAAAGTCAATAATAAGCGAAAAATTAGCCATTATGTCCTGTGACCTTGAAAATGTGCTCAAAGGTCGAATTCAATGTCATAACAATACTCAGCTTATATCATTCCCTATACGTTCATATTTCATTCCTAAGCTCTAAAGTCGATAATAATCGAGCTAATAGCCATTTTGTCATGTGACCTTGAAAATTAAAGGTGAAGTTCAAGGTCATGACAATGTTCAGAATATATCATTTTCTATATGTCCACAATTGATTGCGAAGCTGTAAAGTCAATAAAAAGCGAGATATTAGCCATTTCGTTCTCTGACCTTGAAAATGAGGTCAAAGGTCAAATTCAAGGTCATAGCAATATTCAGCATATATCATTTCCTATATGTTCATAATTGACTCCTAAGCTGTAAAATCGATAATAAGCGAGATATCAGCCATTTTGTCCTGCGACCTTGAAAATGAAGTCAAAGGTCAAGTTCAAGGTCATGACAATGTTCAGAATATATCATTTTTTATATGTTCACAATTGATTGCTAAGCGATAAAGTCGATAATAAGCGAGATATTAGCCATTTTGTCCTGTGATCCTGAAAATGAGGTCAGAGGTCAAATTCAAGGTCATGATAATATTCAGCATATATCATTTCCTATATGTCCACAATTGATCGCTTAGCTGTAAAATCGATAATAAGTGAGATATTAGCCATTTTGTTATGTGACCTTGAAAATGAGGTCAAAGGTCAAAATCAACGTCATCAGAATATTTGGCATATATCATTTCCTATATGTCCACAATTGATTCCTAAGCTGTAAAGTCAAAAATAAGCGAGATATTAGCCATTTTGTGCTCTGACCTTGAAACTGAGGTCAGAGGTCAAATTCAAGGTCATGAGAATATTCAGCATATATCATTTCCTATATGTCCACAATTGATCCCTAAGCTGTAAAATCGATACTAAGTGAGATATTAGCCATTTTGACTTTGAAACCGAGGTCAGAGGTCAAATTCAAGGTCACAAGAATATTCAGCATATATCATTTCCTTTATGTCCACACTGATCCCTAAGCTGTAAAGTCAATAATAAGCGAGATATTAGCCATTTTGTGCTCTGACCTTGAAACTGAGGTCAGAGGTCAAATTCAAGGTCATGAGAATATTCAGCACATATCATTTCCTATATGTCCACAATTGATCCCGAAGCTGTAAAATCGATAATAAGTGAGATATTAGCAAATTTGTCCTGTGTCCTTGAAAATGAGGTCAAAGGTCAAATTCAAGGTTATCAGAATATTCGGCATATATCATTTCCTATATGTCCACAATTGATCCCTAAGCTGTAAAGTCGATAATAAGCGAGATATTAGCCATTTTGTGCTCTGACCTTGAAACTGAGGTCAGAGGTCAAATTCGAGGTCACGAGAATATTCAGCATATATCATTTCCTATATGTCCACAATTGATCCTTAAGCTGTAAAATCGATAATAAGTGAGATATTAGCCTTTTTGTCCTGTGACCTTGAAAATGAGGTCAAAGGTCAAATTCAAGGTTATCAGAATATTCAGCATATATCATTTCCTATACGTCCACAATTGATTCCTAAGCTGTAAAGTTGATAATGAACGAGATATTAGCCATTTTGTGCTCTGACCTTGAAACCGAGGTCAGAGGTCAAATTCAAGGTCACAAGAATATTCAGCAAATATCATTTCCTATATGTCCACAATTGATTCCTAGTCTCTTATCTCAATATTAAGTGAGATATTAGGCTTAATGTGTCCCATTATAAAGCATAGGAGAATTCAACATGGGAAAGTCCCATTTGGGCCGAGTTTGGGCCCAAAATGGCCCACTTCGAGCGATTCAAGAGCAACGAAATTTATACATGTCACAGGGGTACATATGAGGAGTGTTATGCATCAATAAGAAAAAAAGTTACTGAACAGATTTTGAGAAAACAACCATCAAAGTCCAAAATTGCCCATTTTTCGACGAAAACGGCCGCCATTTTGAAACAAAGGCGAAAATCAAAAAACTAAAAAATACCTCCCTCTGAAAATATTTTTAGGCATTTTTGTGCAAAATTTCAGAAAAATCCGATCGTAAACTTTAAAGATAAAATTGTTTACGGACGACGGACGGACGACGGACGCAACGCCAACTAAAAAGTTACTGAACAGCTTTTGAGAAAACGACCGTCAAAGTCCAAAATTGGCCATTTTTCGATGAAAACGGCCACCATTTTGAAAAAAATTCGAAAATCAGAAAACTAAAAAAAAACTTTTCTGGAAATATTTTTAGGTATGTTTGTGCAAAATTTCAGAACGATTCGACCGTAAACTTTAAAGATAAAATTAGCCCAAAGGCTAAGATAGGTTACCGGACAATTTTGGTTTGGCCATGGCAGCATTGGCAGGTAACAGACCTTGAGATTTACCAATCAAGGTTCGCAGTGTAAACATATGACCTTGGGATTTACCAATCAAGGTCATCCGTATGAACTTCGATGTAACCATTACATGTATGTGTGTGGCATTTGATATTCTATATGTTGGGTGGAATCGTTTAGGCCGCTCAGGTCAATTTACACATTCCAAGTCAGACATTTGGCACTCAAGGTCATCTGACGTCAAGTTCAAGGTCATCATTAGTTGTGCCATATATGTCTTCCTATATGTTCATAATGCAAACAGGAGCTCTATCTGCAAGCATTTCATCTACAAAGGCAAATCTGGGCATTTTTTGACCCCAAAATGGCTGTTTTGACCTTTCAAGGTCATCCAAGGTCAAATTCAAGGTCACCACACAAGTCGCCATATATGACTTCCGATTTGAAAGTGCCAATTTCTAAGCTCTATCTTCAAGCGTTCTATGAGTACAGTCCAAAATTTTTTTCAAAGGGTGAAAATTTTTTTTTGCCTAGAAATGGCCCAAAATGGATAGTAATGTTATTTGGGGCGAAAAATTTTTTTTTCCCCGACTCGTCAAAAATTCAAAATGGCCGCCACACTGAGATCGGCGATTCAAGGGCAACAAAACTTATACACGTCGCAGAGGTATATAAGAGGAATCTTTTTAAGCAAAAATCTCAAAACTGATCAGAGAGTTTTTGAGAAAATACAGACCAGGTGCAAATTTGAGCGTTTTTCGACCCAAAAATGGCTGTTTTGACCTTTCAAGGTCATCCAAGGTCAAATTCAAGGTCACCACACAAGTCGCCATATATGACTTCCCATTTGAAAGTGCCAATTTCTAAGCTCTATCTTCAAGCGTTCTATGAGTACAGTCCAGACAGCTCCCATTATGAAGGGAAAAAGTGCCGAAATTTTTTCGAAGTCCAAAATTTTTTTCAAAGGGTGAAAATTTTTTTTTGCTCTAGAAATGGCCCAAAATGGATAGTAATGCGATCTGGGGCGAAAAAATTTTTTTTCGCCGACCCGCCAAAAATTCAAAATGGCCGCCACACGAAAACCGGCAGATTTAGGGCAACCAAACTTTTACATATCACAGAGGTATATGAGGGGAATCTTTTGAAACCAAAAACTCAAAACTGATCAGACAGTTTTTGAGAAAATGGCCGTCAAAGTCCAAAATTTAGCGTTTTTCGACAAAAACGGCCGCCATTTTGAAAAAAATGCGAAAATCAAAAAACAAAAAAATATTTCCTTCTCAAAATATTTTTAGGCATTTTTGTGCAAAATTTCAGAAAGATTCGATCGTTAACTTTAAAGATAAAAATGTTAACGCCGGACGGACGGACGGACGGACGGACGGTGGGGTGAACGGATGGGCGTTACGAGCGGACCCAATGTTAAATTTCCTATCTTAACTTTCCCCATAAGTCCTGAAAAAATCCCCATAAGACCGAACTTTTGGCTTAAACTGTGGTGGTGGGGCGTTTTCAGCTTTATTCCCCCTAAGAAATCCCCATAACTCCGTTCCGTTTGCCCGGACGGACGGACGGACGGACGGACGGACGGACGGACGGACGACGGACGCAACGCAACGCCAATAGGTTATCGGACCAAAGGTCCGGTAACCTAAAATTAGGCCAAGGGCCGAAGAAAGGTTACCTGACAATATTTAATATTTTAGATGTTAGCCAGGTCACTGGTTGAATTCAAGGTCAAGAGAATTTTCAGCATATATAACATTAAGCATATATCATGTCCACAGTTGATTGCTAAGCTGTAAATTCAATAATCAGAGAGATATTAGCAATTTTTTACTGTGGCCTTGAGAATGAAGGGGCAAAGGTCGAATTCAAGGTCATCAAAATATTCAATGTATATCATTTTCTATATCATGTCCACAATTGATTCCCAAGCCATACAGTCAAAAGAGGAGCAAGATATGAGCCAGTTTGTCCTGTGACCTTGAAAATGAGGTCAGAGGTCAAATTCAAGGTCCCGAGAATATTCAGCATATATCATCTCCTATATGTCCACAATTGATTCCAAAGCTGTAAAATCGATAATAAGTGAGCTATTAGCCATTTCGTCCTGTGACCTTGAAAATGAGGTCAAAGGTCAAACTCAAGGTCATGACAATAATCTGCATATATCATTTCCTATATGTTCATAATTGATTGCTAAGCTGTAAAGTCGATAACAAGCGAGATATTAGCCATTTTGTCCTGTGACCTTGAAAATGAGGTCGAAGGTCAAATTCAAGGTCATCAGAATATTCAGCGTATATCATTTCCTATATGTCCACAATTGATTCCTAAGCTGTAGAGTCGATAATAAGCGAGATATAAGCCATTTTGTGCTCTGACCTTGAAACTGAGGTCAGAGGTCAAATTCAAGGTCACGAGAATATTCAGCATATATCATTTCCTATATGTCCACAATTGATTACTAGTCTCTAATCTCAATATCAAGTGAGATATTAGGCATAATGTGTCCCATTATAAAGCATAGGAGAATTTAACATGGGAAAGTCCCATTTGGACCGAGTTTGGGCCAAAATGGCCCACTTCGAGCGATTCAAGCGCAACGAAATTTATAGACATCATAGGAGTACATATGAGGAGTCTTATGTATCAATAAGAAAAAAAGTTACTGAACAGATTTTGAGAAAACGGCCGCCAAAGTCCCAAATCAGGCATTTTTCGTCGAAAACGGCCGCCATTTTGAAAAAAATGCGAAAATCAAAAAACTAAAAAATACCTCCTTCTTGAATTATTTTTAAGTATTTTTGTGCAAAATTTCAGAAAAATTCGCCCGTAAACAAAAAAGATAAAAATGTGGACGACGACGACGACGGACGACGACGACGACGACGGACGCAACGCCATGCCAATAGGTTATCGGACCATAGGTCCGGTAACCTAAAAATAGGAAATCTGTACTAGAAGATCATCTGTACACATCAATACATGTCAATTGTTACTTTATTTCACATTTAACATTTAAATAACGTAGATTTGAATTAATAAAGAAAAGATCGTTAGGGAATCTTCACATGTTCGTTAGGGAATCTTCGATTTTACAAAAACAATCGTTAGGGAATCTTTCGGCTTTTTTTCAGACGAGTTTTTCATGCTCAAACCAACATAAATCGCCATGTATTTGCAACGAACGGTTGTTTCGGGCTCATAAGAATCAGCAGATGTATATGTGTATTAATCACAATCGTACTTGTCGGGAAAATGAAGAAAATTCAAATGAACCACGAGTGGGTTCGCCATTGCGGGATGCACTAACGATCGTTAGTGCATCCAGTCTCACCACAGTGCTGTATGTGCAAGTGTTTGAGCCTCAGTGGCTAATTTACACATTTCACGTCTGACATTTAGCACTCAAAGTCATCCAAAGTCAGGCTCAAGGTCATCATCAGTTGTTCCACATATGACTTCCTATATGCTCATAAGGCCTAAAAAAATAAATGATGTGTTTAGGGTCAAGTGCTCAAAAAAAATTATAGTAGGTAGGTAGGGATTTTTTTTTATTTTATGAAATTTTTTAATTCTTTAACATCCGACAATGGACGTGTCTAAACGCAGAAAAGAAGAACCATGTTTAGAAATATTATTATCAACAGTTCCAAATGCTATGTCTAGTAGAAAAAAAAAATATGGAAAAAATATATTGAATGAAACAAAGACTTCAATGAAATAAATTGATGTTAATCTGGGAATCAATGGTAACAACTTGGCCATTATAGCTGGTCTACACGTAGGTCCACTGCCACTGTGAACTCAGAGCTGCTTCTGGATCTATGCACCTCCCGTGGAAGCAGCACTAAACCTTCCCTCAGATGAGTCTACAGTGTAGTGCTGTATTTGTTGCCACTGCAGTGTGCCCCCAATGGCCCTACCCCCGCCCCCCCCCTGTTGATGACTTTTCCAGTCAAGCTGTCCTGCTGTACAAAAAAGACCCATGTTTCAAAGTACAGTACTCTGCCGGCAGATCAGAAATTTATGTATTGTATACATTTGACTTGCCACCAAATTAATTTAACAGTGAAATGCCAGAACAGGTGACTGCCATGCTGATGCAGATCAGTCAGTTCCCCATCGGGGAGGTCACTATCATGGATGGGGAGTCAACTTTCTCATTTCTTCAAAAACATTTTATGCATGATATTTCAACATTATATACTCGTATGTTACTACAGGTATTCGTGAGTATTGACTGCTTTCGTCAATAATCAGTGTCAGGAGAAAGCCATAGTGACAGCCCGGAACATTCACCTTGAGTGATCCACTGAGATGTATTCATGAAAGAAAAAATAAATAAAAAGTTTAGTGTCGGGTGCTATCAGCTAGAGTAGGTCGAACGACCCTAAACACAGCATTTTTTTTTAGGCCTAATGCAAACTTAAGCTCTATCTACAAGTATTTCATCTGTAGAGGCAAATATGGGCATTTTTTTACCCCAAAATGGCTTATTTGACCTTTCAAGGTCATCCAAGGTCAAATTCAAGGTCACCACACAAGTCGCCATATATGACTTCCCATTTGAAAGTGCCAATTTCTAAGCTCTATCTTCAGGCGTTCTAGGAGTACAGTCCTGGCAGCTCCCATTATGGAGGAAAAAAGTGCCGAAAATTTCTAGGTCCAAAATTTTTTTCAAAGGGTGAAATGGCCCAAAATGGATACTAATACGATTTGGGACAAAAAACATTTTTTCGTCGACCCGTTGAAAATTCAAAATGGCCGCCATACGCAGACCGACGATTCAAGGGCAACCAAACTTATACACATCACAGAGGTATATAAGGAGGTACCATAGGTCCGGTAACCTAAAAAAAAACTAGACGTCAAGGCCTAAAGATGCCTTGGAGGCATTTCGGTGTGATGATTAATTTATAATATATACTAGATATCGACGAAAATGAAAAATGTCGACTCCGCAAAAAAATTTACCGTTAAAATAATACCCCTTAGACATGTTTGTCTAGGGCGACGAGTCCGAAAAAAAAGTCTGTTTCGCTCTACGACTCAGTGTTTCCGAGATATCGACGAAAACGAAAAATGCCAACTCTGCAAAACTCAAGGTCAAAGTTCATCCATAATACATATAAGATAAATGTTGTCTAGAGCGACAAGTCCGAAAATAACGTCCGTTTCGCTCTACGACACACCGTTCCCGAGATATGCAGGATGCCTCAAGGATGACTCAGCAAAAAATTATTTCGACCTCTAGGTCAAAGGTCGTTTGACGTATCGATCCCAAAATCAATAGGGTTCTTCCCTGTTGATATATAAACCTCCGTGCAAAATTCTGCAACTATTGCCTGAATATTTTTCGAGTTATCGTCCGGAAACCAAGTTTCAAGATCAGCCTCGATTTCATCCTCAAGGACCTCACGGACCTCGGAGCCGGATCAAAAAAAATAATACACCCTAGAGATGTTTGTCTAGGGCGACGAGTCCGAAAATAACGTCCGTTTCGCTCTACGATGCACGGTTTCTGAGATATGCAGGAAGCCTCAAGGATGAATCAGCAAAAAATTATTTCGACCTCTAGGTCAAAGGTCGTTTGACGGATCGATCCCAAAATCAATAGGGTTCTTCCCTGGTGGCATATGAACCTCCATGCAGAGTTCTGCAACTATTGCAACTAGACGTCAAGGCCTAAAGGCCTTGGAGGCATTTCAGGGTGAAGCATGAAAAAAACAAAATGCTGACATGATAAGTTCCCAATGAGACCGTTTCCGAGATATCGACAAAAACGAAAAATGCCGACTCAGCGAAAAAATTTAAGGTCAAGGTCAAAGGTCATCCACCATACCCTATGTACATGTTTGTCTAGGGCGACGAGTCCGAAAATAACATCCGTTTCACTCTACGACGCACCATTTCCGAGATATCGACGAAAACGAAAAATGCCGACTCAGCGAAAAAAATTTAAAGTCAAGGTCAAAGGTCATCCATAATACCCCTAAGACATGTTTGTCTAGGGCGACGAGTCCGAAAATAATGTCTGTTTCGCTCTACGACGCACCGTTTCCGAGATATTGACGAAAACGAAAAATGCCGACTCAGCGAAAAAATTTAAGGTCAAGGTCGAAGGTCATCCATAATACCCCTAAGACATGTTTGTCTAGGGCGACGAGTCTGAAAATAACGTCCGTTTCGCTCTACGACGCACCGTTTCCGAGATATCGACGAAAACGAAAAATGCCGACTCAGCGAAAAAATTTAAGGTCAAGGTCAAAGGTCCATAATACCCTTAAGACATGTTTGTCTAGGGCGACGAGTCCGAAAATAACATCCGTTTCGCTCTACGACGCACCGTTTCCGAGATGTCGACGAATACGAAAAATGCCGACTCAGCAAAAAAAATTAAGGTGAAGGTCAAAGGTCATCCATAATACCCCTAAGACATGTTTGTCTAGGGCGACGAGTCCGAAAATAATGTCCGTTTCGCTCTACGACGCACCGTTTCCGAGATATCGACAAAAACGAAAAATGCCGACTCAGCGAAAAAATTTAAGGTCAAGGTCAAAGGTCATCCATAATACCCTTAAGACATGTTTGTCTAGGACGAGTCTGAAAATAACGTCTGTTTCGCTCTACGACGCACCGTTTCCGAGATATGCATGAGAGCCTCAAGGATGACTCAGCTAAAATTATTTCGAGCCCTAGGTCAAAGGTCATTTGACGAATCGGCCTCAAAATCAATAGGCTTCTTCCCTGGTGATATATGAACCTCCATGCAAAGTTCCACAGTCATTGCCATAACACTTTTTGAGTTATCGTGCGGAAACCAGAAACAGAAAAAATTAGACCGTCGAACAATCAGTGACAGAATAAAACATGTCAGCCTATTGTTGGATTCTACAGGAAAGGTGTTAGATCGTTGACCATTAATAACTACACAAACTCTGTGGTTGATTATCTGAGAAAGTTTGAATTAGAGTCAGACGAATAGCCGCTTCGCAGCCTGTATTTGTGATGGTGTGTAATCACACGGCGTGAAACTGTTTATATATATACGCCCTACTTTCACGGTGAACATTTCCCGTGGTCCAGCAACCGCAAAATATCCATACCGCAAAATGATTTTGATAACAAAACCGCGAAATTTGCGTCACGCCTAATATTCATGATTTACAGTATTAGCCATTTTGTTCTTTTACCTTGAAAATGAGGTCAAAATTCAAATTCAAGATCATCACAATATTCGGACTATATCATTTCCTATATGTGCACAATTGATTCCTAAGCTGTAAAGTCGATAATAAGCGAGATATTAGCCATTTCATGCTCTGACCTTGAAAATAAGGTCAAAGGTCAAATTCAAGATCATGAGAATATTCAGTATATATCATTTCCTATATGTTCACAAATGATTCCTGAGCTGAGAAGTCGATAATCAGCAAACTATAAGCTATTTTGTGCTCTGACCTTGAAAACAGATAAAAGGTCAAATTCAAGGTCACGAGAATATTCAGCATATATCACTTCTTATATGTCCACAATTGATTCCTAAGCTGTAAAGTCGGATTAAGCGAGATATTAGCCATTTTGTCCTGTGACCTTGAAAATAAGGTCAAAGGTCAAATTCAAGGTCATCAAAATATTCGGACTACCGTATATGTCCTAATAGACGCGCTGGGCGCGTTGCAAAAGCTAAGGGGGTGCGTCTATTATGTTACGATAAACCTGAAATTCATACGTCGGCCTTGTGACCATAATCATCTACCGACATCCGAGTGCAAACATGCACTGCAAAATCCCATCCCGTTGGGGTCCTGCAATCTGGATGCACTGATACATTATGATACCGGAAGCTATATTTAGCGCTGCGCATGCGCGTGCCGGATATCACGTGATTTGGTTACAGTGCCATCATGGAGGAACGCAAAATATATCTTATGATTTTGGCTTTCAAACTAAAGCGGTTAACAATGCAAAACGCATAGCAAACATGAAACAGCAAAAGAGTTTAAGTTGGATGGGCGGCGGGAGAAGTGTGTGCGAGTGACAGGGACTCGAACCCTTTGTAACGATCAACATTTGTGTGCATTATGATATATGTGCCGACTCGAAGCCTTTGCAACGATTGACTTTCGATCATTGTGGTCAAATAGTGTCTTTGTTTATTGTTTATTTTTGGCAGAAAAAGAGGGGGGCGCGTTTATTAGGGATGGTGCGTCTATTAGGGCATATACGGTATATCATTTCCTATATGTGCACAATTGATTCCTAAGCTGTAAAGTCGATGATAAGCGAGATATTGGCCATTTTGACGTGTGACCTTGAAAATTAGGTCAAAGGTCAAATTCAAGGTCATGACAATATTCAGAATATATCATTTCCTATATGTTCACAATTGATTCCTAAGCTGTAAAGTCGATATTAGCCATTTTGTCCTGTGACCTTGAAAATGAGGTCAAAGGTCAAATTCAAGGTCACAAGAATATTCAGCATATATCATTTCCTATATTATGTTCATAATTGATTCCTAATCTCTAATCTCAATATTAAGTGAGATATTACCAATAAAGTGTCCCATTATAAAGCATAGGAGAATTCAACATGGGAAAGTGCCATTTGGGACCCGTTGAAATGGCCGCCACACGCAGACCGGCGATTCAAGGGCAACAAAACTTATACACATCATAAAGGTACATTAGAAGAATCTTTCGAAACAAAAATCTCAAATCTGATCAGACAGTTTTTGAGAACACGACTGTCCAGGTCTAAAATTAGCTGTTGTTCATCAAAAATGGCCGCCATTTTGAAAATAATTCGAAAATCAAAACATAGCACCAAGTATGCTGTAGCTTACCGGCAATCATGAGAAACGCAGAGTATTGGTTTTCCAACATATAAATTAAAATTAATTAATTAAAATAAATTACACTGATCTTGAATTCTAATTGTCAAAACATGTTCGTAAATGTTGCTGGAAACATATTTTCTGCATGGACTATAATACGAAATCAAATTACACATCACAAAGGTACATAAAGAGAATCTTCTACATTATTTTGAGTAAAACTGTCTGAATAGATTTTGACAAAATGGCCACCAAAGACAAAATTCATCGTTTTTGACCTTTCAAGGTCATTGAAGGTCAAATTCAAGGTCATCATTCAAACCGCAATATATGATTTCCCATTTGAATGTGCCAATACTTAGGCTCTATTTTGAAGTCTTCTATGAGTCTACTCCGCACAGCTCTCATTATGAAGAAAAAATTGGGTGAAATTTTCTAAGTCCCAAAAATTTTTTAATGGCCAAAAAAAAAAATTTGTTTTTTTTTGCTGGAAATGGCTCAAAGCGAATAAAGACTTGATTTTGGACAAAACAAAAATTTTGGTCGAAAAATCAAAATGGCCGCCACACGCAGACCGGCGATTCAAGGGCAACGAAACTTATACAAGTCATAAAGGTACAAAATCTCAAAACTGATCAGACAATTTTTGAGAAAATGGCCATCAAAAATCCAAAATTGGCAATTTTTCGACAAAAAAGGTCGTTTTGACCTTCCAAGGTCATTGAAGGTCAATTTCAAGGTCATCACTCAAACCGCTATATATGATTTCCCATTTGAATGTGCCAATACATAGGCTCTATCTTCAAGTGTTCTATGAGTTTACTCTGCACAGCTCCCATTATGAAGGAAAAATTGAGTGAAATTTTGGCCCAAGTAGCGCACCTTACTCTGTTAATACTACTCACCCACTGAATGTATACCATATTTAATCCGTCTGGCACATTTTTAATCTTCATTGAATTTAGAAGAAATAATAAGCTGCGGTACATGGGCCGAAATTTTCCAAGTCCAAAAAAATTTTCAATCGCCAAGAAATGCTGGAAATTAGCTCAAAACGAATGGTGACTTGATTTGGGACAAAAATTTTTATTATTGTCGACCCGTTAAAAAATCAAAATGGCCGCCACATGCAGACTGTCATTCCAAAGGCAACAAAACTTATACACATCACAAAGACTGTCATTTCGTCGATTCAAGGGCAACGAAACGTATACACGTCATAGAGGTACCTGAGAGGAATGTTTTGAAACAAAAATCTCAAACTGATCGTACAGTGTTTGAGAAAATGGCCACCAAATGGGCCAAAACGGTTCAATCAGAAAAATTTAGAAACGTCTATAGATACTGGCACAAGGTATGTTCTCACAAATTTATGGGGGAATTCATCATGTCAGAAAAAAAAGTTACAGACCCGGCCAGACGAAGGACGGACGAAAAACCTCGACAATAGCTTATCGGCCCAAAGAAATGTAGACGGATGACGACGGACGCCGACGGATCGACGGACGCAACGCCATGGCAATAGGTTATCGGACCTTTGGTCCGATAACCTAAAAATATGGACAGACTTTGATGCTGACGACTACGAATGACGGACACAACACCACGCCAATAGGTTATTGAACCATAGGTCTGGTTATCTAAAATTACAGATTTTTGTGCAGTTGGGGTTGAATTTGGAATTACTTTAAGAGAATTTCAAACTTGAGTGGAGTTGCATATACAGAACTTAGTGGGCAAAAAATTCCTTGCCCAGATGTAACAAAACAAATATGTCAGGGTAGCAAGAAGGAATGCCATGACTACCATGGTGGGATATTAGACAGGAATTAGTGTAATATTCTGGGACAACTGACAATATATTGAACAACCTTTGGATTCTCAAAACAACATGCCTGCCTGCAGTTTCCTCAATGAAGCTCAAGTTTTGAACAAATGTAGTGTACTTCACACTTTGAGTACTCTGAGTACAAATATCTAACCTTTGTACACAAAGATATAGAACATACAGTACTACAAATCCAGTTTTTTTAAGCAAGCAAGTGTAAGTGGATGGAAAGTAGACAGCCACAGTTGGCACCAGCAGCTGTTGTGCACTGCACAAGGGTGTGATCCTTCAAGTCAGAGAAATTCTTAACCATCAAGGAGTTGAAACAACCAGATATTGCAGTTTTCTCTCTAGTTGCTGATTTTATAATTTTCTATTAATTTTATAATTTTCTATTAGTTCTAACCATGCCAAAACAGACTATCAATGAATATGATGAAAGAAAGTGGGTCTTAATGTAGTCCGCTATAAACAGTGAGGTAACGAAGAGTCAAAATTTAAAAAATATTTCTTGAATATTAGAGTCTTCAAAATGACCTATTTTATAGAGTAACTGATCAGCATTCTAATACTGAAAAGAAAATAGGGGGTCACCGTGCTGGTTGCTTCGACATATTCGATCAAAATCACAAAAATTTACCTGAAATGACATAAATTATGGCATTTTTGCACATTTTTTGTCCACAATCACATCTTGCATCGTGTTTTCCATGAGAACCGATACGGTCACCCCCTATTTACTTTTCAGTTTTAGGATGCTGATCAGTTACTCTATAAAATATATCATTTTGAAGCACTAGATTTTGTTGATACAGTTATTTATTTTAAAAACTCTTTGACCCCCTCCCCTCACTGTTTGGAGCGGACTAACTTAAATGCAAGAGCTATTAGCAGTTTTTCTGAATATTCCCCATTTGATGGTTTTGTATTTTGGTTTTGCTTCCCTACATCTATGTGGAATTAAATGCTACCTTTTTCATATGAACTGACAAGCTACATCAGTCAGACAATAAGCTTTTGTCACGGGAAACAAAGTTGTACACAGAAAAGCACTTAGTGCCAGTACATGATCCACACGAGTACAATACCATACAATGCTATACAAAATCACCATACAGCACAATTTATAACTGGGCTTATATCTACAAGACTCAAATCTCACAGTATAACTCATCTACTCCTGTCAGTTTTGGTATTCTTCAGGAATTTTGAAACAAATTGTATCAAATTTGACCAATTTAGTTCAGTTGGGTATAATTTTGCAAGGAAGCTGATATAACTTTTGTCCATGTACATGTACACGTGGAAGAGACAGAGTGACTGTTTAAACTCCAGTACAGTTACGGTGAACACAGAAAGCGATGACATGCAGACACATACACCTCATACATGTACATAACAGACTGGGATGTTTTTGTGAATGCACTCGTATATACAATGGCAAATACAACACCACAATAATCTCGCAAGTTGACGGTGCTAGTCTGGTGTTCTGGATGGATGTACATGGGGGGAAACCAAACCAACTGGAATCATTACCCTGTGGATTATCATTTATCAAAAATCACATCGAGCCAGATTTCTGTACAAGTTCCCTGTACGATGATGATCCAACAACTTTGAGACATACAGACTGTGACACGTTGTGGATTACATAGTCTGTTCCAAAACTCTGTGTAACAGACAGGCAATATCAACTACACATCCAGATTATCTCAACTACCATGGATCAGACAAATGTAACAATATCAACAAAATATTTGGTTTGTCAAATGAACAACATCGGGACAATACTGGTCAAACAAAATGACTATTTACAAACGTGGCCCTGTATATGTTTTATCTGTAAGTTGCTTTCTCGGGTGCCCTGATTTGAGTTATTAATTTTTTGTATTTTTCTGACTGCTGCCTCCCTCACTACAATCCTAAGGCTTGGGAGAGTCAGTGTTATATAAATACCTACACAGATTATATACATCACTGGACGAGGAACTACTCTGGCATCAGTACACACATAAAATGGGGCAAGTTCTGCACAATCATATAAACTGTGTACTCGCAGTCGATACACTGCCAGCAAAAGTTTGAAACAACTTTAGTTTGTTCACTTTTCATCTCACTGTTAGGTATGTTGTGTAACCAGCAGTACATAGTTTTATATATTTTTCAATTATAAAAATTAGCCCAAAAGCTAAGAAAGGTTACCAGACAATTTATATTTCAGACATTAACCCTAAAAATAAAGTCATTAGTCAATTCAAGGTCACGAGAAAATAAAGCATATATCATTTATAGTATGTCCACAACTGATTCCTAAGCTGTAAAGTCGATAAACAGCCAGATATTACCCATTTTGTGACCTGACCTGGAAAATAGGTTCAAATGTCAAATTCAAGATCATCAAAATATTCAGCATATATCATTCCCTATATGTTCACTATGGATTACTAAGCTGTAAAGTCGATAATAAGCGAGATATTAACCATTCTGTTCTCTGACCTTGGAAATGAGGTCGAAGGTCAAATTCAAGGTCACCAGAATATTCAGAATATATCATTTCCTGTATGTTCACCATTGATTCCTAGGCTGTAAAGTCGATAATAAGCCAGATATTAACCATTTTGCTCTCTGACCTTGAAAATGAGGTCAAAGGTCAAATTCAAAGTCACCAGAATATTCGGTATATATCATTTCCTATATGTTCACTATGTATTCCTAGGCTGTAAAGTCGACAATAAGCGAGATATTAGACATTTTGTCATGTGACCTTGAAAATTAGGTCAAAGGTCAAGTTCAAGGTCACGACAATATTCAGAATATATCATTTCCTATATGTTCACAATTGATTCCTAGGCTGTAAAGTCGATAATAAGTGATATATTAGCCATTTTGTCCTGTGGCCTCGAAAATTGGGTCAAAGGTCAAATTCAAGGTCGTGAGAATATTCAGCATATATCATTTCCTATATGTCCACAATTGATTCCTAATCTCTAATCTCAATATTAAGTGAGATATTAGCAATAATGTGTCCCATTATAAAGCATAGAATTCAACATGGGAAAGTGCCTTTTGGGACCCGTCGAAAATCAAAATGCCGCCACACGCAGACCGTCGATTGAAGGCCAACGAAACTTATACACATCACAGAAGTATATAAGGGAAATATTTTGAAGCAAAAATCTCAAAACTGTCTGAACAGTTTTTGAGAAAAAAACGCCAAAGTCAGAAATTGGCCGTTTTACGTCGAAAATGGCCGCCATTTTGAAAAAAAATGCTAAAATCTAAAAACTGAAAAATACCCCCCTCTTGAAATACTTTTAGGTATTTTTGTGCAGAATTTCAGAAAGATCCGATCGAAAAACTTGAAAGATAAAAATGTGGACGGACCCCGACGCCGAGGACGGACAACGGACGCAACGCCATGCCAATAGGTTATCAAAAATGACGAAACCTTTCAAGTTTTCATAAAAAGATAACAAAAATAGAATTATGGTAGTATACTTGATTTCGTTCCATTTGCCAGTAACTGAATATGTTGATAAAATTTACTTTCTATTGTCCTAAGAAGATCAAGGAAGAGCAACTTAATTTTAGTCATTTCAAATTAGGAATATTAATAGAACAATATAAATAACAGAATTCACAAGTCAAGCACTTTTGGTATTTTCAAGCAATTTGATTTGAAACAAATTCAAAACACTGAGCTTTGGTTGAAATATTTCAACAGTCTGTACACAGTAAAAATCCCCAGAGAACAGTGACAGAATCTACAGCAAACACCGACACCAACCACGTCATCGGCTCTCTGCCAGACACTCATCATAACGTAGTCAGTCATGCGCCACACAACTAGTACAGCGCTCACCATCAGCAACCATTTTGTGCATGATTCAACAAATGGATTTTATTATAATTACATCATCGATTTATGTAAATGATAATTTTAACCCTTCTCACACAATTCAAGTGTTTGTCTTGGTTTCTGATGTGCGAAGACATCAAGTTGACTGCAGCACAGGCGTCCTTCCTTCCGTGTTACAGCCGGTATAATTATTACTCTGATAGATATAGATCTTGTGGACCTGGGCTGCACAAAATGGCTGCCACTGGTTACTCTGTACGAAACAGACCATGCACACAGTCGATACTGTGCAAGCTACCTGCGGCAACCATCAACCTACTTACTTGTGCCTCGCTTGCGTAAAGCGGCCAAACCCGACAAGGCACATACACCAGGCTGTGATATAACACAATACGCTACAACAAAACTCCTGACAAAATCTGATATAACATTGTATCTCATATTAGAAACATAATTGGCCCTGCTAAGTGTGTTCAAGTCGCATGATATATTTTTAAGGTTATTCAAACACAGAACAACATAGTATCTATCATACAGCTATACATTAGTTATATATATAATAATATTCATGTGAACACATTATTCTTTGTGGGTGATATGATTGGAGACCAGATAAAAAGTAAGACGTCAAAAACAAACATCACATGAAGGAGGATTAGATATGGTGTTTTTCACTGGTCATGTAACCAAGTCAAGTAGGTTATGTTTCTACTTGAGTGAAACTAATTTCATCATTTCTAAGAAAGATACAAAGTTACCCATGTCTGGCCATATAATTCTGTATTTACCCTAAACTTCCAAAAGTAATCTATTTGACAGAGCATTTTACCCCCATGGTTCTAATGGCTTAGTGTGTACATGGTGTAGCATGTTGTGCCTCATGCACAATATCAAACTGACGAAATGGAATGGAAAATATAAATACAATGAGAAAGTTCGCAAATTTCTCATAAATTGATATATTTTCATTAAATTCCAGATTTCCCCATAAAACTCAGCTGTATAAAATGCAAAATGCCTGGCTGTTCTGGACAAATCTCTTATGCTTTTATGTCTATTTCTAAAACACAATCACAGATTATTTGCTTTGTTTCTACAACATATTAAATATGGTACCAACAAGCACACCGGTATTTTTGAAGACTTGATCTACGCATGATTCACCCAAGCAAGTACTTTCACCCAAAAGAGGTCCATATGAATAAATAACGCCCACTGGTCAGTCACACAAATAACAAGTGAGGAATTTTCTAACAACTTACATACACATGGCACTTCAGAAACAACTTACGAAAAAAAATAATTCCCTCAAGAAAACAATAAATAGACAAAGTTGACATGATACTGGTGTACAACAACGAGCAAACATTAATCTTCCTATTCACACACATCAGTAGAACAGTCATTAAATGTATATATAATGTATACATATTGATTGTAGAGTTAACAGACAAAAAATACTGTGCCAATACCTTTCAACAAAATCTATGTACAAGGTTTACAACGTGGCCACAACTCTTGAGCGGCACACTGTGTGTTCTCCACGTTTGGAACGGTGCCAGGGAGGTACGCAGAGGCGCAGGCGAGGTACGGGGAGGCACGGGACTTGCTCCAGAGGTTCCTCGAGGTTGCCCTCACTGTACGACTGCTGTGTCCAGTGTGTACCAGGTATTCTATGTACTGCCACAAACACTCAGCCAATAACGTTGTACAACAAATCCTGGTTTGTCAGCATCATGTCACATCATCCAAATACATGTTGAGGCACATGAGTTTCCATTGTGATAAATTGTGAAATCTATGATGCTCATTACTCACATATGTATGTGTATAAAACATCCACCAGTGAAGCATACACAACACAGAAATACATCGAAGGGTCCATCTTGGTTCTCATCTAATTTGTCAATTTTTATGCCAAGGTTGTGGTCAAAATGCCCAAAATATCCACGTTTTTCCACTGGTCAAATCTATGGCACATCCTGCTCCTAATCCCTGTCCAGACATGATGTGACAAGATACTCCATTTGTTCTGCAGAGAATCACACCGGAGAGGCATTTACTCGAGACTATAACAACCTTTGTGTGGCCTGACTCGCATCCACCCCCTCAGACGTGTTCCGCGAACACTTCCTTGTAGATGGGTGGCAACTCACAGTTGGGTATGTTGACTTTGATGCTGTTGAGTGTCTTGCAGTGGACTTCGTTGATGACCCACAGCTCTGGGAAGATGTTCATACAGCAGCAAAACACATCTTCGTAGTTGTCTGAGGGAACAGAGAACATAACAACTTTACAGTTCTGCTTTATACATGTACAGTTATACTTAATATATCTATAATATATTATATTATATCTTTAATATATCTATATCTTATATATCTATAAAATATCCTAATACATCTAATATATCTATAGAGGTATACATCTATATCAACATAATCCTTGGTAAAAATATTCAATTAATTCAGGTCCTCACCAAAAGTTTGCAATGCCAATAAACTATTTACCCGAAGAGTATACTGTGTCCGGTATGCAAATGTTCGAAAGCATATTAGGGCCATGTTGTATGGAAAATTAGCCCAAAGGCTAAGATGGGTTACCGGACAATATGTGTTTTATATTTCAGATATTAGCCATTTTGTCCTGTGACCTTGAAAATTAGGTCTCTGGGCAAATTCAAGGTCAGTAGGTCACGAGAATATACGGCATATATATATATATATATATGTAAATGATATATATCATTCCCCGTATGTCCACAATTGATTGCTAAGCTGTAAATTCAATAACAAGGATAATATTAGCAATTTTGTCCTATGACCTTGAAAATGAGGTCAATGGCCAAATTCAGGGTCATGAGAATATCCAGCACATATGTAAATGATGTATATCATACCCCGTATGTCTACAACTGATTGCTAAGCTGTAAATTCAATAACAAGGAAGATATTAGCAATTTTGTCCTATGACCTTGAAAATGAGGTCAATGATCAAATTCAAGTTCATCAAAATGTTTGGCCCACATCACTCCCTATATTTGCACAATTGATTCCTGAGCTGCAAAAAAACTAGACGTCAAGGCCTAAAGATGCCTTGGAGGCATTTCGGTGTTAAGACTAATTTGTAATATTTATAACATGTTTACAATGGGCTCTACTATGCACTACGACACACCGTTTCCGAGATATCAACGAAAACGAAAAATGCCGACTCGGTGAAAAAATTAGTTTATCCATAATACCCCTTAGACATGTTCGTCTAGTGCCACGAGTGCGAAAATAACGTCCGTTTCGCTCTACGACACACCGTTTCTGAGATATCGACGAGAACGAAAAATGCCGACTTGGCAGAAAAATTCAAGATCAAGGTCAAAGGTCATCCTTAATACCCCTTAGACATGTTTGTCTAGTGCCACGAGTGCGAAAATAACGTCCGTTTCGCTCTACGACGCACCGTTTCCGAGATATCAACGAAAACGAAAAATGCCGACTCAGCAGAAAAATTCAAGGTCAAGATCGAAGGTCATCCTTAATATCCCTTAGACGTGTTTATCTAGGGTGACGAGTCCGAAAATAACGTCCGTTTCGCTCTAAGATGCACCGTTTCCGAGATATCGACGAAAATGAAAAATGCTGACTCGGCAGAAAAATTCCCCTTAGACATGTTTGTCTAGTGCCACGAGTCCGAAAATAACGTCCGTTTCACTCTACGACGCATCGTTTCAGAGATATCGATGAAAATGAAAAATGCCGACTCGGCAGAAAAATTCAAGGTCAAGGTCGAAGGTCATCCTTAATACCCCTTAGACATGTTTGTCATGTTTGTCCGTTTCCCTCTATGACACACCGTTTCCAAGATATGCAGGAAACCTCAAGGATGACTGGGTGAAAACTATTCCGACCTCTAGGTCAAAGGTCGTTTAACGGATTGATCCCAAAATCAATAGGGTTCTTCCCTATTGATATATGAACCTCCATGCGAAGTTCTGCAGCCATTGCCTACATACTTTTTGAGTTATCGTGTGGGAACAAAGTCCAAAAAAAAATAGGATAGGTTACCGGACAATTTTGGTTTGGCCATGGCAGCATCGGCAGGTAACAGACCTTGAGATTTACCAATCAAGGTTCACAGTGTGAACATATGACCTTGAGATTTACCAATGTGTGCGGCATTTGTGCGGCATTTGATATTCTATTCTGTTCATAAAACAGATATATCTGGGTGGAATCGTTTAGACCGCTCAGGTCATTTTACACATTCCGAGTCAGACATTTGGCACTCAAGGTCATCTGATGTCGAGTTCAAGGTCATCATTAGTTGTGCCATATATGTCTTCCTATATGTTCATAATGCAAACATAAGCTCTATCTGCAAGCATTTCATCTATAAAAGCAATCTGGGCACTTTTTAGACCCCAAAATGGAGGTATATAGGAGGAATCTTTTTATACAAAAATCTCAAAACTGATCAGACAGTTTTCTAGAAAATACAGACAAGGTGCAAATTTGGACATTTTTCGACCCCAAAATGGCTGTTTGACCTTTCAAGGTCATCCAAGGTCAGATTCAAGGTCACCACACAAATTGCCATATATGACTTCCCATTTGAAAGTGCCAATATCTAAGCTCTATCTTCAAGCGTTCTATGAGTACAGTCTCGGCAGCTCCCATTATGAAAGAAAAAAGTGCCGAAAATTTTTTTCAAAGGGTGAAAAAAATTTTTTCGATTAGAAATGGCCCAAAATGGATAGTAACGCGATTTGGGGTAAAAAAAAATTTTTTCGACAACCCGTCAAAAATTCAAAATCGCCGCCACACGAAGACCGGCGATTGAAGGGCAACAAAACTTATACACATCATAAAGGTACATAAGGGGAATCTTTTGAAACAAAAATCTCAAAACTGATCACACAGTTTTTGAGAAAATGGCCGCCAAAGTCCAAAATTGGCCATTTTTCGTCAAAAATGGCCGCCATTTTGAGAAAAATGCAAAAATAAAAAAACTTAAAAAAAAACCCCTCTTGAAATATTTTTAGGCATTTTTGTGCAAAATTTCAGAAAAATCCGCCTGTAAACTTCAAAGATACAGCTGTGGACGGACGACGGACGGACGACGGACGAACGCAACGCGACGGCAATAGGTTATCGGACCATAGGTCCGGTAACCTAATAAGGTCATTGGTCAATTCAAGGACACGATAATATTCGGCATATGTCATTTCTAGTATGTCCACAATTGATTCCTAAGCTGTAAAGTCAATAATAAGCAAGATATTAGCCATTATGTCCTGTGACCTTGAAAATGAGGTCAAAGGTCAAATTCTAGGTCATAGCGATATTCAGCATATATCATTTCCTATATGTTCATAATTGATTCCTGAGCTGTAAAGTCGATAATAAGCGAGATATTAGCCATTTTGCCCTGCGACCTTGAAAATGAGGTCAACGGTCAAGTTCTAAAATCAAAACTGTAAAGTCAATAATAGGTGAGATATTAGCCATTTTGTGCTCTGACCTTGAAACTGAAGTCAGAGGTCAAATTCAAGGTCACGGGAATATTCAGCACATATCATTTCCTTTATGCCCACAATTGATCCCTAAGCTGTAAAATCGATAATGAGTGAGATATTAGCCATTATGTTCTGTGACCTTGAAAATGAGGTCAAACGTCAAATTCAACATGTTCAAGGTCATCAGATTATTCGGCATATATCATTTCCTATATGTCCACAATTGATTCCTAAGCTGTAAAGTCGATAATAAGCAAGATATTAGACTTTTTGTGCTCTCACCTTGAAACCGAGGTCAGAGGTCAAATTCAAGATCACAAGAATATTCAGCATATATCATTTCCTATATGTCCACAATTGATTCCTAGTCTCTAATCTCAATATTAAGTGAGATATTAGGCTTTAATGTGTCCCATTATAAAGCATAGGAGAATTTAACATGGGAAAGTCCCATTTGGGCCGAGTTTGGGCCCAAAATGGCCCACTTCGAGCGATTCAAGCGCAACGAAATTTATGTCACAGGGGTACATATGAGGAGTGTTATGCATCAATAAAAAAAAAAGTTACTGAACAGATTTTTGAGAAAATGGCCGCCAAAGTCCAAAATCAGGCATTTTTCGTCGCAAACGGCCGCCATTTTGAAAAAAATGCGAAAATAAAAATTAGGCCAAGGGCCGAAGATAGGTTACCGGACAATGTTTAATATTTTAGATGTTAGCCGAGTCACTGGTTGAATTCAAGGTCAAGTGATTATTCAGCATATATAACATGAAGCATATATCATGTCCACAGTTGATTGCTAAGCTGTAAATTCAATAATCAGCGAGATATTAGCAATTTTGTGCTGTGGCCTTGAAAATGAAGGGGCAAAGGTCAAATTCAAGGTCATCAAAATATTCAGTGTATATCATTTTCTATATCATGTCCACAATTGATTCCCAAGCCATACAGTCAATAGAGGAGCAAGATATGAGCCAGTTTGTCCTTGGACCTTGAAAATGAGGTCAGAGGTCAAATTCAAGGTCTGAGAATATTCAGCATATATCATTTCCTACATTTAAAATCGATAATAAGTGAGATATTAGACATTTTGTCCTGTGACCTTGAAAATGAGGTCAAAGGTCAAATTCAAGGTCATGACAATAATCTGCATATGTTCATAACTCATTCCTAAGCTGTAAAGTCGATAACAAGCGAGATATCAGCCATTTTGTCCTATGACCTTGAAAATGCGGTCAAAGGTCAAATTCAAGGTCATCAGAATATTCAGCATATATCATTTCCTATATGTCCACAATTGATTCCTAAGCTGTAGAGTCGATAATAAGTGAGATATTAGCCATTTTGTCCTGTGACCTTGAAAATGAGGTCAAAGGTCAACTTCAAGGTCATGACAATAATCTGCATATATCATTTCCTATATGTTCATAACTGATTCCTAAGCTGTAAAGTCGATAACAAGCGAGATATTAGCCATTTTGTCCTATGACCTTGAAAATGGGGTCAAAGGTCAAATTCAAGGTCATCAGAATATTCAGCATATATCATTTCCTATATGTCCACAATTGATTGCTAAGCTGTAGAGTCGATAATAAGCGAGATATCAGCCATTTTAAGCTCTGACCTTGAATTGAGGTCAGAGGTCAAATTCAAGGTCACGAGGATATTCAGCATATATCATTTCCTATATGTCCACAATTGATTCCTAGTCTCTAATCTCAATATTAAGTGAGATATTAGGCATAATGTGTCCCATTATAAAGCATAGGAGAATTTAACATGGGAAAGTCCCATTTGGGCCGAGTTTGGGCCAAAATGGCCCACTTCGAGCGATTCAAGCGCAACGAAATTTATAGACATCATAGGGGTACATATGAGGAGTGTTATGTATCAAAAAAAAAAAAAGTTACTGAACAGATTTTGAGAAAATGGCCACCGAAGTCCAAAATCAGGCATTTTTCGTCGAAAACGGCCGCCATCTTGAAAAAAATGCGAAAATCAAAAAACTAAAAAATACCTCCTTCCTGAATTATTTTTAGGTATTTTTGTGCAAAATTTCAGAAAAATTCGCAGGTAAACAAAAAAGATAAAAATGTGGACTACGACGACGGACGCAACGCCATGCCAATAGGTTATCGGACCATAGGTCCGGTAACCTAAAAAACTAAAAAATACCTCCCTCTCGAAATATTTTTAGGCATTTTTGTGCAAAATTTCAGAAAAATTCGATCTTAAACTTTAAAGATAAAATTGTTGACGGACGACGACGACGGACGACGACGCCGAACGCAACGCCATGCCAATAGGTTATCGGACCAAAGGTCCGGTAACCTAAAAAGGAAAAAAAAATTCTGCTAAAACCATAAGGGCATTTCTTCCGAAATACCTTAATAAGCAAAATATTAGCCATTTTGTGCTCTGATCTTGAAAATGAGTTCAAAGGTCAAATTCAAGGTCATGACAATTTCCAGCACATATCATTTCCTATGTGTGCACAATTGATTCCTAAGCTGTAAAGTCGATAATAAGCAAGATATTAGCCATTTTGTGCTCTGTCCTCAAAAATATATTCATTAAATTCAAACTCATCAGAATATTCAACCTTATCAAATTCTATATGTCCACAATTGGTTCTCAAGCTATAAAGTCAATAAGAAGCAAGATATTAGCCATTTCGTCCTGTGACCTTTTAAATGAGGTCAAAGGACGAATTCAAGGTCATGGTAATTTCCAGCATATATCCTTTACTATATGTTTAGAATTGATACTAAGCTGTAATGTTGATAATAAGGGAGATATTAGCTATTTTTTTCTCTGGCCTTGAAAATTAGATCAAAGGTCAAATTCAAGATCACGAGAATATTCAGCATATATCATTTCCTATACGTCCATAATTGATTCCTACTCTCTAATATCAATATTAAGGGAGATATTAGGAATATTTTGTCCCATTATAAAGCCTGGGAAAATTTAACATGGGAAAGTCCCATTTGGGCCAAAATGGCCCACTTCCGAGTGATTCAAGGGCAACGAAACTTATACACATCACAGGGGTACAAATAAGGAGCCTTGTGCATCAATTAGAAAATAGTTACTGATCAGATTTTAAGAAAATGGCCGCCAAAGTCCAAAAATTAGTAATTTTTTTGTCGATATTGGTTGCCATTTTGAAAAAAAAAACGAAAATCAGAAAACTGAAAAAAGGCTTTCCTGGAAATATTTTTAGGTATCTTTGTGCAAAATTTCATATTGATTCGACCGTAAACTTTAAATGTATGTGAACGGGCAGACAGACGCAACGCCAGGCCAATAGGTTATCGGACCATAGGTCCGGTAACCTAAAAAAGGTGGTGCTGAATTCGTGATCTTGAATTACAAATTCTTCATCTCAAATATATTACGTTTTAGTGTAGTCCATGAAATTTAATATTATTGCGCATATTACCTCCCAGAGAAACGGGTCACCAAAAGTTGTAATGACCACTAACTTGCAAGTCAGGCAATATGCATGATATATTTCGATATTCCATAACCAAATTCTGCAATTTGTTATTCACAGTTTCAAATCGTTTTAAGTTCGAACTACCGGTAATGAAGATATTGATGCAAAATTGAACAACTGCATTCAGCTAAGTCAGTTTATTTCTGAACATGGTCATACAAAAAGTTTCACTTTACTTGTACTCTAATACTATTCACAGTTCAAGATGAAAACTTTGTAATTCGAGATCACCACTGTAATTCGAGATCAAAACTTTGTAAATTCGAGATCTCGACTTCGTAATTCGAGATCATGACTTTGTAAATTAAAGATCACGACTTTGTAAATTCGAGATCTCGACTTTTTTATTCAAAATCTCGACTTTGTAATTCAAGATCATGACTTTGTAATTCGAGATCACGACTTTGTAATTCGAGATCATGACTTAAGCTCCATACTTTTTGTTTTACAACATAGCCCTAATACCCCTGCGTACAAAAGTGCTCTCCAATATTCATGAACTATTAACCAACCTGGTCTATATTTCTTCATGAGGCGGTAGAATGCCTGCAGATAGAGACCCTGTAGTTTCTGGCAGGCTTTC
This sequence comes from Terebella lapidaria, assembly GCA_949152475.1. Classification (NCBI taxonomy): domain Eukaryota; kingdom Metazoa; phylum Annelida; class Polychaeta; order Terebellida; family Terebellidae; genus Terebella; species Terebella lapidaria. Next base: position 49,212,334 of record OX424555.1, on the reverse strand, counting down.
TTGTTGTCCAGTTCAAGACCTTTGCGCTCTGCAAATACATCAAGCAAATGTCAACAAATGAAGATGTTATAACATGTGGTCAGGCTGCAGTAACTGTTGTTTTATTATAGGCTATCATGATCGGCGTGTCATGGAAAGCTTACAGACCACGTACCAGGATTCATGATCATGATTGCCATGATAATTCCCATCTCTGCGTCAGTCAGCTGTAACTTGTTAAAGCGCAGAGCAAAGTCGGCCTGCAGCGCGAAGAATCCTCCCATTGGCATGACCTTCATGACAGGCCTATAAACAGACAACAGCAACAGCTCTCCAAACACTCAACCATACACCATACATGACAGGCCTATAAACAGACAACAGCAACAGCTCTCCAAACACTCAACCATACACCATACATGACAGGCCTATAAACAGACAACAGCAACAGCTCTCCAAACACTCAACCATACACCATACATGACAGGCCTATAAACAGACAACAGCAACAGCTCTCCAAACACTCAACCATACACCATACATGACAGGCCTATAAACAGACAACAGCAACAGCTCTCCAAACACTCAACCATACACCATACATGACAGGCCTATAAACAGACAACAGCAACAGCTCTCCAAACACTCAACCATACATGACAGGCCTATAAACAGACAACAGCAACAGCTCTCCAAACACTCAACCATACACCATACATGACAGGCCTAAAAACAGACAACAGCAACAGCTCTCCAAACACTCAACCATACATGACAGGCCTATAAACAGACAACAGCAACAGCTCTCCAAACACTCAACCATACACCATACATGACAGGCCTATAAACAGACAACAGCAACAGCTCTCCAAACACTCAACCATACATGACAGGCCTATAAACAGACAACAGCAACAGCTCTCCAAACACTCAACCATACACCATACATCACAGGCCTATAAACAGACAACAGCAACAGCTCTCCAAACACTCAACCATACATGACAGGCCTATAAACAGACAACAGCAACAGCTCTCCAAACACTCAACCATACACCATACATCACAGGCCTACCGTAAAGTACCTAATAGACGCGCAGTGCGCGAGTGGGAGGGCTGGGGTGCGCGTCTAATAACTCACGAAATATCATACATTGAGGCGCTCCTCTTGAGAAATGCTAAATTCGCGAATTTACGGTTGCACGCACATGGCTTTGTTTACAAGGAAGTTTCCTTGGCCAGTGTGCGCATGCGCATTTGAGGCTTCCGGCAATGGCGTCTCCTGACATTGGTGCGAAAAACAAACACAAATTCATTCATTCGTGTCTTCCATGTGTATGAAAATAACTGGTCTCCTGAAAAGGCGAGAAACTTGTTTGTGATGCAGAAGTGGACAACAAACACGATCGATTTGCCGTCGCCGTTGTGAAAAACCAGTCCGTAGTGGGACACATTCCCAGGGAAAACAGTCGGGTGTCTCACTTCTTTTTGAAGAGGGGTGGCAGATTATTGCAACAGTGATCGGACATCAACTAGATCGCGGTCTGTCATTGGGAGCCAGCCTGTCCAGCATGACAATAGGCTCATATCCATGCACCTCACCCCCCCCCCCCCCCCCTCAAAGCTTGGTTTACTAGTGTGTGTACATGGGTTAAACAATAAAGTTTCATCCGATTCTCCAATTTTCACGCGTGCTTCTAGGTATAGATATTTTCCCGCGCACCCACCCAATCTTCAAAAAGGGGGGTGCCTTTCTATTAGGTAACGTGCTTCAATTAGGTACTTTACGGTATAAACAGACAACAGCAACAGCTCTCCAAACACTCAACCATACACCATACATGACAGGCCTATAAACAGACAATAGCAACAGCTCTCCAAACACTCAACCATACACCATACATGACAGGCCTATAAACAGACAATAGCTCTCCAAACACTCAACCATACACCATACATGACAGGCCTATAAACAGACAATAGCAACAGCTCTCCAAACACTCAACCATACACCATATATGACAGGCCTATAAACAGACAACAGCAACAGCTCTCCAAACACTCAACCATACACCATACATCACAGGCCTATAAACAGACAACAGCAACAGCTCTCCAAACACTCAACCATACACCATACATGACAGGCCTATAAACAGACAACAGCAACAGCTCTCCAAACACTCAACCATACACCATATATGACAGGCCTATAAACAGACAACAGCAACAGCTCTCCAAACACTCAACCATACACCATACATCACAGGCCTATAAACAGACAACAGCAACAGCTCTCCAAACACTCAACCATACACCATACACTAGACATGTACAACAGCTGAATGACAGACATTTCATTCTTATACTTGGACACAGCGAGCATACACCGTGCATAAAAATATGACCTAATCATCCAGACATGCAGATTAACATGATAACTGTTGAGAGCCAGCACTAACGTTGGTATTTTCATGTCAAGTCGAGGTGTGAACATTCCCTCCTCATCAAACAATGGCGTGAACTCGATGAAGAGAACCTCGAAGGAGCAGTTCTTGATCAGCTTGATCTGATCATCTTGTGGCAGGTCCAGGAATCCTGTAACCATAGCAACAAGAACAGAGTGCATCATCTGTCATGGATTGATTGTGCCACATGCGTTCTTTAGTTAGAAGTCACGACTGACATACATGTACACATTTAAAGGATTGCAACGGGTAACACTGAACAGTTCAAATAAGCCTGGTTCCAGTTGAGCTACAAACCAACTTTGAAGCCAATCATACAATTCCTTTCTGAGAACTGTTTGAATTATTTGTCTACATATGACGCTCACAAGTGATCCTCAAAATGAACAAATTTCAGTGACGCAAAGAAAATAACACAAAGTTGTGTTATACCTATGCTAATTCCAAGGCTATGACAGTACTCAACGTTTATGAGTTAACCACAGTATAGGTGTATTTACGTAAATATGAGAGTAATTCGTGAAGTGTTGTGGCACGTAAAGCACCCACCATGTTCACAATGAAGTTTTTGTGGATTCAAACACACCAAAAATGGCGCTGTTCCTTTAGTTAACGCATAATTTCTCATGGATGGAGAAAAATTAGGCCAAGGGCCAAAGATAGGTTACCGGACAATGTTTAATATTTTAGGTGTTAGCCAGGTCACTGGTTGAATTCAAGGTCAAGAGAATATTCAGCATATATAACATTAAGCATATATCATGTCCACAGTTGATTGCTAAGCTGTAAGTTCAATAATCAGAGAGATATTAGCAATTTTATGCTGTAGCCTTGAAAATGAAGGGGCAAAGGTCAAATTCAAGGTCATCAAAATATTCAGTGTATATCATTTTCTATATCACGTATATCATGTCCACAATTGATTCCCAAGCCATACAGTCAATAGAGGAGCAAGATATGAGCCAGTTTGTCCTTGGACCAAGGAAATGAGGTCAGAGGTCAAATTCAAGGTCACGAGAATATTCAGCATATATCATTTCCTATATGTCCACAATTGATTCCTAAGCTGTAAAATCGATAATAAGTGAGATATTAGCCATTTTGTCCTGTGACCTTGAAAATGAGGTCAAAGGTCAAATTCAAGGTCATGACAATAATCTGCATATATCATTTCCTATATGTTCATAATTGATTGCTAAGCTATAAAGTCGATAACAAGCGAGATATTAGCCATTTTGTCCTGTGACCTTGAAAATGAGGTCGAAGGTCGAATTCAAGGTCATCAGGATATTCAGCATATATCATTTCCTATATGTCCACAATTGATTTCTAAGCTGTAGAGTCGATAATAAGCGAGATATAAGCCATTTTGTGCTCTGACCTTGAAACTGAGGTCAGAGGTCAAATTCAAGGTCACGAAAAATTCAGAATATATCATTTCCTATATGTCCACAATTGATTCCTAAGCTGTAGAGTCGATAATAAGCGAGATATAAGCCATTTTGTGCTCTGACCTTGAAACTGAGGTCAGAGGTCAAATTCAAGGTCACGAGAATATTCAGCTTATATCATTTCCTATAGGTCCACAATTGATTCCTAGTCTCTAATCTCAATATCAAGTGAGATATTAGGCATAATGTGTCCCATTATAAAGCATAGGAGAATTTAACATGGGAAAGTCCCATTTGAGCCGAGTTTGGGCCAAAATGGCCCACTTCGAGCGATTCAAGCGCAACGAAATTTATAGACATCATAGGAGTACATATGAGGAGTGTTATTTATCAAAAAGAAAAAAAGTTACTGAACAGATTTTGAGAAAATGGCCGCCAAAGTCCAAAATCAGGCATTTTTTCGTCGAAAACGGCCGCCATTTTGAAAAAAATGCGAAAATCAAAAAACTAAAAAATACCTCCTTCTTGAATTATTTTTAAGTATTTTTGTGCAAAATTTCAGAAAAATTCGCCTGTAAACAAAAAAGATAAAAATGTGGACGACAACGACGACGGACGACGACGGATGACGGACGCAACGCCATGCCAATAGGTTATCGGACCATAGGTCCGGTAACCTAAAAAAACTGAACATTACAGTTTGCTGAAATTTTCAGAATGTATTTCTATATATTATGACAATAAAACTGCAAAATATCAGTTTTGAACTTATGACAAATTCATGGATACGGAAATTAATTGATTTTGTCTTCAATCTAGGCAAGAAAGTAAGTGTCAAAATTATTCATACCGTATATACTCTACTATACGACGCATTTTTTTGCCCCCAAATATTGCCTATATTTCGTTTGCGTCTTATACTTGCGACACACCAATCGGGGGTATATTAAAAAAAGATATGTAGTTAAATGTTCATATAGCACTTTGAGTTTTCAACCAGATGTCAGCGTTTTACTCATTTTGAGGGGTCAGATTATTGATGGAACACTCCATATTCAATGTCCCATAAAATGGAAACTAGACCGTAGATCTTTCCAAATCTTTTTTTTGTTCTATCAGTAGTTGCACATCGGTATATATAAAATTCAGAAATATCTATAGTTGGGATAAAATTAGCCCAATGGGCTAGAAAGGTTACCGGAGAAATATACAGAGTTAACCCTTTAGCATTCACAAAACCATGTCAAATGCCTACGTTCAAAATTTGCAAATCACGTCCATTTACCCCCCCTGCGTATTTGCATTAAATCGCCGAAAACGACCAAAATTAAACAATATGCATACTTTTAGTCATAAAATTTTTAATTTTTGAGGTATTCATGAAATTTTTTCACTGATTTAATCACAACTAACTACTGAGTGATTTGCTAAGTATTTTGTGGGTGGTGTGTGCAGTTGCCATAGGAAGCTTGCACATATTGGTGTATAGTTTGGTTTTCTGCATAAAATCAATTTCGTCTATGCCAATCAGTGGTGAGTACCATGATGTAATGTAGGTAAACTACTTTCTGATTTATCAAAGTGAAGCACATAATAATTATCATTTGTGAGTACATTTATAAAGAAAGTCAACTTGAATGTTTTGTAACAATAAATTTTATTTTGCAGGAGCTGGAACAGGTACACCGTGGACGGAGAAGTGCGACGGATCATGCGAAATGCCGACGATATGCTACATATCATTACTCATGAACATATTTCTGCAGTTCGATACAGTTTTACCATATATATATATCTACAACAAAATGGCATACAGATAACTATCAATGCATTGAATAACATGCTGTTGAATAAATATTGTTCATAAATACATGTAATAAAATTGTTCTAGTACTTGAACCTCACAACCAGGCACCCACCCCCTACTTTCTGAAATATAATTGAATATATTGATAAATAAACTGAATGAACAACAAATCACCTAGTACCACAACAATAAGTTGTGATGAATAAACAACAATTCACCTAGTACCACAACAATAAATATCTAATCTTGGCATCACATGCCATCACTATCACCTAGTCAATCACTTAGACAAGATAAAATAACATTGCACTACAATTCACTGACATAATGATAACGACAGGCAACGAAACATCTGAGAACATACATGATGACTGAACAAATTAATAAGAAATGACTAGAATAGAAATTATTATAATTCTACTGTAAACTTCCATCCAGATAAACAAGATTAACGGAGTCAAGAATGGTACTGCAGGAAGCATCCAACGCGGCAGAGGGCCACATCACACACTAGGCACTTGGTGGAAGTTGTGATCTGGTAGCCTTTCGAGGTCTTCCGGTTTTGCCTCGAACAGTGCCGGCACACTGCTTTGCCCCTCTTGCCACCGACTGACACAAGCTGGTGGCCGTTCATGTTCTCCTGATTGATGACATCCTTGAGTACCGTCCTGGACTTCCTCCCCTTCCTGTGCTTGCGTGATGTGAAACCGGCGCGAAGCTGCTCGGCGACATTGGTTCGAAACCGAAGTTGATCATACGACCGAGGAAGGGCCTGATGGTGGGGCGAGTGCTGGAAGAGGATGAAAGCATTCACAAGGGAGACATCTAGAAGATACCACATGAGGTACCGCCACCACTTCTTGGACTGCCTGCCACACTTGTAATAGGATCGCATCTGGTCAGCCCGATCTACCCCACCCATGTGTGTGTTGTATGTAAGGACTGATGATGGCTTGCGTGGTGCATCGCGCATGGTGGCATCACAATTTGTCGAGAGCACTGCAACCTGCCGCCTGTCTTTCCATACGGTGAGGAGTTGGTTGCCCTTCTGCCTGTAGAACGTCTGCCCACGCTCCCTAAGCTTGAGTCGACGAGCCTCTACCGGCAGTCCAACCCTGTTCAGCTGCACAGTGCCACAGCCATAAGTGCCGTTCCCCTCCAGATCTTCGAGCAGTTTGGGCGAGTTGAAGAACCGGTCAATGTAGACATGGTGCTGGCGGTTGAGGTATGGTTCCACCATGTCCATGACAACCCTGTACCCTAGACCGTTTGGAGCAGCTGGACCTGCGACACGGCCAGTGTATACCTGAAGGTTCAGACAGTAGCCGGTGGCAGACTCGCACAACATCCAAACCTTGATTCCCCATTTTGTGGGCTTTGCAGGCAGGTACTGGCGAAAGGCCAAACGTCCCTTGAAACCGACCATCCCCTCGTCGACAGAAAGCTCCCGTCCTGGCAAATACACTGCACGAAAGGCTTCCGGAAGGGTGTCCAAGACTGGTCGGAGCTTGAACAGGGGATCGTAGTTCGCCTCCTCACGTTGAGGCATGTTGTTGTTGTTTCGGAGATGCAGATATTGTGAAATTTTCAGATACCTGTCAAGTAATGGAGTTTTTTTTAGAAAGTATTCATGTAGATCTATATACATATACCCCAGTGTACATATCCCTTATGTAAGTCTGTATTTACCCTTCAATCTATGATAAAACAAATGCAATAATTTTAGTGTACTAAACACATATATTTATTGCATTTATATTTATTTTATTTACATGTATTTATATTTACATATATATTTATAGCATTTATAATCATTTTATTTACATGTATTTATTTATAACTTACTTGCATATTTATATACACATGTATAATGATGTATGAATGTATTTCAATATATTCACAGAATAATATTTATATATTTGAAATTGTTTTACATGTAATCATATGGCACGAATAAAATTACCGTGTCTGCGTCATGGTGCTGGATATCCATGCACAATGCATGGCTGGGTTGGTGGACCAGTAACACCATATCCTCGGCAAAACTTTTATGCCCATCATGATGTTGATGCTGAAAAACGCCTTTATTTCCCTAGCATCTGTGGCGTGCCATAGCGGGTCATCTCGTCCACTGGCCCTGATGCGCTGCTCTGCATATCGATTTGACTCTGCTGCTATCTCCTCAAAAAGTTGGTCGTCCCAAAAGATTGACAAGTAGTCCAGTTCAGTTGCATCCAACGGGAGGTCGGCATTGGGACCATACTGTTGATTGAATGCTCGAACCTCTACTGGTCTAGTGTTGGGAACCCACAAATCTTCATCAGTGTCACTGGAATCATCGGAGTCATCATCGAGATCACTGGCATCAGAGTCACTATCGCTGGAAATCTCAGACACGTCAATGTCACTTTCGTTTTCAACACCAACGGTCCCGACCAAATCACGCGCCCTGTTCTCTGCCTCGTCTATGTCGGCTTGGCAAAAACCGGGAAAATCAGACTCAGAATCGGACATAATGATATTTGACAGTGTTTTGACAACTAGCTGTCATTTGCCAGACGAACTGTTTTGATCTCGAACATGTTCAAGGAGAAAACGAAACTCACGCTTGAACTCTCGCTATTTCTCACGCTCGCACAGTTCCACAAATCGGCGCTAAATCGTTCGCATACAAACCTTTTTGAAATGTAAATACCATAAACAATAACTACACATGTTTATTCTCCAATTAATATCCTTTATTGCATCAATAAAATCGAAATCAGTGCGAAAAACTGACCCGAACTCGAGCATGACAAAATGCGCCATTATGTAAACAGAAAAATGGCGGCATGGGAATTTTCCGAATTTTCCTAGATCGCTGATTGGCTCTTTAGGTCACGTGATCTCTATAATTTATTCACATAACTTATTTCCACGTGGAGCGGAAGTTCTTGCCATAATGTTGGTGTAACAGGCGTTTTGATTGGCTGATTACAGACAGCATGATGGCCATGTGATAATACTGTGTTATGCCCGGGCGGTTTTGGACGGATTGAACGTAAGTGAGTAGCGGACGGTTTTGGACGGATTGAACGTTAAAGGGTAGTGGACGGTTTTGGACGGATTGAACGCTAAAGGGTTAAGCCGAGAAAGTTGAAGGTCAAATTCAAGGTGACCACTGAAATCGCCATATCTCTAACCTTGAAAATGGGATCAAAGGTTAAATTCTAGATCACCAAACTATTCAGCATACATCATTTCCTATATGTTCACTATGGACCCCTAAGCTGTAAATTTGATAATAAGCGAGATACAAGCCATTTTGTAATCTGACTTTGAAAATAAAATGACTGACCTTGAAATTTAGGTCAAAGGTCAAATTCAATATCATTAAAATATTCAGAATATATCATTTCCTATATGTTCACAATTGATTCCTAAGTTAAAGTCGATAATAAGCAAGATATTAGCCATTTTGTCCTGTTGACCTTGAAAATGAGGTCAAAAGTCAAATTCAAGGTCACTAGGATATTCAGCATATATCATTTCCTATATGTTCACAATTGATTTCTAAGCTGTAAAGGCGCTAATAAGCAAGATATTGGCCATTTTGTCCTGTGACCTTGAAAATGAGGTCAAAGGTCAAATTCAAGGTCATGAGAATATTCAGCATATATCATTTCCTATATGTTCACAATTGCTTCCTAAGCTGTAAAGTCGATAATAAGCGAGATATTAGCAATTTTGTCCTGTGACCTTGGAAATGAGGTCAAAGGTCAAATTCAAGGTCATGAGAATATTCAGCATACATCATTTCCTATATGTTCACAATTGATTCCTAAGCTGTAAAGTCGATAATAAGCGAGATATTAGCCATTTTGTCATGTGACCTTGAAAATGAGGTCAAAGGTCAAATTCAAGGTCATGAGAATTTTCAGCATATATCATTTCCTATATGTTCACAATTGATTCCTAAGCTGTAAAGTCGCTAATAAGCAAGATATTGGCCGTTTTATCCTGTGACCTTGAAAATGAGGTCAAAGGTCAAATTCAAGGTCACGAGAATTTTCAGCATATATCATTTCCTATATGTTCACAATCGATTCCTAAGCTGTAAAGTCGCTAATAAGCAAGATATTGGCCATTTTGTCCTGTGACCTTGAAAATGAGGTCAAAGCTCAAATTTCAAGGCCACGAGAATATTCAGCATATATCATTTCCTATATGTTCACAATTGATTCCTAAGCTGTAAAGTCGATAATAAGCGACATATTAGCAATTTTGTCCTGCGACCTTGGAAATGAGGTCAAAGGTCAAATTCAAGGTCACGAAAATATTCAGCATATATCATTTCCTATATGTTCACAATTGATTCCTAAACATGTAAAGTCGATAATAAGCGAGATATTAGCCATTTTGTCATGTAACCTTGAAAATGAGGTCAAAGGTCAAATTCAAGGTCACAAAAATATTCAGCATATATCATTTCCTATATGTTCACAACTGATTCCTAAGCTGTAAAGCCGATAATAAGCGAGATATTAGCCATTTTGTCCTGTGACCTTGAAAATGAGGTCAAAAGTCAAATTCAAGGTCACGAGAATATTCAGCATATATCATTTCCTATATGTCCACAATTCATTCCTAGTCTCTAATTTCAATATTAAGTGAGATATTAGGCTTAATGTGTGCCATTATAAAGCATAGGAAAATTTAAGATGGGAAAGTCACATTTGGGCCGAGTTTGGGCCCAAAATGGACCACTTCAAGCGATTCAAGCGCGACCAAATTTATACATGTCACAGGGGTACATAATTTATGAGGAGTGATTTTCATCAATAAGAAAAAAAAGTTACTGAACAGATTTTGAGAAAACGACCGTCGAAGTCCAAAATTGGCCATTTTTTGACGAAAACGGCCGCTCTGACCTTGAAACCAAGGTCAGAGGTCAAATTCAAGGTCACGACAATATTCAGCATATATCATTTCCTATATGTCCACAATTGATTCCTAAGCTGTAGAGTCGATAATAAGTGAGATATTAGCCATTTTGTCCTGTGACCTTGAAAAATGAGGTCAAAGGTCAAATTCAAGGTCATGACAATAATCTGCATATATCATTTCCTATATGTCCACAATTGATTCCTAAGCTGTAGAGTCGATAATAAGCGAGATATCAGCCATTTTGTCCTGTGACCTTGAAAATGAGGTCAAAAGTCAAATTCAAGGTCACGAGAATATTCAGCATATATCATTTCCTATATGTCCACAATTCATTCCTAGTCTCTAATTTCAATATTAAGTGAGATATTAGGCTTAATGTGTGCCATTATAAAGCATAGGAGAATTTAACATGGGAAAGTCCCATTTGGGCCGAGTTTGGGCCCAAAATGGCCCACTTCGAGCGATTCAAGCGCAACGAAATTTATACATGTCACAGGGGTACATATGAGGAGTGTTATGCATCAATAAAAAAAAAAGTTACTGAACAGATTTTGAGAAAATGGCCGCCAAAGTCCAAAATCAGGCATTTTTCGTCGAAAACGGCCGCCATTTTGAAAAAAATGCGAAAATCCAAAAACTAAAAAATACCTCCCTCTCGAAATATTTTTAGGCATTTTTGTGCAAAATTTCAGAAAAATTCGATCTTAAAGTTTAAAGATAAAATTGTTGACGGATGACGACGACGATGACGGACGACGGACGACGACGCCGGACGCAACGCCATGCCAATAGGTTATCGGACCAAAGGTCTGGTAATCTAAAAAGGGGATGATCTACCTTAACATTACAGTCAAACCTCCCATCAGTGAACGTTCGAGGGACCAGGCCAAAATGTTCACTAACCATGCTAACTGGAGGTATTCAGTAATCGGAAGAATGGGTCTGGGGGATTCTGAACGAGAGTCGGACAATGACAAGTTTTTTCTTTTGGAAGACAAGGCTCATGCTCAACAGAACCAGTAGAATATCAGCGAATAAAATAGTGCATCATCAATTATCAATAGTGCATCATCCACTATCATCAATTTAATCTACTCGAGTTCAAACTGTCATTTTTGGTGCATGAGGTGAAATCTTTCTTATAGGCATTTTCTACTTGAAATGTTTGCAGTTGGTCAGGCAAAATTAATTGTGCCCAGTGAATCCCCTTACTTTAGACTGTAATAACAGAGAAGCTGGGAAGCGGACACTGGCGGTCAAGGAGGTGTGACAATGTGACAAATGTCAAGTATTGAAAATTCAAAGTTCCGATGACAAACACGATGTAGTTTTTGATGGTCCTAATACGGCGCAGGATTGATGGTCCTAATAGATGATCACACATCATGGGCTAGCAACTTATCATTTTCACAGAGTGACACAGGGCATCACGATTTGGTCAGAATTAAAATATTTCAATACCTGGCAGGCAGCCACACATAGTGGCTCTTGAATTTTCCAATATGTTGAAGGGTCCATTGTGTGTAAGATCTGTACCACAATAACGCCAGGATCAGACAGCTTCGTTAACAAACAAAGGCCCCAGATTTCTTGACCCGAATGTCCCAGAATAAATGCCATTTATTGACATAGTACACGTAATTGTGTAACTGAGCTTGCACACTCATCCTGTCCTTGCCACGTGATTCTCTCAACTGAACAGTCTAAAAAAAGACCCGTCCCTCGAAACTCAAAGTACAAGCCCGTCAATACTCCATTCCATATGTTTGGATAAATCACTTGGCGTGACATTTCTATGTGCATTCAGAACTTATATCCCTCGGCCAATTGGGTTGCGCAAACGTACTCAAATGAATATTTGAGTCAAAGACGGATTGTGTCGTGTGCACAAATCGATCGAAAAACCTTGGTTGTGAGACATTTCCAGAAAGGCGGCCAAGAGACACGGCTCAATATTAAAAAGGTTCTGTATAATCACAACATAACAGCCAAACAGGTGCCAAACTATCGACCAATGTGCCTGCATGGACAGACAGACATCCTGAATGACAAAAAATACAAAACTTCATAGTCTGTGTGACAATGAGTCGTTTTTTACTTTGTTTTGCTAACAAACAGGTAGGCGACATTTCAAAGAGCTAGCAGTAGACCTCAAGAGCTTAGGACACAGCAGTACAAAGACTGATAGGATTGACCGTCAATGACCTACATGAGGAAGGAAGCATTGCCGCTCTATTGTAAATTTATATCACTAAATACCATCATGTTTTTTTGAGTCATCCAATTCTTTACCTATCTTTCTGGCATGATGCCAATATATGCACATTCCAGTTATTCATTTTCTCTAATTAGTTTTAGTTAATATTCCAGTTTCTGTTTGACTGTAGTAATGTCGACTTCTTGAGTAACCTAGTTCCCTAGAGAAATTGCATACCTGGCAGTTTTTTGCTGAACTTGACCATCTGCATGATTGCAGGCCCCATCATGTCGACAAACTTGTCCCAGATATGACTGTAGTCTGGTGAACCCTTGCCTGTGTTACTCATCGAAGACATCATCATCATCATCTTGGACATGGAATTCTGAATAAAGTAATACAAAACATCCTCGTCCAAATACTTGATGAAATGACAAAATGGGTATCATGTACATGTAGCTTTTATATACAACTAGACGTTCTCCGGTCACTGACGACCACTGGGGTGTATCCCCCTGAGCCCATCATCCCTGTCGCTCCCAAATCATTAAAATTCTACTGGACAGAACCTTTACTTTTTAATAGCCCAATAATGAATGTTTCTTGTCTTAACTATTTTTATTGTGGTCAATAATAGACTTAACTAGTAAAACTGCTTATTCGGTTACAGCCATAAAATCTCTACTGGACAGAACCTTCACCTTGTTGAGCCCAATAATAAATATTTCTTGGCTTAATTATTTTTATTGTGGTCAATAATAGACTTAACTAGTAAAAATAATGTTAACTTATTCAGTTACACCCATGAAATCTCTACTGGACAAAACATTTACCTTGTTGAGCTCAATAATGAATGGTTCTTGTCTTAACTATTTTTACTGTGGTCAATAATAGACTTAACTAGTAAAACTACTTATTCGGTTACAGCCATAAAATCTCTACTGGACAGAACCTTTACCTTGTTGAGCCCAATAATAAATATTTCTTGGAATAACTATTTTTATTGTGGTCATTAATAGATTTAACTAGTAAAAATAATGTTAACTTAATCGGTTACACCCATGAAATCTCTACTGGACAAAACCTTTACCTTGATGAGCTCAATAATAGATGGTTCTCGTCTTAACTATTTTTATTGTGGTCAATAATAGACTTAACTAGCAAAACTAATATTAACTTATTCGGTAATATTGTTCTGTTTTCACCAAAAACATCAGATCTCTATTCTGAACAAGAATCCAGTGCCATTTGCTTTCATAGTACAGAGTATTGGAGTGATCACAGATGCCAAAGTGGGCATTCTAATGGCCATAGTCAGTTAGGCTGTTAACTAATTAATATTTATTCGATCATTATGAAAAACAATAGGTTTCGTGTGACGGTCTTTCTCATCAACCCTGTGCGAATTCATCATCATTCATTGAAACTCCCACCCGTAGAGTGTTCACAAGTCATGTGTGCTAAACAGGCTAATTTGAGCACAAAATGTGTCGCCAATCGGCCAATTTGGTTGCTATGGCAACCAAAATCGATTGGTGTCGGGATTTTACCATAAGATGTGTATGTATAAAAAATTATTAGAATCAGTTAAGATTTGCAACCTGTAGCACGTTCACAAGAAAGTGTCTGCGGAGGCGGCTGACGCATCGCGACGATCGCAAATGCATAGTATCCGCCAAACTTTGTTCGGGGGATACAATTAAGTATGTTAGTTGATTCCATGTACATTTGAACATTGAAAGATCAAATAACCAGAGCTAAGGCGTACCGTGGCTGGGTTGAGCTCAGCACGGATGAACTGTTTGAGGGCAGTGACAAGCTTTGCGGAGGTGAACTGGTTGGTGTCCATGTGGATCTTGATGATGGCCTTGGTGACCTGGTCAAGGAGCAGCAGTCTGTCCTCGGATGCCTCCTGGCGCCCAATCTGCAGCAGGTTCTCCGTGACGTCTGACAGTGGCCGTGGGCACTTGTGGAAGTCGTGTTTGGGTACCTGTATCGAGGGCACAGCTGGCTGCATGGAAGGCAGGTCCTGCAGCGACAATGGAACCTTGGTACCAGCGGCCGGGGACGCTGCCTCTGAGGAGGCACCCGAGTTACCGAGAGTCGCCGACGGGGGAGCATCAGAGCCTGAAGGCATCATCTTAGACATCATCTGCATCATGTCGGGGGGCAGCCAGGGCTTGGGGAGCAGGCCAATCAGGTTGGAGGCTACCTTAGCGGGGATGCGGTAGTACGGGGAGTATGCGTCACCGTCTGGACATGGGCTGGGACTACGGTCAAGGGCAGCCTGGATGATGTTCTGGATAGAAATATCCTGTTCCATAGGGAAGTCCAAGGTTACTGGTCCGCAGCCCCGTGGTACCTTAAAGTCAGGGAAGACATTATCCCTGCCTGGCGGTGGTTGATCCGGGGGTGGCATTTGTGGTGGCTTGGGGCCCATCATCTCCCCACCCATCTTGGGAGGCTGTGATGATGTCTGACTGTTGGAACCAAGGTTCAGAGACATTGAGGACAGGTTGGCAATATGGTTAACCTCATTGACGTCCATGAACGGATGGCTCATACGGAGATCAATGTGTTCCTTCTGTGGGGGCATGACTGGGAACTTGTCTCGGCTGTCGTATGAGTGTGGGTCTGAGGACCTCATGGAGAAGTCTCCATTGAATGTTCTGGATTCACAGTGGCCCGTGTCTGTGGCAACATGGCTGCAGGCGTCCTGGCCGTCTGTGTTGTAGTCACTGTCCTCTTTCTCCACCTTGACCTGGACTGCCCCCAGTGGTCCGCGATTGGTCCCGGCCGGACTCTGGCCCTGTGTGGAACCCATTGGCGAATGACTATTGGAGCTGGATGGGGTGTCATTGCCAGTACTCGAGTATCCAGACTCACTGTCCACGCTGTTGAGACGCTTGGCTGAGTCCAGCTGTGCCTGAGTTGGTCCTGGACCCTGGTGGCACTGCAGAGGACTATGTGCATGACCCTGGCCTCCGTGTAAGTGTCCGTGACCATGATTCTGACCTTGACCTTGGCCACTTGGACAGTGCATCTGTCCCTGGTTCTGCGGCTGGAGCGGACTATGTGCCATGTGTTCCATGGGGTTCATCATTGGGTGGCTGTTTGCCATGTGCATCTGTGGGGGCATGGGTCCCTGCATCATGCCACCAGTGGACATAGGGAAGTGCTGCATGCCCTCAACCTTGACCATAGGGGGCTGCATGGAACCAAACTGTTTGTTGCTGATGGTCTGCAACAGGTTATGCAGCTCACCCATGCTGAGGCGGTTGAGTTGCTGGGGACTGAGAGGTGGGTACGGCGCTATCGGCATCGTCTGGTGGCTCCGGGGAGGTCCAGCATAATCCTGGGTCTCCTTCAAGCGCTTGGGGCGCCGGCCCAGACGTGACGCTGCAACATTACAATTAGGCAACAAGTGTCAAAGCTATCAATGGCACAATTACTTGTCCTTTATAAAATGTTTTCACAATATGCAAATTTGAAATTTTAGCAATACACTCGTCTACATTTCAGCGGTCCCAACTGGAAAAAATTAGCCCAAAGGCTAAGATAGGTTACCGGACAATTTTGGTTTGGCCATGGCAGCATTGGCAGGTTACAGACCTTGAGATTTACCAATCAAGGTTCGCAGTGTAAATCCCAATCAAGGTCATCCGTATGAACTTCGATGTTACCATTACATGTATGTGTGCGGCATTTGATATTCTATATGTTGGGTGGAATCGTTTAGGCCGCTCAGGTCAATTTACACATTCCAAGTCAGACATTTGGCACTCAAGGTCATCTGACGTCAAGTTCAAGGTCATCATTAGTTGTGCCATATATGTCTTCCTGTTCATAACATGAGCTCTCTCTGCAAGCATTCCATCTACAGAGGCAAATCTGGGCATTTTTTTACCCTAAAATGGCTGTTTTGACCGTTCAAGGTCATCAAAGGTCAAATTCAAGGTCACCACACAAATCGCCATACATGACTTCCCATTTGAAAGTGCCAATTTCTAAGCTCTATCTTCAAGCGTTCTATGAGTACAGTCCTGGCAGCTCCCATTATGAAGGAAAGAAGTGCCGAAAATTTTCGAAGTCCAAAATTTTTTTCAAAGGGTGAAAATTTTTTTTTGCCTAGAAATGGCCCAAAATGAATAGTAATGCGATTTGGGGCGAAAAAAATTTTTTTCGCAGACCCACCAAAAATTCAAAATGGCCGCCACACGGAGACCGGCGAATTTAGGGCAACCAAACTTATACATATCACAAAGGTATATGAGGGGAATCTTTTGAAACCAAAAACTCAAAACTGATCAGACAGTTTTTGAGAAAATGGCCGTCAAAGTCCAAAATTGAGCGTTTTTCGACAAAAACGGCCGCCATTTTGAAAAAAATGCGAAAATCAAAAAACAAAAAAATACTTCCTTCTCAAAATATTTTTAGGCATTTTTGTGCAAAATTTAAAAAGGATTCGATGGTTAACTTTAAAGATAAAAATGTTAACGCCGGACGGACGGACAAACGGACGACGGACGCAACGCCATGCCAATAGGTTATTGGACCAAAGGTCCGGTAACCTAACAACATCATTTACTTTCTTATAAATGACTGTAAATGTTTGTAAAAGTTATTACACGTACATCTTGTACAACATCCCAGTGGCAGTACATCGCTGCAACCAAAATATGATGGGCTTGTACCTAATTCCATCAAATTTGGTTATGTTATCAAAAATGTCATCTTTTAGGACCTTTTCTCCAAAAGGGGGTACCTTGATCATAATATGTCGATGCTTGCACAAAAATTTGAGGGTCATTTTTCTTTACACTAGATTTTCAAAATATATGTATGTGTATATATTATCAAACATTAACCCAATCAATGATATTCATGTTTCAGGTTCTTCATCATGATCATTTTCTCAATATGTACATGTCAGTTGGCAAACAGTGGAAGAAGATGGAGTATTAGTTGTGTACATTATACATTTATATTTATGTTGGCTGCATATACATGGAGTGTATATGATTTCATACATTTTTTATAATTTAGACCTATGTGAGTTGTGTTTAATGTGTTGATCTTACCGCTGCATTGAGGTACAACTACATTATTATGAATACAGTGGTATAGGAAACTCTCAAATATATCATGAAATATGTCACATACACATTTATATTTCACAATGCAAATATAGCATATTTCTGCAGCAGCTTTATATCATTATGGTCATTGATCATGTTGACCGGAATCTTCTGTGGAATACCTGTAACTAATTAAGATAAACTGGCTCATCCTGGTATCTTCATATCGACCCCCCAGCATGAATGAAACCATTTTTTCATTGTTGATTCATCAATATCTTTTATCATGGGTATTGTTCTTGAACATCATTTACAGAATTCTCCACATTAAAGGATGATGTCGATGTAATCACAAATGTTGTCTTATATCTGGGCCAGTTGTACAACAGAAGAGCTGGTTTGTTGGCCGGGGACCAGACTTTAGAGGGAAGCACAATCAACGTTTGAGCCATGATGGCTAACAGTAGAGGCAGCACTCAGAGTACTGCTAGCATGCTATATATAGCAACTGTCATCTGTCGCTTCTTTATGCATCAAACCATCTCATGAAATGTTGATGACAGCCTGCATGAGTTACCACATCTGATAGCAGTGACATCGATCTGATCGGGGATGTGCTGATGATTCAGGAGAGATAGCAGACAGTCAGTCCGATGGGATAAGAATTTACAGATTGGCATCTGTCTACAAAGTAACAAAAACACTGGCACACATGTAGAAAAAAGTACCCTTCTTTGAATACGGTATAACCAGAGATGAACTACGGCCTGCTGTACTCTGATTGTTTGTTGATCATAAGTGATTTTAACTTGATTATCCATGCTAAGAGCAAACCATGATACACATATTCATCTACCCAATTAATTATCAAAAATGCAGGAGCGTTGAATTTTGTGGAAATTTCCATGCCAGGAACATTCCATGCCAGGCTGCCAGGAACATTCCCAGCTACACAAATAAATATTGAGTACACTGTGCATGTAATCTTGCGTTGTGCTGGTGGAGGTTTGTTTGTATGGGTGGTGTGTTAGCGGGACACCAGGTGAGTTATGCCATACAGTGTGTCCCACTTGGCAACAATGCCAGGAGCCAGAAGGGGGGGGGGGGGGGGGGGGTTGGAGGCCTAGCTGCCCCAAGCAAGTACAACTCGCTGCAACCAGACCAAAATGGCATTGTGTCTCACATTTCATGTATGGCATCGATTTAATGAGGTTAAAATCTTTCTGTGAAAGCCGACTCGTTAGGCCTGTGCCTGTTTCATGTGTTTCTATCGTTGCACACTGGTGAGGCATCGGGTACATTCGAGCAATAACTGGGCTGGGCTAGGTGTACAGGTGTAGCTAGCCCTGTGCTTTCACACTGATGTTACAATACATGTTTCATTGTTGCTGTTTTCAAAGGGATGGGTTACATGTAAATAGTTTATAGAGGAAGTATTTTCCTCCACGAGTACAATATTATTGCTGTAGATGTACGAGAAAGTAATTGTCCCAAAAATGTTTCAATGGCCAAAAAAAAAAATACTTTTTTTTTTTGCTGGAAATGGCTCAAAACGAATAGTGACTTGATTTGGGACAAAAAAAATGTTTTTCATCGACCCATCAAAAAATCAAAATGGCCGCCACAAGCAGACCGGCGATTCAAGGGCAACGAAACTTATACACGTCATAAAGGTACATGAGAGGAATGTTTTGAAACAAAACTCTCAAAACTGATCAGACAGTTTTTGAAAAAAAATGACCTTCAAAGTCTAAAATTGGCAATTTTTCGTCAAAAATGGCCGCCAAATAGGCAAAAACGATTCAATCAAAAAAATTAAAAAAACTTTTTTAGATACTGGCCCAAGGTATGTTCTGACAAATGTCAAAAAAAAGTTACAGACCCGGACGGACGACGGACGGACGAAATACCACGACAATAGCTATCGGCCCAAAGGGCCGGTAAGCTAAAAATATCCCCTGTGTATATTCAATGACAGTTTCAGTATGAAGTCAAGGGTGTGGGACTAGATTTATTATTGGAGGGGTGGGGGGGGGGGGTGGCAAGCTGGTTAGAGGAGTCAAGCGACCGAGCGAAGTGAAGTGGATAGGTGGTAGCTTACACGGCGTGGGAGAAGCCAGAGTTTTTTTTATGTTCTGTGGTTGATTCTGAGCTCTCTCTGGCTCTGATTGAGTATTTTTCATTCCACACATGCATGTAAATATTGCTGGTATTTAAATTTATTTATCCCAAAACTACTCATTGTCACTTTACATATCATATGTCATATAACTTGAAGAACTGATTAATGACCAACGAATGTTAGGCCTATGTAACGCTGTAATGCACCTTAATATATTGTAGGGTTCGGCGACCCCACGATAAAGAGGTATACCCCATTACTGGAGTGTCGCCGAATGTCTTATAAACCTGTCCGCACGTTCACGCTATAACCGTGGTGTCACTACTAGGTAGCCACGACGTCATAACGCTACAGTGCTTTCCCCTTTCGGAGAGACCTCGTCCCCGAGGTCAGCTATATCCCACTGCCCAGTCACATCACAGCACTGAAGATCAAGGGCGCCGCAGCTACCCGATTATGTACACATACTTGGCTGCGATGTGAATCTCAGTGAGGGGCTGACCCCAGGAACGACGCCGAGAGAACCCAGTGGTTCGAAAGGTTCGGCACCAATGTAGGGTTCGGAGACCCCACGATAAAGAGGTATACCCCATTACTGGAGTGTCGCCGAATGTCTTATAAACCTGTCCGCACGTTCACGCTATAACCGTGGTGTCACTACTAGGTAGCCACCACGTCATAACGCTACAATATTTCTGAGTCACAGATTTTTTTGTTGAAAATATATTGTGGGGCTCTACCCCCCCTCATCAAACGAGGAAAATTACACTCATATTTCGTTACATAGGTGCATACCCACATTTTCTATAGCTTTTTGCTCTCCCTTTTTACTTTTCTTCTTGCTCTCTCTTCTTTCCTTTTTCTCTTTTTTTCACGGCCCAATAGGGGGGGGGGGGGGAGGGGGGCGCGCCTGGTGCACCCTCCCCCTCCCCTGAATCCGCCAGCGGTGATGACGGGATGCATATTATTGCCACTATATGTGGAAAGAGCAGGCTGGTCTCTTCTAAGGTCATTGAAGGTCAAATTTAAGGTCACCATTGAAACTGCAATACTGTATTGGTCCTAATAGTAGCACAGCGAGCCAAAGCAAGACCTCCTGCAGCAGAGCGCGCAAAAATAAAGTCAAACTTCAGATCAAATTCAACAAAAACACTGAATAATATACCTATAGCCTTCAATTCCGTTTATTATGATTCAAATAACATAAATATGTGGATTGGAACACTTCAAGATTCTATTAGAAAGATATGAAGTGAATTGAAAGGTTATGAAAAGTGAACATTCTGGGGAAAAGGGGGGCACTCTACTATTAGGGCGCATGCCACTATTAGGACCAATACGGTATATGATTTCCCACTTGATACTGTCAATATTTAAGCTCTACTTTGAAGTGTTGTAGGAATTTACTCCATACAGCTCCCATTATGAATAAAAAATGAGGTCAAAGGTCAAATTCAAAATCATAACAATATTCACAATACATGTACATGTATAGCATTTCATATGTTCCCAATTGAAGCCATAAAGTTGATAAAAAATGAGATATTAGCCATTTTGTGCTCCGTCCTTGAAAATAAAGTCAAGTTCAAGAGAATATTCAGCTTATATCATTTCCCATATATACACAATCTATTTCCAATTGGTAGAGTCGATAATAAGCAATATATTAGTCACTTTGTACTCTGACCTTGAAAATAAGGTCAACGGTCAAACTCAAGGTCATGAGAATATTCAGCATATATCATTTCCTATATGTGCACAATTGATTCCTAACCTGTAACGTCGATAATAAGCGAGATATGACTCATTTTTGTGATTTGCCCTTGAAAATGAGGTGAAATGTCAAATTCAAGGACATCAAAATATTCGGCATACATAATTTCCTATATGTTCACAATCGAAGCCGTGAACTCAGTATTAAGCAAGATATTAGCCATTTTGTGCTCTGACCTTGAAAACGAGGTCAAAGGTCAAATTAAACGTCATCAAAATAATCAGCATACATCCTTTCCCATGTGTCCACAATTGATTGCCAAGCAGTAAAGTCGTTAATAAGCGAGATATTAGCCATTTTGTCTTGTGACCTTGAAAATGAGGTCAAATCTCAAATTTAAGTTCATGACAATATTCAGCATATATCATTTCCTATATGTTCACAATTGATTTCTAAGCTGTAAAGTCGATAATGGCCGAGATATTGGCCATTTTGTGCTCTAACCTTGAAAATAAGGTCAAAGTTCAAGGTCACAAGTACATCACCATATATCATTTCCAATAATTATGTGCACAATTGGTCCTCAAGCTGTAAAGTCAATATTAAGCGAGATATACACCATTTTGTCCTGTGACATTGAAAATTGGGTCATAGGTCAAATTCAAGGTCACGAGCATATATTATTTCCTATATGTCCACAATTGATTCCTAATCTCTAATCTCAATAGCAAGTGAGATATCAGGAAAAATGTGTCCCATTATAAAGCATAGAACAATTTAATATGGGAAAGTCCCATTTGGGAACCGTCGAAAAAACAAAATGGCCGCCACACACAGACCAGCAATTCAATGGCAATGTAAAACTTCATGCGTCACAGAGGTATATAAGGGGAATCTTTTGAAACAAAAATCTCAGATCTGATCAGAAAGTTTTTGCTAAAAAATGGACGCCAAAGTCCAGAATTGGCTGTTTTTCGACAAAAATGGCCACCATTTTTGGAAAATTTACGAAAATCAAAATCTCTTGAAATATTTTTAGGCATTTTTGTGCAAAATCTCAGAAAGATTCGACTGTAAACTTTAAAGATAAAATTAGCCCAAGGGCTAAGATAGCTTACCGGACAGTTTTGTTTTTGAGCATTGTCGGTGACGTATACCGTATTCGCGCGCATACAGTCGCATGTGCGTTTATCTGAAATTTGCTTGTTTTAGGCCACTTTTAATTTGGAAAATATTTCGTACATACGCACAAGTGCGATCGTTTTCGATGAGGGGTTGACTGCAAATCCCTTTGATCAGGCTCACACAGTTTGACAGTTATACGAGGCCGACACGACCGTCAAAACCGCCCGACTCGTCAATTGCAATTACATGGTTTGGTGCACGAATGAATTCAGACATCAGTACTTGTGTCGGTGTATGTGCATGATGTAATATGAGTATAATCTATCGTTGTGTGAAGCTGTTGGGACTTCGGGAAACAAATAAAACTTGTTGTTTGGTTCGTTACTATTTAAAAACAAATCCACATGTCACTTGGAAGAAGAAATTGAAACAGGCAGCCTGATTGGTGGGGTTTTTATGACATCATTTCTGGCTTTCACCATTGGATGATTTGTTTTGAAAGGTAATTTTTGATTGGTTGGAATGGGAATCAGCTCATGAATATTAATGAGTTCTTGCTAGAAAAATGGCAACTTCCTGCTGGGCGGCAAACATCACAAACACGAACGAAACAAGGGCTTTTCAAGAAGTTCATTCCACACTCATGAACAGAAATGACACACCCCGATCATAAGATGTCAAACGAAATCACAAGTGTCAATTACACTGACCGTAATTAAGCAATCAACATCACAACTTATTTGACAGTTTGCAATCCATTGACCACAGACACAGGCGCGATTTGTCACAAAGTCACGATTGCATGATATCAGTCAAGCACATGACCAGATGACATGGAACAGATGATCTTACGATTGAAAATTTTTCACTGTCATTCTCGATTTTGATTTTTTTTTCAATCACAAGCACATGTGCGTATATTCGAAATATACGCACACCTTCGACTATACGCACATGCGACTGTATGCGCGCAAATACGGTATGACCTTGAGATTTACCAATCAAGGTCATCTTTTTAAACTTTAATGGCACCATTAGGTGTGATGCATATGAATTTCTGAATGTTCATAAGACAAACATAATATAAGCTCTATCATCAAGTATTTTGTCCAGTAGAGGCCAATTTTCAGTCATATCAGATCAGGCAAAATTCTGAGATTTGGCCTTCAAGGTCATTTAAGGCCAAGTTCAAGGTCACGAAAGAAGTGCCATATATACTCAGGGCCAAGTTCCGAGATATGGCCGAAAACGAAAACATAGAGCCGTAGGGCTCTTATCCCTTTACTGGACCCACGACAGTTATATACTGCTGAAGGCAGTGTCCTGAAGTCATGCGAAACTTGCTCCAACTAACTCATCGTCTTAGGGTCTAATATACATTGATATGAAACTAGAACGAAACTGACCAGTACTGTCAAAGATATTTTTTGCATCTGTATCAGTTTCAGTTTATTGTGTTGCATTCATTGACGTAACATATTCAGCACGATTCACAAACTTCGTTCCTTTACCTTCCGACTTCCGTGTCTTAGTAGTGTATGCGTATGTGAAGCGGCATTTCCTTTGCATGAGACAAATAACATAATTTCTAACCAATCACTGACCCGTCTGCTCGACATGCACGTGTGTATGTTTATAAACTTTCCATCTGGTCCAAAATGTACATTAGTGCTTTTGTCCCGTGACCTTGAAAACAAGATGAAATGTCGACTCGGCAAAAAAATTTCGGGTCAAGGTCAAAGTTCATCCATAATACCTTTAAGGCATGTTTGTCTAGGGCGACGAGTCCGAAAATAACGTCCGTTTCGCTCTACGACGCACCCTTTCCGAGATATCGACGAAAATGAGAAATGCCGCCTCAACAAAAAAATTTCGGGTCAAGGTCAAAGTTCATCCATAAAACCCCTTAGACATGTTTGTCTAGGGCGACGAGTCCGAAAATAACGTCCGTTTCGCTCTACGACACACCGTTTCCGAGATATCGACGAAAACGAAAAATGCTGACTCGGCAAAAAAATTTCGGGTCAAGGTCAAAGTTCATCCATAATACCCCTTAGACATGTTTGTCTAGGGCAAGGAGTCCGAAAATAACGTCCGTTTCGCTCTACGACGTACCGTTCCCGAGATATGCAGGAAGCCTCAAGGATGAGTCAGCAAAAAGTTATTTCGACCTCTAGGTCAAAGGTCGTTTGACGGATCAATCCCAAAATCGATAGGGTTCTTCCCTGGTGGTATATAAACCTCCATGCAAAGTTCTGCAACTATTCCCTGAATATTTTTTGAGTTATCGTCCGGAAACCAAGTCTCATAATCGGCCTTGATTTCATCCTCATGGACCTCGGAGTCGAATCAAAAAAGAAAATACCCCATAGACATGTTTGTCTAGGGCGACGAGTTCGAAAATAACGTCCGTTTCGCTCTACGACGCACCGTTTTTGAGATATGCAGGAAGCCTCAAGGATGAATCAGCAAAAAAATATTTTGACCTCTAGGTCAAAGGTCATTTGACGGATTGATCCCGAAATCAATAGGGTTCTTCCCTGGTGGTATATGAACCTCCATGCAGAGTTCTGCATCTATTGTCTGAATATTTTTCGAGTTATCGTCCGGAAACCAAAAACCTTGATTCCATCCTCACGGACCTCACTGACCTCGGAGCCGGCTCAAAAAGAATAGCATTCTTCCACATATCATTTCTGACTAGTGCTGAAAATTTGATAAGGATCCATCAAGGCAATCTAAAGTTATCGTCCGGAAACCAAAACGGCGGAAAAAAAAAAAAAAAAAAAAATTCTGCTAAAACCATAAAGGCATTTCTGCCGAAATGCCTTAATTAGGTCAAAGTTCAAATGCAAGGTCATGAGAATAATCAGCATATATGTCTAATCTCCATATTAAGTGAGATATTAGGAGAAATTTTTCCCCATTATAAAGCATAGGTTAATTGGGAAAGTCCCATCTGGGACCTGTCGGAAAAATCAAAATGACTGCCATACGCAGACCGGCGATTCAAGGGCAGCGAAACTTATACACAGCACAGAGGTATATCAGGGGAATCATTTGAAACAAAAATCTCAAATCTGATCGAAAAGTATTTGAGAAAATGGCCGCCAAATTCCAAAATTGGCCATTTTTTGCCAAAAATGGCTGAGATTTTGGCAAAAAGATTCATTCGATATGGGTCCACAGAACATATTTTGTGAATTACAGCAATATTCATCGAACAGCTTTTCCCAGCGTTTGACAACAACGATGCAGATGCCAACGCTGACATCGACGCCGGCACCGACGAACGGATGCCGGAAGCCACCTGATGACAATAGCTTATCGGACCATAGAATCTTATCTGGCCGAAAATGAAAAATGCTGAATCAGCGGAATGAAATTTGCCCCAGGGCCAAGTTTACCCAACATACCCCTAAGACATGTTTGTCTAGTGCCACAAGTCCGAAAAACAACGACACGCCATTCCCAGGATATGCAGTAGGCCTGAAGGATGACTTACTCTTGAGTTCTGGGTCAAAGGTCATTTGAGTGATTGAGCCCATAATCAATAGGGTAACACAATATCAACCTATGTGTCAAGTTCCAGAGGTGTAGCGTAAGTACTTTTTGAGTTATCATCCTGAAACCATTTGACAGAAAATTAATCCTCACGGACTAACCGAACCTCAGAGCCGGATCCAAAACAATAGGGTTCATCCATATAATATGATTGATAACTGGTGAAAATTGCACCAGAGATACGTTCAGGCATTCTTGGGTTATCGTTCGGAACTAAAAAGTGAAGAAAAAAAACATAGCACCAAGGGTGCTGTAGCTTACCGGCAGATCATGAGAATTGCACAGAGTATTGATTCTCAAAAATATAAATTGTTTCACTGATCTTAAACTCTATTGTCAAAACATGTTCATATTAAATGTTGCCGAAAACACATTTTCTGTATCATGTGTATGGACTATAATATTAAATCAAGTTACATCTTGAAAGGTTTTTTTCATTGATGACATTAATATTCACAGGCCGCCGATTCAAAGGCAACAAAACTTAAACACATATCAAAGGTACATAGGGAGAATCTTATTCCTGATTTTGAGGAAAGATGTCTAAATAGATTTTGAGAAAATGGCCGCCAAAGACAAAAATCATTGTTTCTTTGGACAAAATAAGGTCATTTTGACATTCCAAGGTCATTTAAGGTCATATTCAAGGTCACCATTCAAACCGCAATATATGATCCCATTTGAATGTACCAATACTTGCAAAGTTCCCATTACGAAGGAAAAATTGGATGAAAGTCCCAAAAAATTTTCAATGGCCAAAAAAAAAAACTTTTTTTTTTTCTGGAAATGGCTCAAAACGAATAGTGGCTTGATTTGGGACCCCAAAATTTTTTTTTGCCGACCCATCAAAAAATCAAAATGGCTGCCACATGCAGACCGGCGATTCAAGGGCAACGAAACTTATACATGTCATACAGGTACTTGAGGAGAATGTTTTGACACAAAATCTCAAAATTAGGCCAAGGGCTAAGATAGGTTACCAGACAATTTTAGTTGAAACACGACAGGTGAGATATGACGTTCAGATTAACTAATCAAGGTCATCTTCGTGAACTTCAATGTCATCATAAAGTGTGCAGCATATAACCTTGTATTCATGTATGTTCAAAATACAAATACAAGGTCTATCTAAAAGTCTTTTGTCTATAGACGAAATTTACACATTTCTTGTTGGACGTGACACTGAGATATAGCACTCAATGTCATCTGAGGTCAAGTTCAAGGTCACCGAAAGAAGTGGTATGTATGACTTCCAATTCCAGCTATACCTACAAACATTTTTTGGCTGTGAAGGCCAATTTACACACTCAAGGGGCCTTTTAAGAAATCCAAAGCACACCATCTTTATACACAATGTCAGGGACCCCAGTTAGCATGTTTTATAACAAAAATGTCAAAACTGATCAGATAAATTTGAAGGAAAACGACCAAAAATTAAATTTGGGGCCTATTCAGCCTATATTTCAAGCCTTTTGAGCAATTCAAGGAACTTTATACACTATATACATCTTTATACACAATGTCAAAAACCCCAATTACTATGTTTTGAAATGAAAATCTCAAAAGTGATCAGATAGTTTTTGATTAAAAACAGACAAGTTGCAAATTTGGGCATTTTTTGACCCAAAAATGGCTGTTTTGACCTTTCAAGGTCATCTAAGGTCAAATTCAAGGTCACCACACAAGTCGCCATATATGACTTCCCATTTGAAAGTGCCAATTTCGAAGCTCTATCTTCAAGCGTTCTAGGAGTACTGTTCTAGCAGCTCCCATTATCATGATTATGAAGGAAAAAAGTGCCGAAAATTTTCTAGTCCAAAATTGTTTTCAAAGGGTGAAAACTTTTTTTGTCCAGAAATGGCCCAAAATGGATAGCAATGCGACTTGGGACGAAAATTTATTTTTTTGTTGACCCATCAAAATTCAAAATGGCCGCCATACGCAGACCAGCGATTCAAGGGCAACCAAACTTATACACATCACAGAGGTACATAAGGAGAATCTTTTGAAACAAAAATCTCAAATCTGATAAGACAGTTTTTGAGAAAATGGCCACCAAAGTTCAAAATTGACCGTTTTTCGACAAAAACGGCCGCATTTTGAAAAAAATTTAAAAGTAAAAAAACTAAAAAATACTTCCTTCTCAAATTATTTAAAGGTATCTTTCCACAAATTTTCAGAAAGATTGGAACTTTAAAGATAAAAATCGTAAACTTTAAAGATAAAAATGTGGACGGAAGGACGGACGCCGAACGCAACACCATGGCAATAGGTTATCGGACCTCAGGGTATTAGCCTAAGGAATGTTTTACCAAATTTTCAAAATAATTCATCAAGGCAAGAAACATTATTTGCCATACGGACGACGGACGAAAAACCACGACAATAGTTTATCGGCCCATATGGGCCGGTAAGCTAAAAATCTGACAAAAACCATAAGGGCATTTCGGCCCTAATTCCAGATGAGATAAATATTACACAAGCAACACTTATGTGAACAGGCAGTACAAGAAAACGCTCAGTGATTTTTAGAGACAAAATATACTCCACTTGAATGCAAAAGATATTGTGGGCCATTAGGCCGGTAAGCTTGAGAAAAACAACAATACTCTGCCGCCCAAAGAAATCCCCAATACATAAGTTACATGTAATTGTGGATTTACATAGTAATTCAACAAGTCATACACAGGGTACACATGTCATGCAATTCCATAAACATGTATTTTCCTGTTGATGTCAAGAATAAATGGCACATTTGGGCAAAACACACGTGGTGACATCTGGGCAAGATGAAAACCACACATACTAGCATGACCAGATGATTGGTCTAGGCAGTTTGCAGTACACTCATATTGATTAAATAAAAGTGGTCAATATTCTCAAACCATGCATGAAGTTTGCCTGTCAATGTTATTTTCATTGTAAAGTGTCATGGTATACCTCCTCAAAATTCGTGCCCACCTAAAATATACAAAATTAGTAGGTTAATTTGGCATCATTTTGAAACATTTTTTTAAACACTTTGAACCAGGCCATCTTGCATCATTTCCCTTTGATATTCAACAGGTGGCAGCACTAGTCAATGTAGTTATCAGACAGAGGGCAGCACTGAAAGATTTCTGATTATTCCAATATAATTGCAACAGTATGCAACAACTCATTGATAAAAACATTGATAAATACATTGATAAAAACATGTCATTGACAAATTAATAGTTATGCCTACTGGCAATAATAAATAATATTTATATAAGAAATCTGAATTTGTTGATATTCTTCATTCCAATACCTGGTCATGAATGAAACGTAATACACTCCAAACCATCTTGACTTTGATGTTTGAACTTAGCCGCACGTTGGGCATTTTTATTTCATTTTGCAAGGTGAACATAAACAATTCATTTTTGAATAAATTTATTTTTAAAATAAAAGTGTTTACATGCCTTGTGTTGCAGAAAAGACCAGAGTTGATAGCTTTCTGTGGTTTTTTTAAAAAAAAATTTATTCTGCCCGACTGACTTGACAGAATCAAGGTTTTTTTTTTTTTTTTCAAGCCGACCCCAAAAAAATTTCAAACAAATCAAATAAATGTGGCCTTACTATTGACACTGCACTATGATTTCCCATATGATACTGGCAATATTTAAGGTCTATCTTGAAGTGTTTTAAGAGTTTACTCCATACAGATCCGATGCGTGAGTTCGGAAATGTTTTTTAACATGGGAAAGTCACATCTGGGCCGAGTTCGGGCCCAAAATGGCCCACTTCGAGTGATTCAAGCGCAACGAAATTTATACATGTCACAGAAGTACATATGAGGAGTGTTATGTATCAATAAGAAAAAAAAGTTACTGAACAGATTTTGAGAAAACTACCATCAAAGTCCAAAATTAGCCATTTTCGACGAGAACGGCCGCTATGACCTTGAAACCAAGGTCAGAGGTCAAATTCAAGGTCACGAGAATATTCAGCATATATCATTTCCTATATGTCCACAATTGATTCCTAGTCTCTAATCTCATTATTAAGTGAGATATTAGGCTTAATGTGTCCCATTATAAAGCATAGGAGAATTTAACATGGGAAAGTCCCATTTGGGCCGAGTTTGGGCCCAAAATGGCCCACTTCGAGCGATTCAAGGGCAACAAAATTTATACATGTCACAGGGGTACATATGAGGAGTGTTATGCATCAATAAGAAAAAAAAGTTACTGAACAGATTTTGAGAAAACGACCATCAAAGTCCAAAATTGCCCATTTTTCGACGAAAACAGCCGCCATTTTGAAAAAAAGGCGAAAATCAAAAAACTAAAAAATACCTCCCTCTGGAAATATTTTTAGGCATTTTTGTGCAAAATTTCAGAAAAATCCGATCGTAAACTTTAAAGATAAAATTGTTTACGGACGACGGACGGACGGACGACGGACGCAACGCCATGGCAATAGGTTATCGGACCATAGGTCCGGTAACCTAAAAAATGCGGAAATCAGAAAACTAAAAAAAACCTTTCCTGGAAATATTTTTAGGTATTTTTGTGCAAAATTTCAGAAAGATCGGACCATATACTTTAAAGATAAACATAGCACCAAGGGTGCTGTAGCTTACCGGCAATCATGTGAATTGCGTGGAATACTGAATACATATAAATTGTTACACTGATGTTTAAAATCTATATGTTAAAACATGTCGTAAATGTTGATAGAAACACATTTTCTGTATGGACTTTATTACGAAATCAAGTTACATCTTGAAAGATTTTTTTCGTTAATGACAAATTTTCACAGACAGTCAATTCAAAGGCAACAAAACTTATATACATCACAAAGGTACATAAGGATAATCTTATACAGTGGATCCTGTGTTAGAGACCACCTGGTTTGAGAGACCACCCTGCGTTTTAAGACTGCTCCACTTGGTCCCAAGTGGCCTCCTATCATGTAAATGAACCTGTCATGAGAGACCGCCTGTCATTTAAGACCACCTTTTTGGGGTCCTTTGGGTGGTCTTAAAACACAGGATCCACGATACATGATTTTGAGGAAAACTGTTTGAATAGATTTCGAGAAAATGACCACCAAAGGCAAAATTCATAGTTTTTTCGACAAAAGGTCGTTTTGACTTTTCAAGGTCATTGAAGGTCAAATTTAAGGTCACCACTCAAACCGCAATAAATTACTTCCCATTTGAATGTGCCAATACTTAGTCTCTATCTTGAAGTGTTCTATGAGATTACTCTGCATAGCTCCCATTATGAAGGAAAAATTGGGTGAAATTTTCCAAGTCCCAAAAAATTTTCAATGGTCAAAAAAAAATTATTTTTTTTTTTGCTGGAAATGGCTCAAAACGAATAGTGACTTGATCTGGGACTTGATCGCCGAACTGTCAAAAAATTAAAATGGCCGCCACACGCAGACCGGCGATTCAAGGGCAACGAAACTTATACATGTCATAGAGGTACATGAGAGGAATGTTATGAAACAAAAATCTCAAAACTGATCAGACAGTTTTTGAGAAAATGGCCACCAAAGTCCAAAATTGGCAATTTTTCGTCAAAAATGGCCGCCAAATCGGCAAAAACGATTCAATCAAAAAAATTAAAAAAAAGTTTTTAGATATTGGCCTAAGGTATGTTCTGACAAATTTATGGGGAAATTCATCATGCCAAAAAAAAGTTACAGACCCGGACGGACCACGGACGACAGACCACGGACGAAAAACCACGATAATAGCTTATCGGCCCAAAGGGCGACGGACGCAACGCCATGCCAATAGGTTACCATAGGTCCGGTAACCTAAAATTCCCCGTAAAAGCGAACTTTTGGACTATAACATAATTAGGGGCTATGTACAGCTTTTCCCCCTAAACCCTCTGTATTGCCCGATAATTCAAACTCACAATCCTTATCAATCATTTTGGACACTGGATTCGTATCATGTTATACACTTTGTGTGTTACAATGCTCATATTGAGGTATATGGTTTATCTACAGTTCACAAAAACAAGGATCACTGTAAAACGCGGCGCCACCTAGCGAGTCAGTCCTGAAACTGCATGAAAAAAATCGCTGAGGTTGTCTAAAAAGTTGACATCATGTTTCAAACTGTAACTAGACGCTTCCGGTCGCCTACGACCGCTTGGGTGTATCCCCCGTAGCCCTATCATCCCTGTTGCCCCAAATATATCGCTGATGTACATTGTGAGTGTGGAACCTTTCAGACTTATTGAAGGTCGAATTCAAGATCACCACTAAAATCACTGCATTCGAATTTCCATTTCGACATGTTCGAAAAAAATAACGAAATTACAGCCAGATAAAAGTTTTCACCTAAAGCTATATTTCAACTCAGAATATTTGACAAACTTGGTTCGCAACTAAGTTGTGAGATGACTAAATTGGAGCCAGATCGAACTTTTCTCTGTAAGTTATATTTCAACTCATACTATGTGCCAAACAACTCATACTATATTCTAAGTTGAAATTCAAAGTAAAAGTTGACCAAAACTACACTTCAAGATGACGAAATTGGAGCCAGATCAACTTTTCACCATAATTTAAATTTTAACTAGACGTGAAGGCCTAGAGGCCTTGGGGCATTTCGATACACAACACAATCACAGGTGAACTGTTTATTACTGACAACTCTGCAGCCAAAATGATTATGTAGATACATCCATTTCAATCCAAGACGACGGATCAAATTGACTCAACATACCCCTAAGACATATTTGCCTAGTGTCACGAGTCCGAAAATAACGACCGTTTCGCTCTATGACAAACCGTTTCCGAGATATCGAAGAAAACGAAAAATGCCGACTCAGCAGAAAAATTCAAGGTCAAGGTAAAAGGTCATCCCTAATACCCTTAAGACATGTTTGTCTAGGTCGACGAGTCCGAAAATAACGTCCGTTTCGCTCTACGACGCACCGTTTCCATGTTATCGAAGAAAACGAAAAATGTCGACTCGGCAAAAAAATTTCGGGTCAAGGTCAAAGTTCATCCATAATAACACTTAGACATGTTTGTCTAAGGTGACGAATCCGAAAATAATGTCCGATTCGCTCTACGACGCACCGTTTCCGAGATATCGATGAAAACGAAAAATGCCGACTCGGCGAAAAAAATTTGGGTCAAGGTCAAAGTTCATCCATAATACCCCTAAAACATGTTTGTCTAGGTCGACGAGTCCGAAAATAACGTCCGTTTCGCTCTACGACGCACCGTTTCCCGAGATATGCAATGAGCCTCAAGGATGACTCATCAAAATTGTTTTTGGCCCCTGGGTCAAAGGTCGTTCAAGGTATTGACCCCGTAATCGATAGGGCTCCTCTGCGACACTATATCAACATATATGTCAAGTTTCAGAATGGTAGCACAAGTACTTTTCGAGTTATCATCCGGAAACCATTTGACTCAAAATTCATCCTCACGGACTAACCGGACCTCGAAGCCGGCTCCAAAACAATAGGGTTCATCTATGTTATATATGTGATAACTGGTGAAAATTTCTCGAAGATTCGTCAAGGCGTTCTTAAGTTATCGTCCGGAAACCGAAAAGTGAAAAACAAAAAAACAAAAAAAAAAATGAAAAAAAAAAAGAAAAAAAAAAAAAAAAATTCTGACAAAACCATAAGGACATTTCGTGCCGAAATGCCCTAATTCATAATATGTGCCAAACTTGGTTTCAAGCTGAAATTCAAGTAAAAGTTTACCAAAACTGCATTTCAAGATGACGAAATTGGAGCCAGATCGATCTTTTCACCATAAATTATATTTTAATTCATAATATGTGCCAAACTTGGTTCCAAGTTGAAATTCGAAGTAAAAATTGACTTTACTGGTAAAAATAATGTTAACTTATCCGGTTACACCCATGAAATCTCTACTGGACAAAACTTTTAAATTGTTGAGTTCAATAATAAATGTTTCTTGTCTTAACTATTTTTCTTGAGGTCAATAATAGACTTAACTAGTAAAACTGATGTTAACTTATTCGGCTACAGCCATGAAATCTCTACTGCACAGAAGCTTTACCTTGTTGAGCCCAATAATAAATGTTTCTTGTCTTAACTATTTTTATTGTGGCCAATAATAGACTTAACTAGTAAAAATAATGTTAACTTATTCGGTTACACCTGTGAAGTCTCTACTGGACAAAACCTTTACCTTGTTGAGCTCAATAATAAATGTTTCTCGTCTTAACTATTTTTATTGTGGTCAACAATAGACTTAACTAGTAAAACCAATGTTAACTTATTCAGTAATATTGTTCTTTTTTCACCAAAAACATCAGTTCTGTATTCTGAACAAGAATCCAGTGCAATTTGCTTTCATAGTACAGGTTATTGGAGTGATCACACATGTCAAAGTAGGTATTTTAATTGTTGTAATAAGTTAACCTCTCAAACTTATTAATATTTATTCGATCATTCTGAAAAACAATAGGTTTCGTGTGATGGTCTTTCTCATTGAACCTGTGCGATTTCATCATCATTCATTGAAAACTCCCACCCGTAGAGCGTTCACAACCCATGTGTGTTAAACAGGCTAATTTGAGCACAAAATGTTACGCCAATCGGCTATTTTGGTTGCTATGGCAACCAAAATCGATAGGTGTCCAGATCTCACCATAAGACATGTCCATATAAAATATTATCAAAATCGGTTCATATTTGCAACCTGCAGCGCGTTCACAAGAAAGTGTCTGCGGACGCGGACGCGGCGGCGGCGGCGGCGCGACGATCGTAAATCCATAGTATTCGCCGAACTTTGTTCGGGGGATACAATTATGGAATATACATTGTGATGAGGTGGGTTTGTATATGGAAACATAGCACCAAGGGTGCTGTAGCTTACCGGCAATCATGAGATTTGCACAGAGTATTATTTTCCAACATTTACATTGTTACACTGATCTTAAACTCTTTTGTCAAAACATGTTCGTAAATGTTGCCGGAAACACATTTTCTGTATGGACTATACTAAGAAATCAAGTTACATCTCGGAAGATTTTTTTAGTTAATAATATATATTCACAGACCGTCAATTCGAAGGCAACAAAACTTTTACACATCACAAAGGTATATAGGGAGAATCTTATGCATTTTGAGAAAAATTGTCTGAATAGATTTTGAGAAAAGGGCCACCAAAGAGAAAATTCATCGTTTTTTTCGACAAAAAAGGTCGTTTTTGACCTTCGAAGGTCATTGGAAGTCAAACTCAAGGTCACCACTCAAACTGCAATATATGATTTCCCATTTGAATGTGGCAATGCTTAGGCTCTAACTTGAAGTGTTCTATGAATATACTCCGAAAAACTCCAAAAAAAATTTTCAATGGCCAAAAAAAATTTTTTTTTTGCTGGAGATGGCTCAAAACGAATAGTGACTCTATTTGGGACAAAAAATTTGTTTTCGCCTACCCGTCAAAAAATAAAAATGGCCGCCACACGCAGACCGTCATTTCAAAGGCAACAAAACTTATACACATCACAAAGGCACATAAGGTGAATCTTATACATGATTTTGAGGAAAACTGTCTGAATAGATTTTGAGAAAAGGGCCACCAAAGACAAAATTCATCGTTTTTTCGACAAAAAAGGTCGTTTTGACCTTTCAAGCACATTGAAGGTCAAATTCAAGGTCACCACTCAAACCGCTATATATGATTTCCCATTTGAATGTGTCAATACTTAGGCTCTATCTTGAAGTGTTCTATGAGTTTACTCTGCACAGCTCCCATTCTGAAGGAAAAATTGGGTGAAATTTTCTAAGTCCCAAAAAATTTTCAATGAGCAAAAAAAAAATTTTTTTTTTTTTTTTTTTGCTGGAAATGTCTCAAAACGAATAGTGACTCGATCTGGGACAAAAAATTTTTTTTTTGTTGACCCGTCAAAAAATCAAAATGGCCGCCAAACGCGAACCAGCGATTCAAGGGCAACCAAACTTATACATGTCATAGAAGTACATGAGAGGAATGTTTTGAAACAAAAATCTCAAAACTGATCAGACAGTTTTCGAAAAAATGGCCACCAAAGTCCAAAATTGGCAATTTTTCGTCAAAAATGGCCGTCAAATCGGCGAAAACAATTCAATCAAAAAAATTGAAAAAACATCTTTAGATACTGGCCCAAGGTATGTTCTGACAAATTTATGGAGAAATTCATCATGTCAAAAAATTAGCCCAAGGGCTAAGAAAGGTTACCGGACAACTCATATTTTAGATATCAGTAGTTTGTCCCGTGACCTTGAAAATAAGGTCATTGGTCAATTCAAGGACACAATAATATTCGGCATATGTCATTTCTAGTATGTCCACAATTGATTTTTAAGCTGTAAAGTCAATAATAAGCGAGATATTAGACATCATGTCCTGCGACCTTGAAAATGAAGTCAAAGGTTGATTCCAAGGTCATAGCAAATTTCAGCTTATATCATTTCCTATACGTTCATAATTGATTCCTAAGCTCTGAAGTCGATAATATGCGAGCTAATAGCCATTTTGTCATGTGACCTTGAAAATTAGGTCAAAGGTGAAGTTCAAGGTCATTACAAGGTTCAGAATATATCATTTTCTATATGTCCACAATTGATTGCTAAGCTGTAAAGTCGATAAAAAGCGAGATATTAGCCATTTCGTTCTCTGACCTTGAAAATGAGGTCAAAGGTCAAATTCAAGGTCATAGCAATATTCAGCATATATCATTTCCTATATGTTCATAATTGATTCCTAAGCTGTAAAATTGATAATAAGCGAGATATTAGCCATTTTGTCCTGCGACATTAAAAATGAGGTCAAAGGTCAAGTTCAAGGTCATGACAATGTTCAGAATATATCGTTTTCTACATGTTCACAATTGATTGCTAAGCTGTAAAGTCGATAATAAGTGAGATATTAGCCATTTTGGCCTGTGATCCTGAAAATGAGGTCAGAGGTCAGATTCAAGGTCATGATAATATTCAGCATATATCATTTCCTATATGTGAACAATTGATCCCTTAGCTGTAAAATCGATAATAAGTGCGATATTGGCCATTTTGTCCTGTGACCTTGAAAATGAGGTCAAAGGTCAAAATCAACATCATCAGAATATTTGGCATATATCGTTTCCTATATGTCCACAATTGATTCCTAAGCTGTAAAGTCGTTAAGAAGCGAGATATTAGCCATTTTGTCCTGTGACCTAGAAAATCAGGTCAAATGTCAAATTCAAGGTCATCAGAATATTCGGATTATATTATTTATTATATGTATATAATTGATTCCTATGCTGTAACGTCAATAATAAGCAAGATATTAGCCATTTTGTGCTCTGACCTTGAAACTGAGGTCAGAGGTCAAATTCAAGGTCACGAGAATATTCAGGATATATCATTTCCATATGCCTGTGCACAATCCTAACCTGTACCTGCAAGTGTTTAAGCCTCAGATGCCAATTTACACATTTCATGTCAAGACATTTAGCACTCAAAGTCATCTGAGGTCTAATAATAATAATGTGTACAGTCACATTATTTTGCTTGCACTGATGTCCGAAAAAACAACAACGACAATTTTAATAGCTCTGTCCTGTTCGAATTTGGTTATCAAGCCCACCAGGCATGTACTTTGTTATGAACACTGTCGAAAAGAGATGAAAACAGACAGTTTCCTGGATCTCGAAATTATCTGAGGATGTTATGATAAAAAATTAGCCCAAAGGCTAAGACAGGTTACCGGACAATTTTGGTTTGGCCATGGCAGCATTGGCAGGTAACAGACCTTGAGATTGACCAATCAAGGTTCGCAGTGTGAACAAATGACCTTGAGATTTACCAATCAAGGTCATCCGTGTGAACTTCGATGTCACCATTACATGTATGTGTGCGGCATTTGATATTCTATGTGTTCATAATACAAAGATATATCTGGGTGGAATCGTTTAGGCTGCTCAGGTCAATTCACACATTCCAAGTCAGACATTTGGCACTCAAGGTCATCTGACGTCAAGTTCAAGGTCATCATTAGTTGTGCCATATATGTCTTGCTATATGTTCATAATGCAAACATGAGTTCTATATGCAAGCATTTCATCTATAGAGGCAAATCTGGGCATTTTTTTACCCCAAAATGGCTGTTCCGACCTTTCAAGGTCATCGAAGGTCAAATTCAAGGTCACCACACAAATCGCCATATATGACTTCCCATTTGAAAGTACCAATTTCTAAGCTGTATCTTCAAGTGTTCTATGAGAACAGTCCTGGCAGCTCCCATTATGAAGGAAAAAAGGGCCGAAAATTTTCCAAGTCCAAAATTTTTTTCAAAGGGTGAAAAATTTTTTTTTGTCTAGAAATGGCCCAAAATGGATAGTAATGCGATTTGGGCCGAAAAAAATTGTTTTCGCCGACTCGTCAAAAATTCAAAATGGCCACCACACGGAAATCGGCTATTAAAGGGCAACAAAACTTATACACGTCACAGAGGTATATGAGAGAAATGTTTTTAAACAAAAATCTCAAAACTGATCAGACAGTTTTTGAGAAAATGGCTGCCAAAGTTCAAAATTGGCCTTTTTTCGACAAAAATGGCCGCCATTTTGGAAAAAATGCGAAAATCAAAAGACTAAAAAATACCTCCCTCTCGAAATATTTTTAGGCGTTTTTGTGCAAAATTTCAGGCAGATTCGATCGTAAACTTCAAAGATATCAATGTTGACGGACGACGGACAACGACGGACGACGACGACGACGGACGCAACGCCATGGCAATAGGTTATCGGACCAAAGGTCCGGTAACCTAGAAACAGGTCAAAGGTCAAATTCAAGGTCACAGGAATATTCAGCATATATCACTTCCTATATGTCCACAATTGATTCCTAAGCTGTAAAGTCGATGTTAAGCGAGATATTAGCCATTTTGTGCTCTGACCTTGAAAATGAGGTCAGAGGTCAAATTCAAGGTCACAAGAATATTTGGCACATATCATTTCCTATATGTCCACAATTGACTCCTAATCTCTAATCTCAATACTAAGTGAGATATCAGGAAAAATGTTTCCCATTATAAAGCATAGGAGAATTTAACATGGGAAAGTCCCATTTGGGACCTGTCGAAAAAATCAAAAAGGCTGCCACACGCAGACCGGCAATTCAAGGCCAATGAAAATTATATATGTCACAGGGGTACATGAGAGGAATCTTTGAAACAAAAATCTCAAAAGTGGTCAGAGAGATTTTGAGAAAATGGCCGCCAAAGTCCAAAATTGGCCATTTTTCGACGAAAACGGCCGCCATTTTGAAAAAAATGCGAAAATCAAAAATTAGGCCAAGGGCCAAAGATAGGTTACCGGACAATGTTTAATATTTTAGATGTTAGCCAGGTCACTGGTTGAATTCAAGGTCAAGTGAATATTCAGCATATATAACATTAAACATATATCATGATGATTGATAAGCTGTAAATTCAATAATCAGAGAGATATTAGCAATTTTGTGCTGTGGCCTTGAAAATGAAGGGGCAAAGGTCAGATTTAAGGTCATCAAAATATTCATTGTATATCATTTTCTACATCATGTTCACAATTGATTCCCAAGCCATACAGTCAATAGATGAGCAAGATATGAGCCAGTTTGTCCTTGGACCTTGGAAATGAGGTCAGAGGTCAAATTCAAGGTCATGAGAATATTCAGCATATATCATTTCCTATATGTCCACAATTGATTCCTAAGCTGTAAAATCGATAATAAGTGAGATATTAGCCATTTTGTCCTGTGACCTTGAAAATGGGGTCAAAGGTCAAATTCAAGGTCATGACAATAATGTGCATATATCATTTCCTATATGTTCATAATTGATTGCTAAGCTGTAAAGTCGATAACAAGCGAGATATTAGCCATTTTGTCCTGTGACCTTGAAAATGAGGTCGAAGGTCAAATTCAAGGTCATCAGAATATTCAGCATATATCATTTCCTATATGTCCACAATTGATTCCTAAGCTGTAGAGTCGATAATAAGCGAGATATGAGCCATTTTGTGCTCTGACCTTGAAACTGAGGTCAGAGGTCAAATTCAAGGTCACGAGAATATTCAGCATATATCATTTCCTATATGTCCACAATTGATTCCTAAGCTGTAGAGTCGATAATAAGCGAGATATAAGCCATTTTGTGCTCTGACCTTGATACTGAGGTCAGAGGTCAAACTCAGGGTCACGAGAATATTCAGCATATATCATTTCCTATAGGTCCACAATTAATTCCTAGTGTCTAATCTTAATATCAAGTGAGATATTTGGCATAATGTGCCCCATTATAAAGCATAGGAGAATTTAACATGGGAAAGTCCCATTTGGGCCGAGTTTGGGCAAAAAACGTCCACTTCGAGCGATTCAAGCGCAACGAAATTTATAGACGTCATAGGAGTACATATGAGGAGTGTTATGTATCAAAAAGAAAAAAATTAGCCCAAGGGCTAAGAAAGGTTACCGGACAATATACATTTTAGATATTAGCCTTTTGTCCAGTGACCTTGAAAATAAAGTCACTGATAAATTCAAGGTCATGAAATTTTCAACAAATATATCACTTCTAGTATGTCCACAATAAATTCCTAAGCTGTAAAGTCGATAATAAGTGAGACATTAGCCATTCTGTGATGTGACCTTGAAAATGAGGTCAAAGTTCAAGTTCAAGGTTATGAAAATATTCAGTATATATCATTCCTCTATATTCGCAATTGATTCCTATGCTGTAAATGTAAGTATCAATCTATTACCACCAATACAATCAGATTTTGATGATGCCAATAAGAAACGTAAAATACTACATTTTGCAATAGAAACAAACAAAGCCCGACCAAATAGTTTATCCAAAGACACACTGGCGTCTTCAGGGGCAGACAATGAGTTAAATGTAGTTGTTTCTACTGTACACCAGATGGAATTAGTATACAACTGCCCAACAACCTATGAAAATAATTTAGAAATCCGAATCTAACCCCATGGAATAGATACATGACAAGTACAAAAGTACCCAATCACAAGCCGAAGGCTACTGAGTTGATGGTATCCTCGGGGACAGATTTAACGTCCGCCAGCAATGACACCGACTCAGTGGTACAAATGTAAGTATCAATCTATTACCACCAATACAATCAAATTTTGATGATGCCAATAAGAAAGGTAAAATACAACATTTTGCAATAGAAACAAAGCCCGACCAAATAGTTTATCCAAAGACACACTGGCGTCATCAGGGGCAGATGTAAAGATGATAATAAGCGACATATTAGCCATTTTGTTCTCTGACCTTGAAAATGAGATCAAAGGTCAAATTCTAGATCACCAAAATATTCAGCATACATCATTTCCTATATGTTCACTATAGACCCCTAAGCTGTAAATTTGATAATAAGCGAGATATAAGCCATTTTGTATTCTGACCTTGAAAATAAAATGAGTAACCTTGAAATTTAGGTCAAGGGTCAAATTCAAGGTCACTAGAATATTCAGCATATATCATTTCCTATATGTTCACAATTGATTCCTAAGCTGCAAAGTCGCCAATAAGCAAGATATTGGCCATTTTGTCCTGTGACCTTGAAAATGAGGTCAAAGGTCAAATTCAAGGTCACGAGAATATTCAGCATATATCATTTCCTATATGTTCACAATTGATTCCTAAGCCGTAAAGTCGATAATAAGCGAGATATTAGCAATTTTGTCCTGTGACCTTGGAAATGAGGTCAAAGGTCAAATTCAAGGTCACGAGAATATTCAGCATATATCATTTCCTATATGTTCACAATTGACTCCTAAGCCGTAAAGTCGATAATAAGCGAGATATTAGCAATTTTGTGCTATGACCTTGAAAATAAGGTCAAAGGTCAAATTTGAGGTCATCAGAATATTCAGCGTATATCCTTTCCTGTATGTCCATATTTGATTCCTAAGCTGTAAAGTCGATAATAAGCGAGATATTAGCCATTTTGTCCCGTGACCTTGAAAATGAGGTCAAAGGTCAAACTCAAGGTCACGTGAATATTCAGCATATATCATTTCCTACATGTCCACAATTGATCACTAAGCTGTAAAATCGATAATAAGTGAGATATTAGCCATTTTGTCCCGTGACCTTGAAAATGAGGTCGAAGGTCAAATTCAAGGTCATGACAATAATCTGCATATATCATTTCCTATATGTTCATAATTGATTCCTAAGCTGTAAAGTCGATAAGAAGTAAGATATTAGCCATTTTGTCCTGTGACCTTGAAAATGAGGTCAAAGGTCAAATTCAAGGTCATGAGAATATTCGGTATATATCATTTCTTATATGTCCACAATTGATTTCTAAGCTGTAAAGTCGATAATAAGCGAGATATTAGCCATTTTGTTCTTTGACCTTGAAACTGAGGTCAGAGGTCAAACTCAAGGTCACGAGAATATTCAGCATATATCATTTCCTATATGTCCACAATTGATTCCTAGTCTCTAATCTCAATATTAAGTGAGATATAAGGCATAATGTGTCCCATTATAAAGCATAGGAAAATTTAACATGGGAAAGTCCCATTTGGGCCAAGTTTGGCCCAAAATGGCCCACTTCGAGCGATTCAAGCGCAACGAAAATTATACACATCACAGGAGTACATATGAGGAGTGTTGTGTATCAAAAAGAAAAAAAGTTACTGAACAGTTTTTGAGAAAATGGCCGCCAAACTCCAAAATCAGGCATTTTTCGTCGAAAACGGCCGCCATTTTGAAAAAAATGCGAAAATCGAAAAACAAAAAAAAACCTTTCCTTGAAATATTTTTAGGTATTTTTGTGCAAAATTTCAGAAAGATTCGATCATATACTTTAAAGATAAAAATGTGAACGGACGACGGACGGACGACGGACGACGGACGACGGACGCAACGCCATGCCAATAGGTTATCGGACCATAGGTCCGGTAACCTAAAAAGTTACTGAACAGATTTTGAGAAAATGGCAGCCAAAGTCCAAAATCAGGCATTTTTCGTCGAAAACAGCCGCCATTTTGAAAAAAATGCGAAAATCAAAATACTAAAATTAGCCCAATGGGCTAGAAAGGTTACCGGAGAAATATACAGAGTTGAGCCAAGAAAGTTGGTCAAATTCAAGGTGACCACTGAAATCGCCATATCTCAACCTTGAAAATGGGATCAAAGGTTAAATTCTAGATCACCAAACTATTCAGCATACATCATTTCCTATATGTTCACTATGGACCCCTAAGCTGTAAATTTGATAATAAGCGAGATATAAGCCATTTTGTAATCTGACTTTGAAAATAAAATGACTGACCTTGAAATTTAGGTCAAAGGTCAAATTCAATATCATTAAAATATTCAGAATATATCATTTCCTATATGTTCACAATTGATTCCTAAACTGTAAAGTCGATAATAAGCAAGATATTAGCCATTTTGTCCTGTTCACCTTGAAAATGAGGTCAAAAGTCAAATTCAAGGTCACGAGAATATTCAGCATATATCATTTCCTATATGTTCACAATTGATTCCTAAGCTGTAAAGTCGCTAATAAGTAAGATATTGGCGATTTGTCCTGTGACCTTGAAAATGAGGTCAAAGGTCAAATTCAAGGTCACGAGAATATTCAGCATATATCATTTCCTATATGTTCACAATTGATTCCTAAGCTGTAAAGTCGATAATCGAGATATTAGCAAATTTTGTCCTGTGACCTTGGAAATGAGGTCAAAGGTCAAATTCGAGGTCACAAGAATATTCAGCATATATCATTTCCTATATGTTCACAATTGATTCCTAAGCTGTAAAGTCGATAATAAGCGAGATATTAGCAATTTTGTCCTGTGACCTTGGAAACGAGGTCAGAGGTCAAATTCAAGGTCATGAGAATATTCAGCATATATCATTTCCTATATGTTCACAATTGATTCCTAAGCTGTAAAGTCGATAATAAGCAAGATATTAGCCATTTTGTCATGTGACCTTGAAAATGAGGTCAAAGGTCAAATTCAGGGTCATTAGAATTTTCAGCATATATCATTTCCTATATGTTCACAATTGATTCCTAAGCTGTAAGGTCGATAATAAGCGAGATATTAGCCATTTTGTCATGTGACCTTGAAAATGAGGTCAAAAGTCAAATTCAAGGTCATGAGAATTTTCAGCTTATATCATTTCCTATATGTTCACAATTGATTCCTAAGCTGTAAAGTAGCTAATAAGCAAGATATTGGCAATTTTGTCCTGTGACCTTGAAAATGAGGTCAAAGGTCAAATTCAAGGTCATGAGAATTTTCAGCATATATCATTTCCTATATGTTCACAATTGATTCCTAAGCTGTAAAGTCGCTAATAAGCAAGATATTAGCCATTTTGTCCTGTGACCTTGAAAATGAGGTCAAAGGTCAAATTCAAGGTCACGAGAATATTCAGCATATATCATTTCCTATATGTTCACAATTGATTCCAAAGCTGTAAAGTCGATAATAAGCGAGATATTAGCAATTTTGTCCTGTGACCTTGGAAATGAGGTCAAAGGTCAAATTCAAGGTCACGAGAATATTCAGCATATATCATTTCCTATATGTCCACAATTCATTCCTAGTCTCTAATTTCAATATTAAGTGAG
Source organism: Terebella lapidaria (assembly GCA_949152475.1). Classification (NCBI taxonomy): domain Eukaryota; kingdom Metazoa; phylum Annelida; class Polychaeta; order Terebellida; family Terebellidae; genus Terebella; species Terebella lapidaria. Next base: position 49,167,347 of record OX424555.1, on the reverse strand, counting down.
ATATTAGGCTTAATGTGTCCCATTATAAAGCATAGGAAAATTTAACATGGGAAAGTCACATTTGGGCCGAGTTTTGGACCAAAATGGCCCACTTCAAGCGATTCAAGGGCAACGAAATTTATACATGTCACAGGGGTACATATGAGAAGTGTTTTTCATCAATAAGAAAAAAAAGTTACTGAACAGATTTTGAGAAAACGACCGTCAAAGTCGAAAATTGGCCATTTTTCGACGAAAACGGCCGCTCTGACCTTGAAACCAAGGTCAGAGGTCAAATTCAAGGTCACGACAATATTCAGCATATATCATTTCCTATATGTCCACAATTGATTCCTAGTCTCTAATCTCAATATTAAGTGAGATATTAGGCTTTAATATGTCCCATTATAAAGCATAGGAGAATTTAACATGGGAAAGTCCCATTTGGGCCGAGTTTGGGCCCAAAATGGCCCACTTCGAGTGATTCAAGGGCAACGAAATTTATACATGTCACAGAGGTACATATGAGGAGTGTTATGCATCAATAAAAAAATTAGCCCAAGGGCTAAGAAAGGTTACCGGACAATGTATATTTTAGATATTGGCCTTTTGTCCCATAACCTTGGAAATAAGGTAGTTGGTCAATTTGAGGTCATGAGAACATTCTGCCCATATCATTTCTAGCATGTCCACAAATGATTCCTAAGCTGTAAAGTCGATATTAATTAAGATATTAGCCATTTTGTGTTTTGACCTTGAAAATGAGGTCAAAGGTCAAGTTCAAGGTCATGAGAATATTCAGCATATATCATTTCTAATATGTACGCAATTGAATCCTAAGCTGTAAAGTCCCTAACAAGTGGGATATTAACTTTTTTTGTTCTCTGCCCTTGAAAATGAGGTCAAGGTCAAATTCAAGGTCACCAAAATATTCAGCATATATCATTCCCCATATGTCCACTATGGATTCCTAAGCTGTAGAGTCGAAAATGAGCGAGATATTACCAATTTTGTTCTCTGACCTTGAAAACTAGACGCTTCCGGTCGCCTACGACCGCTTGGGTGTATCCCCCGTAGCCCTATCATCTCTGTTGCCCCAAATATATCGCTGTCAATTGTGGAAAACTAGAGTAAGGGCTAAAAAAGATTACCAGAGAAATGTTAAATCTCAAGTCACAACTGTTTTCTTTTCCCCACCAAAATTGCTGCACTGATTTTCCGAGGTTATTGAAGGTCGAATTCAAAATCACCACTGAAATCTCTTTATATGAATTTCCATTCGACATGTTTGATAAAATAACGAAAATACAGATAGATCAATCTTTTCACCTATTTATATTTCAACTCAGAATATTTTACAAACTTGGTTCCAAGTTGAAATTCAAAGTAAAATTTGACCAAAAATGCATTTCAAGATGACAAAATTGGAGCTAGATTGAACTTCTCACCATAAGTTATATTTCGATCCATAATACATGTATGTGCCAAACATGGTTTCAAGTTGAAATTCAAAGTAAAAGGTAATCAAAACTGCATTTCAAGATGACAAAATTGGAGCCAGATCAAACTTTTCGTCATGAGCTATATTTTAACTCATAATACCTGCCCAACTTGATTTCAAGTTGAAATTCAAACTAAAAGTTTACCAAAACTGCATTTTAAGATGACGAAATTGGACCCAGATCAAACTTTTCGCCATGAGTTATATTTCAACTCATAATATGTGCCAAACTTGGTATTAAGTTGAAATTCAATGTAAAAGTTGACCAAAACTGCATTTCAAGATGACGAAATTGGAGCCAGATAGAACTTTTCGTCATAAGTTATATTTTAACTCATAATATGTGCCAAACTTGGTTTCAAGTTGAAATTCAAGCTAAAAGTTTACCAAAACTGCATTTCAAGATGAAGAAATTGGAGCCAGATCGAACTTTCCATCATAAGTTATATTTTAACTCATAATATGTGCCAAACTTGGTTTCAAGTTGAAATTCAAACTAAAAATTGACCAAAACTGCATTTCAAGATGACGAAAATGGAGCCAAATCGAACTTTTCACCATAAGTTATATTTCGACTCATAATATGTGCCAAACATGCTTTCAAGTTGAAATTCAAAGTAAAAGTTGACCAAAACTGCATTTCAAGATGACAAAATTGGAGCCAGATCGAATTTTTCACCATAAGTTATATTTTAACTCATAATTTGAGCCAAACATGGTCTCAAGTTGAAATTCAAAGTAAAAGTTGATCAATGTTTTCATAAAAAGCTATTGTGATCAATAATAGACTTAACTAGCAAAACAATAATGTTGACTTATTTGGTCACAGCCATAAAATCTCTACTGGACAAAGCCTTCACCTTGTTGAGCCCAATAATAAATATTTCTTGTCTTAACTATTTTCATTGTCGTCACTTATAGACTTAACATGTAAAAATAAAGTTAACTTATTCGGTTACACCCAGAAATTTCTACCGGACAAAACCTTAACCTTGTTGAGCTCAATAATAATTGTTTCTCATCTTAACTATTTTTATTGAGGTCAATAATAGACTTAACTAGCAAAAAAAATGTTAACTTATTTGGTTACAGACATAAAATGTCTACTGGACAGAATCTTTACCTTGTTGAGCCCAATGATAAATATTTCTTGTCTTAACTATTTTTATTGTAGTCAATAATAGACTAAACTAGTAAAAATAATGTTAACTTATTCAGTACACCCATGAAATCTGTACTGGACATACTTTCACCTTGTTGAGCTTAATAATAAATATTTCTCATCTTAACTATTTTTATTGTGGTCAATAATAGACTTAACTATTTTTATTGTGGTCAATAATAGACTTAACTAGTGAAAATAATGTTAACTTATTCAGTTACACCAATGAAATTTGTACTGGACAAAACATTTACCTTGTTGAGGTTAATAATAAATATTTCTTGTCTTAACTATTTTTATTGTGGTCAATAATAGACTTAACTATTAAAAATAATGTTAACTTATTCAGTTACACCCATGAAATTTGTACTGGACAAAACCTTTACCTTGTTGAGCTTAATAATAAACGTTTCTCGTCTTAACTATTTTTATTGTGGACAATAATAGACTTAACTAATAGAACTAATGTTAACTTATTCAGTAATATTGTCCTGTTTTCACTGGAAACTTCAGTTCTCCATTCTGAACAAGAAACCAGTGTCATTACCTTCCACTGTACAGGCTATTGGAATGATCGTACATGTCAAAATGGATATTTCAAAATTCTGTAATAAGTTAGGCTGTTAACATATTAATATGTATATGATCATTCTAAAAAATGATTGGTTTCGTGTGACAGCCCTTCCCAACAACACTTCCAAATATTATCTAGATTCGTCAAAAATTGCCATCTGTAGAGCGTTCACAAGCCATGTGTCTCAAACAGGCTGTTTTCAATGCAAAATGTGTCCCCAAACGACCAATTCAGTTGCCACGGCAACCAAAATCGATTGGTGTCGGGATCTTACCATAATATATGTGCCTACGAAAAATAATGGTGATCGGGTGAGAATTGCGGCCTATAGCGCGTTCACAAGCCATGTGTCTCAAACAGGCTGTTTTCAATGCAAAATGTGTCCCCAAACGACCAATTCAGTTGCCACGGCAACCAAAATCGATTGGTGTCGGGATCTTACCATTACATATGTGCCTGCAAAAAATAATGGTGATCGGATGAGAATTGCGGCCTGTAGCGCGTTCACAAGAAAATCTCTGCGGACGCGGACACGGACGCGGACGCGGACGCGGACGCGGACGCGGACGCGGACGCGGGCGCGGACGCGGACGCGGACGACGAAGCCAAATCCAAAGTATCCGCCGAACTTTGTTCGGGGGATACAATAAGGTCAAAGGTCAAATTCAAGGTCACCAGAATATTCAACATTATATCATTTCCTATGGGTCCACAATTGATTCCTAAGCTGTAAAGTCAATAATAAGCGAGATATCAGCCATTTTGTGCTCTGACCTTGAAAATGAGGTCAGAGGTCAATTCAAGATCATGAGAATATTTCCTATATGTGCACAATTGATTCCTAATCTGTAAAGTCAATAATAAGCGAGATATTGGCCATTTTGTACTATGACCTTGAAAATAAGGTCAAAGGTCAAATTCAAGGTCATCAGAATATTCAGAGTATATCATTTCCTATATGTCCACAATTGATTCCTAAGCTGTAAAGTTGATAATAAGCGAGATATTGGCCATTTTGTAGTATGACCTTGAAAATAAGGTCAAAGGTCAAATTCAGGGCATCAGAATATTTGGCGAATATCATTTCCTATATGTCCACAATTGATTCCTAAGCTGTTAAATCGATAATAAGAGAGATATTGGCCATTTTGTACTATGACCTTGAAAATAAGGTCAAAGGGCAAATTCAAGGTCATCAGAATATTCGGAGTATATCATTTCCTATATGTCCACAATTGATTCCTAAGCTGGTAAATCGATAATAAGAGAGATATTGGCCATTTTGTACTATGACCTTGAAAATAAGGTCAAAGGGCAAATTCAAGGTCATCAGAATATTCGGAGTATATCATTTCCTATATGTCCACAATTGATTCCTAAGCTGTAAAGTCGTTAAGAATCAAGATATTAGCCATTTTGTCCTGTGACCTAGAAAATGAGGTCAAAGGTCAAATTCGAGGTCATCAGAATATTCGGCATATATCATTTCCTACATGTCCACAATTGATTCCTAAGCGTTAAAGTCAATAATAAGCAAGATATTAGCCATTTTGTGCTCTGACCTTCAAACTGAGGTCAGAGGTCAAATTCAAGGTTACGACAATATTCAGCATATATCATTTCCTATATGTCCACAATTGATTCCTAAGCTGTAAAATTGATAATAAGTGAGATATTAGCCATTTTGTCCTGTGACCTTGAAAATGAGGTCAGAGGTCAAATTCAAGGTCATCAGAATATTCAGCATATTTCATTTCCTATATGTCCACAATTGATCCCTAAGCTGTAAAGTCGATAATAAGTGAGATGTTAGACATTTTGTCCTGTGACCTTGAAAATGAGGTCGAAGGTCAAATTCAAGGTCATCAGAATATTCGGCATTTATCATTTTCTATATGTCCACAATTGATTCCTAGTCTCTAATCTCAATATTAAGTGAGATATTAGGCTTAATGTGTCTCATTATAAAGCATAGGAGAATTTAACATGGGAAAGTCCCATTTGGGCCGAGTTTGGGCCCAAAATGCGCACTTCGAACGATTCAAGGGCAACGAAATTTATACATGTCACAGGAGTACATTTGAGGAGTGTTATGCATCAATAAGAAAAAAAGTTACTGAACAGATTTTGAGAAAACGATCGCCAAAGTCCAAAATTGGCAATTTTTCGACGAAAACGGCCGTTCTGACCTTGAAACCGAGGTCAGAGGTCAAATTCAAGGTCACGAGAATATTCAGCATATATCATTTCCTATATGTCCACAATTGATTCCTAGTCTCTAATCTCAATATTAAGTGAGATATTAGGCTTAATGTGTCCCATTATGAAGCATAGGAGAGTTTAACATGGGAAAGTCCCATCTGGGCCGAGTTTGGCCCAAAATGGCCCACTTCGAACGATTCAAGCGCAACGAAACTAATACACATCACAGGAGTACATATGAGGAGTGTTATGTATCAAAAAGAAAAAAAGTTACTGAACAGATTTTGAGAAAATGGCCGCCAAAGTCCAAAATCAGGCATTTTTCGTCGAAAATGGCCGCCATTTTGAAAAAAATGCGGAAATCAGAAAACTAAAAAAAACCTTTCCTGGGAATATTTTTAGGTATTTTTGTGCAAAATTTCAGAAAGATCGGACCGTATACTTTAAAGATAAAAATGTGAACGGACGGACGACGGACGGACGGACGGACGGACGGACGACGGACGACGGACGCAACGCCATGCCAATAGGTTATCGGACCATAGGTCCGGTAACCTAAAAAAGTTACTGAACAGATTTTGAGAAAACGACCGCCAAAGTCCAAAATTGGCCATTTTTCGACGAAAACGGCCGCTATTTTGAAAAAAATGCAAAAATAAAAATTAGCCCAATGGGCTAGTAAGGTTACCGGAGAAATATACAGAGTTAAGCCGAGAAAGTTCAAAGTCAAATTCAAGGTGACCACTGAAATCGCCATATCTCTAACCGTGAAAATGGGATCAAAAGGTTAAATTCTAGATCACCAAACTATTCAGCATACATCATTTCCTATATGTTCACTATGGACCCCTAAGCTGTAAATTTGATAATAAGCGAGATATAAGCCATTTTGTAATCTGACTTTGAAAATAAAATGACTGACCTTGAAATTTAGGTCAAAGGTCAAATTCAATATCATTAAAATATTCAGAATATATCATTTCCTATATGTTCACAATTGATTCCTAAGCTGTAAAGTCGATAATAAGCAAGATATTAGCCATTTTGTCCTGTTGACCTTGAAAATGAGGTCAAAGGTCAAATTCAAGGTCATGAGAATTTTCAGCATATATCATTTCCTATATGTTCACAATTAATTCCTAAGCTGTAAAGTCGCTAATAAGCAAGATATTGGCCATTGTGTCCTGTGACCTTGAAAATAGGTCAAAGGTCAAATTCAAGGTCACGAGCATTTTCAGCATATATCATTTCCTATATGTTAACAATTGATTCCTAAGCTGTAAAGTCGCTAATAAGCAAGATATTGGCCATTTTGTCCTGTGACCTTGAAAATAGGTCGAAGGCCAAATTCAAGGTCACGAGTATTTTCAACATATATCATTTCCTATATGTTCATAATTGATTCCTAAGCTGTAAAGTCGCTAATAAGCAAGATATTGGCCATTTTGTCATGTGACCTTGAAAATGAGGTCAAAGGTCAAATTCAAGGTCACGAGAATATTCAGCATATATCATTTCCCATATGTTCACAATTGATTCCTAAGCTGTAAAGTCGATAATAAGCGAGATATCAGCAATTTTGTCCTGTGACCTTGGAAATGAGGTCAAAAGTCAAATTCAAGGTCATGAGAATATTCTGCGTATATCATTTCCTATATGTTCACAATTGATTCCTAAGCTGTAAAGTCGATAATGAGCGAGATCTTGGCCATTTTGTCCTGTGACCTTGAAAATGAGGTCAAAGGTCAAATTCAAGGTCACCAGAATTTTCAGCATATATCATTTCCTATATGTTCACAATTGATTCCTAAGCTGTAAAGTCGCTAATAAGCAAGATATTGGCCAATTTGTCCTGTGACCTTGAAAATGAGGTCAAAGGTCAAATTCAAGGTCATGAGAATATTCAGCATATATCATTTCCTATATGTTCACAATTGATTCCTAAGCTGTAAAGTCGATAATAAGCGAGATATTAGCAATTTTGTCCTGTGACCTTGGAAATGAGGTCAGGGTCAAATTCAAGGTCATGAAAATATTCAGCATATATCATTTCCTATATGTTCACAATTGATTCCTAAACTGTAAAGTCGATAATAAGCGAGATATTAGCCATTTTGTCATGTGACCTTGAAAATGAGGTCAAAGGTCAAATTCAAGGTCACGAGAATATTTAGCATATATCATTTCCTATATGTTCACAATTGATTCCTAAGCTGTAAAGTCGATAATAAGCGAGATATTAGCCATTTTGTCCTGTGACCTTGAAAATGAGGTCAAAGGTCAAATTCAAGGTCACGAGAATATTCAGCATATATCATTTCCTATATGTTCACAATTGATTTCTAAGCTGTAAAGTCGATAATAAGCGAGATATTAGCCATTTTGTCCTGTGACCTTGAAAATGAGGTCAAAGGTCAAATTCAAGGTCACGAGAATTTTCAGCATATATCATTTCCTATAAGTTCACAATCGATTCCTAAGCTGTAAAGTCGCTAATAAGCAAGATATTGGCCATTTTGTCTTGTGACCTTGAAAATGAGGTCAAAGCTCAAATTCAAGGCCACAAGAATATTCAGCATATATCATTTCCTATATGTTCACAATTGATTCCTAAGCTGTAAAGTCGCTAATAAGCGAGATATTAGCGATTCTGTCCTGCGACCTTGGAAATGAGGTCAAAGGTCAAATTCAAGGTCACAAGAATATTCAGCATATATCATTTCCTATATGTTCACAACTGATTCCTAAGCTGTAAAGTCGATAATAAGCGAGATATTAGCCATTTTGTCCTGTGACCTTGAAAATGAGGTCAAAAGTCAAATTCAAGGTCACGAGAATATTCAGCATATATCATTTCCTATATGTCCACAATTCATTCCTAGTCTCTAATTTCAATATTAAGTGAGATATTAGGTTTAATGTGTCCCATTATAAAGCATAGGAGAATTTAACATGGGAAAGTCCCATTTGGGCTGAGTTTGGGCCCAAAATGGCCCACTTCGAGCGATTCAAGCGCAACGAAATTTATACATGTCACAGGGGTACATAGGAGGAGCGTCATGCATCAATAAGAAAAAAAGTTACTGAACAGATTTTGAGAAAACGACCGTCGAAGTCCAAAGTTGGCCATTTTTCGACGAAAACGGCCGCTCTGACCTTGAAACCAAGGTCAGAGGTCAAATTCAAGGTCACGACAATATTCAGCATATATCATTTCCTATATGTCCACAATTGATTTCTAGTCTCTAATCTCAATATTAAGTGAGATATTAGGCTTTAATGTGTCCCATTATAAAGCATAGGAGAATTTAACATGGGAAAGTCCCATTTGGGCCGAGTTTGGGCCAAAATGGCCCACTTCGAGCGATTCAAGCGCAACGAAATTTATAGACATCATAGAAGTACATATGAGGAGTCTTATGTATCAAAGAGAAAAAAAGTTACTGAACAGATTTTGAGAAAATGGCCGCCAAAGTCCAAAATCAGGCGTTTTTCGTCGAAAACGGCCGCCATTTTGAAGAAAAAGCGAAAATCAAAAAACTAAAAAATACCTCCTTCTTGAATTATTTTTAAGTATTTTTCTGCAAAATTTCAGAAAAATTCGCCCGTAAACAAAAAAGATAAAAATGTGGACGACGACGACGACGACGACGACGGACGACGACGGACGACGGACGCAACGCCATGCCAATAGGTTATCGGACCATAGGTCCGGTAACCTAAAAAACTAAAAAATACCTCCGTCTCGAAATATTTTTAGGCATTTTTGTGCAAAATTTCAGAAAAATTCGATCTTAAGCTTTAAAGATAAAATTGTTTACGGACGACGACGACGGACGACGGACGACGACGACGGACGCAACGCCATGCCAATAGGTTATCGGACCAAAGGTCCGGTAACCTAAAATGTGAACGGACGACGGACGGACGCCGGACGACGGACGCAACGCCACGGCAATAGGTTATCGGACCAAAGGTCCGGTAACCTAAAAAAAAAAAAAAAAAAAGAGAAAAATTTTTTTTTTGCTAAAACCAGAAATGCCAAATTTCCTTAATCACCTACGTCCGCAATGACCCATAGTGAGTGGCTTAGCCACCAGGTTGAATTATATTACAATCACTCTCAAATTTTGTTTGACAATCTACCTAACAAAACATGTCAGTACTTTTTTAACAATGAAAGAAGCGTTGTCAGTCTATACACGTACAGTAGTCCCTGTAAGATAAGACCTCCCTTTTTGCAGGAAAATGAGGTCTTATCTTACAGGAAGTCTTATTTCACAGGTTCATTTACATGTTAAATTGATTTTTGGGGAATACAAAAAAGTCTTTACAGACAGGGAAGTCTTATTTCGGAGGTGTCTTATCTTACAGGGATCACTGTATTGCACTATTTGAAATTAGGTATTATCGCCTGTTGCTTTGCCCCTAACATGGCCTTGACATACCTCAAATTGCCGATTGTCTAGACGACTCAAATAGGGGTTTTAGCTCCTTAATATTACTCATCTAACAAGACTCCTACTTGAGTTTCTGTTCTTGCATTTTAAGCCTTATTGAAAATAGAAGACAGAGTGGCATAACAAAGGTGTTCCTTATGTGAGCAATGCATTTGGTAAGTCAATTTTGTTGAATTGCTGAGATGAGTAGAAAGTGATCTCAATGGTACTTTGAGCAATGTCAAGGCCACTGTAGGGGAGAAACAATGGGCGAAAATTCTGAATTTTTCAACAATGGGTGTATAGCTCATGTCTGTATGGACGAATATACCTGATCAAGCCATACTGACCTACATATGACTGTACTGTGGCATTGCGTAATACTGCTCTGAAGGCTGCGGTTCAGTCGGGTACAAATAAACACAATTAATTGGGCGACTTTCTCACATTCTATCTTTAGTGTTTATTCACCAGGTCGTTGATTTGGTCAAAAGTAAGGCATGCACATCCTGTGTACGTGAACTATGTGTTCAATAGTTTCAACACTTATGCTTGTACAAATGATTAACTTAAGTTTAAAATCAACCATAAGTCTTAAATTATAGACATGATTATTAAAATGAATTTTACTGTTAAACTAGACATAAAAGCCTATAGGCTTTGTGGCATCCCGCAATTTGTTCTTATCATTTCAAATGGTCATACTGGACTGAAAAAAAAGGATACATAGGCCATTGTATGTGGGTAAGAGTGAGAGCTCATCAGACAGTTTCTTACCAGAACTGCTTTCTATCATCTTGACAACTTGGCCCACCACAGGGGCGGATCCAGGATTTTTGAATAGGGGGGGTGCTAATCATAACTGTACGTAAACTTGAAATTATGTGAGCGAGCGTAGCGAGCAAAGCCTTATGCGGTCTGGGGGTTCGGGGGGCGCCGTAAGCCCCCCGAGAAATTTTTGGAATTTAGTGTCTCTGAGATGGTTTCTAAGGTGTATTTTACAACTGTTCCTTGTGAAATCGATAAGTAGAATTTTACTTCAGAAGTCTGCTTAGTTCTGTTGTAAATGAAGGATAGATTTTCAAAGAAAGGAAGGTCTAATCGTCCTACCATTCTAAGGCTGTTCTAAGGTTCTTAAGCACCAGACATGGTGATGATCAATCGTTTAATAATAAAGATGAGATATAATTATCTTCAAAGTTATGCCGACATCCAGAGTTATATCCAGAGTTACACAGAATTCTGTCAGAAACAAACAAATATATAAAAAAAATATCCCCTGTGTATATTCAATGACAGTTTCAGTATGAAGTCAAGTGTGTCTGACTAGATTTATCATTGGAGGGAGGGCGCGGGGTGGCAAGCACGTTAGAGGAGTGCAGCGACCGAGCGAAGTGAGGTGAATAGGTGGTAGCCTGCACGGCGTGGGGTCTGGGGCCTGCTCAAGGGCCCCAGAAGCCAGAGCTTTTTTCATGTTCTGTGGTTGATTCTGAGCTCTCTCTGGCTCTGATTGAGTATTTTTCATTCCACACATGCATATAAATTTTGCTGGTATTTAAATGTATTTCTCCCAAAACTATTCATTGCCACTTTACATATTATATGTCATAGAACTTAATTCTCTTTAAAGCTATTATCACTTTTAGAATTGACAAAATTTATTCATTCTGCGCTTTATTTTGTCTATAGAATGAGAAATCGTACAAATTCGGGTCTGAAAATGTGTCATATGTGCCCAAATTGAGTTTCCAAATCAAGATTCAAATTCGGGCGCATCAATTTTTCCTCAAAGCGGCCCGCCATGTGGGCGAGTTCTATACACAGTCTGATGACGTCATTGGTATTTGCCTAGATACTGTGGTAACCGGCAATGTAGACAGGCTTATCATTATCTATTCACTGTTTTCATGCAAGATGTTCTGAGTATCTGTTGTCGAACTGTGCATATTTCCTATATATTCCCGACTGTCCCGAGATGTACTTTCAAGTTTATGTTACAAACAAGAATGCTAAATTTGGCTGATTTTAAAATTGATTCCAACTTTAATGACACTCAATTGCATAATTATTGACCAACGAATGTTAGGCCTATGTATTTCTGAATCACATATTTTTTTGTTGAAATTATATCCTGCCCCCCCCCTCCTCCCCCCTCGGTCAAAAACATCAAACGAGGAAAATTACACTTATATTTCCTTACATGTAGGTCCATACCCACATTTCCTATTGCTTCTTGCTCTCTTTTTTCTTTTTTTCTCTCTTTTTTCACGGCCCAATAGGGGGGGTGCGCGCCGGGTGCACCCCCCCCTAAATCCGCCAGTGCACCAGACATTTGCCACCCAAAATGAATGGACAATTGCCCAGCCAATATTCAGAGTACTACCCAGCCAATATTCAGAGTACTAGTATATTTAATCAGGATGTTCGTGATATTTTTCAGGTGCTCCTGTCAAATGTAAAATGATACGTAATGCTGTGTCATCTTGGCCAATTTTGTGATTCCAAAACTGGTACAAACAGTGGAATATTCGCATTCACATTATAACCAAAGCCAAACATTCCCCAGCTAACTAAAACAATGATGATTTGGTCATTGCATGTGAAATAGAGTTGAATAACAAAACATTCAAACAATACATGTTTGTTCAATATAAATGCAGACAGGGCAAATCATCCCCCAAGCATGTTGTGTCATGTGTGTTGGCTTATTAACCAACTATTGTATCCTGTGGGGTGGAACTTCATTCTTTTACCATGTACACACACTAGTAAACCAGGCTTTGGAGGGGGGAGTGAGGGATTATGCATGGATATGAGCCTGGGGTCAAGTTGGACATGCTAGCTGTATCACTTGTCAGGCATGACTGAGCAGGGCTGGCTGAGAGGGCGGAGCCTATTGCTGTGCTGGACAGACTGGCTGATCTTGTAAGGCATGACTGAGCAGGGCTGGCTGAGAGGGGCGGAGCCTATCGCTGTGCTGGACAGAGTGGCTGATCTTGTAAGGCATTACTGAGCTCTCATATACTGCACTGGCTGAGAGGGCAGAGAACAGCCTCATGCTGGACATGCAGGCTGCAGTCAGTGAATACAGTAGCATGGCTCAGTCACAGTATTACATCTGCATGGGGGCAGGCGAGGGAAAAATTATAAGTCCAAAAAAAAATACACCCAAAAAATTTTTTCCCCCTGGAAATTGCCTGAAAAACTAGACGTCAAGGCCTAAAGATGCCTTGGAGGCATTTCGGTGTGATGATTAATTTATAATATATACTAGATATCGATGAAAAAGAAAAATGCCGACTCGGCAAAAAAATTTCGGGTCAAGGTCAAAGTTCATCCATAATACCAATTAGACATGTTTGTCTAGCGCGACGAGTCCGAAAATAACGTCCGTTTCACGCAAAGACACCGTGTCCGAGATATCGATGAAAACGAAAAATGCCGACTCGAGTCCAAAAATAACGTCCGTTTCGCTCTACGAAGCACCGTTTCCGAGATATCGACGAAAACGAAAAATGCCGACTCGGCAAAAAAATTTCGGGTCAAGGTCAAAGTTCATCCATAATACCATCTAGACATGTTTGTCTAGGGCGACGAGTCCGAAAATAACGTCCGTTTCACTCTACGAAGCACCGTTTCCGAGATATCGACGAAAACGAAAAATGCTGACTCGGCAAAAAAATTTCGGGTCAAGGTCAAAGTTCATCCATAATACCCCTCAGACATGTTTGTCTAGGGCGACGAGTCCGAAAATAACGTCCGTTTCGCTCTACGACACACCGTTTCCGAGATATCAACGAAAACGAAAAATGCCGACTGGGCAAAAAATTTTCGGGTCAAGGTCAAAGTTCATCCATAATACCCCTTAGACATGTTTGTCTAGGGCGACGAGTTAGAAAATAACGTCCGTTTCGCTCTATGACACACCGTTTCCGAGATATTGATGAAAACGAAAAATGCCGACTCGGCAAAAAAAAATTGGGTCAAGGTCAATCTTCATCCATAATACCCCTTAGACATGTTTGTCTAGGGCGACGATTCCGAAAATAACGTCCGTTTCGCTCTACGAAGCACCGTTTCCGAGATATCGACGAAAACGAAAAATGCCGACTCGGCAAAAAAATTTCGGGTCAAGGTCAAAGTTCATCCATAATACCATCTAGACACATTTGTCTAGGGCGACGAGTCCGAAAATAACGTCCGTTTCGCTCTACGACGCGACTCGGCAAAAAAATTTCGGGTCAAGGTCAAAGTTCATCCATAATACCATCTAGACACGTTTGTCTAGGGCGACGAGTCCGAAAATAACGTCCGTTTCGCTCTACGACGCACCGTTTCCGAGATATCGACGAAAACGAAAAATGCCGACTCGGCAAAAAAATTCAAGGTCAAGGTCAAAGTTCATCCATAATACCCTTTAGACATGTTTGTCTAGGGCGACAAGTCCGAAAATAACGTCCGTTTCGCTCTACGACACACCGTTTCCGAGATATCGACGAAAACGAAGAATGCCAACTCGGCAAAAAAATTTCGGGTCAAGGTCAAAGTTCATCCATAATACCCCTTAGACATGTTTGTCTAGGGCGACGAGTCCGAAAATAACGTCCGTTTCGCTCTACGACGCACCGTTTCCGAGATATCGACGAAAACGAAAAATGCCGACTCGGCAAAAAAATTCAAGGTCAAGGTCAAAGTTCATCCATAATACCCCTTAGACATGTTTGTCTAGGGCGACGAGTCCGAAAATAACGTCCGTTTCGCTCTACGACGCACCGTTTCCGAGATATGCAGGATGCCTCATGGATGACTCAGCAAAAAATTATTTTGACCTCTAGGTCAAAGGTCGTTTGACGTATCGATCCCAAAATCAATAGGGTTCTTCCCTGTTGATATATAAACCTCCGTGCAAAATTCTGCAACTATTGCCTGAATATTTTTCGAGTTATCGTCCGGAAACCAAGTTTCAAGATCAGCCTCGATTTCATCCTCAAGGACCTCACGGACCTCGGAGCCGGATCAAAAAAAATAATACACCCTAGAGATGTTTGTCTAGGGCGACGAGTCCGAAAATAACGTCCGTTTCGCCCTACGACGCACGGTTTCTGAGATATGCAGGAAGCCTCAAGGATGAATCAGCAAAAAATTATTTCGACCTCTAGGTCAAAGGTCGTTTGACGGATCGATCCCAAAATCAATAGGGTTCTTCCCTGGTGGCATATGAACCTCCATGCAGAGTTCTGCAACTATTGCGTAAATATTTTTCCAGTTATCGTCCGGAAACCAAGTCTCAAAATTAGCCTTGATTTCATCCTCACGGACCTCACGGACCTCGGATCCGGCTCAAAAAGAACAGGGTTCTTCCACATATCATTTCTGACTTGTGGTGAAAATTTGACGAGGATCCGTCAAGGCAATCTAAAGTTATCGTCCGGAAACCAAGTGGCGGAAGAAGAAAAAAAAGAAAAAAAAAAAAAAAAAAAAAAAAAATTCTGCTAAAACCATAAAGGCATTTCTGCCGAAATGCCTTAATTAATTATGACATTGACAGGAATCGTCCGATTTTTTTTTCCAAAATGGCCGCTGGCGGCCATCTTGGATTTCGGATCTCGACGAAAAACAATAGGGGTTAGGAGCAAAGTATTTCGGATGAGCTGTGAAAATTTCGGAAAGATAGATCAAGGCGTTCAAGAGTTATGATCCGGAAACCAAACGGCGGAAGAAAAAAAAAAAAAAAAACAGAAAAAAAAAAAAAAAACAGACAAACACATAAGGCCTCACGATTTTCAATCGGGATGCCTAATTATGTGAGTGAACTGCTAAAGGAAAAATTAGGCCAAGGGCCAAAAATAGGTTACCGGACAATGTTTAATTGTTTAGATGTTAGCCAGGTCACTGGTTAAATTCAAGGTCGAGACAATATTCAGTAATATAATATTAAGCATATATCATGTCCACAGTTGATTGCTAAGCTGTACATTCAATAATCAGAGAGATATTAGCAATTTTGTGCTGTGGCCTTGAAAATGAAGACAAAGGTCAAATTCAAGGTCATCAAAATATTCAGTGTTTATCATTTTCTATATGTCAACAATTGATTCCCAAACCATACAGTCAATAGAGGAGCAAGATATGAGCCATTTTGTCCTGTGACATTGAAAATGAGGTCAGAGGTCAAATTCAAGGTCACGAGAATATTCAGCATATATCATTTCCTATATGTTCATAATTGATTCCTAAGCTGTAAAGTCCATAATGAGCAAGCTATTAGCCATTTTGTCCTGTGACCTTGGAAATTAGGTCAAAGGTGAAGTTCAAGGTCATGACAATGTTCAGAATATATCATTTTCTATATGTCCCCAATTGATTGCTAAGCTGTAAAGTCGATAAAAAGCGAGATATTACCCATTTCGTTCTCTGACCTTGAAACTGAGGTCAGAGGTCAAATTCAAGGTCATAGCAATATTCAGCATATATCATTTCCTATATGTTCATAATTGTTTCCTAAGCTGTAAAATCGATAATAAGCGAGATATTAGCTATTTTGTCCTGCGATCTTGAAAATGAGGTCAAAGGTCAAATTCAAGGTCATGACAATAATCTGCATATATCATTTCCTATAAGTTCATAATTGATTCCTACACTGTAAAGTCAATAATAAGCAAGATATTAGCCATTTTGTGCTCTGACCTTGAAACTGAGGTCAGAAGTTAAATTCAAGGTCACGAGAATATTCAGCATATATCATTTCCTATATGTCCACAATTGATCCCTAAGCTGTAAAATCGATAATAAGGGAGATATTAGCCATTCTGTGGTGTGACCTTGAAAATGAGGTCAAAGGTCAAATTCAAGGTCATCAGAATATTCGGCATATATCATTTCCTATATGTCCACAATTGGTTCCTAAGCTGTAAAGTCGTTAATAAGCAAGATATTAGACATTTTGTGCTCTGACCTTGAAACCGAGGTCAGAGGTCAAATTCAAGACCCTGAGAATATTCAGCATATATCATTTCCTATATGTGCACAATTGATTCCTAGTCTGTAATCTCAATATTAAGTGAGATATTAGGCTTAATGTGTCCCATTGTAAAGCATAGGAGAATTTAACATGGGAAAGTCCCATTTGGGCCGAGTTTGGGCCCAAAATGGCCTACTTCGAGCGATTCAAGGGCAACGAAATTTATACGTGTCACAGGGGTACATATGAGGAGTGTTATGCATTGATAAGAAAAATAGTTACTGAACGGATTCTGAGAAAACGACCGTCAAAGTCCAAAATTGGCCATTTTTCGACGAAAATGGCCCTCTGACCTTGAAACCGAGGTCAGAGGTCAAATTCAAGGTCACCAGAATATTCAGGATATATCAGTTCCTATATGTGCACATTTGATTCCTAGTCTCTAATCTCAATATTAAGTGAGATATTAGGCTTAATTTTGTCCCATTATAAAGCATAGGAGAATTTAACATGGGAGAGTCCCATTTGGGCCGAGGTTGGGCCCAAAATGGCCCACTTCGAGCGATTCAAGGGCAACGAAATTTATACATGTCACAAGGGCACATAAGAGGAGTGTTATGCATCAATAAGAAAAAAAGTTACTGATAAGATTTTGAGAAAATGACTGTCAAAGTCCAAAATTGGCCATTTTTCGACGAAAACGGCCGCCATTTTGAAAAAAATTGGAAAATCAGAAAACTAAAAAAAACCTTCCTTGGAAATATTTTTAGGTATTTTTTTGCAAAATTTCAGAAATATTCCATCATAAACTCTAAAGATAAAAATGTGAACGGACGGACGGACGGACGACGGACGCAACGCCATGGCAATAGGTTATCGGACCAAAGGTCCGGTAACCTAAAATACCCCATAGACATGTTTGTCTAGGGCGACGAGTCTGAAAATAACATCCATTTCGCTCTACGACGCACCGTTTCTGAGATATGCAGGAAGATTCAAGGATGAATCAGCAAAAAAATATTTTGACCTCTAGGTCAAAGGTCATTTGACCGATTGATCCCAAAATCTATAGGGTTCTTTCCTGGTGGAATATGAACCTCCACGCAGAGTTTTGCATCTATTGCCTGAATATTTTTTGAGTTATCGTCGCGGAAACCAAAAACCTTGATTTCATCCTCACGGACCTCACGGAGCCAGCTCAAAAAGAATAGGGTTCTTCCACATATCATTTCTGACTAGTGGTGAAAATTTGATAAGGATCCATCTAGGCAATCTAAAGTTATCGTCCGGAAACCAAAACGGCGGAAGAAGAAGAAAAAAATAAAAAATAAAAACATAGCACCAAGGGTGCTGTAGCTTACCGGCAATCATGTGCAGTAGAATACTGAGTACATATAAATCGTTACACTGATGTTAAAATTTATATGTTAAAACATTTTCTGTATGGACTATAATACGAAATCAAGTTACATCTTGAAAGATTTTTTTCATTAATGACAAATTTTCACAGACAGTCGATTCAAAGGCACAAAACTTATACACATCAGAAAGGTACATGAGGAGATTCTTATATTATACATGATTTTGATGAAAACTGTCTGAATAGATTTTGAGAAAATGGACACCAAAGGCAAAATTCATCATTTTTTTGACAAAGGTCGTTTTGACCTTTCAAGGTCATTGAAGGTCAAATTCAAGGTCACCACTCAAACCGCAATATATGACTTCCCATTTGAATGTGCCAATACTTAGGCTCTATCTTGAAGTGTTCTATGAGATTACTCTGCATAGCTCCCATTATGAAGCAAAAATTGGGTGAAATTATCCAAGTCCCAAAAAATTTTCAATGGCCAAAAATAAAATTTTTTTTTTTTAAAGCTGGAAATGGCTCAAAACGAATAGTGACTTGATTTGAGACCAAGAAATTTTTTTTCGCCGACCCGTCAAAAAATCAAAATGGCCGCCACACGCAGACCGGCGATTCAAGGGCAACGAAACTTATACATGTCATAGAGGTACATGAGAGGAATGTTTTGAAACAAAAATCTCAAAACTGATCAGACAGTTTTTGAGAAAATGGCCACCAAAGTCCAAAACTGGCAATTTTTCGTCAAAAATGGCCGCCAAATCGGCAAAAACAATTCAATTAAAAAAATTAAAAAAAAGTTTTTAGATATTGGCCTAAGGTATGTTCTGACAAATTTATGGGGAGATTTATCATGCCAAAAAAAAGTTACAGACCCGGACGGACGACGGACGGACGACGGACGAAAAACCTCGATAATAGCTTATCGGCCCAAAGGGCCGGTAAGCTAAAAACTAAAAAATACCTCCCTCTCGAAATATTTAAAAGGATTTTGGTGCAAAATTTCAGGAAGATTCGATCATAAGCTTTAAAGATATGAATGTTGACGGACGACGGACGACGATGACGGACGCAACGCCACGGCAATAGGTTATCGGACCAAAGGTCCGGTAACCTAAAAATGTGGATAGACAGACGGCGATGGACACAACGCCATGCCAATAGGCTATCGGATCAAACTTTTTTTTCCTGGGAATTGCTTGAATCAAATTATGACAATGACAGGAATTGCCCGACTTTTTTCCCATAATGGCTGGCGGCCATCTTGGATTTCGAATCTCAACAAAACACAATAGGGGACTGTAGCAAAGTATTTTGGAAGAGTTGTGACAGTTTTGGAATGATAGATAAAGGCATTCAAGAGTTATGATCTGGAAACCAAATGGCAGAAGAAAAACATAGCACCAAGGGTGCTGTAGCTTACCGGCAATCATGTGAATTGCGTGGAATGCTGAATACATATAAATTGTTACACTGATGTTAAAATCTATATGTTAAAACATGTCGTAAATGTTGATAGAAACACATCTTCTGTATGGACTTCAATACGAAATCAAGTTACATCTTGAAAGATTTTTTTCGTTAATGACAAATTTTCACAGACAGTCCATTCAAAGGCAACAAAACTTATACACATCACAAAGGTACATAAGGATAATCTTATACATGATTTTGAGGAAAACTGTCTGATAGATTTCGAGAAAATGACCACCAAAGGCAAAATTCATTGTTTTTTTCGACAAAAAAGGTCGTTTTAACCTTTCAAGGTCATTGAAGGTCAAATTCAAGGTCACCACTCAAACCGCAATATATGACTTCCCATTTGAATGTGCCAATACTTAGGCTCTATCTTCAAGTGTTCTATGAGATTACTCTGCATAGCTCCCATTATGAAGAAAAACTTGGGTGAAATTTTCTGTCCAAAAAAATTTCAATGGTCAAAAAAAAATTTTTTTTTTTTTTTGCTGGAAATGGCTTAAAACGAATAGTGACTTGATTTGGGACAAAATCAAGTTTTTTCGTCACAAAATCTAAATGGCCGCCACACGAAGACCGGCGATTCAAAGGCAACTAAACTTATACATGTCATAGAGGTACATGAAAGGAATGTTTTGAAACAAAAATCTCAAAACTGATCAAACAGTTTTTGAGAAAATGGCCACCAATGTCCAAAATTGGCAATTTTTCCTCATAAATGGCCGCCAAATCGGCAAAAACGATTCAATCAAAAAAATTTAAAAAAAGTTTTTAGATATTGGCCTAAGGTATGTTCTGACAAATTTATGAGGAAATTCATCATGCCAAACATAGCACCAAGGGTGCTGTAGCTTACCGGCAATCATGAGAAACGCAGAGTATTGATTTTCCAACATATACATTGTTACACTGATCTTGAACTCTAATCGTCAAAAAATGTTCGTAAATGTTGCTGGAAACACATTTTCTGTATGGACTATAGTACGAAATCAAATTACACATCACAAAGGTACATAAAGAGAAACTTATACATGATTTTGAGAAAAACTGTCTGAATAGATTTAGACAAAATGGCCACCAAAGACAAATTTCATCGTTTTTGACCTTCCAAGGTCATTATAATAATGAGCATTTTATAGTCTAGGATCACCAACTCAAGTCGGTCTCTCTGACTGCACAATTATTATCCCCGGCAGACCTGTTCACTCCGACACATACTCAACCTCCTGGGAGGCATACAGCTCCATGTGCAGCCATTATTTGGCGCAGGGAAACTGTGCATACACAATTGCCATCTCTGTCTATTGCCAGGTGCCCAATTATACTGTTTGGGTGAACAGCATACAGCAGCGCAGGTGAATGCACAAACAGGGTCACCCATCCATGTATTACCCACGCCTAGCGTTGCTTAACTTCGGTGATCTTGCGGGTACCGGTGTGTCATGCGCTACAAGGCCGTCATTGAAGGTCAAATTCAAGGTCATCACTCAAACCGCATTATATGATTTCCCATTTGAATGTGCCAATACTTAGGCTCTATTTTGAAGTCTTCTATGAGTTTACTCCGCACAGCTCCCATTATGAAGGAAAAATTGGGTGAAATTTTCTAAGTCCAAAAAATTTCTCAATGGCCAAAAAAATTTTTTTTTTGCTGGAAATGGCTCAAAACGAATAGTGACTTGATTTTGGACAAAAAAAATTTTTTTTGCTGACCCGTCAAAAATTTAAAATGGCCGCCACACGCAGACAGGCGATTCAAGGGTAACTAAACTTATACACGTCATAGAGGTACATGAGGGGAATGTTTTAAAACAAAAATCTCGAAACTGATCACACAGTTTTTGAGAAAATGGCCATCAAGTCCAGAATTGGTCATTTTTCGACAAAAAAAGGTCGTTTTGACCTTCCAAGGTCATTGAAGGTCAAATTCAAGGTCATCACTCAAACCGCAATATATGGTTTCCCATTTGAATGTGCCATTACTTAGGCTCTATCTTCAAGTGTTCTATGAGTTTACTCTGCTCAGCTCCCATTATGAAGGAAAATTGGGTGAAATTTTCTAAGTCCAAAAAATTTTTCAATGGCCAAAAAAAAATTTTTTTTTTTTTGCTGGAAATGGCTCAAAACGAATAGTGACTTGATTTGGGACAAAAAAATTTTTTTTCGCCGACCCGTCAAAAAATCAAAATGGCCGCCACACGCAGACCGGCAATTCAAGGGCAACGAAACTTATACACATCATAGAGGTACATGAGGGGAATGTTTTAAAACAAAAATCTCAAAACTGATCAGACAGTTTTTGAGAAAATGGCCTCCAAAGTCCAAAATTGGCAATTTTTCGTCAAAAATGGCCGCCAAATCGGCAAAAACGATTCAATCAAAAAAATTAAAAAAACGTCTTTAGATACTGGCCCAAGGTATGTTCTGACAAATTTATGGGGAAATTCATCACGTCAAAAAAAAGTTACAGACCCGGACGGACTACGGACGGACGACGGACGGACGACGGACGACGGACGACGGACGAAATACCACGACAATAGCTTATCGGCCCAAAGGGCCGGTAAGCTAAAAACAAGTTACAGACCCGGAAGGACGACGGACGACGGACGACAGACAACGGACGGACGACGGACGAAAAACCACAATAATAGCTTATCGGCCCAAAGGGCCGGTAAGCTAAAAATAAAAATATTCTGCTAAAACCATAACGGCATTTCTGCCGAAATGCCTTAATAAGGGGGCTAAGTTTCGTACAATATCAGTTCTAATGGCACTTCTGAAAATTATATGGCACTCGGCTTCGCTTCGTACCATATACTTTTCCGAAGTGCCATTAAAAAGTGGTATTGCCCTCAACCAAGCCCCATATTTATATAATATCAGGCTCAGTTGTAAAGACTTGTGCTCAGAATGGATGAGTAGAAGTTGGGGGTGGGGGGGGGGGGGGGAAGGGGGGAGAACTGGATTACTATTTACTTTGGCAAACAAGTTGTTTCTCAAAGGGTTCCTCCTGAAAAAAAACCCAGGAAATTCTTCAGCATGAGAATTTACATCTCTGGTTTCATAACATGTCGGTAATTCTAAGATTTGGCACATAAACTGGCAAACGAGAAGCCGCTTACATTTCTCAGAATCCTCATAGCATAAATCCAGAACCCAAATGGAGGAATCAACTTGTTATTACGCATTATTTTTTTGGAGTTTTGTTTTGTAGTATGCTATCTGGCAAGTATGGAATCCCACGTGTTCTACTAGATGGTTTAATTCCTGGGCGAAGTACAGATTCCATAATCAGATGAAACCAGATCTGAGGCAAAATTCAGCCAGAAATGTGCAGCCGGGCCAGAAGATACTCAAAGTACTTTGGCTTACGCCATCCGCATAGAAATATTGACTGCTATTTTGTGTTAATGGTTGAGGCAGAAGAGGGAGGGGGTAGTTTTTTTTGGGGAGGATGGGGGGGGGGGGGGGTGGGGGGATGTCACTGGCAACGTGTACATTAATTAGTGGTGGCACAATTCTGAGTATATGCTATGGTGCAGGCTTTTCGTGAATTTCCGAGAACATTTTGGAATGCGCCCATCATCATGGTCATGAGCAGTTCACTAGTTGTTGCAGTTGTTGTGCTTGAGGAAGTACTAGAGGGCGGTCGGGAGAGACTGTCGGTCTCATGACCGCACAGGTGTCCCCGGTATGTTTCGGAAAAAGTGTGTGATGTCGCTTTCCCGAAAAAAAATAATGTTTTGTTTTGTGTTGGCCATCTTGTTTTTCTGACCTCAAGGCTTGATGTATGTGTACAAAAGTTTCGTGATGATATCTTGGTACGTTCCGGAATAAAGTCTGTGACGTTGTTTCTGGAAAGCGCACGGCTCACAGGAAACCGCACAAAAAACTATATATCCCCTCTCCGGGGCACATAATAAGCACTGCTATCTCCGTATTGCTGGCGATGATGATCAATCTGTCCATGTGCTCTCCGGCAGTACATCTGATTGAGAATACAGACAAAAACATATATCACTCTTTCCTTGAATAATGACTACCGGGCCACATGAAACAAGTGCATCTTGGGAAGGTTGACACTGACAATGTCAGTCAGTGTGGGTACATCAGTCTGCTCTGGTATATGGCGGAAGATTGCTGTTATTCTGACAAAGACAGAT
The DNA here is from genome assembly GCA_949152475.1 of Terebella lapidaria. Lineage (NCBI taxonomy): Eukaryota > Metazoa > Annelida > Polychaeta > Terebellida > Terebellidae > Terebella > Terebella lapidaria. Next base: position 49,143,521 of record OX424555.1, on the reverse strand, counting down.
GGGGATAGTTTGTTCACTGAAACATATCCTTCTATCAGCTCCCTGGACACTACACTACATGGACAGTACAGTGGGGATGAGTGCTCTGTCATAGTAAGGTCAATACAGAGGGTGTAACCAACTGAGAAATCCACAGACATGCAGAAACACAAAACACAACTGCAAGGGCGTAGCTTACATGTACGCAAAAACACAAGGTAAAAAATCATACTTGAAAGATAAAATCTTACACGTATTTTCGTGATATCTTGTACTTTTGTAGGGGTACACTTTAGTCAGAACTACAGCTGTTGTTTGTACATGTGTTTCACATAAAACAATGATAGTGTAGAAAGGTCTGCATTGATTTTTAACTCTTTATATCGGTCTCTATGTCACTGCTTGTGATAACGCATAAAGAAAGTTTTATGAACCATGATTTTATAAGCTAATTTTAATTTGGCGCTGAATCACTAAGGAATGTCGTCTGGTGTGAACCATTCACTTGAAGTTTGGCACAAAATTCCGTATGTTAGTAGTTTTACCAAAAGTGTTTTACCAAAGAGTGAAAAAATCAATGTTTTTATACTCTTTGGTTTTACTATAATATCATCATAAAGAATATCGTAATGACGCCACATTACCTCTAAAACAGTACAGCCAGCTGGCGAATAAGGACTTTGATCATGTCCTAATCATATCATTTTTTAGCCATTGTTGTAATGCGCCGTCCAGTGTCGTCCTCGTCTGTTAGCAATTATCCAATCGTATTCTCCCCGAGACTATCCAATGAAATCCTTTGAAACTTGACCTGGGAGAGTCCCTACATACCTATTTTATAAGTTTTTACCTACATACGGTCAATTTTAAAAAGTAGTACATACATGTAGTGATTGTGTAGATTTTTTTCTTGCAAAGGAAAAGCAATAATGTTGCCTGAGATTGCTCAAATTGCATTAAAAAACAATCAGGATCATTCAGCTCTTCGGCGGGCTCCAGACTCCCCGCCAATAGGGGCCCCGCCCTTCGGGCTTGGCCGTTTGACCCTATACTTTATAAATCAGTCTTCAGTTTGCGTACACATCCATATTTGTATAGCTATGCCCCTGAACTGGTACAACATCATATTATTGTGTGACACATGCAGCGAAGCCTGAGACAATATGACAGAACATTGTATGATGCAAATCCACTCAAGTGGAAGGCATCGAAACAAAAGCAGTCAGGTATATGTGGAGTCACTGATAATAAAACTCGCACATCAGTCTATGGCGCAGCACATGTTGATTCATTCTGCCGGACGTAATCAAATTATTAACGTCCTTCGAATATAATATTACGATGTGCACCCAAGCTGTAAAGTAAACTAGACGCTTCCGGTCGCCTACGACCGCTTGGGTGTATCCCCCGTAGCCCTATCATCTCTGTTGCCCCAAATATATCACTGTCAAGTGTGAAAAACTAGAGCAAGGGCTAAAAAAGATTACCAGAGAAATGTTAAATCTCAAGTCACAACTGTTTTCTTTTCCCCACCAAAATTGCTGCACTGATCTTCCGAGGTTATTGAAGGTCGAATTCGAATCACCACTGAAATCTCTTTATATGAATTTCCATTTCGACATGTTTGATAAAATAACGAAAATACAGATAGGCCAATCTTTTCACCTATTTATATTTCAACTTAGAATATTTTACAAACTTGGTTCCAAGTTGAAATTCAAAGTAAAAGTTGACCAAAACTGCATTTCAAGATGACGAAATTGGAGCCAGATCGAACTTCTCACCATAACTTATATTTCGACTCATAATACATGTATGTGCCAAACATGGTTTCAAGTTGAAATTCAAAGTAAAAGTTAACCAAAACTGCATTTCAAGATGACAAAATTGGAGCCAGATCGAACTTTTCACATAAGTTATATTTTAACTCATAATACCTGCCCAACTTGGTTTCATGTTGAAATTCAAACTAAAAGTTGACCAAAACTGCATTTCAAGATGACGAAATTGGAGCCAGATCAAACTTTTCGCCATGAGTTATATTTCAACTCATATGTGCCAAACTTGGTATTAAGTTGAAATTCAATGTAAAAGTTGACTAAAACTGCATTTCGAGATGACAAAATTGGAGCCAGATAGTACTTTTCGTCATAAGTTATATTTTAACTCATAATATGTGCCAAACTTGGTTTCGTGTTGAAATTCAAGCTAAAAGTTTACCAAAACTGCATTTCAAGATGAAGAAATTGGAGCCAGATCGAATTTTTTATCATAAGTTATATTTTAACTCATAATATGTGCCAAACTTGGTTTCAAGTTGAAATTCAAACTAAAAATTAGGCCAAGGGCCGAAGATAGGTTACCGGACAATGTTTAATATTTTAGATGTTAGCCAGGTCACTGGCTAAATTCAAGGTCAAGAAAATATTCAGCATATATAACATTAAGCATATATCATGTCCACAGTTGATTGCTAAGCTGTAAATTCAATAATCAGAGAGATATTAGCAATTTTGTGCTGTGCCTTGAAAATGAAGGGGCAAAGGTCAAATTCAAGGTCATTAAAATATTCAATGTATATCATTTTCTATATCATGTCCACAATTGATTTCCAAGCCACACAGTCAATAGAGGAGCAAGATATGAGCCAGTTTGTCCTGTAACCTTGAAAATGAGGTCAGAGGTCAAATTCAAGGTCCCGAGAATATTCAGCATATATCATTTCCTATATGTCCACAATTGATTCCTAAGCTGTAAAATCGATAATAAGTGAGATATTAGCCATTTTGTCCTGTGACCTTGAAAATGAGGTCAAAGGTCAAATTCAAGGTCATGACAATAATCTGCATATATCATTTCCTATATGTTCATAATTGATTGCTAAGCTGTAAAGTCGATAACAAGCGAGATATTAGCCATTTTGTTCTGTGACCTTGAAAATGAGTTCGAAGGTCAAATTCAAGGTCATCAGAATATTCAGCATATATCATTTCCTATATGTCCACAATTGATTCCTAAGCTGTAGAGTCGATAATAAGCGAGATAGAAGCCATTTTGTGCTCTGACCTTGAAACTGAGGTCAAAGGTCAAATTCAAGGTCACGAGAATATTCAGCATATATTATTTCCTATATGTCCACAATTGATTCCTAAGCTGTAGAGTCGATAATAAGCGAGATATAAGCCATTTTGTGCTCTGACCTTGAAACTGAGGTCAGAGGTCAAATTCAAGGTCACAAGAATATTCAGCATATATCATTTCCTATATGTCCACAATTGATTCCTAGTCTCTAATCTCAATGTCAAGTGAGATATTAGGCATAATGTGTCCCATTATAAAGCATAGGAGAATTTAACATGGGAAAGTCCCTTTTGGGCCGAGTTTGGGCCAAAATGGCCCATTCGAGCGATTCAAGCGCAACGAAATTTATAGACATCATAGAAGTACATATGAGGAGTCTTATGTATCAAAATTAGCCCAAGGGCTAAGAAAGGTTACCGGACAATATACATTTTAGATATTAGCCTTTTGTCCAGTGACCTTGAAAATAATTTTTCAACAAATATATCACTTCTAGTATGTCCACAATAAATTCCTGAGCTGTAAAGTCGATAATAAGTGAGATATTAGCCATTCTGTGATTGGTGATGTGACCTGGAAAATGAGGTCAAAGTTCAAGTTCATGAAAAGATTCAGTATATATCATTCCTCTATATTCGCAATTGATTCCTAAGCTGTAAAGATGATATTAAGCAACATATTAGCCATTTTGTTCTCTGACCTTGAAAATTGGATCAAAGGTCAAATTGTAGATCACCAAAATATTCAGCATACATCATTTCCTATATATTCACTATGGACCCCTAAGCTGTGAATTTGATAATAAAAAAGATATAAACCATTTTGTATTCTGACCTTGAAAATAAAATGACTGGCCTTGAAATTTAGGTCAAAGGTCAAATTCAAGGTCATGAGAATATTCAGAATATATCATTTCCTATATGTTCACAATTGATTCCTAAGCTGTAAAGTCGATAAAAAGCGAGATATTAGCAATTTTGTCCTGTGACCTTGGAAATGAGGTCAAGGTCAAATTTGAGGTCACGAGAAAATTCAGCATATATCATTTCCTATATGTTCACAATGTATTCCTAAGCTGTAAAGTCGATAATAAGCGAGATATTAGCCATTTTGTCCTGTGACCTTGAAAATGAGGTCAAAGGTCAAATTCAAAGTCATGAGAATATTCAGCATATATCATTTCCTATATGTTCACAATTGAATCCTAAGCTGTAAAGTCGATAATAAGCGAGATATTAGCCATTTTGTCCTGTGACCTTGAGAATGAGGTCAAAGGTCAAATTCGAGGTCACGACAATATTCAGCATATATCATTTCCTATATGTTCACAATTGATTCCTAAGCTGTAAAGTCGATAATAAGCGAGATATTAGCCATTTTGTCCTGTGACCTTGAAAATGAGGTCAAAGGTCAAATTCGAGGTCACGACAATATTCAGCATATATCATTTCCTATATGTCCACAATTGATTCCTAGTCTCTAATCTCAATATTAAGTGAGATATTAGGCTTAATGTGTCCCATTATAAAGCATAGGAGAATTTAACATGGGAAAGTCCCATTCGGGCCGAGTTTGGGCCCAAAATGGCCCACTTCGAGCGATTCAAGGGCAACGAAATTAATACATGTCACAGAGGTACATATGAGGTGTGTTATGCATGAATAAGAAAAAAAGTTACTGAACAGATTTTGAGAAAACGACAGCCAAAGTCCAAAATTGGCCATTTTTCGACGAAAACGGCCGCCATTTTGAAATAATTGCGAAAATCAAAAAACTGAAAAATACCTCCCTCTCGAAATATTTTTAGGCATTTTTGTGCAAAATTTCAGAAAGATTCGATCGTAAACTTTAAAGATAAAAATGTAGACGGACGACGACGGACGACGACGACGACGGACGACGGACGCAACGCCATGGCAATAGATTATCGGACCAAAGGTCCGGTAACCTAAAAAGAAAAAAAGTTACTGAACAGATTTTGAGAAAATGGCCGCCAAATCCAAAATCAGGCATTTTTCGTCGAAAACGGCCGCCATTTTGAAGACAAAGCGAAAATCAAAAAATTAGCCCAATGGGCTAGAAAGGTTACCGGAGAAATATACAGAGTTAAGCCGAGAAAGTTGAAGGTCAAATTCAAGGTGACCACTGAAATCGCCATATCTCTAACCTTGAAAATTGGATCAAAGGTTAAATTCTAGATCACCAAACTATTCAGCATACATCATTTCCTATATGTTCACTATGGACCCCTAAGCTGTAAATTTGATAATAAGCGAGATATAAGCCATTTTGTAATCTGACTTTGAAAATAAAATGACTGACCTTGAAATTTAGGTCAAAGGTCAAACTCAATATCATTAAAATATTCAGAATATCTCATTTCCTATATGTTCACAATTGATTCCTAAGCTGTAAAGTCGATAATAAGCAAGATATTAGCCATTTTGTCCTGTTGAGCTTGAAAATGAGGTCAAAAGTCAAATTCAAGGTCACTAGAATATTCAGCATATATCATTTCCTATATGTTCACAATTGATTTCTAAGCTGTAAAGTCGCTAAGAAGCAAGATATTGGCCATTTTGTCCTGTGACCTTGAAAATGAGGTCAAAGGTCAAATTCAATTTCACGAGAATATTCAGCATATATCATTTCCTATATGTTCACAATTGATTCCTAAGCTGTAAAGTCGATAATAAGCGAGATATTAGCAATTTTGTCCTGTGACCTTGGAAATGAGGTCAAAGGTCAAATTCAAGGTCACGAGAATATTCAGCATATATCATTTCCTATATGTTCACAATTGATTCCTAAGCTGTAAAGTCGATAATAAGCGAGATATTAGCAATTTTGTCCTGTGACCTTGGAAATGAGGTCAAAGGTCAAATTCAAGGTCATGAGAATATTCAGCATATATCATTTCCTATATGTTCACAATTGATTCCTAAGCTGTAAAGTCGATAATAAGTGAGATATTAGCCATTTTGTCATGTGACCTTGAAAATGAGGTCAAAGGTCAAATTCAAGGTCACGAGAATATTCAGCATATATCATTTCCTATATGTTCACAATTGATTCCTAAGCTGTAAAGTCGATAACAAGCGAGATATTAGCCATTTTGTCCTGTGACATTGAAAATGAGTTCGAAGGTGAAATTCAAGGTCATCAGAATATTCAGTATATATCATTTCCTATATGTCCACAATTGATTCCTAAGCTGTAGAGTTGATAATAAGCGATATATAAGCCATTTTGTGCTCTGACCTTGAAACTGAGGTCAGAGGTCAAATTCAAGGTCACGAGAATATTCAGCATATATTATTTCCTATATGTCCACAATTGATTCCTAAGCTGTAGAGTCGATAATAAGCGAGATATAAGCCATTTTGTGCTCTGACCTTGAAAGTGAGGTCAGAGGTCAAATTCAAGGTCACGAGAATATTCAGCATATATCATTTCCTATAGGTCCACAATTGATTCCTAGTCTCTAATCTCAATATCAAGTGAGATATTAGGCATAATGTGTCCCATTATAAAGCATAGGAGAATTTAACATGGGAAAGTCCCATTTGGGCCGAGTTTGGGCCAAAATGGCCCACTTCGAGCGATTCAAGCGCAACAAAATTTATAGACATCATAGGAGTACATATGAGGAGTGTTATTTATCAAAAAGAAAAAAAGTTACTGAACAGATTTTGAGAAAATGGCCGCCAAAGTCCAAAATCAGGCATTTTTCGTCGAAAACGGCCGCCATTTTGAAAAAAATGTGAAAATCAAAAAACTAAAAAATACCCCCTTCTTGAATTATTTTTAAGTATTTTTGTGCAAAATTTCAGAAAAATTCGCCTGTAAACAAAAAAGATAAAAATGTGGACGACGACGGACGACGGACGACGACGGACGACGGACGCAACGCCATGCCAATAGGTTATCGGACCATAGGTCCGGTAACCTAAAAATTAGGCCAAGGGCCGAAGATAGGTTACCGGACAATGTTTAATATTTTAGATGTTAGCCAGGTCACTGGTTGAATTCAAGGTCAAGAGAATATTCATCATATATAACATTAAGCATATATCATGTCCACAGTTGATTGCTACGCTGTAAATTCAATAATCAGAGAGATATTAGCAATTTGTGCTGTGGCCTTGAAAATGAAGGGGCAAAGGTCAAATTCAAGGTCATCAAAATGTTCAATGTATATCATTTTCTATATCATGTCCACAATTGATTCAAAAGCCATACATTCAATAGAGGAGCAAGATATGAGCCAGTTTGTCCTTGGACCTTGAAAATGAGGTCAGAGGTCAAATTCAAGGTCACGAGAATATTCAGCATATGTCATTTCCTATATGTCCACAATTGATTCCCAAGCTGTAAAATCGATAATAAGTGAGATATTAGCCTGCTTGTCCTGTGACATTGAAAATGAGGTCAAAGGTCAAATTCAAGGTCATGACAATAATCTGCATATATCATTTCCTATATGTTCATAATTGATTGCTAAGCTGTAAAGTCGATAACAAGCGAGATATTAGCCATTTTGTCCTGTGACGTTGAAAATGAGGTCGTAGGTCAAATTCAAGGTCATCAGAATATTCAGCATATATCATTTCCCATATGTCCACAATTGATTCCTAAGCTGTAGAGTCGATAATAAGCGAGATATTAGCCATTTTGTGCTCTGACCTTGAAACTGAGGTCAGAGGTCAAATTCAAGGTCACGAGAATATTCAGCATATATTATTTCCTATATGTCCACAATTGATTCCTAAGCTGTAGAGTCGATAATAAGCGAGATATAAGCCATTTTGTGCTCTGACCTTGAAACTGAGGTCAGAGGTCAAATTCAAGGTCATGAGAATATTCAGCATATATCATTTCCTATATGTCCACAATTGATTCCTAGTCTCTAATCTCAATATCAAGTGAGATATTAGGCATAATGTGTCCCATTATAAAGCATAGGAGAATTTAACATGGGAAAGTCCCATTTGGGCCGAGTTTAGGCCAAAATGGCCCACTTCGAGCGATTCAAGCGCAACGAAATTTATAGACATCATAGGAGTACATATGAGGAGTCTTATGTATCAAAAAGAAAAAAATTAGCCCAAAGGCTAAGATAGGTTACCGGACAATTATGGTTTGGCCATGGCAGCATTGGCAGGTAACAGACCTTTTACCAATCAAGGTTCGCAGTGTAAACATATGACCTTGGGATTTACCAATCAAGGTCATCCGTATGAAATTCGATGTTACCATTACAAGTATGTGTGCGGCATTTGATATTCTATATGTTGAGTGGAATCGTTTAGGCCGCTCAGGTCAATTTACACATTCCAAGTCAGACATTTGGCACTCAAGGTCATCTGACGTCAAGTTCAAGGTCATCATTAGTTGTGCCATATATGTCTTCCTATATGTTCATAATGCAAACATGAGCTATATCTGCAAGCATTTCATCTATAGAGGCAAATCTGGGCATTTTTTAACCCCAAAATGGCTGTTTTGACCTTTCAAGGTCATCCAAGGTCAAATTCGAGGTCACCAACCAAGTCGCCATATATGACTTCCCATTTGAAAATGCCAATTTCTAAGCTCTATCTTCAAGCGTTCCATGTGTACAGTCTTGACAGCTCCCATTATGAAGGAAAAAAGTGCCGAAAATTTTTTAAGTCCAAAATTTTTTTCAAAGGGTGAAAAATTTTTTTCCCCTAGAAATGGCCCAAAATGGATAGTAATGAGATTTGGGGCGAAAAAAAATGTTTAGGCCGACTCGCCAAAAATTCAAAATGGCCGCCACACGGAGATCGGCGAAGTATATAAGAGGAATTTTTTTAAACAAAATTCTCAAAACTGATCAGACAGTTTTTGAGAAAATGGCCGTCAAAGTACAATATTGAGCGTTTTTCGACAAAAACAGCCGCCATTTTGAAAAAAATGTGAAAATCAAAAAACAAAAAAATACCTCCTTCTCAAAATATTTTTAGGCATTTTTGTGCAAAATTTCAGAAAGATTCGATCGTTAACTTTAAAGATAAAAATGTTAACGCCGGACGGACGGCTAGCCGGACGGACGGACGACGGACGCAACGCCATGCCAATAGGTTATCGGACCAAAGGTCCGGTAACCTAAAAACTAAAAATTAGCCCAAGGGCTAAGAAAGGTTACCGGACAATATACATTTTAGATATTAGCCTTTTGTCCAGTGACCTTGAAAATAAAGTCACTGATAAATTCAAGGCCATGAAATTTTCAACAAATATATCACTTCTAGTATGTCCACAATAAATTCATAAGCTGTAAAGTCGATAATAAGTGAGACATTAGCCATTCTGTGATGTGACCTTGAAAATGAGGTCAAAGTTCAAGTTCAAGGTTATGAAAAAAAACCTCTATATTCGTAATTGATTCCTATGCTGTAAATGTAAGTACCAATCTATTACCACCAATACAATCAGATTTTGATGATGCCAATAAGAAACGTAAAATACTACACTTTGCCATGGAAACAAACAAAGCCCGACCAAATAGTTTATCCAAAGACACACTGGCGTCTTCAGGGGCAGACAATGTGTTAAATGTAGTTGTTTCTACTGTACACCAGATGGAATTAGTACTATGAAAATAATTTAGAAATCCGAATCTAACCCCATGGAATAGATACATGACAAGTACAAAAGTACCCAATCACAAGCCCGAAGGCTACTGAGTTGATGGTATCCTCGGGGACAGATTTAACGTCCGCCAGCAGTGACACCGACTCAGTGGTATAAATGTAAGTATCAATCTATTACCACCAATACAATCAAATTTTGAAGTTGCCAATAAGGAAAGTAAAATACAACATTTTGCAATAGAAACAAAGCCCGACCAAATAGTTTATCCAAAGACACACTGGCGTCATCAGGGGCAGATGTAAAGATGATAATAAGGGACATATTAGCCATTTTGTTCTCTGACCTTAAAAATGAGATCAAAGGTCAAATTCTAGATCACCAAAATATTCAGCATACATCATTTCCTATATGTTCACTATGGACCCCTAAGCTGTAAATTTGATAATAAGCGAGATATAAGACATTTTGTATTTTGACCTTGAAAATAAAATGACTAACCTTGAAATTTAGGTCAAGGGTCAAATTCAAGGTCACTAGAATATTCAGCATATATCATTTCCTATATGTTCACAATTGATTCCTAAGCTGCAAAGTCGCTAATAAGCAAGATATTGGCCATTTTGTCCTGTGACCTTGAAAATGAGGTCAAAGGTCAAATTCAAGGTCACGAGAATATTCAGCATATATCATTTCCTATATGTTCACAATTGATTCCTAAGCCGTAAAGTCGATAATAAGCGAGATATTAGCAATTTTGTCCTGTGACCTTGGAAATGAGGTCAAAGGTCAAATTCAAGGTCACGAGAATATTCAGCATATATCATTTCCTATATGTTCACAATTGATTCCTAAGCTGTAAAGTCGATAATAAGCGAGATATTAGCCATTTTGTCTTGTGACCTTGAAAATGAGGCCAAAGGTCAAATTCAAGGTCACGAGAATATTCAGCATATATCATTTCCTATATGTTCACAATGGATTCCTAAGCTGTAAAGTCGATAATAAGCGAGATATTAGCCATTTTGTCCTGTGACCTTGAAAATGAGGTCAAAGGTCAAATTCAAGGTCACGAGAATATTCAGCATATATCATTTCCTATATGTTCACAATTGATTTCTAAGCTGTAAAGTCGATAATAAGCGAGATATTAGCCATTTTGTCCTGTGACCTTGAAAATGAGGTCAAAGGTCAAATTCAAGGTCACGAGAATATTCAGCATATATCATTTCCTATATGTCCACAATTGATTCCTAGTCTCTAATCTCAATATTAAGTGAGATATTAGGCTTGATGTGTCCCATTATAAAGCATGGGAAAATTTAACATGGGAAAGTCACATCTGGGCCGAGTTTGGGCCCAAAATGGCCCACTTCGAGTGATTCAAGCGCAACGAAATTTATACATGTCACAGAAGTACATATGAGGAGTGTTATGCATCAATAAGAAAAAAAGTTACTGAACAGATTTTGAGAAAACGACCATCAAAGTCCAAAATTAGCCATTTTCGACGAGAACGGCCGCTATGACCTTGAAACCAAGGTCAGAGGTCAAATTCAAGGTCACGAGAATATTCAGCATATATCATTTCCTATATGTCCACAATTGATTCTTAGTCTCTAATTTCAATTTTAAGTGAGATATTAGGCTTAATGTGTCCCATTATAAAGCATAGGAGAATTTAACATGGGAAAGTCCCATTTGGGCCGAGTTTGGGCCCAAAATGGCCCACTTCGAGCGATTCAAGGGCAACGAAATTTATACATGTCAAAGGGGTACATAGGAGGAGTGTCATGCATCAATAAGAAAAAAAGTTACTGAACAGATTTTGAGAAAACGACCGTCAAAGTCCAAAATTGGCCATTTTTCGACGAAAAAGGCCGCCATTTTGAAAAAAATGCGAAAATCAAAAAACTAAAAAAAACCTTTCCTGGAAATATTTTTAGGTATTTTTGTGCAAAATTTCAGAAATATTCGACCATAAACTTTAAAGATAAACAAGGGCCACTGGCCTCAAAGGAAGAGCTTCGAAAATGTTTGCACAGAACTATTTAAAAACCCTTGAATATTGTATTTGATTTGGTACATATATGTTGTGGCCATATTGTAACTCTACTGGGCAGAATCTATACCTTGTTGGGCCAATAAATTTGTCATGTAACTATTTTCTTGTCATGTAACTATTTTTATTGTGGTCAATAATAGACTTAACTAGTAAAACTAATGATAACCTATTTGGTTAGTCATGACTGGATAGAACTTTTTAGGGCCCGAGTGAGTCGGAAATTTCCGAACCGGGTACCAGTGTCGTCTGACCCGACCCGTCCAAATATATAGCAAAATTTGAATGATACTCACTGAAGCAATTTGTAACACGTAAACGCCAGACATTGATCTTTGACACATATTATTTGTTTCGTCAGTAATCACCAGTATTTTCAAGTTTGAGAAAGATCACAATGTCATGACCTCATAAAACTATCGTTTTTTTTCCTGATGATTTCCTTGTCATTCTTGTGATTTTACTAGTGTTTATCACAAATATTCAAAACTATATCTTTATTTGTTCTCAAATACGAGTAACAAAATTCCGATCCAGGTAATTGTATGACCCGCCCCGAATTTGGGTACCTGTCGACTCGTCTGGGCCCCAGAACCTTTACATTGTTGAACCCAATAATAAATGTTTCTTGTAATAATTATTTTTATTGTGGCCAATAAGACTTAATCAATAAAACTAATGTTACTTATTCCGTTACAGCCATGAAATCTCTACAAGTCAGAAGCTTTACCTTGTTGAACACGTTTAAAAATCACCCGACTATTTTTGGGACCAATGTGTAAGATTTTCAAGGTTCTGATTATGTTTTTCTGATTTAGGAGGCACAATGTTTTTTGAGCTTTAGTCTTAGATTTAAATTTCTTTATGGATTTTTTTTCAGTGTTTTGATTTGTACTGCAGAGACATTTCAGTAACTTGTCTGCATTTCCAATAATTCATGACATGTATGAAAGCTTTTTTCATCAATGCGATCATGTTTCTCCTTGCCCAAATGTTGGTTTGAAGATCAGCGTACATGTTGTGTCAGTGTGCAGTGTGTAGTGTCAGCTGCCAAATACTGAAGTAGCCCAGGCACACCCCCCACCCCGAATCGCCGCTCGTGTGACTGCTATCAAAATCAGCACTGACAATTCTCGTCGGCAATATGAAACTATCATAAACATGATAAAAGTGCTAGATCTAGTATCCATTTGTTTCTGCTTATTTTAGGAGGAAACTAAGTTTTTTCCCGTGTAAAAGCTCCGCAAATCTGCCAAGTTTTGTTTGTTTGTTTCCGACTGTTCCTTTTAGTCAAATCTCGTTGAAATCTCGCTTCACTTCAATGGCATTTTTAATTAAATTCCCCCATAAACAAGCTTTCGGTGGTGATATTTTTATGAAGTATTACCAGTGAAGTAGGAAAGAGTCATAGAAAAGACCATTTATTTGGGTCGTAACAAGTATTTCCACAAATACCGCACTCAGTTGGGAGTTCTATGGTTGGACGATCTCTTGGCGGCTGGCATTTTGACCTTGACCCTGCAGCAATTCTTTGGGGCAGTACGCTAATTGGCGGGACTCGCTCACGTGATCATTTGCATATCATTATATCCACGTGTATTTCATAAACATGTGGGTGTGTCCGCCAAGACAGCTTCCCGATTGGACAATTCAGTGACTCTCTGGCTGGCGTGCCGACTGCCGTGACTGCTTATCGGGGCCACACGAGAATTGAATTTGCCCACTGGAATATGGAATACCACCACTAACACATAATTATTATGTTGCCGTATCAACTTGTTTTTCGTTTTTGCAACAGCATACTGTATCTATATATTGTGCGGAATGTATATCCAAAACTTTGAGCGCATATGATTGCAAGAAAGCACTGTTTCAGTGAAGATCGAAACGGGATAGGTGATGGGTATGAAACGGTGACATACAAAAAAAAAAACGGTCGGAACACACGTCTCCTGGGATTATTATCGATAATAACTTATTACATTAACCATGATTAAGTATACGGGCGTCATTTTCCTCCCAAGGGGCCCCGGGCCCTCCCAATTAGCCACAGTTGAATGGCCTGTTGTGGTTCCAAGTGGCACTTTCAAGAATGTAAACAAAGGGAAAATTTCAAAAATCCAAAAAAAACCAACATCATAGAGGAAGAGCTCTGCTCTTCCTAAAAATTAGCCCAAGGGCTAAGATAGGTTACCGGACAATTTTGGCTTTAAGCATTGCAAGTGACAGATGACTTTGAGATTTACTAATCAAGGTCATCTTTGTGAACTGCAATATCACCATTAGGTATGCTGCATATGACTTCATATATGTTCGTAATACAAACATATAAGCTCTATCAACAAGTATTTTGTCTGTAGAGGCCAATTTACACATGTCAGGTCAGGCAAGGTTGTGAGATTTGGATTTCAAGGTCATATATAAGGTCAAATTCAAGGTCTCCAAGAGATGTGCTATAAATACATGACTTCTTGTTAGCTTATACACAATCCTAACCTGTATGTGCAAGTGTTTAAGCCTTGGCTAATTTACATATTTCACATCAGACATTTAGCACTCAAAATCATCTGAGGTCAAGGTCATCATCAGTTGTTCCATATATGACTTCATATATGCTCATAATGCAAACTTTTAAAGCTCTATCTACAAGCATTTCATCTGTAGAGGCAAATCTGTGCATTTTTTTCTACCCCAAAATGGCTGTTTTGACCTTTCAAGGTCATCAAAGGTCAAATTCAAGGTCACAACAAGTCGCCATGTATGACTTCCCATTTGAAAGTGCCAATTTCTAAGCTCTATCTTCAAGCGTTCTATGAGTACAATCCGCGCAGCTCCCATTATGAAGGAAAAAAGTGCCGAAAATTTTCTAAGTCCAAAATTTTTTTCACAAGGTGAATTTTTTTGTCTAGAAATGGCCCTAAATGGATAGTAATGCGATTTGGGCCGAAAAATGTTTTTTTCGTCGACCCGTCGAAAATTCAAAATGGCAGCCATACGCAGACCGGCGATTCAAGGGCAACCAAACTTATACACATCACAGAGGTACATAACTAGAATCTTTTGAAACAAAAATCTCAAATCTGATCACACAGTTTTCGAGAAAAGACAGACAAGGTGCTAATTTGGACATTTTTCGACCAAAAAATGGCTGTTTTGACCTTTCAAGGTCATCCAAGGTCAAATTCAAGGTCACCACACAGGTCGCCATATATGACTTCCCATTTGAAAGTGCCAATTTCTAGGGCCTGCACGATTAATGGGTTAACCGCCGACGGCTAGCATTTTTTTAATAACCGCGAATAACCGGCTGTCAAATCTCCAAACGATTAACCGGTTAACCGTCAAACACCGGTTAACTGTGTTTTATAACCTTGATCAGTGATCACCAAACTGTCTGCTCATGCTCCTGAGGCATGCTTTTGAGGGCATTTAAACTCGTTAACTTTGTCCCCATGGGGCCATAAAGCGATCTGCGGTTTGTCGCGGTCGCGTGGATGCGTGCCACCTGCTAAAGGAATTATGTGTGTGCATCTTTCACAGATACACAGGCTCGCGGCTTTCTCTCATATTAATATCGAAATTAACGAAGTTCAATAGGGGAAATACAAGTTTTCTTAAATGAAACATAAAGACACCTACACACACATAGACATATAGCAATCAAAACCATTCGGGGGACGTATTAAGAAGTGAACCCCAAACACTTCGCCTCAGGCTTAACTTCGAATGGTAAGGATTGTATATGTGAAAGAATGTGCAATGTCAGGTATAACGCAATCAGAACTGGAAAGAGCACATATATTCAGTAATATGCAAAATAAGTACATTTAATACAGTTTAGTTCATTGAGTTATACATATATGTTGAGGTTATATTTCAATAGTTTCCAAATCTTCAGCAAGAAGTAAAAGATTAAAAAAAATTAGGCCAAGGGCCAAAGATAGGTTACCGGACAATGTTTAATATTTTAGGTGTTAGCCAGGTCACTGGTTGAATTCAAGGTCAAGAGAATATTCAGCATATATAACATTAAGCATATATCATGTCCACAGTTGATTGCTAAGCTGTACGTTCAATAATCAGAGAGATATTAGCAATTTTATGCTGTAGCCTTGAAAATGAAGGGGCAAAGGTCAAATTCAAGGTCATCAAAATATTCAGTGTATATCATTTTCTATATCATGTATATCATGTCCACAATTGATTCCCAAGCCATACAGTCAATAGAGGAGCAAGATATGAGCCAGTTTGTCCTTGGACCTTGGAAATGAGGTCAGAGGTCAAATTCAAGGTCACGAGAATATTCAGCATATATCATTTCCTATATGTCCACAATTGATTCCTAAGCTGTAAAATCGATAATAAGTGAGATATTAGCCATTTTGTCCTGTGACCTTGAAAATGAGGTCAAAGGTCAAATTCAAGGTCATGACAATAATCTGCATATATCATTTCCTATATGTTCATAATTGATTGATAAGCTGTAAAGTCGATAATAAGCGAGATATAAGCCATTTTGTCCTGTGACCTTGAAAATGAGGTGGAAGGTCAAATTCAAGGTCATCAGAATATTCAGCATATATCATTCCCTATATGTCCACAATTGATTCCTAAGCTGTAGAGTCGATAATAAGCGAGATATAAGCCATTTTGTGCTCTGACCTTGAAACTGAGGTCAGGGGTCAAATTCAAGGTCACGAGAATATTCAGAATATATCATTTCCTATATGTCCACAATTGATTCCTAAGCTGTAGAGTCGATAATAAGCGAGATATAAGCCATTTTGTGCTCTGACCTTGAAACTGAGGTCAGAGGTCAAATTCAAGGTCACGAAAATATTCAGCATATATCATTTCCTATAGGTCCACAAATGATTCCTAGTCTCTAATCTCAATATCAAGTGAGATATTAGGCATAATGTGTCCCATTATAAAGCATAGGAGAATTTAACATGGGAAAGTCCCATTTGAGCCGAGTTTGGGCCAAAATGGCCCACTTCGAGCGATTCAAGCGCAACGAAATTTATAGACATCATAGGAGTACATATGTGGAGTGTTATTTATCAAAAAGAAAAAAAGTTACTGAACAGATTTTGAGAAAATGGCGGCCAAAGTCCAAAATCAGGCATTTTTCGTCGAAAACGGCCGCCATTTTGAAAAAAATGCGAAAATCAAAAAACCAAAAAATACTTCCTTCTTGAATTATTTTTAAGTATTTTTGTGCAAAATTTCAGAAAAATTCGCCTGTAAACAAAAAAGATAAAAATGTGGACGACGACGGACGCAACGCCATGCCAATAGGTTATCGGACCATAGGTCCGGTAACCTAAAATGTGAACGGACGACGGACGGACGGACGGACGGACGGACGACGGACGACGGACGCAACGCCACGGCAATAGGTTATCGGACCAAAGGTCCGGTAACCTAAAAAGTTACTGAACAGATTTTGCATGAAATATTTTCAGGCATTTTTGTGCAAAATTTCAGAAAAATCCGCCTGTAAACTTTGAAGATACAGATGTGGACGTACGACGGACGGACGATGGACGGACGACGGATGCAACGCCACGGCAATAGGTTATCGGACCATAGGTCCGGTAACCTAAAAACACATTTTCAGATGTTATTTTTGTTATGTTTTGGAGAAAAACACGTCGGCGGGCCCATGAAACATTTAATAAAAAAAGCCTGGCCTAATAGACTTAACTAGTAAAACTAATGTTAACTTATTCGATAAAATTATTCTGTTTTCACCTAAATCATCAGTTTTCAATTCTGAACAAAAATTCAGTGCCATTAGCTTTCACAGTACATGTTATTGGAGTGATCACAGATGTCAAAATGGATATTTCAATGGTCGAAATAAGTTAGCTTGTTAAATAATTAATATTTATCTCACCAATCTGAGAAACAATACATTTAGTGTGTCGGTTTTTCTAATCAAGCCTGTGTGATGTCATCATCATTCATGGAAATCTCCCACCCGTAGAGCGTTCACAAACCATGCACTTATGTTAAACAGGCGAATTTGAGTACAAAATGTGTCGCGATGGCAACCATAATCGATTGGTGTCTCGATCTTACTCTGAGATTTTTGTTTGAAAAGATTCCTCTCACTAGTATATATACCTTTGTGACATGTATAAGTTTTATTGCCCTTGAATCTCCGGTCTCTGTGTGGCGGCAATTTTGAATTTATGTCAGCGAGAAAATATTTCAGTCCCAAATCACATGTACTATCCTTTTCGAGCCATTTCTAGGCCGAAAAAAAACATTTTCAGCTTTTGAAGAATAGTTTGAACTTAGAAAAAAATAATTTTTTTTTCCTTCATAATGGGAGCTGCCATCACTGTATTCAAAGAACACCTGAAGAGAGAGTTTAGATATTGGCACTTTCAAATAGGAAGTCATATATGGCGATTTGTGTGGTGACCTTGAATTTGACGTTGGATGAACTTGAAAGGCAAAACAGCTGTTTTGTGGTAAAAAAAACGCCCATATTTGTGTCTACAGATGAAATACATGTAGATAGAGCTTAACACGTGGTGTATGTACATGTGTTGTATGTACATCACATGTGTGTATAACTTTTGATGATCATAATGATAATTTTACCAATTAGATAGGCATGCATTTTTCAAGAGCTTTTCCAAAATTGCTCTTTACTGGAATGATGTAAGCCTGCTATAGGAACACTACCTTCTCTGGACATGCCGACATTGAAGCATTTCTTCAGTCGACAGTATTGACAGCTATTCCGGCTGAATGGTGTGATTTCGCACTTCTCCTCATTTGAACAGCGGTGGTTCATACCCTGTGTAATACATCGTCTGAAGAAACCCTGCAACACCAGCAACATAACATTCACATGTTGGATGACATTAATAATATGGTAATTATATCACTTTTTGATATATTATGTAGTTTTGTACATGTTCCCATCAACCACATGAAAACTGACAACCTGCAATGTGAAGGTAACTCTACATTTTGACGTAAAACAAATGGATCTCTCAAGTTGATAAGGCTCTGTGTTCCATTGGTCTGTGTAAACATTTGGTATCTTTTCACATACACCAGGGCTTTACTTTACCAACTTACCATATCAACTACAGACTGTGCTCCATCGTACCTGGCAATGTGTGCCAATCAACTTAACGACTACTCTCAGTATCATATTTTTAAACATTAAAATTAGGCCAAGGGCCAAAGATAGGTTACCGGACAATGTTTAATATTTTAGGTGTTAGCCAGGTCACTGGTTGAATTCAAGGTCAAGAGAATATTCAGCATATATAACATTAAGCATATATCATGTCCACAGTTGATTGCAAAGCTGTAAGTTCAATAATCAGAGAGATATTAGCAATTTTATGCTGTAGCCTTGAAAATGAAGGGGCAAAGGTCAAATTCAAGGTCATCAAAATATTCAGTGTATATCATTTTCTATATCATGTATATCATGTCCACAATTGATTCCCAAGCCATACAGTCAATAGAGGAGCAAGATATGAGCCAGTTTGTCCTTGGACCTTGGAAATGAGGTCAGAGGTCAAATTCAAGGTCACGAGAATATTCAGCATATATCATTTCCTATATGTCCACAATTGATTCCTAAGCTGTAAAATCGATAATAAGTGAGATATTAGCCATTTTGTCCTGTGACCTTGAAAATGAGGTCAAAGGTCAAATTCAAGGTCATGACAATAATCTGCATATATCATTTCCTATATGTTCATAATTGATTGCTAAGCTGTAAAGTCGATAATAAGCGAGATATAAGCCATTTTGTCCTGTGACCTTGAAAATGAGGTCGAAGGTCAAATTCAAGGTCATCAGAATATTCAGCATATAACATTTCCTATATGTCCACAATTGATTCCTAAGCTGTAGAGTCGATAATAAGCGAGATATAAGCCATTTTGTGCTCTGACCTTGAAACTGAGGTCAGAGGTCAAATTCAAGGTCACGAGAATATTCAGAATATATCATTTCCTATATGTCCACAATTGATTCCTAAGCTGTAGAGTCGATAATAAGCGAGATATAAGCCATTTTGTGCTCTGACCTTGAAACTGAGGTCAGAGGTCAAATTCAAGGTCACGAGAATATTCAGCATATATCATTTCCTATAGGTCCACAATTGATTCCTAGTCTCTAATCTCAATATCAAGTGAGATATTAGGCATAATGTGTCCCATTATAAAGCATAGGAGAATTTAACATGGGAAAGTCCCATTTGAGCCGAGTTTGGGCCAAAATGGCCCACTTCGAGCGATTCAAGCGCAACGAAATTTATAGACATCATAGGAGTACATATGAGGAGTGTTATTTATCAAAAAGAAAAAAAGTTACTGAACAGATTTTGAGAAAATGGCCGCCAAAGTCCAAAATCAGGCATTTTTCGTCGAAAACGGCCGCCATTTTGAAAAAAATGCGAAAATCAAAAAACTAAAAAATACCTCCTTCTTGAATTATTTTAAAGTATTTTTGTGCAAAATTTCAGAAAAATTCGCCTGTAAACAAAAAAGATAAAAATGTGGACGACGACGACGGACGACGACGGACGACGGACGCAACGCCATGCCATGCCAATAGGTTATCGGACCATAGGTCCGGTAACCTAAAAAATTAGCCCAAGGGCTAAGAAAGGTTACCGGACAATGTATATTTTAGATATTGGCCTTTTGTCCCATAACCTTGGAAATAAGGTAGTTGGTCAATTTGAGGTCATGAGAACATTCTGCCCATATCATTTCTAGCATGTCCACAAATGATTCCTAAGCTGTAAAGTCGATATTAATTAAGATATTAGCCATTTTGTGTTTTGACCTTGAAAATGAGGTCAAAGGTCAAGTTCAAGGTCATGAGAATATTCAGCATATATCATTTCTAATATGTACGCAATTGAATCCTAAGCTGTAAAGTCCCTAACAAGTGGGATATTAACTTTTTTTGTTCTCTGCCCTTGAAAATGAGGTCAAGGTCAAATTCAAGGTCACCAAAATATTCAGCATATATCATTCCCCATATGTCCACTATGGATTCCTAAGCTGTAGAGTCGAAAATGAGCGAGATATTACCAATTTTGTTCTCTGACCTTGAAAACTAGACGCTTCCGGTCGCCTACGACCGCTTGGGTGTATCCCCCGTAGCCCTATCATCTCTGTTGCCCCAAATATATCGCTGTCAATTGTGAAAAACTAGAGTAAGGGCTAAAAAAGATTACCAGAGAAATGTTAAATCTCAAGTCACAACTGTTTTCTTTTCCCCACCAAAATTGCTGCACTGATTTTCCGAGGTTATTGAAGGTCGAATTCAAAATCACCACTGAAATCTCTTTATATGAATTTCCATTCGACATGTTTGATAAAATAACGAAAATACAGATAGATCAATCTTTTCACCTATTTATATTTCAACTCAGAATATTTTACAAACTTGGTTCCAAGTTGAAATTCAAAGTAAAATTTGACCAAAAATGCATTTCAAGATGACAAAATTGGAGCTAGATTGAACTTCTCACCATAAGTTATATTTCGATCCATAATACATGTATGTGCCAAACATGGTTTCAAGTTGAAATTCAAAGTAAAAGGTAATCAAAACTGCATTTCAAGATGACAAAATTGGAGCCAGATCAAACTTTTCGTCATGAGCTATATTTTAACTCATAATACCTGCCCAACTTGATTTCAAGTTGAAATTCAAACTAAAAGTTTACCAAAACTGCATTTTAAGATGACGAAATTGGACCCAGATCAAACTTTTCGCCATGAGTTATATTTCAACTCATAATATGTGCCAAACTTGGTATTAAGTTGAAATTCAATGTAAAAGTTGACCAAAACTGCATTTCAAGATGACGAAATTGGAGCCAGATAGAACTTTTCGTCATAAGTTATATTTTAACTCATAATATGTGCCAAACTTGGTTTCAAGTTGAAATTCAAGCTAAAAGTTTACCAAAACTGCATTTCAAGATGAAGAAATTGGAGCCAGATCGAACTTTCCATCATAAGTTATATTTTAACTCATAATATGTGCCAAACTTGGTTTCAAGTTGAAATTCAAACTAAAAATTGACCAAAACTGCATTTCAAGATGACGAAAATGGAGCCAAATCGAACTTTTCACCATAAGTTATATTTCGACTCATAATATGTGCCAAACATGCTTTCAAGTTGAAATTCAAAGTAAAAGTTGACCAAAACTGCATTTCAAGATGACAAAATTGGAGCCAGATCGAATTTTTCACCATAAGTTATATTTTAACTCATAATTTGAGCCAAACATGGTCTCAAGTTGAAATTCAAAGTAAAAGTTGATCAATGTTTTCATAAAAAGCTATTGTGATCAATAATAGACTTAACTAGCAAAACAATAATGTTGACTTATTTGGTCACAGCCATAAAATCTCTACTGGACAAAGCCTTCACCTTGTTGAGCCCAATAATAAATATTTCTTGTCTTAACTATTTTCATTGTCGTCACTTATAGACTTAACATGTAAAAATAAAGTTAACTTATTCGGTTACACCCAGAAATTTCTACCGGACAAAACCTTAACCTTGTTGAGCTCAATAATAATTGTTTCTCATCTTAACTATTTTTATTGAGGTCAATAATAGACTTAACTAGCAAAAAAAATGTTAACTTATTTGGTTACAGACATAAAATGTCTACTGGACAGAATCTTTACCTTGTTGAGCCCAATGATAAATATTTCTTGTCTTAACTATTTTTATTGTAGTCAATAATAGACTAAACTAGTAAAAATAATGTTAACTTATTCAGTACACCCATGAAATCTGTACTGGACATACTTTCACCTTGTTGAGCTTAATAATAAATATTTCTCATCTTAACTATTTTTATTGTGGTCAATAATAGACTTAACTATTTTTATTGTGGTCAATAATAGACTTAACTAGTGAAAATAATGTTAACTTATTCAGTTACACCAATGAAATTTGTACTGGACAAAACATTTACCTTGTTGAGGTTAATAATAAATATTTCTTGTCTTAACTATTTTTATTGTGGTCAATAATAGACTTAACTATTAAAAATAATGTTAACTTATTCAGTTACACCCATGAAATTTGTACTGGACAAAACCTTTACCTTGTTGAGCTTAATAATAAACGTTTCTCGTCTTAACTATTTTTATTGTGGACAATAATAGACTTAACTAATAGAACTAATGTTAACTTATTCAGTAATATTGTCCTGTTTTCACTGGAAACTTCAGTTCTCCATTCTGAACAAGAAACCAGTGTCATTACCTTCCACTGTACAGGCTATTGGAATGATCGTACATGTCAAAATGGATATTTCAAAATTCTGTAATAAGTTAGGCTGTTAACATATTAATATGTATATGATCATTCTAAAAAATGATTGGTTTCGTGTGACAGCCCTTCCCAACAACACTTCCAAATATTATCTAGATTCGTCAAAAATTGCCATCTGTAGAGCGTTCACAAGCCATGTGTCTCAAACAGGCTGTTTTCAATGCAAAATGTGTCCCCAAACGACCAATTCAGTTGCCACGGCAACCAAAATCGATTGGTGTCGGGATCTTACCATAATATATGTGCCTACGAAAAATAATGGTGATCGGGTGAGAATTGCGGCCTATAGCGCGTTCACAAGCCATGTGTCTCAAACAGGCTGTTTTCAATGCAAAATGTGTCCCCAAACGACCAATTCAGTTGCCACGGCAACCAAAATCGATTGGTGTCGGGATCTTACCATTACATATGTGCCTGCAAAAAATAATGGTGATCGGATGAGAATTGCGGCCTGTAGCGCGTTCACAAGAAAATCTCTGCGGACGCGGACACGGACGCGGACGCGGACGCGGACGCGGACGCGGACGCGGACGCGGGCGCGGACGCGGACGCGGACGACGAAGCCAAATCCAAAGTATCCGCCGAACTTTGTTCGGGGGATACAATAAGGTCAAAGGTCAAATTCAAGGTCACCAGAATATTCAACATTATATCATTTCCTATGGGTCCACAATTGATTCCTAAGCTGTAAAGTCAATAATAAGCGAGATATCAGCCATTTTGTGCTCTGACCTTGAAAATGAGGTCAGAGGTCAATTCAAGATCATGAGAATATTTCCTATATGTGCACAATTGATTCCTAATCTGTAAAGTCAATAATAAGCGAGATATTGGCCATTTTGTACTATGACCTTGAAAATAAGGTCAAAGGTCAAATTCAAGGTCATCAGAATATTCAGAGTATATCATTTCCTATATGTCCACAATTGATTCCTAAGCTGTAAAGTTGATAATAAGCGAGATATTGGCCATTTTGTAGTATGACCTTGAAAATAAGGTCAAAGGTCAAATTCAGGGCATCAGAATATTTGGCGAATATCATTTCCTATATGTCCACAATTGATTCCTAAGCTGTTAAATCGATAATAAGAGAGATATTGGCCATTTTGTACTATGACCTTGAAAATAAGGTCAAAGGGCAAATTCAAGGTCATCAGAATATTCGGAGTATATCATTTCCTATATGTCCACAATTGATTCCTAAGCTGGTAAATCGATAATAAGAGAGATATTGGCCATTTTGTACTATGACCTTGAAAATAAGGTCAAAGGGCAAATTCAAGGTCATCAGAATATTCGGAGTATATCATTTCCTATATGTCCACAATTGATTCCTAAGCTGTAAAGTCGTTAAGAATCAAGATATTAGCCATTTTGTCCTGTGACCTAGAAAATGAGGTCAAAGGTCAAATTCGAGGTCATCAGAATATTCGGCATATATCATTTCCTACATGTCCACAATTGATTCCTAAGCGTTAAAGTCAATAATAAGCAAGATATTAGCCATTTTGTGCTCTGACCTTCAAACTGAGGTCAGAGGTCAAATTCAAGGTTACGACAATATTCAGCATATATCATTTCCTATATGTCCACAATTGATTCCTAAGCTGTAAAATTGATAATAAGTGAGATATTAGCCATTTTGTCCTGTGACCTTGAAAATGAGGTCAGAGGTCAAATTCAAGGTCATCAGAATATTCAGCATATTTCATTTCCTATATGTCCACAATTGATCCCTAAGCTGTAAAGTCGATAATAAGTGAGATGTTAGACATTTTGTCCTGTGACCTTGAAAATGAGGTCGAAGGTCAAATTCAAGGTCATCAGAATATTCGGCATTTATCATTTTCTATATGTCCACAATTGATTCCTAGTCTCTAATCTCAATATTAAGTGAGATATTAGGCTTAATGTGTCTCATTATAAAGCATAGGAGAATTTAACATGGGAAAGTCCCATTTGGGCCGAGTTTGGGCCCAAAATGCGCACTTCGAACGATTCAAGGGCAACGAAATTTATACATGTCACAGGAGTACATTTGAGGAGTGTTATGCATCAATAAGAAAAAAAGTTACTGAACAGATTTTGAGAAAACGATCGCCAAAGTCCAAAATTGGCAATTTTTCGACGAAAACGGCCGTTCTGACCTTGAAACCGAGGTCAGAGGTCAAATTCAAGGTCACGAGAATATTCAGCATATATCATTTCCTATATGTCCACAATTGATTCCTAGTCTCTAATCTCAATATTAAGTGAGATATTAGGCTTAATGTGTCCCATTATGAAGCATAGGAGAGTTTAACATGGGAAAGTCCCATCTGGGCCGAGTTTGGCCCAAAATGGCCCACTTCGAACGATTCAAGCGCAACGAAACTAATACACATCACAGGAGTACATATGAGGAGTGTTATGTATCAAAAAGAAAAAAAGTTACTGAACAGATTTTGAGAAAATGGCCGCCAAAGTCCAAAATCAGGCATTTTTCGTCGAAAATGGCCGCCATTTTGAAAAAAATGCGGAAATCAGAAAACTAAAAAAAACCTTTCCTGGGAATATTTTTAGGTATTTTTGTGCAAAATTTCAGAAAGATCGGACCGTATACTTTAAAGATAAAAATGTGAACGGACGGACGACGGACGGACGGACGGACGGACGGACGACGGACGACGGACGCAACGCCATGCCAATAGGTTATCGGACCATAGGTCCGGTAACCTAAAATCAAAGTAAACAGTGCAATCAGAGTGCATGCCAGTAGGACTGATCCAGAACAATTAACCAATCACCTTCCACGGATAAATGATATTATCGATACTTTCAATTCAATTCAATTTATTGGCTCCGTTATATTAGGCATATAACATGACCAAAGATGGAGATAAAAATGAACAAATGGTACATACAAATAAACATGATGCCCATTAATACACAATACATACTGTTACTGACAATTTCAACATGCACATCCTATGTAAGACTGTGGTTGACAGTATCTATACAGCTGCCAGGTCCGCAACTGTTCCACTGCAGACACCAACCATTGATTCCCCGCGATCAGCATCCAACAGATGGAAAAACATACTGACATGTGCAGACGACACGAGCTTGTGGAATTCAATCAATTGGAAAGGTACTTCTGATAAGCCAACATCAAACTCAAATATCCCTAATGATAGTGAGCTTTGTAGTTACTTCCAAACCTTGTTGAATCTTCCAAGTGCTATCGATTCATCAATATATCACAGTTTTACAGTAACTTAGATTATTAGTGTCTCACAGTGACAAAATTTCAAATGTATGTTATTCCTTGCATTCTGGTGATATCTGAAACTACATACTCTATATTTGTTGAAAATGAAGATCTCAAAGCTGCATGTACAACGGATTCTTCATAGTACAACAAGGAATTTGGTTAAGTAAGAACTATTTTATTAAACCAGTTGAAGAATGAACACCCCTATACTGGGTAAAGAACACTATTACTTGGTACTTCTTTGTCTAATATCAAAGTAAACATGTCAAAATACAATGAATAATCAAAACAATCAAGCACAATCATAAATTTGGCTGAAAAACATCATTTTCCCCTACATTTTAACCCTATAATCTCAAAAATACATCAAACTGCCTTTTTCACTGGTAAATGCAAAAGAAAATTACCTTTTTAGCCCAAACCCCAAACCTTTGTAACATAAGAGCCTAGCAGGGGCGGATCCAGGATTTTTGAATAGGGGGGGTGCTCTTGTTAAATGTACATAATCTTGAAATAGTGTGAGCGAGCATAGCGAGCGAAGCCTTATGCGGTCTGGGGGTTTGGGGGGCGCCGTAAGCCCGCCAATAAATTTTTTGAATCTAGTGTCTCTGAGATGGTTTCTAAGGTGTATTTACAACTGTATATTGTGAAATCACTAAGTAGATTTTCACTTTAGGAGTCTGTTTTTGTTGTGAATGGCGGAGACATCACTGACTAGCGAGTGAAGCCTTATGCAGTCTGAGGGTACGGCGCCCCCGAGATATTTTTTTAATTTAGTGTCTCTGAGATGGTTTCTAAGGTGTATTTTACAACTGTACCTTGTGAAATCAATAAGTAGAATTTTACTTTAGAAGTCTGCTTAGTTCTGTTGTAAATGAAGGATAGATTTTCAAAGAAAGGAAGGTCTAATAGTCCTACCATTCTAAGGATGTTCTAAGGTTCTTATGCACCAGACATGGTGATGGTCAATCGTTTCATAATAAAATAAGATAAAATTATCTTCCAAGTTATGCCGACATCCAGTATTATACCCAGAGTTATAAAGAACCCTGTCTGTAACAAATAAATAAAATAAAATTAGCCCAAAGGCTAAGATAGGTTACCGGACAATTTTGGTTTGGCCATGGCAGCATTGGCAGGTAACAGACCTTTAACCAATCAAGGTTCGCAGTGTAAACATATGACCTTGGGATTTACCAATCAAGGTCATCCGTATGAACTTCGATGTTACCATTACATTTGATATTCTATATGTTGGGTGGAATCGTTTAGGCAGCTCAGGTCAATTTACACATTCCAAGTCAGACATTTGGCACTCAAGGTCATCTGACGTCAAGTTCAAGGTCATCATTAGTTGTGCCATATATGTCTTCCAATATGTTCATAATGCAAACATGAGCTCTATCTGCAAGCATTTCATCTATAGAGGCAAATCTGGGCATTTTTCGACTCCAAAATGGCTGTTTTGACCTTTCAAGGTCATCGAAGGTCAAATTCAAGGTCACCACACAAGTCGCCATATATGAATTCCCATTTGAAAATGCCAATTTCTACGCTCTATCTTCAAGCGTTCTATGAGTACAGTCTTGACAGCTCCCATTAGGCCATAGTTATTTGATTTATTGGTTTACGGATCCGCCGACTGCTCTTAAACCTGCCGACTCCAAGAAAAAAATTGCCTCTAACCATTTTTTTTTATTTATCCCGCCGACTGCTGGGTCCCGTGGTTTATTTATGTCGTCGGTGTTTAATACCAGAAATGGCGGGACATGCCACATTTCATGTGTGCATCGTTCGAGAAAAAGAATGTGAAGAAAAACGCTTTTCCCAAAGAGTTACCAGGGATGACAATGTCATAGAAATTGTGAGAAGAACATGTGAAACTGACGTCGATGAAATCCAATCAGTGTCAGCCGGCCCAGACAGTTCCCGAGGCCAGAGAACTATCAGCCTGTCACTCGATGACAAGATGTCCATGACGGAGTTAGCAGACTTTGGACTAAAATATCTGTTTGTATGTATCAGACCCAGTTTGGCTGCTGCAAAAGAGAAAGATATCCCCAAAAAACAACCCAACCTGTATATTTGAATGTATTGCAATCTTTTTTTTCTTGTTTATGGACATGTTTGCAATAAAAATATAAATAAATAACCAAAGTTTTCCTTATTGAAGAATTAATGTACCATCACCTGCTTTTTTTTTTTTTCTGCCGACCGACAATCTCAAATCGGGTTTTTTTTTTTTTTTTTTTTTTGACCGACCTTGGTCATCAAGGGTAAAAAAAATCCGTAAACCAATAAATCAAATAACTATGGCCTTATGAAGGAAAAAAGTTTTGAAAATTTTCTAAGTCCAAAATTTTTTTCAAAGGGTGAACATTTTTTTTTGCCTAGAAATGGCCCAAAATGGATAGTAATGCGATTTGGGGCAAAGAAATTTTTTTTCGCCGATTCGTCAAAAATTCAAAATGGCCGCCACACAAAGATCGGCGAAGCAAGGGCAACAAAACTTATACACGTCACAGAGGTATATAAGAGGAATCTTTTTAAGCAAAAATCTCAAAACTAATCAGACAGTTTTTGAGAAAATACAGACCAGGTGCAAATTTGAGCATTTTTCGACCCAAAAATGGCTGTTTTGACCTTTCAAGGTCATCCAAGGTCAAATTCAAGGTCACCACACAAGTCGCCATATATGACTTCCCATTTGAAAGTGCCAATTTCTAAGCTCTATCTTCAAGCGTTCTCTGAGTACAGTCCGGACAGCTCCCATTATGAAGCAAAAAAGTGCCAAAAATTTTCCAAGTCCAAAATTTTTTTCAAAGGGTGAAATTTTTTTTTTGCCCTAGAAATGGCCCAAAATGGATAGTAATGCGATTTGGGGCGAAAACAAATTCAAAATGGCCGCCACACGAAAACCGGCGAATTTAGGGCAACCAAACTTATACATATCACAGAGGTATATGAGGGGAATCTTTTGGAACCAAAAACTCAAAACTGATCAGACAGTTTTTGAGAAAATGGCCGTCAAAGTCCAAAATTGAGCGTTTTTCGACAAAAACGGCCGCCATTTTGAGAAAAATGCGAAAATCAAAAAACAAAAAAATACCTCCTTCTCAAAATATTTTTAGGCATTTTTGTGCAAAATTTCAGAAAGATTCGATCGTTAACTTTAAAGATAAAAATTAGCCCAATGGGCTAGAAAGGTTACCGGACAAATATACAGAGTTAAGCCGAGAAAGTTGAAGGTCAAATTCAAGGTGACCACTGAAATCGCCATATCTCTAACCTTGAAAATGGGATCAAAGGTTAAATTCCAGATCACCAAACTATTCAGCATACATCCTTTCCTATATGTTCACTATGGACCCCTAAGCTGTAAATTTGATAATAAGCGAGATATAAGCCATTTTGTAATCTGACTTTGAAAATAAAATGACTGACCTTGAAATTTAGGTCAAAGGTCAAATTCAATATCATTAAAATATTCAGAATATATCATTTCCTATATGTTCACAATTGATTCCTAAGCTGTAAAGTCGATAATAAGCGAGATATTAGCCATTTTGTCCTGTTGACCTTGAAAATGAGGTCAAAAGTCAAATTCAAGGTCACTAGAATATTCAGCATATATCATTTCCTATATGTTCACAATTGATTTCTAAGCTGTAAAGGCGCTAATAAGCAAGATATTGGCCATTTTGTCCTGTGACCTTGAAAATGAGGTCAAAGGTCAAATTCAAGGTCATGAGAATATTCAGCATATATCATTCCTATATGTTCACAATTGATTAATAAGCTGTAAAGTCGATAATAAGCGAGATATTAGCAATTTTGTCCTGTGACCTTGGAAATGAGGTCAAAGGTCAAATTCAAGGTCATGAGAATATTCAGCATATATCATTTGCTATATGTTCACAATTGATTCCTAAGCTGTAAAGTCGATAATAAGCGAGATATTAGCCATTTTGTCATGTGACATTGAAAATGAGGTCAAAGGTCAAATTCAAGGTCATGAGAATTTTCAGCATATATCATTTCCTATATGTTCACAATTGATTCCTAAGCTGTAAAGTCGCTAATAAGCAAGATATTGGCCGTTTTGTCCTGTGACCTCGAGAATGAGGTCAAAGGTCAAATTCAAGGTCACGAGAATTTTCAGCATATATCATTTCCTATATGTTCACAATCGATTCCTAAGCTGTAAAGTCGCTAATAAGCAAGATATTGGCCATTTTGTCCTGTGACCTTGAAAATGAGGTCAAAGCTCAAATTCAAGGCCACGAGAATATTCAGCATATATCATTTCCTATATGTTCACAATTGATTCCTAAGCTGTAAAGTCGATAATAAGCGAGATATTAGCAATTTTGTCCTGCGACCTTGGAAATGAGGTCAAAGGTCAAATTCAAGGTCACGAAAATATTCAGCATATATCATTTCCTATATGTTCACAATTGATTCCTAAACTGTAAAGTCGATAATAAGCGAGATATTAGCCATTTTGTCATGTGACCTTGAAAATGAGGTCAAAGGTCAAATTCAAGGTCAGAAGAATATTCAGCATATATCATTTCCTATATGTTCACAACTGATTCCTAAGCTGTAAAGTCGATAATAAGCGAGATATTAGCCATTTTGTCCTGTGCCCTTGAAAATGAGGTCAAAAGTCAAATTCAAGGTCACGAGAATATTCAGCATATATCATTTCCTATATGTCCACAATTCATTCCTAGTCCCTAATCTCAATATTAAGTGAGATATTAGGCTTTAATGTGTCCCATTATAAAGCATACGAGAATTTAACATGGGAAAGTCACATTTGGGCCGAGTTTGGGCCCAAAATGGCCCACTTCGAGCGATTCAAGCGCAACGAAATTTATACATGACACAGGGGTACATATGAGGAGTGTTATGCATCAATAAAAAAAAAGTTACTGAACAGATTTTGAGAAAATGGCCGCCAAAGTGCAAAATCAGGCATTTTTCGTCGAAAACGGCCGCCATTTTGAAAAAAATGCGAAAATCAAAAAACTAAAAAATACCTCCCTCTCGAAATATTTTTTAGGCATTTTTGTGCAAAATTTCAGAAAAATTCGATCGTAAACTTTAAAGATAAAATTGTTGACGAACGACGCCGGACGACGACAACGCCGGACGCATCGCCATGCCAATAGGTTACGGACCATAGGTCCGGTAACCTAAAAATGTTAACGCCGGACGGCTAGACGGACGGACGGACGGACGGACGTGCGGACGAGACCTTCTTGTGTGCCTTTTACATGTTAAATTTCCTATCTAAAATAGGCACACAACTCCCCAAAATAGGCACACAAGAAGAAATTTCCTCACAACTTATGGTTGTGTGCCTTTTCTAGTCACACAACCATACTCTCGTCCGCCCGGACGGACGGACGGACGGACGGACGGACGGACGGACGGACGGACGCAACGCCATGCCAATAGGTTATCGGACCAAAGGTCCGGTAACCTAAAAAATATCCCCTGTGTATATTCAGTGACAGTTTCAGTTTGAAGTCAAGGGTGTCGGACTAGATTTATTATTGGAGGGGTGGGAGGAGGGGGGGTGGCAAGCTGGTTAGAGGAGTCAAGCGACCGAGCGAAGTGAGGTGGATAGGTGGTAGCTTACACGGCGTGGGGTCTGAGGCCCGCTCAAGGGCCCCAGAAGCCAGAGTTGTTTTATGTTCTGTGGTTGATTCTGAGCTCTCTCTGGCTCTGATTGAGTATTTTTCATTCCACACATGCATGTAAATATTGCTGGTATTTAAATCTATTTATCCCAAAACTACTCATTGTCACTTTACATATCATATGTCATATAACTTGAAGAACTCATGATTAATGACCAACGAATGTTAGGCCTATGTAACGCTGTAATGCACCTTAATATATTGTAGGGTTCGGCGACCCCACAATAAAGAGGAATACCCCATGGAGTGTACTGGAGTGTCGCCAAATGTCTTATAAACCTGTCCGCACGTTCACGCTATAACCGTGGTGTCACTACTAGGTAGCCACCACGTCATAACGCTACAGTGCTTTCCCGTTTCGGAGAGACCTCGTCCCCGAGGTCAGCTATATCCCACTGCTCAGTCACATCACAGCACTGAAGATCAAGGGCGCCGCAGCTACCTGATTATGTACACATACTTGGCTGCAATAGGAATCTCAGTGAGGGGCTGACCCCAGGAACGACGCCGAGAGAACCCAGTGGTTCGAAAGGTACGGCACCAATGTAGGGTTCGGCGACCCCACGATTAACAGGTATACCCGATTACTGGAGTGTCGCCGAATGTCTCATAAACCTGTCCGCACGTTCACCGTGGTGTCACTACTAGATAGCCACCACGTCATAACGCTACAATATTTCTGAGTCACAGATTTTTTTGTTGAAAATATATTGTGGGGCTCTACCCCCCTCATCAAACGAGGAAAATTACACTCATACCGTATTTCTTCAATTAGTTCGAACACTCTAATAATTCGAACACAAAAAATTATTGAAGACAATAATTTTCAAATTGACTCGTTTAGTTCGAACAGGCAAATTTACGATCAAAATTTCGATTGAAACAACGAACGAAATCAACTTGTCAGATGCCAAAACTGACAACTCACCAGGCGGCAGCACTACGAAATGAGTAATCAGCGATATATTTGCCAGGTGGCAGTGTTTGCAAAGTCATAGAGGTACATTATGACAGGCTCATAATGTACCTCTATGAGAGCAGAAATATTGAAAGCGCGGACCTCAGAGTGCCAGGTGGTTTGCGAAGTTTTTCCGATTCGAGTGACTCGAATGCACATGCAATATGACTAGAATTTAGTATCAATGTGAGAAAATAAACAACAGTTACCGGGCGATTTAGCAGAAAGTTATTTGAGTTTTCTAAAAATGCTAGTTGTCTTCGGTTAACCTATCAATCGTACAGTACAAGCCTTAGTTCCAAC
Source organism: Terebella lapidaria (assembly GCA_949152475.1). Taxonomy (NCBI): domain Eukaryota; kingdom Metazoa; phylum Annelida; class Polychaeta; order Terebellida; family Terebellidae; genus Terebella; species Terebella lapidaria. Next base: position 49,110,199 of record OX424555.1, on the reverse strand, counting down.
CACCATGATGAACGATATCTGTCAACTCGCGTATGATAAATCTGGGTATGCGTTTTTTTCCGTTTTGACGAACGATTTTATCGTGAATCTAATAATTCGAACATTTCAAAATTTAATTATATTTAGCTGTTCGAACTAATTGAATAAATACGGTATTTCGTTACATAGGTGCATACCCACATTTTCTATAGCTCTCTACTCCCTTTTTACTTTTCTTCTTGCTCTCTCTTTTTAGGTTACCGGACCTATGGTCCGATAACCTATTGGCGTGGCGTTGCGTCCGTCATCCGTCGTCCGTCGTCGTCGTCCACATTTTTATCTTTTTTGTTTACGGGCGAATTTTTCTGAAATTTTGCACAAAAATACTTAAAAATAATTCAAGAAGGAGGTATTTTTTAGTTTTTTGATTTTCACATTTTTTTCAAAATGGCGGCCGTTTTTGACGAAAAATGCCTGATTTTGGACTTTGACGGCCATTTTCTCAAAATCTGTTCAGTAACTTTTTTTCTTTTTGATACATAAGACTCCTCATATGTACTCCTATGATGTCTATAAATTTCGTTGCGCTTGAATCGCTCGAAGTGGGCCATTTTGGCCTAAACTCGGCCCAAATGGGACTTTCCCATGTTAAATTCTCCTATGCTTTATAATGGGACACATTATGCCTAATATCTCACTTGATATTGAGATTAGAGACTAGGAATCAATTGTGGACATATAGGAAATGATATATGCTGAATATTCTCCTGACCTTGAATTTGACCTCTGACCTCAGTTTCAAGGTCAGAGCACAAAATGGCTTATATCTCGCTTATTATCGACTCTACAGCTTAGGAATCAATTGTGGACATATAGGAAATAATATATGCTGAATATTCTCGTGACCTTGAATTTGACCTCTGACCTCAGTTTCAAGGTCAGAGCACAAAATGGCTTGTATCTCGCTTATTATCGACTCTACAGCTTAGGAATCAATTGTGGACATAAAGGAAATGATATATGCTGAATATTCTGATGACATTGAATTTGACTTTCAACCTCATTTTCAAGGTCACAGAACAAAATGGCTAATATCTCGCTTGTTATCGACTTAACAGCTTAGCAATCAATTATTAACATATAGGAAATGATATATGCAGATTATTGTCATGACCTTGAATTTGACCTTTGACCTGATTTTCAAGGTCACAGGACAAAATGGCTAATATCACACTTATTATCGATTTTACAGCTTAGGAATCAATTGTGGACATATAGGAAATGATATATGCTGAATATTCTCATGACCTTGAATTTGACCTCTGACCTCATTTTCAAGGTCCAAGGACAAACTGACTCATATCTTGCTCCTCTATTGACTGTATGGCTTGGGAATCAATTGTGGACATGATATAGAAAATGATATACATTGAATATTTTGATGACCTTGAATTTGACCTTTGCCCCTTCATTTTCAAGGCCACAGCACAAAATTGCTAATATCTCTCTGATTATTGAATTTACAGCTTAGCAATCAACTGTGGACATGATATATGCTTAATGTTATATATGCTGAATATTCTCTTGACCCTGAATTCAACCAGTGACCTGGCTAACATCTAAAATATTAAACATTGTCCGGTAACCTATCTTCGGCCCTTGGCCTAATTTTTCTTTTCTTTTTCTCTTTTTTTCACGGCCCAATAGGGGGGGGGGGGGGGGGGTGCGCGCCCCCTGAATCCGCCAGTGCCTAGTGTACAATTCCTATTAGATTTTCACATTTGGTGTTCTCTAAATCTGCGATTAATGAATCTCAATTTGTGTCAAGTTGATTTGTGTCGGAGTGGACATTTTGTGGACATCTAATATCAGTGATGTACTAGCCTATAAAAGAGTCATTCTATTCATCAGTTCTGCAAAATAAGGTTAGTAGTATATGTATATTGTTTTTACAAACTGGCAGAACCTTGCTCTTCCGCACCAAAAGGTATTTATGATCGTGAACCTTATATACACGTGATCTGTAGTTACAAAGCCATTGTAATTGCATAATTGATATACATCAAAAACAAAACATAGGCCCAAGGGACCTGTAGCTCACCGGCTAGCCAGTAGGTGATCGGGCCGATCGTCCGGTAACTACAAGGTCACAAGACAGTATATTCAGCATAATCATTTCCTATATGTCCACAATTGATTCCTAAGCTGTAAAGTTGACAACAAGTGAGATATGTGCCGTTTTGAGCTCTGACCTTGAAAATGAGATCAAAGGTCATATTCAAGGTCATGAGAATATTCAGTATACAGTCAAACCTGTCTATGTGAGACGCTGGGGACTTTGACAAAATGTCTCGCTTATGCAGGTGGCTCTGTTATCCAGGGTGAGATAGCCGGGCACCAAGTGAAATTTTAACATATATGTATCAACACAATATGTCCGTATCAATCATTTATTCTCATTATAACGATCACCCAATGTCACGATACACAAGTAAATGTACAAATCCAAAAATCTAAAACAGAATGGATAGACATACAGTACTTTTTACGACTTGGAGCCTTTGTCTGAAAAAAATGATATTTTAAAAATAATTGAATAAAATTAGCCCAAGGGCTAAGAAAGGTTACCAGACGATACATATTTTAGATATTAGTAGTTTGTCCCGTGACCTTGAAAATAAGGTCATTGGTCAATTCAAGGACACGATAATATTCGGCATATATGTCATTTCTAGTATGTCCACAACTGATTCTTAAGCTGTAAAGTCAATAATAAGTGAGATATTAGCCATTATGTCCTGTGACCGTGAGAATGAGGTCAAAGGTTGAATTCAAGGTCATAGCAATATTCAGCTTATATCATTTCCTATACGCTTATGATTGATTCCTGAGCTCTAAAGTCGATAATGAGCGAGCTAATAGCCATTTTGTCCTGTGACCTTGAAAATTAGGTCAAAGGTGAAGTTCAAGGCCATGACAATGTTCAGAATATATCATTTTCTATATGTCCACAATTGATTGCTAAGCTGTAAAGTCGATAAAAAGCGAGATATTAGCCATTTCGTTCTCTGACCTTGAAAATGAGATCAAAAGGTCAAATTCAAGATCATAGCAATATTCAGCATATATCGTTTCCTATCTGTTCATAATTGATTCCTAAGCTGTAAAATCGATAATAAGCAAGATATTAGCCATTTGTCCTGTGATCCTGAAAATGAGGTCAGAGGTCAAATTCAAGGTCATGATAATATTCAGCATATATCATTTCCTATATGTCCACAATTGATCCCTTAGCAGTAAAATCGATAATAAGTGAGATATTGGCCATTTTGTCCTGTGACCTTGAAAATGAGGTCAAAGGTCAAAATCAACATCATCAGAATATTTGGCATATAACGTTTCCTATATGTCTACAATATATTCCTAAGCTGTAAAGTCGATAATAAGCGCGATATTAGACATTTTGTACTCTGACCTTGAAACCGAGGTCAGAGGTCAAATTCAAGGTAACAAGAATATTCAGCATATATCATTTCCTTCATGTCCACAATCGATCCATAAGCTGTACAGTCGATAATAAGCGAGTATTAGCCATTTTGTGCTCTGACCTTGAAACTGAGGTCAGAGGTCAAATTCGAGGTCACGAGAATATTCAGCATATATCATTTCCTATATGTCCACAATTGATCCCTAAGCTGTAAATTCGATAATAAGTGAGATATTAGCCATTTTGTCCTGTGACCTTGAAAATGAGGTCAAAGGTCAAATTCAAGGTTATCAGAATATTCAGCATATATCATTTCCTATATGTCCACAATTGATTCCTAAGCTGTAAAGTTGATAATGAACGAGATATTAGCCATTTTGTGCTCTGACCTTGAAACCGAGGTCAGAGGTCAACTGCAAGGTCACAAGAATATTCGGCATATATCATTTCCTATATGTCCACAATTGATTCCTAGTCTCTAATCTCAATATTAAGTGAGATATTAGGCTTAATGTGTCCCATTATAAAGCATAGGAGAATTTAACATGGGAAAGTCCCATTTGGGCCGTGTTTGTGCCCAAAATGACCATTTCCGAGTGATTCAAAAGCAATGAAATTTATACATGTCACAGGGGTGCATATGAGGAGTGTTATGCATCAATAAGAAAAAAAAGTTACTGAACAGATTTTGAGAGAACGACCGTCAAAGTCCAAAATTGGCCATTTTTTTACTAATGGCCGCTCTGACCTTGAAACCGAGGTCAGAGGTCAAATTCAAGGTCGCGAGAATATTCAGCATATATCATTTCCTTCATGTCCACAATTGATTCCTAGTCTCTAATCTCAATATTAAGTGAGATATTAGGCTTAATGTGTCCCATTATAAAGCATAGGAGAATTTGACATGGGAAAGTCCCATTTGGGCCGAGTTTGGGCCCAAAATGGTCAACTTCGAGCGATTCAAGCGCAACGAAATTTATACATGTCACAGGGGTTTTTGAGGATTGATTCCTAGTCTCTAATCTCAATATTAAGTGAGATATTAGGCTTAATGTGTCCCATTATAAAGCATAGGAGAATTTGACATGGGAAAGTCCCATTTGGGCCGAGTTTGGGCCCAAAATGGCCAACTTCGAGCGATTCAAGCGCAACGAAATTTATACATGTCACAGGGGTACATATGAGGAGTGTTATGCATCAATAAGAAAAAATTAGCCCAAGGGCTAAGAAAGGTTACCGGACAATGTCTTACACTATATATTAGACATTTTGTCCCGAGACCTTGACAACAAGGTCAAATTCAAGGTCACAAGAATATTCAGCAATTTCAGCATATATCATTTCATGTCCACAATTGATTCCTAAGCTGCGAAATCGACAATGAGCAAGATATTAACCATTTTGTGTTCTGACCTTGGAGATGAGATCAAATTCAAGGTCATGAAAATATTCAGCATATATCATTTCCTATATGTGTTCAATTGATTGCAAAGCTGTAAGTTCGATAATAAACGAGATATTAACATTTTTGTGCTTTGACCTTGAAAATGAGGTCAAATGTCAAATTCAAGGTCATGGCATTTATCGTTTACTATTTGTTCACAATTGCTTCCTTAACTGTAAAAATGACAATAAGCGAGATATTAGCCATTTTATGCTCTGACCTTGAAAATGAGGTCGAAGGTCAAGTTCAAGGTCATGACAAGATTCAGTATATATATCATTTCCTACATGTGCACAATTGATTCTAAGCTGCAAAGTCGATAATAAGCAAGATATTAGCCATTTAATGCTCTGACCTTGAAAATGAGATCAAAGGTCAAGATCAAGGTCATGACAATCTTCAGCATATATCACTTCCTACATGGCCCCAATTGATTTGTGAGCTGTAAAGTCGATGATAAGTGAGATTTTAGCCATTTTTTCCTATGACCTTGAAGATGAAGAACAAGGTCAAATTCAAAGTCATCAGAATATTCGGCGTATATCATTTCCTATACATCCACAACTGATTTTCTAACCTGTCGATAATAAGCGAGATATTAGCCATTTTGAGCTCTTTACTTTGAAAATTAGGTCAGAGGTCAAATTCAAGGTCACAGGAATATTCAGCATATATCATTTACTATATGTCCACAATTGATCCCTAAGCTGTAAAATTGATAATAAATGAGATATTAGCCATTTTGTCCTGTGACCTTGAAAATGAGGTCAAAGGTCAAATTCAAGGTCATGACAATAATCTGCATATATCATTTCCTATATGTTCATAATTGATTCCTAAGCTGTAAAGTCGATAAGAAGCGAGATATTAGCCATTTTGTCCTGTGACCTTGAAAATGAGGTCAAAGGTCAAATTCAAGGTCATGAGAATATTTGGCATATATCATTTCCTATATGTCCACAATTGATTTCTAATCTGTAAAGTCGATAATAAGCGAGATATTAGTCATTTTGTCATGTGACCTTGAAAATGAGGTCAAAGGTCAAATTCAAGGTCACGAGAATATTCAGCATATATCATTTCCTATATCACGGTGGCTAGGCGTTACGCGTTATTCAGGGAGTGCCGCGTAAAATCGTGAGTATTACGTGTTATTCGTGAGGAAATGGCAGCCTGTGGTTGATCCCTAGCAGGAAAAACATACAATTTCGCTAACTATACCGTTTTGAAATGGCGGATTTGGGTTTGCACGGAACATTACACATAATCATGAGTGTTGTTGGGAATTTAAATCAAAGAAATAGGCCAGTGTAGCGAGACCTTCGGCTGCACAATATCTGCCAATGTTGCTTCGACAGCCGCTCTCCTTGGTTTTGGGGTTGAAAATGTTATGTATCGGCATTAATGTAGATAGAATGACAGGTCTATGATATTGAAAGTATGGGCTTCACATGAGCCTATCTTCAAAATGTTTCACAATGGTCGCAAGCGGCACGAATCTAGGTTGAATGTATCATTTGTTTAGTTGCTATACTTTACGCGATTTGCGTGAGGGCATTACGCGTATTTGCATGAGTAAATATTTTTTTGAGGTTGAGATATTTTTGTTTTTTAATGCGAATTTTTCTCCAGTTTTACTGCTCAATTGATGGAATAAATTCAAGTTCAAAAGATAATCTTTTCACTTGGGGAGCTTCTGTGTAAAAGACACGAAAAACTCTTAGTATTGCCAAATTCAGATTTATGAAGATTGGGAGGAACATATGGAGTATAATGATAAGTGAGAAGTATCGTCAGTACTGGACATTGTGCAGCCTCAAATCATACTTTAAAAATCTCCATGTATGCATTATCAGCTCTACTATCCCCGACAACGCTCACATGTTTCCTCATGCTGTAACGCGTGTGCAGATTTTCTCCCTCAGGCTGATACGCGTAAACCATAAAAACCTTCACAGTTAATAGAATACTCGATTAAAACAACTGGTTGCGTTGTGTAACAATAAAGAAAGATTTCTCCGAGCATTCTATGATTTACAAACATGCGCGTTGTTGGTTTCAATTGATAGCCGATGATATTTCACAAACTAGTCGCAAGCGTGCGGGTGTTGTCACGAACTGTGTGTCCGCTTTCGTAAATATAACGATGTATACAAGTAATTCATAGTAGCATACGCAATGTTTACTCATTGGGATGTTCCGTGGAAACAAAATTTTAGGAAGAAACTTAACTTTTTCATTGATTTTCCTCATTTGAAGTGGGGACCTATGTCGTTTCCTGTGTCATTTCCTCACGAATAACGCGTAATACTCACGATTTTACGCGGCACTCCCTGAATAACGCGTAACACCTATCCACCGTGTATATGTTCACAATTGATTCCTAAGCTGTAAAGTCGATAATAAGCGAGATATTAGCCATTTTGTCCAGTAACCTTGGAAATGAGGTCAAAGGTCAAATTCAAAGTCACGAGAATTTTCAGCATATATCATTTCCTATATGTTCACAATCGATTCCTAAGCTGTAAAGTCGCTAATAAGCAAGATATTGGCCATTTTGTCCTGTGACCTTGAAAATGAGGTCAAAGCTCAAATTCAAGGCCACGAGAATATTCAGCGTTTATCATTTCCTATATGTTCACAATTGATTCCTAAGCTGTAAAGTCGATAATAAGCTGTAAAGTCGACAATAATCAGCATATATCATTTACTATGTGTCCATAATTGATTCCTAGTCTCTAATCTCAATAATAAGTGAGATATTAGGCATAATGTGTCCCATTATAAAGCATAGGAGAAGTTAACATGTGAAAGTCCTATTTGTACGGTGCCCCTGATAGGACATGATGAAAAAAATACTACTTCGTTCGCACGAAGTACTACTTCGTTCGCACGAAGTACTAAGTCGTTTGCATGAAGTACTAAGTCATTTGCACGAAGTACTACTTCGTTCGCACGAAGTACTACTTCGTTTGCACGAAGTACTACCGTATTTATTCAATTAGTTCGAACACTCTAATAATTCGAACACCAAAAATTATTGAAGACAATAATTATCAAATTGACTCGTTTAGTTCGAACAGGCAAATTTACGATCAAAATTTCGATTGAAGCAACGAACGAAATCAACTTGTCAGATGCCAAAACTGACAACTCACCAGGCGGCAGCACTACGAAATGAGTAATCAGCGATATATTCGCCAGGTGGCAGTGTTTGCAAAGCCATAGAGGTGCCAGGCAGTTTGCGAAGTTTTTCCGATTCGAGTGACTCGAATGCACATGCAATATGACTAGAATCAATCAATGTGAGATTATAAACAACAGTTATGGGCGATTTAGCAGGAAGTTATTCGAGTTTTCTAAAAATGCTAGTTGTCTGCGGTTAACCTATCAATCGTACAGTACAAGCCCTAGTTCCAACCACCATGATGAACGGTACCTGTCAACTCGCGTATGATAAATCTGGGTTTGCGTTTTTTTCCGTTTTGACGGACTATTTTATCGTGAATCTAATAATTCGAACATTTCAAAATTTAATTATTTTTAGCTGTTCGAACTAATTGAATAAATACGGTACTTCGTTTGCACGAATTACTACTTCGTTTGAACGAAGTGCTACTTCGTTTGCACGAATTACTACTTCGCTTGAACGAAGTACTACTGTACTAATGTTACATAGTTGACAAACCCCTCTACATCATCTTACCCCATTAAATAACAAGCGCTACATGGCGCTCCACATGGTGCTCCAAATTTGGTGCCTTATATCTCCATCAATCTAAAACTAAATCATCCATCCATACTTCCCCTAGCAAAAATGTGGTCATTTCAAACTAAAAAAACCTTGATCAAATAGACATTACTGAATACAATCTTCTGCTATTATTTGAGGTAAATTTATATGTATCGATGGACATCCAGATTAGGACATAGGGAGGACCCTGAAAATTGACTATGGTAATTAAAGGGTTAACCATAGGTCCGGTAACCTAAAAATGTGAACAAACGGACGATGGATGGATGGACGGACGGACGCAACGCGACGGCAATAGGTTATCGGACCTATGGTCCGATAACCTAAAATGACCTTTTAACCAGACTGACCACCAGCACTAGCACCAGACAGAAAACATGATACATATACATACCAGAGACATGAACAGTTTCCTTTTACAAAGACTATAAATCATAATACATGTACCTGGATTTCACTCATTTTTATATTGTAACAGTACGTGTATTATCATATCAATAAACCTACCTACCTACTATCATGGATGAATGATGATTGGAGAAGTTAGTATACACTTGAGACCAGTGTATGGCTATAGGCACTCTTTGTGAGCTTGACACATGACATGTTATACAGACCTTGCAGCCCTCACACGAGTCAACTCCATAGTGGAATCCCGAGGCCTCATCTCCACAGACTTTACAGGTTGGGCCCTTGGCCTTGGCACTGAGCTGACCCTGCATGACGGGCGCGCCCACCGGTACCGACATCTCCGCGCTCGCTCTGTAACTGCCATAGCACATCACGGCAAATAAGATAAATATATCTGTTAATATTATCAGTAACTAGTATGATATGTAAAAAAAATTAGGCCAAAGATAGGTTACCAAACAATATATGTTAGATGTTAGCCAGGTCACTGGTTAAATTCGAGGTCAAGAGAATATTCAGCATATATAATATTAAGCATATATCATGTCCACAGTAGATTGCTAAGCTGTAACTTCAATAAACAGAATAATATATGCAACTTTGTCCTGTGGCCTTGAAAATCAAAGCAAAGGTCAAATTCAAGGTCATCAGTATATTTGGCGTATAACATTTCCTATATGTCCTTCATCATGTTCATTGATTCCCACACTATGAAGTCAATAAGTGAGTTTATTAGCCATTTTGTCCTGTCACCTTGTAAATCAGGTCAAAAGAAACTTGAAAATAAGGTCATTGGTCAAGTCGAGGTCACAAGAATATTCAGCATATATCATTTGGAGTTTGACAACAACTGATTCCTAAGCTGTAAAGTTGATAATAAGTGACATATTAGCCATTTGTGATCTGACCTTGAAAATGAGGTCAAAAATCAAGTTCAAGGTCATGAGAATATTCAGCATATATCATTTCCTGTTCCCAGTTGATTCCTAAGCTGTAAAGTCGATAATATGCGAGATATTAGCCATTTTGTTCTCTCACCTGGAAAATGAGGTTAGAGGTCAAATTCAAGGTCATCGAAATATTCAGTGTATATCATTTTCTATATGTCCACAATTGGTTCCCAAGCCATAAAATCAATAAAGGAGCAAGATATCAGCCATTTTGTCCTTTGACCTTGAAAATGAGGTCAAAGGTCGAATTCAAGGTCATGGCAGTATTCAGAATATAACATTTCCTATATGTTCAGAATTGATTTCTAAGCTGTAACATCGGTAATAAACGAGATACTAGCCATTTTGTGCTCTTAACCTTGAAAATGAGGTCAGAGGTCAAATTCAAGATCACGAGAATATTCAGTATACACACATATATCATTTCCTATATGTCCACAATTGATTCCTAAGCTGTAAAATCGATAATAAGTTAGATATTAGCCATTTTGTCCTGTGACCTTGAAAATGAGGTCAAAGGTCAAACTCAAGGGCATGACAATAATCTGCATATATCATTTCCTATATGTTCATACAATGTAATTGATTCCTAAGCTGTAAAGTCGATAAGGAGCGAGATATTAGCAATTTTGTTCTGTGACCTTGAAACTGAGCTCAAAGGTCAAAATCAAGGTCATCAGAATATTAAGCATATATCATTTCCTATATGTCCACAATTTATTCCTAAGCTGTAAAGTCGATAATAAGCGAGATATAAGCCATTTTGTGCTCTGACCTTGAAACCGAGGTCAGAGGTCAAATTCAAGGTCGCGAGAATATTCAGCATATACCATTTCCTATATGTCCACAATTGATTCCTAGTCTCTAATCTCAATATTAAATGAGATATAAGGCTTAATGTGTCCCATTATAAAGCATAGGAGAATTTAACATAGGAAAGTCCCATTTGGGCCGCGTTTGGGCCAAAATGGCCCACTTCGAGCGATTCAAGCGCAACGAAATTTATAGACATCATAGCAGTACATATGAGGAGTGTTATGTATCAAAAAGAAAAAAAGTTACTGAACAGATTTAGAGAAAATGGCCGCTGAAATTCAAAATTGGCCGTTTCTCGACAAAAATGGCCGTCATTTTGGAAAAGTCGCGAAAATCAAAATTAGCCCAAGGGCTAAGAAAGGTTACCGGACCATATACATTTTAGATATTAGCCTTTTGTCCAGTGACCTTGAAAATAATTTTTCAACAAATATATCACTTCTAGTATGTCCACAATAAATTCCTAAGCTGTAAAGTCGATAATAAGTGAGATATTAGCCATTCTGTGATCGGTGATGTGACCTAGAAAATGAGGTCAAAGTTCAAGTTCATGAAAAGATTCAGTATATATCATTCCTCTATATTCGCAATTGATTCCTAAGCTGTAAAGATGATAATATATTAGCCATTTTGTTCTCTGACCTTGAAAATTAGATCAAAGGTCAAATTCTAGATCACCAAAATATTCAGCATACATCATTTCCTATATGTTCACTATGGACCCCTAAGCTGTGAATTTGATAATAAGAGAGATATAAACCATTTTGTATTCTGACCTTGAAAATAAAATGACTGGCCTTGAAATTTAGGTCAAATGTCAAATTCAAGGTCATGAGAATATTCAGAATATATCATTTCCTATAAGTTCACAATTGATTCCTAAGCTGTAAAGTTGATAATAAGCAAGATATTAGCCATTTTGTCCTGTTGACCTTGAAAATGAGGTCAAAAGTCAAATTCAAGGTCACTAGAATATTCAGCATATATCATTTCCTATATGTTCACAATTGATTCATAAGGCGTAAAGTCACTAATAAGCAAGATATTGGCCATTTTGTCCTGTGACCTTGAAAATGAGGTCAAAGGTCAAATTCAAGGTCACAAAAATATTCAGCATATATCATTTATTATATGTTCACAATTGATTCCTAAGCTGTAAAGTCGATAATAAGCGAGATATTAGCAATTTTTTCCTGTGACCTTGAAAAAGAGGTCAAAGGTCAAATTCAAGGTCATGACAATATTCAGCATATATCATTTCCTATATGTCCACAATTGATTCCTAGTCTCTAATCTCAATATTAAGTGAGATATTAGGCTTAATGTGTCCGATTAAAAAGCATAGGAGAATTTAACATGGGAAAGTCCCATTTGGGCCGAGTTTGGGCCCAAAATGGCCCACTTCGAGCGATTCAAGGGCAACGAAATTTATACATGTCACAGAGGTACATATAAGGAGTGTTATGCATGAATAAGAAAAAAAGTTACAGAACAGATTTTGAGAAAACGACAGCCAAAGTCCAAAACTGGCCATTTTTCGACGAAAATGGCCGCCATTTTGAAATAATTGCGAAAATCAACTAAAAAATACCTCCCTCTCGAAATATTTTTAGGCATTTTTGTGCAAAATTTTAGAAAGATTCGATCGTAAACATTAAAGATAAAAATGTAGACGGACGACGACGACGGACGACGACGACGACGGACGCAACGCCACGGCAATAGGTTATCGGACCAAAGGTCCGGTAACCTAAAAAACTAAAAAATACCCCCTTCTTGGAATGATTTTAAGCATTTTTGTGCAAAATTTCAGAAATATTCGCCCGTAAACAAAAAAGATAAAAATGTGGACGACGACGACGGACGACGACGACGACGACGGACGCAACGCCATGCCAGTAGGTTATCGGACCATAGGTCCGGTAACCTAAAAATGCGAAAATCAAAAATTAGCCCAAGGGCTAAGGGCTAAGATAACCTTGTAGTCATGTTCGTTCAAAATACATATACAAGGTCTATCTACAAGTCTTTTGTCTATAGACGAAATTTACATATTTCTCGTTGGACGTGACACTGAGAGATATAGCACTCAATGTCATCTGAGGTCAAGTTCAAGGTCACCAAAAGAAGTGGTATATATGACTTCCAATCCTAGCTATACCTACAAACATTTTTTTGGTTGTAGAGGCCAATTTACACACTCAATGGGCCTTTTAAGCAATTCAAAGCACTCCATCTTTATACACAATGTCAGGGACCCCAACTAGCATGTTTTATAACAAAAATAGCACCAAGGGTGCTGTAGCTTACTGGCAATCATGAGAATTGCACAGAGTATTGATTTTCCAACATATAAATTGTTACACTGATCTTAAACTCTATTCTCAAAACAAGTTCGTAAATGTTGCCGTAAACACATTTTCTGTATGGACTATACTAAGAAATCAAGTTACATCTCGGAAGATTTTTCGTTAATGATCTATATTCACAGACCATCGATTCAAAGGCAACAAAACTTTTACACTTCCAAGGTCATTGAAGGTCAAACTCAAGGTCACCACTCAAACTGCAATATATAATTCCCATTTGAATGTGCCAATACTTAGGCTCTATCTTGAAGTGTTCTATGAGTATATTCCGCACACCTCCCATTATGAAGGAAAAATTGGGTGAAATTTTCTAAGTCCAAAAAATTTTTCAATGGCCAAAAAAAATATATTTTTGCTGGAAATGGCTCAAAACGAATAGTGACTTGATTTGGGACAAAAAAAATTTTTTCGCCTACCCGTCAAAAAATCAAAATGGCCGCCACACGCAGACCGTCATTTCAAAGGCAACAAAACTTATACACATAACAAAGGTACATGAGGAGAATCTTATACATGATTTTGAGAAAAACTGTCCGAATAGATTTTGAGAAAAGGGCCACCAAAGACAAAATTCATCGTTTTTTCGACAAAAAAGGTCGTTTTGACCTTTCAAGGTTATTGAAGGTCAAATTCAAGGTCACCACTCAAACCGCAATATATGATTTCCCATTTGAATGTGCCAATACTTAGGCTCTATCTTTAAGTGTTCTATGAGTTTACTCCGCACAGCTCCCATGATGAAAAATTAGCCCAAGGGCTAAGAAAGGTTACCGGACAATATACATTTTAGATATTAGCCTTTTGTCCAGTGACCTTGAAAATAATTTTTCAACAAATATATCACTTCTAGTATGTCCACAATAAATTCCTAAGCTGTAAAGTCGATAATAAGTGAGATATTAGCCATTCTGTGATCGGTGATGTGACCTAGAAAATGAGGTCAAAGTTCAAGTTCATGAAAAGATTCAGTATATATCATTCCTCTATTTTCGCAATTGATTCCTAAGCTGTAAAGATGATAATAAGCGATATATTAGCCATTTTGTTCTCTGACCTTGAAAATTGGATCAAAGGTCAAATTCTAGATCACCAAAACATTCAGCATACATCATTTCCTATATGTTCACTATGGACCCCTAAGCTGTGAATTTGATAATAAGAGAGATATAAACCATTTTGTATTCTGACCTTGAAAATAAAATGACTGGCCTTGAAATTTAGGTCAAAGGTCAAATTCAAGGTCATGAGAATATTCAGAATATATCATTTCCTATATGTTCACAATTGATTCCTAAGCTGTAAAGTTGATAATAAGCAAGATATTAGCCATTCTGTCCTGTTAACCTTGAAAATGAGGTCAAAAGTCAAATTCAAGGTCACTAGAATATTCAGCATATATCATTTCCTATATGTTCACAATTGATTCATAAGGCGTAAAGTCACTAATAAGCAAGATATTGGCCATTTTGTCCTGTGACTTCGAAAATGAGGTCAAAGGTCAAATTCAAGGTCACAAAAATATTCAGCATATATCATTTCCTATATGTTCACAATTGATTCCTAAGCTGTAAAGTCGATAATAAGCGAGATATTAGCAATTTTGTCCTATGACCTTGGAAATGAGGTCAAGGTCAAATTCGAGGTCACGAGAAAATTCAGCATATATCATTTCCTATATGTTCACAATGTATTCCTAAGCTGTAAAGTCGATAATAAGCGAGATATTAGCCATTTTGTCCTATGACCTTGAAAATGAGGGCAAAGGTCAAATTCAATGTCACGACAATATTCAGCATATATCATTTCCTATATGTCCACAATTGATTCCTAGTCTCTAATCTCAATATTAAGTGAGATATTAGGCTTAATGTGTCCCATTATAAAGCATAGGAGAATTTAACATGGAAAAGTCCCATTTGGGACGAGTTTGGGCCCAAAATGGCCCACTTCGAGCGATTCAAGGGCAACGAAATTTATACATGTCACAGAGGTACATATGAGGAGTGTTATGCATGAATAAGAAAAAAAGTTACTGAACAGATTTTGAGAAAACGACAGCCAAAGTCCAAAATTGGCCATTTTCCGACGAAAACGGCCGCCATTTTGAAATAATTGCGAAAATCAAAAAACTAAAAAATACCTCCCTCTCGAAATAATTTTAGGCATTCTTGTGCAAAATTTCAGAAAGATTCGATTGTAAACTTTAAAGATAAAAATGTAGACGGACGACGACGGACGACGACGGACGACGACGACGGACGCAACGCCACGGCAATAGGTTATCGGACCAAAGGTCCGGTAACCTAAAAAAAATTGGGTGAAATTTTCTGTCAAAAAAAATGTTCAATGGCCAAAAAAATTTTTTTTATTTTTTTTTGCTGGAAATGACTCAAAACGAATAGTGACTCGATCTGGGACAAAAAAAAATTGTCGACCCGTCAAAATATCCAAATGGCCGCCACACGTGAGCCGGCGATTCAAGGGCAACGAAACTTATACACATCATAGAGGTACATGAGAGGAATGTTTTGAAACAAAAATCTCAAAACTGATCAGACAGTTTTCGAGAAAATGGCCACCAAAGTCCAAAATTGGCAACCAAAGGGCCGGTAAGCTAAAAAAAATTAGCCCAAGGGCTAAGAAAGGTTACCGGACAATATACATTTTAGATATTAGCCTTTTGTCCAGTGACCTTGAAAATAATTTTTCAACAAATATATCACTTCTAGTATGTCCACAATAAATTCCTAAGCTGTAGTCGATAATAAGTGAGATATTAGCCATTCTATGATCAGTGATGTGACCTTGAAAATGAGGTCAAAGTTCAAGTCCATGAAAAGATTCAGTATATATTATTCCCCTATATTCGCAATTGATTCCTAAGCCGTAAAGATGATAATAAGCGACATATTAGCCATTTTGTCCTCTGACCTTGAAAATTGGATCAAAGGTCAAATTCTAGATCACCAAAATATTCAGCATACATCATTTCCTATATGTTCACTACGGACCCCTAAGCTGTGAATTTGATAATAAGAGAGATATAAACCATTTTGTATTCTGACCTTGAAAATAAAATTACTCGCCTTGAAATTTAGGTCAAAGGTCAAATTCAAGGTCATGAGAATATTCAGAATATATCATTTCCTATATGTTCACAATTGATTCCTAAGCTGTAAAGTTGATAATAAGCAAGATATTAGCCATTTTGTCCTGTTGACCTTGAAAATGAGGTCAAAAGTCCAATTCAAGGTCACTAAAATATTCAGCATATATCATTTCCTATATGTTCACAATTGATTCATAAGGCGTAAAGTCACTAATAAGCAAGATATTGGCCATTTTGTCCTGTGACCTTGAAAATGAGGTCAAAGGTCAAATTCAAGGTCACAAAAATATTAAGCATATATCATTTCCTATATGTTCACAATTGATTCCTAAGCTGTAAAGTCGATAATAAGCGAGATATTAGCAATTTTGTCCTGTGACCTTGGAAATGAGGTCAAGGTCAAATTCGAGGTCACGAGAAAATTCAGCATATATCATTTCCTATATGTTCACAATGTATTCCTAAGCTGTAAAGTCGATAATAAGCGAGATATTAGCCATTTTGTCATGTGACCTTGAAAATGAGTTCAAAGGTCAAATTCAAGGTCATGAGAATATTCAGCATATATCATTTCCTATATGTTCACAATTGAATTCTAAGCTGTAAAGTCGATAATAAGCGAGATAATAGCCATTTTGTCCTGTGACCTTGAAAATGAGGTCAGAGGTCAAATTCAAGGTCACGACAATATTCAGCATATATCATTTCCTATATGTCCACAATTGATTCCTAGTCTCTAATCTCAATATTAAGTGAGATATTAGGCTTAATGTGTCCCATTATAAAGCATAGGAGAATTTAACATGGGAAAGTCCCATTTGGGCCGAGTTTGGGCCCAAAATGGCCCACTTCGAGCGATTCAAGGGCAACGAAATTTATACATGTCACAGAGGTACATATGAGGAGTGTTATGCATGAATAAGAAAAAAAGTTACTGAACAGATTTTGAGAAAACGACAGCCAAAGTCCAAAATTGGCCATTTTTCGACGAAAACAGCCGCCATTTTGAAATATTTGCGAAAATCAAAAAAATAAAAAATACCTCCCTCTCGAAATATTTTTAGGCATTTTTGTGCAAAATTTCAGAAAGATTCGATTGTAAAATTTAAAGATAAAAATGTAGACGGACGACGACGGACGACGACGACGGACGACGGACGCAACGCCACGGCAATAGGTTATCGGACCAAAGGTCCGGTAACCTAATATGGACGGACGACGCCGACGACGCTGACGCCGACGACGGACACAACGCCATGCCAATAGGTTATCTGAACATAGGTCCGGTAACCTAATGAACATGTTTCATAGAAATACAAAAATGTTGTACATGTTCATATGTAGTTCATATGACAATCTGGCATCACTGATTGATGATGACATTTAGACTCAACAACAATGTGCATATCAGTGACCATGAAAATAGTACTTAGGTAATAAACTTGTACCATATCTATAAGCTGTGAGAATCTAATTGAACTCACATGATACACTGGGCACACAATTGGGTAGGAAGATTGCCAGTACATGATTACATGTATGTTATTCACCAGTAGTATGACAGAATCACAAATCCAGAGTCGATGTGTACATCTACTAGTACACACCATACGTCATGTGTTGTCTGCAGCACAACATCCATCAATGAATATAAGCAGCACAGCTGACGAGATTCTACCACATACAGTACATGATTACAAAACCCACAATGCTGCCACCTAATGAATGATTTTTGTACAGGTCCCATGTAGCATGGATAAGAGTAGTATTAAACATCACATACCTAAATGTGAAAATATCAATCGGGTATCCTCCTTCAATATCCTTATAATCCCAGGTTGTAATTTGTCACAGGAGTGGTGCCATGTTTATCCATTAGCACATGGCAGCGGCAGTGGGTACAGACAAACGGATGACAGACGTGCCATCGTGGTGCTATCCTGTCAGTGTAACGCTAACTCCAGTGGCAACAACAGTTGGCTCCCGTCCATGTGTGCCTACAAACCACCGAGCGGATTTCTACCTGTAGTCTGCCACTGGATGGCGCTGCTGTTTCGTGAGATGCTATGTCGCAGTCCTGGCAGTGTGATGTGGAACTCTTGTGTGCTCCAATTGTGCCAGCCACAGTCTGCAATTACACAATGATAAGCAACGGGTCAGCAAGTGTGAAACATCGACAGAGGAGAGACGATCTGCAAGCCAGTTGCTTAGGAGTTTTCACCAGTTGCGACAGGAGGTTTAGCAATAAAACCTTGTTAGTTAGTCACTGATGCGAATGGAATTGATGGATTATTTATCATATGACATTTCAGCAGTGATGCTGTCATCAAGTTCACATGAAACACCAGTGTATAGTGTCTAGTATGATGTGAGTTGTTAAAACAGATGTCATAATATCACAACCACGCTACACTACACACTAAAGCTACAACCGGGTGTAACGTATATGATATATTACTCTGCGATTGGGTCTGGAGGGCAATGTGAAAGTGCAGGTGTGCAGTGTGTTTGGGGGGAGGGGGGTGCAGATAACAGAATATAAACTGGTGACAAAATAAGCATGTTATAGTTATCACATTCATCGGTGTTATGTTATTCGACATACAGAAATGTTCACTCATATAATGTACAATTTGTACAATATAATTAAAGGAATTGATCGTAGTGTACTCATTTTGCGATGTGAAGAGGAGTGAGGCAATAAACATGTAGGTGCAGAGGTGGGTGGATAAGTGGATATCGCTCAAAAAGACATTAACTCACTCCTCTCCACTCCCCCCCCCCCCCCCAGGGGCACCCACCCTGTCCCAAAACCCAGGCTCCACTATCTTGCACTGTTTCCCAAGTACTCATTAATATCTGCAAAAGACAGCCTGGTGCCAGGAGCAGCAGCACACCCTGAACCAGTTCTGCCAAATAAAAGTGTCCCAATCGATCCACAAACTTCTAAGAACCTCTGTGTTTGTCTAAGGCCAATCAGCCCGCAAATTATACACTCTGAACATTGGCCGGCCACAACTAATTCTGGCACAACCTTTATTCCACACGTTGTTTTCAGAGTTAACTCGAGTTGGTAGGTGTGAGTGAGAGGACGGGAACCTGACCACAGCGGGTGATGTCTGTGGTCTAGTGCGGGATGAGTTGGTAGGTGTGAGTGAGAGGACGGGAACCTGACCACAGCGGGTGATGTCTGCGGTCTAGTGCGGGATGAGTTGGTAGGTGTGAGTGAGAGGACGGGAACCTGACCACAGCGGGTGATGTCTGCGGTCTAGTGCGGGATGAGTTGGTAGGTGTGAGTGAGAGGACGGGAACCTGACCACAGCGGGTGATGTCTGCGGTCTAGTGCGGGATGAGTTGGTAGGTGTGAGTGAGAGGACAAGAACCTGACCACAGCGGGTGATGTCTGCGGTCTAGTGCGGGATGAGTTGGTAGGTGTGAGTGAGAGGACGGGAACCTGACCACAGCGGGTGATGTCTGCGGTCTAGTGCGGGATGAGTTGGTAGGTGTGAGAGAGAGGACGGGAACCTGACCACAGCGGGTGATGTCTGCGGTCTAGTGCGGGATGAGTTGGTAGGTGTGAGAGAGAGGACGGGAACCTGACCACAGCGGGTGATGTCTGCGGTCTAGTGTGGGATGAGTTGGTAGGTGTGAGAGAGAGGACGGGAACCTGACCACAGCGGGTGATGTCTGTGGTCTAGTGTGGGATGAGTTGGTAGGTGTGAGTGAGAGGACGGGAACCTGACCACAGCGGGTGATGTCTGTGGTTTAGTGCGGGATGAGTTGGTAGGTGTGAGTGAGAGGACGGGAACCTGACCACAGCGGGTGATGTCTGTGGTCTAGTGCGGGATGAGTTGATAGGTGTGAGTGAGAGGACGGGAACCTGACCACAGCGGGTGATGTCTGTGGTCTAGTGCGGGATGAGTTGGTAGGTGTGAGAGAGAGGACGGGAACCTGACCACAGCGGGTGATGTCTGTGGTCTAGTGCGGGATGAGTTGGTAGGTGTGAGTGAGAGGACGGGAACCTGACCACAGCGGGTGATGTCTGTGGTCTAGTGTGGGATGAGTTGGTAGGTGTGAGTGAGAGGACGGGAACCTGACCACAGCGGGTGATGTCTGTGGTCTAGTGTGGGATGAGTTGGTAGGTGTGAGAGAGAAGACGGGAACCTGACCACAGCGGGTGATGTCTGTAGTCCAGCGTGGGACGAGGACAATGTGAGGATGGCGGTCAGCCTGTCTACTCGATGCCACACAGAATGAGCCAAATACCAAATGTCGTAAGGCAAAAAAAAAAAATTAGTCCAAGGACTAACATAGGCCCAAGGGACCTGTAGCTTACCGGCTAGCCAATAGGTGATCGGACCGATGGTCTGGTAACTTCAAGGTTACAAGTATATTCAGCAGATATCATTTCCTATATGTCCACATTTGATTTCTAAGCTGTACAGTCAATAATACATGAGATAATAGCCATTTTGTGCTTTGACCTTCAAAATTAGGTCAAAGGTCAATTTCGAGGTCATCAGAATAATCGACTATCATTTCCTATATGTCCGCAATTGATTCCTAAGCTGTAAAGTTGATAATAAGCGAGACATTAGCCATTTTGTGCTTTGACCTTGAAAATAAGGTCAAAGGTCACATTCAATGTCATGGGAATATTCAGCTTATATCATTTCTTATATGTCCACAATTGATTCCCAAGCTGTGAAGTGAATAATAAGCGAGATATTAGCGATTTTGTGCTCTGACCTTGAAAATGAGGTCAAAGGTCAAATTCAAGGTCATCAGAATATTCAGCATATATCATTTCCTATATGGTCACAATAGATTTCTAAGCTGTAAAGTCGATAATAAGCGAGATATTAGCCATTTTGTGCTCTGACCTTGGAAATAAGGTCAAAGGTCAAATTCAAGGTCACGAGAATATTCAGCATATGTCACTTCCTATACAGTGGTCCCTGTAAGATAAAACCTCACCTTTTGCAGAGAAATTGAGGTCTTATCTTACAGGAAGTCTTATTTCACAGGTTCATTTACATGTTAAAGGGCCATGGACACGAAAAAGTGACTTGTTTTAATAATGAAGTTAAGCATCTACTGAGTATGTAGACAGCAGAAATGGTATCAATTAGGGCTCGGGTTGTCCAGAAAATGACCTGAGAGCCGTTGCGAGAGATGATTGGCATTTTACGTCCTTTGTGATCTGTGACGTCACGGGGGAACGACCGCGCTGGTGAAGACGTTTGTCGTTTGCAGGTGGTTGTTTTATAATTACGGGTTTTTGGAGGGATTCCATTCATCACTACTATACTAACTTCATCAAAATCTGACTATTGTTGGTAATAGATTGATTCTTACATTTATATATCAATAAGTATGGGAATTTGATAATTATATGCAGCATGGGTAACCGTAGTGGCGGCGAAGGTTCTACACATCGGGGAGGTGTCAAACATAAGCTAGGTATACAAGTATTTCGTCTGTATTGACCAACTCACACATTTTCGGTCTGGTATTATTCCTCAGCCATCATCTGAGGTCAAGTTCAAGGTCACCACAAGATGCACGATATATGACTTCCTATACGCTTATAATACAAACATAACCCCTATGTACAATTGTTGAGATTCCCAAAGCCAATTTGTGCATACCAGACAGGAAATGGGAATGGTTGGTGGATAGACGCGGGCTATTCTTGAAAAAAATATCAATTGTTGCCGTAAAACAAACATATCCAATACGTTACAGTATATTGAACATTGTGATTTTCCTGTTGAAAAAAACATTGCAAATATATATCTAGACATAAATCCGCATATACTTCTGCTGCCCGCCACCCAAGAAGAATGTTGTTTAGAAATCCCTTGAAATGAATGATCTAAAAATCAAGTTGACATTGTCTAAATCTGGAACATCATCTTGAATTGAGATAATTTGCATAAAAAAACGCATTGTCTGAGAAGTTCAAAATTTAAATCGGGAGCGTCACAGAATGCTCCTGCGCATTTAACGAATGAGGCTTCAGCTGCTTCTGGGGCCCCTGGGCGGGCCCCAAATCACCGGCCCTGAGTCCACACTCAATTTTCTGCTTACTTTGGGTTAAATGGTGCAATCCTTTGAGAGCAGCATTTTTGTGTGAAAAAGGCTACACCCCAACGTCTTCTTATGCTTCTAGCATACAGTAGGGCCTATGCTTCTAAACGGGAATCGATCCCTGAGCTTTCAGTTTTTGGCTGACATGTTGTAGAAAAACGGTGTGACAGAATTTCAACAATATGAGTAGCCTACGTTTATTGTGTATATCGAAACGAACACCAGAAACTACAGACATGGCCCTTCATCTCTGTGAGGGGTTAGTGGGTCGAACCAGGAGGGGAAGGAGGGGGTGCGTTGTCCTAAATGCACAATATCAGAGTTCTTACTGTCATGAATCCGATTTATGCAAAAGAATCGATATTTGAGCATTTGTTTCAGTAGAGGTCGAAACTGTGATTTTGTGAAAATATTGCCATATCATTCCCACTACAACACACCTATATCCTTATTCGGAGGTTGGTATTTAGATAATGCGTATAAAATAAATATCGATTGATATTGTATTGCTTTCCAATATATAAATGTAGAAGAAAGCAAATAATTAATTTATATGCCTCACAACGAGGTTTCTCGGAACTGCGTGGCATACCATTCTACAGTTTAACCATTATGCCTGATCACAGAGTAGGCCTAGCATTCCATGTATATTTCCACCAGCAAACAAATCAATCATTTGTCTAATCGCTGGCACATCGAAAAAATAATGTAATTATACCAGTGTTAAAATAATATCGGACACATTCATTTGATTATATCTATTTACCACACCCACCACACCCCACCCCTCCCGCAAGATCACATCACGATTTATCCTGTCTGCCTTTTGACCTTCCGGGGAGAAGGGTGTGTGTGTGTGGGGGGGGGGGGGGGGTGTTGGGGGGTTAATTCCCAATGTCACTCACTAAAAATATTGGATGTATGTGTGATAGTTTACCGTATCATATCCATAATTTCTACTTTGTATTTTGTCTTTCATTTGTAGGCCTACCTGGTATGCATGTTCAGCTCTAGCGAAACATTGTACAACTGGTGTGAATTTGTGCCTCCCCGCCGGCGCCCCCATTTCCTCCTGAAACACATCTTCGTGATACCCCCCCCCCCCCCTCACCCTCACCCTAACCCCGTTCTTCAGTGCTTTGCCCCTTACAAAATTGCAACCACTTCTCAGCGTCAAAGATTCTGTACAGATAATCTTTTCCCCCGTGACGTCAGAAACGTCATTTTACGTAAAAATATGCTGACCGCTCTCCACGTGGAATATCGGTCTTCGGACCGCTGTAGATCTCATCTGTGTGTTTAGAATGGCTCTATTTCCACATGTATGCATATACATATGAATACTATTGCATGTAGAACAATTTAATAATCACATCAAATATCATGACCATGGCCCTTTAAATTGATCTTTGGGGAATACAAAAAAGTCTTTACAGACAGGGAAGTCTTATTTCGGAGGTGTCTTATCTTGCAGGGACCACTGTATTATGTCCACAATTGATTCCTAAGCTGTAAAGTCAATAATAAGCGAGATATTGGCTATTTTGTGCTCTGACCTTGAAAATGAGGTTAAAGGTCAAATTCAAGGTCACGAGAATATTCAGCATATATCATTTCCTATATGTCCACAATTGATTCCGAGTCTCTAATCTCAATATCAAGTGAGATATCAAGAACATTGTGGCCCATTATAAAGCATAGGAGAATTTAACATGGGAAAGTCCTATTTGGGCCCTGTAACAAATATCCTGTAAAAATGGCCGCCACACGCAGACCGGCGTTTCAAGAGCATCGAAACTTATACAGATTATGAGGATACATGAGAGGAACATTTCAAAACTAAAATCTCAAAACTGATCAGACATTTTTTTAAGAAAATAATTTTTAAAGTTGAAAACATGCAAAAACGGCCATTTTCGGCATAAAAATGGCCGCCAAAACTGCATAATCGATTCAATAAAAAAAAAAATGGGCCATAGGTCCACGCTTGACGAAATATTGTATAATAGATTAATAATAATACCTTAAGGATCGAAATTATGCTTCTTTTTGCTCTAGGACCAATAGTTTTTGAGATATACCACAAAACAGCTTTACATGGGCGATTTGGCCGTAGAACACTTAATATTGGGTCTCAGACCACTTCCTATGTGTTTCTGGTTGTAAAGTCCCCACATTTTGATCAGTAAAATTTTTGGTAATAATCAGAGTAATTAATTAATGTGAATATTATTACCACATGGAGGTTTCATATTGACAGCAAATATGTTGATTGTGTGTCGTGATTTGTGTTTCATAATTATTTTTGTACATTGCTAAGTTTTGACCATCAGGTATTGTTGTCACAGTCGTTATCGGGGTGTATGTGTTATTGCGTAATTTAGATGTTGTTGTTAGAACAAAGGTGCTGTGTTTTGACCAATTGGTTCACCTTTGGTAGAAGTTCAATAATTTTGTCACCAGGCTTTGACCCAGATATAGCTATAGTAACGAGCTTGTCTTTTATCCACGTGTCTCAGGTTTTAGGCAAGTATGTTTAGTAATCGATTTGTTTTGGTATCACTGACTCAATTTAATGCATGCTAAACATAGCCGGGTTGAATAAACTTCTCTGTGTCAGCATGGCTAGTAGCTGGCCAGATTTTCAATTTGTAAACTATCAGAAGGATTCTGCTTACTGCGCAGTTTCCGAATAATGACATGTTTTTATTGTCCTTTGTCTGTTGGATATAAAAACCCCATGTATTGTGACCAGTGAGCAGAATTCAGAATACACATAGAGAAAAGTAGTATTGGAAGTTTTAATGGACACGTAGGGCTTGTGCCCTCCGTGCCGGCACGTGTTGTGTCGGTACGGCAATATGACAATGCCTGATCTGGATATGACGCAGGTGTATCTATTTGGAGTATAGATTAGTTTTGATTGATTTGTGTAACGGAATGATTTGGAATATCATTGATTAATCTGGGATGAATAAAACTGATGATTGCATCGAGGACTTCACGAGTTTGCCATCTACCAGTAAATGAGCCAAGAACTTGGAATGCGTTTAAATTGGACTAATTTGTGAAGATAGCCCAGCGCACACGACCCGCCTTGAAAGGGCTGGACTTTACATGGTGACCTGGAAATTCCAAATTATTCTTCTTCCTGTTTGGTGTAATTTGACACCCCTATCATTAGGAATGACTTTAATTAGATGTATTAAACTGTCTAAATCAAGCTCCTTTTTGATCAAGGACCAATAGTTTTTGAGATATACCACAAAACAGCTTTACATGGGCGATAATAGGGGATTTGGCCATAGCACACTTGATATTGGGTCTAGAAGTGTCAAACCACCTCTTATGTGTTGCTGGTGAGCTGGAGATTCCAAATAAATCTACTTCCGGTTTGATGTAATTTGACACCACCATCAATAGGAATGACTTTAAATAGATGTATTATACTGTAAAATAGATTAATAATACCCTTAGGGTCGAAAGTAGGCTCCTTTTTGCTCTACGACCAATAGTTTTTGAGATATACTAAAAAGCAGCTTTACATGGGCGATAATAGGGGATTTGGCCCTAGCGCACTTAATACTGGGTCTAGAAGTGTCAAACCACTTCCTATGCTTTTCTGGTACCCTGGAGATTCCAAATAAATCTACTTCCGGTTTTGAGTAATTTGACACCACCATCATTAAGAATGACTTCAATTGGATATATAATATTATTTAATAGATTAATATTACCCTTTGGATCGAAATTAAGCTCCTTTTTGCTCTAGGACCAATAGTTTTTTAGATATACTAAAAAACAGCTTTATATGGGCGATAATAGAGGATTTGGCCCTAGCGCACTTAATATTGGGTCTAGAAGTGTCAAACCACTTCCTATGGAATTCTGGTACCCTGGAGATTCCAAATAATTCTACTTCCGGTTTTGAGTAATTTGACACCACCATCATTAAGAATGACTTTAATTGGATATATAATATTATTTAATAGATTAATATTACCCTTCGGGTCGAAATTAAGCTCCTTTTTGCTCTACGATCAATAGTTTTTGAGATATACTAAAAAGCAGCTTTACATGGGCGATAATAGGAGATTTGGCCCTAGCGCACTTAATATTGGGTCTAGAAGTGTCAAACCACTTCCTATGCTTTTCTGGTACCCTGGAGATTCCAAATAAATCTACTTCCGGTTTTGAGTAATTTGACACCACCATCATCAAGAATGACTTCAATTGGATATATAATATTATTTAATAGATCAATATTACCCTTCGGGTCGAAATTAAGCTCCTTTTTGCTCTAGGACCAATAGTTTTTGAGATATACTGAAAAACAGCTTCACATATGTGATAATAGGGGATTTGGCCCTAGCGCACTTAATATTGGGTCTAGAAGTGTCAAACCACTTCCTATGCGTTTTTGGTACCCTGGAGATTCCAAATAATTCTACTTCCGGTTTTGGGTAATTTGACACCACCATCATTGAGAATGACTTTAATTAGATATATAATAGTATATAATAGATTAATATTACCCTTCGGGTCGAAATTAAGCTCCTAGTTTTTGAGATATACTAAAAACAGCTTTACATGGGCGATAATAGGGGATTTGGCCCTAGCGCACTTAATATTGGGTCTAGAAGTGTCAAACCAGTATGCGTTTCTGGAACCCTGAAGATTCCAAATAATTCTACTTCCGGTTTTGAGTAATTTGACACCACCATCATTAAGAATGACTTTAATTGGATATATAATATTATTTAATAGATTAATATTACCCTCCGGGTCGAAATTAAGCTCCTTTTTGCTCTACGACCAATAGTTTTTGAGATATACTAAAAAGCAGCTTTACATGGGCGATAATAGGGGATTTGGCCCTAGCGCACTTAATATTGGGTCTAGAAGTGTCAAACCACTTCCTATGCTTTTCTGGTACCCTGGAGATTCCAAATAAATCTACTTCCGGTTTTGAGTAATTTGACACCACCATCATTAAGAATGACTTCAATTGGATATATAATATTATTTAATAGATTAATATTACCCTTTGGGTCGAAATTGAGCTCCTTTTTGCTCTAGGACCAATAGTTTTTGAGATATACTAAAAAACAGCTTCACATATGCGATAATAGGGGATTTGGCCCTAGCGCACTTAATATTGGGTCTAGAAGTGTCAAACCACTTCCTATGCTTTTCTGGTACCCTGGAGATTCCAAATAATTCTACTTCCGGTTTTGAGTAATTTGACACCACCATCATTAAGAATGATTTTAATTGGATATATAATATCATATAATAGATTGATAATACCCTCTGGGTCGAAATTAAGCTCCTTTTTGCTCTAGGACCAACGGTTCTCGAGATATAACGCGAACAAACAAAAAAACAAAAATTAGCCCAAGGGCTAAGAAAGGTTACCGGACAATATACATTTTAGATATTAGCCTTTGGTCCAGTGACCTTGAAAATAAAGTCACTGATAAATTCAAGGCCATGAAATTTTCAACAAATATATCATATCCTATATGTCCACAATTGATTCCTAAGCTGTAAAATCGATAATAAGTGAGATATTAGCCATCATATCCACAATAAATCCTATATGTCCACAATTGATTCCTAAGCTGTAAAATCGATAATAAGTGAGATATTAGCCATCATATCCACAATAAATTCCTAAGCTGTAAAGTCGATAATAAGTGAGACATTAGCCATTCTGTGATGTGACCTTGAAAATGAGGTCAAAGGTCAAATTCAAGGTCATGACAATGATTTGCACATATCATTTCCTATATGTTCATACCTCAAAGGTCAAATTCAAGGTCATCAGAATATTCAGCATATATCATTTCTTATATGTCCACAATTGATTCCTAAGCTGTAGAGTCGATAATAAGCGAGATATAAGCCATTTTGTGCTCTGACCTTGAAACTGAGGTCAGAGGTCAAATTCAAGGTCATGAGAATATTCAGCATATATCATTTCCTATATGTCCACAATTGATTCCTAAGCTGTAGAGTAGATAATAAGCGAGATATAAGCCATTTTGTGCTCTGACCTTGAAACTGAGGTCAGAGGTCAAATTCAAGGTCACGAGAATATTCAGCATATATCATTTCCTATATGTCCACAATTGATTCCTAGTCTCTAATCTCAATATTTAGTGAGATATTAGGCATAATGTGTCCCATTATGAAGCATATATCATGTATATCACGATGGTGTTTGTGATATACTAGTAGTTCAACAACAAGTCCGATGGTAGAGTTCGATATTTATTGACAAGCAGACATCAGAGCACCAGGATCTTGTAATGACTCTCTGGGGGAAAACTTGGGGAAGCCAGGTTTTATACAGAAACTCTGGAATGTGTGGATTGTACTGGGCAGGGTAGGTGTGTGACGTACGGGACAAGACGCACGGGGACTCGGGCTCAGAGAACTGGGGCTCAGACTCGAAGTGGGCTGAGATAGGAGTGAACGATTCCATATATGAAGGTCTGACAAATATATAGGACCGGTTAGAGATCTGGTTAAGTAACTGTATTTTGGGAGCTAGGCCAACACACTAGCTGTGTGGTAATTCTGGGTCTGACGAGGGCTATGAGCTCATTGATTATTATATGTATATAGTAGGTGTAAGCTGGGAGTAAGGGTGGTGAGAGAGGGGAAAAGATATATATATTGCTACGTTATGGAGGAGTGTACTTATGATACATAGGAGAATTTAACATGGGAAAGTCCCATTTGGGACGAGTTTAGGCCAAAATGGCCCACTTCGAGCGATTCAACCGCAACGAAATTTATGGACATCATAGGAGTACATATAAGGAGTGTTATGTATCAAAAAGAAAAAAAGTTACTGAACAGATTTTGAGAAAATGGCCGCCAAAGTCCAAAATCAGGCATTTTTCGTCAAAAACGGCCGCCATTTTGAAAATAATGCAAAAATCAAAAAACTAAAAAATACCTCCTTCTTGAAATATTTTTAAGCATTTTTGTGCAAAACTTTAGAAAAATTCGCCCGTAAACAAAAAAGATAAAAATGTGGACGACGACGCCGGACGACGGACGCAACGCCATGCCAATAGGTTATCGGACCATACGTCCGGTAACCTAAAAATACCTCCTTTTTGAATCATTTTTAAGCATTTTTGTGCAAAATTTCAGAAAAATCTGATCGTAAACTTTAAAGATAAAATTGTTTACGGACGACGGACGGACGGACGACGGACACAACGCCATGGCAATAGGTTATCGGACCATAGGTCCGGTAACCTAAAAAACCGTACCAACCAACATACTTGACGAAATTTTATTTCGTCAAGTAATGAAAAACAATGCACCAAGAGTGCTGTAGTTTACCGGCAATCATGTGAATTGCGTAGAATACTGAATACATATAAATTGTTACACTGATGTTAAAATCAATATGTTAAAACATCTTCGTAAATTTTGATAGAAACACATTTTCTGTATGGACTATAATACGAAATCAAGTTACATCTTGAAAGATTCAAAAAAATTTTTTTTTGCTGGAAATGGCTCAAAACGAATAGTGACTTGATTTGGGACAAAAAAAATTTTTTTTGCCGACCCATCAAAAAATCAAAATGGCCGCTACACGCAGACCGGCGATTCAAGGGCAACGAAACTTATACACGTCATAAAGGTACATGAGAGAAGTGTTTTGAAACAAAAATCTCACGGACGACGGACGAAATACCACGACAATAGCTTATCGGCACAAAGGGCCGGTAAGCTAAAAAACGTTTTTAGATATTGGCCTAAGGTATGTTCCGACAAATTTATGGGGAAATTCACCATGCCAAAAAAAAGTTACAGACCCGGACGGACGACGGACGAAAAACCACGATAATAGCTTATCGGCCCAAGGGCCGGTAAGCTAAAAATGTCTGGGGGTATTGACCCAATACATATTCACACAAATTTATGGAGAAATTCATCAGCCCGAAAAAAAGATAAAAAATGTTAACAGATTATGTGGCCGACGACGACGACGGACGAAAAACCACGACAATAGCTTATCGGCCCTTATGGGTCGGTACGCTAAAAATGTAGACGGACGACAACGGACGAAACGCCACGGCAATAGGTTATAGGACCAGAGGTCCGGTAACCTAAAAATAAGAAGTATTTGAATGCATGTTACATGACGTATATCATGCAGTAAATGTTAACAACATTATAACTAAGACACACATATTCAATATATGTAGAAGTACAATACTAGTATTGTTCTCAAAAAATCAGATTTGGTTAACTAAAATACTACTGGAAAAACATCAATCAGTTCTCATTGATGCAAACAGCAGTCATAACCATGGTTATAAATACCCAACCTTTTTATTTCATGCTTCGTTTTACGTAACTCCAACCGTTCCCTCAACTCTATTCTGCTTCTCCGTACATAAATTAGCTTCCTTCAAATTGTTCATTTAAATTTCTCATAGCATTTACAAAGCCTAGAGCCTGTTCTGCTGCTGTGTAGTCTTGTAAACTTCAATTATGTCTGGTTGAAAAGGGAGGGGGGGGGGGGAGAGGGTAGTTTGTCAGTAACATAAGGCACAATTCAAGAAAAAAGTCAATATTTTTATCCGAAGAGGAATGGGGGTTAGGGGCCACTGGGTCCACATACTTGGCTCTGATTGGTCCAGAACTTGGTTAAAATATTCATGAGTGGCCACGGCAGAACATTCGCAGGAAGATGGGATTTTTTTCGCCCCATTCTCAGGTGTGAAGAAGAAACTTTGGCTGGCCTATGTTATTATATTTTTACCATTGAATTAGCATTCAAGTTATGGTTGTGATGGGGGCGTATTTCGTTGTGGCTTCACATAGGAAGGTAGGGTGGAAGACAGAACTGGGAGAGAGGGGAGGGGGCGTCAAGCAATTACATGGAAGGAGTATTAAATATAACATATACAATGTACATCAATAGTCCAGCACACATGTTCTTCCAGGTAGGCGAATGCTGACGGGAGATACATGCATATTTTATAATGGATTCTACATAACATTATGATGCATTTTTTTAGAAATGATGTTTTGAATGTCGTGAGTTCGGTGGTGTTGGGTCCATACAAACAACTCTGTGTAGGCCAATGATGTGCACACTTCAGAGATTATACATGTACATCTGAGTGGCCAATTGATTTTTATTGGCCTAGATATGTACAGCTGTGACGCTGTGCGCTATTTCTCATGAGTAAATATTCTTTGTGTGTTTGCCCATGGAGATTTGTCAATTTGATAAATTTAGCCAAATTATCATTTATGTATGACACAATGTACATGTTATCCCCAATATACTGTAACCATTCAGGACTCAGGTACATCCATCCAGCATTTATTATATGTACACAATGCAACGATCGCAAAACCATAATATCCACCATTCTTTGTTCTGGTTGTACAATAATCAGTATTTGTTTATAAAAGTTATTTGTCATATTTTTGGGGGACAATGTTTCATGTAATTATAGCACAAAAGCAGGCTGAAATGTGTGTAAACTGTGTGAACGAAGCTTACAACTGACATCTGATAGCACAGACTAATCACCTTATTAATAGAACATACATGTAAAACAAAATGCCTAGATGTGCATGTAATGTAATTCTGACCCCAACTGTCATGTTCGTGACGATTTAAAAGAGATATTATTATACGATCAGCCACATCAACTAACATTTTGACTTCAGTGGGTGTACCATCTAGATTATTGATGAAGTCACCAGCCACATTACATGACTGTATGTTCATCCTCCCCAAGTATGTTCATCCTCCCCAAGTACGTTCATCCTCCCCAAGTATGTTCATCCTGCCCAAGTATGTTCATCCTCCCCAAGTACGTTCATCCTGCCCGAGTATGTTCATCCTAACCAAGTACATTCATCCTCCCCAAGTACGTTCATCCTCCCCAAGTATGTTCATCCTGCCCAAGTATGTTCATCCTCCCCAAGTACGTTCATCCTGCCCGAGTATGTTCATCCTAACCAAGCATGTTCATCCTCCCCAAGTATGTTCATCCTGCCCAAGTATGTTCATCCTAACCAAGCATGTTCATCCTCCCCAAGCATGTTCATCCTGCCCAAGTATGTTCATCCTCCCCAAGTACGTTCATCCTGCCCAAGTATGTTCATCCTGCCCAAGTATGTTCATCCTCCCCAAGTATGTTCATCCAGCCCAAGTACGTTCATCCTGCCCGAGTATGTTCATCCTAACCAAGTACATTCATCCTCCCCAAGTATGTTCATCCTGCCCAAGTATGTTCATCCTGCCCAAGTATGTTCATCCTCCCCAAGTATGTTCATCCAGCCCAAGTATGTTCATCCTCCCCGAGTATGTTCATCCTCCCCAAGTAGGTACATCCTCCCCAAGTATGTTCATCCTCCCAAAGTATGTTCATCGTGCCCAAGTATGTTCATCCTCCCCAAGCATGTTCATCCTAACCAAGTACGTTCATCCTGCCCAAGTATGTTCATCCTCCCCAAGTATGTTCCTGCCCAAGTATGTTCATCCTGCCCAAGTATGTTCATCCTGCCCAAGTAAGTTCATCCTGCCCAAGTAAGTTCATCCTGCCCTAGTATGTTCATCCTCCCCAAGTATGTTCCTGCTCAAGTATGTTCATCCTGCCCAAGTATGTTCATCCTCCCCAAGCATGTTCATCCTAACCAAGTACGTTCATCCTGCCCAAGTGTGTTCATCCTGCCCCAGTATGTTCATCCTGCCCGAGTATGTTCATCCTCTCTGAGTATGTTCATCCTCCCCGAGTGTGTTCATCCTCCCCGAGTGTGTTCATCTTCCCCGAGTGTGTTCATCCTCCCCGAGTATGTTCATCCTCCCCATGTATGTTCATCCTCCCCAAGTATGTTCATCCTGCCCAAGTATGTTCATCCTGCCCCAGTATGTTCATCCTGCCCGAGTGTGTTCATCCTCCCCGAGTGTGTTCATCTTCCCCGAGTGTGTTCATCCTCCCCGAGTATGTTCATCCTCCCCATGTATGTTCATCCTCCCCAAGTATGTTCATCCTCCCCGAGTGTGTTCATCTTCCCCGAGTGTGTTCATCCTCCCCGAGTGTGTTCATCTTCCCCGAGTGTGTTCATCCTCCCCGAGTATGTTCATCCTCCCCATGTAT
Organism: Terebella lapidaria; assembly: GCA_949152475.1. Classification (NCBI taxonomy): domain Eukaryota; kingdom Metazoa; phylum Annelida; class Polychaeta; order Terebellida; family Terebellidae; genus Terebella; species Terebella lapidaria. Next base: position 49,076,628 of record OX424555.1, on the reverse strand, counting down.
GTTCATCCTCCCCAAGTATGTTCATCCTCCCCAAGTATGTTCATCCTCCCCAAGTATGTTCCTGCTCAAGTATGTTCATCCTCCCCGAGTATGTTCATCCTGCCCGAGTGTGTTCATCCTGCTCAAGTATGTTCCTGCCCAAGTATGTTCATCCTCCCCAAGTACATTCATCCTGCCCAAGTATGTTCATCCTGCCCAAGTATGTTCATCCTGCCCAAGTATGTTCATCCTCCCCAAGTATGTTCCTGCTCAAGTATGTTCATCCTGCCCAAGTATGTTCATCCTGCCCAAGTATGTTCATCCTCCCCAAGTATGTTCATCCTCCCCAAGTATGTTCATCCTCCCCAAATATGTTCATCCTGCCCAAGTATGTTCATCCTCCCCAAGTATGTTCCTGCTCATGTATGTTCATCCTCCCCAAGTATGTTCCTGCTCAAGTATGTTCATCCTCCCCGAGTATGTTCATCCTGCCCGAGTGTGTTCATCCTGCCCAAGTATGTTCCTGCCCAAGTATGTTCATCCTCCCCAAGTACGTTCATCCTCCCCAAGTATGTTCATCCTCCCCAAGTATGTTCATCCTCCCCAAGTATGTTCATCCTGCCCAAGTACGTTCATCCTCCCCAAGTATGTTCATCCTCCCCAAGTATGTTCATCCTCCCCAAGTATGTTCATCCTCCCCAAGTATGTTCCTGCCCAAGTATGTTCATCCTCCCCAAGTACGTTCATCCTCCCCAAGTATGTTCATCCTCCCCAAGTATGTTCATCCTCCCCAAGTATGTTCCTGCTCAAGTATGTTCCTGCTCAAGTATGTTCATCCTCCCCGAGTATGTTCATCCTGCCCGAGTGTGTTCATCCTGCCCCAGTATGTTCCTGCCCAAGTATGTTCATCCTCCCCAAGTACGTTCATCCTCCCCAAGTATGTTCATCCTGCCCAAGTATGTTCATCCTGCCCAAGTATGTTCATCCTGCCCAAGTAAGTTCATCCTGCTCAAGTATGTTCCTGCCCAAGTATGTTCATCCTACCCAAGTAAGTTCATCCTGCCCAAGTATGTTCATCCTGCCCTAGTATGTTCATCCTGCCCAAGTATGTTCATCCTGCTCAAGTATGTTCCTGCCCAAGTATGTTCATCCTGCCCAAGTATGTTCATCCTGCCCAAGTAAGTTCATCCTGCCCAAGTAAGTTCATCCTGCCCTAGTATGTTCATCCTCCCCAAGTATGTTCATCCTCCCCAAGTATGTTCCTGCTCAAGTATGTTCATCCTACCCAAGTAAGTTCATCCTGCCCAAGTAAGTTCATCCTGCCCAAGTAAGTTCATCCTGCCCTAGTATGTTCATCCTCCCCAAGTATGTTCATCCTCCCCAAGTATGTTCCCGCTCAAGTATGTTCATCCTCCCCGAGTATGTTCATCCTGCCCGAGTGTGTTCATCCTGCCCAAGTATGTTCATCCAGCCCAAGTATGTTCATCCTCCCCAAGTATGTTCATCCTCCCCAAGTATGTTCATCCAGCCCAAGTATGTTCCTGCCCAAGTATGTTCCTGGATAAGTATGTTCATCCTGCCAAGTATGTTCATCCTGCCCAAGTATGTTCATCCTCCCAAATGACAAACATTCCTCCTGAGGAACGTCCATAAATTTAAAACATGCATGTAGAATTCATGACTATATACTCATAATCAGCCAGCTAAATCCATGTGGCTATATGGTAACCGGTTGAATGAGGTCAGTACTGCAGTCCAGGATGAATTTGTGCTTGTACCATGAAATTTGATGCAAAATGACAGCTCAGGTATTTGAAACAATATTGGGCTACGATTTTTTTTGGCGATTCACTGCTACATGTAAATAATTACACAAGACCATTATGAGCTTGTTAAATCGATGGAGCAATAACCTTGTCTGTTGAAGCACAGCATGTACACATTGATCCACAGCACCAAAACACCTCATGATTCACAACATTTGTCCCCGAATTGAGAGACTAAGAAATCAATGGCGTACATACGTAGAGAGTAGTCCAGCACCTGATGCCATGTGTTGTAGGTGACACATTTAAACCAGTCTGAGCAAACAGGTTGGTCGCCAGGGTCCATCATGTAGATCTACCCTCTCTCCCACATAACCAATCCCCCCCCTCCCAAGCTACGCCTTCGCCATCAATTGATCAGCCTGGCACACAATAATATTAAATAACTAGGTCTGTGACAGTGACACCCGTAAGCATACATCTGTGGGAATCGTTAGACTTGTACGCTACGTGTTACCCTTCTCTCCGTCAACATATTAATGGTCTTACGTCATCGGAATGGCATATTTTTTAAGCGCTGCGATGGCCATTCAAATTGTGAGCTGTTTTTATACTGAGGCTTTCATTGGACTTTATTACAGCTCTTGTTTCAGCCGAGGTTTCGGATTTCAGTGCGATTGAATTGATCAGTTACATACATTCGATATATTACTATCATATTTCAATTACAACTTTTGCAGCAAGTAGAACATCAACCCGACGACAAAACCTGACACATCGACTGATACATCAATACACATGTATGTAGGTAGATTATTGGGGAATTGCTAATGTATTGACATTTTCTATAATCTTTCCATACGTACATATACCAGTACTTTCCCAGATCTGGCAACATTTGAACAGGATTGTGTTCATGTGCCACATTGTCTGACGTTCATGTGCCACATTGTCTGTCTAAGTTCTTATTATATTATACATACAAGCCTGAACAATCGGTTCATCACTGGTACATGCATGTATTATATAAACAAATCATCATTATGAAAAATTCACGTCACGCCAGTATGTACATTCAGTGATATTTGAATTTATCAATTCGCTTTACATAAATCCATAAATAGGGCAATGATATAATTTCTTTCACACTAGTTTGACCGTAAGGCAAGAACAAGTATAAATCGCGCCCGCGACAATTGGGCGGGTTGCATCGAGGAGGGCTGTTAGTGGAAGGAATTGGCATTGTTCTCATGTATTATCAAGTTCGAAGTCCTGCCACGACTTGAAAAATAGGTCAAGGTCACCCATCATCGAACTTGTCCGAGATCTGCTCATGATGCACCTCCGGTATGATTTTGGCGGTATTTCGTTAAAAACTTTGTAAGTTATCGCGTTCACAAGATACAAAGTCCTGTTTTCATGTATTGTCAAGTTCGAAGTCCTGCCACGACCTGAAAAATAGGTCAAGGTCACCCATCATCGAACTTGTCCGAGATCTGCTCATGATGCACCTCTGGTATGATTTTGGCGGTATTTCGTTAAAAACTTTGTAAGTTATCGCGTTCACAAGATACAAAGTCCTGTTTTCATGTATTGTCAAGTTCGAAGTCCTGCCACGACCTGAAAAATAGGTCAAGGTCACCCATCATCGAACTTGTCCGAGATCTGTTCATGATGCACCTCTGGTATGATTTTGGCGTTATTTCGTAAAAAACTTTGTAAGTTATCGCGTTCACAAGAAATTTTTGACAGACGGACGGACGGGGACAGACGGACGGACGGACACGCCAATCTAATGTGCGGGTTGGTTGCACGCAACCCGCCCAAAAAACCTTGACAAAATTACATATTTTACGTTTTTGGCGAGCCATCAAAGCACATTTCGCCTCAACTGACGTCACGATTACGGAAACTGCCGAAGCTAGTTTCTTCATGGGCATGAGAAGGCGATTGTAATACTGGCTCAATATACTCGATTACATGTCACAGTTATTAGATACCAATTAACGCGAACATCTTTTTTCCTCACCAAATGTCCACAATAGCTTTTTCTGTAGAAGAAACCATATGGTACCTTAACTCATAACTCATAATATGTGCCAAACTTGGTTTCAAGTTGAAATTCGAAGTAAAAGTTGAAACTGCATTCCATGATGACGAAAATGGAGCCAGATTGAACTTTTCACCTTCAGTTATATTTTGACTCATAATATGTGCCAAACTTGTTTTCAAGGTGCAATTGAATGTAAAAGTTGACCAAAACTGCATTTCAAGATGAGAAAATTGGAGCCAGATAGAACTTTATAGAAGTTATATCTTAATTCATAATATACAACTGCCAAACTTGGTTTCAAGTTGAAATTCAAAGTAAAATTTGACCAAAACTGTATTTCAAGATGACGAAATTGGAGCCAGATCCAACTTTCACCACAAATTATAATTTAACTCATAATAAGTGTCCAATGATGAATGTTCCTCACCTTAACTATTTTTATTGTGGTCAATAATAGACTTAACTAGCCAAATTAATGTCAAATTATTCAGTAATATCAATGATACTACACCATAAAATCACCACTGGACACGTTTTCTCCTCAATGATCGAAATAATAAATGTCCGTTGCCTTAACTCTTTTTATTGTGCTCAATATAGACTTAACTAGCAATATTAATGTTAACTTATTCACGGATATCAATGGTACTGCAGCCATAAAGTTGAGCCCAATAATAAATGTTTCTTTGCCTAACTATTCTTATTGTGGCCAGTAATAAACTTAACTAGTAAAACTAATGTTAAATTTGTGAAATTTCTGTTAACAAGAAAATGCAGCAAACTGCGGAAGACGACATCAGAGCTTGAGCACATCATCAGCACCACGACAGCTGAATGTATCTTACACAACGTTAGCCACCCCCCCCCCCCCCACCCCCAAAAAAAAGAAGAAAAGAAAAAAAAGAAGAAGCCATAATTTTATCCCCTATATGATTCCAATTCATTTCCGTATACTAGGATGAAAAACATCGCCTACTTCATTCATATCACGAATAAGTAAACATTTATTGTAGAATCGATCAATGGAACAGATACGCCTGCTAAAATGATATGAAACATCATTAAAATATCCTCAAAACATTGGAAATTATGAGGAATATCTGCATCTGATATCATCAGATATAGCCTAACACATGCCTTTACTGGGCAAATTAAAATACCAGTTCAGAATAAAATTAGCCCAATGGGCTAGAAAGGTTACCGGAGAAATATACAGAGTTAAGCCGAGAAAGTTGAAGGTCAAATTCAAGGTGACCACTGAAATCGCCATATCTCTAACCTTGAAAATGGGATCAAAGGTTAAATTCTAGATCACCAAACTATTCAGCATACATCATTTCCTATATGTTCACTATGGACCCCTAAGCTGTAAATTTGATAATAAGCGAGATATAAGCCATTTTGTAATCTGACTTTGAAAATAAAATGACTGACCTTGAAATTTAGGTCAAAAGTCAAACTCAATATCATTAAAATATTCAGAATATCTCATTTCCTATATGTTCACAATTGATTCCTAAGCTGTAAAGTCGCTAAGAAGCAAGATATTGGCCATTTTGTCCTGTGACCTTGAAAATGAGGTCAAAGGTCAAATTCAAGGTAACGAGAATATTCAGCATATATCATTTCCTATATGTTCACAATTGATTCCTAAGCTGTAAAGTCGATAATAAACGAGATATTAGCAATTTTGTCCTGTGACATTGGAAATGAGGTCAAAGGTCGAATTCAAGGTCACGGGAATATTCAGCATATATCATTTCCTATATGTTCACAATTGATTCCTAAGCTGTAAAGTCGATAATAAGCGAGATATTAGCAATTTTGTCCTGTGACCTTGGAAATGAGGTCAAAGGTCAAATTCAAGGTCATGAGAATATTCAGCATATATCATTTCCTATATGTTCACAATTGATTCCTAAGCTGTAAAGTCGATAATAAGCGAGATATTAGCCATTTTGTCATGTGACCTTGAAAATGAGGTCAAAGGTCAAATTCAAGGTCATGAGAATTTTCAGCATATATCATTTCTTATATGTTCACAATTGATTCCTAAGCTGTAAAGTAGCTAATAAGCAAGATATTAGCCATTTTGTCCTGTGACCTTGAAAATGAGTTCAAAGGTCAAATTCAAGGTCATCAGAATATTCAGTATATATCATTTCCTATATGTTCACAATTGATTCCTAAGCTGTAGAGTCGATAATAAGCGATATATAAGCCATTTTGTGCTCTGACCTTGAAACTGAGGTCAGAGGTCAAATTCAAGGTCACGAGAATATTCAGCATATATTATTTCCTATATGTCCACAATTGATTCCTAAGCTGTAGAGTCGATAATAAGCGAGATATAAGCCATTTTGTGCTCTGACCTTGAAACTGAGGTCAGAGGTCAAATTCAAGGTCACGAGAATATTCAACATATATCATTTCCTATATGTTCACAATTGATTCCTAGTCTCTAATCTCAATATCAAGTGAGATATTAGGCATAATGTGTCCCATTATAAAGCATAGGAGAATTTAACATGGGAAAGTCCCATTTGGGCCGAGTTTGGGCCAAAATGGCCCACTTCGAGCGATTCAAGCGCAACGAAATTTATAGACATCATAGAAGTACATATGAGGAGTCTTATGTATCAAAAAGAAAAAAAGTTACTGAACAGATTTTGAGAAAATGGCCGCCAAAGTCCAAAATCAGGCATTTTTCGTCGAAAACGGCCGCCATTTTGAAAAAAATGCGAAAATCAAAAAACTAAAAAATACCTCCTTCTTGAATTATTTTTAAGTATTTTTCTGCAAAATTTCAGAAAAATTCGCCCGTAAACAAAAAATATAAAAATGTGGACGACGACGGACGACGACGGACGACGGACGCAACGCCATGCCAATAGGTTATCGGACCATAGGTCCGGTAACCTAAAAAGACTTCGCAATCCAGCACAGAACACCAGCTTAATTGTCATTTTATAAAATACGTCAAATTACGGTAAATGTAGCCGTGGCATCGCAGACGAATCGTGTTTACTTCATAACGCCAAAAATGTCCACACGCAGATGCCCACATGCATGTATGCATGCACAAATTGCTGAACAGAAATTGTGTTCCAAAATACGCGTGATTGTGGTAAACTTTGCTTTGCATTCTAGGAACGTCAATTTCCATCGGCTCCGCCATTTTGGGACGTTTTTAGATATTTGAACATTTTACGTAATTTTCTCAAACCTAGCACATCGATTAATGCCTGATATATCTGTGGAATAGTCAAAGTTTCCCATCAATTCGAGGAAAGGATGAAGAAAATCCTCATTGGAAGTAGGTATCTAAACGTTTACATGCCAAAACGTGCCTCGATAGGTTGGCATGAAACCTCCATAAAAAATTAGCCCAATGGGCTAGAAAGGTTACCGGAGAAATATACAGAGTTAAGCCGAGAAAGTTGAAGGTCAAATTCAAGGTGACCACTGAAATCGCCATATCTCTAACCTTGAAAATGGGATCAAAGGTTAAATTCGAGATCACCAAACTATTCAGCATACATCATTTCCTATATGTTCACTATGGACCCCTAAGCTGTCAATTTGATAATAAGCGAGATATAAGCCATTTTGTAATCTGACTTTGAAAATAAAATGACTGACCTTGAAATTTAGGTCAAAGGTCAAATTCAATATCATTAAAATATTCAGAATATATCATTTCCTATATGTTCACAATTGATTCCTAAGCTGTAAAGTCGATAATAAGCGAGATATTAGCCATTTGTCCTGTTGACCTTGAAAATGAGGTCAAAAGTCAAATTCGAGGTCACTAGAATATTCAGCATATATCATTTCCTATATGTTCACAATTGATTTCTAAGCTGTAAAGGCGCTAATAAGCAAGATATTGGCCATTTTGTCCTGTGACCTTAGAAATGAGGTCAAAGGTCAAATTCAAGGTCATGAGAATATTCAGCATATATCATTTCCTATTGTTCACAATTGATTCCTAAGCTGTAAAGTCGATAATAAGCGAGATATTAGCCATTTTGTCATGTGACCTTGAAAATGAGGTCAAAGGTCAGATTCAAGGTCATGAGAATTTTCAGCATATATCATTTCCTATACGTTCACAATTGATTCCTAAGCCATAAAGTCGCTAATAAGCAAGATATTGGCCGTTTTGTCCTGTGACCTTGAAAATGAGGTCAAAGGTCAAATTCAAGGTCACGAGAATTTTCAGCATATATCATTTCCTATATGTTCACAATCGATTCCTAAGCTGTAAAGTTGCTAATAAGCAAGATATTGGCCATTTTGTCCTGTGACCTTGAAAATGAGGTCAAAGCTCAAATTCAAGGCCACGAGAATATTCAGCATATATCATTTCCTATATGTACACAATTGATTCCTAAGCTGTAAAGTCGATAATAAGCGAGATATTAGCAATTTTGTCCTGCGACCTTGGAAATGAGGTCAAAGGTCAAATTCAAGGTCACGAAAATATTCAGCATATATCATTTCCTATATGTACACAATTGATTCCTAAGCTGTAAAGTCGATAATAAGCGAGATATTAGCAATTTTGTCCTGCGACCTTGGAAATGAGGTCAAAGGTCAAATTCAAGGTCACGAGAATATTCAGCATATATCATTTCCTATATGTTCACAATTGATTCCTAAACTGTAAAGTCGATAATAAGCGAGATATTAGCCATTTTGTCATGTGACCTTGAAAATGAGGTCAAAGGTCAAATTCAAGGTCACGAGAATATTCAGCATATATCATTTCCTATATGTTCACAACTGATTCCTAAGCTGTAAAGTCGATAATAAGCGAGATATTAGCCATTTTGTCCTGTGACCTTGAAAATGAGGTCAAAAGTCAAATTCAAGGTCACGAGAATATTCAGCATATATCATTTCTTATATGTCCACAATTCATTCCTAGTCTCTAATTTCAATATTAAGTGAGATATTAGGCTTAATGTGTGCCATTATAAAGCATAGGAAAATTTAACATGGGAAAGTCACATTTGGGCCGAGTTTGGGCCCAACTCAAGCGATTCAAGCGCAACGAAATTTATAAATGTCACAGGGGTACATATGAGGAGTGTTTTTCATCAATAAGAAAAATTAGCCCAAGGGCTAAGATAGGTTACCGGACAACTTTAGTTGAAACAGGACAGGTGAGATATGACGTTAAGATAAACCAATCATCTTCGTGAACTTCAATGTCATCATTAAGTGTGCAGCATATAACCTTGTATTCATGTATGTTCAAAATACAAATACAAGGTCTATCTACAAGTCTTTTGTCTATAAACGAAATTTACACATTTCTTGTTGGACGTGACACTGAGATATAGCACTCAATGTCATCTGACGTCAAGTTCAACGTCACCCAAAAAAGCCACATATATATGTGGTATACATGTATATGACTTCCAATTCCAGCTATACCTACAAACTTTTTTTGGCTGTAGAGGCCAACTTACACACTCAAGGGGCCTTTTAAGCAATTCAAAGCACTCCATCTTTATACACAATGTCAGGGACCCCAATTAGCATGTTTTATTACAAAAATCTCAAAACTGATCAGATAAATTTGAAGGAAAACGACCAAAAATTAAACTTGGGGCCTATTCAGCCTAAATTTCTAGCCTTTTGAGCAATTCAAGGCACTTCATACACTATATACATATTTATACACATCATGTCAAAAAACCCAATTACTATGTTTTGAAATAAAAATCTCAAAAGTGATCAGACAGTTTTCGATTAAAGACAAACAAGGTGCAAATATGGGCATTTTTCGACTCAAAAATGGCTGTTTTGACATTTCAAGGTCATCCAAGGTCAAATTCAAGGTCACCACACAAGTCTTCATATATGACTTCCCATTTGAAAGTGCTAATTTCTAAGCTCTATCTTCAAGCATTCTATGAGTACAGTCGAGGCAGCTCCCATTATGAAGGAAGAAAGTGCCGAAAATTTTCTCAGTCCCAAATTTTTTTCAAAGGGTGAAAAAATTTTTTTTGCCTAGAAATGGCCCAAAATGGATAGTAACGCAATTTGGGGCAAAAAAAATTTTTTTCGTCGACCCGTCAAAAATTCAAAATGGCCGCCACACGAAGACCAGCGATTCAAGGGCAACAAAACTTATACACATCATAAAGGTACATAGAGGGAATCTTCTGAATCGAAAATCTCAAAACTGATCAGACAGTTTTCGAGAAAAGACAGAAAAGCTGCAAATTTGGGCATTTTTCGACCCAAAAATGGCTATTTTGACCTTTCAAGGTCATCCAAGGTCAAATTCAAGGTCACCACACAAGTCGCCATATATGACTTCCCATTTGAAAGTGCCAATATCTAAGCTCTATCTTTAAGCGTTCTATGAGTACAGTCCGGGCAGCTCCCATTATGAAAGAAAAAAGTGCCGAAAATTTTCTAAGTCCAAAATTTTTTTCAAAGGGTGAAAAAATTTTTTTTCCCTAGAAATGGCCCGAAGTGGATAGTAACGCGATTTGGGGCAAAAAAAAAATTTTTCGCCGACCCGTCAAAAATTCAAAATGGCCGCCACACGGAGACCGGCGATTCAAGGGCAACAAAACTTATACACATCATAAAGGTACATAAGTGGAATCTTCTGAAACGAAAATCTCAAAACTGATCAGACAGTTTTCGAGAAGACAGAAAAGCTGCAAATTTGGGCATTTTTCGACCCAAAAATGGCTATTTTGACCTTTCAAGGTCATCCAAGGTCAAATTCAAGGTCACCACACAAGTCGCCATATATGACTTCCCATTTGAAAGTGCCAATATCTAAGCTCTATCTTTAAGCGTTCTATGAGTACAGTCCGGGCAGCTCCCATTATGAAGGAAAAAAGTGCCGAAAATTTTCTAAGTCCAAAATTTTTTTCAAAGGGTGACAAATTTTTTTTTCCCTAGAAATGGCCCGAAATGGATAGTAACGCGATTTGGGGCAAAAAAAATTTTTTTCGCCGACCCGTCAAAAATTCAAAATGGCCGCCACACGGAGACCGGCGATTCAAGGGCAACAAAACTTATACACATCATAAAGGTACATAAGGGGAATCTTTTGAAACAAAAATCTCAAAACTGATCAGACAGTTTTTGAGAAAATGGCCGCCAAAGTCCAAAATTGGCCATTTTTCGTCAAAAATGGCCGCCATTTTGAGAAAAATGCGAAAATCAAAAAACTAAAAAAAAAAACCCCTCTTGAAATATTTTTAGGCATTTTTGTGCAAAATTTCAGAAAAATCCGCCTGTAAACTTTAAAGATACAGCTGTTGACAGACGACGGACGACGGACGGACGACGGACGCAACGTGACGGCAATAGGTTATCGGACCATAGGTCCGGTAACCTAAAAAAAGTTACTGAACAGATTTTGAGAAAACGACCGTCGAACTCCAAAATTGGCCATTTTTCGACGAAAACGGCCGCTCTGACCATGAAACCAAGGTCAGAGGTCAAATTCAAGGTCACGAGAATATTCAGCATATATCATTTCCTATATGTCCACAATTGATTCCTAGTCTCTAATCTCAATATTAAGTGAGATATTAGGCTTTAATGTGTCCCATTATAAAGCATAGGAGAATTTAACATGGGAAAGTCCCATTTGGGCTGAGTTTGGGCCCAAAATGGCCCACTTCGAGCGATTCAAGCGCAACGAAATTTATACATGTCACAGGGGTACATATGAGGAGTGTTATGCATCAATAATAAAAAAAGTTACTGAACAGATTTTGAGAAAATGGCCGCCAAAATCCAAAATTGACCGTTTTTCGACGAAAACGGCTGCCATTTTGAAAAAAATGCGAAAATCAAAAAACTAAAAAATACCTCCCTCTCGAAATATTTTTAGGCATTTTTGTGCAAAATTTCAGAAAAATTCGATCGTAAACTTTAAAGATAAAATTGTTGACGGACGACGACGGACGACGACGGACGGACGCATCGCCATGCCAATAGGTTACGGACCATAGGTCCGGTAACCTAAAAAGTCAGCACATAGACATGTAGAGGGTTGGGGGCTTTGCCCCCAACGCTCTAATGTCAAAAAAATTTCTTATTCAGTAAAAGTAATCTCCTCACACAAGACCATCATCTGTAAATTTGTACACATGTCCAGTGTGATTTGTTTGCAGATATCAACCAAATGGAATGATAATACATCTCAAACTGGATATTTCACATTCTTGTAATAAGTATCTCATAAACTTATTAATATTTATTCAATCTTTCTGAAAAACAATAGGTTTCGTGCCTGAGCATTGCTCAACAGGCCTGTTTAATATTGTGGTGATTCCTGTAAAATTACAACTCCTAGAGCATTCACAAGCCATGGGTGTTGAAATTGCTGATTTTGTCACAAAATGTGTCGCTGATCGGCCATTTTGGTTGCTATGGCAACCAAAATTGATAGGTGTCATAATCTCATCATAAGACCTGTCCATATAAAATATTATCAAGAAAGTGTCTGTGGACGCCGATGCGGCGGCGGGACGATCATAAATCCATAGTATCCACCGAAATATGTTCGGGGGATACAATTAAATATCTATTTAACGTCATAAACTGTCACTTGTGACTGTATGGAAGATTTGTGGTGTCACTCAGTCATATTAATGAACAATCTTGTGTCTTGAACATGTCACAAGTAAATTTTAGATGTTAAGTGGTGAAATTAGCATCTAATTATGGACATTGTCTATTATTGTCTTATGACTTTTAGTTGAATAGTTTTGAGGTACAAGTACATAATTATTCCCTTGTATGTTTTGTAATGAAAGTATTAGGAATATACCTTACATGTATAGCATCTACATTCCAGTAGGTCACCTACAAAGTCCGGTAACCTATAAAACTTCCCTCTCGAATTATTATATTAAGGTATCTTTCCCCAAATTTTCAGAAAGATTGCACCATACACATTAAAGAAAAAATTAGCCCAAAGGCTAAGATAGGTTACCGGACAATTTTGGGTTGGCCATGGCAGGTAATAGACCTTGAGATTTACCAATCAAGATTATCAACTTATCACTCTGAACATATGACATTGAGATTTACCAATCAAGGTCATCCATGTGAACTTCAATGTCACCATTACATGTACGTGTGCCGCATTCGATTTTTTTATATGTTCATAATACAAAGATATATCTGAGGTCAAGTTCATCATTAGTTGTGCTATATGTCTTCCTATATGTTCATAATGCAAACACAAGGGCCACTGGCCTCAAAGGAAGAGCTTCGAAAATGTTTGCACAGAACTATTTAAAAACCCTTGAATATTGTATTTGATTTGGTACTATCACCCAGTGATATTCCCTACATTATAATTTTATACCACATACATGTAATAGTCATTCAATCATGTCAATTCATTTGGTCCTTGATGTAAATTCGTAAGCCATCTGTTATATTGTAAGCCATCTGTTATTGTTAACATTGTCTGTAGTCATCTTGGTTCCCTTCATCATGTTCATTAATTATCATTGTCAGTTTCATTCGTATAAGCAGTAGTTTGTAGTTACATCTAGTGTTGTGCGTCCTGTCAATTATGTAAGTCAGTGTATCAATAGCCCTCAGCAATTCATCCCATTCTATCTGTCAGTTCATTGTGTCAACTAGCCATCTGTCTATGCATAATTAAGACTTCCTGTTCTGTTAATTATCCCTAAAGATACGATTATGTAAACTAAATGTCACATTAGCATAGTAAGTATCAGAAGCATATAAATACAGGCCATCCCAGTACATGGACAGAACTAGTCTTGGATGCCCAAGACGAAGGACCAGTCTCCACAGCCGGCCACTCAGTTATAGTGGAAACCACTGTTCTGGAAACGGGCTTGTTGGAAGGACTTTGCTGTCAGTTATTCCATTAAATAGGATGTCAACTATTCAATAAATCATAAGCAAAGAGTGCACTGGACTTATTCTATATGTCACCGAAGCCAGCGGTGATAGTACATATATGTTGTGGCCATATTGTAACTCTACTGGGCAGAATCTATACCTTGTTGGGCCAATAAATTTGTCATGTAACTATTTTCTTGTCATGTAACTATTTTTATTGTGGTCAATAATAGACTTAACTAGTAAAACTAATGATAACCTATTCGGTTAGTCATGACTGGATAGAACATTTTAGGGCCCGAGTGAGTTGGAAATTTCCGAACCGGGTACCTGTGTCGTCTGACCCGACCCGTCCAAATATATAGCAAAATTTGAATGATACTCACTGAAGCAATTTGTAACACGTAAACGCCAGACATTGATCTTTGACACATATTATTTGTTTCGTCAGTAATTACCAGTATTTTCAAGTTTGAGAAAGATCACAATGTCATGACCTCATAAAACTATCATTTTTTTTCCTGATGATTTCCTTGTCATTCTTGTGATTTTACTAGTGTTTATCACAAATATTCAAAACTATATCTTTATTTGTTCTCAAATACGAGTAACAAAATTCCGATCCAGGTAATTGTATGACCCGCCCCGAATTTGGGTACCTGTCTACTCGTCTGGGCCCCAGAACCTTTACATTGTTGAACCCAATAATAAATGTTTCTTGTAATAATTATTTTTATTTTGGCCAATAAGACTTAATCAATAAAACTAATGTTACTTATTCTGTTACAGCCATGAAATCTCTACAAGTCAGAAGCTTTACCTTGTTGAACACGTTTGAAAATCACCCGACTATTTTTGGGACCAATGTGTAAGATTTTCAATGTTCTGATTATGTTTTTCTGATTTAGGAGGCACAATTTTTCTTTGAGCTTTAGTCTTAGATTTAAATTTCTTTATGGATTTTTTTTCAGTGTTTTGATTTGTACTGCAGAGACATTTCAGTAACTTGTCTGCATTTCCAATAATTCATGACATGCATGAAAGCTTTTTTCATCAATGCGATCATGTTTCTCCTTGCCCAAATGTTGGTTTGAAGATCAGCGTACATGTTGTGTCAGTGTGCAGTGTGTAGTGTCAGCTGCCAAATACTGAAGTAGCCCAGGCACACCCCCCACCCCGAATCGCCGCTCGTGTGACTGCTATCAAAATCAGCACTGACAATTCTCGTCGGCAATATGAAACTATCATAAACATGATAAAAGTGCTAGATCTAGTATCCATTTGTTTCTGCTTATTTTAGGAGGAAACTAAGTTTTTTCCCGTGTAAAAGCTCCGCAAATCTGCCAAGTTTTGTTTGTTTGTTTCCGACTGTTCCTTTTAGTCAAATCTCGTTGTAATCTCGCTTCACTTCAATGGCATTTTTAATTAAAGGGCCACTGTATGGGATTCGGCTTTTAGGGGATTTCCAAGATTTTTCTCCCGACGCTTCTATTTATAGAACAAAACGTCAGATTACGTTTTTGTCCCAGGATCATTGTCGAGCCAATTGTCAGATCAGCCCAGGTCGGCTCGGCATGGATCCTAGGCCAAAAACGTCATCTGACGTTTTGTTCTATAAATAGAAGCGTCGGGAGAAAAATCTTGGAAATCCCCTAAAAGCCGAATCCCATACAGTGGCCCTTTAAATTCCCCCATAAACAAGCTTTCGGTGGTGATATTTTTATGAAGTATTACCAGTGAAGTAGGAAAGAGTCATAGAAAAGACCATTTATTTGGGTCGTAACAAGTATTTCCACAAATACCGCACTCAGTTGGACGATCTCTTGGCGGCTGGCATTTTGACCTTGACCCTGCACAGCAATTTTTTGGGGCAGTACGCTAATTGGCGGGACTCGCTCACGTGATCATTTGCATATCATTATATCCACGTGTATTTCATAAACATGTGGGTGTGTCCGCCAAGACAGCTTCCCAATTGGACAATTCAGTGACTCTCTGGCTGGCGGGCCGACTGCCGTGACTGCTTATCGGGGCCACACGAGAATTGAATTTGCCCACTGGAATATGGAATACCACCACTAACACATAATTATTATGTTGCCGTATCAACTTGTTTTTCATTGTTGCAATACCATACTGTATCTATATATTGTGCGGAATGTATATCCAAAACTTTGAGTGCATATGATTGCAAGAAAGCACTGTTCCAGTGGAGATCAAAACGGGAGTGGTGATGGGTATGAAACGGTGACATACAAACAAAAAAAACGGTCGGAACACACGTCTCCTGGGATTATTATCGCTAATAACTTATTACATTAACCATGATTAGGTACACGGGCGTCATTTTCCTCCCAACGGGCCCCGGGCCCTCCCAATTAGCCACAGTTGAATAGCCTGTTGTGGTTCCAAGTGGCACTTTCAAGAATGTAAACAAAAGAAAAAATTCAAAAATCCAAAAAAAAACAACATCATAGAGGAAGAGCTCTGCTCTTCCTAATAAGCTCTACCTGCAAGCATTTAATCTATAGAGGCAAATCTGGGAAATTTCTTTTACCCAAAAATGGCTGTTATGACCTTTCAAGGTCAAATTCAAGGTCACCACACAAGTCACCATATATGACTTCCCATTTGAAAGTGCCAATTTCTAAGCTCTATCCTCAGGTGTTCTGTGAGTACAGTTCTGGCAGCTCCCAATATGAAGGACAAAAGTCCAAAAAAAATTTCGAAGGATGAAAAAATGTTTTTTTGCCTAAAATGGCCCAAAGTGGATAGTAATGCGCTTTTGGGCCGAAATTTTTTTTTCAAAAACTCACAACTCACCAGGCGGCAGCACAGGCGGCAGAACGGTCTGCCCGTTCGCCGATTCTGGGTTATTGATTTTTCTGTTTTGAGGGGTGATTTTTTTGTGAATCTAATAATTCAAACATTTCAAAATTTAATTATTTTTAGGTGTTCGAACTAATCGAATAAATACGGTATATCATTTCCTATATGTGCACAATTGATTCCCAAGCTGTTCCCAAGCTGGTCGATAATAAGCAAGATATCAGCCATTTTGTGCTTTGACCTTGAAAATGAGGTCAAAGGTCAAATTCAAGGTCATCAGAATATTCGGAATACAATGTATATCATTTCCTATATGTGCACAATTGATTCCTACGCTGTAAATGCGATAATTAGCGAGATATTAGCCATTTTGTGCTGTGACCTTCAAAATACGATCAAAGGTCAAGTTCAAGGCCGTGCGAATATTCGGCATATATCATTTCCTATATGATCACAATTAAATCCTAATCTCTAATCTCAATATTAAATGAGATATTAGCAGTAATGTGTCCCATTTTAAAGCATAGGAGAATTTAACATGGGAAAGTCCCATTTGGGCCAAGTTTGGGTGAAATTGGCCCACTTCGAGCGATTCAAAAGGAAAGAAACTCATACATGTCGTGAAGGTACATAAGAGAAATCTTTTGAAACAAAAACCTGAAATCCATCTGAGCAGTTTTTGAGAAAATGGCCGTCAAGTTAAAAATCGAGCACAAATCGTCATATATAACTTCTTATTTGAAAGTGTCAATATCTAAGCTCTATCTTCAAGCATTCTATGAGTACAGTCCTGGCAGCTCCCATTATGAGGGAAAAATGCCGAAAAATTTTCCAAGTCCAAAAGTTTTTTTCAAAGGGTGAACATATTTTTTGCCCAGAAATGGCTTGAAATAGAAAGTAACGCGATTTGGGGCAACAAAATTTTTTTTTTCGCTGATCCGTCAAAAATTCAAAATGGCCAACACACGAAGACCGGCGATTCAAGACCAATGAAACTTATAGTCTGTGGGCCAATCTGAAAAAAAAAAATTTTCGTCGCCAAATCGGGCATATTAGGTTTCTTGGTGTCATTCTGTAGGTTTTTATATCAGGAAAAATATTAGACCGGGGAACCTTCTCTAAAAGTGTCCAAACAATGGAAAAAATGACTTTTTCCAAGATGGCCGCCAAGTCCGATCAAAAAGTTTGTTTTTGTTTTCTCTCTGCTTCTAGACGTGCTAGAAGAGAAATCTTGGTGTCCTTTCTTATGTTTTGAGGGTTAAGGAATCCAATCAAACACATTCCAATAACAACTATGCATTATTTCAATTGCAAAATGCACTTCGACTGGTATTTGAACGTCAGAAATAGCTATTTGCGAAGGAAATCTGTTTTCAAATGTAGTTGCGCTATTCATTACCACGTATTACCATTTTGGACAAAACAATCCCATGAATACATCATTAAGAGTTTATTGTATCCCCGGAACTAAGTTAGGCAGAAACTATGGATTTGTGATCGTCGCGCCGATACAAGTGCCGTACTGACTTCCTTGTGAATGCTACACAAGGTGCAAATCTGAACTGTTTCTGACAATATTCTATATGGATATGCCTTATAGCAGAAACCCATAAGAGATTCTCTTATGGGTTTCTGCTTATAGTAACATCCCAAAACCTATCGATTTTGGTTGCCATGGCGACCAAGATGGCCGATTGGTGACACATTTCGTTACAAAATTAGCTGTTTTGACAAACATGGCTTTTGAAGGCTCCAGGGGTGGTACTTTTACAGGTATCACTAGGATATTGAAGAGGCATATTGAGCAATGACCAAACACAGAAATATTAAATAATTATAATTATAGTTAATGAAAAGACTTGAAAGCCAAGTTAATATTCAGCTCGAGGTCAGCGATCAATCCTTTTGGTTGCAGTTAGGAAACATATCACACTGAATGTGTGTACAAATATAGAGCTGAGGGATTTACACAAAATATATACTATTATCGAATACATTAACTTGACTTTCATCAGTTAAGTCTATTATTGCCCACAATAAAAATAGTGAAGATGAGAACATTTTATTATATGACTAAACGTAGTAAGTCTTTTGTCCAGTATATATGTTATATCTGCAGTAATAATATTAATTAGTTAATATCACTAACTTGTTACAACAGTTGAATCGTATTCTTTATCAGTGAATGTAGATAAAGAAATCACTTGTATTGTTGGGAATTGGATAAGCTAAATTATCTGGTAAGAAATAATTTGGTGAATATTTCAGTAGTTGAAAGTATTACTGCATGGCATAAAATTAGTTAAGGCTTGGAACTTTTATTGCTGACATTGACGCAGCAGTGCTATTTTGATATAAGATATTTTGTCTGAATTAACATAATATATTTTGGGCAACAGAAATGACAGGGCATCACGGATATACACCCATGTGGTCGTAGGCGACCGGAAAGCGTCTAGTTTTACGTACATCAAATACATATATTGTAACGGTTCTAGGATTGATATAGTAGTAGCATATGTTCGATGGGTTGAGGTTCGCTCCCCAGCCTTGCTTGGCTGACCAGATGCCTATGAGTTTGGCTCTTTGCCTCGTCTCAGACTGCAGGGGTGGCTTGGCTGACTCTGGTTCTCCTTCTGGAATGGTCACTCGGCTGACTCTGGTTCTCCATCAGATCTGGAATAGTCACTTTGCCTACTCTGGTTTTCTGGCTGGAATGGCCGCTTGGTTGACTCTGGTTCTCCTTCTGGAATGGTCACTCGGCTGACTCTGGTTTTCCGACTGCAGGGGTTGTTCATCTGACTCTGGTTCTCCGGCTAGAATGGCCGCTCAGCTGACTCTGGTTCTCCGTCTGGAATGGTCACTCAGCTGACTCTGGTTCTCCGGGTGCAAGGGTCATTCAGCCACTCGACTGACTCTGGTTCTCTGTCTGGAATGGTCACTCGGCTGAGTCTTGTTTTCTGGCTGCAGGGGTCGTTCAGCTTACTCTGGTTCTCCAGCTGGAATGGCCGGTCGGCTGACTCTGGTTCTCCGGCTGGAATTGTTACTCAGCTGACTCTTGTTCTCTGGCTGCAGGGATCGTTCAGCTTACTTTGGTTCTCCGGCTGGAATGGCCGGTCGGCTGACTCTGGTTCTCCGGCTGGAATTGTTACTCAGCTGACTCTGGTTATCTGGCTGCAGGGGTCGTTCGGCTTACTCTGGTTTTCAGACTGACTCTGGTTCTCCGGCTGGAATGGTTGCACGGCTGACTATAGTCCTCCAGATGCAGGGGTTGCTGGGCTGACTCTGGTTCTCCGCGTGCAGGGGTCACTCGGCTGACTCTGGTTCTCCATCTGGAATGGTTACTTGGCCGACTCTGGTTCTCTGGCTGTAGGGGTCGTTTGGCTGACTCTGGTTCTCCAGCTGGAATGCTCACTCGTCTGACTCTGATTCTTCAGCTGAAATGCTCACTCGGCAGACTCTTGTTCTCCCGCTGTAGTGGTGTTTCGGGAGACTTTGGTACTCCGGCTGCAGTTTGTCTCGAATGACTTCGGCATTCTGGCTTTGGGTTGTTTCGGATGACATCTATTCCCTGGCTGCAGGCCGTCTCGGCTGGTAGTGGGTTTGGTCTGCCGGATCGCCAATCATTCGGGTTTTAGTCCGCTTTCCTCATCGACCTCTTCCTCTATGTGTGGTTGTTCAGTGGATAGCTTGGGTTCTGAGCTATCTCAGACGTTATCAGCTTTATTTTACCCAACTGGTCTTCCAATCAAGTCTACGTTCAACTTTAGTTGACTTTACTTCTTGAAATTCTCTAAGTTCGGTTTCATTCTGTATGCCCGAATACGGAGTCGGCTGGGCCGACTCAAAGATCAACTCTCGGCTTGATTTCACGGTTTCTTGACGAGTCACACATTCGGATGAAATTGTTGCAGATACATCTAGAGAGGAAGTTGACTATGATTGAACTCAACCACATGTGTTATATATGTTGTACAATAATTGCCAAATTTATTTGTTTCACATATATACAGTATTAAATATGAAGTAAAAGAAAAACAAGACAACCTTAGAAACGAATGTTCAGCAAGTAGATAGCATATAATCTATATGGCCATTGTTCCACTTTTCTTCATATAATTTGGATGTGCATAAACTGATATGTTGATGATTTATTCATGGAATTGTTTTGTTAAAAATGGTAATACCTGGTAATGAATAGCGCAGGTACATTTAAAACAGACTTCCTCCGCAAATCGCTAATTCTGACGTTCAAATACCAGTCAAAGTGTAGTTTTTCAATTGAAATAACGCATAAATGTTCTTGAAATGTATTTCATTGGATTCCTCAACCTTCCAAACCTAAGAAAAGACGCCAAGATTACACTTCTAGCTTGGCTAGAAGCAGAGAAAAAACAAAAACAAACTTTTTGATCGGACACGGCGGCCATCTTGGAAAAAGTCATATTTTCCATTGTTTGGACACTTTTTGAGGAGGTTACCCTGTCTAATATTTTTCCTGACATGAAAACCTACAGAATGACACCAAGAAACCTAATATGCCCGATTTGGCGACGAAAACCTATTTTAGAGGTCTCCTGGAAAATGGCCTAAGGACTATTATACACATCACAAAGGTACATAATATGAGTCTAATGCATCAATTAGAAAAAAATTAGCCCAATGGGCTAGTAAGGTTACCGGAGAAATATACAGAGTTAAGCCGAGAAAGTTGAAAGTCAAATTCAAGGTGACCACTGAAATCGCCATATCTCTAACCTTGAAAATGGGATCAAAGGTTAAATTCTAGATCACCAAACTATTCAGCATACATCATTTCCTATATGTTCACCATGGACCCCTAAGCTGTAAATTTGATAATAAGCGAGATATAAGCCATTTTGTAATCTGACTTTTGAAAATAAAATGACTGACCTTGAAATTTAGGTCAAAGGTTAAAGGTCAAATTCAATATCATTAAAATATTCAGAATATATCATTTCCTATATGTTCACAATTGATTCCTAAGCTGTGAAGTCGATAATAAGCGAGATATTAGCCATTTTGTCCTGTGACCTTGAAAATGAGGTCAAAGGTCAAATTCAAGGTCACAAGAATATTCAGCATATATCATTTCCTATATGTTCACAACTGATTCCTAAGCTGTAAAGTCGATAATAAGCGAGATATTAGCCATTTTGTCCTGTGACCTTGAAAATGAGGTCAAAAGTCAAAATCAAGGTCACGAGAATATTCAGCATATATCATTTCCTATATGTCCACAATTCATTCCTAGTCTCTAATTTCAATATTAAGTGAGATATTAGGCTTAATGTGTGCCATTATAAAGCATAGGAAAATTTAACATGTGAAAGTCACATTTGGGCCGAGTTTGGGCCCAAAATGGCCCACTTCAAGCGATTCAAGCGCAACGAAATTTATACATGTCACAGGGGTACATATGAGGAGTGTTTTCCATCAATAAGAAAAAAAAGTTAATGAACAGATTTTGAGAAAACGACCGTCGAAGTCCAAAATTGGCCATTTTTCGACGAAAACGGCCGCTCTGACCTTGAAACCAAGGTCAGAGGTCAAATTCAAGGTGACGACAATATTCAGCATATATCATTTCCTATATGTCCACAATTGATTCCTAGTCTCTAATCTCAATATTAAGTGAGATATTAGGCTTTAATGTGTCCCATTATAAAGCATAGGAGAATTTAACATGGGAAAGTCCCATTTGGGCTGAGTTTGGGCCCAAAATGGCCCACTTAGAGCGATTCAAGCACAACGAAATTCATACATGTCACAGGGGTACATATGAGGAGTGTTATGCATCAATAAAAAATTAGCCCAAGGGCTAAGAAAGGTTACCGGACAATATACATTTTAGATATTAGCCTTTTGTCCAGTGACCTTGAAAATAATTTTTCAACAAATATATCACTTCTAGTATGTCCACAATAAATTCCTAAGCTGTAAAGTCGATAATAAGTGAGATATTAGCCATTCTGTGATCGGTGATGTGACCTAGAAAATGAGGTCAAAGTTCAAGTTCATGAAAAGATTCAGTATATATCATTCCCCTATATTCGCAATTGATTCCTAAGCTGTAAAGATGATAATAAGCGACATATTAGCCATTTTGTTCTCTGACCTTGAAAATTGGATCAAAGGTCAAATTCTAGATCACCAAAATATTCAGCATACATCATTTCCTATATGTTCACTATGGACCCCTAAGCTGTGAATTTGATAATAAGTGAGATATAAACCATTTTGTATTCTGACCTTGAAAATAAAATTACTCGCCTTGAAATTTAGGTCAAAGGTCAAATTCAAGGTCATGAGAATATTCAGAATATATCATTTCCTATATGTTCACAATTGATTCCTAAGCTGTAAAGTTGATAATAAGCAAGATATTAGCCATTTTGTCCTGTTGACCTTGAAAATGAGGTCAAAAGTCAAATTCAAGGTCACTAAAATATTCAGCATATATCATTTCCTATATGTTCACAATTGATTCATAAGGCGTAAAGTCACTAATAAGCAAGATATTGGCCATTTTGTCCTGTGACCTTGAAAATGAGGTCAAAGGTCAAATTCAAGGTCACAAAAATATTCAGCATATATCATTTTCTATATGTTCACAATTGATTCCTAAGCTGTAAAGTCGATAACAAGCGAGATATTAGCAATTTTGTCCTGTGACCTTGGAAATGAGGTCAAGGTCAAATTCGAGGTCTCGAGAAAATTCAGCATATATCATTTCCTATATGTTCACAATGTATTCCTAAGCTGTAAAGTCGGTAATAAGCGAGATATTAGCCATTTTGTCATGTGACCTTGAAAATGAGGTCAAAGGTCAAATTCAAGGTCATGAGAATATTCAGCATATATCATTTCCTATATGTTCACAATTGAATCCTAAGCTGTAAAGTCGATAATAAGCGAGATATTAGCCATTTTGTCCTGTGACCTTGAAAATGAGGTCAAAGGTCAAATTCATGGTCACGACAATATTCAGCATATATCATTTCCTATATGTCCACAATTGATTCCTAGTCTCTAATCTCAATATTAAGTGAGATATTAGGCTTAATGTGTCCCATTATAAACCATAGGAGAATTTAACATGGGAAAGTCCCATTTGGGCCGAGTTTGGGCCCAAAATGGCCCACTTCGAGCGATTCAAGGGCAACGAAATTTATACATGTCACAGAGGTACATATGAGGAGTGTCATGCATGAATAAGAAAAAAAGTTACTGAACAGATTTTGAGAAAACGACAGCCAAAGTCCAAAATTGGCCATTTTTCGACGAAAACAGCCGCCATTTTGAAATAATTGCGAAAATCAAAAAACTAAAAAATACCTCCGTCTCGAAATATTTTTAGGCATTTTTGTGCAAAATTTTAGAAAGATTCGATTGTAAACTTTAAAGATAAAAATGTAGACGGACGACGACGACGGACGACGACGACGGACGCAACGCCACGGCAATAGGTTATCGGACCAAAGGTCCGGTAACCTAAAAAAAAAGTTACTGAACAGATTTTGAGAAAATGGCCGCCAAAGTCCAAAATCAGGCATTTTTCGTCGAAAACGGCCGCCATTTTGAAAAAAATGTGAAAATCAAAAAACTAAAAAATACCTCCTTCTTGAATTATTTTTAAGTATTTTTGTGCAAAATTTCAGAAAAATTCGAATGTAAACAAAAAAGATAAAAATGTGGACGACGACGACGACGACGGACGACGAAAACGGACGACGGACGACGGACGCAACGCCATGCCAATAGGTTATCGGACCATAGGTCCGGTAACCTAAAAAGGCCGACTCGGCGAAAAAATTTTAGGTCAAGGTCGAAGTTCATCCATAATACCCTATAGACATGTTTGTCTAGTGCCACGAGTCCGAAAATAACGTCCGTTTCGCTCTACGACACACCGTTTCCGAGATATCGACGAAAACGAAAAATGCCGACTCGGCAGAAAAATTCAAGGTCAAGGTCATGTTCATCCATAATACCCTATAGACATGTTTGTCTAGTGCCACGAGTCGAAAAATAACATTCGTTTCGCTCTACGACACACCGTTTCCGAGATATCGACGAAAACGAAAAATGCCGACTCGGCAGAAAAATTCAAGGTCAAGATCAAAGTTCATCCATAATACCCCTTAGACATGTTTGTCTAGTGCCACGAGTCCGAAAATAACGTCCGTTTTGCTCTACGTCGCACCGTTTCCGAGATATTGACGAAAACGAAAAATGCCGACTCGGCAGAAAAATTCAAGGTCAAGGTCGATGGTCATCCTTAATACCCCTTAGACATGTTTGTCTAGGTCGACGAGTCTGAAAATAACATTCGTTTCGCTCTACGACGCACCGTTTCCGAGAAATCGATGAAAACGAAAAATGCCGACTCGGTGAAAAAATTTTAGGTCAAGTTCGAAGATCATCCATAATACCCTATAGACATGTTTGTCTACTGCCACGAGTCCGAAAATAATGTCCGTTTCGCTCTAGGACGCACCGTTTCCGAGATATCGATGAAAACGAAAAATGCCGACTCAGCAAAAAATTTTAGGTCAAGGTCAAAGTTCATCCATAATACCCCTTAGACATGTTTGTCTAGTGCCACGAGTCCGAAAATAACGTCCTTTTCGCTCTGCGACACACCGTTTCTGAGATATCGACGAAAACGAAAAATGACGACTCGGCAAAAAAATTCAAGGTCAAGGTCAAAGTTCATCCATAATACCCCTTAGACGTGTTTGTCTAGTGCCACGAGTCCGAAAAGAACGTCCGTTTCGCTCTACGACACACCGTTTCCGAGATATCGACGAAAACGAAAAATGACGGCTCGGCAGAAAAATTCAAGGTCAAGGTCGAAGGTCACCCTTAATACCCCTTAGACATGTTTGTCTAGGGCGACGAGTCCGAAAATAACGTTCGTTTCGCTCTACGACGCACCGTTTCCAAGATATGCAGGAAACCTCAAGGATGACTGGGCGAAAACTCTTCCGACCTCTAGGTCAAAGGTCGTTTGACGAATTGATCCCAAAATCAATAGGGTTCTTCCCTATTGATATATGAACCTCTCTGCAAAGTTCTGCAGCCATTGCCTACATACTTTTTGAGTTATCGACAGAAACAAAGTAAAAAAAAAAACATTGATTTCATCCTCACAGACCTCACGGACCTCAGATCCGGCTGAAAAACAATAGGGTTCTTCCACAAAAGTATGTCTGACCAACGCTGAAAATTTGGCGAAGATACATCGAGGCAAACTAAAGTTATCGGTCGGAAACCAAAACGGCGGAAAAAAAAGAGAAAAAAAAAAAAGGAAAAAAAAATTCTGCTAAAACCATAAAGGCATTTCTTCCGAAATGCCTTAATTCCCATCTCTTCTGTGTGTGTTTTATATTCTGACATATCAAAAAACATAAGATAAATCAACAGAAATGCACATTTTAATTTTTGAATTTGAATTTTTATTTCACTTGAAAGGCCCAGAGGGCATGCAAGTCTTAGACAATCTATTACTTATCTAAGCTTAACTAACATTTATATGTCAAATTTTTTAACAATACAATGAACAAAATTTGCCAATTTTTATTCAATTTTGGTAAGAGTTCAAAATCATTTTCGGCGTTGTAACACATACAGTCTGTTTAAGATGGCGAATATCAAATTGGTGCCGATGCTAGATACGAAAGAAAAACAACAAAACACGCAATTTCCGAACTTTTATTCAAAAATTGTCGACCATGCCTAAACCCCCCCCCCCCCCCCGCCGGTTATTCAAACACCGGCGCTTATTCTTTTAGACTGCTCGATTGCCCCGTCGGCTAATAAAGCATGCCCTTATTCAAGCCCCGGCCCTTGTTCGAGGGAATACGGTGATTCCTAAGCTGTAAAGTCGATAAGCGAGATATTAGCCATTTTATGCCTGACCTTGGAAATGAGATCAAAGGTCAAATTCAAGGTCATCAAAATATTCGGCATACATCATTTCCTATATGTTCACAATTTAGACCCAAGCTGTAAAGTGAATAATAAGCGAGATATTAGCCATTTTGTTCTTTGACCATGAAAATGAGGTCAAAGGTCAAATTCAGAGTCATCAGAATATTCGGACTATATCATTTCCTATATGTGCACAATTGATTCCTAAGCTGTAAGTCGATAATAATTTTAATGTGCTCTGACCTTCAAAATGAGGTCAGAGGTCAACTTCAAGGTCATGACAATAATCAGCACATATATCATTTCCTATGTGTCCATGATTGATTTTTCTAATCCAAAGCTGTAAAGTTGATAATAAGCGAGATATTAGTCATTTGTGCTAGATGACCTTGAAAATAAGGACAAAGTTCAAGTTCAGGGTCATGGGAATATTCAGCATATATCATTACCCTCACATCCGAGAGAGGGCGAGGGTATTGCATTTGGGTCTGCCTGTCTGTTTGTCTGTCTGTCTGTCCTTCCGCGCGCATAACTCGGAAACAAATGGTCCGATCGATGTGGAATTTATAGGGATGAAGCGATATGTCAGTGGCTCGGTCCTCCTCAAATTTGATCAAAATCGGATGAAAACGTTTGCCATGGCAATGGAAAAAGTGAAATTAACATAATTGACTCTAACTCCGGTTCTACTTGATATTAATTTTTCCAACTATTTTTCTTTGGCCAAATCCTGATTGTATGGTGTACGACCTATGGTCGTACGACGAAAACTCTCAATTATCGCCCGATGTCGAAAAGTTGGGGGTCACAATTTCGGTTATTTTTGGCCAGCGACGTTTCAGTGCAAATGTCTGTGCTCATAACTCGAAGGCAAACGGTCCGATCGATCTGAAATTTATAGGGCTGAAGTGCTATGGTAGTGGTTCAGTCCCTTTCAAATTTTGCCAAAATCGGATGAAAATGGTTGCCATGGAAACGGAAAAAGTAATATCACATAATTGGCTATAACTCCGGTTCTAATCAATAATAAAATTTCAACCTATTTTTGTATTTTTCTTTGGCCAATTCCCGATCGTATGGCATACAACTGATGGTCTTAAGACCAAAACTCTCAATTATCGCCCAAGGTCGAAAATTTGTGGGTCACGATTTTATGACTTGTGAGTGTTCTGAGATTCGAGACCATATTGTGAAGCCAGTTATCAATCTGTTTAAACCGTTTTCGTTCATGAAATGTGCCTTGATAATAGAAACATTACGGTGAAATTTTACAGCTCAATATTGAACTACGAGGTCAAGATCACAGAAGATGTCAAAATCGAAAAGTTGCAATAACTCAGTTTCATATTCATGATTATTTTTCCCTAATAATTTTGTATTTTTCTGTGGTCAATTCTCCATCATTTGCTATATGACCAATGGTCGTACGATTAAAATTCCCCATTATCACCCAAGGTCGAGAATGTAAGGGTCATCAGCTGAAATTACCAAATCATGATATTACATGTAGTAATAATTCAGAAACCACTGAAGATTCAATAGAATATTTTACACAGTATAAATCTGGGTGAGCCTGCAAAGCTTGGAAGGTCAGTGTCAAGAATTCATGCCGACGTCGAGAATCTGGTCAAAATGCAAAAATAGCAGGAACTCTACTTTTTTGATGATTAATTCTCCCATGATTATTGTATTTTTCTATGGCTGATTACCGACCATTTGATATATGACCAATTGTCGTATGACCAAAATCCCCGATTATTACCCACGTTGAAAATACAAAGCTTATCAGGTTTAATTTTAGTGCCTAAATCTGAAGGGCGAGGGTCTGCAATCTCTCATTGTCTCGTTTCCTATATGTCCACAACTGATTCCTAGGCTGTAAAGTCGATAATAAGTGAGATATTAGCCATTTTGTCCTGTGACCTTGAAAATTGGGTCAAAAATCAAATTTACCAAATATTTATTGTAAATTTGCCGTTTATTGTTATACTCAACTCTAAACTATGATTGAAACCAGGCATGATCGTCTGCCTCATGACCACGCTCCTTTTCCCGCCAAAACCGCTGTGCAGTGTGCACCTGCGCACGCGCATGCTCAGCAACTTCACTTTTCTGTCTCTCAAAAAAGAAGCCGCCAGCACAGGTAATGACGGGGAGACTGGGAGGGCCTTTACTGCAGTAGTTTAGAGGCGAGTATAACAATAAACGGCAAATTTACAATGAAAATTTGTGAAGTTTATTTTATACATCATCAATCTAAACTACTGAATGCTCCTTAGAATCAAAGGAGAGGCGGCGGAGCATTTTGTGCTAAAGAGTTATGAAGTAGACAATCAGTCAAGGTTCAAGCGAATTAACCATTCAGAATATAAAGTAAAACCCGATGAATGTCGTTGAATTAGTCCACATTCCGGCCCTTACGATATATCCTAACGGAATATTCGAACGGGATGCCAAAGACATCGAGATGTGTCGGACCTGGTGTGACAATATTTTTTAGGTGCAACGATCGTCAGCACGTGACTCCGTATAGACAGTTCGCACTAGTATTCTCACCTACCGTGATAGTGTAACTGGCAAAATATCTGTAACCCTGTTAGGCTGATAGGAAATGAACAATCGCTTTCTGTCTTTCCTGATCGTTTTCGTGCGATTGACGTAAATTCTGAGCGCTCGCACAGGGCATAACAAAGCATCCGGCTCATTCCGTCCGACGTGACTGACGATCGACGGCAGCCCTATTGGACTAAAAGCCTTCCCGCCCTCTACCGCAGCACATGTTTTAGGCATAAAATCACGAACTGGATAGAGAGAAACTGATCCATCATCCAAATATGCTACCCTAGTGAAATCGATGGCAGCATATCCGATCGTCTCCTCCCACTGGCTAATAAGACCAGAAAGAAGAAACACCTTGGAACGGCTCCCACAAAGCTTTTGTGAGACAATATAACACAAAAGCCATGTCCCAATCCGGCAGAGATCGTACTCCCCGGGGGCGTTGCGTCCTGAAGGACGCCAAGAGATCAGGGAGGATTTGATTATTCGACAAATCAATCCCCCTCGCACGAAAGACAGGCCCAACATGGACCTATATCCCTCAATCGTCGATGGTTTCAGATTGAGCCTATCAAACAGATAGCAAAGAAAGTCTAGCACAGTGCCTATAGGGGCAGAGAGCGGATCCACGCGCCTTCCGTTACACCAACGTACGAATACTCGATCCACTTAGCTTCGTATGTAGAAGCAAGTTCCGTTTGGCACAAAACCCATGATCAAACGACACTTTGAGCTACGACCAGCGGTCTCAGCCTGAATCTGGCGGCTTGGGTCTAGAGACCTCACATGGCCTGTGCTTCCCTGCAACAAGTCACTTCTTAGCTGATTTGCCCTTGCCCTTGCCCTTGAAGCGCCCACCTGCCTTGTTACCCCGCTTTCCATCCCCCTGAGGAGAGGGAGGCTGGGCCCCCCGAAAGGGCGCCTACAGAGTAGAAGGTGAATGCGGTGCTTGAGACTGCGCCGGCTTCTGGCTCTTAGCCTTCTTGCCAGATGACCGCCCCGCCTTGCCCATAATCGCCTTGGCGAGAATCTCATCCCGGAGATGCTCACGGAAGAATGTGACATTCGCCTGAGAGAGCCCACCAAAGACGTGACCTGTGAACAGAGGCCGCCCACGCAACTCCGAGTCATCACCCGGGGTGACATCAAGAGTGCGAAGGTCAGCATCACGCGCGGTGAGATCCAAATCGCGCTCACCAGCCTGGATCACTCCGAACAAAACGCCGAGTGCTGCCAAGATGTTGGCATGATCCCCATCCTCCAAGCTCGCCTCGCCTACGAACTCCTGCACCAAGGTGGTGAGGTGATCCGCCAACGAGAGTTAAGGTTGGGGTCGTCGACCGGGACGACTGTCTGATTGGCACCAGCAGGGATGAAAGAAATTCGTTGACTCGTCAAAAATTCAAAATGGCCGCCACGCGGAGACCGGCGATTCAAGGGCAACCAAACTTATACACATCACAGAGGTACATACCTCCTTCTCGAATTATTTTAAGGTATCTTTTCCCAAATTTTCAGAAAGATTGGACCATACACTTTAAAGATAAAAATGTGGACGGACGACGACGGACGGACGACGGACGCAACGCCATGGCAATAGGTTATTGGACCATAGGTCCGGTAACCTAAAAACTAGCCAATCAGAGGCAGCCTTACAAGCTTGGTTTGGCTGGTCCCATTCATTGTAAATCCAAGTCGAATGGCGGCTGCCTTGAAATCATAACGCTCTGGAAAATTTTGCAACTTTGCAGAAAAAAACGGATTTTTTTTATGACGAACCCAAAATACCGGAGAACTTTCATCCCTGCACCAGGCATCTGCAACGCTCTGTACGTGTCAATACACTCCGGTCGAACCCGACGAGTAGGGAACACAGACTCCGAAGGAGCCATGTCCTTCCTTGCCGTAACTCCCAAATTGATCTTGGTCATGACCTTATCCAATGCGGGACCCAGAGGGAGCTGGACCGGTCGTTGACCTGGCGCCGACGCAAACCGTCCGTTAGAGGACCATACGCCTTGCTATTGACTCCAGAGCCCAGAGAAAGTTGGAACCTTCGCCCCGATCGTTAGCCTCGTCCTCCGATGAGGAATGGTCCCGATCGTCATCACCACGCCTCCTCAGGTACCTCGACCGCCTTTGCCTTGGCAAGACGAGAAGACTTCTCCTTGAAACAAGAAGTCTTCGCCTTCAAGCTCCCCTGGCAAAGCAGCGGTCGAAGAACCAGCCGGAACTGCCTGCCCCAGCAGAGCAGAGAGTCCTGGAACCAAGGGACCCTGAAGGGAACCTGTTATGTATTTAAAGTTGGTCAACTATTAACAAACTAAGAAATGAATAAATACTCGCTACTCATTATTTCAGAGCATATTCAATACTCAATATGAGTATAGTGTGATGACCAGCGCCCGTACTAGGACCAGTGCTCGAAATGTGCCATGTGAGCTGCTGACATGGTATAAATTTGGAATTATTTGTTTCCATGTAAATTTACTCCCATTCGCCTTATGTCTGAAGATTAGTGAAGAATCAAGAAAAATGTGTCTGCCATAATTTGATTGTTTCATTGACTGTACGAGCACTGGTCCCTGTGCTACCATACTTACCATCTCCGTGGCAAACGTCATCTTATTGAAGTGATACTGAATTTGCTGGAGATTTTATCCATTCTAACTCATACAAATGTACCTGAATAATTAAATAGATAATTTAAAGAAATATCTTCAGCCACATGAAGATTTTCGTGTCTTGTCATTGACAGGTAGAGGCTAGTCCCTGTGAGGTGCTTCACTTCGATTGAGGCCTTTTGAGGGGTGTCACCTTGATCGAGATGTAATGTGACATCATTCCTCATGTGACCAGCCATTTCGCATATTTGTTGAGAGTGGTAATTGCAAATTATCGTCGTGCAAATTATACAGCCAAATAACACTGGATATTGACATCTCGTCACTAGATACTTCATATATGGGCGTTGAATAGATTATATTCGCATTCATATCTTTGAAATGAAGCGTGAAAAAATACAATGTTAGTCAAAAATAAATTAACACATACCGTATTTATTCAATTAGTTCGAACACTCTAATAATTCGAACACCAAAAATTATTCAAGAAAATAATTTTTAAATTGACTCGTTTAGTTCGAACAGTCAATTTACGATCGAAATATCGATTGAATCAACAAACGAAATCAACTTGTCAGCTGCCAAAACTTACAACTCGCCAGGTGGCAGCACTACGAAATGAGTAATCAGCGATATA
Source organism: Terebella lapidaria (assembly GCA_949152475.1). Taxonomy (NCBI): domain Eukaryota; kingdom Metazoa; phylum Annelida; class Polychaeta; order Terebellida; family Terebellidae; genus Terebella; species Terebella lapidaria. The sequence continues at coordinate 49,044,348 of OX424555.1, read as the reverse complement.
TTCGCCAGGTGGCAGTGTGTGCGATTAGGCCTACCAATGCTAGGGTATATGACAAAAAGCGCGGACCTCATAGTGCCAGGCGGTTTGCGGGCCATTGAAGAGTTTCAGAGTCGAGTGACTCGATTGCACATGCAATATGACTAGAATCTAGCATCAATGCGAGATTATAAATTACAGTTACCCGGTGATTTAGCAGCCAGTTATTCAAGTTTTTTTCTAAAATGCTAGTCTGCAGTTAACCTATCAATCGTACAGGCCCTAACCAGCCAGCATGAGCGGCATCTGTCAACTCGCGTAGGCCTATCTGCCATGGCACGATCCAGCTGGGTTTGGGTTTCTTTTTTCGTTTTGACGGATGATTTTATCATGAATCTAATAATTAGAACATTTCAAAATTTAATTATTTTTAGCTGTTCGAACTAAATGAATAAATACGGTACATGTACATGTAAACTGCCCACTAAATTGAACATGCAAGCAATAAATCCATTATTATTAATTTATTATTAATTTATTATTATAAATATATTATTTTTCCAGACCCAAGCCCGGAGGGAATTGGCATTATGCTCCTTAATCTTTTGTAAGATCAAATATTTTTGTAGGATACTAATTATTTGCCTTTTTTGTGTGTGGTGTATCCTTCCCCTCGATCGAGGTGAAGCACCTCGACTGAGGACAGCTCAATGCATTTTCACTAGGCCCTGTCTTAGAATTTGATTTGTGAGATAATCGATCGACAGATATGGAAATCGATCGACAAAGTTTTAGTTTAAACATTGCACTTCCATCTAAAACATTCATTACGATTGCATTCGATGAGATAGCATTTGTGTGGGCAGTTGAACATCATGTTTTCTAACTATATCCAGCAGGTCGCCATCTTTTAGTTGGAAGAAATCAACAAAATCTGACCTGTGCTGCCACCTAGCGAATATATTGTAGCCAACAGTGCCCCCTGCTATTACTAAAATAACAACAAGGCATTTTACTCATGAATATTCATTAATTAGTCATTTACAACGCTAGTCTGACGATTCGGCATCACTGACACTAATCGGAGACTACTTTCACCTCGATCAAGGTGACACCCCTCAATCGAGGTGAAACACCTCAAACAGGGAATAGCCTCTACCTGATGGAGTCGTCATGGTTGGTGTGCGAAAATGAACAAAACACTTATATTTGACCCGCGCGATCACTGGAGCTCTCCCATTGAAGGCAAATACCTGTCATGCGGCACCCTGTGTGGACAGAAATAGGGGATGTTCTGTCGAAGTCAGTTGTTTATTGAATAAATTGAGTCTTTTACAGTATTGTTGATAAACAAGATTCAACTGTAATCTCAAACGCATAGATCTATATTATAAAAACAAATTGAAAATTATGTTATGATGCGCACGCGCGATCACTGGTGCTGCCGCTAGATCTATAGAGATCTACGTGCCGTGAGTGTGTCAATGAGTGAGCATGGCTGATGACAGTGATGTGCACTGATGTCCGAAAGTAACACCTGCCGAGCTTTTCAGTTGTTTATTGCGGAAAAGTGAGTAGATCTAGATCTAGTAGATCTATTAGGCCTAAACGAGCTCAGACCAACAAATTATGATCATGAATCTATGTCGCCTCTGTCTTGTTATAATGTATTTACCGCATACCATACCTCAGAAGTGAATAATGCAGAAATCCGTCTAATTATGTCAGCAGTTCTGTCCAGAGCTACAATCCGGGCTGATGTTCAATGGCCTTGACTTTGGTCGCCCTAGCCCCAGTGGTGACCCTGTACACAACTATTTTATATCTGATGTTTATGTTGTTGTGTGAGGCAACAACATAAACATCAGATATAAAATAGTTGTGTACAGGGTCACCACTGGGGCTAGGTCGCCCCATTAGGTCAAGTTAGTGCGATTCATAAGCTAGTTCAGCGAAGAAAGGAGGGCGACCCAATTGAGCACATGTGTTCAGCTGGGTTCGTCGATGTTGTCACTGGGTTCGTCTGCTTGCAGCTCGTGGGGATCATACATTTTCACAAGTTATGTGGTTATGTGGTTATGAGAGAACGATGTGTGTGCGGCATCAATGAGCTAAATAAGGATTTAGCTCATTGTGCGGCATTATCTGTAAAGGGGTACCTACGCCAATTGCAAATTCATTGAAGTCTTTCAGTAAAGACCCACGTTGCATTTAATGCCCTCTTCTGGGAAAACCTGCCTTGCATAACAAAGTTAGTATTGTTGACAAATTTTAGTCGCCTTACTGGTCAGCACTGACCATTTCCTATGAATATCGATTAATTTTAGTCATGCATGATTAACCTGTGAAAACTGGAATGGATTTATATGGCAACGTGGGTCTATTTACAGGAACACACAAACAATTTGTACCTTTCGATAATGTACCCCATTCTTCTATTTGGCGGCAAGTGACAAACGCCGAATCCAGAGTATTATAGATGATATTGATACTGTAGACAGACGATAGCTATAGATCATACTCTGATGTTCCAACCCGTACATCGTTGTTTTGCTCATATTATTGCAATGTTAAATGGTATGGTGATATTATTATATGGCATACTTCGCTAGAAGACCCAGCTGAGCACCCTCATGCGAAGAGACCCAGTCGAGCACCCCTCTATAAGGAGGAGTCCTAGTGAAGCACCCCTAAAGAGAGGCGACCCAGCTGCATGAACACCCCTCTGTATACATGTATATATATAGGGAGGAGACCCAGCCCGAGCACCCCTCTAGGGAGGAGACCCAGTGAAGCATCCCTAAAGAGAGGCAACCCAGTGAAGTACCCTAATGAGAGGGGACCCAGTGAAGAACCTTTAAATTGGGGAGACACAGTGAAGCATCCCTAAAGAGAGGCGACCCAGTGAAGCACCCCTAAAGAGAGGCGACCCAGTGAAGCACCCCTAAAGAGAACAAACCCAGTGAAGCACCCCACTACGGAGAAGACCCAGCGAAGCACCCCTAAAGAGAGGAGACCCAGTGATGCACCTTTAAAAAGACGCGACCCAGTGAAGCATTCCCTTAGAGAGGAGACCCAGTGAAGCACCCATTTAGAGAGGAGACCCAAATGAAGGAACCCGCTAAGAAGGAGACCCAGTGAAGCATCCCTAAAGAGAGGCGACCCAGTGAAACACGTACCCTCCAGGGAGGAGACCCAGTGAAACACCCCTCTAGAGAGGAGACCCAGTGAAGCACTCCGTTAGGGAGGAGACCCAGTGAAGCACCCCTAAAGAGAGGCGACCCAGTGAAGCACCCCTAAAGAGAGGCGACCCAGTGAAGCACCCCTAAAGAGAAGAAACCCAGTGAAGCACCCACTAGGGAGGAGACCAAGCAAAGCACCCCTAAAGAGAGGAGATCCAGTGATGCACCTTTAAAAAGACACGACCCAGTGAAGCATTCCCTTAGAGAGGAGACCCAGTGAAGCACCCCTTTAGAGAGGAGACCCAATGAAGCAACCCGCTAAGAAGGAGACCCAGTGAAGCATCCCTAAAGAGAGGCGACCCAGTGAAACACCCCTCCAGGGAGGAGACCCAGTGAAACACCCCTACATAGAGGAGACCCAGTGAAGCACCCCTAAAGAGAGGCGACCGAGTGAAGCACCCCTAAAGAGAGACGACCCAGTGAAGCACCCCTATGTTGTGTGCGTTTGATTATAATTCTTTATTTGCATATATTGAAGTCTTCCTTTTAATTAAGTTTTGAATGACTCAAGGGTCACAACCTTATACCATAATGTGCTAATTTCGCCAACTATATATTGTGATCAATCGTATCAAAGGCCTTGGAGAGGTCCCAAAATACTAATCATACGTATTCATTTCATTGTTTTCAAATGTTTCAATATAATGTCATTTAATTCTGTTACTGCATTTAAATAGTACTGTGGTTAGGAGTTTGCTTCCCTGGGTTTCCTCCCTAGAGGGGTGCTTCACTGGGTCTCCTCTCTACAGGGGGTTTTCACTGGGTCTCCTCTCTAGAGGGGTGCTCCACTGGGTCTCCTCCCTAGAGGGGTGCTTCACTGGGTCTCCTCTCTAGAGGGGTGTTTCACTGGGTCTCCTCTCTAGAGGGGTGCTTCACTGGGTCTTCTCCCTAGAGGGGTGCTTCACTGGGTCTCCTCTCTAGAGGGGTGTTTCACTGGGTCTCCTCCCGAGGTTTGCTTCACTGAGTCTCCTCCCTAGAGGGAGGCTCAACTGGGTCTCCTCCCTAGAGGGGTGTTTCGCTGGGTCTCCACCATAGAGGGGCGCTCAACTGGGTCTCGTCCCTAGAGGGGTATTTAACTGGGTCTCCTCCATAGAGGGGTGCTCAACTGGGTCTCCTCCCTAGAGGGGTGTTTCACTGGGTCTCCTCCATAGAGGGGCGCTCAACTGGGTCTCGTCCCTAGAGGGGTATTTCACTGGGTCTCCTCCATAGAGGGGCGCTCAACTGGGTCTCGTCCCTAGAGGGGTATTTCACTGGGTCTTCTCCATAGAGGGGTGCTCAACTGGGTCTCCTCCCTAGAGGGGCGCTCAACTGGGTCTCGTCCCTAGAGGGGTATTTCACTGGGTCTCCTCCATAGAGGGGTGCTCAACTGGGTCTCCTCCTTAGAGGGGTGTTTCACTGGGTCTCCTCCCTAGAGGGGTGCTTCACTGGGTCTCCTCCCTAGAGGGGTGCTTCACTGGGTCTCCTGCATATAGGGGTGATCAACTGGGTCTCCTGCATAGAGGGGTGCTCAACTGGGTCTCCTCTTTAGAAGGGTGTTTCACTGGGTCTCCTCCCTAGAGGGGTGCTTCACTGGGTCTCCTCCCTAGAGGGGTGCTACACTGGGTCTCCTCCATAGAGGGTTGCTTCACTGGGTCTCTTCCCTAGAGGGGTGCTTTACTGGGTCTTCTATCTAGAGGGGTGTTTCTCTGGGTCTCCTCACTAGAGGGGTGCTCAACTGGGTCTACTCTCTAGAAGGGTGCTCAACTGGGTCTCCTGCTTACAGGGGTGCTCAACTGGGTCTCGTCCCCAGAGGGGTGCTCAACTCGAAGCCCTCTCTGGAGACTGGAGAAGTGTCCCAGTGAATTTCTAGTAGCTAGTACAACTAATAATAAATGCATATTCATTTTCTATCAAAGCGCAGCTACTGTAAATGTACTCAAGTTTGCGGGTATTTAATTTTGCGGATTTGTACCTCAGACATTTTGCGGTGGATTTAATTTTGCGGTTTTGATATTACCGCGAAATCCGCAAAATAAATCCACCGCAAAAATTAGTACGTTTACAGTATACTTGTACTATTGATTTATCAATATTTTTAAATTGCCTTTTTAGTCTTTTTATCTTCTTTATTTCTTTCTTTTCTTTCTTTTTTTTCTTCCATTATTATTATTATTATTATTATTGTTATTATTATTATTATTATTATTATTATTATTATTCCTCATTATCATTATTATATTATTATTATAATGTTCATTGCAGTAGTCGTTCGTGCACTATGTGGAAAAATATATGCTCCCATGTGCGATCACTGGGTTCGTCTGCTGCGACCCAGCTGACACGCTTTGTTGCCACTGGGTCGTCCTCCTCTCTTCGCTGAACCCCCCTCTCGTGCGATTTGGAAATAATGTCTGGGGGTACGTTATGATTAGATGCCTTCCAGCGGTCCACGGTGGCTAGGCGTTAAGCGTTATTCAGGGAGTGCCGCGTAAAATCGTAAAAGTTAAAGAAACAGGCAGTCAGGTTGGTGGATAAAAAGCTCACTATATGGAACACACAGATGCAATTTTTTTCAAATACAAGTTATTGAAATTTAAAGATATAGTAAACTTGAAAACGCTTCTAATTGTTTATCAAGCTAAAAATCACCTGTTACCCCCTAACATTCAAATATTGTTTCTAGAGTCAAATTCAATCCACTCTCATAATACAAGATCAAATCTAAAAGGGAATTTTAGTGTTAAATATTGTAGAACCAAGTTCAGATCAATGGCATTAAGTGTAAAAGGTGTTAAGTTATAGAATGATATAAATGAAGAACTTAGTAGCATTAGACATATTACTAGATTCAAAATTTGTCTGAAAGCAAAATACATTTCAGATTATAATCCAGTACAAGCACAAGATTGATATTTATTTTTTATTTTTTTTCTCAAGTTACTGTGTTGTACATTACTACTTTCTGAAGTATAATGTATCATAATTTGGATAATTCTTATATTATTATTATAATTGTTATGGGGGAATGCCTTGTACAAGCTTTCGCTTCTTGTATTCTCCTTTCAACACAATTATTTCAATTTTATTGTATTAACCAAACTTGTAATATTGGATGTTGTGTTGAATGTATTGAATGAATTGAATTGAATTCGTGAGGAAATGGCAGCCTCTGAATGACCGTTAGCAGGAAATACATACAATTTCGCTCATTTTACCATTTTGAAATGTCGGATTTCGATTTGCACGGAACATTACAGATATTCATGATTGTTGTTGAGAGTTTAAATCAGAGAAATAAGCCATTATTAACTGTATGAGATTCCTGTTTGTGATTGGTTGAAATGGGGCCACGTGACTAAAATATACTACAATATCCTGGTCGAGATGTTCTGGAGGAAGTGATATTTCCGAGTCAGAGGTAAATATACATGTAAGTTTTAGTTGATCTTTTTCTGACCTCGCCAGATGGCGCGCATCGCCCGATCACTCGCTTGGAGAGTATAGCTACTTCCATGTGTGGTCTTGGTCGATGTGTTTTTAAACCAGTAGTTCAGTCTGTGTGGATTGAACTGTCCACACATTTAATAATAAAACAAATATTGACATTTTAGCTTTCGGTTGATACGTGATTATCTTCACTTGTTGGAAAGTTGTATTCACCTCGCAAGTTCGGTGAATACAACTTTCCAACAAGTAAAGATAATCACGTATCATTGATACCTATTGACTTATTGCAAAAGTCAATAGGCCTATTTGTATAGTAGCGATACCTCTGGCTGCACAATATCCGTCAATTTTGCTCAGACATCCGCTCTCCTCTGTTTTGGGGTTGAAAATGTTATGTATCGGCATTGATATAGATAGAATGCGAGGTCTATGATAGTGATAGATTGGGCTTTACATATGCCTGTCTTCAAAATGTTTCACATCGGTCGCAGGCGGCACAAATTCAGGTTTAATGTATCATTTGTTTATTTGCCATACTTTACGCGATTTGCCTGAGGGCATTACGCGTATGCATGTGCATGAGTAAATATTTTGGTGAGGTTGTTATATTTCTTTTTTGATGCGAATCTTTCCCTAGGTTTCAATGCTCAATCAATGAAATAAATTGAAGTTCAAGAGATAATGTTTCCACATGGTGAGCCTCTGTGTTAAAACCACGAAAAACTCTTAGTAATGCCAATTTCAGATTTATGAAGATTGGGAGGAACATATGGAGGATAATGATAAATAAGAAGTATCGTCAGAACTTGGAACATGTGCAGCCTCAAATCATTCTTAAAAATTCTCCATGTATGCATTACCGGCTCTACCATCCCCGACAACACTCACATGCTCCCTCATGCTGTAACGCGTGTGCAGCTTTTCTCCCTCAGGCTGATACGCGTAAACCACAAAAACTTTCTCAGTTGATGAAATACTCAATTAAAACAACTGGTTGAATGGTGTAACAATGAAGAAAGATTTCTCCGAGCATTCTATGATTTACCAACATGCACTTCGTTGATTTCAAATGATAACCGATTATATTTCACAAACGAGTCGCAAGCATGCGAGTGTTGTCACGAACTGTGTGTCCATTTTCGTCAATATAACGACTTTTGCAAGTAATTCATAGTAGCATACGTGATGTTTGCTTATTGAGATGTTCCGTGGAGACAACATTTTATAAGGAAAAAGAAGCTATTCGTTAGCTTTTCCCATTTGAAGTGGAGGCCGGTGTCGTTTCCTGTACTTTTTAATCACGAATAACGCGTAATACTAGAGACCTTCCGATGCACTACGTTCTCCCTGAACGCGGACGCTAAAGCAGGGCTTCCCTCAAAATGACGTAATCCGAAATCACTGGAGCGTAGCCGGCTGACTGGGTTCCGTACGTTTTCAACGGAGGCGAAGGGGAGATAGCGTAGTTCGAAAACACAAGCAATATTGTTGCATATTACATGATGTTCTCATCGCAATTACTACCTGTTTATATATGACATCGTGTCTAAATAACAATATCTAAAGTTTTAACGTCGTCCGCTATCCGGGATCCTCGAGGATAGTCCCTCACCACAGGTCATCGCGGACGCGCACCCGCTATACCCGGATCCTCGCGGAAGTCCGCTCACCAAGGGTCACTGCAGGCGCAGTCATTACTCTATCATCAGAACTTTAACCAGGTAGCAGCCTGCCCAACGAGCCCAAACGTACGGACACCACTCAGATACAGGATCATCACCGTGGTGTTATCTTGTGAGGCTTGGCTCGCCGCGGTCCGCCTCGGGGATGGAACCCCGGACAGCCCGACAGTCTGCCAGAGCCTGTGTCGCACCATCCTGGGTGGAGAAGACCGGTGATCCAGAGGGCGTGCGCCCCCGAGTCATCAAGGTCTACCCCAGCCCGGGCCCCCTATTGAAGTCGTCCCCAGGGCCCGCGAGGGCCTTAGCCGCGGTTCGAGGATGTAGAGCTCATGGCTGAGCTCTCCATCGTCCCTCTCGCCTTGCTCTGAGACAACTCACAGATCAAAACGGTACCAGAGTATATAAACCCCAATACACGAGGCACGAAGGAGATCTAGGTCAAACCATTGTTATAGTTTACTAGGCGAGATAGGATTAGAGAGCGCTGCCGGGGCAACGCGTGCTTCGAACTGAAGCGTCCAAAAATAGACCATAAAACTGGTTAGTGTTTTGCAAAGACTCCTGCCGCGATCTATGGGCAAAATCGCCACAAATACATTCGAATGGCTGCTCTGTTGAATTTCTGACATTAGAGCGTTGGGGGCGAAGCCCCCATCCCTCTACATGTCTATGTGCTGACTTTTTTATGGAGGTTTCATGCCAACCTATCGACGCATGTTTTGGCATGTAAACGTTTAGATACCTACTTCAAATGAGGATTTTCTTCGTCCTTGACATAAAATCTCTCGAATTGATGGGAAACTTTGGTAATTCCACAGATATATCCGGCATGAATTGATGTTCTAGGTTTGAGAAAATTACGTAAAATGTTCAAATTATCTAAAAACTTCCCAAAATGGCGGAGTCGATGGAAATTGACGTTCCCAGAATGCAAAGCAAATTTTACCACAATCACGCGTATTTTTGAACACAATTTCTGTTCAGCAATTCGTGCATGCATACATACATGTGGGCATCTGCGTGTGGACATTTTTGGCATTATGAAGTAAACACAAGAATCATACCTGGTGCAGAGCACCAGATCTCCCCGGATAAGAAGCCAAAAGCACGTTCCTTCCAAGAACTGTTAATCTATATTCGATGTCCATGTCGGACGATTACCAGTGTAAAGGGATTGGTTGTTCGTAGGAATAGTAATCCTTGATCGAATACGCCCACTAAAACAATAAGTTGACAATATAGGGACGAATGTGATACCCAGTTGACTGAATGCACACTGTGTTGATGTATGTACTCTCAAATCCCATGGGCACGCAAATATTTACGAAAAGCGGCGATAGTGACCAGAAATTTGCTCCATTCGAGGGAAATATTCGTCAGATTATATCAATTAACTGAATGGTTTACGTCCAACACTGTGAAACAAACGTTTCAAGTATTTTCTCTTCGACAGCAGGTTTTCCCACCAGTCGCAGAGTATTTCCCCCATGGGAATCTCAGAGAGCGTTTAAGAAGTCTCCCCTGCAGGGAGACAACAACAACCGTAATTTGGCGTATTTTATAAAATGACAATTAAGCTGGTGTTCTGTGCTGGATTGCGAAGTCTTTTTATTCTTAACTGGTATTTTAATTTGCCCAGTAAAGGCATGTGTTAGGCTATAACACATCCTCATTATTTACAATGTGTAACGTTCACGCGCCCGGTACGGGACGCGCAGGTAATACCCTACAGGTATCACGACAAGGTACCAGTCCGTCCGGAACAAGCCCCGATCTCATACATCACCACATGGTACAACACATCATCATCAACATCATCACATATCACATGCATTGTACAACATAATGGTAATGTAGCCGTGTGTAGAGCCCGAGATGCCATGGGAGCGGCACCACGGAACCCGTATGCGTGGGCATATTGCTCTCCGGTCTCGCCGACGGCCCTGAGGCAGAGGTAGAACTCTGCACCAGCCCGACGGTCTGCCAGAGCCTATGTCACACCGTCCCGGGAAGGGAGAGAACTGGCGATCCACAGGCCTTGCACTCCCGAGTCAGCAACTCGTCTCTCCCAGCCCGGGCCCCCCCTATGGAAATCGTCCCCCGGGCCCCCACAGGGCCTTACCCCAGACCAGGGAACGCAAAGCTCATGGCGAGCCCTGCGTGCGTCCTGTAGTCTCTCTCTCGGACAATCTCGATCGAGTAGCTTCCAGTGTATATATAATACACTACAAACTGAAGGACGCACGCGAGGTGTAATCAAACCATTGTTATAGTTTACTGGAATAACGTAAATTACAATGCGTCGCCGTAGCAACGCCCGCTCGAACGGAGCGTGTCAAAACAAGGCCAAGACAGAAAAGGCCACACAAATGGCATGTAGTTTTACAATCACCTGCCGCGATCTTAGGGCAAAATCGCCACACAATGTTTTGAGGATATTTTAATGAGGTTCCATATCATTTTAGCAGGCGTATCGATTTTAAAATAAATGTTTACTTATTAGTAACATGAATGAAGTAGGCCATGTTTTTCATCCTAGTATACGGAAATGAATTGGAATCATGTAGGGGATAAAATTATGGCTTCTTCTTCTTTTGTATGTGTGTGTGGGGGGGGGGGGGGAGGGTGAAGGTGGAGGGTAACGTTGTGTAAGATACATTCAGCTGTCGTGGTGCTGACGATGTGCTCAAGCTCTAATGTCGTCTTCCGCAGTTTGCTGCATTGTCTTGTTACAGAACAGTTAAATGCATGTAAATCTGGTAAAATTGATGGGCATGTCGAAATGGGTTTTTCAAAGTTGCCGCGGTGTAGACTCTTGTGCCCGACCAAAGATTTGTGTGGATGAATGGCGGGCAAAGCGATGCACATGTGATGCACATGAATATGTGTTTGCTTACAAACAACTTCAAAGAGTTTCAAATGCTGAATGTCTGCTATAGGATTTTTTTGGAATTGTGCTTTGAAAAGAAATCAGACTGTGGGACTTTTTCCAAACTGTATTATTTTGTCTTAATTTGCTGCTAGAATTGTGGGATTTTTTCATACTATGATTAGCTATTACTTGAATACTCTCCCCAGCATGACAAACATTTAAATACTACCACACATTGCAAAAAAAATGTAATGAATAAATCGTATGGATAATATTTCGCAAAAAATAAAATGCAAACCAACTTAATGTTTTGACCTGATGTTTTCGAATTAACTTCTGAATACATTTTATTGGTCGGGATCTGTAGGTATATCGGTCGCCTCAAGACCGCCCACCAGTTTACGTGCAATATGTAAACTTTCCAGTTTTCAGCCCCAGAATACCCGATATGCTACACCAATGACAATAATGACCAACAAAAATCAGCAGGCCTATATTGGATCCGTTTTAGGCCTCGATCAATTTTACAAACTATGAAAAAGTGAACAAAACATTTGATTTTCCGGCTTTTCCGGCAATTCTCGACAGAACAATAATTTGTAATCTTACAGTACAATTATCAGGCAGAGTCAAGTCTGCGTTTCCTTGCAACGTACTCTCCGCGAGCCACCCCGACCGCACCCCGAACGCGGTTGTCCGAACGCTGCTCAGTCATCGGGAAATCTAGTCGAAATCCCCGCTTGCAACCCGCAGCGTTGCCACAAACGCTAACTATCGAAAGGTCTCTACTCACGATTTTACGCGGCCCTCCCTGAATAACGCGTAACGCCTAGCCACCGTGTTTTTGAGGTAGTAAAAATTCCGACAGATTCCGGCTGAGTACGCACGCACCTGCAGGCTACAGTATATTCACTATATTGGCCATTCAACTAAATGATCTTACTTTGACGGTCCATAAATCCCAGCCTAACCACTATGCTATTTTTGTCAATTGACGTATTGGGCATCGCGTGATGAGCATGAATATATTTGACGACACATGGGATTTTTTGCTATTCTGCCTTGAATGGACCCGGGGTGAAAATACCCGAAATTGTGGGTGCTGATGGCCATTCAAAACCCCTTTGCTTCCTCATATCATGAGAAAAACGATAACAAGATACTGATACTGCCTTGAAAACCGGGTTATTATTTCCCAGCAGTGTGTTCTTTCAAAAGAATATACACTCGTCCATACATCTGACATAAAAATGTTACGAAATCGGGATTCTTCAGGACCGTTCAGCCCTTTTACGTAGTATAGTGTTCGTTAGTGTTGTGCTTGAAATATCACAAACCAGTCCGAATTCAATTAATCCAGATGATTCCGCTCTATTATCCACAAGTAGATGTGATCCGCTTGGTGGTCAGCAGGCAAGTGACCCACTTCCCAAAAACTTTCCACTAAGTCCGCACTGTACACACAAAGATGCTGACAGCATCACTTCTTAAGCAGCCCATACACGATCAATAATATTGTGTCATATTTAATATTGCGCAATATTATTGATAGTGTGTGTTGAATATTGACGGTTTGCGCAATATATTGACAACATCGAAATCTTTTGATTTTTATTGACGGTACGTCAATAATATTGCATTGATTTAAAAAACCGGCAATAATAATATGCAATATTTAAAGGCTTATATACATGTAGGCATGCTGTGATTCATAAAAATCATAAATCCAGACAATGATGTTTATTAAAAAATATTGTGCAATATTATTGAACCATATGTGGGAAGCATGGATATTGTGCAATATAATCACACAATAATATTGCACAATATTATTGATCGTGTATGGACCCCCGGGTGGGGGGTGCGCTCTATTGTCTACGTCTATTCGTTTCATGCAATTGTCTCTGCCTGCGTATGCGGGAGGCGGACCCGTCGCCTAGGGAACGCTTGTACATCAAAGACTGGCCTTTCGCGCCAGCAATCAAGGCGGTGGATTGACATACACACCGCTCTGATTTCCGTAAGTCCGACTACGACTCCTGGATTTCACTGTCCAATCATATCACGGGTTGATATGGCGTACATTCAGAGTCACAGCACTTTTCGTGTGCTTCCAATCACTATTATTTTACGCGAGAAAGTTTTGTGGGGGTGCCGATCACGGTTTCTGTGTTTACTTGCATTACATGCAGTCCGTGTGAACTCTTCACATTAATTTCTTTCCTTATCTTCGTGATTTAACACACAGTAAATAGGTAATCGAATTGCTTTAGCAGACGATTCAGTTCATTAAATGTAGTAGTATAAATACTAGGCTCACAAGAGTCTCAACAGTCCGTACTTTGTGAGGGGTGAGGGTGGTGATCTGGGTCGGTCCTACAGAGGTGCTTTGATAGTGGTTTTACAATGAGTGTGTTGACAGATCGCGCGTTGGTGTGAAAAGGTGGTTATAGAGACGAAATCCGCTGTATCGCGTTCCCCTGTATAATACGTAGGGGGAATAGAGGCCCGATCCCGGTGCTTGCTCCGATGACGGCTCTCCTTTCACCTCGTCAGCGACAAAGTGATCTTACTCTCGGCAGGGCTGTTCGGCTGACACATGGGTGTAATTACATGATTATGATTTTTTAGGCAGTGCGCCACAGTGCGCGAAACAACACACATGAAAAAAACGGTGATATCTATACGAATGCATTATACCACATTATACGACTAATATCATAACCATGCTCATTTCACGACATCATGTCAATAGAATATGTGAAAAAGGTGCCTTACTGACATCAAGTACATAAGAAAATATGATTAATATAACTGTACATGTTATTAATATATTTTTATAGAAATTGTTGAAAAGACATGAAATCACAGTCCATTTAACATGTATAATTTCATCAACATTTTTATCAATCTGTTAACACAGCCAGGGTTATCTGAACCGGGCTGGTCGGCGAATAGTCCGTCTAGGGCGGCTGTATGGAGCAGGCTGGGGCGTAGCCTCACTCGTTGACAAGTCCGTACTGATCATGGGTTGTGATCCGCGTTTCTTTGGCGTGTGCTGTGGGGCACTCGAGTTCCTTTTGCACGATTTCCTTTTCTTCTTACGTCGTCTCGTTTTCGACGAGGGTGGTGACACGGGCTGGCGATTAGTTCATGATGACGTGACATCCGTATCCGTAGTCCGATCTGTTTTTGTAGACTTTTCTTGTATTGTGACATTCCAGAGATTGTACAGAGCTCGGATATGTTCCAGGGAATCGCTGGACGACTTGTTTTTAGAGTCCGCATCACTTGGCGACTCAGGTGGCGATATCACGTTATCGCGATAGTTCAGATGATGTAGATCACCTTCGTATGGTTTGATGACGTCAAGATGGACAACACGTGTATTACGTAAGTTCGGTACGAGGGCTATCCGATAGTCCACATCGGTAACACGTTCCAGATCTCTCCAAGGTCCGGTCCATGGTCGTGTAAATTTGTTACTTTGTGTGAGGGGTAGATAGTGGTATCTTACCAAGTCTCCGGGTTGGAATTGGGGTCGATATTTTACGTGAGCATCATATCCCAATTTTTGACGGGTCGCGGCTTTCTGCAGATGGTCTTGTGCGAACCCGTGTGCAGTTCTGATGGCAGTTTGTAAGTATTTGACATACTCTGGTCCGCATGGAGGTAGCGGCTCTGGGTCGTATGTTGGAAATACCAGGTCCACTGGTAAATTACATTCATGTGCGTACACCATCAGGTGTGGAGTACCTCCGGTAGATGAATGACCTGAGGTGCGGTACGCCATCAGCACGTATGGTAGGTGCAGATCCCAGTCATTTCCACGATCACTGACAAATGCGCTCAGCATATTCAGCAGAGTTTGATTAAACCGTTCAACCTGACCATCACTTTGTGGTCGGTAAGGTGTAGTCTGTATTTTCTTGGCGCCTAGCAGGCGTACGACATTCCGAAACAGTGAGGATTCAAGTTCAGTCCTTTGGTCACTGTGAATGGCTTTCGGTACTCCGTGGTACACAATCCACCAATTTACTAAGACATCAGCTACATTCCTAGCCGTGTGACGTCGGAGCGGGAATGCGTCCGTGTACTTGGAGAACTAGTCCAAAATCACAAGGATATACCTATTTCCATGTCCGGTATTTTTGTGGGTATCTAAAATATCCAGTGCAATTCTATCAAAGGGAGATCCGGTCGGCAATTGAGTCAGCGGCGACCGTTTTAGCGTTGGCTTCCCTTTACGTGACGCACACTGTGGGCAATGAGCACACCATCGTGCAACGTCCAATGATAAACCCGGCCAATAGAATCGGTGTCGGACTCTATCGACAGTTCGTTGTATTCCGAGGTGACCTACGACCTTGAGGTCGTGCAGTTGATGTAAGACCACCGTTCGTGAAGCAGCGGGTAGCACTGTTTGCACTACAGTTCGTTCGGCTGGATCCGGCTTGGTGTTCTGCACCAAGACTCCATCTTGTAGAGCCAGTAGACTCCATCGTGAGAACAGGGTCTTAACCTCTTCTCCATAACGGGTGACTTCTTTTGAGGTTGGCTTCGTTCCGGCTGCTATCCACTGACATACTGGCCCGACGCTGGGGTCGACCTGCTGTGCGGCAACAATGTCAGCAGTGGAATAGTCCGACAACCACTGTTGACCACTGATTTTAGTATCCAAGGTACGCACTCCAGCTGCTTGGTGTATGGAGAGCATTTGAGAAGAGACCGGTGATGTTATCGTATCACTGTCCAGGAGGTCTCTCTCAGGTGCGACTGGAACAACCATGATCCGCCTAACCGAAAGTTCGCCTGAACTCGTTTCTGGGTCCGTGGGAGGCACAACGAGGCACCCGGGACAGTCCGAATGTTTACAGCTATGAAACCGCGAAAGTCCATCGGCATTTCCATGGAGTTTCCCGGGGCGGTGTTCAATACGGAAATCATATTGGTTGCTGCTAGCATTCCGTCCGCATCAATATAATTTTTCAACCATCGCAATGAGCTATGGTCCGTCCGAAGTAGGAATTTTCGTCCCCACAAGGAATGTCTGTAATGCTGAATCATTTCGACTACAGCCAACAGTTCACGGTATGTGGTGCAGTAATTCCGCTGTGTACGTGACAGAGTCTTACTTGCAAAGCCTATCGGAATTTCCTTCCCGTTGACACATTGTGACAGCGCTCCTCCAATGGCGTATCCGCTTGCGTCCGTATCAAGGATGAAATAATCGTCCTCATCTCGGGAGGGATGAGCGAGCTTGGGGGCCTTGATCAGTGCGTCTTGTAGCCTCCTGAAGGCTTTCCATTGGGGTGACCCCCAGGTGAAGAGACATTCACCTCTGGTGAGTGCGACAAGAGGTTCGGCAATTTCGGCATAGTCCTTAATGAATCTCCGGTGATAGTTCGCGAACCCTAGAAAGGCCCTAATGTCCGTGGTTTCACATGGAGTTGGCCATTCCTTGATAGCCTTGACCTTGTTCGGGTCAACCTTGATACCTTGACCGCTCACAATAAATCCAAGATATAGGATTTCTCTTTGGAATAGTTGGCACTTTTTGGGTTGCAGACGTAACCCAGCAGTTCGTATCTGATCCAGGACCGCTTCTATATTGGCAAGCGCCTGGTCAATGTGTGTCCGTATGCTATCACATCGTCCAGATAGCACATACATCTAGTCCATAGATATCTGCGGAGAATTGTCTCCATGAGACGCTCAAAGGTTGCCGGTGCGCTACTCAGTCCGAACGGCATAACCTTGAATTGGTACAAGCCTTTCCTGGTGGCAAAGGCGGTCTTTGGTCGATCTACTGGGTCTACCTCAACTTGCCAGTATCCGGAGGCAAGATCCAGAGCTGAAAAGTACGCCGCTCCAGCGAGAGCAGCATGCGTGTCTTGTATGTTCGGGAGAGGGTACGAATTTTTCCGTGTTACGTCATTGAGCAGTCTGTAATCAACACAGAACCGTACCTGTCCGTTCTTTTTCCACACAAGCACCACTTGTGAGCTCCACGGTGAGACCGATGGCTCAATACATCTGAGCCGTAACATTTTGTCAACCCCTTCATCAATGATGTGTTGTTGAGTCTGAGGGACACGACGCTGTCTTTGGCAAAACCGGTGCATTTGTTTCGGTGTCAATTCGATGCTGTACGACTTGGGTTCGTCCCAGCTGTCCGTCTGGGCACATGAAGGTGTCTTGTATCTGTACACGAGGTTAGCGCATTGACGCTGCTGTTCCGGAGCTAACCCAGCTTGATCTAGGCCTACCATATCACGTAGATACGACGGCAGATCACCGTAGTGATATTCCGGGGAACATCCGGTTCCTCCCCGGGTTTCGGCAGTTCGACCACCACTTCACTGTTCCTTCGCCATAGTTAACAATGGCACGGGTCTGACAGAAGAAATTCATGCCTAAAATCATTTCGTCATGAATCGCGGCCACACAGAATGTCACTGTTATTTCTTTAGTTCCGACTTGAATGACAAGGTCCAAGAGTCCGTCAATAGGGCTGGAGTCCAGTGCTGCTTTGAGAGTTTGTTTACTTATGCGTACCGGCAGTTTCCAACACTCATGAGCGGCCCGGCTGTTGTTGATAACCATCGGTTCGTCCGAATCATCCGGGGGAAGCTTCATTGGGAGTGTCAGCGTCGCTGGTTTGGTTTCAGGTCCGCATGGAAAGGCATAGAAACTTCGTCGTCCGATATCCATTCAATTTCGGACATACTATCTGTTTCAGTTCCGTTGGTGGTGCGTGGTGACACCCCTTCGTGGTGCTTGCTTCGCGGCGAGTGCTGATGCAATGGTTCCGACACCCCTTCGTGAAGCGAATCTTGGGCGGAAGACGATGAGGCACATTTGGCGCACAACCTTTCGGGAAGCTTAACCGCTGGTGGCGGTGGCGCCGATCTGACCAGCAGGATGGTTATGGTCGCTGGTACGACAACTGTTTTGGAGCTAGGAGCTTTGCTCGGGTTATCGGAAGGTCCTTGCTCTGCAGTTCCTTCCTCCTCTATTTTGACGGTTTGCTCACAGGTACTTGATCAACCTGGGAGTGGTGGTACGATTGCTGGTTTGGCATTAGGCGTAGCCTTATTAGTCCGATCAGTGTTACCTGGGACACCCGGCCTGGGTGTGAATGGCTTCATACCGTTTCGTACCAGAATATCCTCAGACGGAAACACCGCATCCATCGATGTCCGTGTTTCTAACAGAAGAAACAGATTCCAGTTTGACCCGGTAATGTAGGGCGATCTCCCGGGACTGAGCCGTAGCTCGCAACACAGAGTACAAGGCGTCCTCATCATACTGACCGGCTTCGTCGCTGATAGCACACTGGAATGCGTCCACTACCTATTCGCGAGAACAGGACTGCACTGAATGTTCAGCACAACCTTCAAGTCCGGTCGTGTCGCTGTCGGCTGGGTCGTAATGCGCGGCTATCTGTTCGGGAGTTAACTTTTCCCCATATCAATTTGTCCGATAGCACACGACATTTCTGTGTCTGTATCATTGTCCTCGGCATAACTATCAGCAACAGTTTCAGTCCGACGAGCACCGCGTTGGCGGTCTCGTTTTGTACGTTGTTGTCGGCTTTCCGCTTTTAAAACAGCCGTGAGTGCTTCGCTATATGAACTGAACGTTAGCACACATAGTCTATCCGCAATATAGTCCGGCTGGCCATTGATAAATTGCGAGATCACAGTTCTTTGCTGAGATTCTGGGGTCACGTCGTCGAACACCTGTTCCGCAAGAGCTTGCAACCGCTCAAGGTAATGTTCCCCTGCCTCTTTCCGCTCTCGTCTCAGAAACAGAAAGTTGTCGCACTTTGCCTGGCGGTGGGGCGTGGGTTCCCATTCTTCCAGTAAGCGACGTTGGACCTCTTCATATGGGGTGTCGACCGGAATGTGTGGAGCGAGTGCCTCAGCACGGCCTCGCAGTGTACTGCGGAAAGTAGTTGTTCAAGTCCGTGTAAGTAAAGGCGGATGTAAAACTGTTCGTAGCTGTGCAGGTACTGTACTAGATTGCCTTCCTTGAAGGTGGCGCGCCACTGGGTGGTCATGCCGACAGCTAGTGGTGGCGATTCGATCGTAGATCTCACTGGGGGTGAGATCGGAGTACTGTTGTTCGATGTCGTGGAGATCAGGGTACCGATGTTCGATGTCGTAGAGATCGGGGTACCGATGTTCGATGTTGTAGAGATCGAGGTCCCGATATTTGATGTCAGCCTATCAGTCACAGTCGCGAGGTTTCTGCTAGAGAAACAGCGACGGTGGTGGCGACTGGCGGTTCCGAGGTTGCATTGTGAAGTGCTGGTGAGTATTCGACACAACTTGGCACAGGTGCGGCCTGTGGGGCTAGCCCATACGATTGCGACACCTGCGGTACACCTTCCGAGTGAGAAGGGTACGGCAATGACGGACCGTGAGATCTGGGGCTGTTAGCGAACACACTCGGGCATATTGCAATTCCGGGGTACTGATCTGCTACTCCAGAGTATTGAGCTGCTATCATAGGATGTTGAGCTGCTATTCCGGGGTATGGCACGGGACCGTAACGAGGTACCTCTCCAGGGTACGGCGGTTTGTATCCATCAGGAACAACGGTTTGATATCCACCAGGAGCAACATTGTGATATCCATCAGGTACAACATTGTGATATCCATCAGGAACAAACTTGGGATATCCATCAGGAACAACCGATACAACTTGATCTGCGGGCTCATCAGGGAGCTCGGGTCTGACGATGGTCACTGGCGGTGGCTGACACTCGTCGCACGTGGGAGCGCTTGTGTCGGACTCCGATGTCGTGTGGTCGCCTTGGCAGGTATTCCACTGGTCCGCGAGAGTCGATCGTGGTGAAGATCGCGTGTAGGTCCGGTCGGCAGCAGGTGCTGGGGTGCGCTGGGGAGCGCTTGTGTCGGACTCCGATGTCGTGTGGTCGCCTTGGCAGGTATTCCACTGGTCCGCGAGAGTCGATCGTGGTGAAGATCGCGTGTAGGTCCGGTCGGCAGCAGGTGCTGGGGTGCTCTCTGTAGCGGGACATCTTCGGCTCGGCTGGAATCCTCCGGGCAGGACTCCGGTTACGATCGGGTCGGTCGGCATTCTCAACTGGACTGGCAGGTTACACTCATGACGCATCAGGGTGGCCGTCAAGGGTCGTGACACCAAGTGGTTGCGACTTGGTTCGAACTCATTAGCACTGTCCGAATCATCCAACCACTGACAAATTCGAGATCGGCTGGGCGGTTGCGTCACCATAGAGGTATTAATGTTCACTGGTTGCATGCTCACCGGTTGCGACAGAGTGTCGGTATCCGGTTTCGGTCTTGCAGGCACAGAGTTCGCTCATCTCCGATCGTCAGCTAGCGAGCGGGACGGTCCAGCGGGTGTAGTCCGATACGACTTGGCATGGGCATCCAGGATTTCGCCCATTGTGTGACGGGGCGATGACGGATCTTCATGTAACAGTTCGTTCACATATTCTTCATCAGCGAAGAGGTTCGGTCCGTAATCTTCTTCCTACAATGACGAACCAGTACGATCATTTGGTACAGTTTGTCTGGCGGCTGCACGTGTGACAGAGTTAACATGTTACTCATCGCTACTGATCGGGGTTGCGACGGTCGCTGGCTTAGCGGGACCGGTTTAGTGGTCGCTCCATCTGTCGTCCGTGACTCCACATGGGAATTCGGCTGGCTATAGGTTTTCGCTCGTGTATCCGGCATTGACGTTAAACAGTTTCTAAGCCGAGACTGGCTTTCGATATCCTGGTCACTGGCGCCAATGTTACGAAATCGGGATTCTTCAGGGTCCGTTCAGCCCTTTTACGTAGTATAGTGATCGTTAGTGTTGTGTTTGAAATATCACAAACCAGTCCGAATTCAATTAATCCAAGTTTATTAGGATGAATACTCCCATGACTCGATCACGGCCACATACGCACTTCCCGATATAGTCCGAATAACAGTCCGACAGGTACAACAATATATCACAGATATCCTCGTTACAATTTTGGAGATCCGCCTTCACTCTCTAAATCTCTCAAACGCGACTCTGAAAAACGCGGGGACTTTTTCATGGGTGTCTGGTTTTTCCCGCGTCGTGGAACAGGAGTTCATGTGATTCGTTGAATGTGATGTAATGTCTGTGTGGGCGTGGTTAGGTGTCTGGAAATGCTGTGATTGGTGGTGTGTTCTGCATGACGTCATTTGTGGAGTTGTTTACATGTCTTGGACGGTTTGTGTCAGTTCTCGTGGGTATGAAGTCATGTGATGAATCTGTGCCGTGTATGTCGAGTGCTATAAAGTGTAGGGAGGGTTTCGGGCCGATAACTGTCATAAATATTCTACAAAAAAATATATGAGGTGATGTCACACAATAGTTTCCCTTTAAATTGCCTAAGTGAGGTGAATGCTCGCTGATTGGCTGAACGAGTTACCGTACTATGCCCTTATTATATAGGCGTTTCTGAGATATATGAATTATATTTTGTCAGTAGGTAGTCTTATATGTATGTAATTGTGAAACGAGATATAAACCTGATATCCCGATTCAATTCTCTGTTTCAGTCCATTGAATACATATGCCATCCCATCACGCCTCAGAGAAGTGACTGAACTAATAACATTCCGTAGACTGCTAAAAACCTATTTGTGGCAACTTCAATCGTAACATTTTAAACTGTGTGTCCAGTCTAGCCATTCTGTTCTATTCCTAGTCATTATGCTTTAACTATAATTTTTGTTTTTAACTCAAATGTTCTTTTTTTTTTGCTTTCTTTACAATCTTGTAAATCGCACAGATAAAACCGATAGGTCTTGATTTTGCGCTTATAAGCATCACAAATAAATGAATAAATAAAATAAATGCAACATGTGCTGGGATTTGCCAGTCTGCCAAATTCTTAGAATTATAGAATTAAAATTGTTGAAAAACTCATTGAGTTTTCATGCAAAAGCCTTGAAATTTTCAGGATGAGGATAGAACATAAGTGCAATCAGCATCAAGACCCAATCGTTGGTATAATTCAATGGTAGTTTGGATTATTTAGTAAAGTAAGATTAAAGAAAACCGTAAATTTATCACACTAAAGGAAAATTATCTATAGAACCCATGTGAAACGTAACAAACCACTAATAATTTATTTAGAAAGTCAAGAATATCAAGGGGTTATGATTCGAATGCAATCTTGTGTCTCTAGAATGATGTTAGGGTCAGGGGGGAGGGGGGGCTGCTTATGATAAGCGTCAGCTCGGCAAAGGGCCGACCTCAATTCTTGTAATCTGGTCCGGTGGTGAAAATTTCCTAGTCCCTGACACCTGTAGAAGGCTGAGCTATTGAAATGCATCAGTATCGTTAATATTGTGCAAACAAATTGTAATTCAAGTCATAATTTGGCCGCAGAGGATAGTTAGAACATTTTTGTATGCCGACCGACCATGTAATTTATGTGTATTCCACAATTTTCTCCTTAACCACGCAAAACACGGCAAATGAACATTGAATTAGGTCGGGAACCTTCAACTGTTACCTAGTCAAACAAATTATGACATTTTTTGCACTCCCAGGCCACGCAGAGTGAAAATTGTGTAATCGGTTAATATATAGGCCTTTCTGAGATATATGAATTATATTGTGTCAATAGATAGTCTTATATGTATGTAATTGTGAAACGAAATATAAACCTGATATCCCGATTCAATTCTCTGTTTCATTCCACATATGCTACATGTGCTGGGAATTGCCAGTCTGCCAATTCTTAGAACTAAAATTGTTGAAAACTCATTGAGTTTTCATGCAAAAGCCTTGACAATTTCAGGATGAGTATAGAATATAAAAGCAATTAGCATCAAGACCCAATCGTTGGTATAATTCAATGGCAGTTTGGATTATTTAGTAGAGTAAGATTAAAGAAAACCGTAAATTTATCACACTAAAGACGAAAAATTATCTATAGAACCCATGTGAAACGTAACAAACCACTAATGATTTATTTAGAAAATCAAGAATATCAAGGGGTTATGATTCGAATGCGATCTTGTGCCTCTAGAAGGATGTTAGTGTCAGGGGGGGGGGGGGCTATTTATGATAAGCGTCAGCTCGGCATAGGGCAGACCTCAATTCTTGTAATCTGGTCCGGTGGTGAAAATTCCTAGTCCCTGACACCTGTAGAAGGCTGAGCTATTGAAATGCATCAGTGTCGTTAATATTGTGCAAACAAATTGTAATTCAAGTCATAATTAGGCCGCTGAGAATAGTTAGAACATTTTTGTATGCCGACCGACCATGTGATTTATGTGTATTCCACATTTTCCTCCTTAACCACGCAAAACATGGCAAATGAACATTGAATTAGGTCGGGAACCTTCAACTGTTACCAAAGAGTTTACCACAATTGTGGTAAACTCTTTGCTGTTACCTAGTCAAACAAATTATGACATTTTTTTGCACTCCCATGCCACGCAGAGAGAAAATTGTGTAGTCAGTTAAGGCTACAGTATATTAACTATATTGGCCATTCAACTCAATGTTAAATGATCTTACTTTGACGGTCTCCAACACGTTTCTAAAGAAAATCCCAACCTAACCACTATGCTATTTCTGTCAATTGACGTATTGGGCATCGCGTGATAAGCATGAATATATTTGACGACACATGGGATTTTTTGCTATTCTGCCTTGAATGGACCCGGGGTGAAAATACCTGAAATTGTGGGTGCTGATGGACATTCAAAACCCCTTTGCTTCCTCATCTCCTGAGAAAAATGATAACAAGATACTGCCTTGAAAACTGGGTTATTATTTCCCAGCAGTGTGTTCTTTCAAAAGAATATACACACCGAAGGCATTTATGTACACTGAAGGCATTTATTATGCTTTCCAACTAAGGATATATATTCATATTCATTGCATCTTTATCTCATATGCCAGTTAAGTGTTGTACTAGTGTACTTCAAAGGCATTTATTATGTTTTCCAACTATGGATATATTTATATTCATGGCATTTTTATTTTACACACCTGATAAGTGTTGTACTGATGGACACCAAATATATTTATTATGTTTCCCAACTAAGGGTATATCTATATTTTTTACATCTTTATCTCATATACCTGATAAGTGTTGTACTGATGTTCACAACAGATATTTATTATGTTTCCCAACTAAGGCTATATCTATATTCATTACATCTTCATCTCATATACCTGATAAGTGTTGTACTGATGTACACTGAAGATATTTATTATGTTTCCCAACTAAGGGTATATCTATGTTTATTACATCTTTTTCTCATATACTCGATAAGTATTGTACTGATGTACACCAAAGATATGTACTATGTTTCCCAACTAAGGCTATATCTATATTCATTACATCTTCATCTCATATACATGATAAGTGTTGTACTGATGTACACTGAAGATATTTATTATGTTTCCCAACTAAGGGTATATCTATATTTATTACATCTTTATCTCATATACCTGATAAGTGTTGTACTGAAGTACACCAAATATATTTATTATGTTTCCCAACTAAGGGTATATCTATATTTATTACATCTTTATCTCATATACCTGATAAGTGTTGTACTGATGTACACTGAAGATATTTATTATGTTTCACAACTAGGGTATATCTATATTTATTACATCTTTATCTCATATACCTGATAAGTGTTGTACTGTTGTACACCAAGATATTTATTATGTTTTACAACTAAGGTATATTTTTATTTATTGCATCTTGATCTCTTATACCTGATAATTGTTGTACTAGTGTACACCAAATATGTAAATACAGAATCCTGTAATTTCTTGAGTTTTCTAACCAAGGGCATATTACAATTATTCAATCTTTGATCTCCTATAACTATGACTGTCTAAAACTGATAATTGTAGTACCAATGAACACCAAAGCTATTATATAGCTATTTGTTATTTACTAAGTGTGTTATATAATTCAAACAGTCACCATATGATCCTCAGGCGTTATTATAATGACTGTATTCACTGGATGTCTGTCATGTCGACAAATACTTTACTATTCATATCTCTGGGAATAAGTGTCAATATATTTTACCAGGATAGTATCATGTTTGCGTGTATATCAATAGTATGTATAGTCTTGTAAAATACTATTCAGATTTTTTCATAAGATGTGTACACATTATATCTGGCATTGGGTACATCAAAACAGTTCACTGTTCGAGCACATGTGTGCTCTGAACTCGACTACGTGCTACGACCATTAAGCTATAACTCGCATCCAATAAAGGTGAATTTCTCATTTGTTTTGGTGATATTTTGAATGAAACTATAAACAAGGAATCCATGAGGTTATTCTGATATATTTAGATGGCAAACCCCACACTATATTCCATCTATAATTATAGCAATTTTTAGATATGTTTAATCATATTTCCAAGTTAGCACCCTGATCACAATAAAATAATTTATTATTCATCTCCGAAATCAAATAAGGACTGTACCTTGAAAACTAAGTAAAAAAAAACTAAGTAATTTAGGTAAAAAATGTACAAAATGAGGAAAATACATTTCTGCGTTAAATGGGACAACTCTTGAAAATCTTAAAATGCAACTGCATGTTATCAACTACCTGTATATGACACTTTGTATGTGAAGTTGTAAGTTTCTCAGAGCTATCCTGAACTCTCAGTACAACTTCGAAATTGACCCTCCCACATGCACCAAATGCACATGTGAACTGCACATGCACCCACAATGGCTATATTTAGAAGTTCTAATTTACACATAGGTGGTAAACATGACAATAAATTCCTTTTTGAATATTATTCCATTCACATTTAATGATATATCAAGTGATTAGTGACCTTAATATGATGAATCATATTAAACTACATAAAAAAGGTGTCTGGACACAACCCAATATAGTTCTAATTGTATGACCATTCCTAAATGAACCTTACTCTATTCATAATATGTATGATTACATGATCTGACTCCAATTTGTAACTAGCACCTTTTTTTTCAATACATCTAAACATAAATTCATCTTCTTTTTATGCCTACCAAGCAGTGCTTTCTTTGTAAAGAATTTTGTATATAGATTTTTTTATTATTATTATTATGTCACAATAACCGTTGTGAAACTGTGTTGCTTCTAGTGAATAGGTCCATCTAACAGTGGACACTTACATGCCATTCATAATGTATGTCCTTGTTCTTCCAATGTTGTCAGAGAATTATGTTTGTAATCTAAGTGACATAACAATTGGAAATATCCTCCAGACATGTGTGAAAAACTATAAAGGCTTATGCATGTAGACATATATTGCTTATTGTCCTATCAAGAGAAGCAATCACTTAAATTAACATCCTCAATTTAACAATTATGACTGTGTTGTTTCAATTTTTCTCATCTGAAACTTGTTCAACTGTATAAAATACAAACAAATGGCAAATCCAGTGTGACTTAGTGTAACAAAGCATTGGTGTATGAATATTAACTGAACATCAACTACTCTGGCATATTATGCAACCCTTATATGTATTTGCAGAATAAATATCAACTGCTCCGGCATATTCTGTATCCCAACAGCTCTGGCATATTCTGTATCCCTTATATGTATTTGCAGAATGTTACATTAACTGCACTGGCATATTCTGTATCCCTTATATGTATTTGCAGAATGTTACATCAACTGCACTGGCATATTCTGTATCCCTTGTATGTATTTGCAGAATGAACATCAACTACTCTGGCATATTCTGTATCCCTTATATCTATTTGCAGAATGAATATCAACTGCTCTGGCATATTCTGTATCCCTTACATGTATTAGTAGAATGAACATCAACAGCTCTGGCATATTCTGTATCCCTTATATGTATTTGCAGAATTAACATCAACTGCTCTGGCATATTCTGTATCCCCTACATGTAATTAATGTAATCAGTACAACTATATTAGTACAGTATTTCCATCATATGACAGATCACTGTTTGACAGCACATTGATTTGAAAGTACATTGTTTTGTTTTGACAACCCATTGTTGTGAAAACACATGAGTTTATGTTCGCTGGTCTCCTTTTTTCTTAGTCCAGTGGGCCCAAGTATCATATCCTGCGCTTTCCTCCATATCCAGTAAGGATTAAAGACGGATTAAATGACATTCATGTAGTGGTTGAGTAAGTATTAAGGCGCAACATATGATACTTGGGCCGTCCAGTGCACTAGAGTAATTCGATTGAGATTATCCTTTTCATTCACAACACCGAATGTTTGAGCACATTAGTGAAGTGAGAATCACTTAATTCCTTGTACGCCCGTACGTACTCACAAGGGTAATATATTTTGTCGTGTCAACTGTCCCAATTCACCGATTTGTTTTGTACTTCGGTAGCAATTCTTACGCTGTATCCATTGCTCAATGTAAATATCGTCTTGTAAATATGTCATATTTCTGTTCACCACTCTTGTCACTCTGCTTGTTTTACTGTATTCTATATCCATTGCTCCACATTTTATTCACTTGTCCCTTGTGCGTCTGCCGAGCTGCCGTCGTGTGTGTCGACCCGACCGTGACGACCGTCGGCGCATCGTGCGCTCGGGGATACCGGCGTGATGTTGGCAGATAGGATCAGCTCGAACCAGAATGAAACCTCAAATTTTCATAATTTAGAAAACATATATTTCGATAAAGTATCGGAAGATGAATCAATCTCAGAAGAAAACAATAATATTCTACAGTTTCCTACATGTTCTTATCACAGCACAGACGACTTACCCTTCCCCACTAATCAAAGTAATTCCACACACACCGTTCTGTCACTAAATTGTCGCAGTTTGTCAGCCCACTGGGATGACTTCAAAGATCTTCTAGCAACCACACAAGAAAATAATTACCATTTTGACATAATAGGTCTCACAGAGATATTCCAGGTACGCAATAGTTTCCATCTTCCGGGGTATCATGAATTTGTTTTTAAGAACAGGCCAGATGGGGATGACAACCGCGGTGGTGTTGGTTTCTTCATTGATAAAAAGATTAACTTTACAGTACGGCATGATTTATCCATATTCCAACCACATGTAATTGAAACACTCTTTATTGAAGTGAAATACACTAGCACCAAACTCATTTTATATGGAATCATATATAGACCTAAGACTCCCCCTAAAGCATCCATAGATACTTTCAGTATTGAACTAAATATTATCGGAAATCTTAATTCCAATAATTATACGATGTGCCTGATGGGCGACTTTAATATCGATTTACTTAAGTACAACTCGGATAAAAATACCAGTAACTTTCTGGAATGCATGATATCGAATGGACTAGTTCCCTTAATAACAGAACCAACAAGGATAAATTAATACTCTGCTACTTTAATTGACCACATCTACACGAATGCTAGGCTTGACACTGTGTCTACAGGTATTTTAATTACAGATATTTCTGATCACTTCGCTACATTCTGCTCGATAGGAAGTAAGGAATCCAACCCAGTAGAATGTCAATACAAAAGTGTCAGGTCGTTTAGTGCAAATAAGATACAATTATTCAGACAGTTCTTCAGAAACGCAGATTTCTCGGGTGTATATGGTGTCTCTTGTCCCGAACGAGCATATAACGAATTTATGACACTATTTCAACTAGGTTATGACACTTGTTTTCCAACGAAAGTCCACAAGTCGGAAAATAAAACATGAGCCGTGGATGACCAAAGGCCTACTTATGTCATATATTACCAAAATTTAATTATATAAACTAAAATTGCGTAAGCCCACTATATCTAACATTAATAAATACAAAACATATTGCAGACTATATAATAAACTATCAAGAAAAACGAAGCGATCCTACTTTGTTGAATCTTTACAAAGCCATAAAAACCTGAAAGAAACATGGAAAATACTCAATGAAGCAATGCAAAACAAACATATAAAAAATAAATTACCCGATAACTTTAAAATCGATGACAACTTAGTATCAGACAAATAAATAATAGCTGACTGTTTCAACTCATATTTCACCAACATCGCAATTGAGCTAAACTTTAAAGTTGAAGACTCACCAGCTAATCCCATGGACTATATGAATGAACCTGAACCTTCAACATTTTTTCTTGAACCGGTCACTCCTTATGATGTAATATCAGCAGTTCTCCAATTGAAACCTAAATATACTCAAGGCCCGGACAGTTTATCGTCTAAGCTTGTTAAAAAATTAGTACACGAAATAAAATACCCCTTAACGCATATTATTAACTCCTCTTTTGCATCTGGCACAGTCCCTAGTCAAATGAAAATTGCAAAGGTAATCCAAATATTTAAATCCGGAAACAACCAAAGTATGGCAAATTATCGACCTATCAGTATTTTACCCACATTCTCAAAAATATTGGAAAAAATCATGCATAAGAAGCTTTTCAACTTTATCGCCGATAAAAACATTCTCAACATTAATCAATATGGTTTTAGGCCTAAACACTCGACAATCCACCCAATATTACATCTCCTTAAATATATCACTAAAAGAGAGCGACACCTCAACGAAGGACAAAACCCTAGCTGTTTTCCTAGACCTCAGTAAAGCATTCGATACTGTCTCCCACAATATTCTCCTCAGTAAATTAAACAGATATGGAATACGAGGTGTTGCGAATAATTGGTTTAGGAGTTACCTTTCTGATAGGTATCAATATGTGGAATTAAATAGCAATAAATCAAAATTCTTAAAAGTGCTTCACGGTGTACCACATGGATCTATTTTGGGGCCCCTGCTTCATATATGTGAATGATTTTCCACACACATGAGTCCACATCACTAAATATGCTCTCCTTTGCTGATGATACAACACTATATACTTCTGTGACTGGGGGACTGGGGGACATGGCTACGAGATAGATGCATAGGTTTTAGCTGAGAGGAATTCAATCAGTTTTCACGTGCCTATTTCATGGACAGTTTATCAAAAATCACATCTTGTGTGGGAACACTCATAGATAACACTGAGTCTGGAATGAGTGAATGAATGCCCAGATATCCATCGGAATTTTGGATTTAAATACACTTTATATTGAACTTTGTGCCTGTTAGCTGTGGCCATTAGATACGGTTCACTGATCAGCTACTGGTATTACATGCCTAGCATTGTATGTAGTAGATAGAGCACGAG
This sequence comes from Terebella lapidaria, assembly GCA_949152475.1. Classification (NCBI taxonomy): domain Eukaryota; kingdom Metazoa; phylum Annelida; class Polychaeta; order Terebellida; family Terebellidae; genus Terebella; species Terebella lapidaria. Next base: position 49,013,973 of record OX424555.1, on the reverse strand, counting down.
CACCCGTGGGTATGGCTCATACACGAGGTTATTCTCGAGGCGTTAGCCGAGAGATTACCGAGTGTATAAGCCATACCCACTGGTGCGAGTGGTCTATCTGACTTGTACCACGGGTTCACTCAAGAGTGTTCCTATATTCCACGGCAGACAGTGGTGTATGTTGAATAGACCACAGTCTGGCCTATTGTTAATGGTGTCAACCGTGGTACAAATTACATTGCACGTGCTATATTGGACCACCGAGTGGGGAAAATACAAACGGATATAATCGATTGGCCTGATTATTGACCGCTTTCACTCACGGCTTTAAACCTACAAAGCATTATCAAACAACAAAACGGCCGGCTAGCACTGGAAGTATTTCCTCGAATGAAAGCCCGCAGCTTAAACAGGACAAAAAAAGAAACAAAATGGAACACACGGTTCCATTGACGACGAATGAAAAACTGGATAATCTCACTGTGATGATGACCAGAATGGAACAATGTAAGTATCAATCTATTACCACCAATACATCCAGATTTTGATGATGTTAATAACAAACGTAAAGTACATTTTGCAATAGAAACAAAGCCCGACCAAATAGTTTATCCAAAGACACACTGGCGTCATCAGGGGCAGACAGTGTGTTAAATGTAGTTGTTTCTACTGTACACCTGATGGAATTAGTATACAACTGCCCAACAACCTATGACAAAAAATATTTAAATCCAATACGAACCCCATGCAATAGATATATGACAAGTACATAAGTACCTAATCACAAGCCAATAGGCTACTGAGTTGATGGTATCCTCGGGGACAGATTTAACGTCCGCCAGCAGTGACACCGACTCAGTGGTATGAATGTAAGTATCAATCTATTACCACAAATACATCCAGATTTTGATGATGTTAATAACAAACGTAAAGTACATTTTGCAATAGAAACAAAGCCCGACCAAATAGTTTATCCAAAGACACACTGGCGTCATCAGGGGCAGACAGTGTGTTAAATGTAGTTGTTTCTACTGTACACCTGATGGAATTAGTATACAACTGCCCAACAACCTATGACAAAAAATATTTAAATCCAATACGAACCCCATGCAATAGATATATGACAAGTACATAAGTACCTAATCACAAGCCAATAGGCTACTGAGTTGATGGTATCCTCGGGGACAGATTTAACGTCCGCCAGCAGTGACACCGACTCAGTGGTATGAATGTAAGTATCAATCTATTACCACCAATACATCCAGATTTTGATGATGTTAATAACAAACGTAAAGTACATTTTGCAATAGAAACAAAGCCCGACCAAATAGTTTATCCGAAGACACACTGGCGTCATCAGGGGCAGACAGTGTGTTAAATGTAGTTGTTTCTACTGTACACCTGATGGAATTAGTATACAACTGCCCAACAACCTATGACAAAAAATATTTAAATCCAATACGAACCCCATGCAATAGATATATGACAAGTACATAAGTACCTAATCACAAGCCAATAGGCTACTGAGTTGATGGTATCTTCGGGGACAGATTTAACGTCCGCCAGAAGTGACACCGACTCAGTGGTATGAATGTAAGTATCAATCTATTACCACCAATACATCCAGATTTTGATGATGTTAATAACAAACGTAAAGTACATTTTGCAATAGAAACAAAGCCCGACCAAATAGTTTATCCAAAGACACACTGGCGTCATCAGGGGCAGACAGTGTGTTAAATGTAGTTGTTTCTACTGTACACCTGATGGAATTAGTATACAACTGCCCAACAACCTATGACAAAAAATATTTAAATCCAATACGAACCCCATGCAATAGATATATGACAAGTACATAAGTACCTAATCACAAGCCAATAGGCTACTGAGTTGATGGTATCCTCGGGGACAGATTTAACGTCCGCCAGCAGTGACACCGACTCAGTGGTATGAATGTAAGTATCAATCTATTACCACCAATACATCCAGATTTTGATGATGTTAATAACAAACGTAAAGTACATTTTGCAATAGAAACAAAGCCCGACCAAATAGTTTATCCAAAGACACACTGGCGTCATCAGGGGCAGACAGTGTGTTAAATGTAGTTGTTTCTACTGTACACCTGATGGAATTAGTATACAACTGCCCAACAACCTATGACAAAAAAATATTTAAATCCAATACGAACCCCATGCAATAGATATATGACAAGTACATAAGTACCTAATCACAAGCCAATAGGCTACTGAGTTGATGGTATCCTCGGGGACAGATTTAACGTCCGCCAGCAGTGACACCGACTCAGTGGTATGAATGTAAGTATCAATCTATTACCACCAATACATCCAGATTTTGATGATGTTAATAACAAACGTAAAGTACATTTTGCAATAGAAACAAAGCCCGACCAAATAGTTTATCCAAAGACACACTGGCGTCATCAGGGGCAGACAGTGTGTTAAATGTAGTTGTTTCTACTGTACACCTGATGGAATTAGTATACAACTGCCCAACAACCTATGACAAAAAATATTTAAATCCAATACGAACCCCATGCAATAGATATATGACAAGTATATCTGTGATAGACCGGTTCATTGACAAGTTCTAGCACAAGTGGATACGCAAATGACAGATTTGACTAACAAACATGAATTCCAAGCCATTAAGATACCTCTTCATCAACGGTGTGACCAAGGTAAACAGACAATTTGCAGCACGACTTGACAAGGCAGAGGCTTACAACAGGAGAGATTGTCTCCTCTTCTTTGGATTCAACGAGGAGAAAGATGAAAACTGCGAGACCAGTCTGCGCCCAATCGTAGAAACCCTTGGGATCCAGTACGATGATAGAACCTTCATCCGGGCACATCGCAGTGGCCGCTACCGAACAGGGAAGACAAGGCCTATAATCGTCAAATTCCAACATTTCAAGGACAAAGACACTGTCTGGCAAAACAGGAGAAATCCTTTGTCAGAAGAGTTCAAGTCAGTGCACATCAAAGCCGAAGCCATCAACCAGAAAAGGCGCATTCTTCAATCCGTCTCCAACACTGCCGAAAAGTTGCCAGCATTTAAGGGTAAATCGTGGGTCACCAACCAGCACCAAATCAGTATCTCCGACAAGACGTACTCCCTAGACGATCTGCACAATTTACCCAATGCAATTATAGAACGTGTAGGTCGTCGTGTGAGCGGCAACATCACCGGTTTCTTTGGAGTCGCATCGCCTCTCTCCAATTTCTATCCTTGCTGCTTCACGATTGGCGACCAACAGTTCAGCTCTGCTGAGTAACATTATCAGTATCAAAAAGCTGTCTTGTACGAAAACGATGAGTGCCAGTCTGAAATCCTTGCTACTGACGACCCAGTCCGACAAAAAACGCCTCGGCAAACAGCTGGTGAAGGACGAATCTCGGTGGATCGATTCAGGGTCTTCCAAGACAGCGATGATGGATGGACTGAAGACTTTGTCAGGGCCATCCTCAAGAGTACAGGCTCTACAACACTTGTTGAGGCAAATCCACATGACGAAAGGTGGGGATGTGGTTTGTCGCTGAATGATGACAATCTCTTCGATTCAACCAAATGGACTGGCGAAAACCTGTTGGGCGAGTTGCTAATGGACGTGAGGAGCTCTCTTCGCTGACGCCAGCTAAGTGATAGGTTAGAACTCTAGTATAAGAACTTTGCTACACACACTCAGAATGACAATACATATGCATGTACATATAGAAAGTGTTCCTGGCAGTGGCGTTTACAGGCAGTGATTACTGATTGTCTCTGATCAGCTACATGTTTTTCCCATACGATGTATCCATGTACATATTGCACATTTATCGTTTTATTGATATTATTGTATGTGTTAGTCTTGATGCAGGGTCCACCGGCAATAACACTAACCCTTATTAATCCTGACAATTTGCACGATTTAAGGTATGACAATTCGTTCGTACATGCTATCCGTCATACCATTGATGATTATCGCAATATCCTCGGAAATATGTGTAAGACTAAATACTCGAATCTCATGTTCAATGACAAATTGAAAAGTATCTCATCATTTTCTAACCAGCGGCGAACTAGAGACAGTGGAGGGCAATGGCCAATGAAACTCACACTGATGAAGCATTTGATGTGGATTGCCCTATTGATACTCCTGATATCCAGATATCAGGAGTATCAATAGGGCAATCCACATCAAATAGGGATGTCCACCCAAATCGAGGGCCCAATGTTGACCGTCAAAATGTAAGTCTCTTTCACTTGAATGCTCGTAGTATCCTCACGAAGGACCACGAAACGGATGGTACCTTGAAATTTGATGAAATTCAGTCACAGTTTGCACACCAGACTCATACGACATAATATGTGTCAGTGAAAGTTGGCTTGATGATGCCATCACTGACGCCGATCTCGAGATCGATGGGTACAGTCATATCCGTAAAGATCGGAATAGACATGGTGGCGGCGTCATCATGTACATTTCGAATGAATTACCTTTTAAAGCGCGCCCCGATCTTCAGGGTGATGACACTGAATATTTAAGGGGGGGGGGGGGGGGCATTACCTGAATTCCAAACGGGTTCTCCTTGCAACTTATTACAGGCCACCTAGATTTATAAACCAAGATATATCTGTGATAGACCGGTTCATTGACAGCCTTGGCACCTCTATAGCAAGTGCTCTGTCCGAAAATCCTGACTGCCTGCTATTATTTGGTGACTTCAATGATCGCTGTGAAACATGGCATTCCAACCACCGTGATAGTGAGTTACGTCTTAAATTATATGATTTGCTGTCAGCTGCAAATCTCCATCAGATGGTACAAGAGCCGACAAGGTACACCGAGCACAGTGCATATATCCTTGACCTTCTGATTACCTACTCCCCTGGCTATGTTCGGGATATGAAGGTTTTACCCCCAGTCGCGGAAGTAGATCATTGCATTGTGTCGTGTAAGCTGGCAATAACCCATAGTCATAATCGATCGTACGAGCGTGAAATAGTGAATTACAATATCGCCGACTATGTATGAGGGCATGAACAAAGCTTTGTGCAGAAAATTTGCGGATTTTCGCAATACCGACACGAACGTTGACCATTTAGCTACTGAATTCAATAGCATCTTAATGTCAACTGCGAGGCAATTCATACCAAACAGAACAATTAAAATAAGACCCCGGGACAAGCCGTACCTGACAGCTGAATGTCGGAAGGCTGACAGGCTCAGAGACCGCGCTAGCAAAGCAAAGCCGCATAGCAAAGCGTACACGTCAACACGCAAAAAAAGAGTATAACGAACGAATGATTAACCTGCGACAATGTCACTAGTAAAGATTACTGGAAGATTACAAAAGGTATTCTTGGTGCGAAAGTAAATCCAGGAATCGGCGTCTTACAAGATGATAATCAATTTGTCACAACTGCAGAAAAAAAGGCGCATGTGTTTGTGGCGATTTTGCCCAAAGATCGCGGCAGGAGTCTTTGCAAAACACTAACCAGTTTTACGGCCTATTTTTAGATCACTCCAGTTCGGAGCGTGCGTTGCCCAGCAACGCACTGTACTCAGATCACGCCCAGTAAACTATAACAATGGTTTGACCTAGTTTCTCCTCCCGCCTCTTGGCCCGATATATATACTCGAGCGTTGGCTTGATCTGAGAGATTGTCCCAGAGGAAGCCGAGAGGCAGGACGAGAGGCTCGCCATGAGCTTTACGTCCCTGTGTCTTGGGTAAGGCCCTCGCGGGCCCTGGGGACGATTTCCATTGGGGGCCCAGGTGGGGGAGACCGTTGCTGACTCGGGGGCTCACGCCCTGTGGATCACCGGTTTCTTACCACCTGGGGTGGTGTGACACAGGCTCTGGCAGACCGTCGGGTTGGCTCAGAGTTCCATCTCTGTGACAGTGCCTTCGGCGAGGCCGGCCAGCAACATGCCCACGTGTACGGGTTCCTTGGTGCCACTCCCATGGCATCTCGGGCTCTACATACGGCTACATTACCATAACTGTGTAATATGCATGTTGTAGTTAGGGAGTTGGTGAGATGCATGTGTTATGTCGTAGTGTATGACGGCCGGACTCGTTCCGGGCTGACTGTACCTGGTTGTAGTGTTCCGTAGAGTAGTGCCGGACGCCCTGTAGCGGGCGCCCGCCGAACTTTACATGTACAATGATTATTTCTCTGTACAATCACAACTTTCTGTGGACAAAATACCCAACTCACTACCACCTCTTCGAATTATTCCGGATACACGGCTATCTGACATACACATCTCCGCTCGTGATGTGTCGAGAACTATTAGTTCCTCAAACGTCGGTAAAGCTAACGGCCCCGACGGAGTAAGCAACAGGCTGTTGAAACACGCGTGTTCGAGTATAGAGGAGCCTTTAGCGTATTTATACAATACTTCATTATCCCAAGGGCAAGTACCTGTGGTCTGGAAAGAAGCAAATGTCACCCCAGTTTTCAAAAAGGGAGATCGTCAAATTAAGTCAAATTACCACCCTATTTCTCTCTCATCGGTAGTAGGAAAAACACTTGAACGAATTGTATTTAAATACTTATACAAATTTTGTGACAAACACAGCTTACTCACATGGAGAAATTCAGGTTTCAATAATTATTTGGTCCAGGGCAAACTCAAGCATACCAAAATGGCCCTGGACCGTTTTGGAAAGGCGCTTTACCATGATGATTTTGATTTATTCCTTGATAATATGGCAAACTAACATAAATTATGCACCTTATGTTTAATAACCAAGTTGGATTATACAAAGCTAATTATCAGAATATATCCCAGAAAATGGACAAGCATGCAGGGAAACACGGTGGATTCAACTGATAATATTGAATAAAACAAACCTTTATATCAATGTATTTAATCATTGAATGAACATGTGGAAATTATATTCCTCGATTTTAATTGGAAAGAAATTTTAATTGGAAATAAAATATTGTTCGCTGATCACAGCCAATATCTATTTAGACATATGATTGTTCTGGGCAAACTGCAATGGACATTTCCGAACATGTCTAAATGCCCAAGAACGAGCAGTATGGTGCGACACTTATTGCGTACATACGGTACAGGTACTCATGGATGGCCTGCCGCAGTATACATAATTCAAAGCATGATTAAATACCCATGTTTAGCGTTGCCCACAGGTTTAGCGTTGCAACAACGTGTTCGCTTCAAAACTGTGCTTTCCACAATTTCTTGCATTTTCACACGCTATTTACTCCGCTGTTAACTACTTACGAGCAGCAGCAAGGACCCACGTTGCGGGTTTTTTTGGGGTCATTGAGTGCGCCTGGAAAAACCCATGGGGAAAACCCAGGATTTTTCCCATGGGGTGGTTATGGGGAAACCCCCTAGTTTCGGTTTCGAGGACGTCACTTCCGGTTTCGGTTTCGGTGGTTATATGACGTCACGTGGTTACCATAGCAATGAGGATGAGGTTACGTGGTTACCATAGCGATGATTATAACATCACATAGCAACGCGTTAGACTGTTGCACTGACCCTAGTAACAGGTTTTGTCGTTCATGGCAACGATGCACGGCCATTTTGAATTGCCATAGCAATGGTGATGACGTCATTTTCGGTTTGGGTGGTTATATGACGTCACAGTGATTATATGTTAATAAGGTAACCTCAGAATGAGGTTACCTGATGGTTATATGACGTCACGGTGGTTATATGTTAATGAGGTAACCTCAGAATGAGGTTACCTGGTGGTTTTTTGACATCACGATGGTTATATGCTGATGAGGTAACCTCAAAAATGAGGTTACTTTCTATTTTTAGAATTGAGGATGGTTTTATGACGTCATGGAATTTTTTATGCTGAGGTGATTTAGGTTGCTCTCTATTTTTAGAATTGAGGTTACTTGGTGGTTATATGATGGTGATTATATGTTAATGAGGTAACCTCACATGGATGAGATTACCTTCGATTTTTAGAATTGAGGTTACTTGGCGGCGCTTTCGGAATGCGGCCACAGATTTCTCATATGAGGTCGTCTTCTCCGACGAGCATTGGGAAGGAAGGAGACTGTTGGAGATGGACAGGGAGATGAACGATGTATGGCAGGCAGTGATCAATTACGTTTTGAGGGAGGGAGCCAATCCTGATGATTTGATCCGAATCCATATTGGACACAGAGTCCTCACACACGGTGACATCATTGTGTCACTGAGGAGAATCAGGGACATGACACCCGCTGCCATCTGGGGGCATGTTGAGAAAATTTTACAGTCATACCAGACGTTGGCTTTCGATGACTCATTGAGACTGACAGTAGGAGTGATTCGTCTTCCTCGTGGTGGTACTGGGACCAAAATGATCAACCGTGAAGAAGCCATCACCTCCAAGAGATCTGTGGTGAGAATCATGAACACCGACATGCTGTGCATGGCCCGAGCCCTTGTAGTGTGTGAGGCTTTCCGACATCAAAAAGAAGGGAAGATATCTCTCTACGCATATGAGAAGGTGAAAAAGGACAGATGTCAGCACCAGTCAACAAAAGCGCACGATCTACATGCTGCAGCACAAGTCCCCACGACTCAGCCTTGTGGTCTGGACAGGATTCCGGCATTCGAAGCCGTCTTGAATGCCGAGGTGGTCGTCTTCAGCGCTGAGACAGGCAACCGAATCATCTATCCAACTCAACTGAGGAATGACGGCAGACCTGTGTATTATCTCTACTACACCGGAGACCATTTCCATGCAATCAACAGCGTTACGGGTTTCTTGGGAGAAAGAAATTTCTGCAATCGATGTCTGCGCACCTACCAGAAAAAGCAGAAGCACAACTGTGATGCCATGTGTCCGTTGTGCAAGACTGTGAATTGCACCAAGGACGGAACCTCTCGTATGTGTGGATCCTGCAACTTCACGCTTTACAGCCAGGGATGCTTTAATAGTCACCTGAAAGCGAACGTGGAGAAAAATGAGAAGTCCCTGTGCGATAGGAGAAAGAAATGTCTTGAGTGCCGCAAAGTCGTTGACAGTTTCAAGACACATCAATGTGACGAGTATTATTGCGGATCCTGCAAGGCATCTGTTCCGATCGATACTCACCAGTGCTACCTCCGTGCTGTTGAGAAGAAGAAGCCACTCAACAACATGATATTCTCTGACTTTGAGTGTATGATCGTTGGAGGAGAGCACATCCCCAATTTCGTCGTTGCAGAGAAGGTCTGCCAACTGTGCCAGAACAAAGAGGATGATGAAGAGTGTGAGGAGTGTGGACCGCAGGTCGTCTTCCAAGGGAACAGAACCTTGGAGTGTTTCGGGTCGTGGCTGTTCCACAAACAGAACAAGGGAGCCACAATCTTCGCCCACAACCTCAAGGGATACGACGGCCAGTTCCTGCTGCACTACATGATCCACAACGGAATCCAGTTTGAGCCGATCTACTAAGGCTCGAAGATCATGAGTGTGTCCATCCACAGTAAGCTGAGCATGAGACTGGTCGACACCCTCAACTTTTTTCCTATGGGCTTGGCCAAACTGCCCAAGGCATTTGGATTCGACTTCCCTCACTTCCTGAATCTTCCTGAAAACCAGGACTACGTTGGTAAGTGTAACAACATGTACTGATTCTGTTCTACTCTGATTATTTTCAAAACCAGGAGAATAAGTGCATTTTGCGTCCCTTTTCAGGTCCCTATCCTGAACCTTCCTACTACTTTAGTATGGAGTTGACTCCAAGTCTCCTGCGGAACGCCAAGAACTCCTGGACTGGCTGGAGTCTCGTCGTGTTCAAGTCTTCAACTTTCGGGAGGAGATGCACAAGTACTGCTCCAACGATGTCACCATCCTCAGGAAAGCATCGTTGATCTTCCGGAAGTTGATGTTGAACACGACGGGAGTTGACCCTTTCCGGTACACCACTATCGCCAGTGTGTGCATGGCAGTGTACAAGGCCTGCTTCTATGTCGAGACATGGGAAGGCATGATCGTCTCTGACCAGTTCCAGGTACGTTTGTGTGACTGGCCCCATCCCTGTTTTCCTGGAAGGAGGGCAAGATGTGCAGGGATGGTAAACTTGTTCAAGAAAACGTCCTTCACCAGAAGTTTGAGCACTCCCTTGGCACAATCAGATCACGGACCTCATGACAACTTTAGTGCCAAGAGCATTCACTGGCTCAGGTAAATAGTGTTACGCTATGTACTCCTCAAAATATATATATTTTTTAACAAATATATGTTTGACGTTGTGAAAAACATCTTTTATATGATGTCTGATCTATACACAGATATCGTGAACTCACTGACGGCCCCATTTGCCATGCCCTGTCCCCGAAGGGAGAATACCAGATCCCCGGGAGCCGGTACAAAGTGGATGGATTCTGTCCAGTTCGAGATGGTGCAGGAGTCTGTTACGAGTTCAACGGCTGCCTGTACCACGGACGCACAAAGTGTATCTCGCAACGGAACGTCACTCTCCCCAAGACATGTGAGACAGCTGAGGTCCTCTACCAGAAGACCCTGAACAAGGCGAGGTTCCTCCGACAGCAAGGATACAAGGTCTTCACAATGTGGGAGCATGACTATGATGCCAGCCCACCGCCCATCACCAAGCCTGTTCCGGAGCGTCTCAACCCCAGGAACAGTTTCTTCGGGGGACGAACGAATGCGACACGCCTGCACTATGAAGTCCAGCCTGGTCAGACCATTCAGTACGCAGACTTCACGTCGCTTTACCCTTCGTTGAACAAGCTGTGCAGGTACCCCGTAGGACACCCTGAGATCATTGTGAAGGACTTCCAACCCCTTCATCACTACTTTGGCATCGCCAAGATCCGAATCCTTCCTCCACGCGGCCTCTACCACCCTGTCCTCCCTAGTCGTTCCTCGGATGGCAAGCTGCACTTTGCTCTCTGCAGCAAGTGCTCTGAGGAACACAGCCAGAGCGAGTGCAGCTGCAGTGACCAAGAGCGAGCTTTCACTGGAACCTGGTGCATCCCAGAGATATTGAAGGCCGTGGAGAAAAGGTATCAAGTCCTGAATGTCTACAAGGTGTACCACTGGGCCAAGTCCTTGCAGTACAACCCAGCAACGAAGTCAGGTGGACTGTTTACAGAGTATGTAAACACGTTCCTCAAACTCATACAGGAGGCATCCGGCTGGCCTGAATGGTGTGTGACACCTGAGGACAAGGCCCGCTACGTTCGCGAGCATGAGGAGCATGAGGGCATCAAGCTCGATCCTGATAACATCAAGAAGAATCCGGGCCTACGCTCCTTGGCCAAGCTGATGCTGAACAGTTTCTGGGTAAGTCTATACTTCGCACCTTTTGTATCATTGTGTAACGCATTTGTGTTCGTATATAAATATCATTCCTTCACAAAATAATTTTGTTCTCATCTTTATATTTTACAGGGGAAGATTGCTCAACGACCGAACCTGACCAAGTCCAAGTTTGTGTCGGACCTCAATACCTTCTACTCCATGTTGCTGGACCAGACCTTGGATGTGAAGGACTTCCACATCCTGAACGAACAACTCATCCAGCTGGAGTACCAGACCAAGGACGACTTCCTCGCTCCAGAACAGATAAACATCTTCGTGGCCACGTTCACCACCTGCTGGGCCAGGCTTCGCCTCTACAATGTCCTGGACATGCTCGGTGACCGATGTCTCTACTATGACACTGATAGTGTCATCTATGTTGACGACGGCACTGTTCATGTTCCACTCGGAGACTACCTCGGCGACCTGACCAGTGAGCTGCGACCTGGGCACCATATCGTTGAATTCTTGAGTGTTGGTCCCAAGAACTACGGGTATCGTGAGGATGACGGTGCTGAAACAGTCAAGGTCAGAGGCTTCAGCCTGAATTTCGCAAACAGCCAAGTGATCAACTTTGCTGCCATCCGTGATCTGCTCCTTGAACAGCGAGAGGAGACACTCAGTGTCACCAACACTCGCCACATTGTGCGCAACAAGTATACACAGCAAGTTCTGAGTGTTGCACAGACAAAAATGTACAGGATTGTGTACACAAAAAGAAGAGTCTTGTCAGACTTGAACACTGTGCCTTATGGCTACTAGATGAACCGAACATAGGTCATCCCATTTGTAAATATCTCATCACATCCATTTGTTGATTTGTACATAAACGTCTCTTATGTAAATACTTTTACATATCTCATATTGTCCTGTACATAATTCATTGGTTCTGATATGTACATACTTTTTGCATTGGATCTTATCTGTAAATACTCTTTGTACATAGTTTGTTTATTCATCAGTATTGTACATAGTAGTTTGTACAAAGTATTGTACATAGATATGTATGTGTATTACTTTATTTATAATGTATATACGTTTGTTGAGTGTGGAGTAAATAAAATTGCTGTATTGTTGAAACAGATGCTTTCTCTCTTTTGTTAACGAAAACAATGTGTCATGGTTTCAAAGATTTATTCAACAGGAATGAACACAATAATGAACAAACATATTTACAAATATCTTAACAATATACTGGGAACAGGATAGGAACATATTTACACAAGATTCTGCAGTTCAGAATCAAGAATCCAACTATTGAATTTCTTAGGCCAGTTTAGCCATGAAACGAAATGTTCTTTCTTGGCTCCACGTCCTCGGGTTTTCAGTACTTTGTCGATTTTGAAAGTATCATCAGGGTTCATTGTCACATGTTGAAGTTCAGGTTCATAGAATGTTCCTTTGACGGGATCCTTGTAGTAATCCTCAATCTCATACACGGGAATCCCATCACGCCACCATCGTTTGTTCACTGTGAAGACTTCTCCTGTCCACGTTTGATCGTATTCACGATCAAAGAGCTTTCTCATATATGAGATGCGAACTTGTTCCCCAATTTGGAAACGAAATGTCTTCTTGCGTTTCTTCTTCTTATTTTTCTCCTTGAGGAAGGGTTCCACATATTAGGTACCTTCAGAAGCAACAAAAAACGCGTACGGCTACGGGTAGAAAATGCTTACATCTATACGTAAAGCCACACTGCATCGCTCGAGATTCACGCCGAATCTCATCTCTGCTACAACACGCATAGGAGTCTGGGAAATATAGGGAGCTACTTTCGGGGTAAACAAACAGTTCACGTGTGTTGCCGAGTTGTGGCAGACGGTTCACAGGATTACGCAGTGCAAGGAACCGGCAAAATCGATTTGGTTTTCTCGTCATGTTGGCTTTTTTCTCTAGTGTTCCTTCTTCTAGTTTACCTTTCTCGTATTGTATTTGCATCAGTAGTTGATAACATCATGGTCTATATATCGCGGACTAACCTGCGTAAACTGGTAGCGTAAGGATACAATATTTAAAATTTTAATGTTATAGGGCAAGAGTGACAGCGTCGACTGCTGGCTTTAGCGCAGAGGATGCTGGGAACAGTATGACGTAAAGCTTGTCATGCAAATTTACGTCAGATTAACGTAACGTGTACGGGTATACATGGGGATATGCAGGTGCTCGTATGTGTAGCGGTTGATGCTTTCCTCACGAGTTAATTAAATAATTGATTATTGCATATCAAATACGCATTAAGTTATGTAATATATATATATAATAATATGTTTTAACATGCATAATTATTGATGTATTTTGCATTTGCATGCACATGCAGGGAATTTCCCGAGATATTAATTTATTGAAACAACTACTTGTCCTGTTTCAACAGGTTTTTGTTTGTAATGTTTATATGGGTGTAAGTCAAATATAACTGCCAGATATACAGATATTTAAGCATGCATTTATCATTGATAAAAGTTGAAAACAGTTTAGCTTTCGTCCATCAGCTCCAGAATTAATGGAGATCAGGGCACTATTCTTATTCCAACTTCATTATGAATAATATATGAATTAACGTTAATTACGTAATATTCATAATAGTTAAAGACGCAGTTAAAAACAGATCATCAGCATTTCCGAACCACATGTACGCCTGGTTTCACATAGAGTAGTACAGGCTACATGACTACTTCCAATGGATGAGTTAAATGCTTTACTTGCGGATGAGCTCACAGATGAGGAGATGCTGCTTTGGCATCTCGGAAAGAGAAACAATGACAGGACACTTTGTCGGGATCGACTGTGTGTCGATGAACTAGACAACGAAAAATGCCTGTCGCTCTTCCGCTTTGCGAAAGAGGATTTACGTCCTCTATGCGATGCTTTGCGCCTCCCAGAAAAAATGAAGGGTGCTAACGGGACGGTGTGGACGGGACTTGAGGGACTGCTCGTCACTCTCAGACGCCTCAGCTACCCTAGCAGATACAATGACCTGAATGATATATTCGGACGCATTCCATCCGAATTATCATATATCTTCAACACAACAGTTGATGTTTTGTTCAACGAACATTCACATCTCTTGACAAATGTCAACCATGGATTTCTACAACCTCAGAACCTGTTGCGCTATGCACAAGCAGTTCATGCCACGGGGGCGCCAATGACGAATTGTTTAGGGTTCATCGACGGGACCGTTCGCCCGATATGCCGCCCAAAGATGTACCAGAGACATGTATTCAATGGCCACAAACGCGTTCACGCCCTGAAGTTCCAGAGTATTGTGATTCCAGATGGACTCGTGGTGAATTTGTTCGGACCCGTGGAAGGAACAAGGTGATATAAATTATTAATGGTATATCATGCCGTCATTTGCATGAAACCTACATTAAATGAGACTCTAGCACTGATATTATACTGTGCAAAAGGTTAATATTCCGATGGATTGTTGAATTGGAATTTTGATGCTCAAAATTTATAGCTGAACCTGTTTACAGACACGATGCAGCATTACTTCAAGAGAGTGGTATTCTGGAGACCGTATCTCGCTTGACAGCCCCGGATGGGAGTGCCATGTGTTTGTTTGGTGATGGAGGCTATCCACTGAGAGCTAATCTGGTCACTCCCTTCTAGGGCGCTAGACTGACGGATGAACAAACCGCGTTCAACGCTGCGATGAGTAAAGCCCGGGTGTCGGTGGAATGGGGATTTTCGGGAATTACGAAACAATTTGCTTTCTTAGATTTTAAGAAAAATCTAAAGTTGTACTTGCAACCAATCGGGAAACTCTATGTTGTCGGCACGATATTGTATAATTGCCAAACCTGCCTCTATGGTAACCAAATAGCATCCTATTTTGATGTAACACCACCTGCGCTATTGGAATATCTGGCTCTGTAGTTCGATTTTACATGTGTGTGAAGTGTTGGTGTGTTAACTGTGGTACATGTACATATATGCAATAAACACAATTTTATACGTTACTGCTTTTATTGAACATTTAAGTTTTATTTTTTGCTAAGTTGTGCAATCAGGGCAAACATTGCCGATCTTACTTCTTTATCAAGCCTCATCCTTTCCTCTCGCTCCTTCTTCTCCATATCAAGCTTTCTCTCCTCCAGTTCCAGTCGCCGTCTTTCGATCTCCATTTGTTCACGCTTCAATTTCATTTCTTCTGTTTTCAACGCCGTTTCATTTTCGTTCTTTTCCTTCAAGTATTGGTAAAGGCTCTCTGAGTCTACTGCCGATTTCCTGCGTTTTTTCAGCGTATGCTCAGTACTATCTGCTCATTGAACGTCCATAATCACACCCCATTAAATTTTTAATGTTACATTTATGCCTGGTTCTGAAAACCGGTAAATTCAATTGCAATAAATTGTAGAATATAAAGCACCAAACTACGGTGGCTTGTTTCCGCCAAGTTGACGTTTTCAATTAGGAGTTTGCCCTTTTTAAATTTGCAATTTACTTTTTCATTTAGCAATTTGCACAAAATAATTTCGATTTTAGTTCTGCTATTTATGAATTTACTTTTTCAGAATTAACAATTTGCCTTTTTTTAATTTGCAATTTACTTTTTTATTTAGCAATTTACGCAAAATAATTTCGAACTTAGTTTTTACATTTATGAATTTACTTTCTCAGAATTAACAATTTGCTTTTTTTATTTTGCAATTTACTTTTTTTCTATTTATGAATTTACCTTTTTCAGATTTCACAATTTGCCTTTTTTTAATTTGCAATTTATTTTTTTATTTAGCAGTTTGCACAAAATAATTTCGAATTTAGCTTTATTATTTATGAATTTACTTTTGTGGAATTACCAATTTGCCCGTTTTAATTTGCAATTTACTTTTTCAATTTACGAATTTACTTTTTCAGAATTAACAATTTGCCTTTTTTAATTGCAATTTACTTTTTTATTTAGCAATATGCACGAAATAGTTTTGAATTTAGTTTTTCTATTTACGAGTTAACTCTTTCAGAATTAACAGTTTGCCTTTTTTATTTTGTAATTTGCTTTTTTAATTTAACAATTTGCAAAAATAATTTCGAATTTAGTTCTTCCATTTATGAATTTACTTTTTCGGAATTACCAATTTGCCGTATTTATTTAACAATTTGCACAAAAAAAATTATTTCCAGTTTAGTTTTTCTATTTATGAATTTAATTTTTCGGAATTAACAATTTGCCTCGTTTAAATTTGCAATTTACTTTTTTATTTAGCAATTTGCACAAAATAATTTCGAATTTAGTTTTTCCCTTTATTAATTTACTTTTGTGGAAATACCAATTTGCCCTTCTTAATTTGCAATTTACTTTTTGCTATTTACGAATTTACTTTTACAGAATTAACAATTTGCCTTGTTTCAATTTGCAATTTGCACAAAATAATTTCGAATTTAGTTTTCCTATTTATGAATTTACTTTTGTGAGTCACGTGACTGCGAGCCTCGTGATAGAAAGAGCGGCTTGAAAGCTTGGCGGAACGCAATCACTGAATCAGGCTTCTGCATCTGCATCTGCCGTTTTCTAGCCTCCTTCATCATGTTGAAGATTATGCTAGGTTTTTGGAGTTGCGCATGCGGTAGAGACGAACAGAAAGTTTGTTGGCAGTTTGGGGTTTAGGTCTTGGCCACTAGGTAATTAAATCTAAAAGACCAGGTGCATTTATGTATAGGTGCACTATTTACATGGCTGAATTCTGGTACTAGTCTTGGTGTGAGTTGATGGCGTTCTTGAAGGCACTGATGGATGTGGCACAGACTGTGGACTCCGGCAGTGCGTTCCAGTCCCTGATGGTTTTTGGGAAGAACGACATCTTTTTGATTTCGGTGCGGCTGTGTGGGACTTTGAAGGACCTGCTATGGCTGTGTCGGGCCTGACGACTTGGACGGCTCAGGTAATCCCTTGGGTCAACAGCGACTTGGTTGTTCACGATCTTGTAGAACATCACAAGTCTGGCGTCCTTGCGGCGGCTTTCTAGTGGTCTCCAGTCGAGACTGATGAGCATGTCACTGACACTGGACCTGTTCCTGTACCTGCTTGTGACATATCTGGCAGCTCGGCGCTGGACCATCTCAACCCGGTCGACAGTTTTCCTTGTGGGTGGGTCCCAGACAGTGCTTGCGTATTCTACTAGTGGTCTGACTAGGTGGAGGTAGGCTCGCTCCTTTATACTTATGGAAGAGATGTTAATATTCCGGCGCAGGAACCCGAGTGTCTTGCTTGCTTTGTTGCAGATCCTTGATGTGTGAGCGTCCCAGTTAAGTTCAGAGGTAAGGGTTACGCCGAGGTAGTTTGCAGTGCTAACCCGCTCCAACACATGACCGTGGAGGGTGTAGTCAGTGAGCACAGGAGTCCTTTTCTTTGTGACGCTGAGTACCTGGCATTTCGATGGGTGAAATTTCATCAGCCACTTGTCACCCCAGTTAGCTAGTTGGTTTAGGTCATTTTGAAGGTTTTCTGCATCCTTCTGTGACTTTACAGTTAGGTAGGCAACCGTGTCATCAGCGAACAGTCGGACCGACGAGATGAGGCCAGCGGCAATGTCATTGATGTAGTAGAGAAAGAGGCAAGGCCCCAGTACAGAGCCTTGGGGCACACCTGACTCGACATTTATGGCATTTGACGTGTGTCCCTCCACAACCACGGATTGTGTTCTGTTGGCAAGCCAGTTGTCAATCCAGTTGTTGACCTTGCCTCTGATGCCGTATGTGTGGAGCTTGTGGACCAGGAGTTTGTGGCAAACTTTGTCAAATGCTTTCGCAAAGTCCATGATCAGGACGTCAGTTTGCTGGCCTTTGTCTAAAGATGTAGCCAAGTCGTCGATGAAGCCTACGAGTTGTGTTTCACAAGAGCGATTACGTCTAAACCCGTGTTGTAGTGGATACAGGATGTTGTTTGTTTCTCCGTGGCACATTATTGCTTTAGTGATAATGTGTTCAAGTGTCTTACAACATACACTGGTGAGAGAGATTGGTCTGTAGTTGGCTGGATCATATTTTGGTCCCTTCTTGTACACTGGAGACACGTTAGCTAAACGCCAGTCTTCTGGTACTGTGCCTGTGGCCAGGGACTTCGTGAAGATCTTGGATAATATGGGGCCGATGACATGGCTCATCTGCTTCAGCACAAGGGGGTTAATGTTGTCAGGGCCGCAGGCCTTTCTTGGCTTTAGCTTTTGGAGTAGTTTGGTTACACCTGTAGGTCGTATGACAATGGAGTCCAGGATTGTGTTTGTTGGAACAGCCTCCAAGTACCCCCCAGAGCGGAACTCTTGGTTGCTGATGGTAGAGCGTTCAGAGAAGGCAGAGTGGAACTGGGTGTTAAGAATGTTTGCCTTGTCGACTGGGGACTTGTAGATTTTACCGTCCTTTTTTAGAGGAGCAATACCCGTGTTGTCTTTGCGTTTGTGCTTCACGTATGACCAGAATCTCTTCATTCCGTCTTGTGGGTTTTCTTCGTCTTGAGTTAGCAGACCATCCACGTGGGCCCAGTACGCTTGGCGGGCTTTCCTTTGGACTAAGTGTTTCAGGGATCTGTATTTGTCACGATCATCTGGGGAGCCGGATTTTTTGGCTTTGTCATATAAGCGTTTTTGACGTTTATATAGCTGTTTCAGTTCTCTATTGATCCAGGGAAACCCGTTCTTGGTCTTCGCCAGTTTGGTGGGTATATGTTTTTCGGTAATGGTGTGGTACTGTGTCTTGAAAGTGTTCCACATCTCAATGGTGTTGTCTTCACGGGAGGTGCTCAGGTTGTTTATGTCGGCTGCAAGGTCAAGGAGGTCGCTCTGTATGCCTTCCCAGTTAGCTCGTTTATACAGCAGGATCTTCCTCCTAGTTTGTGTCTCTCTGTTTGGGGTGACGTCAATTTCAGCGTACACCATCGAGTGGTCAGACAGACCAGGGAGCACATCAACTCGTGAGACCTTGCCTGGGATGTTTGTTATTAGGAGATCAAGGACATTACTGAGACGGGTTGGTTCTTCTACCAGCTGGATAAGGCCGTGGTCAGTCAGGAGATCGGTGAAGCGCAGGTGCAGTTCTCGGTAGCAGGTGTTTGGC
The DNA here is from genome assembly GCA_949152475.1 of Terebella lapidaria. Lineage (NCBI taxonomy): Eukaryota > Metazoa > Annelida > Polychaeta > Terebellida > Terebellidae > Terebella > Terebella lapidaria. Next base: position 48,994,632 of record OX424555.1, on the reverse strand, counting down.
TTCAAGAGTCCCTGTTTCCAGTCCCAGCCTGGCAGGTTAAAATCTCCTCCCAGGAGTACTCTTGCATCGCTCGTTGCGCAGAGTCTGGACAGGGACTGTTCAAGGCCTTCCAGACCAGCCTCATCAGAGACATTGTGCCTATAGAAGGAACCAACATACAAATATTTGCTTCCATGGAGGTCCAGTTTCACCCAGACGATTTCACAATCGGTTTGGAGTTCGGGGGCTTCCTCACTTTTCAGATCACTGCTGACCGCGATGAGTACGCCTCCGCCTCCGGAGTGTGTTCTGTCCTTTCTGTACACTGAGAATCCTTCAGGGAAGATTTCAGCATTCTTGATGGATGGGTCAAGCCAGGTTTCTGTACCGATGACGATATCTGGTTTAAGACTGTCAATTGCGTTCGCAATCAACAAACTAGTTTTGCCGTGATCCGTGGTTGAATCCTGAACAGATGAAGACAGTGGAACAGGTACGGGATGCCTACAGTTCGATCAAAATAACAACTGGTTTCTTTGGTTTCCATCAGATGTACTGAGCACTGTGAGCAGATGGAAAAGTTACCTTTTGGGCGATATTGGGCGGTTGTTGAATCGTATCAGCATGGGCGGGCGCGAGCGTGGACACGGACCACGGCGGCAGGCGCGAGCGCGGCCACGGGTGAAATTCAGGCAAGCAAGACCTGCCACCTGGTCGTTATAAAATAAAAAATAATGAAAACCACATGTGAATACAATTATTAAGCATATTTGCTTAATAATTGTATTCTCGACCATAACTTGCAACGACATTGTCAGTATTACTGCATGACGAAGCAGGGCAGATGTGCGGCTGTTAGTGTTATGATTCAACAGTTTCGTGCCGTTTAGAAAATAGAATAATGCCGGCGTATGTGCATGTTTGGTCTTAAAAGGTAGCAAATCGTCAGTTATTCATCACATGGGGTGACGAATGTTGAGAAGAGAAAACACAAGTGGGAGGGGGGGGGGGGGGGAGAGAGAGACATGGAAACAAATTGATAAAGGAAACGAAAGGACTGAACTACATGTCGCTACATGGATTACAACCGTGGAAACTTCGAGAAAGTGATATTACAGCGGTTACCCGGTACTGTATTTAAACCCCATCATTTTTTTACGTTCATTAAATTTCTCGATTTTCACGTTTATTTAAAACACAAAATTTCTGGACGTCGAAAATAAATGTCTGCAAATATGTTCATACCCTGGAATCTCAAACTTAAACCGTTACACGGCCCTGAAATTAAAGGGGTATACAGTATGATAACTTATAATAGAATATCTCAAATAAACTGTTTCTCGTTTCACAGTGAGCCCTCTGCATATTCGAAGGACAAGAGCATTCACTGTAAAAACCAGTAAACTTTAACTCGGGAACCATTGATATTAACGCACACACCATGCGACAAAATATGCAACACAGCAATTTAGTAACCCCACATATCCATGGTAGATATATTATAACCATACCGATCGCAAGCTGTGTACTGTAGTACCTTGTGATGACCCACAGGAACAATCAATGTAGGCTATCAGTGAATTTTGCATTCAATATCTAGGCTAGTACATTGGCTTTGCACGTGATACTGTATATAATGATTTTTTTTATGAACAAAAATTTGTCATGCTTTTATATTCTAACAAAAGAGCATGCCCTTATTTATAAGCAGGACATTTGAAAAAATAAAAATACATGAAAACGCATTGGGCATGCCTTTAAATACATGATTAAACAGTAGTTTCAAGGTGAATTATCACTGAAAATTCTGGGAATTTTTTTTTTTTTGCAATCCTGTTTTTTGCATATCAACTATGTTCACCTGGACGATCACCATGATAACCTGTCGAACATTTTATTTTTCAGATATGTGAATTCCTTCATAATCGAGGACTGGATTCAAGGAAATTCCAAGAAGAAAAGGTAAATATAATGATGACCAGTATTCAATTGACTCCAAAATCAGATTTTGATCTGTTTGGATCTTTAGCTCATCTGGCCTTATTGAGCCAGAGAAGTTAATGGAATCACTCTGGCATGGATCCATCATCTATCCCAACTGACAGCCAGTTCGTTCGCCAGTATTATACTGTACATCATGAGACTGACAGACACCATTAAGTCCACCATGAAGTGTGGGTATCAAACACCTAAAATAGTCCTCGATATGACCTGGAAGTCCCACATGTGTATTGTTTACACTTGTAAATACCATGATAACGGCATAGATCTGGAATGAATTGTATCATGGCTCAACTTATAGTGGCTAATTCTATCTGAATAGGTCATGCATCACTTGGCAATGGTCTCTACTGCACTTCATATTGCATGTCCTGTACACAGTGGTAGATAACATATGATGTAGTAATTGTAAGTTTTACCTGTACAATAAATGCATCAATTTGATTGCAGATAGATGGGGCAGTTATTACCCAGTTATCGGACAGTGAGTTGGAGCGACTGGGTGTAAAAACATTGGGAGACAAATATCACTTGAGAAAATTTGCCAATGAGCAAGAGTCAGCAATAGATGTTACTGAACAAGCACCGTGCGGTGCATCGGATGAAAGAAGAACACGAAAACAACTCTTGGTCGAGATGATTCGTCAGACTCGAGCAAAACCCACTCGATCTGATTTGCCCAGGAGGCGTCCTGGGAGGCCAAAATCCAGATCCAGGATGCTGGAATTTGGACTGCGCCTGTTAAAAGGTATTTATGAAATATATTTGGTCAATCTGCAGCATAATTTGTCAATCACAAGTATTTATTTCACTGTCGAGAGTACATTACATATTGGATCCCAAGAACTTCATTAGAATTCGCTTGCAAGCATTTGAAAAGCTAGGGGTAAAATTCAGGGATAACGTTCCTTGATTTCTGCTATATGGTATCAAACTTATGTAAAACAGTAAATTTCAGCATATTTGAGCCAATTTCTTCTAGTTCCAAACGCACTGATACCTATAGCGAAAAATTCAGCTCCGTGACCCCAGATTTGTTTTCATGCAAAAACATCTGTACTACACAGCTGATAGATACACTAAATTTAGCGCAAACTCTGTTGATTCGTAGTTTTCATTGATGTCATTTTGTATAACAATGGCCAAAATAGATCCATTTGGGTTTTTTAAAGAGATTTACAGTATCCATTTTCGTGTCAAGGCAGTTATGACTTTGAAATAGTCAATCGACACAACAATAATGTTAAGAACATTGAGGGAGTGTTCACTGTTCAGAACTACATAGAACAGAAGCATATCCCAGGCATGCTACGATTGTTTCTTCTGGCAATTCCGGTAGACATGGGAGAGATCCGAGAGAGTTTCCTGGAATGTAGTGATTTGAGGTAAGTACACCATACTGGAATCATACTTCAAACTTCAACATGGGCCATAAGCTTTATTCGATCGTCTGTCTGTATCTTTTTTTCGGCCTGATTTTGCTAAAAATTTGCCAGATCATATGCTATTGTTAAAGTGGCCTCTAATGAAAAGATTCTAACAGAATAGTGCAAAAGTGTGTCCTCAATAACATGTGTTCGAAGATGTTTTTATTTGAATCAATCAAAAGACAAAAAATGACTGGAACAAAATATGTTTGCCCATTGAGAAATTTTTTGGAGTTCAAAAGTTTCACCCAATTTTAGGTTACCGGACCTATGGTCCGATAACCTATTGGCATGGCGTTGCGTCCGTCGTCCGTCGTCGTCGTCGTCGTCCGTCGTCGTCGTCGTCCACATTTTTATCTTTTTTGTTTACGGGCAAATTTTTCTGAAATTTTGCACAAAAATACTTAAAAATAATTCAAGAAGGAGGTAATTTTTAGTTTTTTGATTTTCGCATTTCTTTCAAAATGGCGGCCGTTTTCGACGAAAAATGCCTGATTTTGGACTTTGGCGGCCATTTTCTCAAAATCTGTTCAGTAACTTTTTTTCTTTTTGATACATAAGACTCTTCATATGTACTCCTATGAAGTCTATAAATTTTGTTGCGCTTGAATCGCTCGAAGTGGGCCATTTTGGCCCAAACTCGGCCCAAATGGGACTTTCCCATGTTAAATTCTCCTATGCTTTATAATGGGACACATTATGCCTAATATCTCACTTGATATTGGGATTAGAGACTAGGAATCAATTGTGGACATATAGGAAATGATATATGCTGAATATTCTTGTGACCTTGAATTTGACCTCTGACCTCACTTTCAAGGTCAGAGCACAAAATGGCTTATATCTCGCTTATTATCGACTCTACAGCTTAGGAATCAATTGTGGACATATAGGAAATGATATGCTGAATATTCTGATGACCTTGAATTTGACCTTCGACCTCATTTTCAAGGTCACAGTACAAAATGGCTAATATCTCGCTTGTTATACAACTTAGACAGCTTACAGCTTAGCAATCAATTATGAACATAGGAAATGATATATGCAGATTATTGTCATGATTTTGAATTTGACCTTTGACCTCATTTTCAAGGTCAGAGGACAAACAGGCTAATATTTCACTTATTATCGATTTTACAGCTTAGGAATCAATTGTGGACATATAGGAAATGATATATGCTGAATATTCTCGTGACCTTGAATTTGACCTCTGACCTCATTTTCAAGGTCCAAGGACAAACTGACTCATATCTTGCTCCTCTGTTGACTGTATGGCTTGGGAATCAATTGTGGACATGATATAGAAAATGATATACATTGAATATTTTGATGACCTTGAATTTGACCTTTGCCCCTTCATTTTCAATGCCACAGCACAAAATTGCTAATATCTCTCTGATTATTGAATTTACAGCTTAGCAATCAACTGTGGACATGATATATGCTTAATGTTATATATGCTGAATATTCTCTTGACCTTGAATTCAACCAGTGACCTGGCTAACATCTAAAATATTAAACATTGTCCGGTAACCTATCTTCGGCCCTTGGCCTAATTTTTCCTTCATGATTGGATCTGTGTGGAGTAAACTCACAGAACTATTCAAGATAGAGCCACAGTGTTGGCACAGTCAAATCGGAAATGATATATTGCTGTTTGAGTGGTGACCTTGAATTTGACCTTGAACATCCTTTCAAGGTTAAGACGACCTTTTTATCGAAAAAACGATGATTTTTGTCATTGGCAGCCATTTACTCGAAATCTATTCAGACAAACTTTTTTCACCTAACTTGATTTCGTTTTATAGTTCAAACAATCTCGCATTAAAGTGCTGGTCTGTTTTGTTTCAGTGCTTTGTTTGATCAACATGAACAGTCCTGTGACAACTATGTGACTCAGGACAATCAGGAAACTATCTTGATCAGGCCTCAACTCTTTGCCAGCACACCGTCTCTTTTCGCAGATCAGACAACAATAGATCTGTCGCCAGGGCAGGCACTGGTGCTGCCATCAGCACAACAGTCCTCAGCCCTGCAAACATCTGCAGAGTCCTCAGCACTGCAGATATCTGCGGAGTCCTCAGCCCAGCAAACATCCACGGGGTCCTCAGCCGTGCAGACATCAGCGACTACAGTTTGATATTGTTCAGTCAGATATGATGTTATCCATCTGAGTGCACCTCTGTCAATCCCAAAAAGATTGCGAAAACGTCTTATTAGTGTTGGATGATCGATGGTGTCAAATGCTGCAGATAGATCCAGGAGGACCAGCACGGACACAGAACTTTTATCCAGCGACTCCAGGATGTCACTTTGCACCTTATGAAGGGCAGTCTCCGTCGAGTGCATTTTTCGGTATGCAGATTTTGCAACTTCATGTAGATGGTTGGCAGCAACATGTTGTTCAAGACAAGCATCCACAACTTTCTCAAGGATTTTGGAGATAAATGGTAAGTTTGATACCGGGCGGTAATTTTTTTTAGATGTTCTGGATCGAGGTCTGGCTTTTTCAGTAGTGATTTGATGTGTGCCAATTTGAAATCACGTGGAACTCTGTTGGAGCGTAGCGATTTATTGACAATTGCAGTCACAACACGGTTGGTTCATGGACATGTTGTTGCAACCCACACGCATGTAGGGCACTCATGAAGCGCTGAGTGTCATGGTTACTAATGTCATCTAGGTGGAAATTCAAATCCCCAACAATAATAATATCCTTGGTGATTAATTGTCACATATCGTGTCAGGAAGTTGGGCCATTCGTCATGAAAGATCCTCAGCTTCAGATCATTCTCTTTGGACGGTAGTGGACGATATATTACGCGAACAGAGACTCTGCCAATATCCAGGTCGCAGTCTATGTGCTCAAATTGGGGGATTTCATCGTCCTTGGTGGATTCAAGTAGCCGGAGGGAAATAGAAGCCTTATAGAGTAACGCCACTCCACCCCCAGTTCTACTACCAGGACGGGGTACATGTTTCATCTCATACCCAGATGGAATGAGATCAGCAATACATTTCTTGTCAGCTCTGGCTTTAAGCCAAGTTTCTGTCAATGCAACAACATCGTAGTTGTTTGAAACGATATAGTCCTGCAGTGAGGGAGGGAAACTGAAACCGGACGTGGTGGTGACTGCATCCTCATGGTGAATCCCACGGATGCTCCCGTTGTCCTGCGACGTGGCTGTGTGGCAGCTACTGCGACACTCGCGTCGTCTAGCCGGGTTATCCCTGACGACCCAGTTTGTCGTGCTGCATGCGCGGCAGCGGTCGCCGGAGATGATCCGTTCACCCTGCCGGACCATCTGGAATCTCGTGTTCCGAAGGACCGGCTGGATGAAGATCAGCGTCAAGCTCTCCGCAAGCTGCTCCGGCAGTATGCGGATGTAGTCATGAGTCCGGACAGTGCGTTGGCAAGACAGACGTGGCCAAACACCGCATCGACCTCCTGTATGAGCGTCCCATTAAGCAGCGACTACGGCGAGCAGCGATAGTCGACCAAGAGGTCATAGACCAGCAGGTGCAAACGATGCTCGAGCTAGACATCATCGAACCCAATGATAGCCCTTGGGCAAGTCCTGTGGTTATGGTGAAGAAGAAGAACGGCTCGTGGAGGTTCTGCGTTGACTATCGTAAACTCAACGATGCCACGCGGAAGGACTCATATCCTCTTCCGCACATCGAGGACACCTTTGATGCCCTGGCCGGATCGCACTACTTCTGTGGTCTGGATCTCGCCTCCGGGTATTAGCAGGTCGAGATGGACGAGAGTGATAGGGCGAAAACTGCCTTTGTTACCAACGGGCTCTACCAATTTAAGGTAATGCCGTTCGGGCTTTGTAACGCACCAGCGACGTTCGAGCACCTCCTGGAGATGGTCCTCAAAGGGTTCCTCTGGAAACGATGTATGGTCTACATCGACGATGTCGTCGTGTACGGCCAGTCGTTCGAGGAACCCCTCACCAACCTCCAGATGGTGCTCCATCGCATCCGGGAAGCGGGGCTTAAATTGAAGCTTCATGGTAACAGGCACCGGAGTTAGACCAGACCCTGCAAAGATAGAGGCCGTACAGAACTGGCCTCCGCCTTGTAACGTGGCGGATGTGAGGTCCTTTTTGGGCTTCGCGAGTTATCACCGCCGGTTCATACGAAGCTTTGCGGAGATCGCGCGTCCCCTTACTATCCTCACGGAAAAGGGCGCCGATTTTGTCTTGCAAGCTGAGCAGGCCATCGCCTTCTTGGAACTCTGGCAAGCTTTGGTGGTTGCCCCGGTGCTGCGGCACCCTCGTCCGGATTGCGAGTTCATCTTGGACACTGACGCGAGTAACTTTGCACTCGGCGGTGTCCTCTCACAGATCGTGGACGGGCAAGAGCAGGTAGTAGCTTATGCGAGTGTGGCTCTGAGTCGCTCTCAAATGAACTACTGCACCACTCACGCGAGCTCCTCGCGGTGGTAACCATGACCAAGCGTTTTCGGCACTATTTGTGGAGCTCGCGATGGAGTTTCGGCTCCTGGCCGCCACCCTTTGATCACGGTTGAGGCTGGCGCGCCGTTTGACTGGATCGCCTTGGACATACTGGATGCCCATCGGGTCACCCCGCACGGTTTCCGGTACATCCTGGTGATCTCAGACTATTTTACCAAATATCGCCTACCCACTATGCCGCCAGACTGCGGACGAGGTAGCTCGGTTGCAGGTGAATAGGTGGGTGGTTTACCATGGTGTACCTAAGCAGGTACATTCGGATCAGGGCACACAATTTGAGAGCAACCTGTTCCGGAACCTAGCACAGATGCTAGGCAGTACCAAGGTGCGGACCACCCCTTACAGGCCCCAGTCGGACGGACAGGTTGAGCGCTTTAACCGGTCTATCCTGAACATGCTGGCGGCCTTTGTAAATGATCGTGCGAATGATTGGGATGACCACCTCCTGTATGTCTTAACCCTTTGATGGCGGACGATGCATAAATGCATCGCCTATGTTTGGGCGGATGATGCAAAAATGCATCGCCTACGATTGGGCGGACGTTGCTAAAATGCATCGTGAAACTAATTTCGGCTTGCGGCCATGTTTTGGAATCTTTTTCTCTGGAATTTCCCCATGGAATTGAAAGTGAGGCAGCCTAGATACTATATATAGGCATGGACATGACGTCACGCGGTTTGGAGCGAATGAGCGAACGCGAAAGGAGCGCATGACACAGTTTGCGCGGGCTGGCGTGACCTGACCTGACCCACAAAATACGCGTGTGTGGCAACAATGGCGCCGGCCAGCGCAGATTTTACCGGCAATGTGATCGATTTCAGAGGGTTTATTGCAATAAAAATTCGACAGATTGAAGTCAGAGTGGCTTATTTAGATTCAAGAAAGTTATCAAATGAATTTGAGGACAATATAGCAGTCTTTACTGCCACGAATCATTTGAGAAACGATGGAATTGGCGATGACAAGAGCGATATTAGGGTGCTGGTATTTTGACAGCTGCCTGTCAAAGTGTCATTCGGCAAATCCGAACATTTTTCTTCCGTGTAAAGACGATGTGTGGGTAAATCTAGACGCATATTGTAATAGATAAATGATCAAAATCGGTATATATTCTTGATTTTCATATTACATAGACGATGTCAATTATGACCAGTGTGTTTTGTGTTCGATTGAATTTCATGTCACATGACATATTTAGATTCAAGAAAGTTATCAAATGAATTTGAGGACGATATAGCAGTCTTTACTGCCACGAATCATTTAAGAAACGATGGAATTGGCGATGACAAGAGCGATATTAGGGTGCTGGTATTTTGACAGGTGCCTGTCAAAGTGTCATTCAGCAAATACGAACATTTTTCTTCCGTGTAAAGACGATGTGTGGGTAAATCTAGACGCATATTGTAATAGACAAATGATCAAAATCGGTATATATTCTTGATTTTCATATTACATAGACGATGTCAATTATGACCAGTGTGTTTTGAGTTCGATTGAATTTCATGTCACATGACATGATAAATTGAATGGATTTTTTTTTTGTGTGGGGGGGGGGGGGGGGCGGGGGGGTATGCTATAGTTTGGCATATAGTTTGTTATGTCAATGACAGCATCAGGTGAAATAATATAAATATTAGCTACTTAGTTGTGACAGTAACGCAATGTTAAATATTGACGTGTTCTTTTCTTCAACATGCATAATGAAGTGGGAATTGGAGAATTCTTTGTTGCCATGGCAACTATGTGTAGGTGGGTGGGTTCAGTGTCTGCAATTGGATACTCTAAGGCCCGATGGTCATAACTAATACACATAATGTACTGAAGTCACAGTAGTTGACTCTGCATGTGTATTGTCGAAGCCTGAACGAAATAGCTTAATTTGATCAAATTTCCGTGTGGTTTCTATGACAACCTAAGGCCAAAAAAAAAAAATTCTATGTTTCTGGTTATCGCGCGCGTCACTCCAAACCCCGCGCATCATTTCCTTTTTAAAAAAAAAAAATCGCGCGCATCACTTGAAATACCGCGCGTCACTTCGTTTTTTATATTTTTTTCTACCACCGCCCTCGACATTCGGTTATTGAATGATAAAAGAGCACATACAGTGTCATATTCTACAAGTTTTACATTCAGTAGCAGTTATTAAGTTATGCAAATTTGTAAGTTGTGTTTGTGTTGAAGAATATAGGTTTACTGAAAGTTCATCAATACATAAATGTAGGCGTAAAGCTTAGGTAATAAAATGTTATCAAAGAATACAAATGTTTTGTTTAGAATATAAAAAAAAAACAGTAGAATGTTCTATGCACATAATATATTTAACATATAGGTGTTTTAGCGAAGACGACTTATGCCGATCCAGGAAAAAAAAAGAAAAAAAAAAATTCGCATCACCGCATCACTTTTGGAAGACCATTGTAACCAGAAACATAGAATTTTTTTTTTTTGGCCTAATGCGAGTGGGTGGGTAGGGCCAGTGTTTATATAATGGTAGTTGGACATTCAACTAATGGGTCTCATGGTAATAACTACTACAGGTTATGTGGCTGTCCAATCAGTGACATTGAAATGAATGACACATTACCTTATTATGTGCTGTTGATATATGCACAATATTACGGAAGAGGATTAGGGCCACCAAACTAAATGTTTTTTTTTTCTATTTGTCGACTTATGTAACTCGATAAATCGACTTACGTATCTCGATAAATCGACTTACGTATCTCGATAAATCGACTTACGTATCTCGATAAATCGACTTACGTATCTCGATAAATCGACTTATGGCTCAGACATTTAAAGTACAAGTAAAATGAATATACATCGACCGTAATATAGGCAAGCCATATACCACTTCATTGGTTACCTTGGAAACGATAGGATAAAGAATATATACTGATTACTCATATTGAAAATTATATGAAGTTTAACAGTCATTACACTTATCACTGAAATAATACCAAGCTATCCAATTGAAGAAGCCGTTCCAGATTACGTTACGAATATACATCATTCCATGTTTAATAGCTAAATAATTTTTAAAAAAAAACAATTATACCAATTTCATTCATGAACATGTTGCATCGTTTGAAGAGATATGATATAATAACTTCAGTATAGTTTTTATTTCGGTATTTTGTTCTGTATTATTCGATATTTAACGTCATAATGGTCGATCATATAAGTATGGAAGAGGATTAGGGCCACCAAACTAAATGTTTTTTTTTTCTATTTGTCGACTTATGTAACTCGATAAATCGACTTACGTAACTCGATAAATCGACTTACGTATCTCGATAAATCGACTTATGGCTCAGACATTTAAAGTACAAGTAAAATGAATATACATCGACCGTAATATAGGCAAGCCATATACCACTTCATTGGTTACCTTGGAAACGATAGGATAAAGAATATATACTGATTACTCATATTGAAAATTATATGAAGTTTAACAGTCATTACACTTATCACTGAAATAATACCAAGCTATCCAATTGAAGAAGCCGTTCCAGATAACGTTACGAATATACATCATTCCATGTTTAATAGCTAAATAATTTTTTAAAAAAAACAATTATACCAATTTCATTCATGAACATGTTGCATCGTTTGAAAAGATATGATATAATAACTTCAGTATTTTTATTTTCGGTATTTTGTTCTGTATTATTCGATATTTAACGTCATAATGGTCGATCATATAAGCCTACTCAATATAGTGTTCAATATAAATACTGTGACTTTAAGCATATTTCCAGTTTACTTGAACTTTAAATGCTTAAGACATAAGTCGATTTATCGAGATAACTAACTCGATTTATCGAGATAATAAGTCGATTTATCGAGATAATTAACTCGATTTATCGAGATAACCAACTCGATTTATCGAGATAAATAAGTCGATTTATCGAGATAAATAAGTCGATTTATCGAGATAATATCTCGATTTATCGAGATAATAAGTCGATATATCGAGATAATATCTCGATTTATCGAGATAGTAAGTCGATATATCGAGTTACGTAAGTCGACAAATAGAAAAAAAAACTTTTAGTTTGGTGGCCCTAATCCTCTTCCGTATATAAGCCTACTCAATATAGTGTTCAATATAAATACTGTGACTTTAAGCATATTTCCAGTTTACTTGAACTTTAAATGCTTAAGACATAAGTCGATTTATCGAGATAACTAACTCGATTTATCGAGATAATAAGTCGATTTATCGAGATAATTAACTCGATTTATCGAGATAACTAACTCGATTTATCGAGATAAATAAGTCGATTTATCGAGATAAATAAGTCGATTTATCGAGATAATATCTCGATTTATCGAGATAATAAGTCGATATATCGAGATAATATCTCGATTTATCGAGATAGTAAGTCGATATATCGAGTTACGTAAGTCGACAAATAGAAAAAAAAACTTTTAGTTTGGTGGCCCTAATCCTCTTCCATACAATATAGCTGAAATTGAGTACATTATAGTTACCATGGCAACCATATATGGGTGGGTGAACTTTTTGTCTGTATGGTTGGACACTCTGGGGTCTCATGGTCATAACTAATATAGGTTATGTGGTTGTTCAAACAAGCAGTTTCAAAATAAGTGCCACATTATTATTTTGTGTTGTCAAAATATGCATTTGCTCAAAAAGCTCAGGCCCAGGAGGGCGACACTGAAATTTGGGAAGGCCGTATGGGCATGGTGTGGGGAAAACTCTGCCATCAAAGGGTTAATGGCGTACAGGTCGTCGGTCCACTCTTCGACCGGAGTAACTCCGCATGCGATGTTGTACGGCCGGGAACTCAATCTGTCCGTGGAGATTATGTATCCAACTGCGGCGCAGACCGGTGCAGTACCCCAGTGCGGTCCGTAGTACGTCAAGTGGGTTCGCTGCGCCCTGCCGAACGCCCATGATTTCGCGCGAGCGCGCCTGGACAAGTCGGCCATCCGGCAGAAGCGTGGCTATGACACCCATGCTAAGGGCAGGCCTGCTTTTGCAGAAGGCGACAAGGTGCGCTATTATTATCCACCGCTTAAGCAAGGTAACAAATTTGCTAAGCCGTGGATAGGCCCGTTTACCGTACTGAAACAGGTGACGGATGTGGACTACCGGATCCGGAGGGATTCTGACCCAGCTAGGGTACTGGTGGTCCATATTGACAACCTGAAGAAGTACGAGGGCCCGCTCGTCATGGATCCGCTCATACAAGATGCGGAACCGGATGATGCTCCTCTTTTGGACACTTCTGGTCAGCATCCGCGGACTCCGGACGTACGTGTACGCCGTATGGTGGGTCTTCCGGACCTCTCTGATCCGTCAGATGATGGTCCGGACGACATTACACCTGACCTCGGCGATCCGCAGGTACCACCAATCCCTCCAACACCTGCGGATGACGGGCGGCCACGCCGGAAACCCCGTGCGCCGACCCGATATAGGTGAGATTAACGTTCCGCCCATGCGGATGCGTATGCGGTATCCATCTATCACACCAGGGATGGATTTTAGGTCATTCGTAGGGATCCACATGACTTTCCTCCGTGAGCGGTCACTTTGTGGCTATCTCCGGAGTTGAGGTCCGCGGATATCTATACGACGTAATGCCACCACTCCGCATCCACCCTCCCGTAGTTTCTAGCGCTAGGGACGTGCGGCTAGCCTATCCGCATCATGTGGACTGCTGTCCGGCGTAGTTAACCCAACGCCTACGCTGGCCGGACCACTTTTGTGGATTGGCCGGACGCCCCTTGGTCCCGGGACCTCTTATATGGCCAGACTGAGGTTGGGATTTACGTCCGCTACGGGGGAAGCGCCTTCCCACAGAATTGGGGAACTGGCATATGGACGCGGGGAATGTGTCCGGATGCGAGGACTGATGTCCGCGGTTCGTCCGCATGACTTGTCCGGCGCTCCGGACGCTTCCAGATGACGCATTTCGGTGCGTTGTCAACCGTGAGCCACTACTGTAAGGTCGCTTATAGTAGGATAATATTTGTAACGGCAGGAAATCGTTTAACCATTATTTTTAATGGACCGGCTGTTAAGTCCGCACGTGCGGACCAGCCGCGGCAGCGGGTGACGCTCATTTTCGTCCGGATCGTACCTTACAATACAAGGTCCGGCCGGAATGACCGGAAGCCCGGCCTCCTTCTGAGAAGGGGGTCGTATTCTACATGCGCAGCATACTTTGTGGTTTCTAATCCCTATCACTACTGTGCCTAGACGAACTAGGTCAAAGTCTCGTTCGGGGAAATCGTCATGCCGACGATTCTCCTCGGAGCAACCTCCCAATTTGTGAAATTCAGAGTAAAAGTTGACCAAAACTGCATTTCAAGATGATGAAATTCGAGAAATTCTCTGCAGACGGTGCTACTCACGTGGCCCTCGGGAGAGATTCTTCCCCAGTTTAGAGGCCTTAAATGCTCACCGCGCGGGTGTGCACCGCGGTGAGGGACTTCACACCGAAGGTGACGAAGTTGGGCCTGTATTCAACTAAACGCTTCCGGTCTAGTTTCTTTTCCCCACCAAAATTGCTAAATTAATCTTTCGAGGTTATTGAAGGGCGAAGTCAAGATCACCACTGAAACCACTGCATATGAATGTCCATTTCGACATGTTCGATAACAAAAACGAAATCACAGCCAGATCATACTTTTCACCTAAAGTTATATTTCAACTCAGGATTTTTGACATACTTGGTTCCAAGTTGAAATTCAAAGTAAAAATTGACCAAATCTGCATTTCAAGATCACGAAATTGGAGCCAGATCGACCTTTTCACCATAAGTTATATATCAACTCATAATATATGATAAACTTGTTTCCAAGTTGAAATTCAAAGTAAAAGTTGACCAAAACTGCATTTCAAGTTAAGAGGCCTTAAACGCTCACCGCGCGGGTGCGCACCGCGGTGAGGGACTTCACACCGAAGGTGACGAAGTTGGGCCTTCAACTAGACGCTTCCGGTCGCCTAAGACCGCTTGGGTGTATCCCCCGTAGCACTATCAGTCCTCATGCCCCAAATATATTACTAATAAGTGTGAAAAACTAGAACAAGGGATAGAGAGGATTACCAGAGAAATGTAAAATTATGGCCACAACATTTCAAGATGACAAAATTGGAGACAGATCGAACTTTTCGCCATAAATTATATTTTAACTCATAATATGTGCCAAACTTGGTTTCAAGCTGAAATTCAAAGTAAAAGCTTACCAAAACTGCATTTTCAAGATGACGAAATTGGATCCAGATTGAACTTTTTACTATAAGTTATATTTTGACTCATAATATGTATCAATCGTGGTTTCAAGTTGAAATTCAGAGCAAAAGTTGACCAAAACTGCATTTCAAGATGATGAAATTCGAGCCAGATCAATGTTTTAGTAAAAATAATGTTAAATTATCCAGTTACACCCAGATATATCTACTGGACAAAACCTTTACCTTGTTGAGCTCAATAATGAATGTTTCTCGTCTTAACTATTATTATTGAGGTCAATAATAGACTTGACTAGTAATAATAAGGTTAACTTATTCGGTTACACTCATGAAATCTGTACTGGACAAAACCTTCACCTTGTTGAGCTTAATGATAAATGTTTCTCAT
The DNA here is from genome assembly GCA_949152475.1 of Terebella lapidaria. Classification (NCBI taxonomy): domain Eukaryota; kingdom Metazoa; phylum Annelida; class Polychaeta; order Terebellida; family Terebellidae; genus Terebella; species Terebella lapidaria. Next base: position 48,979,118 of record OX424555.1, on the reverse strand, counting down.
CTTAACTATTTTAATTGTGGTCAATAATAGACTTAACTAGTAAAATTAAGGTTAACTTATTCGATAATATCGATCTGTTTTCACTAAAAATACAGTCCTCTATTCTGAACAAGAATCCAGTGCTATTTGTTTTCATAGTACAGGGTATTGGATTGATCACAGATGTTCAAGTCGGTATTTAGACGGTCGTAATAAGTTAGTCCGTTAACTAATTGATATTTATTTGATCATTCTGAAAAACGATAGGTTTTGTGTGAGGGTCTTTCTCTCCGAGTCTGTGCGATTTCATCATCATTCATTGAAAACTCCCACTCGTAGAGCAATCACAAGCCATGTGTGTTAAACAGGCTAATTTGAGCACAAAATGTGTCACCAATCGGCTAATTTGGTTGCTATGGCAACCAAAATCGATTGGTGTCGGGATCTTACCATAAGATGTGTCTGTATAAAAAATTATTAGAATCGGTTAAGATTTGCAACCTGTAGCGCGTTCACAGTAGTTCACAGAAGTCACAGTAGTAGCGCGTTACTGAAGTCACAGTAGTAGACTCTGCATGTGTATTGTCGAAGCCTGAACGAAATAGCTTAATTTGATCAAATTTCCGTGTGGTTTCTCTAACAACCTAATGCGAGTCGGTGGGTAGGGCCAGTGTTTATATACTGGTAGTTGGACATTCAACTAAGGGTCTCATGGTAATAACTACTACAGGTTATGTGGCTGTCCAATCAGTGACATTGAAATGAATGACACATTACCTTATTATGTGCTGTTGATATATGCACAATATAGCTGAAATTGAGTACATTATGGTTGCCATGGCAACCATATATGGGTGGGTGAACTTTTTGTCTGTATGGTTGGACACTCTGGGGTCTCATGGTCATAACTAATATAGGTTATGTGGATGTTCAAACAAGCAGTTTCAAAATAAGTGCCACATTATTATTTTGTGTTGCCAAAATATGCATTCGCTCAAAAAGCTCAGGCCCAGGAGGGTGACACTGAAATTTGGGAAGGCCGTATGGGCATGGTGTGAGGAAAACTCTGCCATCAAAGGGTTAATGGCGTACAGGTCGTCGGTCCACTCTTCGACCGGAGTAACTCCGCATGCGATGTTGTACGGCCGGGAACTCAATCTGTCCGTGGAGATTATGTATCCAACTGCGGCATAGACTGGTGCAGTACCCCAGTGCGGTCCATAGTACGTCAAGTGGGTTCGCTGCGCCCTGCCGAACGCCCATGATTTCGCGCGAGCGCGCCTGGACAAGTCGGCCATCCGGCAGAAGCGTGGCTATGACACCCATGCTAAGGGCAGGCCTGCTTTTGCAGAAGGCGACAAGGTGCGCTATTATTATCCACCGCTTAAGCAAGGTAACAAATTTGCTAAGCCGTGGATAGGCCCGTTTACCGTACTGAAACAGGTGACGGATGTGGACTACCGGATCCGGAGGGATTCTGACCCAGATAGGGTACTGGTGGTCCATATTGACAACCTGAAGAAGTACAAGGGCCCGCTCGTCATGGATCCGCTCATACAAGATGCGGAACCGGATGATGCTCCTCTTTTGGACACTTCTGGTCAGCATCCGCGGACTCCGTACGAACGTGTACGCCGTATGGTGGGTCTTCCGGACCTCTCTGATCCGTCAGATGACGGTCCGGACGACATTACACCTGATATTGGCGATCAGCAGGTACCACCAATCCATCCAACACCTGCGGATGACGGGCAGCCACGCCGGAAACCCCGTGCGCCGACCCGATATAGGTGGGATTAATGTTCCGCCCATGCGGATGCGTATGCGGTATCCATCTATCACACCAGGGATGGATTTTAGGTCATTCCATAGGGATCCGCACGACTTTCCTCCGTGAGCGGTCACTTTGTGGCTATCTCCGGAGTTGAGGTCCGCGGATATCTTTACGTCGTAACGCTGCCGCTCCGCATCCACCCTCCCGTAGTTTCTAGCGCTAGGGACGTGCGGCTAGCCTATCCGCATCATGTGGACTGCTGTCCGGCGTAGTTAACCCAACGCCTACGCTGGCCGGACCACTTTTGTGGATTGGCCGGACGCCCCTTGGTCCCGGGACCTCTTATATGGCCAGACTGAGGTTGGGATTTACGTCCGCTACGGGGGAAGCGCCTTCCCACGGAATTGGGGAACTGGCATATGGACGCGGGGAATGTGTCCGGATGCGAGGACTGATGTCCGCGGTTCGTCCGCATGACTTGTCTGGCGCTCCGGACGCTTCCAGATGACGCATTTCGGTGCGTTGTCAACCGTGAGCCACTACTGTAAGGTCGCTTATAGTAGGATAATATTTGTAACGGCAGGAAATCGTTTAACCATTATTTTTAATGGACCGGCTGTTAAGTCCGCACGTGCGGACCAGCCGCGGCAGCGGGTGACGCTCATTTTCGTCCGGATCGTACCTTACAATACAAGGTCCGGCCGGAATGACCGGAAGCCCGGCCTCCTTCTGAGAAGGGGGTCGTATTCTACATGCGCAGCATACTTTGTGGTTTCTAATCCCTATCACTACTGTGCCTAGACGAACTAGGTCAAAGTCTCGTTCGGGGAAATCGTCATGCCGACGATTCTCCTCGGAGCAACCTCCCAATTTGTGAAATTCAGAGTAAAAGTTGACCAAAACTGCATTTCAAGATGATGAAATTCGAGAAATTCTCTGCAGACGGTGCTACTCACGTGGCCCTCGGGAGAGATTCTTCCCCAGTTTAGAGGCCTTAAATGCTCACCGCGCGGGTGTGCACCGCGGTGAGGGACTTCACACCGAAGGTGACGAAGTTGGGCCTGTATTCAACTAAACGCTTCCGGTCTAGTTTCTTTTCCCCACCAAAATTGCTAAATTAATCTTTCGAGGTTATTGAAGGGCGAAGTCAAGATCACCACTGAAACCACTGCATATGAATGTCCATTTCGACATGTTCGATAACAAAAACGAAATCACAGCCAGATCATACTTTTCACCTAAAGTTATATTTCAACTCAGGATTTTTGACATACTTGGTTCCAAGTTGAAATTCAAAGTAAAAATTGACCAAATCTGCATTTCAAGATCACGAAATTGGAGCCAGATCGACCTTTTCACCATAAGTTATATATCAACTCATAATATATGATAAACTTGTTTCCAAGTTGAAATTCAAAGTAAAAGTTGACCAAAACTGCATTTCAAGTTAAGAGGCCTTAAACGCTCACCGCGCGGGTGCGCACCGCGGTGAGGGACTTCACACCGAAGGTGACGAAGTTGGGCCTTCAACTAGACGCTTCCGGTCGCCTAAGACCGCTTGGGTGTATCCCCCGTAGCACTATCAGTCCTCATGCCCCAAATATATTACTAATAAGTGTGAAAAACTAGAACAAGGGATAGAGAGGATTACCAGAGAAATGTAAAATTATGGCCACAACATTTCAAGATGACAAAATTGGAGACAGATCGAACTTTTCGCCATAAATTATATTTTAACTCATAATATGTGCCAAACTTGGTTTCAAGCTGAAATTCAAAGTAAAAGCTTACCAAAACTGCATTTTCAAGATGACGAAATTGGATCCAGATTGAACTTTTTACTATAAGTTATATTTTGACTCATAATATGTATCAATCGTGGTTTCAAGTTGAAATTCAGAGCAAAAGTTGACCAAAACTGCATTTCAAGATGATGAAATTCGAGCCAGATCAATGTTTTAGTAAAAATAATGTTAAATTATCCAGTTACACCCAGATATATCTACTGGACAAAACCTTTACCTTGTTGAGCTCAATAATGAATGTTTCTCGTCTTAACTATTATTATTGAGGTCAATAATAGACTTGACTAGTAATAATAAGGTTAACTTATTCGGTTACACTCATGAAATCTGTACTGGACAAAACCTTCACCTTGTTGAGCTTAATGATAAATGTTTCTCATCTTAACTATTTTAATTGTGGTCAATAATAGACTTAACTAGTAAAATTAAGGTTAACTTATTCGATAATATCGATCTGTTTTCACTAAAAATACAGTCCTCTATTCTGAACAAGAATCCAGTGCTATTTGTTTTCATAGTACAGGGTATTGGATTGATCACAGATGTTCAAGTCGGTATTTAGACGGTCGTAATAAGTTAGTCCGTTAACTAATTGATATTTATTTGATCATTCTGAAAAACGATAGGTTTTGTGTGAGGGTCTTTCTCTCCGAGTCTGTGCGATTTCATCATCATTCATTGAAAACTCCCACTCGTAGAGCAATCACAAGCCATGTGTGTTAAACAGGCTAATTTGAGCACAAAATGTGTCACCAATCGGCTAATTTGGTTGCTATGGCAACCAAAATCGATTGGTGTCGGGATCTTACCATAAGATGTGTCTGTATAAAAAATTATTAGAATCGGTTAAGATTTGCAACCTGTAGCGCGTTCACAGTAGTTCACAGAAGTCACAGTAGTAGCGCGTTACTGAAGTCACAGTAGTAGACTCTGCATGTGTATTGTCGAAGCCTGAACGAAATAGCTTAATTTGATCAAATTTCCGTGTGGTTTCTCTAACAACCTAATGCGAGTCGGTGGGTAGGGCCAGTGTTTATATACTGGTAGTTGGACATTCAACTAAGGGTCTCATGGTAATAACTACTACAGGTTATGTGGCTGTCCAATCAGTGACATTGAAATGAATGACACATTACCTTATTATGTGCTGTTGATATATGCACAATATAGCTGAAATTGAGTACATTATGGTTGCCATGGCAACCATATATGGGTGGGTGAACTTTTTGTCTGTATGGTTGGACACTCTGGGGTCTCATGGTCATAACTAATATAGGTTATGTGGATGTTCAAACAAGCAGTTTCAAAATAAGTGCCACATTATTATTTTGTGTTGCCAAAATATGCATTCGCTCAAAAAGCTCAGGCCCAGGAGGGTGACACTGAAATTTGGGAAGGCCGTATGGGCATGGTGTGAGGAAAACTCTGCCATCAAAGGGTTAATGGCGTACAGGTCGTCGGTCCACTCTTCGACCGGAGTAACTCCGCATGCGATGTTGTACGGCCGGGAACTCAATCTGTCCGTGGAGATTATGTATCCAACTGCGGCATAGACTGGTGCAGTACCCCAGTGCGGTCCATAGTACGTCAAGTGGGTTCGCTGCGCCCTGCCGAACGCCCATGATTTCGCGCGAGCGCGCCTGGACAAGTCGGCCATCCGGCAGAAGCGTGGCTATGACACCCATGCTAAGGGCAGGCCTGCTTTTGCAGAAGGCGACAAGGTGCGCTATTATTATCCACCGCTTAAGCAAGGTAACAAATTTGCTAAGCCGTGGATAGGCCCGTTTACCGTACTGAAACAGGTGACGGATGTGGACTACCGGATCCGGAGGGATTCTGACCCAGATAGGGTACTGGTGGTCCATATTGACAACCTGAAGAAGTACAAGGGCCCGCTCGTCATGGATCCGCTCATACAAGATGCGGAACCGGATGATGCTCCTCTTTTGGACACTTCTGGTCAGCATCCGCGGACTCCGTACGAACGTGTACGCCGTATGGTGGGTCTTCCGGACCTCTCTGATCCGTCAGATGACGGTCCGGACGACATTACACCTGATATTGGCGATCAGCAGGTACCACCAATCCATCCAACACCTGCGGATGACGGGCAGCCACGCCGGAAACCCCGTGCGCCGACCCGATATAGGTGGGATTAATGTTCCGCCCATGCGGATGCGTATGCGGTATCCATCTATCACACCAGGGATGGATTTTAGGTCATTCCATAGGGATCCGCACGACTTTCCTCCGTGAGCGGTCACTTTGTGGCTATCTCCGGAGTTGAGGTCCGCGGATATCTTTACGTCGTAACGCTGCCGCTCCGCATCCACCCTCCCGTAGTTTCTAGCGCTAGGGACGTGCGGCTAGCCTATCCGCATCATGTGGACTGCTGTCCGGCGTAGTTAACCCAACGCCTACGCTGGCCGGACCACTTTTGTGGATTGGCCGGACGCCCCTTGGTCCCGGGACCTCTTATATGGCCAGACTGAGGTTGGGATTTACGTCCGCTACGGGGGAAGCGCCTTCCCACGGAATTGGGGAACTGGCATATGGACGCGGGGAATGTGTCCGGATGCGAGGACTGATGTCCGCGGTTCGTCCGCATGACTTGTCTGGCGCTCCGGACGCTTCCAGATGACGCATTTCGGTGCGTTGTCAACCGTGAGCCACTACTGTAAGGTCGCTTATAGTAGGATAATATTTGTAACGGCAGGAAATCGTTTAACCATTATTTTTAATGGACCGGCTGTTAAGTCCGCACGTGCGGACCAGCCGCGGCAGCGGGTGACGCTCATTTTCGTCCGGATCGTACCTTACAATACAAGGTCCGGCCGGAATGACCGGAAGCCCGGCCTCCTTCTGAGAAGGGGGTCGTATTCTACATGCGCAGCATACTTTGTGGTTTCTAATCCCTATCACTACTGTGCCTAGACGAACTAGGTCAAAGTCTCGTTCGGGGAAATCGTCATGCCGACGATTCTCCTCGGAGCAACCTCCCAATTTGTGAAATTCAGAGTAAAAGTTGACCAAAACTGCATTTCAAGATGATGAAATTCGAGAAATTCTCTGCAGACGGTGCTACTCACGTGGCCCTCGGGAGAGATTCTTCCCCAGTTTAGAGGCCTTAAATGCTCACCGCGCGGGTGTGCACCGCGGTGAGGGACTTCACACCGAAGGTGACGAAGTTGGGCCTGTATTCAACTAAACGCTTCCGGTCTAGTTTCTTTTCCCCACCAAAATTGCTAAATTAATCTTTCGAGGTTATTGAAGGGCGAAGTCAAGATCACCACTGAAACCACTGCATATGAATGTCCATTTCGACATGTTCGATAACAAAAACGAAATCACAGCCAGATCATACTTTTCACCTAAAGTTATATTTCAACTCAGGATTTTTGACATACTTGGTTCCAAGTTGAAATTCAAAGTAAAAATTGACCAAATCTGCATTTCAAGATCACGAAATTGGAGCCAGATCGACCTTTTCACCATAAGTTATATATCAACTCATAATATGTGATAAACTTGTTTCCAAGTTGAAATTCAAAGTAAAAGTTGACCAAAACTGCATTTCAAGTTAAGAGGCCTTAAACGCTCACCGCGCGGGTGCGCACCGCAGTGAGGGACTTCACACCGAAGGTGACGAAGTTGGGCCTGTATTCAACTAGACGCTTCCGGTCGCCTAAGACCGCTTGGGTGTATCCCCCGTAGCACTATCAGTCCTCATGCCCCAAATATATTACTAATAAGTGTGAAAAACTAGAACAAGGGATAGAGAGGATTACCAGAGAAATGTAAAATTATGGCCACAACATTTCAAGATGACAAAATTGGAGACAGATCGAACTTTTCGCCATAAATTATATTTTAACTCATAATATGTGCCAAACTTGGTTTCAAGCTGAAATTCAAAGTAAAAGCTTACCAAAACTGCATTTTCAAGATGACGAAATATTGGATCCAGATTGAACTTTTTACTATAAGTTATATTTTGACTCATAATATGTATCAATCGTGGTTTCAAGTTGAAATTCAGAGCAAAAGTTGACCAAAACTGCATTTCAAGATGATGAAATTCGAGCCAGATCAATGTTTTAGTAAAAATAATGTTAAATTATCCAGTTACACCCAGATATATCTACTGGACAAAACCTTTACCTTGTTGAGCTCAATAATGAATGTTTCTCGTCTTAACTATTATTATTGAGGTCAATAATAGACTTGACTAGTAATAATAAAGTTAACTTATTCGGTTACACTCATGAAATCTGTACTGGACAAAACCTTCACCTTGTTGAGCTTAATGATAAATGTTTCTCATCTTAACTATTTTAATTGTGGTCAATAATAGACTTAACTAGTAAAATTAAGGTTAACTTATTCGATAATATCGATCTGTTTTCACTAAAAACATCAGTCCTCTATTCTGAACAAGAATCCAGTGCTATTTGTTTTCATAGTACAGGGTATTGGATTGATCACAGATGTTCAAGTCGGTATTTAGACGGTCGTAATAAGTTAGTCCGTTAACTAATTGATATTTATTTGATCATTCTGAAAAACGATAGGTTTTGTGTGAGGGTCTTTCTCTCCGAGTCTGTGCGATTTCATCATCATTCATTGAAAACTCCCACTCGTAGAGCAATCACAAGCCATGTGTGTTAAACAGGCTAATTTGAGCACAAAATGTGTCGCCAATCGGCTAATTTGGTTGCTATGGCAACCAAAATCGATTGGTGTCGGGATCTTACCATAAGATGTGTCTGTATAAAAAATTATTAGAATCGGTTAAGATTTGCAACCTGTAGCGCGTTCACAGTAGTTCACAGAAGTCACAGTAGTAGCGCGTTACTGAAGTCACAGTAATAGACTCTGCATGTGTATTGTCGAAGCCTGAACGAAATAGCTTAATTTGATCAAATTTCCGTGTGGTTTCTATGACAACCTAATGCGAGTCGGTGGGTAGGGCCAGTGTTTATATACTGGTAGTTGGACATTCAACTAAGGGTCTCATGGTAATAACTACTACAGGTTATGTGGCTGTCCAATCAGTGACATTGAAATGAATGACACATTACCTTATTATGTGCTGTTGATATATGCACAATATAGCTGAAATTGAGTACATTATGGTTGCCATGGCAACCATATATGGGTGGGTGAACTTTTTGTCTGTATGGTTGGACACTCTGGGGTCTCATGATCATAACTAATATAGGTTATGTGGATGTTCAAACAAGCAGTTTCAAAATAAGTGCCACATTATTATTTTGTGTTGCCAAAATATGCATTCGCTCAAAAAGCTCAGGCCCAGGAGGGTGACACTGAAATTTGGGAAGGCCGTATGGGCATGGTGTGAGGAAAACTCTGCCATCAAAGGGTTAATGGCGTACAGGTCGTCGGTCCACTCTTCGACCGGAGTAACTCCGCATGCGATGTTGTACGGCCGGGAACTCAATCTGTCCGTGGAGATTATGTATCCAACTGCGGCATAGACTGGTGCAGTACCCCAGTGCGGTCCGTAGTACGTCAAGTGGGTTCGCTGCGCCCTGCCGAACGCCCATGATTTCGCGCGAGCGCGCCTGGACAAGTCGGCCATCCGGCAGAAGCGTGGCTATGACACCCATGCTAAGGGCAGGCCTGCTTTTGCAGAAGGCGACAAGGTGCGCTATTATTATCCACCGCTTAAGCAAGGTAACAAATTTGCTAAGCCGTGGATAGGCCCGTTTACCGTACTGAAACAGGTGACGGATGTGGACTACCGGATCCGGAGGGATTCTGACCCAGATAGGGTACTGGTGGTCCATATTGACAACCTGAAGAAGTACAAGGGCCCGCTCGTCATGGATCCGCTCATACAAGATGCGGAACCGGATGATGCTCCTCTTTTGGACACTTCTGGTCAGCATCCGCGGACTCCGAACGAACGTGTACGCCGTATGGTGGGTCTTCCGGACCTCTCTGATCCGTCAGATGACGGTCCGGACGACATTACACCTGATATTGGCGATCAGCAGGTACCACCAATCCATCCAACACCTGCGGATGACGGGCGGCCACGCCGGAAACCCCGTGCGCCGACCCGATATAGGTGGGATTAATGTTCCGCCCATGCGGATGCGTATGCGGTATCCATCTATCACACCAGGGATGGATTTTAGGTCATTCCATAGGGATCCGCACGACTTTCCTCCGTGAGCGGTCACTTTGTGGCTATCTCCGGAGTTGAGGTCCGCGGATATCTTTACGTCGTAACGCTGCCGCTCCGCATCCGCCCTCCCGTAGTTTCTAGCGCTAGGGACGTGCGGCTAGCCTATCCGCATCATGTGGACTGCTGTCCGGCGTAGTTAACCCAACGCCTACGCTGGCCGGACCACTTCTGTGGATTGGCCGGACGCCCCTTGGTCCCGGGACCTCTTATATGGCCAGACCGAGGTTGGGATTTACGTCCGCTACGGGGGAAGCGCCTTCCCACGGAATTGGGGAACTGGCATATGGACGCGAGGAATGTGTCCGGATGCGAGGACTGATGTCCGCGGTTCGTCCGCATGACTTGTCCGGCGCTCCGGACGCTTCCAGATGACGCATTTCGGTGCGTTGTCAACCGTGAGCCACTACTGTAGGGTCGCTTATAGTAGGATAAGATTTGTAACGGCAGGAAATCATTTCACCATTATTTTTAATGGACCGGACCAGCCGCGGCAGTGGGTGACGCTCATTTTCGTCCGGATTGTACCTTACAATACACGGTCCGGCCGGACTGACCGGAAGCCCGGCCTCCTTCTGAGAAGGGGGTCGTATTCTACATGCGCAGCATACTTTGTGGTTTCTAATCCTTATCACTACTGTGCCTAGACGAACTAGGTCAAAGTCTCAGTCGGGGAAATCATCATGCCGACGATTCTCCTCGGAGCAACCTGCCAATTTGTGAAATTCAGAGTAAAAGTTGACCAAAACTGCATTTCAAGATGATGAAATTCGAGAAATTCTCTGCAGACGGTGCTACTCACGTGGCCCTCGCGAGAGGTTCTTCCCCAGTTTAGAGGCCTTAAACGCTCACCGCGCGGGTGCGCACCGCGGTGAGGGACTTCACACCGAAGGTGACGAAGTTGGGCCTGTATTCAATAAACGCTTCCGGTCTAGTTTTTTCCCCCACCAAAATGCTAAATTAATCTTTCAAGGGTATTGAAGGGTGAAGTCAAGATCGCCACTGAAACCACTGCATATGAATGTCCATTTCGACATGCTCGATAACTAAAACGAAATCACAGCCAGATCATACTTTTCACCTAAAGTTATATTTCAACTCAGGATTTTTGACATACTTGGTTCCAAGTTGAAATTCAAAGTAAAAATTGACCAAATCTGCATTTCAAGATCACGAAATTGGAGCCAGATCGAACTTTTCACCATTAGTTACTCATAATATGTGATAAACTTGTTTCCAAGTTGAAATTCAAAGTAAAATGTGACCAAAACTGCATTTCAAGTTAAGAGGCCTTAAACGCTCACCGCACGGGTGCGCACCGCGGTGAGGGACTTCACACCGAAGGTGACGAAGTTGGGCCTGTATTCAACTAGACGCTTCCGGTCGCCTAAGACCGCTTGGGTGTATCCCCCGTAGCACTATCAGTCCTCATGCCCCAAATATATTACTAATAAGTGTGAAAAACTAGAACAAGGGATAGAGAGGATTACCAGAGAAATGTAAAATTATGGCCACAACATTTCAAGATGACAAAATTGGAGACAGATCGAACTTTTCGCCATAAATTATATTTTAACTCATAATATGTGCCAAACTTGGTTTCAAGCTGAAATTCAAAGTAAAAGCTTACCAAAACTGCATTTTCAAGATGACGAAATTGGATCCAGATTGAACTTTTTACTATAAGTTATATAATATGTATCAATCGTGATTTCAAGTTGAAATTCAGAGCAAAAGTTGACCAAAACTGCATTTCAAGATGATGAAATTCAAGCCAGATCAATGTTTTAGTAAAAATAATGTTAAATTATCCAGTTACACCCAGATATATCTACTGGACAAAACCTTTACCTTGTTGAGCTCAATAATAAATGTTTCTCGTCTTAACTATTATTATTGAGGTCAATAATAGACTTGACTAGTAATAATAAGGGTAACTTATTCGGTTACACTCATGAAATCTGTACTGGACAAAACCTTCACCTTGTTGAGCTTATTAATAAATGTTTCTCATCTTAACTATTTTAATTGTTGTCAATAATAGACTTAACTAGTAAAATTAAGGTTAACTTATTCGATAATATCGATCTGTTTTCACTAAAAACATCAGTCCTCTATTCTGAACAAGAGTCCAGTGCTATTTGTTTTCATAGTACAGGGTATTTGATTGATCACAGATGTTCAAGTCGGTCTTTTAACGGTCGTAATAAGTTAGTCCGTCAACTAATTGATATTTATTCGATCATTCTGAAAAACGATAGGTTTTGTGCGAGGGTCTTTCTCTCCGAGTCTGTGCGATTTCATCATCATTCATTGAAAACTCCCACTCGTAGAGCAATCACAAGCCATGTGTGTTAAACAGGCTAATTTGAGCACAAAATGTGTCGCCAATCGGCCAATTTGGTTGCTATGGCAACCAAAATCGATTGGTGTCGGGATCTTACCATAAGATGTGTCTGTATAAAAAATTATTAGAATAGGTTAAGATTTGCAACCTGTAGCGCGTTCACAAGAAAGTGTCTGCGGACGCGGACGCGGCGGCGGAGCGACGAAGACAAATCCATAGTATCCGCCGAACTTCGTTCGGGGGATACAATTATGGATTCATTCCACCTCGGGTGGCGCCGATCATGACCACGTCAGGGTTGGCGAAGAACCGTATTTTCCACTATGGTCCGTGGCGCTTCGGACAACGCGTCATGGACGATTGTTGGAGAGAGTCCGGCATCGTGTCGGCAGGCTCGAGCTACGCAGCTCGCCTGACGGCAATTATGGGCCAGACCCTGGCAGAGTACCAGACGGCAGCAGAGGCCATCCGGACAGCAGCAGAGACTGTCCGTCAACCGCCGGAAGTCCAACAGGTGGAAGAACGGACCCGGATTACCACGGTCGTGTCGGAGATGCCGCAGATTGCGGCCAGGACACGCGTGGCCTCCCCTAAGCCGCGGAGCACCCCCTCAAAGACCAAGGGGAAGAGCTTGTCCTCCGGAACCGCTCCAGACCGGACGACCACCCTTCGGTCCCCTGGTGCCCTGTCGGCGGAGGAATATCTGGCCTTGCTGGAGGTGACGGTCCCCGGAGGTCCGTCAGAGAGGCGTGTGAACCCTTCCGCCTCCTCGAGTTCCACGACGGTGGTCAAGCCTAAGACCCCTCGTGAGGCTCCCTCCAAAGCAAGTGGATCCGGACGTGCGCCACCTCTATCGAGGTCGACGTCCGCGTCCTTTATCCCGATTGAAGGGACGTCCGCAGGATGGCAAAGTATAGCCTCCCTGAACATGGACTCCGTCAATCCGGTGGAGGACGTATTCCGACAGTACGGTTCCGAGACTGCCAGCGCCTACGCGACTTTACGCGAGTCTGTAGGCCAGGCGGTCGGCCATCGACGAGATGGTTTGGAACGTATTCCGTCGGATCCAGCGCTGCCCAACCTGCCGGTACCCCGAGCCATCGGTGACTTGGGATCCGGAGGAGTGACCGTGTTGGTCCGCGCGTGGGAAGAGCACCCCTGGGATCACCCCCAGCGAGGCAGGCTCACCCAAACCGCGGAGTACCTCGTTGCGGAGGTGGGCCACTCTCTGGAACGGCTTAGCCGGTACCGTGCGGAGGCCTCTCGCGTCGCGTGCCACTTGGCACATGACCAAGGCCTCATGGAAAGTACCCGGCGGAGCCTTGAGAGCTACCGGACTCTGGTGGCGGAGCGTGAGCGGCAATCTTTCCAGCAAGAGAGAGCCGCCGCCCGTGCTGCCGAGTCCGAGCAGTCCCCCCTCTCCCCCGAGGTTACCGCTGAGATGCAGCGGCTGGTGGCTGAGAATGAGGAGCTACGGCGTCGTTTAGGCGAAGACTCGCCTCCTTCAGGGCGTCGACGACCCGGCGTCGTCCGCCTTGAACCAGTCAGTTGCTCAGCAGGCGGATGCAGCCCTGGAGCTGGCCATCTACCCCATTTTAGTCAAGAAATGAGGAGAACGTACGGTCGGCCAGGAACGCACCCGCGATGTGGTAGAGATGTTGCCGCCGTAGCCAATCTAGGCGCGACATCTCTGCCAGCCTCCTTTCAGTTGGCTCCGACAGGACCTGGCACGCAGGGCTCTCCAGTGAAGCCCCTGCAACCGCTGCCAGGCCTGCCTCGTCTGCCCGTGCAGCCGGAATTCCAGTTACCGGCTCCTCTCCGTGAGCGCCTTGCTCCGCAGCGTAGGGACCCGTCTCCGCCGCCTAGCCCCAGGAAGAGCAGCACAGACGAGCAACCGATGAAGGCTAATGAAGCCTCGTTGCTGCGGCAACGTGCCGGAGTCGCTTTCGCGGCTCCGCCCTGCCTCAGACTCGCCCTGCGGGTTTGAGGAGCCGGCCGGCCGGGCGGTCGGCAACCCTTTTTAGAGGTACTACTAGTTTTGATCACTCGGTGTGTCGTTTTACGAAATTTTCCAAATTTAAAGGTTAACCTCAAAGATATTCCAAAGACTCGACACACCGTCCCTTTCGGCAGATGACCTTCCAAGGTCATCATCCTTTCTGGACTATCTCGGTCAAAATTTTAGCTTGTTTATTAGGGTTTATTCAAAATTGTAGAGCGCGTTGTAGCTTACTCCGTAAGTCCAGGGGTCGTCCCCCATTCTTCCAAAACGGACCCTTAGGGTCTCAGTCTTTTGCGCCGTGACTTTCGGGTGTCAGCACCTTGCTTCCTTCCGGTTCTTGCATGTGATGCCTTCGTCGTGTTTCCCAGTTTTGGGCGCGGGCGGAGCATGTTGGGGACCAACATTGTAAGAAGGGGTAATGTGGTGATTTTGCCCAAAGATCGCGGCAGGTGTCTTTGCTAAGCACTAACCAGTTTTACGGTCTATTTTTGGACGCTTCTGCTCGAAGCACGCGTTGCCCGGCAACGCTCTCTAATCCTCTTTCGCCCAGTAAACTATAAACATCCCTTTGTACTTAAATGTGTATCAGCATTTGTCTACACTGCTTTCAGTATCATGGAGTCTGTATCATCTTAAAAACGGTTATGTTTGTACTTTGTCATTGATTCATCGTTCTGCACTTGTTACAAATATTTCCAGCACCAATGAATATGTTTCATCTTTGCATGTGGGCCAATGGCCTTATATGAATAAAGTTCAGCCATGAGCTCTACGTCCTCGATCCGTGGCTAAGGCCCTCGCGGGCCCTGGGGACAACTTCAACAGGGGGCCCGGGCTGGGGTAGACCTTGATGACTCGGGGGCGCACGCCCTCTGGATCACCGGTCTTCTCCACCCGGGATGGTGCAACACAGGCTCTGGCAGACTGTCGGGCTGTCCGGGGTTCCATCCCCGAGGCGGACCGCGGCGAGCCAAGCCTCACAGTTAACACCACGGTGATGATCCTGTATCTGAGTGGTGTCCGCATGTTTGGGCTCGTTGGGCGGGCTGCTACCTGGTTAATGTTTTGATGATAGAGTAATGACTGCGCCCGCAGTGACCCTCGGTGAGCGGACTTCCGCGAGGATCTGAGGATAGTGGGTGCGCGTCCGCGATGACCTGTGGTGAGAGGACTATCCTCGAGGATCCCGGATAGCGGACGACGTTAAAACCTTACATAATGTATATGTGTCATATAGGGCATTTCTTCTAGCAGTCATGTGTAGGTCAGTCTATATATGCAATACGAACAACTGGTTTCTAGATCTATTTTCCTTTATATCAGTCAGTTCAACATGAGAAATACAAATATTTATTTAGTATGTTCAACTTGGACATCAACATACTGCATTTTACACTTGTACAAAAAAAGCACACAGTATATATAAGAACACATTCCCAAACATGGTTATCCATCACATTCATACATCTAACCACACTGACAATAACATCCACCACTCCATAGTCAGTTTGAGATACATAGTGTGACAACATTAATTAAGTAGCTCACCACAAAGACTAAAGTGCGACATGACAAACACGGGCTTGAATATAGTACAAAATGTCGACACCAACAATATAGCAATATATCACTATAATAACGTGTATAAATGATACAATGCACATGAATGTAAGCATGGGCTGAGAATTTCCAATGTGCAGTTGCATGTGACGAAGGACAGATTGTCGCAGCTAGATGTACAGATAGAGATTGTGGTAACAATGGCGAAGGTCTTACACAAGGCACAAAAACCTGGTAGACTTGGCAAAGGAAACTATCAAATATGCTGATAAACACTAGCTGCAAAAGACGGCTAAGCAGTCTCGACCATTTTGACAATATTTGTTTTTTTAGTTCTGATGCTTGTTAGACAACATTTAAATACAAGAGTACAACAGCTTAACATGTGCACTGTTCCTACACTCTAACTGTTCACGCACAAAGGTCATTGAGGTCACTCAATTAAACATAGCACCAAGGGTGCTGTAGCTTACCGGCAATCATGAGAAACGCAGAGTATTGATTTTCCAACATATACATTGTTACACTGATCTTGAACTCTAATTGTCAAAAAATGTTCGTAAATGTTGCTGGAAACACATTTTCTGTATGGACTATAGTACGAAATCAAATTACACATCACAAAGGTACATAAAGAGAATCTTATACATGATTTTGAGATAAACTGTCTGAATAGATTTAGACAAAATGGCCACCAAAGACAAATTTCATCGTTTTTGACCTTCCAAGGTCATTATAATAATGAGCATTTTATAGTCTAGGATCACCAACTCAAGTCGGTCTCTCTGACTGCACAATTATTATCCCCGGCAGACCTGTTCACTCCGACACATACTCAACCTCCTGGGAGGCATACAGCTCCATGTGCAGCCATTATTTGGCGCAGGGAAACTGTGCATACACAATTGCCATCTCTGTCTATTGCCAGGTGCCCAATTATACTGTTTGGGTGAACAGCATACAGCAGCGCAGGTGAATGCACAAACAGGGTCACCCATCCATGTATTACCCACGCCTAGCGTTGCTTAACTTCGGTGATCTTACGGGTACCGGTGTGTCATGCGCTACAAGGCCGTCATTGAAGGTCAAATTCAAGGTCATCACTCAAACCGCATTATATGATTTCCCATTTGAATGTGCCAATACTTAGGCTCTATTTTGAAGTCTTCTATGAGTTTACTCCGCACAGCTCCCATTATGAAGGAAAAATTGGGTGAAATTTTCTAAGTCCAAAAAATTTCTCAATGGCCAAAAAAAAATTTTTTTTTTTTTTTGCTGGAAATGGCTCAAAACGAATAGTGACTTGATTTGGGACAAAAAAACTTTTTTTCGCCGACCCGTCAAAAAATCAAAATGGCCGCCACACGCAGACCGGCGATTCAAGGGCAACGAAACTTATACACATCATAAAGGTACATAAGAGGAATGTTTTGAAACAAAAATCTCAAAACTGATCAGACAGTTTTTGAGAAAATGGCCTCCAAAGTCCAAAATTGGCAATTTTTCGTCAAAAATGGCCGCCAAATCGGCAAAAACGATTCAATCAAAAAAATTAAAAAAACGTCTTTAGATACTGGCCCAAGGTATGTTCTGACAAATTTATGGGGAAATTCATCACGTCAAAAAAAAGTTACAGACCCGGACGGACGACGGACGGACGACGGACGAAATACCACGACAATAGCTTATCGGCCCAAAGGGCCGGTAAGCTAAAAATTCATAGGTATACAGACCATCATGATGAAATCCCACCATCACAATACCCACATGTATGAACAATAGCCATATGATAATTAAACTCAATATGCAAAGTATCTAAAAATCTTTAAAATGCATCATGAGTTAGTTATTCAACGACTAGTCATGGCTCTTATTAATTAACACAAGAAATATGTACAATATCACATTCAACATGTTCAACAAAATTGACTTTTTAGCAGCTGACACATAAAATACACGTAAAAATCAGAGCATGACAAACGTTGTTGCCTACAACTCCTCAAATAACTCTAGAATGCATTCATCAATATCCAAACCAATATTGAACATTAAACTAGACGTCAAGGCCTAAAGATGCCTTGGAGGCATTTCGGTGTGATGAATAATTTATAATACTAGATATCGACGAAAATGAAAAATGTCGACAAATTTCGGGTCAAGGTCAAAGATCATCCATAATACCCGCTAGACATGTTTGTCTAGGGCGACGAGTCTGAAAATACCATCCGTTTCGCTCTACGACGCACCGTTTCCGAGATATCGACGAAAACAAAAACTGCCGACTCGGCAAAAAAATTTCGGGTCAAGGTCAAAGTTCATCCATAATACCCCTTAGACATGTTTGTCTAGGGTGACGAGTCCGAAAATAACGTCCGTTTCGCTCTACGACGCACCGTTTCCGAGATATCGACGAAAACGAAAAATGCCGACTCGGCAAAAAAATTTCGGGTCAAGGTCAAAGTTCATCCATAATACCCCTTAGACATGTTTGTCTAGTGCGACGAGTCCGAAAATAACGTCCGTTTCGCTCTACGACGCACCGTTTCCGAGATATCGACGAAAACGAAAAATGCCGACTCGGCAAAAAAATTTCGGGTCAAGGTCAAAGTTCATCAATAATTCCCCTTAGACATGTTTGTCTAGTGCGACGAGTCCGAAAATAACGTCCGTTTCGCTCTACAACGCACCGTTTCCGAGATATCGACGAAAACGAAAAATGCCGACTCGGCAAAAAAATTTCGGGTCAAATTCAAAGTTCATCAATAATTCCCCTTAGACATGTTTGTCTAGTGCGACGAGTCCGAAAATAACGTCCGTTTCGCTCTACGACGCACCGTTTCCGAGATATCGACGAAAACGAAAAATGCCGACTCGGCAAAAAAATTTCGGGTCAAGGTCAAAGTTCATCCATAATACCCCTTAGACATGTTTGTCTAGTGCGACGAGTCCGAAAATAACGTCCGTTTCGCTCTAGGACGCACCGTTTCCGAGATATCGACGAAAACGAAAAATGCCGACTCGGCAAAAAAATTTCGGGTCAAGGTCAAAGTTCATCCATAATACCCCTTAGACATATTTGTCTAGGGCGACGAGTCCGAAAATAACGTCCGTTTCGCTCTACGACGCACCGTTTCCGAGATATGCAGGATGCCTCAAGGATGACTCAGCAAAAAATTATTTCGACCTCTAGGTCAAAGGTCGTTTGAGGTATCGATCCCAAAATCAATAGGGTTCTTCCCTGGTGATATATAAACCTCCGTGCAAAATTCTGCAACTTTTGCCTGAATAATTTTTGAGTTATCGTCCGGAAACCAAGTTCCTCGATTTCATCCTCACGGACCTCACGGACCTCGGAGCCGGATCAAAAAAAAAAGTACACCCTAGAGATGTTTGTCTAGGGCGACGAGTCCGAAAATAACGTCCGTTTCGCTCTACGATGCACGGTTTCTGAGATATGCAGGAAGCCTCAAGGATGAATCAGCAAAAAATTATTTTGACCTCTAGGTCAAAGGTCGTTTGACGGATCGATCCCAAAATCAATAGGGTTCTTCCCTGGTGGCATATGAACCTCCATGCAGAGTTCTGCAACTATTGCATAAATATTTTTCCAGTTATCGTCCGGAAACCAAGTCTCAAAATTAGCCTTGATTTCATCCTCACGGACCTCACGGACCTCGGATCCGGCTCAAAAAGATTAGGGTTCTTCCACATATCATTTCTGACTTGTGGTGAAAATTTGACAAGGATCCGTCAAGGCAATCTAAAGTTATCGTCCGGAAACCAAAAGTGGCGGAAGAAGAAAAAAAAGAAAAAAAAAAAAAAAAAAAAAAAAAAAAATTCTGCTAAAACCATAAAGGCATTTCTGCCGAAATGCCTTAATTATAGCAAGGAGAGCTTCAAAGACAAAAAGAAGTACACCAAAACATGGTGTGTGATATTGACAGGATATAGAAGTGGCTATAAATACACAGCGATGTATACAGTACAATAGTAGCATGATTACTTCTGGGGATATTTGCTGTCTAATGTCAACAAGAATTTTGTCTCTTTCCTCTGAAGATGACACGTTTGTTACTGTCTGGCAGTAGTCGGGCATAGAGAATACACTTAGACTCACTAATCATATACAAACTATGCACATAATATGCAAGTGACCAGTAATTCAGATTGTGATTTCGAGCGCAGTCATAACTGTACAAGCAACACTAATGATTAGAAATTAGGGACTTGTAGCAAGTGCCTTCTTGACATTTATTCAATAAATTATTTAGAGTAAAAAGATCTCAATCGAAGAAATTCCAACATTCAACATGATAAAATCAAATTCCTCAACACCCTTTTCTTGGGATTCTATTCATCGTACATATAAACACAATTTCACCACATCATAGCAAAACACTAACAACAAGAACAGCCCAAATCTTGACACAATTATGTCACTAAATTTGATATTCGTCTGACAATGTAAATAACAAAGGAAGGCTATTTTATGTACAGCTTAAACAATATCTCAAGCAAAGAAGGTAAATGCACAGTAGCTTTCTGATATTGAATCAGTAGGAGGCACAGTCTCATAACAATAATCATGGATACAGTTTGCACATTCACAATCATATTGAATGTCTGGCGAGTCCTTTCTGTTTTCTGGGCGAATTGAATCATGGCCACTACAGGGAGGTCAGGCTGTTGTGTGGATCTTGTGGCTCAGTGGGTTTCTGCAGGTTCTGGTGGGAGTAGCCCCCTTGGCTGGGAGGGTAGCCCTTGTACCCACCATACTCTGGAGCCCCCTGGGCTGCTCCCATCATGTTCTGGGAGGTATTGTAGGGTGGAGCTCCTTGTCTCATGTAGGAGCCTTGATTCTGATAAGTGTTGTAGCCTCGAGATGCATCATGGCCAGCACCACCACCACCCCCAGACTGCCAGGACTCCTCACCCTGGGGGGTGCCTGTGGGGTACTGTGGGCTGGGAGGGGGGTAGTAATTACCCTGGGGGTAGGAGTACTGCTGCTGCTGCTGCTGCTGCTGTGGTGGCTGCTGCTGCTGAGGGAAGCAGCCACTACTGCCACTGTACCCTTGTGATACATTCCCATACATGTTTGATGAACTGGGCATCATGTTGAATGGAGATGAAGAGCCTGTGTTTTCCATTGAACTTTGCCCATACTGGTTGGGTCCAGAGTAGTCTGATGACATTCTGTTATTTTGTGCAGGGACTGGTGTATTTGTCTGGTCTGGGATAGCAGGTCCTTGATAACCAGCAGCATTGCCTTTCCATGGATAATGATTCCCTGATTGATTCCAGCCGGATGAAAGATTTGTGTATCCATAGGGCTGCTGATTCTGATTCATGTCGTTTTGGCCACCCAGCATTCCCTGCTGCCTTACTTGGTCATTGTGCTGCTGTGAGGTGTTCGACACGTCAGGGTTTGTGTCCGTAAGCATTATTTGGCCTGCATGTTGGGGCTGTCCTATGCTGCTTGTGTTGCTGAGATTAGAATTTTTGGTCGGAGAGGTGTTGTCTGGTACTGGTACATCATCATCTTGATTGAGCACACCTATAGACTCCAGCAGGGACTCTCCAATCAGGCCAAGGGTGTCAGCTGGAGAGTCCGTGCTCTGAGAAGTACCTCGGCTCCCGTTCTGGCTCTTCATGTCGTATGGCTTATAGCCCTGGAAGCCCCCAGACATCCCACCAGCAGGCCCCATGTTTGGAGTTTGAGATCCTCCTGAGTAAGCTCCCATGTTGCTCAGTCCTGAGTTCATCATCTGCTCCCTCGGCATCTGCAGGTCACTGAAATTATCCGAGCTGTAGTCTGACCCAAAAGGTATCAATGGAGGGTCTTCCTTGCTCTTTTTGGCTCGAGAGGCTCTAGGTTTCTTCTCCCTTGGCTCTTTAGGCTTCTTTTCCTTTGGTGGCTTCTTCTCCTCATGAGGTTTTGGTTCTCTGGGCTTCCTTGGCTTCTTGGGTTTGCCACTCTTTGTCACTTCAACAGGAGAAGTCCCTGGGACCATGGAGGAGGAGACGTCTTGGGAGAACGGTGCTCCAGGTGAGGAGGACATCTGTAAGCCACCACCCACATTGTTAGCATAGCTGCCTGGCATCTGCTGCTGGGGCATGGGAGACGACGGACTGAAGTCACCCTGTGAGAATCTATGGGGACTTTGTGCTACCATGGTGGAGGCCAATGACTGGGTGACTCGAGACATGTTGGATTGTGCAAGCCCTTGCTGCATGCCTTGTGGAGAGAACACGCCTTGCTTGTCATTGCCAGACATGATGGGGCCAGATGCCATTGGTTGAGGTGAAACGAACCCTGATTGGTTGCCTGTGCGTTGTGGTACTGCCAGTCCGTCCTGACCCGATGGCAAGGCAGGCGAAGGGTACTCCACACTGGCTGATGTGAACCCTGGAGACTGACTGCCATAGCTGCTTTGTGAACCATATGATTGCCTTGGTTTAGGGGTTGTGGGATGACTTTGTGTCTTGTCCATTGCTGTGCCTTGGTAACAGTCACTGTATCTACCCAATTGTGAGGTACCTCTCATAGCAGACTGATTATGTGTATTTAGCATCTCCTCTGCATGTCTCATGGATGGCACAGCACCAGGCACACTGGCCTGCTGGTTTCCAGACTGCATTCCCATGGCCTGGTTCCTTGGCTGCATTCCCACTAATTGATTTCCAGAGTACATTCCCACGGGCTGTTTTCTTGTAGGTTGGTCCATTCCCATTCGTTGGTTGGCAGACTGCATTCCCATCGGCTGATTTGAAGACTGCATTCTTTTTGGCTGGTTAAGAGAATGCATTCCCATTGACTGGTTTGTGGCCTGCAACCCCATTTGCTGGTTTGCAGACTGCATTCCCATTGACTGGTTTGTGGCCTGCAATCCAATTTGATTGTTTGCAGACTGCATTCCCATTGGTTGGTTTGTGGCCTGCAACCCCATTTGCTGGTTTGCAGACTGCATTCCCAATGGTTGGTTTGTAGACGGCATTCCCATTGGTTGATTTGAAGATGGTGTTCTCCTTGACTGGCTTGCAGACTGCATTCCCATTGGCTGGTTTGTGGCATGCATTTCCATTAGGAGACTGTTTGGTTGATTTGGAGACTGCATTCCCATCAGTTGGTTTGCAGACTGCATTCCCAATGGTTGGTTTGTAGACGGCATACCCATTGGTTGATTTGAAGATGGTGTTGTCATTGACTGGTTTGCAGTCTGCATTTCTATTGGTTGCCTTAAAGACTGGATTCCTATTGGTTGGTTTGCTGACTGCATTCCCATTTGTTGGTTTGTAGACTGCACTGCCATTGGTTGGTTTGCGGACTGCATTCTAATTGGTTGGTTTGAAGACTGCATTCCCATTGGTTGGTTTGTGGATTGTGACCCCATTGGTTGGTTTGCAGACTGTATTCCTATTGGTTGATTTGAAGACAGCATTTCCATTGGTTGGTTTGCAGGCTGCGTTTCCATCGGATGATTTGTGGATTGCTGTCCTCTTTGCTGATCAGCTACTGGTTGACTTGCTGACTGTCTCCCATCTGGATTCTGTTGGTTAAGCTGTGCTGGCTGCTGCATGTTAGAATGATCTACAGACTGTAAATGCTGAGTCCCAGGATGCATTCCCATTTGGTTTGCTGATCGATCAGCCAAGGCGTGGTTTGTAGATGTCATACCCATTTGCTGGTTCGTGGGTCCAGACAACATAACTGGTGATTGACTCGGTCTCATCTGACTAGTCATTGTCTGCTGCTGACTCGCTTGCATGTCCATGGAGTAACTGGGTTTGGTACTCATGTTTTGATTCTGTCCTGGTGGCACGCTGTGAGCCTGGTTTTGCCCGAATGGTTTAATAGAAAGCTGGTTCTGTTGGTAAGCTAGCTGGGGGTATGGCGGTGAGGCCATGCCACTGTCAGTGCAAGGTCCATGTCCTGGCATGTTTGAGTTGGGTATGTTTTGGCCCCACTGGCTGGCCCCTTGGGCATTAGGAAACATCATCCCAGGGTGGTCTTGCATAGGCATGTGTGATGACATTGGTTGGTTTGGAGCAGCACCTGGATAAATGTCCCTGGTGTCATTGCCCACCTGTGGGTAGTTTCCAGTACCAGTCAGCTGTTGAGTGGATGCTCTGTTCTCCACAGCTAGTGGTGCTGTGTGAGCGGAATGTGGTTGCAACTGTTCTTGAGGTGTTGGCTGTGCATTTGAAGCAGATTCTTCAGGTTTCCTGGCCATGCTGATCTGTATTTTAGTTGAGTCAGCCGGAGAATATTGACTGATTTTTGATGGGGATTTATCGGTCTGGTTCTGGTGCTTCTCACCAGACTTCTCTGATGGATTTGGAGAAGATAACATCTCCTGTAGCATGTGATCACCAGACGGCATGCTGTCTTCGAAGTCCGACTTGCCATCAGTTGGCAGTTGACTGTCATGTGGATGTGACTTTGTTAACACATTTGGCACCTGTGGGTCACTCTCTGTGGTGGGAGGCTGTTGCCAGTTGGTTTTGGCTCTTGGTGAGCTTTGCGATGATTTAAGAGAGGAACTGTGTCCAGCTGGTTTCTGGGGTGGTGTTTCATGACTGGAACTGGACCGGAGAGGTGTATTCTTCCCAACCAGTGTTTGGTTAGAAGAACCAGTGAGATTCTGACTCCATTCCGTCGAATCATGGGAGCAGTCATCCTCAGACTGATTAGCTGAATCGTCTGATAGCTTTCTATTCGAGTGACTTTCAAGACTTTCTGTACTATTTTGAGTCACTGATGACTGATCATGGTTTGAATCTGCCTCAGCAACACAGTCTGAACTTTCAGCACCAGATACATTAGACTCTTGTTTGTGTATACTGTGCTCTTTCCTGTCAGACTCATTTGCACCTGGTATCTGTGATGTAGCATCACGATCCACACTGGCAAGTTTTGGCTTTCGCTCCTGGACAGAACTCACTACAGTCCATTTACCATCTCGCTTGGTTGACAAACTCGACTTTGGCTTGGAGTTGTCAGGTTTTACGACTACAGGCAAGGACTTTGGGACGGGGATAATATCAGTGGATTTCTCACTCTCAGACTTGGAAACCCTGTTTTCATGAGCTTGCTCACTCTCGACTTTCTCTGTGTCTTCAACACTGCTGTCTGTGCCCATGTCTTTCTCTGCACTAGGTTTCTTTCCTTCATCTCTAGCTGAAGTGTTCTTGGTTTCTGATTTTTGGCTCTTGACCTTCTCTGCATTCTTCTCGACCATTTCTCTCTTAGCCTCCTTCACGCGGCTGTCAGTGCTAGCTTTGCATGGCAGGGAGATAATACTGGGGCCGCTTTTCCTTATGGGCATGACAGTGTGCACTGTGGACGAGGTAGTGAGAGCCGACTTGCCGTCCTTGGCACCTTGCGCGCCGACGTTCACCTTGATGATTTTGTAGTTGTTAGGGCGGACGTTACCCTTGAGGATGGTAGGTTTGGAAACCACAGAGCCTGAGCCCATGTGCAGCAGACTAGTGGTGACCATGGTTGAGTGCGGCGTGATCTTGTTGACCTTGGCATCTTTCCCCAGGGCAGCGATGCTGATTGTGTTCACTGCAGACAGAAAACAGAGACTACTGTCAGGTACTGTGCCATCAACATCATAGGTTTAACTAAACTAGTGATCAATGATTTGGGACAAATTTGGAGCTTAAACTTCAGTCAGTGATCAGCAAGCGAGCACAGATGACCTGCCCATCACCATTATAGGTACAATGTTCTGTTACACCTCAAGAGTAGAATCAATCTGCATAATGTAGTTTCAATTTTTGTGCATGCCTTACAGTACCCAATTGTATTTTATGATTTTATTATTGGAGTTGTAGCCTCAAGAAACAACTGTATGCAACTGAACCATACATTATAATGTAACTTGACATGCTGTGACTGACAATTTTGATCAAATTTTGTTTATATCTCATGCAAACTGAATAGTGATAGATAATTAAATAGACATATAATAATAATCCATGTAATAGGGCGATTACAACTGAACCAGATACAACTTTACAAAGGAATGCACACCACAAAATACTGTTAGATTTTCTAGCACATAAGTCATGTGAAACAATACATGACTTACCAATATGTTATTGGCCTAGCATGCTTTCAAAGGCTGCAACGGAACAGGTAGAACTATAATGGGATGGGTCAAGCTTGATGAACAACAACTGGCAATAAACCAATTTGTGGCATTGTACAAACCAACACCAAGCATATTGACTTCAATAATACATGATTAGTAGGTAAACACAATCCAAAGACTTTCAATTCAATATATAAATTATAATGAGGATTTTGCATATTATGGATGAATGTAAAATATATGAATACTGAACGCTTGCAAAATTCCTTAAAACTGTTAAATTAAAACAAAGGCATATAACTAGCTGACTTTTGCATGCTCTACAAGGGAACATTTTGTTACACGTGCAAAGACCAACTGAATTGTGGAAAAAGAATTGATATATTAATAATATATCCGCTAAGCAAAGAACTCTGAAATGTTCATGCTGGTGAATCTAGTATCAAATGGCATGCACGCAACTGCAACTCATAACTAGACGTCAAGGCCTAAAGATGCCTTGGAGGCATTTCGGTGTGATGAATAATTTATAATACTAGATATCGACGAAAATGAAAAATGTCGGGTCAAGGTCAAAGTTCATCCATAATACCCGCTAGACATGTTTGTCTAGGGCGACGAGTCCGAAAGTAACGTCCGTTTCGCTCTACGACGCACCGTTTCCGAGATATCGACGAAAACGAAAAATGCCGACTCGGCAAAAAAATTTCGGGTCAAGGTCAAAGTTCATCAATAATACCCCTTAGACATGTTTGTCTAGTGCGACGAGTCCGAAAATAACGTCCGTTTCGCTCTACGACGCACCGTTTCCGAGATATCGACGAAAACGAAAAATGCCGACTCGGCAAAAAAATTTCGGGTCAAGGTCAAAGTTCATCAATAATTCCCCGTAGACATGTTTGTCTAGTGCGACGAGTCCGAAAATAACGTCCGTTTCGCTCTACGACGCACCGTTTCCGAGATATCGACGAAAACGAAAAATGACGACTCGGCAAAAAAATTTCGGGTCAAGGTCAAAGTTCATCCATAATACCCCTTAGACATGTTTGTCTAGTGCGACGAGTCCGAAAATAACGTCCGTTTCGCTCTACGACGCACCGTTTCCGAGATATCGACGAAAACGAAAAATGACGACTCGGCAAAAAAATTTCGGGTCAAGGTCAAAGTTCATCCATAATACCCCTTAGACATGTTTGTCTAGTGCGACGAGTCCGAAAATAACGTCCGTTTCGCTCTACGACGCACCGTTTCCGAGATATCGACGAAAACGAAAAATGCCGACTCGGCAAAAAAATTTCAGGTCAAGGTCAAAGTTCATCAATAATTCCCCGTAGACATGTTTGTCTAGTGCGACGAGTCCGAAAATAACGTCCGTTTCGCTCTACGACGCACCGTTTCCGAGATATCGACGAAAACGAAAAATGCCGACTCGGCAAAAAAATTTCGGGTCAAGGTCAAAGTTCATCCATAATTCCCCTTAGACATGTTTGTCTAGTGCGACGAGTCCGAAAATAACGTCCGTTTCGCTCTACGACGCACCGTTTCCGAGATATCGACGAAAACGAAAAATGACGACTCGGCAAAAAAATTTCGGGTCAAGGTCAAAGTTCATCCATAATACCCCTTAGACATGTTTGTCTAGTGCGACGAGTCCGAAAATAACGTCCGTTTCGCTCTACGACGCACCGTTTCCGAGATATCGACGAAAACGAAAAATGCCGACTCGGCAAAAAAATTTCGGGTCAAGGTCAAAGTTCATCCATAATACCCCTTAGACATGTTTGTCTAGGGCGACGAGTCCGAAAATAACGTCCGTTTCGCTCTACGACGCACCGTTTCCGAGATATGCAGGATGAATCAAGGATGACTCAGCAAAAAATTATTTCGACCTCTAGGTCAAAGGTCGTTTGAGGTATCGATCCCAAAATCAATAGGGTTCTTCCCTGGTGATATATAAACCTCCGTGCAAAATTCTGCAACTATTGCCTGAATATTTTTTGAGTTATCGTCCGGAAACCAAGTTCCTCGATTTCATCCTCACGGACCTCACGGACCTCGGAGCCGGATCAAAAAAAAAAGTACACCCTAGAGATGTTTGTCTAGGGCGACGAGTCCGAAAATAACGTCCGTTTCGCTCTACGGCGCACGGTTTCCGAGATATGCAGGAAGCCTCAAGGATGAATCAGCAAAAAATTATTTTGACCTCTAGGTCAAAGGTCGTTTGACGGATCGATCCCAAAATCAATAGGGTTCTTCCCTGGTGGCATATGAACCTCCATGCAGAGTTCTGCAACTATTGCATAAATATTTTTCCAGTTATCGTCCGGAAACCAAGTCTTAAAATTAGCCTTGATTTCATCCTCACGGACCTCACGGACCTCCGATCCGGCTCAAAAAGAATAGGGTTCTTCCTCATATCATTTCTGACTTGCGGTGAAAATTTGACAAGGATCCGTCAAGGCAATCTAAAGTTATCGTCCGGAAACCAAAAGTGGCGGAAGAAGAAGAAAAAAAAAAAAAAAAAAAAAAAAAAAAAAATTCTGCTAAAACCATAAAGGCATTTCTGCCGAAATGCCTTAATAAGAGGGCAACAATGACAAAGTCTAGTGACTGGTACAATGAGGACTGTCAGTGGTGGGAGAAGTCACCTTTGCCGCCAGACGGCGAGGCCCCAATGCCTGGTTTGATGGGGAGGATGGAGGTGACCGGCCCGGTGCGGCCCGTTGACGATGTGGTCACTCCAAGCTTGCTAGGCATGACGACGCGAGCACCATGGGAGGTCTGGCCGGCGATGGTCACTAGTGGTCGTGTGCTGGGCAGGGCCGAGGCTGGTGACGCTGATGACGTGGATGAGCCCTTTGTTGCTGTTCGTACAGCAAAGATCTTGCCCTGGCTGGTGCGGATATAAACACCCTTGGGCGTCTTGATGACCAGTACGTTCTCCCCGGCCGGGATCCGGCTACCCTTAGAATCCGTAGATGTGGTCGTTCCAGGGATAATGATGTCTAAAATCGAGAATTGGAAAATAATTTGACCTCTCTCATTCAAATATTTACAGTAAAGCTTGATTACCGTATTTATTCAATTAGTTCGAACAGCTAAAAATAATTAAATTTTGAAATGTTCGAATTATTAGATTCACGATAAAATCGTCCATCAAAACGGAAAAAAACGCAAACCCAGATTTATCATACGCGAGTTGACAGATACCGTTCATTATGGTGGTTGGAACTAAGGCTTGTACTGTACGATTGATAGGTTAACTGCAGACAACTAGCATTTTTAGAAAACTCGAATAACTTCCTGCTAATTCGCCCGGTAACTGTTGTTTATAATCTCACATTGATACTAAATTCTAGTCATATTGCATGTGCATTCGAGTCACTCGAATCGGAAAAACTTCGCAAACCGCCTGGCACTCTGAGGTCCGCGCTTTCAATATTTCTGCGCATATCATAGAGGTACATTATGAGTCCGTCATAATGTACCTCTATGACTTTGCAAACACTGCCACTTGGCGAATATATCGCTGATTACTCATTTCGTAGTGCTGCCGCCTGGTGAGTTGTCAGTTGTGGCATCTGACAAGTTGATTTCGTTCGTTGTTTCAATCGAAATTTTGATCATAAATTTGCCTGTTCGAACTAAACGAGTCAATTTGAAAAATATTGTCTTCAATAATTTTTGGTGTTCGAATTATTAGAGTGTTCGAACTAACTGAATAAATACGGTATCTGACTGATTGACATATGAGATGATTACTGATAATGGTTTACCTGTGGTGGTCTGTATCTGCTGAACTGAGACACCAGGTCTCAGTATGGCCTGGGACTGACCCTTTCCTAGCTTGCCCATAGGTCCACCATAGCCTGAAGGTCTCATGGGGATAGGAGTGGACATCATCGGGCGAACGCTGGCTACTGGTCGATTCACTGAGACAGTGTACCTGTATATTGTTGTGTAGACAGTTCGATTAGCACAAGTCCAAATCACCATGTTTGAATATCACACAAATCCAA
The DNA here is from genome assembly GCA_949152475.1 of Terebella lapidaria. NCBI lineage: Eukaryota > Metazoa > Annelida > Polychaeta > Terebellida > Terebellidae > Terebella > Terebella lapidaria. Next base: position 48,949,321 of record OX424555.1, on the reverse strand, counting down.
ATGATTGTGTGACAGCATATTGATGTTTCGCTTGAGTCTTACATACCTGGCGTTTGGAGGTCTGACGAGGGACGCTCCCCCAGCACTGTTCTTGGGGTAAAAGGCTGAATATGATGGTCGACTGTACGAGATATTCATCTTCTTCTCCATTTCATAGCCTTGCTTGGCGAGACGCTTCTCTGACTTTGTCAGCTTCTGTTCCTTGCAATCCAGCAACAGGGACTCGTGTGTGAACGGCTCCTACGGGCATAGCAACAAAATATTAGTAGCACTTGGAACAGAGACTCATGTGTGAACAGCTCCGTTGGCCATAGCAACAAGATATTAGACGTCAAGGCCTTAAGGTCTTGGAGGCATTTCAGGGTGAAGCATGAAAAAAAACAAAATGCTGACTCAGCAAAAACATGATGAAGCCCCCAATGAGACCTATAAGACATTTGTGCAATCACATGTATGTGAAGGACAAACTTGATACCCCTAAGACTATTTGTCTAATGTCTGCTTTGCTCTAGGTCGCACCATTTCCGAGGTATTGATGAAAATGAAAAATGCCGACTCGGCGAAAAAATTTCAGGCCTAGATCAAAGTTCATCCCTAATACCCCTCAGATATGTTTGTCTACGGCCACCAGTCCGCAAATAACTTCCGTTTCGCTCTACGATGCACAGTTTTCGAGATATCGACAAAATGAAACATAGCACCAAGGGTGCTGTAGCTTACCGGCAATCATGTGAATTGCATAGAATACTGAATACATATAAATTGTTACACTGATGTTAAAATCAATATGTTAAAACATCTTTGTAAATGCTGATAGAAACACTTTATCTGTATGGACTATAATGCAAAATCAAGTTACATCTTGAAAGATTTGTTAATGACAAATTTTCACAGATAGTCGATTCAAAGGCAACAAAACTTATACACATCACAAACGTACTTAAGGATAATCTTATACATGATTTTGAGGAAAACTGTCCGAATAGATTTCGATAAAATGACCACCAAAGGCAAAATTCATTGTTTTTACGACATACAAGGTCGTTTTGACCTTTCAAGGTCATTGAAGGTCAAATTCAAGGTCACCACTCGAACCGCAATATATGATTTCCCATCTGAATGTGCCAATACTTAGGCTCTATCTTGAAGTGTTCTATGAGATTACTCTGCATATCTCCCATTATGAAGGAAAAATTGGGTGAAATTTTCCAAGTCCAAAAAAAATTTCAATGGTCAAAAAAAAAATTTTTTTGTTGTTGCTGGAAATGGCTCAAAACGAATAGTGACTTGATTTGGGACAAAAAAATTTTTTTTTGCCGACTCGTCAAAAAATCAAAATGGCCGCCCCACGCAGACCGTCATTTCAAAGGCAACGAAATTTATACACATCACAAAGGTACATAAGGATAATCTTATACATGATTTTGAGGAAAACTGTCTGAATAGATTTCGAGAAAATGACCACCAAAGGCAAAATTCATTGTTTTTTCGACAAAAAAGGTCGTTTTGACCTTTCAAGGTCATTGAAGGTCAAATTCATATAGTGACTTGATTTGGTGAATAGTGACTTGATTTGGGACTAAAAAATTTTTTCGCCGACCCGTCAAAAAATCAAAATGGCCGCCACACGCAGACCGGTGATTCAAGGGCAACAAAACTTATACATGTCATAGAGGTACATGAGATGAATGTTTTGAAACAAAAATATATTCCAAATTTCATGTGAGTTTGTTAAGAAACGGCCGAGATATGAACCCAAATTGCACGTGGTATGAAACCATTGAAATTACGTGGATCGTAATTTCGCCAAATCGGCAAAAACGATTCAATAAAAAAAATTTAAAAAACGTTTTTAGATATTGGCCTAAGGTACATTCTGACAAATTTATGGGGAAATTCATCATGCCAAAAAAAAGTTACAGATCCGGACGGACGCCGGACGGACGCCGGACGGACGCCGGACGAAAAACCATGATAATAGCTTATCGGCCCAAAGGGCCGGTAAGCTAAAATTTCTGACTCGCGAAAAAACTTCAGGTCAAGGTCAAAGTTTATCTCTAGTACCCCTTTGATATGTTTGTCTAGGGCCACGAGTCTTAAAAATTAATGCCTGTTTCACTCTACGAAGCACCGTTTCTGAGATATCGATGAAAACAAAAAATGCTGACTCAGCGAAAAAATTTAAGGTCAAGGTCAAAGTTCATCCCTATTACCCTTAAGACATGTTTCTCTAGAGAGACGAGTCAGAAAATAATGTCCATTTCGCTCTACGATGCACCGTTTCTGAGATACCGACGAAAACAAAAAATTAGCCCAAGGGCTAAGACAGGTTACCGGACAAAATGTTTTATATTCCTGTGACCTTGAAAATAAGGTCACTGGTCAAATGCAACGTCATGAGAATATCCAGCAAACATATCATTCCCGATATGTCCATTGTTTGCTAAGCTGTAAATTCAATAACAAGTAAAACAAAATAGCAAATTTTGTTCTATGACCTTGAAAATAAGGTCGAAGGTCGAATTAATGGTCATCAAAATATTTGGCATACATCATTCCCTATAGTTGCACAACTGATTCCTAAGCTGTAAAGTCGATAATAAGTGAGATATTAGCCGTTTTGTCCTGTGACCTTGAAAATGAGGTCAAAGGTCAAATTCAAGGTCATCAGATTATTAGGTGTTTATCACTTCCTATATGTCCACAACTGATTCCTAACCTGTAAAGTCGATAATAAGTGAGATATTAGCCATTTTGTGTTCTTGACCTTGAGAATGAGGTCAGAGGTCAAATTCAAAGTCACGAGAATATTCACCATATATCATTTCCTACATGTCCACAAATGATCCCTAAGCTGTAAAATCGATAATAAGTGAGATATTAGCCATTTTGTCCTGTGACCTTGAAAATGAGGTCAAAGGTCAAATTCAAGGTCATGATAATAATCAGCATATATCATTTCCTATTTGTTCATAATTGATTCCTAAGCTGTAAAGTCGATAAGAAGCGAGATATTACCCATTTTGCCCTGTGACCTTGAAAATGCGATCAAAGGTCAAATTCAAGGTCATCAGAATCTTCGGCTGATATCATTTCCTATATGTCCACAATTGATTCCTAAGCTGTGAAGTCGATAATAAGCGATATATTAGCCATTTTGTTCTCTGACCTTGAAACTGAGGTCAGCTCTAGGTCAAATTCAAGGTCACGAGAATATTCAGCATATATCATTTCCTATATGTCCACAATTAATTCCTAGTCTCTAATCTCAATATTAAGTGAGATATTAGGCCTAATGTGTCCCATTAAAAAGCATAGGAGAATTTAAGATTGCGCATCGGGTACGATCCACGTAATTTCAATGGTTTCATACCACGTGCAATTTGGGTTCATATCTCGGCCGTTTCTTAACAAACTCACATGAAATTTGGAATATATATTCTGTATATATCTATGAAGCTGACGCGAATAAGAGATTGAAAATTTCATTGATAAATTAGTATATAAATGGAGTTAAATGGTGCTTGAACAAATGTAACTTACGTTGCATACAAGAAGCATTACATGGTGTAGTTTTTTAATTGCAGGGAGTGCACATATCCGTGATCAATAACCTACCCTTAATTTTTAAGTATCCCATCGATAATCATGTCAAATTGATGTGCAAATGTGTATATCTATTGCGATCCCCTGAAAATGTCTTGTGCTGCTGCTCAGTGAAGCGCTAAGTACAGATCAGCGGATTATTCGTATGGCAAGTACCGTCAATGCTCAGCTATCGAGAGCGTTGTACTCAGGTGTGAGATGTTGTTGTGATTTTGGTTCTATACTACTCTTAGAAATTATTCGAGTCACTGAATTCTTGATAAAGTTTGAGGTTGAGTTTACAATTCCAACGGATAGACACGTTATTAATACGACTGACAATCAATTTCTTTTGCCCAGTGTATTTTCAATGCGGATGTTATGTAGCATGCTATTTTGATCATCAAACTCCCATCAAGTGTTAAGGTAAATCCCAAAACAGGCAGTAGGTTATTGTTCTATGATATGTAATTTAACCATAGTCAAGAAACTGTACCCTAAAACGCTGTCAGCTTTCTATATAAGTTACATTTGATTGGCGGTGTATAACGTTCAGGTATGAATCTGTATGAATATCGACTGGGTCTTCAATCTGGCCATGGGACAAGCCTTGTAGTCATGGTTAGAACCTAGGCAAAACATTTCAGCGCAGTCCATCACCAAACTACAGAGTCATAAGCTAAAACAAAACAGACCAGAATATTGCTGATAAGGCATGGATCCTGACTGATAAGAATCCTTAACACGAGAAAGTCCCATTTGGGCTGAGTTTGGGCCCAAAATGGCCCACTTCGAGCGATTCAAGGGCAACGAAATTTATACATGTCACAGGGGTACATATGAGGAGTGTTGTGCATCAATAAGAAAAAAAGTTACCGAACAGATTTTGAGAAAACGACCGTCAAAGTCCAAAATTGGCCATTTTTCGACAAAAACAGCCGCTCTGACCTTGAAACCAAGGTCGGAGGTCAAATTCAAGGTCACGAGAATATTCAGCATATATCATTTCCTATAAGTCCACAATTCATTCCTAGTCTCTAATCTCAATATTAAGTGAGATATTAGGCTTAATGTGTCCCATTATAAAGCATAGGAGAATTTAACATGGGAAAGTCCCATTTGGGCCGAGCTTGGGCCCAAAATGGCCCACTTTGAGCGATTCAAGGGCAACGAAATTAGTACATGTCACAGGGGTACATATGAGGAGTGTTATGCATCAATAGGAAAAAAAGTCACTGAACAGATTTTAAGAAAACAACTGTCAAAGTCCAAAATTGGCCATTTTTCGACGAAAACGGCCGCCATTTTGAAAAAATTTGAGAATCAAAAAAGGAAAAAAATACCTCCCTCTTGAAATAATTTTAGGCATTTTTGTGCAAAATTTCAGAAAAATTTGATCGTAAACTTTAAAGATAAAATTGTTTACGGACAGACGACGGACGCAATGCCATGGCAATAGGTTATCGGACCATAGGTACATTGATTCACTCTGTACAAAGAGTTGCAAGATGATTGAATATTCAAAATTTTGCTCAGAGGCAAAGTAACATTCATGCTTATAGAATTCACAATGAACCCAAGAAATTGAATCTTGTGACAAAGAACAAGAACGGATTTTTTCCAATTGACAGTAAACCCCAATGACTGGAGTAAATGGAGAGTTTGTGTAATATTTTGTAAACAATGAGACAAGTCATCACTAATCAATAGACTGTCATCAATATAGGCCACATTAACATATCCTAGTGACCTTAGTACTGCGAAAGCAGGCTTCAGCAATTTTGTGAAAATTCGTGGTGCAGAAGCCAACCCATTAGGTAAACATGTGTATTGGTACAGTTGACCTCGCCAACAAAATCTGAGATATTTTCTGTCCTGTTGAAGAATAGGAACAGAATAATAGGCTTGCTTCAAGCTTGCTTGCTGACGCCATATAACAATTTGGCGAAACCAAAGATAAGCTGGATATAAACGTATCCATCTTGAAATGATGATACTCAACATAAGTATTGAGTACTTTGAGAGTATCATGCGTATAGTATCATGCGTATAGATCCATCTGGCTTAGGCCTTGTGAAAATGGTAGAAACAAACTGACCATCAGTAAAATTAGCTTTCTCTATAACCTTTGCCCTAAGAAGGTTTACTAGCTCAACATCTATAGCCTGATTTTCAGCAACAGAACATAGGCTGAAAAGGTATCCTGGTTTGCAATGGCACCTCATTACAAAACTCAACTGAGTAGCCAAATTGTACAATACCCAATATGAATGGATCATTTGTGATGTGATTCCATGCTTCTATTTTCCCCAGAATACCACATGCTGTGAAGTATGGCTCAGAGTTTCTACTCGTTTGCAAAGACTCATCTACATCATGCGAAATTAGTCCTTCTTCTGCTGGGACTTGGCTTGGCTCTTGCCGGAAGACTGCCAGTTCGTCTTGGGCCACTGGTACAGGCCTCCCTGATAGTTTGGGTTGAATTTGCCTCTTCCTCGGAACCCCCGGCCGCGACCACGAGAAGGGAAAGGCTGGAAGCGACCTCTCGATCCAGACTGGCCTCTACGGACCATCTTCTTAATACGCTCTATGTCGCCAAACAAGAAATTTGTGTACGGCACAGAAGGGGGGCAAAGATGCCCAAAATCAGATTGGATAGCTGGCTTGAGAGCATTCCTGCGACAGAGAACCAGCTGCTTGTTAGCATGGCCTAGAAGCGCCAAGGCATCCAATCCTTGCTCAACCATAACCTGGTCTGACCTAGAAGCAAGAGTGTCAACGAGCTTTGTAATGACAGAAGCTGCCTTAACAAGCGACACTTGGGAGATTCTGGAAGGCTACATCTCCTGAACGGAACTGAGGGACAGGATATTCCAGACAAGCTGATTAACTTTTTTCTTTGAAAGGCCATCACAATTCTGTGGTCTGTCAACAGCTTTGACCAGCTCCTGAGACTTGTCGTCAGACAGGCCCTCTCTGAAAAGTTGATTTACCATATCAGCCAGACCCTGATTAACAGCATCAGAACATTTCTCATCCAAGGAGTACCTCCTTGTTAAGGCAGCGAAAGGATCTTGAGGTTGTGTCTGCGGCTGTGAGCCCTGAGAAGTCAAACCCTCACAATACTGAGTTTCCTCCACTGACTCAGAGACTGGGTCAGCTTGCCCACAGAGCAAAGCATCTTCAAAATCTTCTTCATCACACTCGTCTCCCTCATCATAGGGCATAGACACATCATCTTCTAAGGCCTGCTGCCTAGACTGAATTTCATTCAGCTTCGAGAGAATCAACTCTAGTGTTTTATCACTCATATTTGTTTTGCCTTTACTGACCGGTTGTTTCCCCGAGCCCGAGGCTGAGGGCGTGGAGCCAGAACTCGTACTCAAAACCGGTGTCTTACATGCACTAGTGTTGACAACACCCGCACTACTACTAGCACTAGCCACGCTAACAACTGAACTTTGTGTGCAATTACCGTCAGAAACAGCCACGCTGCTCGTTTTTTCCTCAAGCGGAATCAATTTCATCTTGTTTGTTTTCGAGCGAGTTTTCTCAGTCACGCTCGCCTGCGCCATCTTTGTATCACACGTGCTCTGCAGCGAATAAAGCTGAACCGCAGTGTGCAAAATATGTAGAAAAAATTCAATTTGTTCTGCCCTAATAAAAACCAACAAAGGCTTTGATACCACGTACACAAAGGACAACTAAAAATATCTGTTCCATGAACAGAGAAAAGTTGAATTTTTCATTAAGTACTGACAGGACAGGGCAAACCACGTCCACACCTCTCGCTCGCAGGCAACGAACTGACACACGCATGCGCAATGAAATCTCAGGTAATCCCGGAAGCTGCGTATGACGTAATAGAATTGTTGACGGACGGACGCCGGACAACGGACGCAACGCCATGGCAATAGATTATCGGACCATAGGTCCGGTAACCTAAAAACTTTCTGAATCTCTCAGGACCCATTGTTGTTAGTTATCTGGCAGTACCTTAGTGATCCAATTGTGGTTTTTCTGGATAACTGCCTGGAGGACCGGGTCACAGAACTCTATCTTGTCCGCACAATCAGGCACCACTGTCTCCATGTCTCTGTCCTGCTCACAAATACATGAAATACAAAGCACACCACATTCACCAATACCACGGAGATGTTACATTGAAACAAAAAAGTGATTGACATATGCTGGGAAGAGGCTTAGATTGTTGTTGATGCAGCAGAATCTTTTACCTCATAATGTAGCAGGACATCAACCTGTCGTTTTGTGTAGTTGTTTTGTGGGTTCAACTCATCAACAACTCGATCTATGTGAGTGAAATAAACCATAAACATCAGCACACAGATAAATATATCATGTTTAGTTGTCTCTCTGGTATGTATATTGTATAATACTGACACACAAGTAATTGACTGCCTGATTCTCTACGGACCTGACATGCCCTGTTTGTTGATCTGTCGGTCATAGATCTTTTTCTCCATGGTATTGTCGGACACAAGACGATAGACTACACACTGTTTGGTCTGACCATAGCGGTAGACACGACACACGGCCTGGCAGTCGTGACACGGGTTCCAGGACACATCAAACACCACCACTCGGTTAGCACCAACCACATTGATCCCTAGACAGCCCGCTCTGTAAAACAGGCATTGTGTGCAGCAATAGAGGAGGAGATTCTTCTGGCATTTTGACTATCAATATATTGCAAAAAGTTAACAAGGTTGACTAGACGCTGGGCTGTATCCTCCGTAGCTCAAAACGAATAGTGACTTGATTTGGGACAAACAATTTTTTTTTCGCCGAACCGTCAAAAAATCAAAATGGCCGCCACATGCAGACCGGAGATTCAAGGGCAACGAAACTTATACATGTCATAGAGGTACATGAGAGGAATGTTTTGAAACAAAAATCTCAAAACTGATCAGACAGTTTTCGAGAAAATGGCCACCAAAGTCCAAAATTGGCAATTTTTCGTCAAAAATGGCCGCCAAATCGGCAAAAACGATTCAATCAAAAAAATTTAAAAAACGTTTTTAGATATTGGCCTAAGGTATGTTCTGACAAATTTATGGGGAAATTCATCATGCCAAAAAAATGTTACAGACCGGGACGGACGACGGATGACGGACGACAGACGACAGACGAAAAACCACGATAATAGCTTATCGGCCCAAAGGGCCGGTAAGCTAATAATTCACTTCATATTTTTCTAATACGATCTTTGAGTGTTCCATTCCATACATTCATGTTATTTGAATAATAATAAAGGGGATTAAAAGCTATAGGTATATTATTCAGTGATTTTCTTGAATTTGACCTCAAGTTTGACGCCATTTTTGTGCGCGCTGCTGCATTTGGTCTTGCTTTGGCTCGCCGTGCTACTATAAGGACCAATACGGTAGGCAAATCTGGGCATTTTTTGACCCCAAAATGGCTGTTTTGACCTTTCAAGGTCATCAAAGGTCAAATTCAAGGTCACCACACAAATTGCCATACATAAATGACTTCCCATTTGAAAGTGCCAATTTCTAAGCTCTATCTTCAGGCGTTCTGAGAGTACAGTCCTGGCAGCTCCCATTATGAAGGGAAGAAAATGCTGAAAAAAGTCCAAAAAATTTTTTCAAAGGAGAAATTTTTGTTGTTAGAAATGGCCAAAATGGATAGTAATGCGATTTGGGCAAAACAAATGTTTTTTGCCGAGCCATGTCTTCTGTTGACAGTGGTTTTTCTGAACATTGTCATGCTGGCCCAGACTGGTTTCCATGGGATACTCCTTGAACGTAAACTGGCACTAAAACAGTCTACAGTGACAGATTTTTTCAAGTGACATTTCACAAAATAGTGCATACATTTCCAATGATCAGTCGCTGGTACATTTGTACATGCCATATTGTTCATGTTGTTAATAAATGTTACCATTTAGATGTAGAACCCATGTATTTGCATTGCCATGGTTATCACTTGTGACACTGTTAATGAATGCATCACACAAACTTGTGTACCTTTGGTACAAAATCTCGTTCAGAGTACCCTAGACCCATTCTTCCGATCAGTGAACACTTCCAGTTAGTGAACATTTTGGCCTGGTCCCTTGAACATTCACTAAAAGGAGGTTTGAGTGTATGCTGAATATTCTCGTGAGCTTGAATTTGACCTCTGACCTCACTATCAAGGTCACAGGACAAAATGGCTAATATCTCACTTATTATCGATTTTACAGCTTAGGAATCAATTGTGGACATATAGGAAATGATATGCTGAATATTCTGATTATTCTCGTTACCTTGAATTTGACCTCTGACCTCACTTTCAAGGTGAAGAGCACAAAATGGCTAATATCTCACTTATTATCGACTTTACAGCTTAGGAATCAATTGCGGACATATAGGAAATAATATATATCAGATATTCTGATGACCCTGAATTTGACATTTGACCTTTGACCTCATTTTCGAGGTCCGAGCACAAAATGGCTAATATCCCGCTTACTATTGACTTTACAGCTTAAGAATCATTTGCTAACATATTGAAAATGAAAGATGCTGAATATTCTCATGACCTTGAACTTCATATTTGATCTCATTTTCAAGGTCAGATCATATATGGCTAATATTTCACATATTATCGACTTTACAGCTTGGGAGTCAGTTGTGGACATATTAGAAACTAGACATAAAAGCCTATAGGCTTTGTGGCATCCCCCAATTTTTCTTTTCTTTTCTAATGGTGAAATTTGACTGATATTATAATACATATACCAGGATTATTGAACACAGGTGAAAGTGAGAGTTCAAATTATAGCAGTTGCTCACTAGACAAATGCCCATCAGATATTTGCCATCAGAGTATAATTATTCAGTGTCTTCCTGGCTTCCATAATACTCTTCAGGTACTCTTGCCAAATGTAAACATAGGGCCAAGGGCCCTGTAGCTCATCGGCAGGTGACCAGAATATTTCATCAAACTGATATAGATAGGTGTATGTGGTGCATAGATCTCATTATCATGTACATGAGCATATGTTCATCATACAATACTAAGCTCTATCCTCAGGTTTTGTCGCTATGAATCAATTCCCACATTCAATGTGGACTTAACCTTGACCATCTTCCAAAAGATTTGCAATATAATGATTCCCCATATTTATCCAGCTTTCAAGATTTTCTACAAAAAAACACTTATACATGTATTTACACATTTTTTGAAGGATGCACCAGGATGCACCCTGCATATATTATGTGACTTCCCAATTAATATTCATACATGTACTATATTTATACCTCAATATTGAAACATCAAGGTGATCCAGCATCTTCCCTGCGAAACTGTCTCACCCCCAAATCCGTGAAACTTCATCCCCCGCGAAACCTACCCATTTACAGTACCTCTTAACACCCCACTTGTCTTGGAACCAATGTGTTACAAATTAAGGACCTTTATTGGAATAACTGTGATGTTCTGTGTCCTTTATCATGCGTTATAATATTTTCTCGTGTCAAAATATACATACAATTCCAGTGATGAACATCAGTATAAAAGTGTGCTCTCCCTCCTGTGTGTTTTATTGTTATTTCAATTACAAAATTAGCCCAAGGGCTAAGATAGGTTACCGGACAATTTTAGTTGAAACATGACAGGTGAGATATGACGTTCAGATTAACCAATCTAGGTCATCTTCGTGAACTTCAATCTCATCATTAAGTGTGCAGCATATAACCTTGTATTCATATGTTCAATACAAGGTCTATCTAAAAGTCTTTCGTCTATAGACGAAATTTACACACTTCTTGTTGGACGTGACACTGAGATATAGCACTCAATGTCATTCGAGGTCAAGTTCAAGTTCAAGGTCACCAAAAGAAGTGGTATGTATGACTTCCAATTCCAGCTATACCTACAAACATTTTTTGGCTGTAGAGGCCAATCTACACACTCAAGGGGCCTTTTAAGCAATTCAAAGCACTCCATCTTTATACACAATTAGCATGCTTTATAACAAAAATCTCAAAACTGATCAGATAAATTTGAAGGAAAACGACCAAATATTAAATTTGGGGCCTAATCAGCCTAGATTTCGAGCCTTTTGAGCAATTCAAGGCACTTTATACACTATATACACTATATGCATCTTTATACACAATGTCAAAAACCCCCAATTACTATGTTTTGAAATAAAAATCTCAAAACTGATCAGACAGTTTTCGATTAAAGACAGACAATGTGCAAATTTGGGCATTTTTCGACCCAAAAATAGCTGTTTTGACCTTTCAGGGTCATCCAAGGTCAAATTCAAGTTCACCACACAAGTCGCATATATGACGTCCCATTTGAAAGTGCCAATTTCTAAGCTCTATCTTCAAGCGTTCTAGGAGTACAGTTCTTGCAGCTCGAATTATGAAGGAAAAAAGTGCAAAATTTTTTTCAAAGGGTAAAAAAATTTTTTTGCCTAGAAATGACCCAAAATGGATAGTACTGCGATTTGGGGCAAAAAAATATTTTTTCGCCGACCCGTCAAAAATTCAAAATGGCCGCCACATGGAGACCGGCGATTCAAGGGCAACAAAACTTATACACATCATAGAGGTAAATAAGGGGAATCTTTTAAAACAAAAATCTCAAAAATGATCAGACAGTTTTTGAGAAAATGGCCGCCAAAGTCCAAAATTGGCCATTTTTCGTTAAAAATGGCCGCCATTTTGGGAAAAATGCGAAAATCAAAAAACTAAAAAATTAGCCCAAGGGCTTAGAAAGGTTACCGGACAATATATATTTTAGATATTAGTATTTTGTCCCGTGGCCTTGAAAATAAGGTCATTGGTCAATTCAATGACACAATAATATTCGACATATGTAATTTCTAGTATGTCCACAATTGATTCCTAAGCTGTAAAATCAATAATACGCTAGATATTAGCCATTATGTCCTGTGACCTTGAAAATGAGGTCAAAGGTCGACCTCAAGGTCATAGCACTATTCAGCATATATCATTTCCTATATGTTCATAATTGATTCCTAAGCTGTAAAGTCGATAATAAGCGAGCTATTAGCCATTTTGTCCTGTGATTTTGAAAATTAGGTCAAAGCTGAAGTTCAAGGTCATGACAATTTTCAGAATATATCATTTTCTATATGTTCACAATTGATTGCTAAGCTGTAAAGTCGATAAAAAGCGAGATATTAGCCATTTCGTTCTCTGACTTTGAAAATGAGGTCAAAGGTCAAATTCAAGGTCATAGCAACGTTCAGAATGTATCATTTCCTGCATGTTCACAATTGATTGCTAAGCTGTAAAGTCGATAAAAAGCGAGATATTAGCCATTTTGTCCTGTGATCCTGAAATGAGGTCAAATGTCAAATTCAATGTCATGGCAATAATCTGCATATATCATTTCCTATATGTTCATAATTGATTCCTAAGCTGTAAAGTCGATAAGAAGCGAGATATTAGCCACTTTTCCTGTGACCATGAAAATGAAGTCAAAATTCAAATTCAAGGTCATTAGAATATTCGGCATATATCATTTCCTATATGTCCACAATTGATTCCTAAGCTGTAAAGTCAATAATAAGCGAGATATTAGCCATTTTGTCCGGTGATCCTGAAAATGAGGTCAGAGGTAAAATTCAAGGTCATGATTATATTCAGCATATATCATATCCTATATGTCCACAATTGATCCCTTAGCTAGTAAATCGATAATAAGTGAGATATTAGCCATCTTGTCCTGTGACCTTGAAAATGAGGTCAAAGGTCAAAATCAACGCCATCAGAATATTTGGCATTTATCATTTCCTATATGTCCACAATTGATTCCTAAGCTGTGAAGTCGATAATAAGCGCGATATTAGACATTTTGTACTCTGACCTTGAAACCGAGGTCAGAGGTCAAATTCAAGGTCACAAGAATATTCAGCATATATCATTTCCTATATGCCCACAATTGATCCTCAAGCTGTAAAATCGATAATAAGTGAGATATTAGCCATTTTCTCTTGTGTCCTTGAAAATGAGGTCAAAGGTCAAATTCAAGGTTATCAGAATATTCGGCATAAATCATTTCCTATATGTCCACAATTGATTCCTAAGCTGTAAAGTCGACAATACGCGAGATATTAGCCATTTTGTGCTCTGACCTTGAAACTGAGGTCAGAGGTCAAATTCAAGGTCACGAGAATATTCAGCATATATCATTTCCTATATGCCCACAATTGATCCTCAAGCTGTAAAATCGATAATAAGTGAGATATTAGCCATTTTATCCTGTGACCTTGAAAATGAGGTCAAAGGTCAAATTCAAGGTTATCAGAATATTCAGCATATATCATTTCCTATATGTCCACAATTGATTCCTAAGCTGTAAAGTCGATAATGAACGAGATATTAGCCATTTTGTGCTCTGACCTTGAAACCGAGGTCAGAGGTCAACTTCAAGGTCACAAGAATATTCGGCATATATCATTTCCTATATGTCCACAATTGATTCCTAGTCTCTAACCTCAATATTAAGTGAGATATTAGGCCTAATGTGTCCCGTTATAAAGCATAGGAGAATTTAACATGGCAAAGTCCCATTTGGGCCGGGTTTGGGCCCAAAATGGCCCTTTCCGAGTGATTCAAAAGCAACGAAATTTATACATGTCAGAGGAGTGCATATGAGGAGTGTTATGCATCAATAAGAAACAAAAGTTACTAAACAGATTTTGAGGAAACGACCGTCAAAGTCCAAAATTGGCCATTTTTTCACGAAAATGGCCGCTCTGACCTTGAAACCGAGGTCATAGGTCAAATTCAAGGTCTCGAGAATATTCAGCATATATCATTTCCTATATGTCCACAATTGATTCCTAGTCTCTAATCTCAATATTAAGTGAGATATTAGGCTTAATGTTTAACATGGGAAAGTCCCATTTGGGCCGAGTTTGGGCCCAAAATGGCCAACTTCGAGCGATTCAAGTGCAACGAAATTTATACATGTCACAGGGGTACATATGAGGAGTGTTATGCATCAATAAGAAAAAAAGGTACTGAACAGATTTTGAGTAAACGACCATCAATTCCAATATTGGCCATTTTTAGACGAAAACGGCCGCTCTGACCTTGAAACCGAGGTCAGAGGTCAAATTCAAGGTCACGAGAATATTCAGCATATATCATTTCCTATATGTCCACAATTGAATCTTAGTCTCTAATTTCAATTTTAAGTGAGATATTAGGCTTAATGTGTCCCATTATAAAGCATAGGAGAATTTAACATGGGAAAGTCCCATTTGGGCCGAGTTTGGGCCCAAAATGGCCCACTTCGAGCGATTCAAGGGCAGCGAAATTTATACATGTCACAGGGGTACATAGGAGGAGTGTCATGCATCAATAAGAAAAAAAGTTACTGAACAGATTTTGAGAAAACGACCGTCAAAGTCCAAAATTGGCCATTTTTCGACGAAAACGGCCGCCATTTTGAAAAAAATGCGAAAATAAAAAAACTAAAAAAAACCTTTCCTGGAAATATTTTTAGGTATTTTTGTGCAAAATTTCAGAAATATTCGACTGTAAACTTTAATGATAAAAATGTGGACGGACGGACGACGGGCGCCGGACGACGGACGCAACGCCACGGCAATAGGTTATCGGACCAAAGGTCCGGTAACCTAAAAATTAGCCCAAGGGCTAAGATAGGTTACCGGACAATTTTGGTTTCAAGCATTGTAGGTGACATATGATTTTGAGATTTACCAGTCAAGGTCATCTTTGTGAATCTCAATGTCACCATCAGGTATGCTGCATATGACTTCGTATGTTCATAATACAGAAGGCCGGAATTGAGCTCCGTTTCGCTCTACGACTCACCGTTTCCGAGATACGGCCAAACAGGAAGTGCCGAGTCGGCAAAAAAAAAAGTTTCATCAACAAGTATTTCGTGTGTAGAGGCCAATTTCAGATTTTGAGATTCGCCCTTCAAGGTCTTTAAGGTCAAGTTCAAGGTCACCAAAAAATGTGCCATTTATACATGACTCTTTTACAGGCTTATACACAATCCTAACCTGTATGTGCAAAAGTTTATGCTTCAGAGGCCACTTTCAAGATTTCAAGTCAGACATTTAGCACTCAAGGTCATCCAAGGTCAAAATCAAGGTCATCATCAGTTGTTTCATATATGACTTCCTATATGTTCATAATGCAAACTGAAGCTCTATCTACATGCATTTCATCTGTAGAGGCAAATTTGGGCATTTTTTCACCCAAAAATGGCTGTTTTGACCTTTCAAGGTCATCAAAGGTCAAATTCAAGGTCACCTCCCAACTCGCTATATATGACTTCCTATTTGAAAGTGCCAATATCTAAGCTCTATCTTCAAGCGTACTATGAGTACAGTCCTGGCAGCTCCCATTATGAAGGAAAAAAGTGCCGAAAATTTTCTAAGTCCAAAATTTTTTTCAAAGGGTGAAATTTCTTTTTAGGTTACCGGACCTTTGGTCCGATAACCTATTGCCATGGCGTTGCGTCCGTCGTCCGTCCGTTCACATTTTTATCTTTAAAGTTTATGATGGAATATTTCTGAAATTTTGCACAAAAATACCTAAAAATATTTCCAGGAAAGGTTGTTTTTAGTTTTCTGATTTTCGAATTTTTTTCAAAATGGCGGCCGCTTTCGTCGAAAAATGGCCAATTTTGGACTTTGACGGTCGTTTTCTCAAAATCTGTTCAGTAACTTTTTTTCTTATCGATGCATAACACTCCTCATATGTACCCCTGTGACATGTATAAATTTCGTTGCCCTTGAATCGCTCGAAGTGGGCCATTTTGGGCCCAAACTCGGCCCAAATGGGACTTTCCCATGTTAAATTCTCCTATGCTTTATAATGGGACACATTAAGCCTAATATCTCACTTAATATTGAGATTAGAGACTAGGAATCCATTGTGAACATATAGGTAATGATATGTGCTGAATATTCTCGTGACCTTGAATTTGACCTTTGACCTCATTTTCAAGGTCACAGGACAAAATGGCTAATATCTCGCTTATTATCGACTTTACAGCTTAGAAATCAATTGTGAACATATAGGAAATGATATATGCTGTATATTCTCGTGACTTTGAATTTGACCTTTGACCTCATTTTCAAGGTCACAGGACAAAATGGCTAATATCTCGCTTATTATCGACTTTACAGCTTAGGAATCCATTGTGAACATATAGGAAATGATATGTGCTGAATATTCTCGTGACCTTGAATTTGACCTTTGACCTCATTTTGAAGGTCACAGGACAAAATGGCTAATATCTCGCTTATTATCGACTTTACAGCTTAGGAATCCATTGTGAACATATAGGAAATGATATGTGCTGATTATTCTCGTGACCTTGAATTTGACCTTTGACCTCATTTTCAAGGTCACAGGACAAAATTGCTAATATCTCGCTTATTATCGACTTTACAGCTTAGAAATCAATTGTGAACATATAGGAAATGATATATGCTGAATATTCTCGTGACCTTGAATTTGACCTTTGACCTCATTTCCAAGGTCACAGGACAAAATTGCTAATATCTCGCTTATTATCGACTTTACGGCTTAGGAGTCAATTGTGAACATATAGGAAATGATATATGCTGAATATTCTCGTGACCTTGAATTTGACCTTTGACCTCATTTTCAAGGTCACAGGACAAATTGGCCAATATCTTGCTTATTAGCGACTTTGCAGCTTAGGAATCAATTGTGAACATATAGGAAATGGTATATGCTGAATATTCTAGTGACCTTGAATTTGACCCTTGACCTAAATTTCAAGGTTAGTCATTTTATTTTCAAGGTCAGAATACAAAATGGCTTATATCTCGCTTATTATCAAATTTACAGCTTAGGGGTCCATAGTGAACATATGGGAAATGATGTATGCTGAATATTTTGGTGATCTAGAATTTGACCTTTGATCTCATTTTCAAGGTCAGAGAACAAAATGGCTAATATATCGCTTATTATCATCTTTACATCTGCCCCTGATGACGCCAGTGTGTCTTTGGATAAACTATTTGGTCGGGCTTTGTTTCTATTGCAAAATGTTGTATTTTACGTTTCTTATTGGCATCATCAAAATTTGATTGTATTGGTGGTAATAGATTGATACTTACATTTATACCACTGAGTCGGTGTCACTGCTGGCGGACGTTAAATCTGTCCCCGAGGATACCGTCAACTCAGTAGCCTTCGGGCTTGTGATTGGATACTTTTGTACTTGTCATGTATCTATTCCATGGGGTTAGATTCGGATTTCTAGATTATTTTCATAGGTTGTTGGGCAGTTGTATACTAATTCCATCTGGTGTACAGTAGAAACAACTACATTTAACTCATTGTCTGCCCCTGAAGACGCCAGTGTGTCTTTGGATAAACTGTTTGGTCGGGCTTTGTTTGTTTCTATTGCAAAATGTAGTATTTTACGTTTCTTATTGGCATCATCAAAATCTGATTGTATTGGTGGTAATAGATTGATACTTACATTTTACAGCATAGGAATCAATTGCGAATATAGAGGAATGATATATACTGAATATTTTCATGACCTTGAACTTGAACTTTGACCTCATTTTCAAGGTCACATCACAGAATGGCTAATGTCTCACTTATTATCGACTTTACAGCTTAGGAATTTATTGTGGACATACTAGAAGTGATATATTTGTTGAAAATTTCATGGCCTTGAATTTATCAGTGACTTTATTTTCAAGGTCACTGGACAAAAGGCTAATATCTAAAATGTATATTGTCCGGTAACCTTTCTTAGCCCTTGGGCTAATTTTTTCTCTAGAAATGACCCAAAATGAATAGTAACGCGATTTGGGGCAAACAAAATTTTTTTCGCCGACCCGTCAAAAATTCAAAATGGCCGCCACACGGAGACTGGCGATTCAAGGGCAACAAAACTTATAAACATCATAAAGGTACATAAGGGGAATATTTTGAAACAATAATCTCAAAACTGATCAGACAGTTTTCGAGAAAAGACAGGACAGGTGCAAATTTGAGCATTTCTCGACCCAAAAATGGCTGTTTTGACCTTTCAAGGTCATCCAAGGTCAAATTCAAGGTCACCACACAAGTCGCCATATATGACTTTCCATTTGAAAGTGCCAATATCTAAGCTCTATCTTCAAGCGTTCTATGAGTACAGTCCCTGCAGCTCTCATTATGAAGGGAAAAAGTGCCGAAAATTTTCGAAGTCCAAAATTTCTTTCAAAGGGTGAAAAATTTTTTTTTGTCTAGAAATGACCCAAAATGGATAGTAACGCGATTTGGGACAAATAAAATTTTTTTCGCCGACCCGTCAAAAATTCAAAATGACCGCCACACGGAGACCGGCGATTCAAGGGCAACAAAACTTATACACATCATAAAGGTACATAAGGGGAATCTTTTGAAACAAAAATCTCAAAACTGATCAGACAGTTTTTGAGAAAATGGCCGCCAAAGTCCAAAATTGGCCATTTTTCATCAAAAATGGCCGCCATTTTGAGAAAAATGCGAAAATCAAAAAACTAAAAAAAAACCCCTCTTGAAATATTTTTAGGCAACTTTGTGCAAAATTTCAGGAAAATCCGCCTGTAAACTTTAAAGATAAAAATGTGGACGGACGACGGACGCAACGTGACGGCAATAGGTTATCGGACCATAGGTCCGGTAACCTAAAAACCCTTCTTGAAATATTTTTAGGCAATTTTTGTGCAAAATTTCAGAAAAATCCACCAGTGAACTTTATAGATACAGATGTGGTGGGACGACGGACGGACGGACGACGGCAATAGCTTATCGGACCATAGGTCCGGTAACCTGAAAATGTGGACGGACGACGGACGGACACAACGCCATGCCAATAGGTTATCCTGAGAAACTAATGATTAACTTGGTATGGCCTTACAGTGTGAAAGTCTTCGAATGGGAGCTTATTTAAACATATAGGTCTAAAATACTTACCTTGTAGATAGCAAAAAGAGATGAACTTTCTCATTGTCATCTGCATTGAACTGGTTGATTAACTTCTCCCTCTCAAAGCTTGACGTACTTCCGTCCAAACCTGAAGATCACCAGTATGATCAGAACATGATGAAATGCATTATCAACTAGACGTCAAGGCCTAAAGGCCTTGGAGGCATTTCAGGGTGAAGCATGAAAAAACAAAATGCTGACTCAGCAAAAACATGATAAGCTCCCAATGAGACCTATAAGACATTTGTGCAATTACATGTATTGCTGTTTTGCTCCTACGAAGCACAGTTTCCGAGATATAGGCGGAAATGAAAAAATTAGCCCAATGGGCTAGAAAGGTTACCGGAGAAATATACAGAGTTAAGCCGAGAAAGTTGAAGGTCAAATTCAAGGTGACCACTGAAATCGCCATATCTCTAACCGTGAAAATGGGATCAAAGGTTAAATTCTAGATCACCAAACCATTCAGCATACATCATTTCCTATATGTTCACTATGGACCCCTAAGCTGTAAATTTGATAATAAGCGAGATATAAGCCATTTTGTAATCTGACTTTGAAAATAAAATGACTGACCTTGAAATTTAGGTCAACGGTCAAAATCAATATCATTAAAATGTAAGTATCAATCTATTACCACCAATACAGTGAGATTTTAATGACTGATATATCATTTCCTATATGTTCACAATTGATTCCTAAGCTGTAAAGTCGATAATAAGCAAGATATTAGCCATTTTGTCCTGTTGACCTTGAAAATGAGGTCAAAAGTCAATTTCAAGGTCACTAGAATATTCAGCATATTACATTTCCTATATGTTCACAATTGATTCCTAAGCTGTAAAGTCGATAATAAGCAAGATATTAGCCATTTTGTCCTGTTGACCTTGAAAATGAGGTCAAAAGTCAAATTCAAGGTCACTAGAATATTCAGCATATATCATTTCCAATATGTTCACAATTGATTCCTAAGCTGTAAAGTCGCTAACAAGCAAGATATTTGCCATTCTGTCCTGTGACCTTGAAAATGAGGTCAAACGTCAAATTCAAGGTCACGAGAATATTCAGCATATATCATTTCCTATATGTTCACAATTGATTCCTAAGCTGTAAAGTCGATAATAAGCGAGATATTAGCAATTTTGTCCTGTGACCTTGGAAATGAGGTCAAAGGTCAAATTCAAGGTCATGAGAATATTCAGCATATATCATTTCCTATATGTTCACAATTGATTCCTAAGCTGTAAAGTCGATAATAAGCAAGATATTAGTCGTTTTGTCATGTGACCTTGAAAATGAGGTCAAAGGTCAAATTCAGGGTCATGAGAATTTTCAGCATATATCATTTCCTATATGTTCACAATTGATTCCTAAGCTGTAAAGTCGATAATAAGCAAGATATTAGCCATTTTGTCATGTGACCTTGAAAATGAAATCAAAGGTCAAATTCAGGGTCATGAGAATTTTCAGCATATATCATTTCCTATATGTTCACAATTGATTCCTAAGCTGTAAAGTCGCTAATAAGCAAGATATTGGCCATTTTGTCCTGTGACCTTGAAAATGAGGTCAAAGGTCAAATTCAAGGTCACGAGAATATTCAGCATATATCATTTCCTATATGTTCACAATTGATTCCTAAGCTGTAAAGTCGATAATAAGCGAGATATTAGCAATTTTGTCCTGTGACCTTGGAAATGAGGTCGAAGGTCAAATTCAAGGTCACGAAAATATTCAGCATATATCATTTCCTATATGTTCACAATTGATTCCTAAACTGTAAAGTCGACAATAAGCGAGATATTAGCCATTTCGTCATGTGACCTTGAAAATGAGGTCAAAGGTCAAAGTCAAGGTCACGAGAATATTCAGCATATATCATTTCCTATATGTTCACAATTGATTCCTAAGCTGTAAAGTCGATAATAAGCGAGATATTAGTCATTTTGTCCTGTAACCTTGAAAATGAGGTCAAAGGTCAAATTCAAGGTCACGAGAATATTCAGCATATATCATTTCCTATATGTCCACAATTCATTCCTAGTCTCTAATCTCAATATTAAGTGAGATATTAGGCTTAATGTGTCCCATTATAAAGCATAGGAGAATTTAACATGGGAAAGTCCCATTTGGGCCGAGTTTGGGCCCAAAATGGCCCACTTCGAGCGATTCAAGGGCAACGAAATTTATACATGTCACAGAGGTACATATGAGGAGTGTTATGCATGAATAAGAAAAAAATTAGCCCAAGGGCTAAGAAAGGTTACCGGACAATATATATTTTAGATATTAGCCTTTTGTCCCGTGAATAAAATAAAGTCATTGGTCAATTCAAGGACACGAGAATATTCAGTATATATCATTATCATTTCTAGTATGTCCACAATTGATTCCTAAACTGTAAGTCGATAATAAGTGAGATACTAGTATTAGCCATTTTGTGATCTGACCTTGAAAATGAGATCAAAGGTCAAGTTCAATGCCATGAAAATATTCAGCATATATCATTTCCTCTATGTTCGCAATTGCTTCTGTATAGTCGATAATACACGAGATATTAGCCATTTTGTTCTCCGACCTTGAAAATGAGGTCAAAGTTCAAATTCAAGGTCACCAAAATAATCAGCATATATCATTTTCTATATGTTCACAATTGATTCCTAAGCTGTGAAGTCAATAATACGCAAGATATTAGTCATTTTGTCCTGTGACCTTGTAATTCAGGTCAAAGGTCAAATTTAAAGTCATGAGAATAATCTGTATATACGATATCCTATATGTTCATAATTGATTCCTGAGCTGTAAAATCGATAATAAGCGATATATTAGCTATCTTGTCCTGTGACCTTGAAAATTAGTTCAAAGGTCAAATTCAAGATCACGACAATATTCTGAATATATCATTTACTATATGTTCACAATTGATTCCTAAGCTGTAAAGTCGATAATAAACGAGATGTTAGCCATTTTGTCCTGTGACCTAAAAAATGAGGTCAAAGGTCAAATCAAGGTCATGAAAATATTCAGTATATATCATTTCCTATATGTCCACAATTGATTCATAATCTCTTATCTCAATATTAGGTGAGATATTTGGAAAAATATGCCGCATTATAAAACATAGGAGAATTAAGGCATTTCGGCAGAAATGCCTTTATGGTTTTAGCAAAATTTTTTTTTTTTTTCTTTTTTTTCTTCTTCCGCCACTTTTGGTTTCCGGACGATAACTTTAGATTGCCTTGACGGATCCTCGTCAAATTTTCACCACAAGTCGGAAATGATATGTGGAAGAACCCTATTCTTTTTGAGCCGGATCCAAGGTCCGTGAGGTCCGTGAGGATGAACTCAAGGCTAATTTTGAGACTTGGTTTCCGGACGATAACTGGAAAAATTAGCCCAAGGGCTAAGAAAGGTTACCGGACAATATACATTTTAGATATTAGCCTTTTGTCCAGTGACCTTGAAAATAAAGTCACTGATAAATTCAAGGCCATGAAATTTTCAACAAATATATCACTTCTAGTATGTCCACAATAAATTCATAAGCTGTAAAGTCGATAATAAGTGAGACATTAGCCATTCTGTGATGTGACCTTGAAAATGAGGTCAAAGTTCAAGTTCAAGGTTATGAAAATATTCAGTATATATCATTCCTCTATATTCGTAATTGATTCCTATGCTGTAAATGTAAGTACCAATCTATTACCACCAATACAATCAGATTTTGATGATGCCAATAAGAAACGTAAAATACTACACTTTGCCATGGAAACAAACAAAGCCCGACCAAATAGTTTATCCAAAGACACACTGGCGTCTTCAGGGGCAGACAATGTGTTAAATGTAGTTGTTTCTACTGTACACCAGATGGAATTAGTACTATGAAAATAATTTAGAAATCCGAATCTAACCCCATGGAATAGATACATGACAAGTACAAAAGTACCCAATCACAAGCCCGAAGGCTACTGAGTTGATGGTATCCTCGGGGACAGATTTAACGTCCGCCAGCAGTGACACCGACTCAGTGGTATAAATGTAAGTATCAATCTATTACCACCAATACAATCAAATTTTGAAGTTGCCAATAAGGAAAGTAAAATACAACATTTTGCAATAGAAACAAAGCCCGACCAAATAGTTTATCCAAAGACACACTGGCGTCATCAGGGGCAGATGTAAAGATGATAATAAGGGACATATTAGCCATTTTGTTCTCTGACCTTGAAAATGAGATCAAAGGTCAAATTCTAGATCACCAAAATATTCAGCATACATCATTTCCTATATGTTCACTATGGACCCCTAAGCTGTAAATTTGATAATAAGCGAGATATAAGCCATTTTGTATTTTGACCTTGAAAATAAAATGACTAACCTTGAAATTTAGGTCAAGGGTCAAATTAAAGGTCACTAGAATATTCAGCATATATCATTTCCTATATGTTCACAATTGATTCCTAAGCTGCAAAGTCGCTAATAAGCAAGATATTGGCCATTTTGTCCTGTGACCTTGAAAATGAGGTCAAAGGTCAAATTCAAGGTCACGAGAATATTCAGCATATATCATTTCCTATATGTTCACAATTGATTCCTAAGCCGTAAAGTCGATAATAAGCGAGATATTAGCAATTTTGTCCTGTGACCTTGGAAATGAGGTCAAAGGTCAAATTCAAGGTCACGAGAATATTCAGCATATATCATTTCCTATATGTTCACAATTGATTCCTAAGCTGTAAAGTCGATAATAAGCGAGATATTAGCCATTTTGTCTTGTGACCTTGAAAATGAGGCCAAAGGTCAAATTCAAGGTCACGAGAATATTCAGCATATATCATTTCCTATATGTTCACAATGGATTCCTAAGCTGTAAAGTCGATAATAAGCGAGATATTAGCCATTTTGTCCTGTGACCTTGAAAATGAGGTCAAAGGTCAAATTCAAGGTCACGAGAATATTCAGCATATATCATTTCCTATATGTTCACAATTGATTTCTAAGCTGTAAAGTCGATAATAAGCGAGATATTAGCCATTTTGTCCTGTGACCTTGAAAATGAGGTCAAAGGTCAAATTCAAGGTCACGAGAATATTCAGCATATATCATTTCCTATATGTCCACAATTGATTCCTAGTCTCTAATCTCAATATTAAGTGAGATATTAGGCTTGATGTGTCCCATTATAAAGCATGGGAAAATTTAACATGGGAAAGTCACATCTGGGCCGAGTTTGGGCCCAAAATGGCCCACTTCGAGTGATTCAAGCGCAACGAAATTTATACATGTCACAGAAGTACATATGAGGAGTGTTATGCATCAATAAGAAAAAAAGTTACTGAACAGATTTTGAGAAAACGACCATCAAAGTCCAAAATTAGCCATTTTCGACGAGAACGGCCGCTATGACCTTGAAACCAAGGTCAGAGGTCAAATTCAAGGTCACGAGAATATTCAGCATATATCATTTCCTATATGTCCACAATTGATTCTTAGTCTCTAATTTCAATTTTAAGTGAGATATTAGGCTTAATGTGTCCCATTATAAAGCATAGGAGAATTTAACATGGGAAAGTCCCATTTGGGCCGAGTTTGGGCCCAAAATGGCCCACTTCGAGCGATTCAAGGGCAACGAAATTTATACATGTCAAAGGGGTACATAGGAGGAGTGTCATGCATCAATAAGAAAAAAAGTTACTGAACAGATTTTGAGAAAACGACCGTCAAAGTCCAAAATTGGCCATTTTTCGACGAAAAAGGCCGCCATTTTGAAAAAAATGCGAAAATCAAAAAACTAAAAAAAACCTTTCCTGGAAATATTTTTAGGTATTTTTGTGCAAAATTTCAGAAATATTCGACCATAAACTTTAAAGATAAAAATGTGAACGGACGACGGACGGACGGACGGACGGACGGACGACGGACGACGGACGACGGACGCAACGCCACGGCAATAGGTTATCGGACCAAAGGTCCGGTAACCTAAAAATATTTACGCAATAGTTGCAGAACTCTGCATGGAGGTTCATATGCCACCAGGGAAGAACCCTATTGATTTTGGGATCGATCCGTCAAACGACCTTTGACCTAGAGGTCGAAATAATTTTTTGCTGATTCATCCTTGAGGCTTCCTGCATATCTCAGAAACCATGCATCGTAGAGCGAAACGGATGTTATTTTCGGACTCGTCACCCTAGACAAACATCTCTAGGGTGTATTATTTTTTTTGATCCGGCTCCGAGGTCCGCGAGGTCCTTGAGGATGAAATCGAGGCTGATCTTGAAATCGAGGCTGATCTTGAAACTGATCTTGAAACTCGAAAAATATTCAGGCAATAGTTGCAGAATTTTGCACGGAGGTTTATATATCAACAGGGAAGAACCCTATTGATTTTGGGATCGATACGTCAAACGACCTTTGACCTAGAGGTCGAAATAATTTTTTGCTGCGTCATCCTTGAGGCATCCTGCATATCTCGGAAACGGTGCGTCGTAGAGCGAAACGGACGTTATTTTCGGACTCGTCACCCTAGACAAACATGTCAAAGGGGTATTATGGATGAACTTTGACCTTGACCCGAAATTTTTTTGCCGAGTCGGCATTTTTCGTTTTCGTTGATATCTCGGAAACGGTGCTTCTTAGAGCGAAACGGACATTTTTTTTGGAATCGTCGCCCTAGACAAACATGTCTAAGCGGTTTTATGGATGAAGATTGACCTTGACCCGAATCTTTTTTGCCGAGTCGGCATTTTTAGTTTTCGTCGATATCTCGGAAACAGTGCATCGTAGAGCGAAATGGACGTTATTTTCGGACTCGTCGCCCTAGACAAACATGTCTAAGGGGTATTATTGATGAACTTTGACCCGAAATTTTTTTGCCAAGTCGGCATTTTTCGTGTTCGTCGATATCTCGGAAACGGTGCTTCGTAGAGCGAAACGGACGTTATTTTCGGACTCGTCGCCCTAGACAAATATGTCTTAAGTTTATATGACAATTTATATGTTGGAAAATGAACTATGGATGAACTTTGACCTTGACCCGAAATATTTTTGCCGAGTCGGCATTTTTCGTTTTCGTCGATATCTCGGAAACGGTGCGTCGTATAGCGAAACGGACGTTATTTTCGGACTCGTCGCTCTAGACAAGATTTATCTTATATGTATTATGGATGAACTTTGACCTTGACTAAAGAATTTTTTGCCGAGTTGGCATTTTTCGTTTTCGTCGATATCTCGGAAACGGTGAGTCGTAGAGCGAAACGGACTTTTTTTCGGACTCGTCGCCCTAGACAAACATGTCTAAGGGGTATTATTTTAACGGTAAATTTTTTTGCGGAGTCGACATTTTTCATTTTCGTCGATATCTAGTATATACATGTATTATAAATTAATCATCGCAGCGAAATGCCTCCAAAGCATCTTTAGGCCTTGACGTCTAGTTTAACATGGGAAAGTCCCATTTGGGACTATTCGAGAAAATGAAAATGGCTGCCACACGCAGACCGGCGATTCAGGGGGAATCAAACTTACACATCTCACAGAGGTATATGAGAGCAATCTTTTGAAACAAAAATCTCAAAACTGTCTGAACAGTTTTTGAGAAAATGGCCGCCAAAGTCAGAAATCGGCCGTTTTTCGACGAAAATGGCCGCCATTTTGAAAAAAAATTGAAAAAAAAAAAAACAAACCAACAAGGGCCACTGGCCTCAAAGGAAGAGCTTCGAAAATGTTTGCACAGAACTATTTAAAAACCCTTGAATATTGTATTTGATTTGGTACATATATGTTGTGGCCATATTGTAACTCTACTGGGCAGAATACTTGTTGGGCCAATAAATTTGTCATGTAACTATTTTCTTGTCATGTAACTATTTTTATTGTGGTCAATAATAGACTTAACTAGTAAAACTAATGATAACCTATTCGGTTAGTCATGACTGGATAGAACTTTTTAGGGCCCGAGTGAGTCGGAAATTTCCGAACCGGGTACCTGTCGTCTGACCCGACCCGTCCAAATATATAGCAAAATTTGAATGATACTCACTGAAGCAATTTGTAACACGTAAACGCCAGACATTGATCTTTGACACATATTATTTGTTTCGTCAGTAATAACCGGTATTTTCAAGTTTGAGAAAGATCACAATGTCATGACCTCATAAAACTATCGTTTTTTTTCCTGATGATTTCCTTGTCATTCTTGTGATTTTACTAGTGTTTATCACAAATATTCAAAACTATATCTTTATTTGTTCTCAAATACGAGTAACAAAATTCCGATCCAGGTAATTGTATGACCCGCCCCGAATTTGGGTACCTGTCGACTCGTCTGGGCCCCAGAACCTTTACATTGTTGAACCCAATAATAAATGTTTCTTGTAATAATTATTTTTATTGTGGCCAATAAGACTTAATCAATAAAAACTAATGTTACTTATTCCGTTACAGCCATGAAATCTCTACAAGTCAGAAGCTTTACCTTGTTGAACATGTTTAAAAATCACCCGACTATTTTTGGGACCAATGTGTAAGATTTTCAAGGTTCTGATTATGTTTTTCTGATTTAGGAGGCACAATGTTTTTTGAGCTTTAGTCTTAGATTTAAATTTCTTTATGGATTTTTTTTCAGTGTTTTGATTTGTACTGCAGAGACATTTCAGTATAACTTGTCTGCATTTCCAATAATTCATGACATGCATGAAAGCTTTTTTCATCAATGCGATCATGTTTCTCCTTGCCCAAATGTTGGTTTGAAGATCAGCGTACATCTTGTGTCAGTGTGCAGTGTGTAGTGTCAGCTGCCAAATACTGATGTAGCCCAGGCACACCCCCCACCCCGAATCGCCGCTCGTGTGACTGCTATCAAAATCAGCACTGACAATTCTCGTCGGCAATATGAAACTATCATAAACATGATAAAAGTGCTAGATCTAGTATCCATTTGTTTCTGCTTATTTTAGGAGGAAACTAAGTTTTTTCCCGTGTAAAAGCTCCGCAAATCTGCTAAGTTCTGTTTGTTTGTTTCCGACTGTTCCTTTTAGTCAAATCTCGTTGAAATCTCGCTTCACTTCAATGGCATTTTTAATTAAATTCCCCCATAAACAAGCTTTCGGTGGTGATATTTTTATGAAGTATTACCAGTGAAGTAGGAAAGAGTCATAGAAAAGACCATTTATTTGGGTCGTAACAAGTATTTCCACAAATACCGCACTCAGTTGGACGATCTCTTGGCGGCTGGCATTTTGACCTTGACCCTGCAGCAATTTTTTGGGGCAGTACGCTAATTGGCGGGACTCGCTCACGTGATCATTTGCATATCATTATATCCACGTGTATTTCATAAACATGTGGGTGTGTCCGCCAAGACAGCTTCCCGATTGGACAATTCAGTGACTCTCTGGCTGGCGGGCCGACTGCCGTGACTGCTTATCGGGGCCACACGAGAATTGAATTTGCCCACTGGAATATGGAATACCACCACTAACACATAATTATTATGTTGCCGTATCAACTTGTTTTTCATTGTTGCAATACCATACTGTATCTATATATTGTGCGGAATGTATATCCAAAACTTTGAGTGCATATGATTGCAAGAAAGCACTGTTCCAGTGGAGATCAAAACGGGAGTGGTGATGGGTATGAAACGGTGACATACAAAAAAAAAAAACGGTCGGAACACACGTCTCCTGGGATTATTATCGCTAATAACTTATTACATTAACCATGATTAGGTACACGGGCGTCATTTTCCTCCCAACGGGCCCCGGGCCCTCCCAATTAGCCACAGTTGAATAGCCTGTTGAGGTTCCAAGTGGCACTTTCAAGAATGTAAACAAAAGAAAAAATTCAAAAATCCAAAAAAAACCAACATCATAGAGGAAGAGCCCTGCTCTTCCTAAAAATACCCCCTTTTTCAAAATATTTTTCAGGCATTTTTGTGCAAAATTTCCGTAAGATTCACCAGTAAACTTACCGGCAGTAAACTTACTGCTGTAGCTTACCGGCAATCATGACAATTGCATAGAATACTGATTTTCCAACATATAAATTGTTACACTGATGTTAAAATCTATTGTTAAAACATGTTCGCAAATGTTACTAGAAACACATTTTCTGTATGGACTATAATACGAAATCAATTACATCTTGAAAGATTTTTTTTCGTTAATGACATATTTTCACAGACCGTCGATTCAAAGTAAACAAAAGTTATACACATCACAAAGGTAGATAGGGAGAATCTGATGTATTTCGAGGAAAATTGTCTGAATAGATTTTGAGAAATTAGGCCAAGGGCCGAAGATAGGTTACCGGACAATGTTTAATATTTTAGATGTTAGTCAGGTCACTGGTTGAATTCAAGGTCAAGAGAATATTCAGCATATATAACATTAAGCATATATCATGTCCACAGTTGATTGCTAAGCTGTAAATTCAATAATCAGAGAGATATTAGCAATTTTGTGCTGTGGCCTTGAAAATGAAGGGGCAAAAGTCAAATTCAAGATCATCAAAATATTCAATGTATATCATTTTGTATATCATGTCCACAATTGATTCCCAAGCCATACAGTCAATAGAGGAGCTAGATATGAGCCAGTTTGTCCTTGGACCTTGAAAATGAGATCAGAGGTCAAATTCAAGGTCACGAGAATATTCAGCATATATCATTTCCTATATGTCCACAATTGATTCCTAAGCTGTAAAATCGATAATAAGTGAGATATTAGCCATTTTGTCCTGTGACCTTGAAAATGAGGTCAAAGGTCAAATTCAAGGTCATGACAATAATCTGCATATATCATTTCCTATATGTTCATAATTGATTGCTAAGCTGTAAAGTCGATAACAAGCGAGATATTAGCCATTTTGTCCTGTGACCTTGAAAATGAGTTCAAAGGTCAAATTCAAGGTCATGACAATAATCTGCATATATCATTTCCTATATGTTCATAATTGATTGCTAAGCTGTAAAGTCGATAACAAGCGAGATATTAGCCATTTTGTCATGTGACCTTGAAAATGAGTTCGAAGGTCAAATTCAAGGTCATCAGAATATTCAGCATATATCATTTCCTATATGTCCACAATTGATTCCTAAGCTGTAGAGTCGATATTAAGCGAGATATAAGCCATTTTGTGCTCGGACCTTGAAACTGAGGTCAGAGGTCAAATTCAAGGTCACGAGAATATTCAGCATATATTATTTCCTAAATGTCCACAATTGATTCCTAAGCTGTAGAGTCGATAATAAGCGAGATATAAGCCATTTTGTGCTCTGACCTTGAAACTGAGGTCAGAGGTCAAATTCAAGGTCACGAGTGTCAAATTCAAGGTCATCAGAATATTCAGCATATATCATTTCCTATATGTCCACAATTGATTCCTAAGCTGTAGAGTCGATATTAAGCGAGATATAAGCCATTTTGTGCTCTGACCTTGAAACTGAGGTCAGAGGTCAAATTCAAGGTCACGAGAATATTCAGCATATATTATTTCCTAAATGTCCACAATTGATTCCTAAGCTGTAGAGTCGATAATAAGCGAGATATAAGCCATTTTGTGCTCTGACCTTGAAACTGAGGTCAGAGGTCAAATTCAAGGTCATGAGAATTTTCGGCATATATCATTTCCTATATGTTCACAATTGATTCCTAAGCTGTAAAGTCGCTAATAAGCAAGATATTGGCCGTTTTGTCCTGTGACCTTGAAAATGAGGTCAAAGGTCAAATTCAAGGTCACAAGAATTTTCAGCATATATCATTTCCTATATGTTCACAATCGATTCCTAAGCTGTAAAGTCGCTAATAAGCATGATATTGGCCATTTTGTCCTGTGACCTTGAAAATGAGGTCAAAGCTCAAATTCAAGGTCACGAGAATATTCAGCATATATCATTTCCTATATGTCCACAATTCATTCCTAGTCTCTAATTTCAATATTAAGTGAGATATTAGGCTTAATGTGTGCCATCATAAAGCATAGGAAAATTTAACATGGGAAAGTCACATTTGGGCCGAGTTTGGGCCCAAAATGGCCCACTTCAAGCGATTCAAGCGCAACGAAATTTATACATGTCACAGGGGTACATATGAGGAGTGTTTTTCATCAATAAGAAAAAAAAGTTACTGAACAGTTTTTGAGAAAACGACCGTCGAAATCCAAAATTGGCCATTTTTCGACGAAAACGGCCGCTCTGACCTTGAAACCAAGGTCAGAGGTCAAATTCAAGGTCACGACAATATTCAGCATATATCATTTCCTATATGTCCACAATTGATTCCTAGTCTCTAATCTCAATATTAAGTGAGATATTAGGCTTTAATGTGTCCCATTATAAAGCATAGGAGAATTTAACATGGGAAAGTCCCTTTTGGTCCGAGTTTGGGCCCAAAATGGCCCACTTCGAGCGATTCAAGGGCAACGAAATTTATACATGTCACAGGGGTACATATGAGGAGTGTTATGCATCAATAAAAAAAAAAGTTACTGAACAGATTTTGAGAAAATGGCCGCCAAAGTCCAAAATCAGGCATTTTTCGTCGAAAACGGCCGCCATTTTGAAAAAAATGTGAAAATCAAAAAACTAAGAAATACCTCCCTCTCGAAATATTTTTAGGCATTTTTGTGCAAAATTTCAGAAAAATTCGATCGTAAACTTTAAAGATGAAATTGTTGACGGACGACGACGACGACGACGGACGACGCCGGACGCATCGCCATGCCAATAGGTTACGGACCATAGGTCCGGTAACCTAATAAACATTTATACAATCTGTGTCAAAACAAATAATAATTTGTTGGAATCACATGTATCTAGTGTTGACAACTAGTATACATATATCTCATATTACTGCAACTTTCTACCAGAATTCAAATACACTAACTTAGTAACTAAAAGTATACGAAATGGCTCCATTATAACTTAAATTTATTATACTGTATATGAAATTATACAGATCGTTATGTACACTATTTAATGTTATAAAATAGGTCTGGTTGAAATATTAAACAGTCGGTCTCTCAGATTTTGATAAGGGGCACGTCATGATGCTCTAACAGGTCGCTGTCTCTGTCATCAGATTCGTCGGCAAGAACCACCCTCAAAGTCTCCTGCCGGGATCGTTTATGTCGTGGTCGAGGCATTTCTAACATCTTCTGATTCGAGCACATCAAATTCGCTGCTGTCACTTAATAATTAGCACATCATCAATGTTTTTGAGGCAGATGGGGTGATCGTTTTGACAGATGACAGATCGTTTGTGTACATTGACAACATGTGTACGCGGTCATGTGACTTCAGGACTTGTCAAAAACTCGGAAGCGAAATACACGCACAAAATCCTAACATTCACCCAGTCAGAAACTACATTAGTTTCCTTTCGTGAAATATATCATTATAATTCACTTCGATTAAGCTCTTAATCTGCAGGACTTTGTTTTGCGAAGTTGAAATTATCCATTTTTTGTGCGGCTACATAGCAGGTGCGTTGCGCATGCGCATTCCTCAAAGTTGCCCCACTCGCAAACTTATGTTTTTATCACTATAATCCCATGTTTCCACGAACTCGCAAATATATTGCCACGGAGACTGATAATATGATTACAATTTTATAACCTTACCAACAACTGGCTGTAAAATACGCCTTGATTTTTGAAGTTATCAATGAATTACATCGTTGACAAAAAAGGCGGGAAATCTGCGTCATCATGAGATTCCCGTTTGCATTCCTTGGGGAAACCCCTAAAGTTTATCAACTTTCACATTGCTTTTGTCTAATTTATATATATATATTTCATTTATTATCATGTTAATATATTTTCCAAACGTTTATTATGAAAGATAATTTTAAAAAAAACTTTTATACGCGAAGTCATGTGACAAGCCAAGCTCATGTGATCAACAACATCCGCCATGACAGTTTGACTAAACAACGAGAAAACTTGCTCGAAATAAATTGCATTTTACTGTGTTTCAGTACGGTGTTTGAGAATATTAGGCACATTTATTGTATAAATATAACTTGAATAATCAGTCAAGCCCAGAAGAAATGTTTGTCAACGCGATTAAGAATGAACGTAGCCGATCAACCGGCGGTGTGACAGAAACGGTCAAATTGCGTCATAACGTCAAAAAAATGCAACTTTCGCCACAGCGTGGGAATGCATAAATGCAACTTTCGACGGGAAAGGGTTAAAGATAAAAATGTTAACGCCGGACGGACGGACGGACGGCTAGACGGACGGACGCAACGCCACGCCAATAGGTTATCGGACCAAAGGTCCGGTAACCTAAAAATACCTCTTTCTTGAATTATTTTTAAGCAATTTTGTGCAAAATTTCAGAAAAATTCGCCCGTAAACAAAAAAGCTAAAAATGTGGACGACGACGACGTACGACGACGGCGGACGCAACGCCACGGCAATAGGTTATCAGACCAAAGGTCTGGTAACCTAAAAAATAAAAAAAATTTTTTTTTTGACAAAACCATAAAGGCATTTCTGCTGAAATGCCTTAACTACATTTATTTGACATATGGATTTGTCTCGAACATTCATAATCACAAATATGCTATTACAAATATGCAGCGGTTGACCTGTTTATCCGGATGCACCGACTTACGAAAGTAATTCTTGTTTTTGGCCCAGTACTCGTCCCTGCTGTGCCCAGGAACTTTTAGCTTGGAGAGGTACTCCTCAATCAAACTCAGTGTGAACAAACTCTGGCTGCAACAACATCAAGTAATTATTGAGTACAACATGGAATTTGTAGCAAGCAGAACAATATTAATCATTAATTTTACCACATATATTGGATACAATGAATATCCATCAGACAAATTGAATATGGTTTGGTTACTCTGCAAAGCTCTAATGTTTTTATACCTGAAGACTAGAATTTTATCACCACGTAGAATGGACTGCTCTATGATGTCGATGAGTATGACCAGCTTTCCGCTGTTTTCTATCTCCCCGCGTTTATAGTCATTCATTAACGAATATGCCTAGACAGGGAAATAATAGTGAAATATGTTGTTTGGCTTTGTTGAAACTTGTTTTCGTGCAGGTAATATCCAATCCAAAGAACTAGACGATTCGGTCCCCAACGACCGCGTGGGTGTATCCCCCTGGGCGCTATCCTCCCTGTTGCCCAAAATATAAAAAATTAGCCCAAGGGCTAAGAAAGGTTACCGGACAATGTATATTTTAGATATTGGCCTTTTGTCCCATGACCTTGAAAATAAGGTAGTTGGTCAATTCGAGGTCATGAGAACATTCTGCCCATATCATTTCTAGCATGTCCACAAATGATTCCTAAGCTGTAAAGTCAATATTAAGTGAGATATTAAGCATTTTGTGTTTTGACCTTGAAAATGAGGTCAAAGGTCAAGTTCAAGGTCATGAGAATATACAGCATATATCATTTCCAATATGTTCGCAATTGACTCCTAAGCTGTAAAGTCCCTAACAAGTGAGATATTAACTTTTTTTGTTCTCTGCCCTTGAAAATGAGGTCAGAGGTCAAATTCAAGATCATGAGAATATTTCCTATTTGTGCACAATTGATTCCTAATCTGTAAAGTCAATAATAAGCAAAATATTGGCCATTTTGTACTATGACCTTGAAAATAAGTTCAAAGGTCAAACTCAAGGTCATCAAAATATTCGGCGTATATCATTTCCTATATGTCCACAATTGATTCCTAAGCTGTAAAGTTGATAATAAGCGAGATATTGCCCATTTTGTAGTATGACCTTGAAAATAAGGTCAAAGGTCAAATTCAGGGCATCAGAATATTTGGCGTATATCATTTCTTATATGTCCACAATTGATTCCTAAGCTGTTAAATCGATAATAGGCAAGATATTGGCCATTTTGTGCTATGACCTTGAAAATAAGGTCAATGGGCAAATTCAAGGTCATCAGAATATTCGGGGTATATCATTTCCGATATGTCCACAATTGATTCCTAAGCTGTAAAGTTGTTAAGAATCGAGATATTAGCCATTTTGTACTGTGACCTAGAAAATGAGGTCAAAGGTCGAATTCGAGGTCATCAGAATTTTCGGCATATATCATTTCCTAGATGTCCACAATTGATTCCTAAGCGGTAAAGTCAATAATAAGCAAGATATTAGCCATTTTGTGCTCTGACCTTCAAACTGAGGTCAAAGGTCAAATTCTAGGTCGCGACAATATTCAGCATATATCATTTCCTATATGTCCACAATTGATTCCTAAGCTGTAAAATTGATAATAAGTGAGATATTAGCAATTTTGTACTGTGACCTTGAAAATGAGGTCAAAGGTCAAATTCAAGGTCATCAGAATATTCGGCATATATCATTTCCTATATGTCCACAATTGATCCCTAAGCTGTAAAGTCGATAATAAGTGAGATGTTAGCCATTTTGTCCTGTGACCTTGAAAATTAGGTCAAAGGTCAAATTCAAGGTCACGAGAATATTCAGCATATTTCATTTCCTATATGTCCACAATTGATTCCTAGTCTCTAATCTCAATATTAAGTGAGATATTAGGCATAATGTGTCCCATTATAAAGCATAGGAGAATTTAGCATGGGAAAGTCCCATTTGGGCCGAGTTTGGGCCAAAATGGCCCACTTAGAGCGATTCGAGGGGAACGAAACTTATACATGTCGCAGGGGTATATATGGGGAGTGTTGTGCATCAATAAGAAAAAAAGTTATTGAACAGATTTTGAGTAAACGACCGTCAAACTCCAAAATTGGCCATTTTTCGACTAAAATGGCCGCTCTGACCTTGGAACCGAGGTCAGAGGTGAAATTCAAGGTCACAAGAATATTCAGCATATATCATTTCCTATATGTCCACAATTGATTCCTAGTCTCTAATCTCAATATTAAGTGAGATATTAGGCTTAATGTGTCCCATTATAAAGCATAGGAGAATTTAACATGGGAAAGTCCCATTTGGGTCGAGTTTGGGCCCAAAATGGCCCACTTCGAGCGATTCAAGGACAACGAAACTTAAACACATCGTAGAGGTACACATGAAGAGTGTTATGCATCAGTAAGAAAAAAAGTTATTTAACAGATTTTGAGAGAATGGCCGCCAAAGTCCAAAATGAGGCATTTTTCATCAAAAATGGCCGCCATTTTGAAAAAAATGCGGAAATCAGAAAACTAAAAAAAAACTTTCCTGGAAATATTTTTAGGTATTTTTGTGCAAAATTTCAGAAAGACTTGACCATATACTTTAATGATAAAAATGTGAACGGACGGACGACGGACGCAACGCCATGCCAATAGGTTATCGGACCATAGGTCCGGTAACCTAAAAAATTAGACCAAGGGCCGAAGATAGGTTACCGGACAATGTTTAATATTTTAGATGTTAGCCAGGTCACTGGTTGAATTCAAGGTCAAGAGAATATTCAGCATATATAACATTAAGCATATATCATGTCCACAGTTGATTGCTAAGCTGTAAATTCAAAAATCAGAGAGATATTAGCAATTTTGTGCTGTGGCCTTGAAAATGAAGGGGCAAAGGTCGAATTCAAGGTCATCAAAATATTCAATGTATATCATTTTCTATATCATGTCCACAATTGATTCCCAAGCCAGAAAGTCAATAGAGGATCAAAATATGAGCCAGTTTGTCCTGTGACCTTGAAAATGAGGTCAGAAGTCAAATTCAAGGTCCCGAGAATATTCAGCATATATCATCTCCTATATGTCCACAATTGATTCCTAAGCTGTAAAATCGATAATAAGTGAGATATTAGCCATTCTGTCCTGTGACCTTGAAAATGAGGTCAAAGGTCAAATTCAAGGTAATGACAATAATCTGCATATATCATTTCCTATATGATCATAATTCATTGCTAAGCTGTAAAGTCGATAACAAGCGAGATATTAGCCATTTTGTCCTGTGACCTTGAAAATGAGGTCGAAGGTCAAATTCAAGGTCATCAGAATATTCAGCATATATCATTTCCTATATGTCCACAATTGATTCCTAAGCTGTAGAGTCGATAATAAGCGAGATATAAGCCATTTTGTGCTCTGACCTTGAAACTGAGGTCAGAGGTCAAATTCAAGGTCACGAGAATATTCAGCATATATTATTTCCTATATGTCCACAATTGATTCCTAAGCTGTAGAGTCAATAATAAGCGAGATATAAGCCATTTTGTGCTCTGACCTTGAAACTGAGGTCAGAGGTCAAATTCAAGGTCACGAGAATATTCAGCATATATCATTTCCTATATGTCCACAATTGATTCCTAGTCTCTAATCTCAATATCAAGTGAGATATTAGGCATAATGTGTCCCATTATAAAGCATAGGGGAATTTAACATGGGAAAGTCCCATTTGGGCCGAGTTTGGGCCAAAATGGCCCACTTCGAGCGATTCAAGCGCAACGAAATTTATAGACATCATAGGAGTACATATCAGGAGTCTTATGTATCAAAAAGAAAAAAAGTTACTGAACAGATTTTGAGAAAATGGCCGCCAAAGTCCAAAATCAGGCATTTTTCGTCGAAAACGGCCGCCATTTTGAAAAAAATGTGAAAATCAAAAAACTAAAAAATACCTCCTTCTTGAATTATTTTCAAGTATTTTTCTGCAAAATTTCAGAAAAATTCGCACGTAAACAAAAAAGATAAAAATGTGGACGACGACGACGACGGACGACGGACGCAACGCCATGGCAATAGGTTATCGGACCATAGGTCTGGTAACCTAAAAAATTAGCCCAAAGGCTAAGATAGGTTACCGGACAATTTTGGTTTGGCCATGGCAGCATTGGCAGGTAACAGACCTTTTACCAATCAAGGTCCGCAGTGTAAACATATGACCTTGGGATTTACCAATCAAGGTCATCCGTATGAACTTCGATGTTACCATTACAAGTATGTGTGCCGAAATTTGATATTCTATATGTTGGGTGGAATCGTTTAGGCCGCTCAGGTCAATTTACACATTCCAAGTCAGACATTTG
Source organism: Terebella lapidaria (assembly GCA_949152475.1). Lineage (NCBI taxonomy): Eukaryota > Metazoa > Annelida > Polychaeta > Terebellida > Terebellidae > Terebella > Terebella lapidaria. The sequence continues at coordinate 48,910,747 of OX424555.1, read as the reverse complement.
GCACTCAAGGTCATCTGACGTCAAGAACAAGGTCATCATTAGTTGTGCCATATATGTCTTGCTATATGTTCATAATGCAAACATGAGTTCTATCTGCAAGCATTTCATCTATAGAGGCAAATCTGGGCATTTTTTGACCCCAAAATGGCTGTTCTGACCTTTCAAGGTCATCGAAGATCAAATGTGCCATATATGTCTTGCTATATGTTCATAATGCAAACATGAGTTCTATCTGCAAGCATTTCATCTATAGAGGCAAATCTGGGCATTTTTTGACCCCAAAATGGCTGTTCTGACCTTTCAAGGTCATCGAAGGTCAAATTCAAGGTCACCACACAAATCGCCATATATGACTTCCCATTTGAAAGTGCTAATATCTAAGCTCCATCTTCAAGCGTACTATGAGTACAGTCCGGGCAGCTCCCATTATGAAGGGAAAAAGTGCCGAAAATTTTCTAAGTCCAGTTTTTTTCAAAGGGTGAAAAATTTTTTTGGCCTAGAAATGGCCGAAAATGGATAGTAATGCGATTTGGGACAAAAAAAAATTTTTTTTGCCGACTCGTCAAAAAATCAAAATGGCCGCCCCACGCAGACCGTCATTTCAAAGGCAACAAAATTTATACACATCACAAAGGTACATAAGAAGAATCTTATACATGATTTTGAGGAAAACTGTCTGAATAGTTTTCGAGAAAATGACCACCAAAGGCAAAATTCATTGTTTTTTCGACAAAAAAGGTCGTTTTGACCTTTCAAAGTCATTGAAGGTCAAATTCAAGGTCAATCAAACCACAATATATGATTTCCCATTTGAATGTGCCAATACTTAGGCTCTATCTTGAAGTGTTCTATGAGATTACTCTGCATAGCTCCCATTATGAAGGAAAAATTGGGTGAAATTTTCTAAGTCCCAAAAAATTTTCAATGTTTTTTTTTTTTACTGGAAATGGCTCAAAACGAATAGTGACTTGATTTGAGACAAAAAATGTTTTTTTTTCTCCGAACCGTCAAAAAATCAAAATGGCCGCCACACGCAGACCGGCGATTCAAGGGCAACGAAACTTATACATGTCATAGAGGTACATGAGAGGAATGTTTTGAAACAAAAATCTCAAAACTGATCAGACAGTTTTTGAGAAAATGGCCACCAACGTCCAAAATTGGCAATTTTTCGTCAAAAATGGCCGCCAAATCGGCAAAAACGATTCAATCAAAAAAATTAAAAAAAAGTTTTTAGATATTGGCCTAAGGTATGTTCTGACAAATTTATGGGGAAATTCATCATGCCAAAAAAAAGTTACAGACCCGGACGGACGACGGACGACACACGACGGACGAAAAACCACGATAATAGCTTATCGGCCCAAAGGGCCGGTAAGCTAAAAAATAGTGATGTCATGTCTATATACAGTATCTAGACTGCCTCATTTTCAATTTCATGGGGAAATTCCAGAGAAAAAGATTCCAAAACATGGCCGCAAGCCGAAATTAGTTTCACGATGCATTTTAGCAACGTCCGCCCAAATGTAGGCGATGCATTTTTGCATCGTCCGCCCAAACGTAGGCGATGCATTTATGCATCGTCCGCCGTCAAAGGGTTAATCGGTTCAGATTTGCAGCCTGTAGCGTGTTCACAAGAAAGTGTCTGCAAGGGATGCGGATGCGGCGCGACGATCGCAAATCCATAGTATCCGCCGAACTTTGTTCACATGGACACATTCAATATTACAAGAACTACAGTTGAAAATGTTTACCAACCCAGTCATAACTGATAAAGTTCTGATCTTTTCTATCAGACATCGGGAAGGTTTCATTTTCAACTGGCGGTCCATTGGCTGGTGATTTCTCCATGCTGGCCGCCTTGCCCGAGGTCTCTGTGTCCTCTGGTTCCTTCTCCTTGTCGTCTGGATCGACAGCGTCCTCTGAAGATTTCTTCTTGCTGGGTTTCTTGGCCGGTCCATCAATTGTCAGCACAGCTTTGTCCTCGATGTCGAGGTCATCTTCAGCAATCAAACCCTTCCGCTGCTCCACGACCTCGTGAAGCACATCAGGGTGGTTCCAGATCTGTGATGGCATCAACACGCATTCAGTACATCACATCCTAGCTGACTACCTTGACCATGACAACAAATCTTAACTGTTCCTAACTATTCTCCATGGTAAATTCCTAATCACGTCAAACGAAACTGTAATACCAGAAACACATTGTCCAACATGGATATCACATGAGCAGTACCTTGCAACACACGGCGAAGGCCTTGAGGGGGTTGTTGTTGGCCCAGGCCTGGAGGCCTGAGTCACTCATCGTGTGCATGAACTCCTTGTACAGGCGCCGCTGGACCTCAGACATCTTCACCTGGATAACGTACTCCTGCTTTGGCGGCAGGGCATGCTTCAACACCGCATGGCCTCGTCTATAGACAGGGAACATTGGACTATGATCAGACAGGAAGAACTGGATAAATTCATAAGCTGGGAAAAATTAATTGACATTGCATTTTGAGGATAAGATTGATTTGAAACACAAAGAATACACTGTCAAAAGGTTTGACAAGTTGAATGGTTTTGAGGTCAGGTGGCCCCCTGCACTATGGTCCTCATGGTTACCCAAAATGGCAGCCATTGCAGAGTAGAGCAGCTTTTACCACTCAAAGGCAGAATCATCACTCCTTTTTCACCAAACATGCTAGCAAAAATCATCATCGTGTAGCTGTTCACCTCTGTACAAATCCCTCAAGCAAGGAGTGGAGAACGTGAGCCCGGAAGCGCATCAGTTTGGCATCAGCCGGGGTGCTATCCACACACTGTCCGTTCATGATGGGTCGCTCAAACATGTTACAGAACTCTGTCTTGTTGCCGAGGTAGTTGGGTCGTACAAAGTCCACCATGCACCAGTACTCAAGAAGGTTGTTCTGCAGTGGGTACCCGGTCAGCACAACACGGCGTCTGAATGAGTCAAAACCAATACAGGTGTGCTCTCAATACACACATCCAGTAATGTTCTTACTCATGTTTTCTTATTTTTGACAATTTTTGAAATTGTTATGAATGGTAAGCACCATGTAAACATCAAGTTTTACTCATTAGAACTCATTTCTCCAGACTGTACAGATCCCAACTTACTTTGTTCGGATGTTTTTCAAAGATTGTGAAATGCTGGCATGACTGTTTTTTATCCGGTGTCCCTCATCGCAAACTACCAGGTCAGGACCTGGCTTGACCAGCGCCTCTTGCAAGTCTGCAAACATGAATATAACATTTCTCCATCATCATGATCATTAAAATTTGTACTAGAATTCAATGCACTCTTCCAAGTTACAGTCGTGAGACAAGCACTCTCCCAAGTTACAGTCGTAAGTCAAGCACTCTTCCAAGTTACAGTCGTAAGTCAAGCACTCTTCCAAGTTACAGTCGTGAGTCAAGCACTCTCCCAAGTTACAGTTGTGTCAAGCACTCTCCCAAGTTACAGTCGGAAGTCAAGCACTCTTCCAAGTTACAGTCGCGAGTCAAGCACTCTCCGAAGTTACAGTCGTAAGTCAAGCACTCTTCCAAGTTACAGTCGTGAGTCAAGCACTCTCCCAAGTTACAGTCGGAAGTCAAGCACTCTTCCAAGTTACAGTCGTGAGTCAAGCACTCTTCCAAGTTACAGTCGTAAGTCAAGCACTCTTCCAAGTTACAGTCGTGAGTCAAGCACTCTCCCAAGTTACAGTCGTAAGTCAAGCACTCCTCCAAGTTACAGTCGTGAGTCAAGCACTCTCCCAAGTTACAGTCGTAAGTCAAGCACTCTTCCAAGTTACAGTCGTGAGTCAAGCACTCTCCCAAGTTACAGTCGTAAGTCAAGCACTCTTCCAAGTTACAGTCATGAGTCAAGCACTCTCCCAAGTTACAGTCGTAAGTCAAGCACTCTCCCAAGTTACAGTCGTAAGTCAAGCACTCCTCCAAGTTACAGTCGTGAGTCAAGCACTCTCCCAAGTTACAGTCGTAAGTCAAGCACTCCTCCAAGTTACAGTCGTGAGTCAAGCACTCTCCCAAGTTACAGTCGTAAGTCAAGCACTCTTCCAAGTTACAGTCGTGAGTCAAGCACTCTCCCAAGTTACAGTCGTAAGTCAAGCACTCTTCCAAGTTACAGTCGTGAGTCAAGCACTCTCCCAAGTTACAGTCGTGAGTCAAGCACTCTCCCAAGTTACAGTCGTAAGTCAAGCACTCCTCCAAGTTACAGTCGTGAGTCAAGCACTCTCCCAAGTTACAGTCGTAAGTCAAGCACTCTTCCAAGTTACAGTCGTGAGTCAAGCACTCTCCCAAGTTACAGTCGTAAGTCAAGCACTCTTCCAAGTTACAGTCGTGAGTCAAGCACTCTCCCAAGTTACAGTCGTAAGTCAAGCACTCTTCCAAGTTACAGTCGTGAGTCAAGCACTCTCCCAAGTTACAGTCGTAAGTCAAGCACTCTTCCAAGTTACAGTCGTGAGTCAAGCACTCTCCCAATTTACAGTCGTAAGTCAAGCACTCTTCCAAGTTACAGTCGTGAGTCAAGCACTCTCCCAAGTTATAGTCGTAAGTCAAGCACTCTCCTAAGTTACAGTCGTAAGTCAAGCACTCTTCCAAGTTACAGTCGTAAGTCAAGCACTCCTCCAAGTTACAGTCGTGAGTCGGTACCTGCGAGGAGTTCGTTGTTTTTGTCCTCAGCCTCCAGGTCGATGACCTCCGGCTCCTTGCCCTCCTTGTCCTTGTCACTCTCTGCTTTCTTGCGCCGCTTCTTGCGAGTGCGGCCTGCGAGCACACGACGCGATGTCAGTAGACGATACATCTCGTACCCCACCAACAGCACGCCACCTTGGCGGTGCCAGTCAGCTGCAATACACAAACACCAGGTCAGTGCTCAACCATGTGATATTACAAACCAGTAGTTACAGATTGTGGTGATTTTGGAACATATAAATTTGTGATCAAACATTTAGACAAATATTCTGGTAAATTCATATACAGTGGATCCTGTGTTTTAAGACCACCCAAGGGACCCCCAAAAGGTGGTCTTAAATAACAGGTGGTCTCTCATGACAGGTTCATTCACATGATAAAAGGCCACTTGGGACCAAGTGTAGCGGTCTTAAAACACAGGGTGGTTTTTAACACAGGATCCACTGTATATTTCAAAGTGATAACCTGTTAACTCACCTACAACTTTAGACCTAGCCATGTTAGTTTTGAGGTTGTCATTGACAACAAAAAGTTTGAATTGCCGATAATATATCTCTGGTTTCTCCTCATCTTTGAAGATCTCATCAATGGTGTCCAAGAAAGTAGCTGCCTCATCTTTGCACTCAGATTCTTCTTTCTCGACACCTTCAGCCTTTGGTTTATCCTCAGCTTCAATCTCAACACCATCTTTCTCCACTGTCTTGTCATCCATTTCTGATGGCTGTTTCACTTGTGACTCATCAATGCCATCCATTTCAGCTTTCATGCTGTCCACTGCTTCAGTTTCATTTACATGATTGTCAGCATCATGGCTTTCTGCTAAACTTTCAGGGTTTACCACACTTGTAACAGTTCTTACTTCCATGCTACCATCCTTTGCACTTTCTGCCTGGTTTGAGATCGAACTTGATCCTGTGATATCCACAGCAACTTCTGATCTATCCATGTCATTTCCTGAATCACTGTCTGAGCCATCATGAGTACCATCAACTTGTTGAATACTGGAGAGTCTTAGTTCGGCAGGACTCCGAGATCTTGAAGTGTTCATGGGAGACAAGCTTGGGACCCCAACACCCCTCAGACCAAAGTCTTGAGGTTTCAAGTTTGGCAAACACATGTCATTTTGCAGGTCACTAAAGTCTAATGAACCCATTTTCACTTCAACCTTGTCCTCTTTGCTTTCAGTTTTACTGGACAACTCAGGGAAAGTCCGCTTACTGCTGGTGTCACTTGACCCTGATCTACTGTCACTCCCAGTGTCCTTGTCCTCAGACCCTACCCTGTCTTTGTTCTGCGCGGGAGGACTACGCTCCCTGGAAGAATCCTTGGAGTTCGACTGATCAACATCACTGGATGGTGGCCTCAACAGTGAAGGCGTAGACATGTCCAGAGGATCAAAATCCATGCCGTCAGCTTTGTATGGGTTTCTCATGTCCACGGAGCCAGGCATTGGGGGGAAAGGTGGATAACCCCCAGGCATGTCTGACCTAGACATTCCTGGCATACCCATCATACTTATAAAGGGCGACTGCATGAGGCTAGGATAGCCTTTATAGTCTGGACGATCTCGACTGCCTGGCATGAAACCGGGCATTGGTGGTGGGCCCATGTGACCTGGGTATGAGTTTGGGAAGGGGGGCATTGGTCCGTACCCAGAGGTCCTCCCAAACATGGAATGAGGGGCCGGCATGCCAGCATACTTCATGTCTGGAGGCGCACCGTTATACTTGTTGTAGTCCATGCTGCTCTGACCCATGGGTGGGTAGGGGAAGCCTGGCATGGGCATGAAGCCTGGGTGGGGGCCCATGCCAGGGTAGTGAGGTTGAGGCTGGAAGGGCTGCATGCTGGGCGGTGTACTGGTGCTCGTTGGTGGCTTTTCTGATGGCTGTTGCTGTTTCTCTGGTGAATCATTTGGAGTTGAACTTTGTTTTGAATCAAATTTTTTGGATGATTTATCCTTCTTGCATGATTCCTTTTTACTACCACTCGACTCCTTCTTGGGTTTTGGCTTCGGAGGTTCCTGGGTTCTCTCTTTGGGTTTCTTCTTCTCCACCGGTTTTTTCTTGGGTGTGGCTTCCTCAGCTTTGGCTTTCTCCTCAGCCGGGTCAACAGGAAGCCACATATTGAACTCATGGACCCAGTTCTGAAGAGTGTTGACTGGGACAATTACGAGGACTTTCTTGGCCTCGGTGCTGCGTAGGAACACTTCGATGAAAGAGATGACCTGCAGTGTTTTGCCGAGACCCATGCTGTGTGCTAGGATACAGCCAAAACCCTGACTCTCCTTGAATCGCTCCACGGACTCAACCAAGTTATCAAACAGAAAACGGATACCACCAATCTGTGTCAAAAGAAAGTAAGTATAAAGATATTAATATTATGTTGATGTTGTGATTTATTCAAATACATCTACATCAAAGTATCAAAAGTTTGTTTGAGCAATTTTTTATCTGTTCACTGTACACTAGGCTAACAACCAGCCACTATCTCGGACCTGGTGAGGTTTGACGGCGCGGGCGAGCTGGGGTGCCAGGAAGACATCGGGCTCATCCGGCATGTGTCCCACATTGACAAGGACATGGCCGTTGACATCGGGGACGTTGAGTTCATCATTGACATGACTACCAGAGTTGTTGGGGTCCTCAGCCTCCTCTTCGCTCTCTTCCTCCTGCTCACCGTCACTTCCAACCATCACAATGTCATCCTCCGAGCTGGAGATCGTCACCACCTCTGTCAAACACAACAAACACACGCTTGTCACAAGTGCTATCTAAGTTTGGCAGATTTTGGATGTTTTTATTCAATGAGGTAAATAAGTTGATTTATTTAAATAGTGAAACCTAAGAACATTAGACACAGATACTTACTCAAACTGGGAAGTTTCTGCTGCATGCAATGTATTTAGTTTTTTTGTTTGTGTTTCCCTCATCTAAAATCCCTTTGTTGCCCAGAAACCAATGCACTCTTTTTTTTCTACAAGAAAGCTTGCTTCTTTCAAATTCTAACACTAAAGTTTTGGTGTAATACAATAAAAGTTGTTCATGTAATGTACACATGGTAAATATTCATTTAAGACAGCACAGCCAAATCATGTACTGAGGGAAAAAATCCAATAATTATTTACAGTAAAAGTAGTAACCATGAAAATAAAGTATGATATTGTTACCTGATCCCCCACCCCCACCCCCATTTAATTATGGTTGTCATATTGATTGGAGATCCTTGAAAAAAGTTGGAGCATACATTGGTGCATTATGACAGGAATAACCTAGAATTTATAGGGCTTGAAAGCAGAAGTATGATAGGTGATAAATTCCAATGAAATATTTCTAACAACGTCAACAACTGCTGAAATAACATGTCTTGTATTAAACTAGACATAAAAGCCTATAGGCTTTGTGGCATCCCCCAATTTGTTCTTATCATTTCAAATGGTCATACTGGACTGAGAAAAAAGGATACATAGGCCATTGTATGTGGGTAAAAGTGAGAGCTCATCAGACAGTTTCTTACCAGAACTGCTTTCTATCATCTTGACAACTTGGCCCACCAGACATTTGCCACCCAAAATGAATGGACAATTGCCCAGCCAATATTCAGAGTACTACCCAGCCAATATTCAGAGTACTAGTATATTTAATCAGGATGTTCGTGATAATTTTCAGGTGCTCCTGTCAAATGTAAAATGATACGTAATGCTGTGTCATCTTGGCCAATTTTGTGATTCCAAAACTGGTACAAACAGTGGAATATTCGCATTCACATTATAACCAAAGCCAAACATTCCCCAGCTAACTAAAACAATGATGATTTGGTCATTGCATGTGAAATAGAGTTGAATAACAAAACATTCAAACAATACATGTTTGTACAATATAAATGCAGACAGGGCAAATCATCCCCCAAGCATGTTGTGTCATGTGTGTTGGCTTATTAACCAACTATTGTATCCTGTGGGGTGGAACTTCATTCTTTTACCATGTACACACACTAGTAAACCAGGCTTTGGAGGGGGGAGTGAGGGATTATGCATGGATATGAGCCTGGGGTCAAGTTGGACATGCTAGCTGTATCACTTGTCAGGCATGACTGAGCAGGGCTGGCTGAGAGGGCGGAGCCTATTGCTGTGCTGGACAGACTGGCTGATCTTGTAAGGCATGACTGAACAGGGCTGGCTGAGAGGGGCGGAGCCTATCGCTGTGCTGGACAGAGTGGCTGAGAAAAAAAAAACAAAAAACAGACAAAAACATAAGGCCTCCCGATTTTCAATCGGGATGCCTAATAACTTTAGCGAAAGTACAAAGCAGGTATACTTGTGTCAAAATTCATTAGAATAACAGGCCGTCTGCAGGAAATTTTGCTGGAGCAAAGCTTTATTCGAAGTGCCGTATTTTTCAGTGCCTCTTCGAAGCTTTGATATGTTGTGGAATTGGACAATTTTTATCTTTTACAACAGTTTTTGTATATCTTCATCGTGAATGGATACTATAATACACCAAAGACATCGTTTATATACTTCAAATCACCATATTAAATGCACCATGTTAAAAGATAGGGAGGCATCAGGTGCTTATCCCCAGTCCGAATAAATTCATTGGAATTTGTCATCGATCAGTACTTCCGCTTTCCAGCCCTATTGACGAACATGGCGGATGCTTTTCAACATGTCAAGCATGGTTTGTGTCGTTGCTATATATAGCCATGGGGAATTACCCACAGTCACTGTCTGGTTGTTGCAGAAGCAGGAAACAAATTTTTCTCCATGATTATGTTTGCTGGCCCTGTGGAATATATGAGTGATCTCAGAAACTGCTCAATGCACATCTAGGGTAGTAGTGTTCTGTATTCACTTCACCATGTTCACTGCATGAGGAGATCTGGTTGTTGGACACTGTATGGATATTATGGACTGATGCATTGAGCAGTCTGGACAATATAGCAAAAGCGTATTTCTGCAGAAATACCATTTTCCGTATTCCTGCAGAAATACAAAATATTGTATTCAAAATATATAAATACATGAAACTGTATTCCTGTTGTCCGTACAAAATCGTATTTGTAAACTCTGAAAACTGTGAATTCTTTTAACTTCATTACACATTATCAACACTAGTAACCTATCCCACTTGGCAAGTTAGGTGTAATATCACTCGAAGAACCTCTTTGTCAATCCGTATCAATCCGTATCCAACATTCATGTTGGAAAGCTCTTTTAAGCACTTTTCAACATAAATTGCTGGATAGGGATTGATACGGATTGAAAGAGAGGTTCTTGGAGTAATATTCCACCCAAATTGCCAAGTGTGATAACTTCCAAGTTGAGACAATGAGTAAAAAAGTTAAAAGAATTCACAGGTTTCAGTGTTTACAAATACGTAATTGTGTAATTTGTACTGACAACAGGAATACAGTTTCATGTATTTCTATGTTTTGAATATAATATTTCGTATTTCTGCAGGACTACGAAAAATGGTAGTTCTGCGATCATAGCTGTCCATACAGGTAATGATTCTGGGGTTCATTGTTCACAAAATCATTGTGCTCATATAATATTGCAATTTTTTCAGTTCTTGTTCAGAGTAAAACTCAAGGGGCTTATCTCTTCTAATTTTCTGTATGATAAAGTAGCCAGACACCATTATGAGTAACCATGTTTAACTGCTGTGACCCAGTATAACCATGATAACAGTATTGTAACGGTTTTGGGGCGTACCCAAAAGTTTCCCCTAGGTAATTCTATTAGTGTTTTGTGATATTATGGTTAAATAACCGTTTATTAAAATGTATATGTGTTTAAAGGTTCATTCGGTTCCGTATTGGTAATGTTTAAAAGGTTTTCCGTCTCGGAACTTGGTATATTTGTGATGTTGGTAAAGCCGGAGACGGAGCCGGAGACGGAGATGGAACCAGAGACGGAGTTGGAACAATGGAGTACAAAAACGTAATGACGTTATTTCCGGAAGGTCATGTGATCAGCCTCGTTTTCGGTTTAAAAGGTGACGTGTCAGCCACTGATTGGTTCTAGAGTGTTTTTAGAAATCCGGAAAATATCAGTGTTTTGGCGGACTATGACGTCACAATAGGTTGGTCACGTGACGTGGGTCTCAGGTCTATAAAAGCCCCCGCTTCACAGCGGACGGCGGAGTTGGTGACCTGACGTCGACCTGTGCAGACCCCTTCTCCCATAGCAGAGTACTCCCTTGTTCCGGCTAGAGTCATCCAGATGATCGCAGTTTATGTCTTCCGACTGGGCAAATAAACATGAAAACTTCAACCGAGTTGTTTTTCCGTGTTGGTTAGGGAACTGGAATTTATGATAAAGTTAGTTCACCGGAAAAGAAAGTAATACGGAGAAAAGGGAGATAAGTCCACAGTCGGTTAAGACCAAGTTGTAACGACGTCTTAGGGTGATCCAAGAACTCAGATCACCAAGGAAGGAGACGGAGACGGAGGTGGAATTCAACGGAGCAACTACGGAGGCGGTACCAGACGGAGCAGTTGCAGAGACGGGAACGACGAAGCAGCTGCAGAGGCGGTACCGGACAACGGAGTAGCAGAGGCAGTACCTGACGGAGCGGTTGCGGTAACCGGAAGTGAGAACACTTCCTAGATTCTCCACTTCAGGTGCAGTCGCAGGTTGCGGTGAGGCAGAGCCAACCGGAGCAGTTTGCAGTGAGGCGGAACCTGGCAGAGCGGTTGCAGTATTCGGGAACGGCAACGTTCCCGGATTCTCTATTCCAGGTGCAGTCGCAGTTGCAGTAAGGCGGAAAATGACGGAGCTGTTGCAGTAAAGCGGTATCCCGACGGAGCAGTTGCAGTGCCCAGAGACGGAAATGCCTCCGGATTCTTACTTTACAAGAGCAGTTGCAGATTGGCAGTCGGACAACGGTTAAGAGGTCCATTCCAGACCACGCTACCAACCTTCAGAGACTTCTAGCCGGAGTTCAACCGTACAGCAGTAGCAGTTTCCCGGAGTTTTATCGTTTCAGCTCCGGTTAAATAACAACTCACCCACCTCCCTAGAAAACCGGTTTATCAAGACGTCACAGAAGGGTGAAGAACCCGTCACAACTTTTTGGTGGCAGCGGTGGGATCATCTGCAGTATGACTACTAGACGGGGCAAATTGGCGGAACAGCAGCTGAAGACAGCCGTGTCGGACACGGAGCAGCCTGTAGGAGCAGTAGGAGCTGAGCCGTTGCAGATGCCGGTTGCGGAAAAGGAATCAGTTCGTCCTGCCGAGCGAAAGCTGTTGCAGCCGGAAATGCAGAAAGCAGTTGCAGAAGAGCCCCTTCGGGTTCCTCAAGGAGTACAGCCTGCAGAGCAGTTAGCAGAGGCGGAAATTAACTTTCCGGATCAGACTGGCGATCGGGAACCGGATGCGGAACCGGAAGGCGGTGAGAATTTAGTCGACAACCTGACCAGATTATTGGCAACCCAAATGGAGGTGTTTCAGCAGCACCTGGCAGTAACCGGAAAGCAGCAGCAGGCAGAAGCAGTACAACAACCAGCACCAAGGGCAGGAGTAGCCAGATTAATGACATACGACGGAACTGATCCGTGGCCGGAGTATGAGGCTCACCTCCTTGAATACGCTCGGTACTACCGTTGGTCAGCAGAGGAAAAGGCGCTGAACTTATGTGTCAGTTTGAGGGGCAACGCCCGATGCATACTACTGGATTTGTCCGTGGAGCAGAGACGCAGCTTTGATACGGTTGTGGCGGCATTAAAACAGCAGTTTTGTCCGGGAGAGAAAACATTTGTTTTCCAGGCGGAATTGCAGACACGGAAATTGCAGCCGGAGGAGGAGCTGTCCGAGCTGGCCAGAGACATACGGAGCAAGACGCGACTAGCTTACCCAAAAGCGGATCCGGCAACAACAGAAGTGCTTATGAAGATGCATTTCTGCAACAGTCTTACTAACCGAGATATGCGGTTGTCGGTATTGAAAAGCCACCCGGAAACGCTGTCGCAGGCTCTGGCTTTCGCTACCGAGTATGAGAGTATTATGAAGACGGACAACAGTAGACCAGCGGAGCGACACCGGACGAGGCAGCTGAACACGGAGCCGGAGTGGAGCCAGCAGGTGAACGAATTGCGGAAGCAAGCCGAGCAGACTCAGCAGCAGTTGGCGGATCTGATGACTCAGGTCAAGGAAGCGGTTAGCAGGCAGCAGCAGCGCAGTTCCCGAGCGGATTTAGAATGCTTCAACTGTGGCCGGAAAGGGCATTTTGCCCTTTTGAGACTGTAGGCAACCGAAGCAGCAGCAGCAACGGCGTCAACCACAAAAGCAGCAGTCGCCGCGACAACAGCAGCAGCAACAGCAGCAGCAGCCACGACAGCAGCAGCAGCAGCCAGAAAACTAGAGTGGGTCGCGGAAAAGGGGAAATCCGGGACCCAGAAGAGAGGACACCCCCATAACCGGCAGGTGGTTCACGGACCCGGTCCCAGGGGCGAGGTGGGCATGTGTGTGACAGCCAGAGTATGCGGAGAACCAGTAACGCTGATAATCGACACCGGCAGCACTGTCACAATGCTCAACCTACAAACCTGGGAACGGATCCGGAAACCCGGAATGAAGCTGAAGCGGTCGCCGATTCGTCTTTCAATGGTTGACGGAAGTAACATACGGACGCATGGCCGGAAAGAACTCCCACTCAACATCGCAGGATGAGCTGAGACCGTGACGTTCGAGATAGCAGACTGTGAAGACGAAGGAATACTGGGAATGGATTTCATCCGTTCCCGGATATCCGGCATAAATTTCGACCGAATGACCATGCAGATGGGCAGCCAGGAGGTGTTCCTCACCATGTTCGAGCAGACCAGGGAGCCGTTTCCGATCAACACTGTAGCAGATTACCAAATTCCGCCGGAAACGGAACAGCTGATAATAGGACAAGCAGAGAGTGTCCGTGAAGCAGAAGGAGTACTAGAAATGCCACAGGAGCCTACTGAGAAAAGACCTTGGCTGATCGGGAGAACTTTATCCCGGATAAAGCAAGGAACAGTCCCGGTTCGAGTGATCAATGTGATGGCGGAGCCGGTAATCATCAAGGAAGGAGCGCAGTTGGCAACCATGACCACCTTAGCAGCCGGATGCAGTGTTGTGCCGTTGGCGGAGCGGAGCAGGAAGGTGCAGATTTCCACGGAATCGGAGGCCGGGCGGAATTGGAGCGGGTACGAGAAGCTGCGGCAGTTGGCAGAGCAGACCCAGGATGCAGTGCCGAGTCATTTCCGCGAGAGAGTAACCGACCTCCTATTTCGGAATAAGCCGACCTTCAGTAATGATGCCGGAGAACTGGGGCAGACCAATGAGGTACAACATCAGATAAACACGGGCAGTCATCGGCCGATTAAGCAGCCGACTAGACGAATTCCGCCGGACAAGAGAGAGCTGGTGAGCAGTCTAATTCAGGAGATGAAAGACAAGAAAGTAGCAGTCCTTGGGCTTCTCCGATTGTTCTGGTGAAGAAGAAGGATGGAACCACCCGGTTCTGTGTCGATTACCGGCGGTTAAATGCAGTCACGGAGAAAGATGCTTATCCGTTGCCGAGAATAGACGACACCATAGCAGCCTGTGCAGACGCCAAGTGGTTCTCCACTCTCGACCTGACCAGTGGATACTGGCAGGTCGGGATGGATGAAGACGCCCGGAAAAAGTCGGCCTTCTGTGTTCCTGGTGGCCTTTACCAGTTCAAAGTCATGAGTTTCGGCTTGTGCAATGCTCCGGGTACATTCGAGCGGTTGATGGAGGTGTTAGGCGGACTGTCCTGGAAGACCTGCCTCATATATCTGGACGACATCATAGTCTACAGCAAGACCCTGGAGGATCACATCCGTGATCTTCAGGAGGTTTTCAACAAGCTGAGAGAGGCAGATCTAAAAGTCAAACCGTCAAAATGCAAGTTCTTCCAGCCGGAGGTGTCTTTCCTAGGTCACATTGTCGGAAGAGACGGTATCCGTACCGACCCGGCAAAAACGGAGGCAGTACGGAAGTGGCGGACACCCACCAACCTGACGGAGCTGCGCAGTTTTCTGGGGCTATGCTCCTATTACCGGAAGTTCGTGCCGAAGTTCTCCGAGATTGCAGCGCCGCTGAATCGCTTGACGGAAAAAGGGGTGCAGTTCCGGTGGCAGACGGAGCAAGAGCAGGCATTTGCAGAGCTGAAGAACCGCCTAGTATCGGCACCGATACTCGGTTACCCAAGGGAGCAAGGCCGATATATCCTGGACACGGACGCCAGTGACACCAGGTTGGGAGCAGTACTGTCACAGAAGCAGGGCAACCAGGAGCGGGTGATAACCTACTTGAGCCGCAGCCTAACCAAAGAAGAACGGAGATACTGTGTCACCCGGAAGGAGCTCCTGGTGGTTGTGTTTGCGGTACAGAAGAATAAGCAGTACTTGCTGGGACGACACTTCCTTCTTCGCACGGATCATGGCAGTCTTACCTGGCTGATGAATTTCAAGGAGCCCCAGGGGCAGGTAGCCCGGTGGATTGAGCTCCTGAGTGAGTTTCATTTCGACATCGAACATCGCCCGGGGCGAATCCATAATAACGCGGATGCATTGTCCAGATCCCCGTGCAGCCAATGCGGAAAAATCGACTGGAAACAGGCCAAGATAGACGCCTGGAACTACGGAGAAAGGATCCGGCAGACACGAAGTGAAGAAACTCCTCAGCCCAAGCCAAGGAAGGGGGGACGCTGGAAGCGGTCACGGAGATCGGGCGGGGAAGCAGAACTGACGGAGGAAGCAGTCCCAAGGAAGGCGGTTGCAGTAGCGGAGGAAGCAGTCCCGGAAGCCGGTTGCGGTGACGGAAAAAGCAGTCCCAAGGAAGGTGGTTGCAGTAGCGGAGAAAGCAGCGTCCCTGAAGCCGGTTGCGGTTGCGGTGACGGAGAAAGCAGCGTCCCGGAAGCCGGTTGCGGTGACGGAAAAGGCAGTGTCCCGGAAGCCGGTTGCGGTTGCGGTGACGGAGAAGGCAGTTCCAGGAAATGCGGATGCGGTTGCAGAGCAGATTAGGCTGGCGGAAAATGCGGACCAGGATACTGTGCTGGGGCAGAAATATCGACCAGATGATTTGCGGAGAATGCAGCAAGCAGAACCTTGGTACCCACTGGTGACGTTGCTGATCAACGGGAGCGGTACAGCTGGCAGTGCAGACTTTTCCAGCATGAGCAGTACTGTACGGGATGCTGTACGGGATGCGGAAGACCTTGCTGAAAGTCGACGGAGTAGTCTACCGGAAATGGAAAACGGCAGAAGGAACCAGCCGAATGCAGTTAATAACCCCGAAGGAGCTGAGACAGGAGATTTTCCATCTGGCCCATCAGAGCCGGACGGGAGGACACCTCGGAAGCAGAAGGATGGCGGCTAGCATTCGGAGGCGGTATTTCTGGCCGGCTATGATGCGGGATATAAAGCAGTGGGTGCTGAGCTGTGACGAATGTGCGTCAAGAAGTATGCAGAACTTGAAACGATCTCCGATGCAGAAATACCGGGTTGGAGCGCCCATGGAGAGGGTGGCTATGGACGTGATGGGTCCATTACCTAAATCCACCCGTGGGAACCGGAGGAAGGCGCCTCCTTCTGGACAGAATGTATGCAGTTTCCAGTGTCGACAAGCAGTAATACCAGTGAGCAGATATGCAGTTGACGAAGCAGTACAGATGGCGGAAACGCCCAACTTGCAGTCTAGATGTTCGTCTGACAGGCAGATTCAACTGGCTGAGACTCTATTCAACCCTCCTGATGGCAGAGATACTTCAAAATTGCAGATACTTCGCTCGGAGAAGCAGTTGAAAGGGAGCCGGAAAAACCCGGAGAAGCCGGTTGAACCAGAGACGGACACCTCTCGGTTAACGGTTGAGTTTTTGCATAATTGTGACGTCACTCCTGAGGCAGCCAATCAGCGTGGAGCTTTTCAAGTCACGTGAGCAGAAAGAGTATAAAAGGGCCTTGAAATCGGGCTCTGAGAGCAGTTGAAGAGCAGACCTCGAGCTGTGCACATCGCTGTTAAAGTTTGGCGGAATCGAATCAAGTCCAGTATTTTCCAGCTGCGGCAGATTTTGCAGTGAAAAACGACTAAGTGTTTCCCGGAAGACCATCAGTCCTGAGAAGCGGTGCAGCAGAAGCGGTGCAGCAGAAGCGGTGCAGTAGAAGCGGTGCAGTAGATAGACGACTTCTGTTTCCCGGCTTTCCGGTATGGCCTACTCGGCGTTCCTTGGAGGACAAGATCGCGGCCGGAGCAGAGATTGGGCAAGCCCCCAGCGTCTGGAGTATAGCCGGCTGTGTAAGCGGTGCGACCGGATGTTCGAGAGTGAGACGGACAGGAGACGGCATGTGTGCCCACCCCAGAGGTATCATTGCTGTTTGTGTGCCTTCTACGGCAACCGGGCGAACGACCTTAGGCGGCATCTCCGGGAGATGCACGGTTGGAAGTACCCTTCCGGGTACCGTCCTCCTCAGGACGAGGCAACCCTCAGCCGAGTGGGAACCTTTGATTCGGCCTGGCGGGGAACCGCAACGCAGTCTCGGCGGAAGCGGTTCCAGAGATATTGCACACAGTCTCCTAGGGAGAAACCAGTTCGGGGACCTATGTGGACCAGCTTCCGTTTGGACCTGACTGGGATGCCGGAGCAGCCGCCCCCAACGGACAACCTGAGCAGTTAGATTTGCTGGAATGGGCCCCGGACCCGCAGGGCTGTCTCCGGGCAGCCGAAGAAGATCAAGCGGAAGATTGGGAGGCGGAAATCCGTGCCAGGGAATACCGGCCTCCATCTCCCATTTCAGCGTCAGAGACTTCAGACCCGGAGACGGATGAGTCGGAGTACGTTACGGCGGAAGAGGAGGAATCCTGGACGGAAGCGGAGGCGGTGTGGCAGTAGACGGAGGCGGTTGGCAGTGTAGCAGTGGACGGAGGCAGTTGGCGGTGTGGCAGTAGACGGAGGCGGTTGGCAGTTTGGCGGAGACGGAAAAGAAAGAGCGGTGGCAGTTAGCAGCAACAACAACACAGAAAAAAAAAAAAAAAAAAAAAAAAAATATTATTTATCCAAGAAGACCACTAGGAGGAGTTGCAGTTTGCTGAGCAGCCAATCATCAAGCAGATAAGCCAGTCACGTGACTTCCAGAGACTATAAAAAGGGGCAGATAGCTGTTACCGGATGCAGAAGGCAGTTTGCTGTAGCTGAGTCAACATCGACCCGAAGCAGAGAATCAGAATGCCGAAAGTAAAGACAACACCCCGCAAGCCCCGCCCTCACCGGTGTGGAGACTGCAAACTAGAGTTCAAGAGCAAACACACGTTGCTCCGGCATGTCACGGAGCAGCACACGAGTGAAGTTACCGTCTTCGCCTGTACGCAGTGTGACCATTGGAGCAGACGGAAAGAGGGAACACAGAAACATCTGCAGTCCCGACACGCAATGGACGCGAACCCGATTCGACTGAGGGTTGGCAGAGAGCAGTTTGATAAGAAAAGCCTCCGGTCCAAGATGACTCCACGGAAAAGCAAGAAACCAGTAACACGGCTTGACCAGCTGTCGGATACGGAGTCGGAGTCGGGAGGTTCGGTTTCGTCCCGGACCCGGTACCGTTCCGGTACCCAGTCGGTGGCCACACTAGCAGCCGACGTTTCGTCCACGGAGGCGGAGAGCAGTTCGGAAGAAACTGAAAATTATGGCAAGTGAAGACGAGTTGCAAGAACCGGGGGACCCGAAGCCGGTTAAGCCGCCGGTGACCCGAAGTTCTTCCCGGAACACCTCCCGGAAAAACAGGCCGGACCCATCTCGAGGTACCGGAGCAGATCGAGACCGCGGGAAGAAGCGGAGTCGCAGCCGTTCGCCGGAGAAATCCGGCCGTCATCAACGCCGGGAATATAGGAAGGAGAGCCCGGAGCATGCCAAGGACCGAGGCGGAGAACGTGGCCGAGTGGAGAAGCGACACTCCCCACCCAAGTCTTCAGGAGGCAGCGTCAAGGGAAAAGGCAAGGCGGTGTATGACTACAAGTTCCGGTTGCTGGAGGAAGGTTCCAGCGGAGTAGCGGCAGAAGTTGGAGTGGCGGACATTGCAGAAATGCACAGCAGAGACGACGAGGAAGACAGTTTCCGGAGCCCAGCTCCGAGAACGACTAGCAGTGGCAGAGCGGTGAGCAGCGTGATCGTCCGGCCCGGAGGCGGAGCAGAAAGCAGATCCAGCGGCCGAGCCGATAGCAGAGCAGATAGCAGAGCCGATAGCAGAGCAGATAGCAGAGCAGATAGTCGAGCGGACAGCAGACCCATTGGCAGATCCGGAGGCAGAGCGGAGACCAAAGCGGAAGGCGGGACCCGGAGCAGAGCTGTCAGTGAGACGGAGACCCGAGGATCCACGGAGAGAACTTTACCGGCCACCATTCAAGCCGTAGCCGGAAGCAGAACCAGTTCAGCGGCTAGGGATGACGGAATGGAGTCTTCCGCGTCTGACCGAGGCCATGCGGACGTGCAGAGAGCCCGGAGGAGTATCCTGGTAGATCAAGCCAGAGCTACACCCGGAATCCTGTCTCCGGTGGAAACCCGGCCTCGACAGTCTTCCAGTGAGCGGTCCGGAAGGAGCCAAGCCCGAGCACCAACCCAGAGTCCACCTTACACTTTCTACCCGTTTGGCGGTCCTTCAACTCAACCGTGTCTGTCCCACTGTTTCCCGGTGAATATTGGAGGACGGAGTGCATCCGTCTTTGCACCTGCAGTTCCAGTTGCACTATGCAGTACGTTGGGGTCCGGAGCAGTGGGGGCCAGCCGAGATGAGAGACTCCGGCGTCTACGTGGAGATCATGGAGCAGAGAGAGTCACCGTTTGGTCTCGTCCCGACCCGTCAGATCGTCCGGATTCCAGATTGGTCCATCCGGGACGAACGCCTCAGGAATGGGTTCTACGTGCCACCCCAGTGGAGTTTACATGATCCCGATCTTCTCCCGGTTGATGCCAGAGGAACAAGCTTCGGACGACCGTTGGTACCAAATACCATTCCACCTCGTCCGCCGTCGGGGAGCAGTTCGCGCCGTGATACTGGTGGGCAGTAGTCGTCGCAAGTCGCCGCAAGTCGTCGCAAGTCAAGTCGGCGCAAGGAGAAGAAAGAAGAACCGTTTCCCAGATTCTAGTTTAATTAAGAGTTAAAAGTGGGAAACGGAACAAGCAAGATATCCGGGTACAGTGACGGTAAACTAGTTAAGAGATACCAGTACCCGGATCACGGAAACAGTTGTGTTTGATTTTACGGACAGTTTAACGGTTGACAATTTGTATATATGTGATATGTGATATTGATCTGTTCGGGACGAACAGAGAGTCTAAGGAAGGGGGAGTGTAACGGTTTTGGGGCGTACCCAAAAGTTTCCCCTAGGTAATTCTATTAGTGTTTTGTGATATTATGGTTAAATAACCGTTTATTAAAATGTATATGTGTTTAAAGGTTCATTCGGTTCCGTATTGGTAATGTTTAAAAGGTTTTCCGTCTCGGAACTTGGTATATTTGTGATGTTGGTAAAGCCGGAGACGGAGCCGGAGACGGAGACGGAACCGGAGTTGGAACAATGGAGTACAAAAACGTAATGACGTTATTTCCGGAAGGTCATGTGATCAGCCTCGTTTTCGGTTTAAAAGGTGACGTGTCAGCCACTGATTGGTTCTAGAGTGTTTTTAGAAATCCGGAAAATATCAGTGTTTTGGCGGACTATGACGTCACAATAGGTTGGTCACGTGACGTGGGTCTCAGGTCTATAAAAGCCCCCGCTTCACAGCGGACGGCGGAGTTGGTGACCTGACGTCGACCTGTGCAGACCCCTTCTCCCATAGCAGAGTACTCCCTTGTTCCGGCTAGAGTCATCCAGATGATCGCAGTTTATGTCTTCCGACTGGGCACTTGGAAAATAAACATGAAAACTTCAACCGAGTTGTTTTTCCGTGTTGGTTAGGGAACTGGAATTTATGATAAAGTTAGTTCACCGGAAAAGAAAGTAATACGGAGAAAAGGGAGATAAGTCCACAGTCGGTTAAGACCAAGTTGTAACGACGTCTTAGCACGGTGGCTAGGCGTTACGCGTTATTCAGGGAGTGCCGCGTAAAATCATGAGTATTACGCGTTATTCGTGAGGAAATGGCAGCCTCTGGTTGACCCCTAGCATGAAATAAATACAATTTCGCTAATTTAACCGTTTTGAAATGTCGGATTTGGGTTTGCACGGAACATTACACATATTCATGATTGTTGTTGAGAGTTTAAATTAAATGAATAAGCCAGTGTAGCGATACCTTCGGCTGCACAATATATGTCAATTTTGCTTCGACAGCTGCTCTCCTCGGTTTTGGGGTTGAAAATGTTATTTATCGGCATTATTGTGATTGGAATGAGCGGTCTATGAAATTGATAGTATGGGCTTGACATGTGTCTGTCTTCAAAATGTTTCACAATGGTTGCAAGCGCCGCGAATCTAGGTTGAATGTGTCATTTGTTTATTTGCTATACTTTACGCGATTTGCGTGAGGGCATTACGCGTATGTGCATGAGTAAATATTTTGTTGAGGTTGGGATATTTCTTTTTTTATTGCGAATTTTTCTCCAGTTTCTACTGCTCAATTGATGGGATAAATTCAAGTTCAGGGGATAATATTACCACTTGGTAAGCATTTGTGTAAAAGACACGAAAAGCTCTTAGTATCGTCAATTTCAGATTTATGAAGATTGGGAGGAATATATGGAGGATAATGATAAATGAGACGTATCGTCAGTACTTGGAACATGTGCAGCCTCAAATCATACTTTAAAAATATCTATGTATGCATTGCCGCCTCTACCATCCCCGACAACGCTCACATGTTTCCTCATGCTGTAACGCGTGTGTAGATGTTCTCCCTCAGGCTGATACGCGTAAACCATAAAGAGCTTCTCATTTCATAAAATACTCCATTAAAACAACTCGTTGCATGGTGTAACAATAAAGAAAGATTTCTGCGAGCATTCTATGGTTTACCAACATGCACTTTGTTGGTTCCAATTGATAGCCGATGATATTTTACAAACGAGTCGCAAGCGTGCGGGTGTTATCACAAACTGTGTGTCCATTTTCGTAAATATATCGATGTATGCAAGTAATTCATATCATCATACGTGATGTTTGCTCATTCGGATGTTCCGTGGAAACAAAATTTCAGGAAGAAAATGAACTTTTTCACGAACTCACCTCATTTGAAGTGGGGACCTATGTCGTTTCCTGTGCAATTTCCTCACGAATAACGCGTAATACTCACGATTTTACGCGGCACTCCCTGAATAACGCGTAACGCCTAGCCACCGTGCTTAGGGTGATCCAAGAACCCAGATCACCAAGGAAGGAGACGGAGACGGAGGTGGAATTCAACGGAGCAACTACGGAGGCGGTACCAGACGGAGCAGTTGCAGAGACGGGAACGACGAAGCAGCTGCAGAGGCGGTACCGGACAACGGAGTAGCAGAGGCAGTACCTGACGGAGCGGTTGCGGTAACCGGAAGTGAGAACACTTCCTAGATTCTCCACTTCAGGTGCAGTCGCAGGTTGCGGTGAGGCAGAGCCAACCGGAGCAGTTTGCAGTGAGGCGGAACCTGGCAGAGCGGTTGCAGTATTCGGGAACGGCAACGTTCCCGGATTCTCTATTCCAGGTGCAGTCGCAGTTGCAGTAAGGCGGAAAACGACGGAGCTGTTGCAGTAAAGCGGTATCCCGACGGAGCAGTTGCAGTGCCCAGAGACGGAAACGCCTCCGGATTCTTACTTTACAAGAGCAGTTGCAGATTGGCAGTCGGACAACGGTTAAGAGGTCCATTCCAGACCGCGCTACCAACCTTCAGAGACTTCTAGCCGGAGTTCAACCGTACAGCAGTAGCAGTTTCCCGGAGTTTTACCGTTTCAGCTCCGGTTAAATAACAACTCACCCACCTCCCTAGAAAACCGGTTTATCAAGACGTCACAGAAGGGTGAAGAACCCGTTACAGTATAACTGGTTTGTTTATCACATGCAGGTGTGGCTCGGGACCTGTACGTCAGTCACAGTGGACACGACATGCAGATCTGTGGTCCCGCGGATTGGCCTGTAAAACTGTCCAGTACGCCATCGACAAGTCTAGCAAGGATGATGTCATCCACCTGAGTGACAGCGTGCCGTACTACACTCAGAGTGTCATAAGCCAATCCACAAACATCACACACACACTCCACATCCACAGTACCCCTTCAGCCAAGCTCACATGCCAAAATGCCTTAACTTTGTTCCGAGTATTCAAACCAGAAGTGGAGCGAGATGGAACAGTGGACAATGTGACTCTAAACTTACAGAATATCTTCATCTTAAATTGTGGCATGAATAAATACAGGGCGTTGAAAGAGTCAACATCATAAGTGAGATATGAGGAAAAATGTTTCCCATTATAAAGCATAGGAGAATTTAACATGGGAAAGTCCCATTTGGGACCCGTCGAAAAAATCAAAATGGCTGCCACACGCAGACCGGCGCTTCAAGGCCAATGAAACTTATACACGTCACAGGGATATATGAGAGGAATTTTTGGAAACAAAAATCTTAAAAGTGGTCACACAGTTTTTGAGAAAATGGCCGCCAAAGTCCAAAATTGGCCGTTTTTCGACGAAAACGTCCGCCATTTTGAAAAAAAAAATAGCCCAAAGGCTAATATAGGTTACCGGACAATTTTGGTTTAGCCATGGCAGCATAGGCAGGTAACAGACCTTGAGATTTACCATCAAGGTCACCATTACATGTATGTGTGCGACATTTGATATTCTATATGTTCATAATATAAAGATATATCTTGGTGGAATTGTTTAGGCCGCTCAGGTCAATTTACACATTCCGAGTAAAACATTTGGCACTCAAGGTCATCTGATGTCCAGTTTAAGGTCATCATTAGTTGTGCCATATATGTCTTCCTATGTGTTCATAATGCAAACATGAGCTCTATCTGCAAGCATTTCATCTATAGAGGCAAATCTGGGCATTTTTTGACCCCAAAATGGCTGTTCTGACCTTTCAAGGTCATCGAAGGTCAAATATGCCATATATGTCTTGCTATATGTTCATAATGCAAACATGAGTTCTATCTGCAAGCATTTCATCTATAGAGGCAAATCTGGGCATTTTTTGACCCCAAAATGGCTGACCTGACCTTTCAAGGTCATCGAAGGTCAAATTCAAGGTCACCACACAAATCGCCATATATGACTTCCCATTTGAAAGTGCTAATACCTAAGCTCCATCTTCAAGCGTACTATGAGTACAGTCCGGGCAGCTCCCATTATGAAGGGAAAAAGTGCCGAAAATTTTCTAAGTCCAGTTTTTTTCAAAGAGTGAAAAAATTTTTGGCCTAGAAATGGCCGAAAATGGATAGTAATGCGATTTGGGGCGAAAAAAATTTTTTTGCCGACTCGTCGAAAATTCAAAACGGCCGCCACACGGAGATCGGCGATTCAAGGGCAACAAAACTTATACACATCATAAAGGTACATAAGGGGAATCTTTTGAAACAAAAATCTCAAAACTGATCAGACAGTTTTCGAGATAAGACGGACAAGGTGCAAATTTGGGCATTTTTCGACCTAAAAATGGCTGTTTTGACCTTTCAAGGTCATCCAAGGTCAAATTCAAGGTCACCACACAAGTCGCCATATATGACTTTCCATTTGAAAGTGCCAATTTCTAAGCTCTATCTTCAAGCATTCTATGAGTACAGTCTTCACAGCTCCCATTATGAAGGAAAAAAGGGCCGATAAGTCCAAAATTATTTTCCAAGGGTGAAAAAAATTTTTTTGTCTAGAAATGGCCCAAAATGGATAGTAATGCGATTTGGGCCGAAAATTTTTTTTTTCGTTGACCTGTCGAAGATTCAAAATGGCCGCCATACGCAGACCGGCGATTCAAGGGCAACCAAACTTATACACCTCACAGAGGTACATAAGGAGAATCTTTTGAAACAAAAATCTCAAATCTGATCAGACAGATTTTGAGAAAACGACCGTCAAAGTCCAAAATTAGCTGTTTTTCGTCAAAAATGGCCGCCATTTTGAAAATAATTCGAAAATCAAAAAATTAGCCCAAGGGCTAAGAAAGCTTACCAGACAATATATATTTTAGATATTAGTATTTTGTCCCGTGACCTTGAAAATAAGGTCATTGGTCAATTCGAGGACACGAATAATATTTGGCATAAGTCATTTCTAGTATGTCCACAATTGATTCCTAAGCTGTAAAGTCAATAATAAGCGAGATATTAGCCATTATGTCCTGTGACCTTGAAAATGAGGTCAAAGGTCAAATTCAAGGTCATCAGAATATTCGGCATTTATCATTTCCTATATGTCCACAATTGATTCCTAAGCTGTCAAGCCGATAATAAGCAAGATATTAGACATTTTGTGCTCTGACCTTGAAATCGAGGTCAGAGGTCAAATTCAAGGTCACGAGAATATTCAGCATATATCATTTCCTATATGTCCACAATTGATCCCTAAGCTGTAAAATCGATAATAAATGAGATATTAGCCATTTTGCCCTGTGACCTTGAAAATGAGGTCAAAGGTCAACTTCAAGGTCATCAGAATAATCGGCATTTATCATTTCCTATATGTCCACAATTGATTCCTAAGCTGTAAAGTCGATAATAAGCAAGATATTAGACATTTTGTGCTCTGACCTTGAAACCGAGGTCAGAGGTCAAATTCAAGGTCACGAGAATATTCAGCATATATCATTTCCTATATGTCCACAATTGATTCCTAGTCTCTAATATCAATATTAAGTGAGATATTAGGCTTAATGTGTCCCATTATAAAGCATAGGAGAATTTAACATGGGAAAGTCCCATTTGCGCCAAGTTTGGGCCAAAAATGGCTCACTTCGAGCAATTCAAGGGCAAAAAAATTTATACATGTCACAGAAGTACATATGAGGAGTGTTATGCATCAACAAGAACAAAAGTTACTGAACAGATTTTGAGAAAACGACCATCAAAGTCCAAAATTGGTCATTTTTCAACGAAAACGGCTGCTCTGACCTTGAGACTGAGGTCAGAGGTCAAATTCAAGATCACGAGAATATTCAGCATATATCATATCCTATATGTCCACAATTGATTCCTAGTGTCTAACCTCAATATTAAGTGAGATATTAGGCATAATGTGACCCATTATAAAGCATAGGAGAATTTAACATGGGAAAGTCCCATTTGGGCCGAGTTTGGGCCAAAATGGCCCACTTCGAGCGATTCAAGCGCAACGAAATTTATAGACATCATAGGAGTACATATGAGGAGTGTTATGTATCAAAAAGAAAAAAAGTTACTGAACAGATTTTGAGAGAATGGCCGCCAAAGTCCAAAATCAGGCATTTTTCGTCGAAAATGGCCGCCATATTGAAAAAAATGCGGAAATCTGAAAACTAAAAAAATTAGCCCAAGGGCTAAGAAAGGTTACCGGACAATATACATTTTAGATATTAGCCTTTAGTCCAGTGACCTTGAAAATATTTTTTCAACAAATATATCACTTCTAGTATGTCCACAATAAATTCCTCAGCTGTAAAGTCGATAATAAGTGAGATATTAGCCATTCTGTGATCCGTGATGTGACCTAGAAAATGAGGTCAAAGTTCAAGTTCATGAAAAGATTCAGTATATATCTTTCCTCTATATTCGCAATTGATTCCTAAGCTGTAAAGATGATAATAAGCGACATATTAGCCATTTTGTTCTCTGACCTTGAAAATTGGATCAAAGGTCAAATTGTAAGATCACCAAAATATTCAGCATACGTCATTTCCTATATGTTCACTATGGACCCCTAAGCTGTGAATTTGATAATAAGAGAGATATAAACCATTTTGTATTCTGACCTTGAAAATAAAATGACTGGCCTTGAAATTAAGGTCAAAGGTCAAATTCAAGGTCATGAGAATATTCAGAATATATCATTTCCTATATGTTCACAATTGATTCCTAAGCTGTAAAGTTGATAATAAGCAAGATATTAGCCATTTTGTCCTGTTGACCTTGAAAATGAGGTCAAAAGTCAAATTCAAGGTCACTAGAATATTCAGCATATATCATTTCCTATATGTTCACAATTGATTCATAAGGCGTAAAGTCACTAATAAGCAAGATATTGGCCATTTTGTCCTGTGACCTTGAAAATGAGGTCAAAGGTCAAATTCAAGGTCACAAAAATATTCAGCATATATCATTTCCTATATGTTCACAATTGATTCCTAAGCTGTAAAGTCGATAATAAGCGAGATATTAGCAATTTTGTCCTGTGACCTTGGAAATGAGGTCAAGGTCAAATTCGAGGTCACGAGAAAGTTCAGCATATATCATTTCCTATATGTTCACAATGTATTCCTAAGCTGTAAAGTCGATAATAAGCGAGATATCAGCCATTTTGTCATTTGACCTTGAAAATGAAGTCAAAGGTCAAATTCAAGGTCATGAGAATATTCAGCATATATCATTTCCTATATGTTCACAAGTGAATCCTAAGAAGTAAAGTCGATAATAAGCGAGATATTAGCCATTTTGTCCTGTGACATTGAAAATGAGGTCAAAGGTCAAATTCAAGGTCACGACAATATTCAGCATATATCATTTCCTATATGTCCACAATTGATTCCTAGTCTCTAATCTCAATATTAAGTGAGATATTAGGCTTAATGTGGCCCATAACAAAGCATAGGAGAATTTAACATGGGAAAGTCCCATTTGGGCCGAGTTTGGGCCCAAAATGGCCCACTTCGAGCGATTCAAGGGCAACAAAATTTATACATGTCACAGAGGTACATATGAGGAGTGTTATGCATGAATAAGAAAAAAAGTTACTGAACAGATTTTGAGAGAACGACAGCCAAAGTCCAAAACTGGCCATTTTTCGACGAAAACGGCCGCCATTTTGAAATAATTGCGAAAATCAAAAAACGAAAAAATACCTCCCTCTCGAAATATTTTTAGGCATTTTTGTGCAAAATTTCAGAAAGATTCGATCGTAAACTTTAAAGATAAAATTAGCCCAATGGGCTAGAAAGGTTACCGGAGAAATATACAGAGTTAAGCCGAGAAAGTTGAAGGTCAAATTCAAGGTGACCACTGAAATCGCCATATCTCTAACCGTGAAAATGGGATCAAAGGTTAAATTCTAGATCACCAAACTATTCAGCATACATCATTTCCTATATGTTCACTATGGACCCCTAAGCTGTAAATTTGATAATAAGCGAGATATAAGCCATTTTGTAATCTGACTTTGAAAATAAAATGACTGACCTTGAAATTTAGGTCAAAGGTCAAATTCAATATCATTAAAATATTCAGAATATATCATTTCCTATATGTTCACAATTGATTCCCAAGCTGTAAAGTCGATAATAAGCAAGATATTAGCCATTTTGTCCTGTTGACCTTGAAAATGAGGTCAAAAGTCAAATTCAAGGTCACTAGAATATTCAGCATATATCATTTTCTATATGTTCACAATTGAATCCTAAGCTGTAAAGTCGATAATAAGCAAGATATTAGCCATTTTGTCCTGTTGACCTTGAAAATGAGGTCAAAAGTCAAATTCAAGGTCACTAGAATATTCAGCATATATCATTTCCAATATGTTCACAATTGATTCCTAAGCTGTAAAGTCGCTAACAAGCAAGATATTCGCCATTTTGTCCTGTGACCTTGAAAATGAGGTCAAAGGTCAAATTCAGGGTCATGAGAATTTTCAGCATATATCATTTCCTATATGTTCACAATTGATTCCTAAGCTGTAAAGTCGATAATAAGCAAGATATTAGCCATTTTGTCATGTGACCTTGAAAATGAGGTCAAAGGTCAAAGTCAAGGTCACGAGAATATTCAGCACATATCATTTCCTATATGTTCACAATTGATTCCTAAGCTGTAAAGACGATAATAAGCGAGATATTAGTCATTTTGTCCTGTGACCTTGAAAATGAGGTCAAAGGTCAAATTCAAGGTCACGAGAATATTCAGCATATATCATTTCCTATATGTCCACAATTCATTCCTAGTCTCTAATCTCAATATTAAGTGAGATATTAGGCTTTAATGTGTCCCATTATAAAGCATAGGAGAATTTAACATGGGAAAGTCCAATTTGGGCCGAGTTTGGGCCCAAAATGGCCCACTTCGAGCGATTCAAGCGCAACGAAATTCATAGACATCATAGGAGTACATATGAGGAGTGTTATGTATCAAAAAGAAAAAAAGTTACTGAACAGATTTTGAGAAAATGGCCGCCAAAGTCTAAAATCAGGCATTTTTCATCGAAAACGGCCGCCATTTTGAAAAAAATTTGAAAATCAAAAAACTAAAAAATACCTCCTTCTTGAATTATTTTTAAGTATTTTTGTGCAAAATTTCAGAAAAATTCGCCCGTAAACAAAAAAGATAAAAATGTGGACGACGACGACGGACGACGACGGACGACGACGGACGCCGGACGGACGCAACGCCATGCCAATAGGTTATCGGACCATAGGTTCGGTAACCTAAAAATGTAGACGGATGACGACGGACGACGACGACGGACGACGGACGCAACGCCATGGCAATAGGTTATCGGACCAAAGGTCTGGTAACCTAAAAAACCTTTCCTGGAAATATTTTTAGGTATTTTTGTGCAAAATTTCAGAAAGATCGGACCATATACTTTAAAGATAAAAATGTGAACGGACGGACGGAGAACGAACCGACGACGACGGACGCAACGCCACGGCAATAGGTTATCGGACCAAAGGTCCGGTAACCTAAAAATTAGGCCAAGGGCCAAAGATAGGTTACCGGACAATACATGTGTATATGTTTAATATTTTAGATGTTAGTCAGGTCACTGGTTAAATTTAAGGTCAAGAGAATATTCAGCATGTATAATATCAAGCATGTTTCAGTTCCACGGTTGATTGCTACGCTGTAAATTCAATAATCAGAGAGATATTAGCAATTTTGTCCTGTGGCCTTGAAAATGAAGGCAAAGGTCAAATTCAAGGTCATCAGAATATTTGGCGTAGAACATTTTCTATATATGTCCTTCATTGATTCCCACACTATGAAGTCAATAAGTGATATATTAGCCATTTTGTTTCGTCACCTTGAAAATCAGGTCAAAGGAAACTTGAAAATAAGGTCATTGGTCAAGTCGAGGTCACGAGAATATTCAGCATATATCATTTGGAGTTTGACCACAATTGATTCCTAAGCTGTAAAGTTGATAATAAGTGATATATTAGTCATTTTGTCCTGTGCCCTTGAAATTTAGGTCAAAGGTCAAATTGAAGGTCATGAGAATAATCTGTATATATAATTTCCTATATGTTCATAATTGATTCCTAAGCCGTAAAGTCGATCAGAAGCGAGATATTAGCCATTTTGTCCTGTGACCTTGAAACTTCAGTCAAAGGTCAAATTCTAGGTTATGACAATATTCAGAATAGAACATTTCCTATATATTCACAATATAAAGTCAATAAGAAACGAGATATTAGCCATTTTGTGCACTTGACCTTGAAAATGAGGTCAGAAGTCAAATTCAAGGTCACGAGAATATTCAGCATATATTATTTCCTATATGTCCACAATTGATTCCTAAGCTATAAAATCGATAAAAAGTCAGATATTAGCCATTTTGTCCTGTGACCTTGAAAATGAGGTCAAAGGTCAACTTCAAGGTCATGACAATAATCTGCATATATCACTTCCTATATGTTCATAATTGATTCCTAAGCTGTAAAGTCGATAACAAGCGAGATATTAGCTATATGTTCATAATTGATTCCTAAGCCGTAAAGTCGATCAGAAGCGAGATATTAGCCATTTTGTCCTGTGACCTTGAAAATGAGGTCAAAGGTCAAATTCAAGGTCATCAGAATATCCAGCATATATCATTTCCTATATGTCCACAATTGATTCTTAAGCTGTAAAGTCAATAATAAGCGAGATATAAGCCATTTTGTGCTCTGACCTTGAAATTGAGGTCAGAGGTCAAATTCAAGGTCACGAGAATATTCAGCATATATCATTTCCTATATGTCCACAATTAATTCCTAGTGTCTAATCTCAATATTAAGTGAGATATTTGGCATAATGTGTCCCATTATAAAGCATAGGAAAATTTAACATGGAAAAGTCCCATTTGGGCCAAAATGGCCCACTTCGAGCGATTCAAGCACAACGAAACTTATACACATCATAGGAGTACATGTGAGGAGTGTTATGTATCAAAAAGAAAAAAAGTTACTGAACAGATTTTGAGAAAATGGCTGCCAAAGTCCAAAATCAGGCATTTTTCGTCGAAAACGGACGCCATTTTGAAAAAAATGCGAAAATCAAAAAACTAAAAAATTAGCCCAAGGGCTAAGAAAGGTTACCGGACAATATATATTTTAGATATTAGTATTTTGTCCCGTGACCTTTAAAAAACATCATGGGTCAATTCAAGGACACGATAATATTCGGCATATGTCATTTCTAGTATGTCCACAATTAATTCCTAAGCTGTGAAGTCAATAATAAGCGAGATATTAGCCATTATGTCCTGTGACCTTGAAAATGAGGTCAAAGGTCGAATTCAAGGTCATAGCAATATTCAGCATATATCATTTCCTATATGTTCATAATTGATTCCTAAGCTGTAAAGTCCATAATGAGCAAGCTATTAGCCATTTTGTCCTGTGACCTTGGAAATTAGGTCAAAGGTGAAGTTCAAGGTCATGACAATGTTCAGAATATATCATTTTCTATATGTCCCCAATTGATTGCTAAGCTGTAAAGTCGATAAAAAGCGAGATATTACCCATTTCGTTCTCTGACCTTGAAAATGAGGTCAAAGGTCAAATTCAAGGTCATAGCAATATTCAGCATATATCATTTCCTATATGTTCATAATTGATTCCTAAGCTGTAAAATCGATAATAAGCGAGATATTAGCTATTTTGTCCTGCGACCTTGAAAAGGAGGTCAAAGGTCAAATTCAAGGTCATGACAATAATCTGCATATATCATTTCCTATAAGTTCATAATTGATTCCTACACTGTAAAGTCAATAATAAGCAAGATATTAGCCATTTTCTGCTTTGACCTTGAAACTGAGGTCAGAAGTCAAATTCAAGGTCACGAGAATATTCAGCATATATCATTTCCTATATGTCCACAATTGATCCCTAAGCTGTAAAATCGATAATAAGGGAGATATTAGCCATTCTGTGGTGTGACCTTGAAAATGAGGTCAAAGGTCAAATTCAAGGTCATCAGAATATTCGGCATATATCATTTCCTATATGTCCACAATTGGTTCCTAAGCTGTAAAGTCGTTAATAAGCAAGATATTAGACATTTTGTGCTCTGAGGTCAGAGGTCAAATTCAAGACCCTGAGAATATTCAGCATATATCATTTCCTATATGTGCACAATTGATTCCTAGTCTCTAATCTCAATATTAAGTGAGATATTAGGCTTAATGTGTCCCATTGTAAAGCATAGGAGAATTTAACATGGGAGAGTCCCATTTGGGCCGAGTTTGGGCCCAAAATGGCCTACTTCGAGCGATTCAAGGGCAACGAAATGTATACGTGTCACAGGGGTACATAAGAGGAGTGTTATGCATTGATAAGAAAAATAGTTACTGAACGGATTCTGAGAAAACGACCGTCAAAGTCCAAAATTGGCCATTTTTCGACGAAAATGGCCCTCTGACCTTGAAACCGAGGTCAGAGGTCAAATTCAAGGTCACCAGAATATTCAGGATATATCATTTCCTATATGTGCACAATTGATTCCTAGTCTCTAATCTCAATATTAAGTGAGATATTAGGCTTAATTTTGTCCCATTATAAAGCATAGGAGAATTTAACATGGGAGAGTCCCATTTGGGCCGAGTTTGGGCCCAAAATGGCCCACTTCGAGCGATTCAAGGGCAACGAAATTTATACATGTCACAGGGGCACATAAGAGGAGTGTTATGCATCAATAAGAAAAAAAGTTACTGATAAGATTTTGAGAAAATGACTGTCAAAGTCCAAAATTGGCCATTTTTCGACGAAAACGGCCGCCATTTTGAAAAAAATTGGAAAATCAGAAAACTAAAAAAAACCTTCCTTGGAAATATTTTTAGGTATTTTTGTGCAAAATTTCAGAAATATTCCATCATAAACTTTAAAGATAAAAATGTGAACGGACGGACGGACGGACGACGGACGACGGACGACGGACGCCGGACGCAACGCCATGGCAATAGGTTATCGGACCAAAGGTCCGGTAACCTAAAAATACCTCATTCTTGAATTATTTTTTAGCATTTTTGTGCAAAATTTCAGAAAAATTTGCCGGTAAACAAAAAAAATTAGCCCAATGGGCTAGTATGGTTACCGGAGAAATATACAGACTTAAGCCGAGAAAGTTGAAAGTCAAATTCAAGGTGACCACCGAAATCGCCATATCTCTAACCGTGAAAATGGGATCAAAGGTTAAATTCTAGATCACCAAACTATTCAGCATACATCATTTCCTATATGTTCACTATGGACCCCTAAGCTGTAAATTTGATAATAAGCGAGATATAAGCCATTTTGTAATCTGACTTTGAAAATAAAATTACTGACCTTGAAATTTAGGTCAAAGGTCAAATTCAATATCATTAAAATATTCAGAATATATCATTTCCTATATGTTCACAATTAATTCCTAAGCTGTAAAGTCGCTAATAAGCAAGATATTGGCCATTTTGTCCTGTGACCTTGAAAATAGGTCAAAGGTCAAATTCAAGGTCACGAGCATTTTCAGCATATATCATTTCCTATATGTTCACAATTGATTCCTAAGCTGTAAAGTCGCAAATAAGCAAGATATTGGCCATTTTGTCCTGTGACCTTGAAAATAGGTCAAAGGTCAAATTCAAGGTCACGAGCATTTTCAGCATATATCATTTCCTATATGTTCACAATTGATTCCTAAGCTGTAAAGTCACTAAGAAGCAAGATATTGGCCATTTTGTCCTGTGACCTTGAAAATGAGGTCAAAGGTCAAATTCAAGGTCACGAGAATATTCAGCATATATCATTTCCCATATGTTCACAATTGATTCCTAAGCTGTATGGTCGATAATAAGCGAGATATTGGCCATTTTGTCCTGTGACCTTGAAAATGAGGTCAAAGGTCAAATTCAAGGTCACGAGAATATTCAGCATATATCATTTCCCATATGTTCACAATTGATTCCTAAGCTGTAAAGTCGATAATAAGCGAGATATCAGCAATTTTGTCCTGTGACCTTGGAAATGAGGTCAAAGGTCAAATTCAAGGTCATGAGAATATTCTGCGTATATCATTTCCTATATGTTCACAATTGATTCCTAAGCTGTAAAGTCGATAATAAGCGAGATATTGGCCATTTTGTCATGTGACCTTCAAAATGAGGTCAAAGGTCAAATTCAAGGTCATGAGAATTTTCAGCATATATCATTTCCCATATGTTCACAATTGATTTCTAAGCTGTTAAGTCGCTGATAAGCAAGATATTGGCCATTTTGTCCTGTGACCTTGAAAATGAGGTCAAAGGTCAAATCCAAGGTCCCGAGAATTTTCAGCATATATCATTTCCTATATGTTCACAATTGATTCCTAAGCTGTAAAGTAGCTAATAAGCAAGATATTGGCCAATTTGTCCTGTGACCTTGAAAATGAGGTCAAAGGTCAAATTCACGGTCATGGGAATATTCAGCATATATCATTTCCTATATGTTCACAATTGATTCCTAACCTGTAAAGTCGATAATAAGCGAAATATTAGCAATTTTGTCCTGTGACCTTGAAAATGAGGTCAAAGGTCAAATTCAAGGTCATGAGAATTTTCAGCATATATCATTTCCTATATGTTCACAATCGATTCCTAAGCTGTAAAGTCGCTAATAAGCAAGATATTGGCCATTTTGTCCTGTGACCTTGAAAATGAGGTCAAAGCTCAAATTCAAGGCCACGAGAATATTCAGCATATATCATTTCCTATATGTTCACAATTGATTCCTAAGCTGTAAAGTCGATAATAAGCGAGATATTAGCCATTTTGTCATGTGACCTTGAAAATGAGGTCAAAGGTCAAATTCAAGGTCACGAAAATATTCAGCATATATCATTTCCTATATGTTCACAATTGATTCCTAAACTGTAAAGTCGATAATAAGCGAGATATTAGCCATTTTGTCATGTGACCTTGAAAATGAGGTCAAAGGTCAAATTCAAGGTCACAAGAATATTCAGCATATATCATTTCCTATATGTTCACAACTGATTCCTAAGCTGTAAAGTCGATAATAAGCGAGATATTAGCCATTTTGTCCTGTGACCTTGAAAATGAGGTCAAAAGTCAAATTCAAGGTCACGAGAATATTCAGCATATATCATTTCCTATATGTCCACAATTCATTCCTAGTCTCTAATTTCAATATTAAGTGAGATATTAGGCTTAATGTGTCCCATTATAAAGCATAGGAGAATTTAACATGGGAAAGTCCCATTTGGGCTGAGTTTGGGCCCAAAATGGCCCACTTCGAGCGATTCAAGGGCAACGAAATTTATACATGTCACAGGGGTACATAGGAGGAGTGTCATGCATCAATAAGAAAAAAAGTTACTGAACAGATTTTGAGAAAACGACTGTCGAAGTCCAAAATTGGCCATTTTTCGACGAAAACAGCCGCTCTGACCTTGAAACCAAGGTCAGAGGTCAAATTCAAGGTCACGACAATATTCAGCATATATCATTTCCTATATGTCCACAATTGATTCCTAGTCTCTAATCTCAATATTAAGTGAGATATTAGGCTTTAATGTGTCCCATTATAAAGCATAGGAGAATTTAACATGGGAAAGTCCCATTTGGGCCGAGTTTGGGCCAAAATGGCCCACTTCGAGCGATTCAAGCGCAACGAAATTTATAGACATCATAGAAGTACATATGAGGAGTCTTATGTATCAAAGAGAAAAAAAGTTACTGAACAGATTTTGAGAAAATGGCCGCCAAAGTCCAAAATCAGGCCTTTTTCGTCGAAAACGGCCGCCATTTTGAACAAAAAGCGAAAATCAAAAAACTAAAAAATACCTCCTTCTTGAATTATTTTTAAGTATTTTTCTGCAAAATTTCAGAAAAATTCGCCCGTAAACAAAAAAGATAAAAATGTGGACGACGACGACGACGACCACGACGACGACGGACGACAGACGACGGACGACAGACGCAACGCCATGCCAATAGGTTATCGGACCATAGGTCCGGTAACCTAAAAATAAAAATGTGGACGACGGACGACGGACGCAAAGCCATGCCAATAGGTTATCGGACCAAAGGTCCGGTAACCTAAAAATTAGGCCAAGGGCCAAAGATAGGTTACCGGAAAATGTTTAATATTTTAGGTATTAGCCAGGTCACTGGTTGAATTCAAGGTCAAGAGAATATTCAGCATATATAACATTAAGCATATATCATGTCCACAGTTGATTGCTAAGCTGTAAGTTCAATAATCAGAGAGATATTAGCAATTTTATGCTGTAGCCTTGAAAATGAAGGGGCAAAGGTCAAATTCAAGGTCATCAAAATATTCAGTGTATATCATTTTCTATATCATGTATATCATGTCCACAATTGATTCCCAAGCCATACAGTCAATAGAGGAGCAAGATATGAGCCAGTTTGTCCTTGGACCTTGGAAATGAGGTCAGAGGTCAAATTCAAGGTCACGAGAATATTCAGCATATATCATTTCCTATATGTCCACAATTGATTCCTAAGCTGTAAAATCGATAATAAGTGAGATATTAGCCATTTTGTCCTGTGACCTTGAAAATGAGGTCAAAGGTCAAATTCAAGGTCATGACAGTAATCTGCATATATCATTTCCTATATGTTCATAATTGATTGCTAAGCTGTAAAGTCGATAAGAAGCGAGATATTAGCCATTTTGTCCTGTGACCTTGAAAATGAGGTCGAAGGTCAAATTCAAGGTCACGAGAATATTCAGCATATATCATTTCCTATATGTTCACAATTGATTCCTAAGCTGTAAAGTCGATAATAAGCGAGATATTAGCAATTTTGTCCTGTGACCTTGGAAATGAGGTCAAAGGTCAAATTCAAGGTCACGAAAATATTCAGCATATATCCTTTCCTATATGTTCACAATTGATTCCTAAACTGTAAAGTCGATAATAAGCGAGATATTAACCATTTTGTTATGTGACCTTGAAAATGAGGTCAAAGGTCAAATTCAAGGTCACGAGAATATTCAGCATATATCATTTCCTATATGTTCACAATTGATTCCTAAACTGTAAAGTCGATAACAAGCGAGATATTAGCCATTTTGTCCTGTGACCTTGAAAATGAGTTCGAAGGTCAAATTCAAGGTCATCAGAATATTCAGTATATATCATTTCCTATATGTCCACAATTGATTCCTAAGCTGTAGAGTCGATAACAAGCGAGATATTAGCCATTTTGTCCTGTGACCTTGAAAATGAGTTCGAAGGTCAAATTCAAGGTCATCAGAATATTCAGTATATATCATTTCCTATATGTCCACAATTGATTCCTAAGCTGTAGAGTCGATAATAAGCGATATATAAGCCATTTTGTGCTCTGACCTTGAAACTGAGGTCAAAGGTCAAATTCAAGGTCACGAGAATATTCAGCATATATTATTTCCTATATGTCCATAATTGATTCCTAAGCTGTAGAGTCGATAATAAGCGAGATATAAGCCATTTTGTGCTCTGACCTTGAAACTGAGGTCAGAGGTCAAATTCAAGGTCACGAGAATATTCAGCATATATCATTTCCTATATGTTCACAATTGATTCCTAGTCTCTAATCTCAATATCAAGTGAGATATTAGGCATAATGTGTCCCATTATAAAGCATAGGAGAATTTAACATGGGAATGTCCCATTTGGGCCGAGTTTGGGCCAAAATGGCCCACTTCGAGCGATTCAAGCGCAACGAAATTTATAGACATTATAGAAGTACATATGAGGAGTCTTATGTATCAAAAAGAAAAAATTAGGCCAAGGGCCGAAGATAGGTTACCGGACAATGTTTAATATTTTAGATGTTAGCCAGGTCACTGGTTGAATTCAAGGTCAAGAGAATATTCAGCATATATAACATTAAGCATATATCATGTCCACAGTTGATTGCTAAGCTGTAAATTCAATAATCAGAGAGATATTAGCAATTTTATGCTGTGGCCTTGAAAATGAAGGGGCAAAGGTCAAATTCAAGGTCATCAAAATATTCAATGTATATCATTTTCTATATCATGTCCACAATTGATTCCCAAGCCATACAGTCAATAGAGGAGCTAGATATGAGCCAGTTTGTCCTTGGACCTTGAAAATGAGGTCAGAGGTCAAATTCAAGGTCACGAGAATATTCAGCATATATCATTTCCTATATATCCACAATTGATTCCTAAGCTGTAAAATCGATAATAAGTGAGATATTAGCCATTTTGTCCTGTGACCTTGAAAATGAGGTCAAAGGTCAAATTCAAGGTCATGACAATAATCTGCATATATCATTTCCTATATGTTCATAATTGATTGCTAAGCTGTAAAGTCAATAACAAGCGAGATATTAGCCATTTTGTCCTGTGACCTTGAAAATGAGTTCGAAGGTCAAATTCAAGGTCATCAGAATATTCAGCATATATCATTTCCTATATGTCCACAATTGATCCCTAAGCTGTAGAGTCGATAATAAGCGAGATATAAGCCCTTTTGTGCTCTGACCTTGAAACTGAGGTCAGGGGTCAAATTCAAGGTCACAAGAATATTCAGAATATATTATTTCCTATATGTCCACAATTGATTCCAAAGCTGTAAAGTCGATAATAAGCGAGATATACATGTAAGCCAATTCGTGCTCTGACCTTGAAACTGAGGTCAGGGGTCAAATTCAAGGTCACGAGAATATTCAGCATATATCATCCTATATGTCCACAATTGATTCCTAAGCTGTAAAATCCATAATAAGTGAGATATTAGCCATTTTGTCCTATGACCTTGAAAATGGGGTCGAAGGTCAAATTCAAGGTCACGAGAATATTCAGCATATATCATTTCCTATATGTCCACAATTGATTCCTAAGCTGTAGAGTCGATAATAAGCGAGATATAAGCCATTTTGTGCTCTGACCTTGAAACTGAGGTCAGAGGTCAAATTCAAGGTCACGAGAATATTCAGCATATATCATTTCCTATATGTCCACAATTGATTCCTAGTCTCTGATATCAATACTAAGTGAGATATTAGGCATAATGTGTCCCATTATAAAGCATAGGAGAATTTAACATGGGAAAGTCCCATTTGGGCCGAGTTTGGGCCAAAATGGCCCACTTCGAGCGATTCAAGCGCAACGAAATTCATAGACATCATAGGAGTACATATGAGGAGTGTTATGTATCAAAAAGAAAAAAAGTTACTGAACAGATTTTGAGAAAATGGCCGCCAAAGTCCAAAATCAGGCATTTTTCATCGAAAACGGCCGCCATTTTGAAAAAAATGTGAAAATCAAAAAACTAAAAAATACCTCCTTCTTGAATTATTTTTAAGTATTTTTGTGCAAAATTTCAGAAAAATTCGCCTGTAAACAAAAAAGATAAAAATGTGGACGACGACGACGACGACGACGGACGACGACGGACGACGACGGACGCCGGACGACGGACGACGGACGCAACGCCATGCCAATAGGTTATCGGACCATAGGTCCGGTAACCTAAAAAGTTACTGAACAGATTTTGAGAAAATGGCCGCCAAAGTCCAAAATCAGGCATTTTTCGTCGAAAACGGCCGCCATTTTGAAAAAAATGCGAAAATCAAAAAACTAAAAAATACCTCCTTCTTGAATTATTTTTAAGTATTTTTCTGCAAAATTTCAGAAAAATTCGCCAGTAAACAAAAAAGATAAAAATGTGGACGACGACGACGACGACGACGACGGACGACGGACGACGGACGCAACGCCATGCCAATAGGTTATCGGACCATAGGTCCGGTAACCTAAAAATTAGCCCAAAGGCTAAGATAGGTTACCGGACAATTTTGGTTTGGCCATGGCAGCATTGGCAGGTTACAGACCTTGAGATTTACCAATCAAGGTTCGCAGTGTAAATCCCAATCAAGGTCATCCGTATGAACTTTGATGTTACCATTACATGTATGTGTGCGGCATTTGATATTCTATATGTTGGGTGGAATCGTTTAGGCCGCTCAGGTCAATTTACACATTCCAAGTCAGACATTTGGCACTCAAGGTCATCTGACGTCAAGTTCAAGGTCATCATTAGTTGTGTCATATATGTCTTCCTGTTCATAACATGAGCTCTCTTTGCAAGCATTCCATCTACAGAGGCAAATCTGGGCATTTTTTGACCCCAAAATGGCTGTTTTGACCTTTCAAGGTCATCGAAGGTCAGATTCAAGGTCACCACACAAGTCGCCATATATGACTTCCCATTTGAAAGTGCCAATTTCTAAGCTCTATCTTCAAGCGTTCTATGAGTACAGTCCGGACAGCTCCCATTATGAAGGAAAAAAGTGCCGAAAATTTTCCAAGTCCAAAATTTTTTTCAAAGGGTGAAAATTTTTTTTTGCCTAGAAATGGCCCAAAATGGATAGTAATGCGATTTGGGGCGAAAAAAATTTTTTTCGCCGACCCGCCAAAAATTCAAAATGGCCGCCACACGAAGACCGGCGAATTTAGGGCAACCAAACTTATACATATCACAGAGGTATATGAGGGGAATCTTTTGAAACCAAAAACTCAAAACTGATCAGACAGTTTTTGAGAAAATGGCCGTCAAAGTCCAAAATTGAGCGGTTTTCGTCAAAAACGGCCGCCATTTTGAAAAAAATGCGAAAATCAAAAAACAAAAAAATACCTCCTTCTCAAAATATTTTTAGGCATTTTTGTGCAAAATTTCAGAAAGATTCGATCGTTAACTTTAAAGATAAAAATGTTAACGCCGGACGGACGGACGGACGGACGGACGGACGGACGGACGGACGACGGACGCAACGCCATGCCAATAGGTTATCGGACCAAAGGTCCGGTAACCTAAAATGTGGACGGACGACGACGCCGACGACGGACGGACGGACGCAAAGCCACAGCAATAGGTTATCGGACCATAGGTCCAGTAACCTAATAGAGTTACTGAATAGATTTTGAGATCCATAGGACCAGTAACCTAACATACCAGTGGGCTCTGGCTGCTTGTGTTTCAACTTCGCATGGTCTCTCTCAGGAACATCTCCCTCGTAGTCACTGCTATCAGTGTCTGTAAACGCAATATAGACATTGAATAGACATATTCAGTCTGGTGACATCTTTGTTGTTGGGAATTTGCTTGAGAAAATTCACAAAATAGTTGCGATTATTGTATTCCTAGCACGCTGAATTTGCAAGTATTGATATTTTTGTATCTGTGGATATTTCACTCGATAACAAGCTGCTAAACAAGATGAACCTTCAAGGAGTGACTTGAGCTGTGAGTTTTTGATGGCCTCCAACTTTTCCATGAGTAGACGTTCTTCCTCAGCTTGTTTCTCCTGCTGTGCACGGATTTTCTCCATCATACGAGTGCGACGTTCCTGCTCCTCTTTCTGAGCATCCAGTGTCACCTTGTCCAGCATCTCCTCATCACGGATCTTCCTGTAAGTGCAATAGTCACAGTTGCTCAGTTATTTCTAACAATGTACATGTACACGAATTCAATTTCTTTCTGTCAAGACAAAAACATAGCACCATTGTGGATCTACAAAAGTCAATAAAATATTTGTAGCTTGGGATACTTGATCTATTTCCCTGATTCATATTCAATTACTAGTATAATGAATACATGTCGTACAGGACATTTGGACAAATTTTCAACCTGATATTTTTTCTCTCGTATGCCTTCTTCCTCTTCTTCTCAAGGTCATCTTCATCAGGGTCCCCATCACCATCTTCTGTTTCTTTTCTTTTCCGCTTCTTCCTTTTCTTTTCCTCAGACTTGTCGTCAGTCTCGGCGCCTTCACCTGCAGCTTTCTTCTTTCTCTTGCGAGCTTTTTTGGACTTTTTTTCCTTTGGTTCTGTGTCATCACCATCTGTGCCTTCCTTCTTTGGCTTCTTTTTCTTACGCTTTTTCTTTTCCCCTGTTTCTGATACTTTCCCTGATGATTAAATGCAGAGAAATATCCATGCATATTGTTTTGGTAAATGTTGCAAGTGATTATAGGTATGATCACTTGTATCTACAATGTATATATTTATTGCCCCTCTTGCACTGTGAATTTTAAGTCATGAAAACCGGACAATTTTGTCACAACAACTATTAGCTGAACTTAGTTGAAAAAACGTGCCCTCTGTACCTTTGTCTCCTTTCTTTTTATGCTTTTTTTTTGATTTATCCCCCTTTGATGTTTTCTCACTCTTTGATGATGACGGTTCGGGATCTTTTCTGCAGCCATCAGCTGGTTTTTTCTCAATGTCTGTAGGTTCTTGGCTGGATTTCCTTTCTGCAATTGAAACAACAAAAATTAGGCCAAGGGCCGAAGATAGGTTACCGGACAATGTTTAATATTTTAGATGTTAGCCAGGTCACTGGTTGAATTCAAGGTCAAGAGAATATTCAGCATATATAACATTAGCATATATCATGTCCACAGTTGATTGCTAAGCTGTAAATTCAATAATCAGAGAGATATTAGCAATTTTGTGCTGTGGCCTTGAAAATGAAGGGGCAAAGGTCAAATTCAAGGTCATCAAAATATTCAATGTATATCATTTTCTATATCATGTCCACCATTGATTCCCAAGCCATACAGTCAATAGAGGAGCAAGATATGAGCCAGTTTGTCCTTGGACCTTGAAAATGAGGTCAGAGGTCAAATTCAAGGTCACGAGAATATTCAGCATATATCATTTCCTATATGTCCACAATTGATTCCTAAGCTGTAAAATCGATAATAAGTGAGGTATTAGCCTGTTTGTCCTGTGACCTTGAAAATTAGGTCGAAGGTCAAATTCAAGGTCATGACAATAATCTGCATATATCATTTCCTATATGTTCATAATTGATTGCTAAGCTGTAAAGTCGATAACAAGCGAGATATTAGCCATTTTGTCCTGTGACCTTGAAAATGAGGTCGAAGGTCAAATTCAAGGTCATCAGAATATTCAGCATATATCATTTCCTATATGTCCACAATTGATTCCTAAGCTGTGGAGTCGATAATAAGTGAGATATAAGCCATTTTGTGCTCTGACCTTGAAACTGAGGTCGAGGTCAAATTCAAGGTCACGAGAATATTCAGCATATATTATTTCCTATATGTCCACAATTGATTCCTAAGCTGTAGAGTCGATAATAAGCGAGATATAAGCCATTTTGTGCTCTGACCTTGAAACTGAGGTCAGAGGTCAAATTCAAGGTCACGAGAATATTCAGCATATATATCATTTCCTATATGTCCACAATTAATTCCTAGTCTCTAATCTCAATATCAAGTGAGATATTAGGCATAATGTGTCCCATTATAAAGCATAGGAGAATTTAACATGGGAAAGTCCCATTTGGGCCGAGTTTGGGCCAAAATGGCCCACTTCGAGCGATTCAAGCACAATGAAATTTATAGACATCATAGAAGTACATATGAGGAGTCTTATGTATCAAAAAGAAAAAAATTAGCCCAAAGGCTAAGATAGGTTACCGGACAATTTTGGTTTGGCCATGGCAGCATTGGCAGGTAACAGACCTTGAGATTTACCAATCAAGGTTCGCAGTGTAAACATATGACTTTGAGATTTACCAATCAAGGTCATCCGTATGAACTTCGATGTCACCATTACATGTATGTGTGCGGCATTTGATATTCTATATGTTCATAATACAAAGATATATCTGGGTGGAATCGTTTAGGCCGCTCAGGTCAATTTACACATTCCAAGTCAGACATTTGGCACTCAAGGTCATCTGATGTCAAGCGGCCATTTTCTCAAAAACTGTCTGATCAGTTTTGACATTTTTGTTTCAAAAGATTCCCCTTATGTACCTTTATGATGTGTATAAGTTTTGTTGTCCTTGAATTCACCAATCAAGGTCATCTGTGTCAACTTTGATGTCACCATTACATTATGTTATACATGAATGTGTGCGGCATTTGATATTCTATATGTTCATAATACAAATATATATCTGGGTGGAATCGTTTAGGCCGCTCAGGTCAATTTACACATTCCGAGTCAGACATTTGGCACTCAAGGTCATCTGATGTCAAGTTCAAGGTCATCATTAGTTGTGCCATATATGTCTTCCTATATGTTCATAATGCAAACATAAGCTCTATCTACAAGCATTTCATCGGTAGAGGCAAATCTGTGCAATTTTTTTTACCCCAAAATGGCTGTTTTGACCTTTCAAGGTCATCCAAGGTCAAATTCAAGGTCACCACACAAATTGCCATATATGACTTCCCATTCGAAAGTGCCAATTTCTAAGCTCTATCTTCATGCGTTCTATGAGTACAGTCCTGGCAGCTCCAATTATGAAGGAAAAAAGTGGCGAAAATTTTCGTCCAAAATTTTTTTCAAAGGGTGAACAATTTTTTTTGTCCAGAAATGGCCCAAAATGGATAGTAACGCGATTTGGGCCGAAAAAATTTTTTTTTTGTCAACCCATCGAAAATTCAAAATGGCCGTCATATGCAGACCGGCGATTCAAGGGCAACCAAACTTATACACATCATAAAGGTACATAAGGAAAATCTTTCGAAACCAAAATCTCAAAACTGATCAGACAGTTTTTCGAAAAAGACAGACAAGGTGCAA
Organism: Terebella lapidaria; assembly: GCA_949152475.1. NCBI lineage: Eukaryota > Metazoa > Annelida > Polychaeta > Terebellida > Terebellidae > Terebella > Terebella lapidaria. Next base: position 48,866,124 of record OX424555.1, on the reverse strand, counting down.
ATTTGGGCATTTTTCAACCAAAAAATGGCTGTTTTGACCTTTCAAGGTCATCCAAGGTCACCACACAAGTCGCCATATATGACTTCCCATTTGAAAGTGCCAATTTCTAAGCTCTATCTTCAAGCGTTCTATGAGTACAGTCCTGGCAGCTCCCATTATGAAGGAAAAAATTAGCCCAAAGGCTAAGATAGGTTACCGGACAATTTTGGTTTGGCCATGGCAGCATTGGCAGGTAACAGACCTTGAGATTTACCAATCAAGGTCATACGTGTGAACTTCGATGTCACCATTACATGTATGTGTGCGGCATTTGATATTCTATATGTTCATAATACAAAGATATATCTGGGTGGAATAGTTTGGGCCACTCAGGTCAATTTACACATTCCGAGTCAGACATTCGGCACTCAAGGTCATCTGACGTCAAGTTCAAGGTCATCATTAGTTGTGCCATATATGTCTTCCTATATGTTCATAATCATGATAATGCAAACATGAGCTCTATCTGCGAGCATTTCATCTATAGAGGCAAATCTGGGCATTTTTTGACCCCAAAATGGCTGTTTTGACCTTTCAAGGTCATTGAAGGTCAAATTCAAGGTCACCACACAAGTCGCAATATATGACTTCCCATTTGAAAGTGCCAATTTCTAAGCTCTATCTTCAAGTGTTCTATGAGTACAGTCCAGGCAGCTCCCATTAAGGAGGAAAAAAGTGATGAAAATATCTCGTCCAAAATTTTTTTTCAAAGGGTGAAAAAATTTTTTTGCCTAGAAATGGCCCAAAATGGATAGTAATGCGATTTGGGGCGAAAACATTTTTTTTCGCTGACTCGTCAAAAATTCAAAATGGCCGCCACACGGAGATCGGCGATTCAAGGGCAACAAAACTTATACACATCATAAAGGTACATAAGGGGAATCTTTTGAAACAAAAATCTCAAAACTGATCAGACAGTTTTCAAAATAAGACAGACAAGGTGCAAATTTTGGCATTTTTCGACCCAAAAATGGCTGTTTTGAACTCTCAAGGTCATCCAAGGTCACCACACAAGTCGCCATATATGACTTTACATTTGAAAGTGCCAATTTCTAAGCTCTATCTTCAGGCGTTCTAGGAGTACAGTCCTGGCAGCTCCCATTATGAAGGAAAAAAGGGCCGAAAATTTTCCAAGTCCAAAATTTTTTTCAAAGGGTGGACAATTTTTTTTTGTCTAGAAATGGCCCAAAATGGATAGTAATACGATTTGGGCCGAAAAATTTTTTTTTCGTCGACCCGTCGAAAATTCAAAATGGCCACCATACGCAGACCGGCGATTCAAGGGCAACCAAACTTATACACATCACAGAGGTACATAAGGAGAATCTTTTGAAACAAAAATCTCAAAGCTGATCAGACAGTTTTTGAGAAAACGACCATCAAAGTCCAAAATTAACTGTTTTTCGTCAAAAATGGCCGCCATTTTGAAAAATAATTTGAAAATCAAAAAACTAAAAAATACCTCCATCTCGAAATATTTTTAAGCATTTTTGTGCAAAATTTCAGGAAGATTCGATCGTAAGCTTTAAAGATATGAAAGTTGACGGACGACGGACGCCGGACGACGCCGGACGACGACGACAACGGACGCAACGCCACGGCAATAGGTTATCGGACCAAAGGTCCGGTAACCTAAAAAATGTGAAAATCAAAAAACAAAAAAATACCTCCTTCTCAAAATACTTTTAGGCATTTTTATGCAAAATTTCAGAAAGATTCAATCGTTAACTTTAAAGATAAAAATGTTAACGCCGGACGGACGGACGACGGACGCAACGCCATGCCAATACTAATTGGACCAAAGGTCCGGTAACCTAAAAATTAGGCCAAGGGCCAAAGATAGCTTACCGGACAATGTTTAATTGTTTAGATGTTAGCCAGGTCACTGGTTAAATTCAAGGTCAAGACAATATTCAGTAATATAACATTAAGCATATATCATGTCCACAGTTGATTGCTAAGCTGTAAATTCAATAATCAGAGAGATATTAGCAATTTTGTGTTGTGGCCTTGAAAATGAAGACAAAGGTAAAAATTCAAGGTAATCAAAATATTCAGTGTTTGTCATTTTCTATATGTCCACAATTGATTCCAAGATATGAGACATTTTGTCCTGTGACCTTGAAAATGAGGTCAGAGGTCAAATTCAAGGTCACGAGAATATTCAGCATATATCATTTCCTATATGTCCACAATTGATCCCTTGGCTGTAAATCGATAATAAGTGAGATATTAGCCATTTTGTCCTGTGACCTTGAAAATGAGGTCAAAGGTTAAAATCAACATCATCAGAATATTTGGCATATATCATTTCCTATATGTCCACAATTGATTCCTAAGCTGTAAAGTCGATAATAAGCGCAATATTAGACATTTTGTAATCTGACCTTGAAACCGAGGTCAGAGGTAAAATTCAAAGTCACAAGAATATTCAGCATATATCATTTCCTTTATGTCCATAATTGATCCCTAAGCTGTAAAGTCAATAATAAGCGAGATACTAGCCATTTTGTGCTCTGACCTCGAAACTGATAAATTCAAGGTTATCAGAATATTCAGAATATATCATTTCCTATATGTCCACAATTGATTGGTAAGCTGTAAAGTCGACAATGAACGAGATATTAGCCATTTTGTGCTCTGACCTTGAAACCGAGGTCAGAGGTCAACTTCAAGGTCACAAGAATATTCGGCATATATCATTTCCTATATGTCCACAATTGATTCCTAAGCTGTAAAGTCGATAATAAGCGAGATATTAGCCATTTTGTGCTCTGACCTTGAAACTGAGGTCAGAGGTCAAATTCGAGGTCACGAGAATATTCAGCATATATCATTTCCTATATGTCCACAATTGATCCCTAAGCTGTAAAATCGATAATAAGTGAGATATTAGCCATTTTGTCCTATGACCTTGAAAATGAGGTCAAAGGTCAAATTCAAGGTTATCAGAATATTCAGCATATATCATTTCCTATATGTCCACAATTGATTGGTAAGCTGTAAAGTCGATAATGAACGAGATATTAGCCATTTTGTGCCCTGACCTTGAAACCGAGGTCAGAGGTCAAATTCAAGGTCACAAGAATATTCAGCATATATCATTTCCTATATGTCCACAATTGATTCCTAGTCTCTAATCTCAATATTAGGTGAGATATTAGGCTTAATGTGTCCCATTATAAAGCATAGGAGAATTTAACATGGGAAAGTCCCATTTGGGCCGAGTTTGGGCCCAAAATGGCCCACTTCGAGCGATTCAAGCGCAACGAAATTTATACATGTCACAGGAGTACATATGAGGAGTGTTATGCATCAATAAAAAAAAAGTTACTGAACAGATTTTGAGAAAATGGCCGCCAAAGTCCGAAATCAGGCATTTTTCGTCGAAAATGGCCGCCATTTTGAAAAAAATGCGAAAATAAAAAAACTAAAAAATACCTCCCTCTCGAAATATTTTTAGGCATTTTTGTGCAAAATTTCAGAAAAATTCGATCGTAAACTTTAAAGATAAAATTGTTGACGGACGACGACGACGGACGCCGCCGACGCCGGACGCATCGCCATGCCAATAGGTTACGGACCATAGGTCCGGTAACCTAACATGGGAAAGTCCCATTTGGGCCGAGTTTGGGCCAAAATGGCCCACTTCGAGTGATTCAAGCGCAACAAAATTTATAGACATCATAGAAGTACATATGAGGAGTGTTATGTATCAAAAAGAAAAAAAGTTACTGAACAGATTTTGAGAAATTGGCCGCCAAAGTCCAAAATCAGGCATTTTTCGTCGAAAACGGCCGCCATTTTGAGAAAATTGTGAAAATCAAAAAACTAAAAAATACCTTCTTCTTGAATTATTTTTAAGTATTTTTGTGCAAAATTTCAGAAAAATTCGCCCATAAACAAAAAAGATAAAAATGTGGACGACGACGACGGACGACGACGACGGACGACGGACGCAACGCCATGCCAATAGGTTATCGGACCCTAGGTCCGGTAACCTAATTAGCCCAAAGGCTAAGATAGGTTACCGGACAATTTTGGTTTGGCCATGGCAGCATTGGCAGGTAACAGACCTTGAGATATACCAATCAAGGTTCGCAGTGTGAACATGTGTACTTGAGATTTACCAATCAAGGTCATTCGTGTGATGTTACCATTACATGTATGTGTGCGGCATTTGACATTCTATATGTTCATAATACAAAGATATATCTGGGTGGAATCGTTTAGGCCGCTCAGGTCAATTTACACATTCCAAGTCAGACATTTGGCACTCAAGGTCATCTGACGTCAAGTTCAAGGTCATCATTAGTTGTGCCATATATGTCTTCCTATATGTTTATAATGCAAACATGAGCTCTATCTGCAAGCATTTCATCTCTAGAGGCAAATATGGGCATTTTTTTACCCAAAAATGGCTGTTTTGACCTCTCAAGGTCATCCAAGGTCAAATTCAAGGTCACCACACAAGTCGCCATATATGACTTCCCATTTGAAAGTGCCAATATCTAAGCTCTATCTTCAAGCGTTCTATGAGTACAGTCCTGGCAGATCCCATTATGAAGGAAAAAAGTGCCGAAAATTTTCTAAGTCCGTCGGATGGACGACGGACGCAACGCGACGGCAATAGGTCATCGGACCGTCCGGTAACCTAAAAATTCTGCTAAAACCATAAAGGCATTTCTGCCGAAATGCCTTAATTACTTTGAGATAGTAGATAAACCAGTATTGGGGTCTGATGCCCATGATAACTTCTTTTCTTCCACAACATACTCAGTAATATTCACCTTCATACAAATGTGAAACAATTTGTTAGAAACAATGAACAAATTGTATCAAAACAAATCAACAGTATTGACGTAAATCAATAGAACATACACCAACCTGTTTGATCTGCCTTGTCTTCACTGTTCTGGGGCCCACTATATGCCAGTCCCTCCGGTGGATCCACGCTGACCTCCTCAAAGCTCACTTGGGGCAGTTCCTCGGACGCTGATGACAGGAGACCATCAGACAGTGTAATGATTTCCTTGTGCCCAACATCCTCAACACTGTCTGGAAACTCCTGCCCAGATCCAATTGCAACCTTGGATTTGTCCTTTCGACTAGCATGTAATTTTTTCAGGATCTCATTATCAGAGTCATCTTCCAAAAGTTCAACAACCTCTCCATCATCTGACAAATCAGCAAAGTCAGCAGCAAAACCTTCATCATCAGCGTCATCCAGCATGTCAATGATTTCCTCATCTGATGGAAGACGGTCATTTATGAAGTCCTCAGGCAAATCATCTTGTTCTTCATCTTCATCACTGCTGCTGCTGCTGCTGTTAGACATACAATGTGTGGCCTGACGAACACTTGCTGATTCCACTGGCTTAGTATCCACACTCATTTTGCGGAGTGGCTGGCTTGTTCTGGAGTCATGTGACAGGACAGTAGATGTGGATGACTCAGGATTAACCTGAAGCTGTGGGTCACTTTTATCGTTCTTTGCAGCGGTGATAGTTATATCACTGCTTAAAAAGTGCTCACGGTCTGCGTCACATGGGTCAAAGCAACTGTCCAAGGTAATTGTCTCAGGAGGACCTCCCTCAGCCATCTGAAGGCAATATTATGTATATAGAAACATTTCCAACATTAAAGGCGAATCCATGCCTCGCCACCCCACCCCGAAAAAATAATGTTGAAATATCTGAGAGAAGGGTGATTATACTGGTTTTTCTATACAAATCTTTTCAGAGCAGAGGCATCAGTGGGTATTCAAGTGGAATTTATACTGAGGAGAGGCCAGGAAGCTAACTTGGAACATAAAATAACCTCTGGCTTCAGGGGACCCCAGACCCATCATCGCAAAGGGCTTGCTTTGCGCAGTCCGGGCATTATAGCAAAAGCTTATTTCTGCAGAACTACCATTTTCAGTATTCCTGCAGAAATACGAAATATTGTGTTCAAAATATAGAAATACATGAAACTGTATTCCTTTTGTCAGTACTAAATACACAATATCGTATTTGTAAACACTGAAACCTGCGAATTTATCTGACTTCATTACACTTTGTCCAAACTTGGAAGATATCACACTTGGCCATTTAGGTGGAATATCACTCCAAGAACCTCTCTTTCAATCCGTGCACACTCCCCTGTATAGTATAGAGTCATATACTGAGGAGAAGCCAGGAAGCTAACTTGGAACATAAAAAAACTAGACGCTTCCGGTCGCCTACGACCGCTTGGGTGTATCCCCCGTAGCCCTATCATCTCTGTTGCCCCAAATATATCACTGTCAAGTGTGAAAAACTAGAGCAAGGGCTAAAAAAGATTACCAGAGAAATGTTAAATCCCAAGTCACAACTGTTTTCTTTTCCCCACCAAAACTGCTGCACTGATTTTCCGAGGTTATTGAAGGTCGAATTAAAAATCACCACTGAAATCTCTTTATATGAATTTCCATTCGACATGTTTGATAAAATAAGGAAATACAGATAGATCAATCTTTTCACCTATTTATATCTCAACTCAGAATATTTTACAAACTTGGTTCCAAGTTGAAATTCAAAGTAAAATTTGACCAAAAATGCATTTCAAGATGACGAAATTGGAGCTAGATTGAACTTCTCACCATAAGTTATATTTCGATTCATAATACATGTATGTGCCAAACATGGTTTCAAGTTGAAATTCAAAGTAAAAATTAATCAAAACTGCATTTCAAGATGACAAAATTGGAGCCAGATCAAACTTTTCGAAATAAGTTATATTTTAACTCATAATACCTGCCCAACTTGGTTTCAAATTGAAATTCAAACTAAAAGTTGACCAAAACTGCATTTCAAGATGGCGAAATTGGAGCCAGATCGAACTTTTCACCATAAGTTATATTTCGACTCATAATATGTGCCAAATATGCTTTCAAGTTGAAATTCAAAGTAAAAGTTGACCAAAACTGCATTTCAAGATGACGAAATTGGACCCAGATCAAACTTTTCGCCATGAGTTATATTTCAACTCATAATATGTGCCAAACTTGGTATTAAGTTGAAATTCAATGTAAAAGTTGACCAAAACTGCATTTCAAGATGACGAAATTGGAGCCAGATAGAACTTTTCGTCATAAGTTATATTTCATAAGTTATATTTCGACTTATAATATGTGCCAAACATACTTTCAAGTTGAAATTCAAAGTAAAAGTTGACCAAAACTGCATTTCAAGATGACGAAATTGGAGCCAGATCGAATTTTTCACCATAAGTTATATTTTAACTCATAATTTGTGCCAAACATGGTCTCAAGTTGAAATTCAAAGTAAAAGTTGATCAATGTTTTCATAAAAAGCTATTGTGATCAATAATAGACTTAACTAGCAAAAAAATAATGTTAACTTATTTGGTCACAAACATAAAATCTCTACTGGACAAAGCCTTCACCTTGTTGAGCCCAATAATAAATATTTCTTGTCTTAACTATTTTCATTGTGGTCAATAATAGACTTAATATGTAAAAATAAAGTTAACTTATTCGGTTACACCCAGAAATTTCTACCGGACAAAACCTTAACCTTGTTGAGCTCAATAATAATTGTTTCTCATCTTAACTATTTTTATTGAGGTCAATAATAGACTTAACTAGCAAAAAAAATGTTAACTTATTTGGTTACAGACATAAAATGTCTACTGGACAGAATCTTTACCTTGTTGAGCCCAATAATAAATATTTCTTGTCTTAACTATTTTTATTGTGGTCAATAATAGACTAAACTAGTAAAAATAATGTTAACTTATTCAGTACACCCATGAAATCTGTACTGGACATACTTTCACCTTGTTGAGCTTAATAATAAATATTTCTCATCTTAACTATTTTTATTGTGGTCAATAATAGACTTAACTATTTTTATTGTGGTCAATAATAGACTTAACTAGTGAAAATAATGTTAACTTATTCGGTTACACCAATGAAATTTGTACTGGACAAAACATTTACCTTGTTGAGGTTAATAATAAATATTTCTTGTCTTAACTAGACGTCAAGGCCTAAAGATGCCTTGGAGGCATTTCGGTGTGATGAATAATTTATAATACTAGATATCGACGAAAATGAAAAATGTCGACAAATTTCGGGTCAAGGTCAAAGTTCATCCATAATACCCGCTAGACATGTTTGTCTAGGGCGACGAGTCCGAAAATACCATCCGTTTCGCTCTACGACGCACCGTTTCCGAGATATCGACGAAAACAAAAACTGCCGACTCGGCAAAAAAATTTCGGGTCAAGGTCAAAGTTAATCCATAATACCCCTTAGACATGTTTGTCTAGGGCGATGAGTCCGAAAGTAACGTCCGTTTCGCTCTACGACGCACCGTTTCCGAGATATCGACGAAAACGAAAAATGCCGACTCGGCAAAAAAATTTCGAGTCAAGGTCAAAGTTCATCCATAATACCCCTTAGACATGTTTGTCTAGTGCGACGAGTCCGAAAATAACGTCCGTTTCGCTCTACGACGCACCGTTTCCGAGATATCGACGAAAACGAAAAATGCCGACTCGGCAAAAAAATTTCGAGTCAAGGTCAAAGTTCATCCATAATACCCCTTAGACATGTTTGTCTAGTGCGACGAGTCCGAAAAATAACGTCCGTTTCGCTCTACGACGCACCGTTTCCGAGATATCGACGAAAACGAAAAATGCCGACTCGGCAAAAAAATTTCGGGTCAAGGTCAAAGTTCATCAATAATTCCCCAAAGACATGTTTGTCTAGTGCGACGAGTCCGAAAATAACGTCCGTTTCGCTCTACGACGCACCGTTTCCGAGATATCGACGAAAACGAAAAATGCCGACTCGGCAAAAAAATTTCGGGTCAAGGTCAAAGTTCATCCATAATACCCCTCAGACATGTTTGTCTAGTGCGACGAGTCCGAAAATAACGTCCGTTTCGCTCTACGACGCACCGTTTCCGAGATATGCAGGATGAATCAAGGATGACTCAGCAAAAAATTATTTCGACCTCTAGGTCAAAGGTCGTTTGAGGTATCGATCCCAAAATCAATAGGGTTCTTCCCTGGTGATATATAAACCTCCGTGCAAAATTCTGCAACTATTGCCTGAATATTTTTTGAGTTATCGTCCGGAAACCAAGTTCCTCGATTTCATCCTCACGGACCTCACGGACCTCGGAGCCGGATCAAAAAAAAAAGTACACCCTAGAGATGTTTGTCTAGGGCGACGAGTCCGAAAATAACGTCCGTTTCGCTCTACGACGCACGGTTTCCGAGATATGCAGGAAGCCTCAAGGATGAATCAGCAAAAAATTATTTTGACCTCTAGGTCAAAGGTCGTTTGACGGATCGATCCCAAAATCAATAGGGTTCTTCCCTGGTGGCATATGAACCTCCATGCAGAGTTCTGCAACTATTGCATAAATATTTTTCCAGTTATCGTCCGGAAACCAAGTCTTAAAATTAGCCTTGATTTCATCCTCACGGACCTCACGGACCTCCGATCCGGCTCAAAAAGAATAGGGTTCTTCCTCATATCATTTCTGACTTGCGGTGAAAATTTGACAAGGATCCGTCAAGGCAATCTAAAGTTATCGTCCGGAAACCAAAAGTGGCGGAAGAAGAAAAAAAAAAAAAAAAAAAAAAAAAAAAAAAAAATTCTGCTAAAACCATAAAGGCATTTCTGCCGAAATGCCTTAACTATTTTTATTGTGGTCAATAATAGACTTAACTATTAAAAATAATGTTAACTTATTCAGTTACACCCATGAAATTTGTACTGGACAAAACCTTTACCTTGTTGAGCTTAATAATAAACGTTTCTCGTCTTAACTATTTTTATTGTGGACAATAATAGACTTAACTAATAAAACTAATGTTAACTTATTCAGTAATATTGTCCTGTTTTCACTGAAAACTTCAGTTCTCCATTCTGAACAAGAAACCAGTGTCATTACCTTCCACTGTACAGGCTATTGGAATGATCGTACATGTCAAAATGGATATTTCAAAATTCTGTAATAAGTTAGGCTGTTAACATATTAATATTTATATGATCATTCTAAAAAACGATTGGTTTCGTGTGACAGCCCTTCCCAACAACACTTCCAAATATTATCGAGATTCGTCAAAAATTGCCATCTGTAGAGCGTTCACAAGCCATGTGTCTCAAACAGGCTGTTTTCAATGCAAAATGTGTCCCCAAACGACCAATTCAGTTGCCACGGCAACCAAAATCGATTGGTGTCGGGATCTTACCATAATATATGTGCCTGCAAAAAATAATGGTGATCGGGTGAGAATTGCGGCCTGTAGCGCGTTCACAAGCCATGTGTCTCAAACAGGCTGTTTTCAATGCAAAATGTGTCCCCAAACGACCAATTCAGTTGCCACGGCAACCAAAATCGATTGGTGTCGGGATCTTACCATTATATATGTGCCTGCAAAAAATAATGGTGATCGGGTGAGAATTGCGGCCTGTAGCGCGTTCACAAGAAAATCTCTGCGGACGCGGACGCGGACGCGGACGACGAAGCCAAATCCATAGTATCCGCCGAACTTTGTTCGGGGGATACAATTAGCCCGAAGGCTAAGATAGGTTACCGGATTTTTGGTTTAGCCATGGCAGCATAGGCAGGTAACAGACCTTGAGATTTACCAATCAAGGTCATCCGTGTGAACTTCGATGTCACCATTACATGTATGTGTGCAGCATTCGATATTCTATATGTTCATAATACAAAGATATATCTGGAATCGTTTAGGCCGCTCAGGTCAATATACACATTCCGAGTCAGACATTTGGCACTCAAGGTCATCTGACGTCAAGTTCAAGGTCATCATTAGTTGTGCCATATATGTCTTCCTATATGTTCATAATGCAAACATGACCTCTATCTGCAAGCATTTCATCTAAAGAGGCAAATCTGGGCATTTTTTGACCCCCAAATGGCTGTTTTGACCTTTCAAGGTCATCGAAAGTCAAATTCAAGGTCACCACACAAGTCGCCATATATGACTTCCCATTTGAAAGTGCCAATATCTAAGCTCTATCTTCAAGCGTTCTATGAGTATAGTCCAGGCAGCTCCCAATATTTAGGAAAAAAGTGCTGAAAATTTTTCATGCCAAAATTTTTTTCAAAGGGTCGACCCGTCAAAAATTCAAAATGGCCGCCACACGAAGACCGGCGATTCAAGGGCATCAAAACTTATACACATCATACAGGTACATAAGGGGAATCTTTTGAAACAAAAATCTCAAAACTGATCAGATAGTTTTTGAGAAAACGACCGTCAAAGTCCAAAATTAGCTGTTTTTCGTCAAAAATGGCCGCCATTTTGAAAATAATCCAAAAATCAAAAAACTAAAAAATACCTCCCTCTCGAAATATTTTTTAACCATTTTTGTGCAAAATTTCAGGAAGATTCGATCATAAGCTTTAAAGATATGAATGTTGACGGACGCCGGACGACGACGATGACGGACGCAACGCCACGGCAATGGGTTATCAGACCAAAGGTCCGGTAACCTAAAAACTAAAAAATAACCCCCTCTTAAAATATTTTTAGGCAACTTCGTGCAAAATTTCAGGAAAATCCGCCTGTACACTTTAAAGATAAAACTAGACATAAAAGCCTATAGGCTTTGTGGCATCCCCCAAATTGTTCTTATCATTTCAAATGGTCATACTGGACTGAGAAAAAAGGATACATAGGCCATTGTATGTGGGTAAGAGTGAGAGCTCATCAGACATTTTCTTACCAGAACTGCTTTCTATCATCTTGACAACTTGGCCCACCAGACATTTGCCACCCAAAATGAACGGACAATTACCCAGCCAATATTATTCAGCGCACTAGTATATTTAAAACAGCTGCCTTCGAAAGCAGTCAATATTTTTAAAAAAATTTATTTCATATTAAACATGCTAAACTAACTGAATGAAACATACTCACATCAAATGTAATGAAAAAAAACGGTCCTCAGGGAAATTTTACTCATTTGAACAGGCGGTTCTCACATCAATACAAGAACTGTATTTATCACCCACAGATGTAAACAAAGCATAGAAGTGTGAGAAAGACTGACAATTCCACGCACTTCATGGTATATCACTGATTGGTTTCTCACAACAACACTATATATGCACATACGAACTGGAAAATGTACTCGATGTGGACTTTTAAGCGTGATTTGAGCCTTTGTTTACATTCGGGTTTGAGGGATACACTTCGTTTGTTTATTTACAAAATCGGAACAAAATGGGCACTAAAACGGATGAAAAGACAACTCGGACGGACTGTAGTCATCAAAATAATTGAGCATACCTTTTGTTATATCGTATTAGATGTGTTTAAAAAAAAATTGGTTTTGAAAAAAATATTGCATACATTCGAAGGCAGCAGCTTTAATCAGGATGTTCGTGATATTTTTCAGGTGCTCCTGTCAAATATAGAATGATACGTGACTAAAAGAATGCTGTGTCATCTTGGCCAATTTTGTGATTTCAAAACTTGTACAATACAGCGAAATTTTCGCATTCATATTATAACCAAAGCCAAACATTTCCCAGCTAACTAAAACAATGATGATTTGGTCATTGCATGAGAAATAGAGTTGAATAACAAAACATTCAAACAATACATGTTTGTACAATATAAATGCAGACAGGGCAAATCATTCCCCAAGCCTGTTGTGTCATGTGTGTTGGCTTATTAACCAACTATTGTATTCTGTGGGATGGAACTTCATTCTTTTACCATGTACACACACTAGTAAACCAGGCTTTGGAGGGGGGAGTGAAGGATTATGCAATATGCATGGATATGAGCCTAGGGTTATGTTGGACATGCTACCGGTAGTTTTACTGCTGTATCACTCATCAGGCATGAGTGAGCAGGGCTGGCTGAGAGGGGCAGAGCCTATTGCTGTGCTGGACAGACTGGCTGATCTTGTAAGGCATGACTGAGCAGGGCTGGCTGAGAGGGGCGGGGCCTATTGCTGTGACTGGCTGATTGACAGACTGGCTGATCTTGTAAGGCATTACTGGGCAGGGCTCTCATATACTGCATTGGCTGAAAGGGCAGAGCCTAGCCTCATGCTGGACATGCAGGCTGCAGTCAGTGAATACAGTAGCATGGCTCAGTTACAGTATTACACCTGCATGGGCGCAGGCTAGGGAAAAATTCTAAGTCCAAAAAAAAAAAAAAATACACCTAACAATTTTTTTTTCCCCTGGAAATTGCCTGAATCAAATTATGACATTGACAGAAATCGCCCGATTTTTTTTTCCAAAATGGCCGCTGGCGGCCATCTTGGATTTCGGATCTCGACGAAAAACAATAGGGGTTAGGAGCAAAGTATTTCGGATGAGCTGTGAAAATTTTGGAAAGATAGATCAAGGCGTTCAAGAGTTATGATCCGGAAACCAAACGGTGGAAGAAAAAAACAAACAAAAAAAAAACAGAAACAAAAAAACAGACAAAAACATAAGGCCTCCCGATTTTCAATCGGGATGCCTAATTAGGCCAAGGGCCAAAGATAGGTTACCGGACAATGTTAATATATTTTAGATGTTAGCCAGATCACTGGTTAAACTCAAGGTCAAGAGAATATTCAGCAGCATAGATCATGTCCACAGTTGATTGCTAAGCTGTAAATTCAATAATCAGAGAGATATTAGCAATTTTGTGCTGTGGTCTTGAAAATGAAGGCAAAGGTCAAATTCAAGGTCATCAAAATATTCAGTGTATATCATTTTCTATATGTCCACAATTGATTCCCAAGCCATAAAGTCAATAGAGGAGCAAGATATGAGCCATTTTGTCCTGTGACCTTGAAAATGAGGTCAGAGGTCAAATTCAAGGTCACGAGAATATTCAGGATATATCATTTCCTATATATCCACAATTGATTCCTAAGCTGTAAAGTCGATAATAAGCGAGATATTAGCCATTTTGTCCTGTGACCTTGAAAATGAGGTCAAAGGTCAAAAGGAAGGTCATGACAATGATCTGCATATATCATTTCCTATATGTTCATAACTGATTCCTAAGCTGTAAAGTCGATAACAAGCGAGATATTAGCCATTTTGTCCTAGGACCTTGAGAATGGGGTCGAAGGTCAAATTCAAGGTCATCAGAATATTCAGCATATATCATTTCCTATATGTCCACAATTGATTCCTAAGCTGTAAAGTCGATAATAAGCGAGACATTAGCCATTTTGTCCTGTGACCTTGAAAATGAGGTTAAAGGTCAATTCAAGGTCATGAGAATATTTAGCATATATTATTTCCTATATGTTCACAATTGATTCCTAAGCTGTAAAGTCGATAATAAGCGAGATATTAGCCGTTTTGTCCTGTGACCTGGAAAATGAGGTCAAAGGTCAAATTCAAGGTCACGAGAATGTTCAGCATATATCATTTCCTATATGTCCACAATTGATTGCTAGTCTCTAATCTCAATACTAAGTGAGATATTAGGCATAATGTGTCCCATTATGAAGCATAATTTAAGGTGTGATTGCACGTAACTTACCGGTGACTGCACTGAGGCACTTTTCCATTGACTTATAATGTTAAAGTAACGGTAACAAAATCACCAAAACAATACAATCCCCTGACATAAAACTTGGCTCGCCTAGCACACACACATATACTCATGGATGATGAACCGAGACATGGTTTCATAAATGATATCACGAAAGCTGTGCAATTTGATGATTAGATAAATCATTTTATACGTTTCACCAAAACTAAGATTCGAGTGTTCTGCTTGACAAGCACTGGCTGTTGCATATATTTATTCCTTGTTGTCGTCAAAATAATGAGAATATCTAGGGCTACACTTTCTGTGAGATGAATACAATGAGCTGAACATTCATAATCCCGAACACCTCGGTGCACCCGAGTGCATATCACCTGTGAGTTTTACTGGCCTCACTAGCTATTTGCTGCACAGCATAATCCTCTCGCTCGCCCTGTTGTGAGTGTATTTTGTAGACTGAGAAATAGGTCGGAAAATGACATATGAAAACGATGAATTTAACAAATTTAACATTGCTTAGTAAGAAACAGAGTCTCGGTTAGTAATCCTTGATGGCTAACAATCAGAAAGGCAAAGTTTCACGTTGATTGGAAGTGTGTAAATTCATGAATTTGTTACCTTTATATTTACATTATAAGTGAATGGACAGCTGGTCACTGCCAGGTTCATGACCATCACATGCAATCAATCCTTAACATGGGAAAGTCCCATTTGGGTCGAGTTTGGGCCAAAATGGCCCACTTCGAGCGAATCAAGCGCAACGAAATTTATAGACATCATAAGAGTACATATGAGGAATGTTATGTATCAAAAAGAAAAAAAGTTACTGAACAGATTTTGAGAAAATGGCCGCCAAAGTCCAAAATCAGGCACTTTTCGTCGAAAACGACCGCCATTTTGAAAAAAATGCAAAAATTAAAAAAAATTAAAAATACCTCCTTCTTGAATTATTTTTAAGTATTTTTGTGCAAAATTTCAGAAAAAATTCGGCTGTAAACAAAAAAGATAAAAATGTGGACGACGACGACGACGGACGCAATGCCATGCCAATAGGTTATCGGACCATGGGTCCGGTAACCTAAAAATGTGAACGGACGACGAACGACAGACGGACGACGGAGGCAACGCAATGGCAATAGGTTATCAGACCATAGGTCCGGTAACCTAAAATGGCCGCCACACGGAGACCGGCGATTCAAGGGCAACCAAACTTATAAATATCACAGAGGTATATGAGGGTACTGCTACTGCTATTGCTACTCCTCCAAGGGCTGGTCTGGGAGGTGAACGCTACTGCTATTGCTACTCCTCCAAGGGTTGGTCTGGGAGGCGGACGCTACTGCTACTGCTACTGCTACTGCTACTGCTACTGCTACTGCTACTGCTACTGCTATTGCTACTGCTACTGCTACTCCTCCAAGGGCTGGTCTGGCAGGTGGACGCTACTGCTACTGCTATTGCTACTCCTTCAAGGGCTGGTGTGGGAGACGGACGCTACTGCTATTGCTATTGCTACTCCTCCAAGGGCTGGTGTGGGAGATGGACACTACTGCTACTACTATTGCTACTGCTACTCCCCCAAGGTCTTTTCTGGCAGGCACGGACGCTACTGCTACTGATATTTCTACTGCTACTCCTCCAAGGGCTGGTGTGGGAGACGGACGCTACTGCTATTGCTACTGCTACTCCTCCAAGGGCTGGTGTGGGAGACGGACGCTACTGCTATTGCTACTGCTACTCCCCCAAGGTCTGGTCTGGCAGGCAGACGCTACTGCTACTCCTCCAAGGGCTGGTCTGGGAGGCGGACGCTACTGCTACTGCTATTGCTACTGCTACTCCTCCAAGGGCTGGTCTGGCAGGCGGACGCTACTGCTATTGCTACTGCTATTGCTACACCTCCAAAGTCTGGTGTGGAAGGCGGACGCAAAGTTTCATCTCGCTCCAATTTCGTCATCTTGAAATGCAGTTTTGGTGAACTTTTTGTTTGAATTTCAACTTGAAACCAAGTTTGGCACAAACACTACTCAAAACATTATAAGGATATTTTTCTAGATATGATAATTATACGACTCGCAATCAAACAACTAAGGTTGTGACACGTATATTTCTTGGTACTGGACGTTATAACGAATAACAATTAACAAAGTGCAATGCAAAAGTATTTGTGTGATAGATATGACCTGCTGAACACAACATGGTTAGTGAAAATAAATGACAAATTTATGTCAATAACATCAAAACGTCAATAATGGGTATGCGAGCCCCTCGCTGCAATCACTGCTGCTGTGCTCTGATAGTATCGGGATATCACAGACTGTGACACCCGATAGCTTCATGCAACATCAGCCTGAGTAGCATCACCAGTTAGGCAACCAATAACTTGCCATCGTTGTAGTACACTGAGTGGGCGGCCAGTTCGCATCATGTACAAGGCTTAATTGAGTCAGGATTCTGAGTAAAAATTCACCCAACTATACATCTTATATAACCCGGGGCTCTGCAATGCTAGTTACTTTATTTGAAAAGTTGTTGCTAAACAACAGCAAGAGCAGAATATCTTTTGATTACTGTGTGAATAAAATACATAATTCCATGAATGGGGTATACCAATTTAAACCAAAGGTAAATCTATGAAAAAATATCCTTATAATGTTTTGAGCAGTGTATTATGAGATAAAATATAGCTTATGACGAAAAGTTCGATCTGGCTCCAGTTTCGTCATCTTGTAATGCAGTTTTGGTCAACTATTACATTGAATTTCAACTTGAAACCAAGTTTGGCACTTATTACATGTATGAGTTGATATAACTCATGGCGAAAAGTTCGATCTGGCTCCAGTTTCTTCATCTCGAAGTGAAATTTTGGTCAACTTTTAGTTTGAATTTCAACTTGAAACCAAGTTGGGCACATATATTTTGAGTTAAAATATAACTCATGGTGAAGAGTTTAATCCGGCTCCAATTCCGTCATTTTGAAATGCAGTTTTGGTCAACTTTTAGTTTGAATTTCAACTTGAAACCAAGTTTGGCACATATTATGAGTTAAAATATAACTTATGACGAAAAGTTCGATCTGGTTCCAATTTTGTCATCTTGAAATGGAGTTTTGGTCAACTTTTTTTTTTTAATTTCAACTTGAAACCATGTTTGACACATATTATGAGTTAAAATTTAACTTGTTGCGAAAAGTTCGATCTGGCTCCAATTTCGTCATCTTGAAATGCAGTTTTGGTCAACTTTTTTTTTGAATTTCAACTTGAAACCATGTTTGGCACATATTATGAGTCGAAATAACTTATGGTGAAAAGTTCGATCTGGCTCCAATTTCGTCATCTTGAAATGCAGTTTTGGTCAACTTTTACTTTAAATTTCAACTTGGAACCAAGTTTGTAAAATATTCTGGGTTGAAATATGGAAATTCATATGCAGTGATTTCAGTAGTGATTTTGAGTTCGACCTTCAGTAACCTCGGAAGATTAGTGCAGCAATTTTGGTGGGGAAAAAACAACAGTTGTGGCTTGAGATTTAACATTTCTCTGGTAATCTTTTTAGCCCTTGCTCTAGTTTTTCAAACTTAACAGTAATATATTTGGGGCAACAGGGATGATAGGGCTACGGGGGATACACCCAAGTGGTCGTAGGCGACCGGATGCATCTAGTTTTCCATGTCGGCCCACCTCAATGTTACTCGTGGGCATCACCTTCATTCAGTATAGTACTAGAATTATCTTGTAAACTAACTGGTTCATTCCATATCATTTTCCATGTCGGCCCAGCTCGATGTTACTCGTCAGCATTATTCTCCATATAGTACTAGAATTATCTTGTAAACTAATTGGTTCATTCCATATCATTTTTCCTGTCGGCCCACCTGGATGTTACTCGTCCGCATTACTCTCAGTATAGTACTAGAATTATCTGGTAAACTAATTGGTTCATTCAATATCATTTTCCATGTTGGCCCTTTTCGCAGAAAGGCATGACAATATCTTAACATGTATCTTGTTTAATATTAGGCATGTAACGATGAATCGATGATATCGATGATCGATCGATTGTACTGGGCCGAGCGATGATCGATGTGAAATACTTGGAATCGATTTTTTTTCCTATCGTAAATTGTTTCGGATATTTTCGTGAGTGGGCAGTTTTGGCTGTGCGCCTTTTTTAAAAAAGCTAGTTCTTGTTTTGTAGCCGCGTATGAATACATCGAGAGAACTCCTACAGCACGTCTATGCAGCCTGTGTCAGACCGGTGGGTGCCGACCGTAATGCAAATTGTTTTCCTCACAAATACTAAATTAGTTACATTGTAAACTATAAGATTAGATTACGTAACCGAATTTATGCAGATTTTTCAAAAGGATTAGGCGAAGTATATTTCTTAAATTATGATCTAATCTTGGGGATTGTTGAGGACTATTTTTGCCGCGTATGTGCACCGTGTAGTGTGGATACACATGAGGTGCGAAATGGCTCCACATTTGATGATTCGAATGAAACTTCTTCAAACATTGCTATTTTTGACTCGGATCATCAATTACCAAACAACTTTTTTGGACTATTATTAAAACCTTGTGGTTTATTCATTTCTTTCTTCCTGTGCCCTATAATACATGCTAACCCCACCATCGTATCATGGCACTAGCGCCTCAGTGACCGCGGCGGTTCCAGCCGATATTGCCCATCAACAAGGGTCAGATTCGATGATCGCTCGGTGGAAGGCAACGATCATCGATATCAAAATCTCCCACCGATTTACATGCCTATTTAATATAGAACTGGAAATGTTCATAGCAAGGCTGTCCCGGTCTCAGATCAAGCTGGAGAGTAGCAGTAGCAATAGCAGTAGCATCCCGGTCTCAGATCAAGCTCGGGAGTAGCAATAGCAGTAACGTCCAGTTCCCAGATCAAGCTGGGGAGTAGCAGTAGCAATAGCAGTAGCGTCCCGGTCTCAGATTAAGCTTGGGAGTAGCAGTAGCAATAGCATCCCGGTTTCAGTTCAAGCTGGGAAATAGCAGTAGCAATAGCACTGGCATAATCGTGATATAATCCCCAGCGGGGAAGGGTATTTGTAATTGACAGAAACGTTGTTTTTCTGTGCCTTTTCCGTCTTCGTTTTCCCAAAATGTCCCGGAAGTGATTATGAGAACATGAGAAAACACCGACGTCAATAATTTTGTGGGCCCTATATATACCCGTGAAATAGTCCCCGGTCATTACATACACAACACTTTTAACCTTGGTGCGGGGACTATAACACGAGTATATATAAGGGGCTAACTCCACTTTAGAAGCTGAAGAGGGCGACGGATATGATGGGGTTAGAGTAAAAAATGGGGAGATGTTTTTTTGGGGGGAATATCTACGTCAGATTGGTCGTGTGTGTAATTTGAAGGGCTATGGAAATAGTCTCCGGGGACTGTTTCCATGTATACTGTAGGTATTACAGTATTGCAGGGACTATATCACGAGTATTTATAAGGGGCTAACTCCACTTTAGAAGCTGAAGAGGGCGACGGATATGATGGGGTTAGAGTAAAAAATTAGCCCAAGGGCCGAAGATAGGTTACCGGACAATGTTTAATATTTTAGATGTTAGCCAGGTCACTGGTTGAATTCAAGGTCAAGAGAATATTCAGCATATATAACATTAAACATATATCATGTCCACAGTTGATTGCTAAGCTGTAAATTCAATAATCAGAGAGATATTAGCAATTTTGTGCTGTGGCCTTGAAAATGAAGGGGCAAAGGTCAAATTCAAGGTCATCAAAATATTCAATGTATATCATTTTCTATATCATGTCCACAATTGATTCCCAAGCCATACAGTCAATAGAGGAGCAAGATATGAGCCAGTTTGTCCTTGGACCTTGAAAATGAGGTCAGAGGTCAAATTCAAGGTCACGAGAATATTCAGCATATATCATTTCGTATATGTCCACAATTGATTCCTAAGCTGTAAAATCGATAATAAGTGAGATATTAGCCTGTTTGTCCTGTGACCTTGAAAATGAGGTCAAAGGTCAAATTCAAGGTCATGACAATAATCTGCATATATCATTTCCTATATGTTCATAATTGATTGCTAAGCTGTAAAGTCAATAACAAGCGAGGTATTAGCCATTTTGTCCTGTGACCTTGAAAATGAGGTCGAAGGTCAAATTCAAGGTCATCAGAATATTCAGCATATATCATTTCCTATATGTCCACAATTGATTCCTAAGCTGTAGAGTCGATAATAAGCGAGATATAAGCCATTTTGTGCTCTGACCTTGAAACTGAAGTCAGAGGTCAAATTCAAGGTCACGAGAATATTCAGCATATATCATTTCCTATATGTCCACAATTGATTCCTAAGCTGTAGAGTCGATAATAAGTGAGATATAAGCCATTTTGTGCTCTGACCTTGAAACTGAGGTCAGAGGTCAAATTCAAGGTCACGAGAATATTCAGCATATATCATTTCCTATATGTCCACAATTGATTCCTAGTCTCTAATCTCAATATCAAGTGAGATATAAGGCATAATGTGTCCCATTATAAAGCATAGGAGAATTTAACATGGGAAAGTCCCATTTGGGCCGAGTTTGGGCCAAAATGGCCCACTTCGAGCGATTCAAGCGCAACGAAATTTATAGACATCATAGGAGTACATATGAGGAGTGTTATGTATCAAAAAGAAAAAAAGTTACTGAACAGATTTTGAGAAAATGGCCACCAAAGTCCAAAATCAGGCATTTTTCGTCGAAAAAGGCCGCCATTTTGAAAAAAATGCGAAAATAAAAAAACTAAAAAATACCTCCTTCTTGAATTATTTTTAAGTATTTTTGTGCAAAATTTCAGAAGAATTCGCCCGTAAACAAAAAAGATAAAAATGTGGACGACGATGACAACGGACGCCATGCCCATAGGTTATCGGACCATAGGTCCGGTAACCTAAAAATGGGGAGATGTTTTTGGGGGGGAATATCTACGTCGGATTGGTCGTGTGTGTAATTTGAAGGGCTGTGGAAATAGTCCCCGGGGACTGTTTCCACACTATGTGTATTGTAGGTATTACAGTATTGCGGGGACTATATCACGAGTATATATAAGGGGCTAACTCCACTTTAGAAGCTGAAGAGGGCGACGGATATGATGGGGTTAGAGTAAAAAAATGGGGAATATCTACGTCGGATTGGTCGTGTGTGTATTTTGAAGGGCTGTGGAAATAGTCCCCGGGGACTGTTTCCACATACATACATATTTTATTTATATAGCGCATTATATACATTGTTCATGTTTCTAAAGCGCTGTACATTTTACTACACATGCACATTTTCTACATCGTTTATACTTATTTACACCATTAGATATATACTTGTGAGAAGAGCCATGTTTTGATTTGACGTTTAAATTCATCGTGATCCCTGCAGTCTCTGATAGTTTTTGGGAGAGTGTTCCACTTTTCAGGTCCATAAACACTAAAAGATCTTGCAGCAAAGGTTTTTGATTTTGTTCGGGGGATGAGCAGCAGAGTTCCATCGGCCCCAGATTGCAGTCTGGTTCTGCGTTGTGGCAGAGGAGTCAAGAGTTCCTGCAAATAGCTTGGGGCTATTTTCACACTATGTATATTGTATATTGTATTTCCACACTATGTATATTGTAGGTATTACAGTATTGCGGGGACTATATCAAGGGACTAACTCCACTTTAGAAGCTGAAGAGGGAGACGGATATGATGGGGTTATAGCAAAAAAAATGGGGAGATGTTTTTTTGGGGGAATATCTACGTCGGATTGGTCGTGTGTGTAATTTGAAGGGCTGTGGAAATAGTCCCCGGGGACTGTTTCCACACTATGTATAATGTAGGTATTACAGTATTGCGAGGACTGTATCACGAGTATATATATAAAGGGCTAACTCCATTTAGAAGCTGAAAAGGGCGACGGATATGATGGGGTTAGAGTAAAAAATGGTGAGATGTTTTTTGGGGGGGAATATCTACGTCGGATTGGTCGTGTGTGTATTTTGAAGGGCTGTGGAAATAGTCCCTGGGGACTATTTGCACACTATGTATGTTGTGGGTATGACAGTATTGCGGGGACTATATCACGAGTATATATAAGGGGCTAAGTCCCTTACAAGCTGAAGAGGGTGACGTGCTATATTCCGTAAAAAAATCAGACGGAATAAACAGCAAGTTTACATATATTGGTTTATATAAATGAATTGCATGAAATGAATATATCAATATATTGTGCGCTTTATTCAGTAAAGAAATCAAACGGAATAAGCAGCATGTATACATATATTGGTTATAAATGAACTACGTATATTTTTAGAGTTGGTGTTTAGGTGCAAATCCGCCATATTAGGCCTACAGGGGACGTAAATGCAATTTGCGGTTGGTAAATGGAATTGAAGTTATTGTCATGAAAAAATAGAAGAAAATTGCATAACAAGAAGTGTTTGGCAAATAGTCCACGGCGGGACAGAAAACAAAGGAGAATTGCATAAGAAAAAGTGTATGGGAAATAGTCCCCGGCGGGGACTATATCACGATATCGCCATAGCAGTAGCAGTAGCGTCCCAGTCTCAGATCAAGCTGGGGAGTAGCAGTAGCAATAGCAGTAGCATCCCGGTTTCAGATCAAGCTGGGGAGTAGCAGTAGCAATAGCAGTAGTGTCCCGGTCTCAGATCAAGCTGGAGAGTAGCAGTAGCAATAGCAGTAGCGTCCCAGTCGGTATACAAGTAGCATACGCTTTTGTTACTGTGTGCTATTGTGTGGTCTGGGATACAAGTATAGCAGTAGCTATAGCAGTAGCATCTGTTTTTTGCTACTGTATGCTATTGTAAGATCCTGTACCGTACTGGCGAACACGTGCTAAAAGCAATGTTACTTGTGCTAGCATTTTGGTGAGGTTTTGCGAAATCGGTACTGTACTTGTACATGATGCAAACGGCAATAGATTGTCACAAACCTGGCTTCCGAAACGCTACATGTTTCTTTCTAAATACAAAATTTTGATTTAGGCGAGGATTTTCACTGCTGTAGGGCGCTGCCATATTGCCTTGTTCATTATGTAATTCAAGTGGACAAGTTCAAGATAGGTACTATGGGGGCGTGCGCTGCAGTATATATACCAATTACATGCTGGGACGGTCCCATTCCTACCCCGCGCTCCCTGCGTTAATCATCTGAATAGACTCTTCCGTCACGCGCTCAAACTAAACATTTGAGTCATGTCTGTTGACATGCAGACGAAAAGTTTTCAGGAGGAATTTATCATTGCAGTAGATTACTACAGTAACCTTATCAGTTCCATGAGTAGAAGTTTGAAAGTTTGCAGAAAATTGCCGTTTGGTCCCAAGGTGAGCTATGCCAAGTTAGACTCTATTTGGTTATTACAGTTACACGATACGATTTAGGTTAGTAAAATTTAGGCTTTTAGCATCGCAAAAATATCGGCAAAACACGGTGTAAACGAGTTACAGTAGAAAAATCAGAGTATAGGACCGTTTTTCCAAAGGTGAGTGTAAATACGGGATTTGGACTCCAACTGTTTGTGAATTGGTTTGATTGATCTTTTAAACAACTACCTCTGTGAGTTCGAAGATATAATAAATCTTTCCGCAAATTCAGTGGCTTTTGTGTGTTCCGTTCATGAATATTCCAGAACGTCACATCCGGTTTCTTTTCTCCGAAGGTCGCTTGAGGACCAAGGTCAAGTTAGTTACTTTTTTAATTCCTGTATCTAAGAAGCATGTTCATAATTCAACAATCATATATCTCTAAATATAGAAAGGTAACATATTTCATAAATAAATAAGGCCTATTGAATTAATTTACGTTTCATCTCGTCTTCGCGTGATCTTCATCGCGCATGTGCGATGACACAGATTCCACTCGAAGGAAACCTGTCAAGATGAGAGCTGTCCCTACCTGGCTTGATAAAGTTCAAGATAGAGATAAAATTGAACAATGGTAATGTATCTCACCTAAGGAATTGGATGGGAAAAGTTATACTTATTATATGAGTGTAATGACTGACAACCATTACCATAGGTATTCGTGATTAAATATATTTTGGATGAGGGTTGCCCCCAAGCCAATGCTTGACAACCACTGAATCGGTGCATAGGCCATGATCAGCCCCGTTGTGGCTCTCCGTTGGCTCGATATCGGACGTTCGCCACGGGAGAGCCACGGCTTGGGGGTTCTGAAAATCACTGGAGAGCGGGCAGCACAATTTTCAAACTGTTAAAAAGTGGAATAAATCGCAGCCCACCTGTTCAAAGTCGATGCTGAACGCCAAATAAATAGTTTATAAATCGTTCAGCATTGTCAGAACAGGTGGATGGGGTATTTGACTTGTATTTAATGCCTACTTTCAACGTGCCACCGACCTTTTCAAACTTCGGCCATTCTCAAAACATCGTCACGAGGGCTATTGTAATTCAAAGTCAAATTTTTATAAAATCATATCCCTCGGGTGCGAGGCGGCATCCACGATGTTTGGTGTTTATTTTCGTCTCAAAAGGCTGTGAAAATTGGGAAAAAAATTAAAAATAAATCTTCTAACAAATATTCTGGTGTTGGCTTGTTCATTACTCATAATTATCACACACATACATGAATGAAAAACATAGCCATCCATGTGGTTTCCTGGGAGAGATAATGACCATACCTGGATCTGGCATGTGTCAGGCATGTCAACATGGCACTGTGTGTCACATGTGGATGTGATTTATCTGTGAAAAGTTAAAAAAATAAAGGGTATGACAGGTATAGCCTTTTGATTATCAGTACTTATTGTTAAATGCGTGGTCAACTAATTCATAATCGACATTGAGCCAATATACAGCAGTTGAATTTTACATGTACCAATGTATTTTGTGCATATATAACGTTTTTCTGTTATACATTATAGTATCAGAGTATGGTCACCTGTTTGGGATCATTGTAACCCATTTAACTTCATCAGGGGCCAACATCAACAGGTCTGTTATGGATGTCGCCATTTTCTTGGTGGCAGTGGCCGTGGTCATGAGCACAGTTGATGTGTTCAATATTGCCCTCAAACTACCCATAGTTTTATACTCTGGACGGAAGGTATTTCCCCTATCGAAGTCCATTGAGAAAATGCTTATAATTTCAGTAAAATTATTGGTTTCCTCCTACTACTCGTAAGGTTTCTTGGGGATAAAATCCCAACTGTCTCTTTTCCAATTCAAAATAAGATAAAATAATGAAGTTTCAAAATAAATAGTAGTCTGGATACTTCGTAAATGCATCCTTATGTACATACCAATCCACCATGCAGTGTACCTCGTCGAAAGCGAGAACCTTGATCTGTTTTGAAAAAGTTTTCAAAACGGCCCTCAACCACTTTGACTTCACTGCTTCCGGTGTGGCCAGAAGCAGCGACCAATCTCCTTGCATGATGTCTATGTTAAAAAAGAAAACTGTGTTCGTCTTGTGTGTTTTTGAATTGATCATACCCAAAGTATTAATATATACATGTATATTCTCTAATGGTTAATGTCCTGAAACATTAATACAAGCAACCCCAAAATTTCAGTGATGCTCTTCTGGTGAACAGGTAATGTAGTAGTATCCAGTATATGAAACGAAGGATTTTCAGCTTTCATCAATTCTTTCCTAGGTTGAATTTTACCCAACATTCAACTTTATAGTATATACACTTGTTTTCGAGTTGTTTTTTATCATATTTTGTTTTCTAAGCTACCCCCGGCCCCTCCATCCTATTAAACACAAAAGTTTGAGTGGAGTCATTTACTTTTGTCTTCAGAGAGTGACGTTACAACTTTCACCCCACGTTGTACCCATCTTCTTTCTTGTTCTTGAATCAGGGCCCTAAGTGGCATTATTGCCACTGCTTTGTGGGGGGCCGAATGATCCATTTCGTCCATGATGTCAGAGCACAAGCCGAAAAGCACACTCTTCCCAAAACCAGTGGGGAAAAGAACGAAAGTATGGTGCTCTCCATTTTGTGAGACAAATATGTTTCAACACCTCAAGCTGTTCGTTCTTCAAATTGTAATGTATGCCTTTGTTTCTCAAAACACTGGACACCGCCACTGAGAATGATGCCATAGTTCCAGCAGCATGAAGAGACATGCCAGATCCAGGTATGGTCATTATCTCTCCCAAGAAACCACATGGATGGCTATGTTTTTCATTCATGTATGTGTGTGATAATTATGAGTAATGAACAAGCCAACACCAGAATATTTGTTAGAAGATTTATTTTTTTTTTTTTTCCAAATTTTCACAGCCTTTTGAGACGAAAATAAACACCAAACATCGTGGATGCCGCCTCGCACCTGAGGGATATGATTTTATAAAAATTTGACTTTGAATTACAATAGCCCTCGTGACGGTGTTTTGAGAATGGCCGAAGTTTGAAAAGGTCGGTGGCACGTTGAAAGTAGGCATTAAATACAAGTCAAATACCCCATCCACCTGTTCTGACAATGCTGAACGATTTATAAACTATTTATTTGGTATTCAGCATCGACTTTGAACAGGTGGGCTGCGATTTATTCCACTTTTTAACAGTTTGAAAATTGTGCTGCCCGCTCTCCAGTGATTTTCAGAACCCCCAAGCCGTGGCTCTCCCGTGGCGAACGTCCGATATCGAGCCAACGGAGAGCCACAACGGGGCTGGGGCATGATCTGGCCTACCGTCAGGTAGAGGCTAGTCCCTGTTTCAGGTGCTTCACCTCGAATGAGGGGTGTCACCTCGATCGAGGTGTAATGTGACATCATTCCTCATGTGACCAGCCGTTTGGCATAATTGTTGAGAGAATTTTCAGAGTGGTAATTTGTAATTATCGTCACAAATACAGTGATTGGGAAGAGGAACTCGAAGTATGAGAGAATCCCCCCTTCAGTTTGAAATGTATGGGGGATTTTCAAAAGTTATGGGGGATTTTCAAAAAGTTATGGGGGATTTTCAAAAAGTTATGGGGGATTTTGGGGATGTACTTTTAAAAACGATTTTATTCAATCATCAACTGCGGTAGTCGTAGCTATAATTGTGTGCGTGAGAAACCTGTCATTGTCATCATCACGATCTGAATCACCACCGTGAATGCCTGCTGTCAGTGTGTATATGTCAACAGAAACACGTGGTTGTTGCCGGAGACTGTGTGGGCTGCTTCCTGCCGCTGCAGCTCAGTTCAATCTTTCATCGCATGAAACAAAGTTTCTTTGTCATTGTGTTTTTTTTAAATGAATTGCCATGGGTGCAGAATTTACGATAATCAACTTATTTGGAGGCATTGACAACTCCGGAGAGCGGAGTCAGAAACTGTCAGTGGATGTTTTGTAAATCTAGAAACCGTCAACTATGACGTCATGGGATACCCCAAATTATGTTCAGCCAGCCAATCTGTTCAGCGGTTTCTAGACTAAGTCTAGAGACCATCTGACACTGACATCAAGGGCGCCTCAACATAATGGAAGGTCGTCATACGATTGATTTCCAAATTTTCGCAATAATTCCAATAAAAACATAACATTCGCAAATATTTACAGTGCGCGCATTGGGCGCACTGATAAACTGTTGTATGCGGGATATTTCGAAGTTATGCGCGATTCGCTCAATCCCGCACGTCTTCCTAATCACTGCAAATACGGCTAGAGAGACTTTTGTCTAGAGAGACTTTTATCTAGAGAGACTTTTGTATAGGTTTTTTTTTGCCCTGTTAGTCAATCTAATAAATATTGTTTATTAAAAAAAAAACAAAAAAACAAATATGGCTTGCTTGTTGTTTGATCCCGCCCCACTGGGACAATGAAAGCTTGCTTGATTCCCGCCTACAGCTTGGTACTAGTCCATGCATTATTATTATTATTATTATTATTATTATTATTATTCTATACACTCCTTATTTGTATTGTTTCTAGTCAGCTCTCCATGTTTGTCTGTGATTGTCTAAGGACCACAATGGAAATAAGTGCTTGCACTTTTTTTTGTTATCCTGATTTTAGGTTACCGGACCTTTGGTCCGATAACCTATTGGCATGGCGTTGCGTCCGTCCGTCCGTCCGGCATTAACATTTTTATCTTTAAAGTTAACGATCGAATCTTTCTGAAATTTTGCACAAAAATGCCTAAAAATATTTTGAGAAGGAGGTATTTTTTTGTTTTTAGGTTACCGGACCTTTGGTCCGATAACCTATTGCCGTGGCGTTGCGTCCGTCGTCCGTCGTCGTCGTCGTCGTCGTCCGTCGTCGTCCGTCGTCGTCCGTCTACATTTTTAGGTTACCGGACCTATGGTCCGATAACCTATTGGCATGGCGTTGCGTCCGTCGTCCGTCGTCCGTCCGTCCGTCCGTCCGTCGTCCGTTCACATTTTTATCTTTAAAGTATATGATCGAATCTTTCTGAAATTTTGCACAAAAATACCTAAAAATATTTCAAGGAAAGCTTTTTTTTTGTTTTTCGATTTTCGCATTTTTTTCAAAATGGCGGCCGTTTTCGACGAAAAATGCCTGATTTTGGAGTTTGGCGGCCATTTTCTCAAAAACTGTTCAGTAACTTTTTTTCTTTTTGATACACAACACTCCTCATATGTACTCCTGTGATGTGTATAATTTTCGTTGCGCTTGAATCGCTCGAAGTGGGCCATTTTGGGCCAAATTTGGCCCAAATGGGACTTTCCCATGTTAAATTTTCCTATGCTTTATAATGGGACACATTATGCCTTATATCTCACTTAATATTGAGATTAGAGACTAGGAATCAATTGTGGACATATAGGAAATGATATATGCTGAATATTCTCGTGACCTTGAGTTTGACCTCTGACCTCAGTTTCAAGGTCAAAGAACAAAATGGCTAATATCTCGCTTATTATCGACTTTACAGCTTAGAAATCAATTGTGGACATATAAGAAATGATATATACCGAATATTCTCATGACCTTGAATTTGACCTTTGACCTCATTTTCAAGGTCACAGGACAAAATGGCTAATATCTTACTTCTTATCGACTTTACAGCTTAGGAATCAATTATGAACATATAGGAAATGATATATGCAGATTATTGTCATGACCTTGAATTTGACCTTCGACCTCATTTTCAAGGTCACGGGACAAAATGGCTAATATCTCACTTATTATCGATTTTACAGCTTAGTGATCAATTGTGGACATGTAGGAAATGATATATGCTGAATATTCACGTGACCTTGAGTTTGACCTTTGACCTCATTTTCAAGGTCACGGGACAAAATGGCTAATATCTCGCTTATTATCGACTTTACAGCTTAGGAATCAAATATGGACATACAGGAAAGGATATACGCTGAATATTCTGATGACCTCAAATTTGACCTTTGACCTTATTTTCAAGGTCATAGCACAAAATTGCTAATATCTCGCTTATTATCGACTTTACGGCTTAGGAGTCAATTGTGAACATATAGGAAATGATATATGCTGAATATTCTCGTGACCTTGAATTTGACCTTTGACCTCATTTCCAAGGTCACAGGACAAAATTGCTAATATCTCGCTTATTATCGACTTTACGGCTTAGGAATCAATTGTGAACATATAGGAAATGATATATGCTGAATACTCTCGTGACCTTGAATTTGACCTTTGACCTCATTTTCAAGGTCACAGGACAAAATGGCCAATATCTTGCTTATTGGCGACTTTGCAGCTTAGGAATCAATTGTGAACATATAGGAAATGATATATGCTGAATATTCTAGTGACCTTGAATTTGACCCTTGACCTAAATTTCAAGGTTACTCATTTTATTTTCAAGGTCAGAATACAAAATGGCTTATATCTCGCTTATTATCAAATTTACAGCTTAGGGGTCCATAGTGAACATATCGGAAATGATGTATGCTGAATATTTTGGTGATCTAGAATTTGACCTTTGATCTCATTTTCAAGGTCAGAGAACAAAATGGCTAATATGTCGCTTATTATCATCTTTACATCTGCCCCTGATGACGCCAGTGTGTCTTTGGATAAACTATTTGGTCGGGCTTTGTTTGTTTCTATTGCAAAATGTAGTATTTTACGTTTCTTATTGGCATCATCAAAATCTGATTGTATTGGTGGTAATAGATTGATACTTACATTTACAGCATAGGAATCAATTGCGAATATAGAGGAATGATATATACTGAATATTTTCATAACCTTGAACTTGAACTTTGACCTCATTTTCAAGGTCACATCACAGAATGGCTAATGTCTCACTTATTATCGACTTTACAGCTTAGGAATTTATTGTGGACATACTAGAAGTGATATATTTGTTGAAAATTTCATGACCTTGAATTTATCAGTGACTTTATTTTCAAGGTCACTGGACAAAAGGCTAATATCTAAAATGTATATTGTCCGGTAACCTTTCTTAGCCCTTGGGCTAATTTTATCTTTAAAGATTACAATCGAATCTTTCTGAAATTTTGCACAAAAATGCCTAAAAATATTTCGAGAGGGAGGTATTTTTTAGTTTTTTGATTTTCGCAATTATTTCAAAATGGCGGCCGTTTTCGTCGAAAAATGGCCAATTTTGGACTTTGGCTGTCGTTTTCTCAAAATCTGTTCAGTAACTTTTTTTCTTATTCATGCATAACACTCCTCATATGTACCTCTGTGACATGTATAAATTTCGTTGCCCTTGAATCGCTCGAAGTGGGCCATTTTGGGCCCAAACTCGGCCCAAATGGGACTTTCCCATGTTAAATTCTCCTATGCTTTATAATGGGACACATTAAGCCTAATATCTCACTTAATATTGAGATTAGAGACTAGGAATCAATTGTGGACATATAGGAAATGATATATGCTGAATATTGTCGTGACCTTGAATTTGACCTTCGACCTCATTTTCAAGGTCACAGGACAAAATGGCTAATATCTCGCTTATTATCGACTTTACAGCTTAGGATTCAATTGTGAACATATAGGAAATGATATATGCTGAATATTCTCATGACCTTGAATTTGACCTTTGACCTCATTTTCAAGGTCACATGACAAAATGGCTAATATCTCGCTTATTATCGACTTTACAGCTTAGGAATACATTGTGAACATATAGGAAATGATATATGCTGAATTTTCTCGTGACCTCGAATTTGACCTTACCTCTTTTCCAAGGTCACAGGACAAAATTGCTAATATCTCGCTTATTATCGACTTTACAGCTTAGGAATCAATTGTGAACATATAGGAAATGATATATGCTGAATATTTTTGTGACCTTGAAGTTGACCTTTGACCTCATTTTCAAGGTCACAGGACAAAATGGCCAATATCTTGCTTATTAGTGACTTTACGCCTTATGAATCAATTGTGAACATATAGGAAATGATATATGCTGAATATTCTAGTGACCTTGAATTTGACTTTTGACCTCATTTTCAAGGTCAACAGGACAAAATGGCTAATATCTTGCTTATTATCAACTTTACAGCTTAGGAATCAATTGTGAACATATAGGAAATGATATATTCTGAATATTCTCATGACCTTGAATTTGACCTTTGACCTAAATTTCAAGGCCAGTTTTATTTTCAAGGTCAGAATACAAAATGGTTTATATCTCTCTTATTATCAAATTCACAGCTTAGGGGTCCATAGTGAACATATAGGAAATGATGTATGCTGAATATTTTGGTGATCTAGAATTTGAACTTTGATCCAATTTTCAAGGTCAGAGAACAAAATGGCTAATATGTCGCTTATTATCATCTTTACAGCTTAGGAATCAATTGCGAATATAGAGGAATGATATATACTGAATCTTTTCATGAACTTGAACTTTGACCTCATTTTCTAGGTCACATCACCGATCACAGAATGGCTAATATCTCACTTATTATCGACTTTACAGCTTAGGAATTTATTGTGGACATAGTAGAAGTGATATATTTGTTGAAAAATTATTTTCAAGGTCACTGGACAAAAGGCTAATATCTAAAATGTATATTGTCCGGTAACCTTTCTTAGCCCTTGGGCTAATTTTTGATTTTCGCATTTTTTTCAAAATGGCGGCCGTTTTTGTCGAAAAACGCTCAATTTTGGACTTTGACAGCCATTTTCTCAAAAACTGTCTGATCAGTTTTGAGTTTTTGGTTTCAAAAGATTCCCCTCATATACCTCTGTGATATGTATAAGTTTGGTTGCCCTAAATTCGCCGGTTTCCGTGTGGCGGCCATTTTGAATTTTTGGCGGGTCGGCGAAAAAAATCCAAATCGCATTACTATCCATTTTGGGCCATTTCTAGGGCAAAAAAAAATTTTCACCCTTTGAAAAAAATTTTGGACTTGAAAAATTTTCGGCACTTTTTTCCTTCATAATGGGAGCTGTCCGGACTGTACTCACAGAACGCTTGAAGATAGAGCTTAGAAATTGGCACTTTCAAATGGGAAGTCATATATGGCGACTTGTGTGGTGACCTTGAATTTGACCTTGGATGACCTTGAAAGGTCAAAACAGCCATTTTTGGGTCGAAAAACGCTCAAATTTACCTGGTCTGTATTTTCTCAAAAAGTGTCTGATCGGTTTTGAGATTTTTGCTTAAAAAGAGTCCTCTTATATACCTCTGTGACGTGTATAAGTTTTGTTGCCCTTGAATCGCCGATCTCCTTGTGGCGGCCATTTTGAATTTTTGACGAGTCGGCGAAAAAAAATTTTTTCGCCCCAAATCACATTACTATCCATTTTGGGCCATTTCTAGGCAAAAAAAATTTTCACCCTTTGAAAAAATTTTGGACTTGGAAAATTTTCGGCACTTTTTTCCTTCATAATGGGAGCTGTCCGGACTGTACTCATAGAACGCTTGAAGATAGAGCTTAGAAATTGGCACTTTCAAATGGGAAGTCATATATGGCGACTTGTGTGGTGACCTTGAATCTGACCTTCGATGACCTTGAAAGGTCAAAACAGCCATTTTGGGGGTCAAAAAATGCCCAGATTTGCCTCTGTAGATGGAATGCTTGCAGAGAGAGCTCGTGTTATGAACATGAACTTGACGTCAGATGACCTTGAGTGCCAAATGTCTGATTTGGAATGTGTAAATTGACCTGAGCGGCCTAAACGATTCCACCCAACATATATAGAATATCAAATGCCGCATACATACATGTTATGGTAACATCGAAGTTCATACGGATGACCTTGATTGGGATTTACACTGCGAAGCTTGATTGGTAAATCTCAAGGTCTGTAACCTGCCAATGCTGCCATGGCCAAACCAAAATTGTCCGGTAACCTATCTTAGCCTTTGGGCTAATTTTTTATGTATTATTGTACCTTTGTACATTTTTACATGTTTAAACAAATAAATCAAATCAAATCAAAAAGTGCAAAAAAACGGTCACCAAACGGCCTGTAAACCCGGGATTTTCGTGTTGGGCTAATATCTAGTGAAATTCAGTAATGTATGTGCCAATAAATGTGTCCGAGCCATGCCGGGTGACCTTCATAGGCATTCTATGGAAACATATTGAGTAGTATAGTGTGGATACAGTTGATATATTTTCCAGTTTAGTATCCAAATGTGAGAGATTTCTGGCTCAGCAAAGTGCTCTCAAGCATGATTTTTTTAGAATTCTTGTTTTTTTCTTTGGAAATATTATCCTTGATGTTAAATATGCCTCTGACAGTTGATTTGGTCAGCTATCCCAGGTAAATAATATTACCTGCAACAATGTATACCCACTTGCTTGATTTGATTTGATTCGAATTTATTCAGGCTTGTGGGGACATAATACAAGTTTTACACAGTGGTGATATATAAATGACATATAAAGAACAATTGAAATATATTTACCATATTACACTGATTGGTACAAAAACCGTACATATGAAGTTAAAGAGGATAGTATTAAAGAACACATAATAATATTACAAAATGAACTAGTAGATTACTACTATTTATCAATCCCACTTGCCTGGGATAGCACACAAAAGCCTCGCGGCTTATTTCCAGTGTGGTCCCGGGATTCAACATGGGGGGCGGAAGTACACATGAAATCTACCTACATAACTAGGAATAATTGGACGGAGAGTTGGACGGAAATAACATTGATTGGACGGAGATAACAGTAAAATGGATTGCTACCTATGCATAGTACACGTATTGGCTTTGTTCTAGTGCGCGGGCTCGATCTGCTAAGTACAGCTTAGATTCTCGTTTAAAGCTTGACTTATCTGCGGACATTTTCAACACTTCTGGAAGTGCATTCCAGTTTTTGACTCCCGTGTAGTGAAAGTTGAATCTTTCGTTGCCCTTGATCTGTGGGGGCACAGAATTGAGGTGAGAATGTCTGGTTCTATATCTGGATACATCCTGGCGTCTAGTGAACTAGTGATCACGTCTGGTGATCACAAAGATATTCTGGAGCACTGCCGTGGAAAATATTGAATACATGATTAAGCTGAAGTTGTTCAACCCGGTCACTAACGTTTAACTTTCCTAATTTATCTAATTCATCTTGACCAATATGGAACCTAGATGGTAGGTCAAGAATAAAACGAACCATTCTATTTTGTGCCACTTGAAGACGATGTCTCAGTTTCAGACTAATGCCGAAGAACCATGCAGAAGCAGCATAATTAAAGTAAGGCTGGATAAGGGCCGATGTTAACAATTTTCTGTTTTCTGATAGACATTTATTATACCTATATAAAAATTTCAGCCTTGAAGAACATTACCAACAACAGATCGAACAATACCTTCACCTGAAAGAGTTTGGTCAATTGGAAGACCTAATAAGTACTTCACCTCACTAGCTGCTTTTATGACCGAATCACCACATTTAATTAGGCATCCCGATTGAAAATCGGGAGGCCTTATGTTTTTGTCTGTTTTTTTTTTTTGTTTTTTCTTTTTTTTTCTTTTTTTTTTTTTCTTCCGCCGTTCGGTTTCCGGATCATAACTCTTGAACGCCTTAATCTATCTTTCCGAAATTTTCACAGCTCATCCGAAATACTTTGCTCCTAACCCCTATTGTTTTTCGTCGAGACCCGAAATCCAAGATGGCCGCCAGCGGCCATTTTGGAAAAAAATATCGGGCGATTCCTGTCATGTCATAATTTGATTCAGGCAATTTCCAGGGGGAAAAAATTTTTTGGGTGTATTTTTTTTTGGACTTAGAATTTTTCCCTCGCCTGCCCCCATGCAGATGTAATACTGTGACTGAGCCATGCTACTGTATTCACTGACTGCAGCCTGCATGTCCAGCATGAGGCTAGGCTCTGCCCTCTCAGCCAGTGCAGTATATGAGAGCCCTGCTCAGGAATGCCTGTGATAAGGCAATACCCCCCCCCTCTCCCTCCCCCACCTCCACTGTCAGCCAGTCTAATCTGCATATGAATGTAGCAATGTATCAGTGACTTGTATGCACTGCCCCTCTTCCCCCCACCCCCCCCCCCCCCTCTCCTGTCCCCTCACCCCAGTTTACTATACTAACACCAACAAGTTGGAACAATGCCCTCCTTCCCTTTCTAAAGAAAACAATAGGTGGTTATATAATGATGACCCAAACTGAAGATAACAGCTTTGAAGGTCTGCCTGGGCCTTGGTTTCCGGTCAATTGTTCATTGTATTCAGTTAAAACAGCACTGTGTTTATCTGGATGAAACTACATGCATTGTTTTGTTTTCTAGCTGTATTTCACATGCAGTGACCAAATTATCATTGTTTTACTTAGCCAGAACCCAGAATAATTTCCTTTTTGCTTGTATTATGAATGTCTGTCATGTCTGTACATTTAATACCTATTGAGATTAAAACAAATATCTGATGGACATTTGTCTAGTGAGCAACTGCTATAATTTGAACTCTCACTCCCACCTGTGTTCAATAATCCTGGTATATGTATTATAATAACAGTCAAGTTTCACCATTAGAAAAGAAAAGGAAAGAAAAATTGGGGGATGCCACAAAGCCTATAGGCTTTTATGTCTAGTTGCAAATGTACTGGCACAATGCCGCTTACGTTTGGAAGTGAAAAGTATGACCTCCGTTTTTCCCTTTGTGCATGGACAACCTATTATTAACCAACCATTGATAACAACTATCAACCTCTATACTCAAGCGAGCAGAAACAGAATCAGCATTTTTATCACTTACCATCAAAATTGTATCGTCAGCATATATAAGATTACGTCACAAGTGACAGAAGTAGAGATATCGTTACAGTATATGATGTAGCACCACGGTCCCAAGATACTGCCTTGCGGTACTCCGCACAATATTGTTTGTTCTGATGACAAAACACCATCTATAGATACCATCTGCGAACGTCCCATCAAGTAAGATTCAAACCAGCCAGAGTCAATACCAATCAAACGGATTTTCTCACAAAGCATGCGATGGTCAATGCTATCGAAAGCTTTCTGTACATCTGTAACACATATGGCCCTTGGTATGGGGTAGCGTGTGCGCCACAGTGTTCAGCTAATAATATTCGACCAGCAATTGTCACAGGATATGGTATTAACATTTGTTTATTAAAGATGCACATAGAACAATATACTTACACAACATTATAGGCCGATATACTGGCAACAGAGTCACAATTCTGCATATAAATTCAACTCTTATAGACCGCTCATGCCGATGTACTGGCTCCACTGAGGGTCACACGAGTTCTGCCACGTGGGTCACTGACTTGCATAGAAGTACCCAGGGTAGGGAAAGGGGTAAGCATACACTCCAGCGTACAAACATCTGGACCCGATTAAAGTGTACACTCGGCTGCTGCCTGGGTGGTGGCTACCTGGTCCAGCTAGGATCCCGGTCACTCCACTGGAGACACCCCCCCCCCCCTCCGAGTCAATCAGGGGTCAGGGTCATAAATCCCACGTGGAAATTGCATCACCTCTAACCAGTGAGGAACAGCCTAAACCACATTGATACATACAGGTGCACACAAATATAGATATGATAGACATGGCCAAACAACAATTATAGCAAAAATGTATAAAATAACATATGTCAGATTATATCGATATAAATATAGACACACAAGTGTCACACATCGAGTAAGACGAGTCCCACTAAGTTGCCCCGACTTATCTCAGAACGAATATGGTCATGGATGTAAGTTAGACACGTATCAGTTGAATAGCTACCTCGAAAGCCCGACTGGAACCTGAAAATAATGTTTTCATCCTTACAATACTGTTCAACTGGATGGTGTACTGCTTTCCCTAAGACTTTGGAAATAGAACTAAGAATACTGACGGGACGATAATTTCCAACTTCTTGTTTACTGTTTTTAGGTTACTGGACCACCTATTGGCATGGCGTTGCGTCCGTCGTCCGTCCGTCCGTCCGTCCGTCCAGCCGTCCGTCTGTCCGTCGTCCGTCCGTCCGTCCGTCCGGCCGGCATTAACATTTTTATCTTTCAAGTTAACGATCGAATCTTTCTGAAATTTTGCACAAAAATGCCTAAAAATATTTTGAGAAGGAGGTATTTTTTTGTTTTTTTTGTTTTTTGAAAAACGCTAAATTTTGGACTTTGACGGCCATTTTCTCAAAAACTGTCTGATCAGTTTTTAGTTTTTGGTTTCAAAAGATTCCCCTCATATACCTCTGTGATATGTAAAAGTTTGGTTGCCCTAAATCTGCCGGTTTCCGTGTGGCGGCCATTTTGAATTTTTGGCGGGTCGGCGAAAAAAATTTTTTTCGACCCAAATCGCATTACTATCCATTTTGGGCCATTTCTAGGGCAAAAAAAAATTTTCACCCTTTGAAAAAAAATTTGGAATTTTCGGCACTTTTTTCCTTCATAATGGGAGCTGTCAGGACTGTACTCATAGAACGCTTGAAGATAGAGCTTAGAAATTGGCACTTTCAAATGGGAAGTCATATATGGCGACTTGTGTGGTGACCTTGAATTTGACCTTCGATGACCTTGAAAGGTCAAAACAGCCATTTTGGGGTCAAAAAGTGCCCAGATTTGCCTTTGTAGCTGAAATGCTTGCAGATAGAGCTCATGTTTGCATTATGAACATATAGGAAGACATATATGGCACAACTAATGATGACCTTGAACTTGACGTCAGATGACCTTGAGTGCCAAATGTCTGACTTGGAATGTGTAAATTGACCTGAGCGGCCTAAACGATTCCACCCAACATATAGAATATCAAATGCCGCACACATACATGTAATGGTTACATCGAAGTTCATACGGATGACCTTGATTGGTATATCCCAAGGTCATATGTTTACACTGCGAACCTTGATTGGTAAATCTCAAGGTCTGTTACCTGCCAATGCTGCCATGGCCAAACCAAAATTGTCCGGTAACCTATCTTAGCCTTTGGGCTAATTTTAAATTTTCCTATGCTTTATAATGGGACACATTAAGCCTAATATCTCACTTAATATTGAAATTAGAGACTAGGAATGAATTGTGGACATATAGGAAATGATATATGCTGAATATTTTCGTGACCTTGAATTTGACCTTTGACCTCATTTTCAAGGTCACAGGACAAAATGGCTAATATCTCGCTTATTATCGACTTTACAGCTTAGGAATCAATTGTGAACATATAGGAAATGATATATGCTGAATATTCTCGTGACCTTGAATTTGACCTCTGACCTCATTTTCAAGGTCACATGACAAAATGGCTAATATCTCGCTTATTATCGACTTTACAGTTTAGGAATCAATTGTGAACACATAGGAAATGATATATGCTGAATATTTTCATGACCTTGAATTTGACCCTGACCTCATTTCCAAGGTCACAGGACAAAATTGCTAATATCTCGCTTATTATCGACTTTACAGCTTAGGAATCAATTGTGAACATATAGGAAATGATATATGCTGAATATTCTCATGACCTTGAATTTGACTTTTGACCTCATTTTCAAGGTCACAGGACAAATTGGCCAATATCTTGCTTATTAGCGACTTTACAGCTTAGGAATCAATTGTGAACATATAGGAAATGATATATGCTGAAAATTCTCGTGACCTTGAATTTGACCTTTTACCTCATTTTCAAGGTCACAGGACAAAATGGCCAATATCTTGCTTATCAGCGACTTAACAGCTTAGAAATCAATTGTGAACATATAGGAAATGATATATATGCTGAAAATTCTCATCACCTTGAATTTTACCTTTGACCTCATTTTGAAGGTCACATGACAAAATGGCTAAGATCTCGCTTATTATCGACTTTACAGCTTAGGAATCAATTGTGAACATATAGGAAATGATATACGCAGAATATTCTCATGACCTTGAATTTGACCTTTGACCTCATTTCCAAGGTCACAGGACAAAATTGCTGATATCTCGCTTATTATCCACTTTACAGCTTAGGAATCAATTGTGAACATATGGTAAATGATATATGCTGAATATTCTCGTGACCTTGAATTTGACCTTTGACCTCATTTTCAAGGTCACAGGACAAAATGGCCAATCAATTGTGAACATATAGGAAATGATATATGCTGAAAATGCTCGTGACCTTGAATATGACCTTTGACCTATTTTCAAGGTCACAGGACAAAATGGCCAATATCTTGCTTACTAGCGACTTTACAGCTTAGGAATCAATTGTGAAGATATAGGAAATGATATATGCTGAAAATGCTCGTGACCTTGAATTTGACCTTTGACCTATTTTGAAGGTCACAGGACAAAATGGCCAATATCTTGCTTATTAGCGACTTTACAGCTTAGGAATTAATTGTGAACATATAGGAAATGATATATGCTGAAAATGCTCGTGACCCTGAATTTGACCTTTGACCTATTTTCAAGGTTATAGGACAAAATGGCCAATATCTTGCTTATTATCGACTTTACAGCTTAGGAATCAATTGTGAAGATATAGGAAATGATATATTCTGAATATTTTAATGATATTGAATTTGACCTTTGACCTAAATTTCAAGGTCAGTCATTTTATTTTCAAAGTCAGATTACAAAATGGCTTATATCTCGCTTATTATCAAATTTACAGCTTAGGGGTCCATAGTGAACATATAGGAAATGATGTATGCTGAATAGTTTGGTGATCTAGAATTTAACCTTTGATCCCATTTTCAAGGTTAGAGATATGGCGATTTCAGTGGTCACCTTGAATTTGACTTTCAACTTTCTCGGCTTAACTCTGTATATTTC
This sequence comes from Terebella lapidaria, assembly GCA_949152475.1. Taxonomy (NCBI): domain Eukaryota; kingdom Metazoa; phylum Annelida; class Polychaeta; order Terebellida; family Terebellidae; genus Terebella; species Terebella lapidaria. The sequence goes on along the minus strand of OX424555.1, from coordinate 48,825,370 downwards.
TCCGGTAACCTTACTAGCCCATTGGGCTAATTTTCTTCATCCTGTTGGGTTTCGTGGACTTTCTTCAGCCGAGTTTGATGCACACAGACCACAATCCCACCATGTTGTACGAACATTACAACACCGTCTTGGCCAATGACAGTTCCAGGGCCTTTCCATTCATCTCCGTCGGGGCGCTTGTAGTAGACCTTTTCACCAGTCATGTACACATTGTAGATTGTACGTGTTTGTTTTCTCAGAGCTCTTCTGATACGCTCAGAGCTCTCGGTCTCCGTGAATGCTCTGCGTGCTGCATACAACGCATTGATGTTTCTGTGTACAACATCACTCATTGTTGTTCCCTCCAATGCGGGCAACTTATCTGTCAGCACCGATGGCAAGTTTGGGTTCACCCCAAAGACTAGTTGGTGAGCACTGTAACCATGTACTGCAGACAGACAGTTTTTCGCCATCAGTGCCCAGTTCAGTGCAGTTTCCCAGTCACAGTTCTGGTCTGCTTTCACTTTCTGAAGGATCATTGTCAGTGTCTGGTTATGTCTCTCCAACAGACCATTACTCCAAGGAGAATACGCTGGTGTGGTTTTCACAAATATGTTGAAGTTTTCACACATGTCTCGTACTTCAGTGTTGTTGAACCCCCCTCCGTTGTCATGAAACAGAGAAGCTGGAGGTCCGAATATGCTTATCCAGTGCTGTATGAAGTTTTTCACGAAGACATCAGGTCTCTTGCTTCGTACATTGGCACCTGAGCTGAATCTGGTGAACTGATCAATCATGTGAAGGTACCACACTTTCTTGTCCAACTCATGCAAGTCGACGGCTACTGTTTGGTTGAACTCTGTTGCGAGAGGCAGGCCCACTGCTGGTTTAGGTGCTTCCTTCTTAAATCACTGACAGACATCACACTGCTTCACTACTTTGTCCAGTATGTCAAAGATGATTCTGTCATGTTGTCCAGCATTGCTTCGTAGTTGAGTAAGCCTATCCTTTGATGCATGTCCAAACTGTTGATGGAGTTTCATGATTTGTTTCTGCAGTTCTGCTTCTCCTGAGTTCATGTCTAGCATCAGCACATCTCCGGCACAGTCCTTGCTCTCATTGTTGGGCACCTTGTGCGTGTCACCGGGACTGTGTTGTGTTTGAATGTTGACACAGTAGTGACCACTAGAAATGTACTCCAGCTCTACTGGTTTGTGAAACATCAGAGCCTTGTCGTTGGACAAATCCAACACTGTGTCTGCTCTCTTCAGTGATGTTTTGCTGAGTAACAAAGGCAAATTCACAGGGACCACTTCTGCGTCAATTTTACAGCGAGTTTCCCCTATCTTAGCTGGGAACACGACATTCTTGATTGATTCCACTTTGTTGCCGTCTCCAAATTTGAATGTTTTGTTGCTCGGACCAGTAGATACTGTTTTTCTGTCCTCATCTGTCAATGTGTCCATGTAGTCCAGAAGCCACTGCTTGCCACATACAGTTCTTGTACATCCAGTACTGCACATCCAGAGGCCTCTGCGACAAAAACTTTATGAGTCGACAAATTTTCTTTCGTGAAAAGTGTCATGTTGCAGTCTTCATCTGCATCACCTTTTGGCTCACACTCGTCTGCCACTTTCACCGAGATGTCACGCTATGGACAGGTTTCTCACACACACAATTATAGCTACGACTACCGCAGTTGATGATTGAATAAAATCTTTTTTAAAAAGTACACCCCAAAAATGTCCCACAACTTTTTGAAAATCCCCCATAATTTTTCAAAAATCTCCCATAACTTTTGAAAATCCCCCATACATTTCAAACTGAAGGGGGGATTCTCTCATACTTCGAGTTCCTCTTCCCAATCACTGCTCTGTCATCCTCTGCCTGTGCTGTGTCGCTTTCATCCATTTCATGCAGTGTCTGGGATTTTCTTGTCTGATGGCCTACTTCAGTCTCTGTGGTCACTCGTTTTCTGTTTTCATTGTCCAGTGATTTTTCTTCATCCTGTTGGGTTTCGTGGACTTTCTTCAGCCGAGTTTGATGCACACAGACCACAATCCCACCATGTTGTACGAACATTACAACACCGTCTTGGCCAATGACAGTTCCAGGGCCTTTCCATTCATCTCCGTCGGGGCGCTTGTAGTAGACCTTTTCACCAGTCATGTACACATTGTAGATTGTACGTGTTTGTTTTCTCAGAGCTCTTCTGATACGCTCAGAGCTCTCGGTCTCCGTGAATGCTCTGCGTGCTGCATACAACGCATTGATGTTTCTGTGTACAACATCACTCATTGTTGTTCCCTCCAATGCAGGCAACTTATCTGTCAGCACCGATGGCAAGTTTGTGTTCACCCCAAAGACTAGTTGGTGAGCACTGTACCCATGTACCGTATTTATTCAATTAGTTCGAACAGCTAAAAATAATTAGGCATCCCGATTGAAAATCGGGAGGCCTTATGTTTTTGTCTGTTTTTTTTTTTTTTTTTTTCTTTTTTTTTTTTTTTTTTTTTTTTTTTTTTTTTTTTTTTTTTCTTCCGCCGTTCGGTTTCCGGATCATAACTCTTGAACGCCTTGATCTATCTTTCCGAAATTTTCACAGCTCATCCGAAATACTTTGCTCCTAACCCCTATTGTTTTTCGTCGAGATCCGAAATCCAAGATGGCCGCTGGCGGCCATTTTGGAAAAAAAAATCGGGCGATTCCTGTCAATGTCATAATTTGATTCAGGCAATTTCCAGGAGAAAAAAATTTTTTGGGTGTATTTTTTTTTGGACTTAGAATTTTTCCCTCACCTGCCCCCATGCAGATGTAATACTGTGACTGAGCCATGCTACTGTATTCACTGACTGCAGCCTGCATGTCCAGCATGAGGCTAGGCTCTGCCCTCTCAGCCAGTGCAGTATATGAGAGCCCTGCTCAGTAATGCCTGTGATAAGGCAATACCCCCCCCCCCCCCCTCTCCCTCCCCCACCTCCACTGTCAGCCAGTCTAATCTGCATATGAATGTAGCAATGTATCAGTGACTTGTATGCACTGCCCCTCTTCCCCCCCCCCCCCTCTCCTGTCCCCTCACCCCAGTTTACTATACTAACACCAACAAGTTGGAACAATGCCCTCCTTCCCTTTCTAAAGAAAACAATAGGTGGTTATATAATGATGACCCAAACTGAAGATAACAGCTTTGAAGGTCTGCCTGGGCCTTGGTTGCCGGTCAATTGTTCATTGTATTCAGTTAAAACAGCACTGTGTTTATCTGGATGAAACTACATGCATTGTTTTGTTTTCTAGCTGTATTTCACATGCAGTGACCAAATTATCATTGTTTTACTTAGTCAGAACCCAGAATAATTTCCTTTTTGCTTGTATTATGAATGTCTGTCATGTCTGTACATTTAATACCTATTGAGATTAAAACAAATATCTGATGGACATTTGTCTAGTGAGCAACTGCTATAATTTGAACTCTCACTCCCACCTGTGTTCAATAATCCTGGTATATGTATTATAATAACAGTCAAGTTTCACCATTAGAAAAGAAAAGAAAAATTGGGGGATGCCACAAAGCCTATAGGCTTTTATGTCTAGTTAAATTTTGAAATGTTCAAATTATTAGATTCACGATAAAATCGTCCGTCAAAACGGAAAAAAACGCAAACCCAGATTTATCCTATGCGAGTTGACAGATACCGTTCATCATGGTGGTTGGAACTAGGGCTTGTACTGTACGATTGATAGGTTACCGCAGACAACTAGCATTTTTAGAAAACTCGAATAACTTCCTGCTAAATCGCCCGGTAACTGTTGTTTATAATCTCACATTGATACTAAATTCTAGTCATATTGCATGTGCATTCGAGTCACTCGAATCGGAAAAACTTCGCAAAACGCCTGGCACTCTGAGGTCCGCGCTTTCAATATTTCTGCTCATATCATAGATGTACATTAGGAGCCTGTCATAATGTACCTCTATGGCTTTGCAAACACTACCACCTGGCGAATATATCGCTGATTACCGGTACTCATTTCGTAGTGCTGCCGCCTGGTGAGTGGTCAGTTTTGGCATCTGACAAGTTGATTTCGTTCGTTGTTTCAATCGAAATTTTGATCGTAAATTTGCCTGTTCGAACTAAACGAGTCAATTTGAAAATTATTGTTTTCAATAATTTTTGGTGTTCGAATTATTAGAGTGTTCGAACTAATTGAATAAATACAGTACTGCAGACAGACAGTTTTTCGCCATCAGTTCCCAGTTCAGTGCAGTTTCCCAGTCACAGTTCTGGTCTGCTTTCACTTTCTGAAGGATCATTGTCAGTGTCTGGTTATGTCTCTCCAACAGACCATTACTCCAAGGAGAAAACGCTGGTGTGGTTTTCACAAATATTTTGAAGTTTTCACACATGTCTCGTACTTCAGTGTTGTTGAACTCCCCTCCGTTGTCATGAAACAGAGAAGCTGGAGGTCCGAATATGCTTATCCAGTGCTGTATGAAGTTTTTCACGAAGACATCAAGTCTCTTGCTTCGTACATTGGCACCTGAGCTGAATCTTCTTGAACTGATCAATCATGTGAAGGTACCACACTTTCTTGTCCAACTCATGCAAGTCGACGGCTACTGTTTGGTTGAACTCTGTTGCGAGAGGCAGGCCCACTGCTGGTTTAGGTGCTTCCTTCTTGAATCACTGACAGACATCACACTGCTTCACTACTTTGTCCAGTATGTCAAAGACGATTCTGTCATGTTGTCCAGCATTGCTTCGTAGTTGAGTAAGCCTATCCTTTGATGCATTCCAAACTGTTGATGGAGTTTCATGATTTGTTTCTGCAGTTCTGCTTCTCCTGAGTTCACGTCTAGCATCAGCACATCTCCGGCACAGTCCTTGCTCTCATTGTTGGGCACCTTGTGCGTGTCACCGGGACTGTGTTGTGTTTGAATGTTGACACAGTAGTGACCACTAGAAATGTACTCCAGCTCTACTGGTTTGTGAAACATCAGAGCCTTGTCGTTGGACAAATCCAACACTGTGTCTGCTCTCTTCAGTGATGTTTTGCTGAGTAACAAAGGCAAATTCACAGGGACCACTTCTGCGAGTTTCCCCTATCTTAGCTGGGAACATGACATTCTCGATTGATTCCACTTTGTTGCCGTCTCCAAATTTGAATGTTTTGCTGCTCGGACCAGTAGATACTGTTTTTCTGTCCTCATCTGTCAATGTGTCCATGTAGTCCAGAAGCCACTGCTTGCCACATACAGTTCTTGTACATGCAGTATCAATTGCTGCACATCCAGAGGCCTCTGCGACAAAAACTTTATGAGTCGACAAATTTTCTTTCGTGAAAAGTGTCATGTTGCAGTCTTCATCTGCATCACCTTTTGGCTCACACTCTTCTGCCACTTTCACCGAGATGTCACGCTGTGGGCAGTCTTTTTGCCAGTGGAAAACTGATCCACACAAAGCACATCTTGATCGACGACCATACCGGTTCATAGGGTTTGTCCCTGGTTGTGATTTGTCACTTCGAGGAGCGGACGACCAGTTTTGTTTCCTCCTATTGTCAGCTCTTTGAGTCATGCATACATTCTATGCCTTGATAGCTATGTCCTTCTGACTATTATTGTCTGGATCTGCAAATATTGTCTTCAAAGATGACCTCATAGCACTGAATGTTAGTTCTGATGTTGCAATCAAGGCCAGTTGTCTCTCTTTGGCATCTAAATTTGCACTGTCCATCAGTTTGAAGGCGAGCACTGCATCGGGTAATGCCATGTCATACTTTTTACACTGAACACACTGTTGCTCAAATTCCATTATAAACTCTGACATCAGCTGTCCTGGCAGTTTCCTGTACCTGTCAAAGCTTGAGTAAGCCTCATAATTATGCACAGTCCTTCTCATCCTTTTTGTATACTGCATCAAGGGCTTCTTTCAGCTTTGTCATGCCATCATCCTTGTTGGGGCATTTCGGCACGAAATGTCCTTAAGGTTTTGTCAGAATTTTTTTTTTTCTTTCTTTTTTTTCTTTTTTAGGTTACCGGACCTTTGGTCCGATAACCTATTGCCATGGCGTTGCGTCCGGCGTCCGTCGTCCGTCGTCCGTCGTCCGTCGTCCGTCCGTCCGTCCGTTCACATTTTTATCTTTAAAGTTTATGATGGAATATTTCTGAAATTTTGCACAAAAATACCTAAAAATATTTCCAAGGAAGGTTTTTTTTAGTTTTCTGATTTTCCAATTTTTTTCAAAATGGCGGCCGTTTTCGTCGAAAAATGGCCAATTTTGGACTTTGACAGTCATTTTCTCAAAATCTTATCAGTAACTTTTTTTCTTATTGATGCATAACACTCCTCTTATGTGCCCCTGTGACATGTATAAATTTCGTTGCCCTTGAATCGCTCGAAGTGGGCCATTTTGGGCCCAAACTCGGCCCAAATGGGACTCTCCCATGTTAAATTCTCCTATGCTTTATAATGGGACAAAATTAAGCCTAATATCTCACTTAATATTGAGATTAGAGACTAGGAATCAATTGTGCACATATAGGAAATGATATATCCTGAATATTCTGGTGACCTTGAATTTGACCTCTGACCTCGGTTTCAAGGTCAGAGGGCCATTTTCGTCGAAAAATGGCCAATTTTGGACTTTGACGGTCGTTTTCTCAGAATCCGTTCAGTAACTATTTTTCTTATCAATGCATAACACTCCTCTTATGTACCCCTGTGACACGTATACATTTCGTTGCCCTTGAATCGCTCGAAGTAGGCCATTTTGGGCCCAAACTCGGCCCAAATGGGACTCTCCCATGTTAAATTCTCCTATGCTTTACAATGGGACACATTAAGCCTAATATCTCACTTAATATTGAGATTAGAGACTAGGAATCAATTGTGCACATATAGGAAATGATATATGCTGAATATTCTCAGGGTCTTGAATTTGACCTCTGACCTCGGTTTCAAGGTCAGAGCACAAAATGTCTAATATCTTGCTTATTAACGACTTTACAGCTTAGGAACCAATTGTGGACATATAGGAAATGATATATGCCGAATATTCTGATGACCTTGAATTTGACCTTTGACCTCATTTTCAAGGTCACACCACAGAATGGCTAATATCTCCCTTATTATCGATTTTACAGCTTAGGGATCAATTGTGGACATATAGGAAATGATATATGCTGAATATTCTCGTGACCTTGAATTTGACTTCTGACCTCAGTTTCAAGGTCAAAGCAGAAAATGGCTAATATCTTGCTTATTATTGACTTTACAGTGTAGGAATCAATTATGAACTTATAGGAAATGATATATGCAGATTATTGTCATGACCTTGAATTTGACCTTTGACCTCCTTTTCAAGGTCGCAGGACAAAATAGCTAATATCTCGCTTATTATCGATTTTACAGCTTAGGAATCAATTATGAACATATAGGAAATGATATATGCTGAATATTGCTATGACCTTGAATTTGACCTTTGACCTCATTTTCAAGGTCAGAGAACGAAATGGGTAATATCTCGCTTTTTATCGACTTTACAGCTTAGCAATCAATTGGGGACATATAGAAAATGATATATTCTGAACATTGTCATGACCTTGAACTTCACCTTTGACCTAATTTCCAAGATCACAGGACAAAATGGCTAATAGCTTGCTCATTATGGACTTTACAGCTTAGGAATCAATTATGAACATATAGGAAATGATATATGCTGAATATTGCTATGACCTTGAATTCGACCTTTGACCTCATTTTCAAGGTCACAGGACATAATGGCTAATATCTCGCTTATTATTGACTTCACAGCTTAGGAATTAATTGTGGACATACTAGAAATGACATATGCCGAATATTATCGTGTCCTTGAATTGACCCATGATGTTTTTTAAAGGTCACGGGACAAAATACTAATATCTAAAATATATATTGTCCGGTAACCTTTCTTAGCCCTTGGGCTAATTTTTTTTTTTTCTTATTTTTTTTTTTTTCTTTTTTTCTTATTTTTCTTTTTTTCTTTTTTTTTTTTTCTTATTTTTTTTTTCTTATTTTTTTTTCTTTTTTTTTCACTTTTTGGTTTCCGGACGATAACTCAAGAACGCCTTGACGAATCTTCGAGAAATTTTCACCAGTTATCACATATATTACATAGATGAACCCTATTGTTTTGGAGCCGGCTCCGAGGTCCGTTTAGTCCGTGAGGATGAATTTAGTGTCAAATGGTTTCCGGATGATAACTCAAAAAATACTTGTGCTACCATTCTGAAACTTGACATATACATTGATATAGTGTCTCAGAGGAACCCTATCGATTATGGAGTCAATCCCTCAAACGACCTTTGACCCAGGGGCCGAAAACAATTTTGGTGAGTCATCCTTGAGGCTGATTGCATATCTCGGAAACGGTGCGTCGTAGAGCGAAACGGACGTTATTTTCGGACTCGTGGCACAGGACAAACATGTCTGAGGGGTATTATAGATGAACTTTGACCTTGACCTGAAATTTTTTTGCTGAAGCGGCATTTTTCGTTTTCGTCGATATCTCGGAATTGGTGCGTCGTAGAGCTAAACGGACGTTATTTTCGGACTCGTGACACTAGGCAATCATGTCTTGGGGGTATCTGTGGTGAATTTGGCCCTGGGCCAATTTTTTTTTTGCTGAGTCGACGTTTTTCATTTTCGGCCATATCTCGGAAACGGTGCCTCGAAGAGCGAAACGGACCTCATTTTCGGACTCGTAACACTAGGCAAACATGTCTTAGGGGTAGCATGGATGAACTTTGACCTTGACTTGAAATTTTTTTGCTGAGTCGGCATTCTTCGTTTTTTTCGATATCTCGGAAATGGTGCGTCGTAGAGCGAAACGGACGTTATTTTTGGACTCGTTACACTAGGCAAACATGTCTTAGGGGTATCTTGGGTGAATTTGGCCCTGGGGCAAATTTTTTTTTGCTGAGACGACCTTTTTTCGGCCATATCTCGGAAACAGTGCGTCGTAGAGCGAAACGGACTTTTTTTTCGGACTCCTGACACTAGACAAACATGTCTTAGGGGTATGTTGGATGAACTTGGCCTTCGGCCAAATTTTTAGGTTACCGGACCTATGGTCCGATAACCTATTGGCATGGCGTTGCGTCCGTCGTCCGTCCGTCCGTCGTCCGTCCACATTTTTATCTTTAAAGTATATGGTCCGATCTTTCTGAAATTTTGCACAAAAATACCTAAAAATATTTCCAGGAAAGGTTTTTTTTAGTTTTCTGATTTCCGCATTTTTTTCAAAATGGCGGCCATTTTCGACGAAAAATGCCTGATTTTGGACTTTGGCGGCCATTCTCTCAAAATCTGTTCAGTAACTTTTTTTCTTTTTGATACATAACACTCCTCATATGTACCCCTGTGACATGTATAAATTTCGTTGCGCTTGAATCGCTCGAAGTGGGCCATTTCGGCCCAAACTCGGCCCAAAGGGGACTTTCCCATGTTAAATTCTCCTATGCTTTATAATGGGACACATTAAGCCTAATATCTCACTTAATATTTAGATTAGAGACTAGGAATCAATTGTGGACATATAGGAAATGATGTATGCTGAATATTCTCATGACCTTGAATTTGACCTCTGACCTCGGTTTCAAGGTCAGAGCGGCCGTTTTCGTCGAAAAATTGCCAATTTTGGACTTCGACGGTCGTTTTTAGGTTACCGGACCTATGGTCCGATAACCTATTGGCATGACGTTGCGTCCGTCGTCCGTCGTCGTCCGTCGTCGTCGTCCACATTTTTATCTTTTTTGTTTACGGGCGAATTTTTCTGAAATTTTGCAGAAAAATACATAAAAATAATTCAAGAAGGAGATATTTTTTAGTTTTTTGATTTTCGCTTTTTCTTCAAAATGGCGGCCGTTTTCGACGAAAAATGCCTGATTTTGGACTTTGGCGGCCATTTTCTCAAAATCTGTTCAGTAACTTTTTTTCTTTTTGATACATAACACTCCTCATATGTACTTCTATGATGTCTATAAATTTCGTTGCGCTTGAATCGCTCGAAGTGGGCCATTTTGGCCCAAACTCGGCCCAAATGGGACTTTCCCATGTTAAATTCTCCTATGCTTTATAATGGGACACATTATGCCTAATATCTCTCTTGATATTGAGATTAGAGACTAGGAATGAATTGTGGACATATAGGAAATGATATATGCTGAATATTCTCGTGACCTTGAATTTGACTTTTGACCTCATTTTCAAGGTCACAGGACAAAATGGCTACTATCTCGCTTATTATCGACTTTACAGCTTAGGAATCAGTTGTGAACATATAGGAAACGATATATGCTGAATATTCTTGTGACCTTGAATTTGACCTTTGACCTCATTTTCAAGGTCACATGACAAAATGGCTAATATCTCGCTTATTATCGACTTTACAGTTTAGGAATCAATTGTGAACATATAGGAAATGATATTTGCTGAATATTTTCGTGACCTTGAATTTGACCTTTGACCTCATTTTCAAGGTCACAGGACAATTTGGCCAATATCTTGCTTATTAGCGACTTTACAGCTTAGGAATCAATTGTGAACATATAGGAAATGATATATGCTGAAAATTCTCGTGACCTTGAATTTGACCTTTGACCTCATTTTCAAGGTCAGAGGACAAAATGGCTCATATCTTGCTTATCAGCGACTTAACAGCTTAGAAATCAATTGTGAACATATAGGAAATGATATATGCTGAATATTCTCACGACCTTGAATTTGACCTTTGACCTCATTTTCAAGGTCACAGGACAATTTGGCCAATATCTTGCTTATTATCGACTTTACAGCTTATTAATCAATTGTGAACATATAGGAAATGATGTACGTAGAATATTCTCATGACCTTGAATTTGACCTTTGACCTCATTTCCAAGGTCACAGGACAAAATTGCTGATATCTCACTTATTATCGACTTACATCTTAGGAATCAATTGTGAACATATGGGAAATGATATATGCTGAATATTCTCGTGACCTTGAATTTGACCTTTGACCTCATTTTCAAGGTCACAGGACAAAATGGCCAATATCTTGCTTATTAGCGACTTTACAGCTTAGGAATTAATTGTGAACATATAGGAAATGATATATGCTGAAAATTCTCATGACCTTGAATTTGACCTTTGACCTCATTTTCAAGGTCAACAGGACAAAATGGCTAATATCTTGCTTATTATCGACTTTACAGCTTAGGAATCAATTGTGAAGATATAGGAAATGATATATTCTGAATATTTTAATGATATTGAATTTGACCTTTGACCTAAATTTCAAGGTCAGTCATTTTATTTTCAAAGTCAGATTACAAAATGGCTTATATCTCGCTTATTATCAAATTTACAGCTTAGGGGTCCAAAGTGAACATATAGGAAATGATGTATGCTGAATAGTTTGGTGATCTAGAATTTAACCTTTGATCCCATTTTCACGGTTAGAGATATGGCGATTTCAGTGGTCACCTTGAATTTGACTTTCAACTTTCTCGGCTTAACTCTGTATATTTCTCCGGTAACCTTACTAGCCCATTGGGCTAGTTAGGGGTTTCTTCAGTGAACTTGGCCCTGGGCCAAATTTTTTTTTGCTGAGTCGACGTTTTTCATTTTCGGCCATATCTCGGTAACAGTGCGTCGTAGAGCGAAACGGACATTATTTTTGGACTCGTCGACCTAGACAAACATGTCTTAGGGGGTATTATGAATGAACTTTGACCTTGACCCAAATTTTTTTCGCCAAGTCGGCATTTTTCGTTTTTCGGCGATATCTCGGAAACGGTGCGTCGTAGAGCGAAACGGATGTTATTTTAGGACTCATGACACTAGACAAACATGTCTTAGGGGTATGTTGGATGAACTTGGCCTTTGGCCAAATTTTTTTTTGCTGAGTCAGCGTTTCTCATTTTCGGCCATATCTCGGAAGCGGTATGTCATAGAGTGAAACGGACGTTATTTTCGGACTCGTGACACTAGACAAACATGTCTTAGGGGTTTCTTCGGTGAACTTGGCCCTGGGCCAAATTTTTTTTTGCTGAGTCGACATTTTTCATTCTTGGCCATATCTCTGAAACAGTGCGTCGTAGAGTGAAACGGACATTATTTTTGGACTCGTCGACCTAGACAAACATGTCTAAGGGGTATTATGAATGAACTTTTTTCGCCAAGTCGGCATTTTTCGTTTTTCGGCGATATCTCGGAAACGGTGCATCGTAGAGCGAAACTTACGTCATTTTTGAACTCGTCGACCTAGACAAACATGTCTTGAGGGTTTTATGGATGAACTTTGACCTTGACCCGAAATTTTTTTGCTGAGTCGGCATTTTTCGTTTTCGTCGATATCTCGGAAACGGTGGGTCGTAGAGCGAAACGGACGTTATTTTCGGACTCGTGGCACTGGACAAATATGTCTGAGGGTTATTATAGATGAACTTTGACCTTGACCTGAATTTTTTTTGCTGAAGCGGCATTTTTCGTTTTCGTCGATATCTCGGAATTGGTGCGTCGTAGAGCGAAACGGACGTTATTTTCGGACTTGTGACACTAGGCAAACGTGTCTTAAGGATATGTTGGGTGAACTTGGCCCTGGGCCAATTTTTTTTTTGCTGAGTCAGCGTTTTTCATTTTCGGCCATATCTTGGAAACGGTGCATCGTAGAGGGAAACGGACGTTATTTTAGGACTCGTGACACTAGGCAATTATGTCTTAGGGGTATGTAGGGTCAACTTGATCCTGTGCCAAATTTTTTTTGCTTTCTTGATATTTCTCATTTCTGGCCATATCTCGGAAACGATGCATCGTTGAATGAAGTGGATGTTATTTTTGGACTCGTGGTACTAGACAAACATGTCTTAGGGTTATGTTGGGTGAAATTGTGCTTGGACCAAATTTTTTTTTCTGCTGAGTCGGCATTTTTCATTTTCGGTCATATCTCGTTTATTTTCCTTTATATCTCAGAAACCGTCGTCTTGGATTGAAATGGATGTATCTGCATAATCATTTTGGTTGCAGAGTTGTCAGTAATTAACAGTTCACCTGTGATTGTGTTGTGTATCGAAATGCCCCAAGGCCTCTAGGCCTTTACGTCTAGTTTAGATCCTCCACTTTTACCTGTGTAGCTGTCTGTCAAAGAGAGTGATACTGCCAGGGCTTGTTTTTCCTTGGGCAGATCTGTCACCACCTGCCACATGGCAAGTTCGTTTTTCCATGCCTCATAGGCATTCTCATCAAAGGTTGGGGGCAACTTGTAGTTGGCAGCCATCACAATTTTTCACAACCACGCTCTGCTACCATGATAAAAATGAACAAATTTCTCATGTGTTGTCAAACATGTGCTTCAGACATCTTTATTAGTGGTAACAACTAAAGAATAGTCACTCATTTAGAAACATCAATAGCAGAGTAAAACTAAAAGGTACCGTCTTTCACCAAAGATAATCCGCTACCATAGATAATCCGCACCCTCGTTTTGAGCTCCAATTTCTCGGGAAAAACCTATTATTCAGTGTATTATCCGCACCCCCGTTCTCCGGTGGAGGTGTGAAATTTCCGCGTCGAGTCGCGAGCGCGATTGGTCAATCCAATCGCAGTGATCAGTCGATCATTCAAGTCAAGTGTGACAAACTGTGGCCGATAATAGGCCGGCAGGAAGTTTCATGCTTCAGTGGCTCACGAAAGGTTAGTTCACATTAAAATACATGATTTCTATTGTTGTTCTTGTCAATGAAAAAAACAATCTTATTTTATTTCAGAAGGCGATTGCGAGATTCTGCAAAAATTTTTTCACAAGCAATGTCAAGGCCGTTTCCGTCTTCCTGTCAAAGTTAAGGGGCTGTCTCAATGTTCAAGAGAAGAATTTTTATGTCAGCTCAGTGTGCCAATAAAAAATATTCCAAATACTTGTTCGACTTCTTGCATCAATAAATAAATCAAGGATCGCGGTTGTTGTTACCGGACCTATGGTCCGATAACCTATTGGCGTGGCGTGGCGTCCGTCGTCGTCGTCGTCGTCGTCGTCGTCGTCGTCCACATTTTTATTTTTTTTTGTTTACGGGCGAATTTTTCTGAAATTTTGCACAAAAATACTTAAAAATAATTCAAGAAGGAGGTATTTTTTAGTTTTTTGATTTTCGCTTTTTTTTTCAAAATGGCGGCCGTTTTCGACGAAAAATGCCTGATTTTGGACTTTGGCGGCCATTTTCTCAAAATCTGTTCAGTAACTTTTTTTCTTTTTGATACATAAGACTCCTCATATGTACTCCTATGATGTCTATAAATTTCGTTGCGCTTGAATCGCTCGAAGTGGGCCATTTTGGCCTAAACTCGGCCCAAATGGGACTTTCCCATGTTAAATTATCCTATGCTTTATAATGGGACACATTATGCCTAATATCTCACTTGATAGAGATTAGAGACTAGGAATCAATTGTGGACATATAGGAAATGATATATGCTGAATATTCTCATGACCTTGAATTTGACCTCTGACCTCAGTTTCAAGGTCAGAGCACAAAATGGCTTATATCTCGCTTATTATCGACTCTACAGCTTAGGAATCAATTGTGGACATATAGGAAATGATATATGCTGAATATTCTGATGACCTTGAATTTGACCTTCGAACTCATTTTCAAGGTCACAGGACAAAATGGCTAATATCTCGCTTGTTATCGACTTTACAGCTTAGCAATCAATTATGAACATATAGGAAATGATATATGCAGATTATTGTCATGACCTTGAATTTGACCTTGGACCTCATTTTCAAGGTCACAGGACAAACAGGCTAATATCTCACTTATTATCGATTTTACAGCTTAAGAACCAATTGTGGACATATAGGAAATGATATATGCTGAATATTCTCGGACCTTGAATTTGACCTCTGACCTCATTTTCAAGGTCCAAGGACAAACTGGCTCATATCTTGCTCCTCTATTGAATGTATGGCTTGGGAATCAATTGTGGACATGATATAGAAAATGATATACATTGAATATTTTGATGACCTTGAATTTGACCTTTGCCCCTTCATTTTCGAGGCCACAGCACAGATTGCTAATATCTCTCTGATTATTGAATTTACAGCGTTGCAATCAACTGTGGACATGATATATGCTTAATGTTATATATGATGAATATTCTCTTGACCTTGAATTCAACCAGTGACCTGGCTAACATCTAAAATATTAAACATTGTCCGGTAACCTATCTTCGGCCCTTGGCCTAATTTTTTGCGGAGTCGACATTTTTCATTTTCGTCGATATCTAGTATATATTATAAATTAATCATCACACCGAAATGCCTCCAAGGCATCTTTAGGCCTTGACGTCTAGTTTTTTTTTTTTTTTCTTTTCTTTTCTTTCCGCCGTTTTGGTTTCCGACCGATAACTTTAGTTTGCCTCGATGTATCTTCGCCACATTCTCAGCATTGGTCAAACATATTATGTGGAAGCACCCTATTGTTTTTCAGCCGGGTCCGTGAGGTCCGTGAGGATGAAATCCATGTCGATTTTTGGACTTTTTTCTGCACGATAACTCAGAAAGTATACAAGCAATGGCTGCAAAACTTTGCATGGAGGTTCATATACCAACAGGGAAAAGCCCTATTGATTTTGGGATCAATCCGTAATACAATCTTTGACCTAGAGGTCAAAAGAGTTTTCGCCCAGTCATCCTTGAGGTTTCCTGCATACAGTGGGTCACTTTAAGTTTTGAGTTAGGATGGTGTTGAGTTAGTGTTAGCCAACTCAGGTGTAACACCTGACTAACTCAAACCCAGCACTCTGTTTGACCTACTTTTTAACTCCAAAAATAAAGTGGATCTGAGTTACCGGGTTAGTGTTAGTCAGGTGTTAATGTAACACCTCAGCAACAGCTGGGTAACACCTGAGTAACACCAAAGCTAACTCAACACTAAGATGAGTGATTTGTTCAAAATTTCAGCTGTGTATTTCGCATTATATATTGGATAGAATCAGAAAAATATAGCGTGTGTGGATGTCTAGTTATATCATCTAGTGTACATGAAGATGCTAGAATTTGCCACTGCAGTATTTGAGATACTTTTATCATAAACAAAGTTAACACTAACACTAAACCCTAGGGGTTAGAAAATAACTGACTTTAACTTTTGAGTTTGTGTTAAGCAGTTGCCGTTCTGATGATAGAACCATCATTATGATATTTTTACCACTGCATGTGAACCATGATGATAATATTGCCAGGTGTTGAAATGCTAATGTTAGACATCGTGCAATAAATGAAGATAGTCTGATACGAAAATTCGTCACTTGAGTTACACGTCATCTGAGAGGCCCAAGTATCATATCCTGCGCTTTCCTCTATATTCAATAAGGATTACAAAGGTGCGAGACGGATTAAATGGTATGCTTTCAGTGGACGAGTAGTATTAAGGCGCAGTGTATGATACTTGGGCCACCTGAGAGAACACCGGTAACCAAGGTGTTAAACCAAGTGTTACTCATGTGTTAATAAAGTGTTAAAACCTGTTACTCAGGTGTAACTCAAGTGTTAAAACAAGTGTAACTCAGGTGTAACTCAAGTGTTAAAATAGCCTTTGGGTTTAGGTCCATTAACACCCAAGTTAGCTAACACTAACTCAAAACCACCCCAACTCAAAACTTAAAGTGACCCAGTATCTCGGAAACAGTGCGTCGTAGAGCGAAACGGACGTTATTTTCAGACTCGTCGCCGTAGACAAACATATCTGATGGGTATCATGGATGAACTTTGACCTTGACCTTGAATTTTTCTGCTGGGTCGGCATTTTTCGTTTTCGTCGATATCTCGGAAACGGTGCGTGTAGAGGGAAACGGACATTATTTTCGGAGTCGTAGCCCTAGACAAACATGTCTGAGGGCTATTATGGATGAACTTTGACCTTGACCTGAAATTTTTTTGCTGAGTCGACATTTTTCGTTTTCGTCGATATCTCTGAAACGGTGCTTCGTAGAGAGAAACGGACATTATTTTCGGATACGTCGCTCTAGGCAAACATGTCTGAAGGGTGGGTATTATGGATGAACTTTGACCTTGACCTGAAATTTTTTTGCCGAGTCGGCATTTTTCGTTTTCGTCGTCGATATCTCGGAAACATGTGTAAGGGGTAGTATGGATGACCTTTGACCTTGACCTTAAATTTTTTCACTGTGTCGGCATTTCACGTTTTCGTCGATGTCTCGGAAACGGTGCCTCGTAGAGTGAAATGGACGTTATTTTCGGTCTCGTCGCCCCTAGACAAACAAGTCCAATAGGTATTAGGGATGACCTTTGACCTTGACTTTTCGCTCATTCGGCATTTTCCATTTTCGTCTATATCTTGGAAATGGTACCTCGTACAGCTAAACTGACGTTATTTTCGGACTCGTCACCCTAGACAAACATGTCTAAGGGGATTATGGATGACCTTTGGTCTTGACCTTAAATTTTTTCGCTGAATCGGCATTTCTCATTTTCGTCGATATCTTAAATTTTTTCGCTGAGTCGGTATTTTTCGTTTTCTTCGTTATCTCGGAAAAGGTGCATTGTAGAGCGAAACGGACCTTATTTTCGGACTCGTGGCCCTATACAAACATGTCTTAAGGGTATTGGGGATGACCTTTGACCTTGACCTCAAATTTTTTCGCTGAGTCAGCATTTTTTGTTTTCGTCGATATCTCGGAAACATTGCGTAGTAAAGCGAAATGGACGTTATTTTCGGACTCGTGGCCTTAGACAAACATATCTAAGGATTACTAGGGATGGACTTTGACCTGAAATTTTTTTGCTGAGTTGGCATTTTTAGGTTACCGGACCTTTGGTCCGATAACCTATTGCCGTGGCGTTGCGTCCGTCGTCCGTCCGTCCGTCCACATTTTTATCATTAAAGTTTACAGTCGAATATTTCTGAAATTTTGCACAAAAATACCTAAAAATATTTCCAGGAAAGGTTTTTTTTTAGTTTTTTGATTTTCGCATTTTTTTCAAAATGGCGGCCGTTTTCGTCGAAAAATGGCCAATTTTGGACTTTGACGGTCGTTTTCTCAAAAATTGTTCAGTAACTTTTTTTCTTATTGATGCATGACACTCCTCCTATGTACCCCTGTGACATGTATAAATTTCGTTGCCCTTGAATCGCTCGCAGTGGGCCATTTTGGGCCCAAACTCGGCCCAAATGGGACTTTCCCATGTTAAATTCTCCTATGCTTTATAATGGGACACATTAATCCTAATATCTCACTTAAAATTGAAATTAGAGACTAAGATTCAATTGTTGACATATAGGAAATGATATATGCTGAATATTCTCGTGACCTTGAATTTGACCTCTGACCTCGGTTTCAAGGTCAGATCGGCCGTTAAAGTTTGCCAATTTTGGAATTGATGGTCGTTTACTCAAAATCTGTTCAGTAACTTTTTTAGGTTACCGGACCTATGGTCCGATAACCTATTGGCATGGCGTTGCGTCCGTCGTCCGTCGTCGTCCGTCGTCGTCGTCCACATTTTTATCTTTTTAGGTTACCGGACCTATGGTCCGATAACCTATTGCCATGGCGTTGCGTCCGTCGTCCGTCTAGCCGTCCGTCCGTCCGTCCGTCGTCCGTCTGTTAACATTTTTATCTTTTTTGTTTACAGACAAATTTTTCTGAAATTTTGCACAAAAATGCCTGAAAATATTTCGAGAGGGAGGTATTTTTTAGTTTTTTGATTTTCGCATTTTTTTCAAAATGGCGGCCGTTTTCGTCGAAAAATGCCTGATTTTGGACTTTGGCGACCATTTTCTCAAAAACTGTTCAGTAACTTTTTTTCTTTTTGATACATAACACTCCTCATATATACTCCTATGATGTCTATAAATTTCGTTGCGCTTGAATCGCTCGAAGTGGGCCATTTTGGCCCAAACTCGGCTCAAATGGGACTTTCCCATGTTAAATTCTCCTATGCTTTTTATAATGGGACATATTATGCCTAATATCTCACTTGATATTGAGATTAGAGACTAGGAATCAATTGTGGACATATAGGAAATGATATATGCTGAATATTGTCGTGACCTTGAATTTGACCTCTGACCTCACTTTCAAGGTCAGAGCACAAAATGGCTTATATCTCACTTATTATCGACTCTACAGCTTAGGAATCAATTGTGGACGTATAGGAAATGATATATTCTGAATATTCTCGCGACCTTGAATTTGACCTCTGACCTCAGTTTCAAGGTCAGAGCACAAAATGGCTTATATCTCGCTTATTATCGACTCTACAGCTTAGGAATCATTTGTGGACATATAGGAAATGATATATGCTGAATATTCTGATGACCTTGAATTTGACCTTCGACCTCATTTTCAAGGTCACAGGACAAAATGGCTAATATCTCGCTTGTTATCGACTTTACAGCTTAGCAATCAATTATGAACATATAGGAAATGATATATGCAGATTATTGTCATGACCTTGAATTTGACCTTTGACCTCATTTTCAAGGTCACAGGACAAAATGGCTAATATCTCACTTATTATCGATTTTACAGCTTAGGAATCAATTGTGGACATATAGGAAATGATATATGCTGAATATTCTCGTGACCTTGAATTTGACCTCTGACCTCATTTCCAAGGTCCAAGGACAAAGTGGCTCATATCTTGCTCCTCTATTGACTGTATGGCTTGGGAATCAATTGTGGACATGATATACATGATATAGAAAATGATATACACTGAATATTTTGATGACCTTGAATTTGACCTTTGCCCCTTCATTTTCAAGGCTACAGCATAAAATTGCTAATATCTCTCTGATTATTGAACTTACAGAGCAATCAACTGTGGACATGATATATGCTTAATGTTATATATGCTGAATATTCTCTTGACCTTGAATTCAACCAGTGACCAGGCTAACACCTAAAATATTAAACATTGTCCGGTAACCTATCTTTGGCCCTTGTTTTTTTTTCTTCTTCCGCCGTTTTGGTTTCCGGACGATAACTTTAGATTGCCTTGATGGATCCTTATCAAATTTTCACCACTAGCCAGAAATGATATGTGGAAGAACCCTATTTTTTTTGAGCCGGCTCCGAGGTCCGTGAGGTCCATGAGGATGAAATCAAGGTTTTTGGTTTCCGGACGATAACTCGAAAAATATTCAGGCAATAGATGCAGAACTCTGCATGGAGGTTGATATACCACCAGGGAAGAACCCTATTGATTTTGGGATCAATCCGTCAAATGACCTAATAATTTTTTGCTGATTCATCCTTGAGGCTTCCTGCATATCTCAGAAACGGTGCGTCGTAGAGCGAAACGGACGTTATTTTCTGACTCGTCGCCCTAGACAAACATGTCTATGGGGTATTTTTTTTTTTATTCGACTCCGAGGTCCGTGAGGTCCGTGAGGATGAAATCAAGGCCATTATGAGACTTGGTTTCCGGACGATAACTCGAAAAATATTCAGGCAATAGTTGCAGAACTTTGCATGGAGGTTTATATACCACCAGGGAAGAACCCTATCGATTTTGGGATTGATCCGTCAAACGACCTTTGACCTAGAGGTCGAAATAACTTTTTGCTGACTCATCCTTGAGGCTTCCTGCATATCTCGGAAACGGTACGTCGTAGAGCGAAACGGACGTTATTTTCGGACTCGTTGCCCTAGACATGTCTAATGGGTATTATGAATGAACTTTGACCTTGACCCGAAATTTTTTTGCCGAGTCGGCATTTTTCGTTTCGTCGATATCTCGGAAACGGTGCGCCGTAGAGCGAAACGGACGTTATTTTCGGACTCGTCCTCCTAGACAAACATGTCTAAAGGGTATTATGAATGAACTTTGCAAACCTTGACCCGATATTTTTTTGCCGAGTCGGCATTTTTCGTTTCCGTCGATATCTCGGAAACGGTGCGTCGTAGAGCGAAACGGACGGTATTTTCGGACTCGTCGCCCTAGAAAAACAGGTCTAAGGGGTTTTATGGATGAACTTTGACCTTGACCCGAAATTTTTTTGCCAAGTCGGCATTTTTCGTTTTCGTCGATATCTCGGAAACGGTGCATCGTAGAGCGAAACGGACGTTATTTTCAGACTCGTCGCCCTAGACAAACAGGTCTAAGGGGTTTTATGGATAAACTCGGACTCCTCGCCCTAGACAAACATGTCTTAAGGTATTATGGATGAACTTTGACCTTGACCCGAAATTTTTTTCGCTGAGTCGACATTTTTCATTTTTGTCAATATCTAGCAAACGGTGTGTCATAGAGCCCGTGCAAACATATTTTGAATATTACGAATTAGCCCTAACACCGAAATGCCTCCAAGGCATCTTTAGGCCTTGACGTCTAGTTTTAATAGCAATCATCAGTTTTAATGGCAATCATGACATTCAACCCCAAATAGATCTGCGTAATGCTCGATGTCATGCAGTTGGAGACGACCCCTAACGTTGGCAGGTTGGCGCCATCTGCGGGTCAAAACTGGCACAGCAAGATTCTGATGATGTTTTCACCATTTCGATCTGAAAAGACAATACATGACGCTGTTAACAAACTGATATGGAAATAAATACGAATGCCAGTGCATTAACGTATGATCCAATAAATAATTCAAGTTATATTTATTGCCAAATCTTATTCAGTTATGCGACATTCCTGCTTGATCACGAGATTCCTCCACTATCGCCCATGCACGATCGACTTGTGCCGGTGCCACTGCCTGTCAAACGATTTTTTGGCCACCAAAGAAGTGTACAGATTTTATGTTTCAATGTGTAATCCGCACCCTGTAAGTTTTCCCTCGTTTTGGGGGCCTAAAAATGCGGATTATCTATGGTGAACGACGGTAGTCTACATTGAATGCACAAATACAGTACAGATTTCACAAAACCTCACTAGCCATGCGAATGCTACATGCTAAATGCTAGGCCGTGCAATTACGTGCGACTTGATGCTAGCATCAAATCGCATGGTGCGACCAGTGGGCGCGATGCCATCGCATCAGGCAGCCGTCTTAGTTGAACAGGCGAGCATTGTCTCGCACAAATGCGCGCATCCTTTATTTCGGACGCAAATATTGACTTTAATATGAAATGAACTTAAACACTGCTTTTTCCCATACGATCTACATGATACAGACTGTCTATAAACCACTTGACCATGTGTTTGCGAGCATATGCGAGTATATAATGGCATTCACAAAAAAATGCGAAATGCTTTTAGTGTGCCACAGTGCCAAGAAGCAATGCTAGCATCGAGGGATGCTCGCATACACAATGCTAGCATCAAATCGCATGATGCTACGTGAGGCGAAGTTGGGCGAACACGTGCTAGATGCCAGGTGTCCCGTGCTAGCATTTTGGTGAGGTTTTGCGAAATCGGTACTGTATATAACAGCATATACACTCATTTAAGTAGCACGAGAAAATTATAGAAAAACTTGATGATTTTGAATCTTGCTTCATTGGTATGTGGGACTCTCATATATCTCTTCGCATCTTTGCAGCATATGGGATTTGTGCTTCTCACCAGATGGACTCCAGTTGATTGTTGCTGCTGGCAACAGGGTTCTTGTGTATGATACTGCAGATGGCAATCTTGTACAACCATTGAAGGGCCACAAAGATACAGTGTACTCTTGTGCCTATGCCAAGGACGGCAAGCGATTTGCCTCGGGTTCAGCGGACAAAAGTGTCATTATATGGACAAACAAACTTGAAGGGATATTGAAATACACGTGAGTTCCAGAGTGAACATGATAATTTACATACTTTGTATTTTTGATTGCCATGATTACATGTAATAGCAATTCATATGATATAATTTCAGACACAATGATCCTATACAGTGCCTCGCATATAATCCAGTGACACACCAGCTGTCTTCTTGTGCTTGTACGGATTTTGGTGAGTCGTTATACATATGAATGTAGTGTGGTGCACCTTATACGCACTAATATGCCTTACATATAAATACGCACTAAACCTAATACGCATGCGGCTCAGTAATGATCCAATGACTGCTGGTGTTGACAGGTTTGTGGTCGCCGGAGCAGAAGTCTGTCTCAAAGCACAAAGTTCCGCAGCGAGTGACAGCCTGCAGCTGGACCAATGATGGACAGTACCTTGCTCTCGGGCTCTTCAACGGCATCATCAGCATCCGCAACAAGGTAGTACTTAGTCTGTTCTATAGATGTTTATTGCATTATTTCTGCATTTGCTACATAATATATTTTAGTCTTTCATGTTTGTATAAGTGAAGCATGGATTCTGTACCTGTTCAACTCATACATGTGGTATTTGCTCTATGTTTTTAGGTTAACGGACCTTTGGTCCGATAACCTATTGGCATGGCGTTGCGTCCGTCGTCCGTCCGTCCGTCCGTCCGTCCGGCGTTAACATTTTTATCTTTAAAGTTAATGATCGAATCTTTCTGAAATTTTGCACAAAAATGCCTAAAAATATTTTGAGAAGGAGGTATTTTTTAGGTTACCGGACCTTTGGTCCGATAACCTATTGGCATGGCGTTGCGTCCGTCCGTCCGTCCGTCCGTCCGTCCGTCCGTCCGTCCGTCCGTCCGTCCGTTCGTCCGTCCGTCCGCTCTCCCTGAAACTGACTTGTGAGTATTTTGGAGAGTACAGGTGTGACTTGTGTGATTTTTGGTCACTTGTGAGCTGCAACTCATCAGTGATGACATTCAGCCACGCCAGGAGGTCATTTCTGAGGTGCACGTGTGGTTTTGGCAAGTCAACTCACTAGTCGACGGCTATTCGACATTTGGCCATTATGACGGCCAATCTGATGACACGGACGAAAATGATCGAACAATGCTGCACCCTGGCGAGTGATCTGGTAGTCGTACCGTTTGGGGCGCATGCGTTCCTTTGAGGCATTTCGTAACAATGTGCATCGGCCTTGGATGACTTGTGCGGTGCACAAGGGCCTTTCGATTTGCGCTTTCATTGAGATTTAACGAAACTGTGAACTTTATAATGATGATATGAAGAAAAACGTGTTGAAATGAACGGAATTGCTTATTAAGTTCATTTCTATTAAGTACTTTCGAGTTTAAAACTTGAGCTTGGACCGGACTGTCGTATTGGTACGAAACGCTGGGTACGAATTGGACAGGTGTCACGTGATCGATATTCATGAGATGACATTCAAGATGGATGACGATACTCGATAGGAAAGGTGAGTCGAAATGAGTACATTGTACAGCGTATTTCACGCAGATATTGAAGACTGAGACATGACAGACTTGTAAGTTTATCACTGTTTCGAAATACAGTGGACTAGATCTAGGCTACCTGGTTACCGTTCTGTCCGATCTGTGTCAGGCGTCTTCTCTGAGGGCCAGAGGCCTGAAGACGAAATGCCTCCCGTGTAGGGCTTCAACGAGTACTCGGTTAACCAGTTACGGTTCGGTTACAGAGCGTAATCGGTTACGGATTCTGCGACCGGTTAATCCTGAACGTATTTTGCACCCTCGTAATTCAGCCTTCACATTAGTTAAATTTCCGCCCAAACGGGCTGAATTGAAGCGATTTATCACTCTCCAATCCAAATAGAATGTTTATTCATCATAATATTGCATATTTTCACGTGAAAATGACATTTAATGTCGAGTTCTAAGCGGGATATTGACCGGTTTTTGACACGGAGATTTGATAAAATGCGAACTGCGAAAAAAAATTGGTGTTACTTTGGACAATATTTAGCTCTATATTTTTGGACGAGTAACCGGTTACGGTTCGGTTACAAGCTAACGAGTAACCGGTCACGAAATTTTGTACTCGTTGAAGCCCTACTCCCGTGTCAAAATTCTTCGAGTCTGCTTTAACTGGCTAAAAATCAGGAATGGTACTCGCGTTTTTGGTCAGAAGCAGCTCATGATCATGTCAATACTTCCTTAATCCAGCGAATTTAGGAAGGTTGGTTGGTTGATATCGAATTCCGGAAAAAAAAACTCGAAAAAAAAAACCAGATGGTCGCCACAAAAACTAAACATTAGTTTTTTTGGAGAGAATAACGTCACACACTTTATTCCGAAACGTGAGCTATCATGTGAATTTTCGTATACATATATTGTACCCTGAGGTTGGTTGCTATCAAATTTCAGCCATATCGGAAAATGTCCACTACAAAAGAAAAAAAAATATTTGGGTGGGGGGGGGGGGGGGGGGGGCAACGTCACACACTTTATTTCAAAGCGTACCAAGATATCATCACGGAACTTTTTGTATACATATCGGATCCTGAAACGTTATATTTTCAGGTTTGATTCCTGTGAGGTGTGCTCTCCAGCTTATTCGAATAATAACTTGAAAAATACTATTTGAGATATCATTGCTAAAACCATACATGGAGCTGAATTAATTGTGTCCCTCGAACGAAGTTTGGCGGATATATGGATTTGCAACAGTCCCGCCACAACGCCCTCGGTAATCATTCCTTTCTGAATGCTCCACAAGCTGCACATTTGAACCGATTTCGATAATATTTTGTAGGGACATATATATACATGAGTTCTCGACACCCATCGATTTTTGTTGCCATAGCAACCAAAATGACCTAGTGCCGACACATTTTGTGCTGAAATCAGCCCTTTTAGGAAACATGGCTCGTGAACGCTCTACAGCTGGCAATTTACATCGAATCATGATGTTTTGTAGCCTCGTTGGGAACGGTCATTGCATGAAACGGTCAATGTTTTTCAGAACGATCAAATAAATACTAATAAGTTAATGAGTTATTACAACAATGTCGACAGTGACCAGAGAGCGTCTAGTTGAATATCGCCTTATTAGAATAAACAAAATGCCCACATCACCAGGGAAAAAAACCCATACACGTACACATTTTCCACTTGTATAACTGTATCGAGGTGATTTTTGTTAAATAATTGTGAGGTGCCACATGGCCGATCACACCTCACAAGTTAGTTCTCTGCTACATTCTCTCACAACACACAATGTGTTGATGTCTGTGATTAGTGAGGTGATTTTGTCCAATAATTCTGAGGTGCCACATGGCCGATCACACCTCACAAGTTAGTTCTCTGCTACATTCTCTCACAACACACAATGTGTTGATGTCTGTGATTAGTGAGGTGATTTTGTCCAATAATTCTGAGGTGCCACATGGCCGATCACACCTCACAAGTTAGTTCTCTGCTACATTCTCTCACAACACACAATGTGTTGATGTCTGTGATTAGTGAGGTGATTTTGTCCAATAATTCTGAGGTGCCACATGGCCGATCACACCTCACAAGTTAGTTCTCTGCTACATTCTCTCACAACACACAATGTGTTGATGTCTGTGATTAGTGAGGTGATTTTGTCCAATAATTCTGAGGTGCCACATGGCCGATCACACCTCACAAGTTAGTTCTTTGCTAAATTCACTCACTACACACAATGTGTTGATGTCTGTGATTATTGAGGTGATTTTGTCCAATAATTCTGAGGTGCCACATGGCCGACCACACCTCACAAGTTAGTTCTCTGCTACATTCTCTCACAACACACAATGTGTTGATGTCTGTGATTATTGAGGTGATTTTGTCCAATAATTCTGAGGTGCCACATGGCCGACCACACCTCACAAGTTAGTTCTCTGCTACATTCTCTCACAACACACAATGTGTTGATGTCTGTGATTAGTGAGGTGATTTTGTCCAATAATTCTGAGGTGCCACATGGCCGACCACACCTCACAAGTTAGTTCTCTGTGACATTCTCTCACAACACACAGTGTGTTGAGGTCTGTGATTAGTGAGGTGATTTTGTCCAATAATTCTGAGGTGCCACATGGCCGATCACACCTCACAAGTTAGTTCTCTGCTACATTCTCTCACAACACACAATGTGTTGATGTCTGTGATTAGTGAGGTGATTTTGTCCAATAATTCTGAGGTGCCACATGGCCGATCACACCTCACAAGTTAGTTCTCTGCTACATTCTCTCACAACACACAATGTGTTGATGTCTGTGATTAGTGAGGTGATTTTGTCCAATAATTCTGAGGTGCCACATGGCCGATCACACCTCACAAGTTAGTTCTTTGCTAAATTCACTCACTACACACAATGTGTTGATGTCTGTGATTATTGAGGTGATTTTGTCCAATAATTCTGAGGTGCCACATGGCCGACCACACCTCACAAGTTAGTTCTCTGCTACATTCTCTCACAACACACAATGTGTTGATGTCTGTGATTATTGAGGTGATTTTGTCCAATAATTCTGAGGTGCCACATGGCCGACCACACCTCACAAGTTAGTTCTCTGCTACATTCTCTCACAACACACAATGTGTTGATGTCTGTGATTAGTGAGGTGATTTTGTCCAATAATTCTGAGGTGCCACATGGCCGACCACACCTCACAAGTTAGTTCTCTGTGACATTCTCTCACAACACACAGTGTGTTGAGGTCTGTGATTAGTGAGGTGATTTTGTCCAATAATTCTGAGGTGCCACATGGCCGACCACACCTCAAGTTAGTTCTCTGCTACATTCTCTCACAACACACAATGTGTTGATGTCTGTGATTAGTGAGGTGATTTTGTCCAATAATTCTGAGGTGCCACATGGCCGACCACACCTCACAAGTTAGTTCTCTGCTACATTCTCTCACAACACACAATGTGTTGATGTCTGTGATTAGTGAGGTGATTTTGTCCAATAATTCTGAGGTGCCACATGGCCGACCACACCTCACAAGTTAGTTCTCTGTGACATTCTCTCACAACACACAGTGTGTTGAGGTCTGTGATTAGTGAGGTGATTTTGTCCAATAATTCTGAGGTGCCACATGGCCGACCACACCTCACAAGTTAGTTCTCTGCTAAATTCACTCACTACACACAATGTGTTGATGTCTGTGATTAGTGAGGTGATTTTGTCCAATAATTCTGAGGTGCCACATGGCCGACCACACCTCACAAGTTAGTTCTCTGCTACATTCTCTGACAACACACAGTGTGTTGATGTCTGTGATTAGTGAGGTGATTTTGTCCCATAATACGTAATGGGGATATGCATATGCGGTCGCTTGCGGTCGGACCGCTGTCAAGCTCAATACCACAGAGGCCATTCACCCTTTGCTTATAAATTATTTCTGGACAATAAATCTTATTTACCATTTTCTATACAGTTGCCTGCTGGAGTCGTTTGCCAGGCATTGGCCAGTTGTTATGGCCTGTTGAATGTACCGAGCATGAAGAGGAGCAAGATGTGATGACTGTATATTCACACGCTGATGATGACTAGTGAGTATACATGGTCTAAGTATATATGTAGCTTTCATTGGTCTTATACAAGTACAGGATTATACTGAATTGTACTGGGATTTGTTTCGCACAAAAAATCCCAGTACAGTCTGGTATTTTTTTTTTTTTTAGGTTACCGTACCTTTGGTCCGATAACCTGTTACCATGGCGTTGCGTCCGTCGTCCGTCCACATTTTATCTTTAAAGTTTACGGTCGAATCTTTGTGAAATTTTGCACAAAAATAGCTAAAAATATTCCCTGGAAAGTTTTTTTTCGCATTTTCCTCGAAATGGCGGCCATTTTCTTTGAAAAACGCCCAATTTCGGTCATTGACAGCATTTTCTCAAAAACTGTTCAGACAGTTTTGAGATTTTTGTTTCGAAAGATTCCCCTTATGTACCTCTGTGATTTGTATAAGTTTGGTTGCCCTTGAATCGCCGGCCTGCATGTGGCGGCCATTTTGAATTTTTGATGAGTCGGTGACAAAAGTTCCTTCCGCCCCAAATTGCATTACTATCCATTTTGGGCCATTTCCAGGGGGAACAAAATTTTTCACCCTTTTAAAAATTTTCTGGACTTGAAAAATATTTGGCAATTTTTTCCTTCATAATGGGAGCTGCCGGAATTGTACTCATAGAACGCCTGAAGATAGAGCTTAGGAATCAGCACTTTCAAATGGGAAGTCATATATGGTGACTTGTGCGGTGACCTTGAATTTGACCTTCGATGCCCTTGAAAGGTCAAAACAGCCATTTCTGGGTAAAAAAAATGCCCAGATTTGCCTCTATAGATGAAATACTTGCAGATAGAGCTTATGTTTACATTATGAACATATAGGAAGACATATATGGCACAACTAATGATGACCTTGAACTTGACCTCAGATGACCTTGAGTGCCTTGAGTACCTTTCCTCGTTGAAGTTTTATTAATGGAAGAAAAAACATTGAAAAATAACTATGACAACATATTGTTAACGATGGATACAACAAACATTTCAAAAGATGAACATCAGGAACGCTCGTTATCAACAAGGATTCTTTTTACTCAACGAAAAATCTGAAAAATCTAACGAGCTCTTCTTGGCCTTAGTGAAACGGGCTCCAGGACTGAACAGTACAGTATGGGTTTCTTATTGCACTTGTCAAATCACATTGAATATATCAGCTAATTACTGGACAGACATATAATAAGACATATTATTGCACTGAATGTTCAACCAATGAACCTACTAGTATAGCTTCGCTAAGATAGCCAACTCTTCTGAATTTTCACATAACATGCGTGACATTGTGTCATGGACGGAATAACGTTTATCATGTTAGACATGTTAGGTTTGGCATATATTTGACTAATACCTAGCTCAACTTATGTAGCGATTGCTCCATTGTGATTGTCTAGACAGTTACACAGAATTAACCAGACAGCGCTGCCGATTGCCTTGTCATGGTAGAAGTTGCATATACCGTAGCCTAGCTACTCGCATAGGATCATTGGTTCAACTTCGAACATGTTGAATGCTTTATTCAACTACTCAAGTTGAAAGTATGCAATTTTTCTGAAAAATATATTTGAGATTTTATAAAATATGTCAAATGTACCTTACAAAACATGTTTCCATTAGCGACGAGGCAAACACCTGTCTATTTCGTATTTTACCTGCATAAATGTGTGGTTTATGTGTGCCCGAATGCAGAAGAAAGTGTTGTCCAGAAATTTCAGCATCAATATTAAATACAACTTGATAAGAAATTTATTGATGAATCGATTGATTAATTGATCAATTAACTCAAGCCAACTGATGTGAACATTGCTCATATATTCGTGTTTCAGAAAGATTCCCCAGCTCGGCTAGCTTCGCCAGTGGAGACGGATTTCCCAGCCCGGCCAGTTTTGCCAGCGGAGACGGATTCCCCAGCTTGGCCAGCACAGATGGATTCCCCAGCTCGGCCAGCTTTGCCAGTGGAGACGGATTCCCAGCTCGGTCAGTGGAGACGAATTCCCCAGCTCGGCCAGTGGAGACGAATTCCCCAGCTCGGCCAGCGGAGACGGATTCCCCAGCTCTGCCAGTGGGAAAAGATTCCCCAGCTCTGCCAGTGGGAAAAGATTCCCCAGCTCTGCCTGTGGAGACGGAATCCCCAGCTCTACCAGTCGGAAAAGATTCCCCAGCTCTGCCTGTGGAGACGGAATCCCCAGCTCTGCCAGCTTTGCCAGCATAAACGAATTCCCCAGCTCTGCCAGTGGAGAAAGATTTCCCAGCTCTGTCAGCAGAGACGGATTTCTCAGCTTTGCCAGTGGAGACGGATTCCCCAGCTTGGCCAGCGGAGATGGATTCATCTGTGGGTGCTATAATTGGTGATTTCCAAAAAAAAATTGGACATCAACTTTGGCCTTAAAGTCATAGTAGCAAGGTATCATTATATGGTTTCATTTCTGTTCAAATAGAGACATTTTGAACATTTGATGATAAAAAAAGGTGTTCGCGTTAATTGGTAACTGATAACAGCGACATGTAATGGAGTATATTGAGCCAGTATTGCAATCGCCTTCTCCAGCCGATGAAAGAAATAGCTTCGGCAATTTCCGTAATCGTGACGTCAGTTGAGGCAGAATGTGCTTTGATGTGCTCGTCGAAAACGTAAAATACGTAATTCGGTGGTCAGCTCTCTGTGGACGGAAAATCACTTCAAAGTGCATGCGATTCAACAGAAAACACGCAAAAACCAGCAAATACTGGACATCTTGCAGTTCAACAAACCTCTGTTCTGGGTGAATAAATAGTACTGATTCTAAATATCAAGACAAGAAATGCCACATTTCTGCCATGTCACCCCTTCACTTGAATTGCAAACATACATCAGGGGAATGAATATGCGACATGCAGTTTTATCTTGATGGCTACATGTACTTTCAGGTCTGCCTCAACTGACGTCACCAACCACGTGACCCACACTAAAATCGGGATCGGCAATTTACGGAAGGAGTGCCTATTGGCTCGATATCTGGAAACCCATTGACTGTATTTGTAAAATTCGTTAGAATTTATTGAAAACTATTCATAATAGACTAAATGAAAAGCACTTTCATCGGCATGCTACTAGGTCTTTAATTTTGATTTTGCCACTGTTGGAAGTGCTGAGCAGGGTGTGCTTCTCTTGGAAACTATATGGTATGTTCATGCAAACTTTGAAACAATAAATACGGTGGTCAAGCATAGGTGGTCTTGGTTTTGAATGAGCTCTTATGGACATGGTTGCAACTCCCTTCGATGGACATGACTGCAAATCACTTTGACAAAAAATACTGCAAATCCCTTTGATTGACTTTTCCTGCCAGTCTGTTTTACATGCAGGATTGCAACTTAGACAGACATGACTGCAACAGATTTTGACATGATTTTGTCTTGTGATGGCTGCAATTGTGAGTTGCAATGTCCAATAGTTGTGAGTTGCCATGTCCATAGTTGTGATGGCTGCAGTTATGAGTTGCAATGTCCAGAGTTGTGATGGCTGCAGTTGTGAGTTGCAATGTCCATAGTTGCGATGTCCGTAGTTATGAGTTGCAATGTCCATAGTTGTGATGGCTCCAGTTGTGAGTTGCAATGTCCATAGTTGTGATGGCTCCAGTTGTGAGTTGCAATGTCCATAGTTGTGATGGCTGCAGTTGTGAGTTGCAATGTCCATAGTTGTGAGTTGCAATGTCCATAGTTGCGATGGCTGCAGTTGTGAGTTGCAATGTCCACAGTTGTGAGTTGCAATGTCCATAGTTGTGAGTTGCAATGTCCATAGTTGTGATGGCTACATTTGTGAGTTGCAATGTCCATTGTTGTGAGTTGCAATGTCCATAGTTGTGATGGCTCCAGTTGTAAGTTGCAATGTCTATAGTTGTGATGGCTCCAGTTGTGAGTTGCAGTGTCCATAGTTGTGATGGCTGCAGTTGTGAGTTGCAATGTCCATAGTTGTGAGTTGCAATGTCCATAGTTGCGATGGCTGCAGTTGTGAGTTGCAATGTCCACAGTTGTGAGTTGCAATTTCCATAGTTGTGAGTTGCAATGTCCATAGTTGTGATGGCTACATTTGTGAGTTGCAATGTCCATTGTTGTGAGTTGCAATGTCCATAGTTGTGATGGCTCCAGTTGTAAGTTGCAGTGTCCATAGTTGTGATGGCTGCAGTTGTGAGTTGCGATGTCCACAGTTGTGAGTTGCAATGTCCATAGTTGTGGTGGCTGCAGTTGTGAGTTGCAAGATCCATAGTTGTGAGTTGCAATGTCTATAAGTGTGATGGCTGCAGTTGTGAGTTGCGATGTCCATAGTTTTGAGTTGCAATGTCCATAGTTGTTAAGGCTGCAGTTGTGAGTTGCAATGTCCACAGTTGTGAGTTGCAATGTCCATAGTTGTGAGTTGCGATGTCTGTAGCTGTGAGTTGCAATGTCCATAGTTGTGATGGCTGCAGTTGTGAGTTGCAAGGTCCACAGTTGTAAGTTGCAATGTCCATAGTTGTGATGGCTGCAGTTGTGAGTTGCGATGTCCATTGTTGTGATGGCTGCAGTTGTGAGATGCAATGTCCATAGTTGTGAGTTGCGATGTCCATAGTTGTGATGGCTGCAGTTGTGAGTTGCAAGGTCCACAGTTGTGAGTTGCAATGTCCATAGTTGTGAGTTGTAATGTCTATAGTTGTGATGCCTGCAGTTGTGAGTTGCGATGTCAGTAGTTATGACTTGCAATGTCCATAGTTGTGATGGTTGCAGTTGTGAGTTGCAATGTCCACAGTTGTGAGTTGCAATGTCCATAGTTGTGAGTTGCAAGGTCCATAGTTGTGAGTTGCAATGTCCATAGTTGTGATGGCTGCATTTGTGAGTTGCAATGTCCATTGTTGTGAGTTCCAATGTCCATAGGTGTGATGCCTGCAGTTGTGAGTTGCGATGTCCATAGTTGTGACTTGCAATGTCCTTAGTTGTGATGGCTGCAGTTGTGAGTTGCGATGTCCATTGTTGTGAGTTGCAATGTCCATAGGTGTGATGGCTGCAGTTGTGAGTTGCAAGGTCCATAGTTGTGAGTTCCAATGTCCATAGGTGTGATGCCTGCAGTTGTGAGTTGCGATGTCCATAGTTGTGACTTGCAATGTCCTTAGTTGTGATGGCTGCAGTTGTGAGTTGCGATGTCCATTGTTGTGAGTTGCAATGTCCATAGTTGTGATGGCTGCAGTTGTGAGTTGCGATGTCGGTAGTTGTGAGTTGCAATGTCCATAGTTGTGATGGCTGCAGTTGTGAGTTGCAATGTCCATAGTTGTTATGGCTGCAGTTGTGAGTTGCAATGTCCATAGTTGTGAGTTGCAATGTCCATAGTTGTGATGGCTGCAGTTGTGAGTTGCAAGGTCCACAGTTGTGAGTTGCAATGTCCATAGTTGTGAGTTGTAATGTCTATAGTTGTGATGCCTGCAGTTGTGAGTTGCGATGTCAGTAG
This sequence comes from Terebella lapidaria, assembly GCA_949152475.1. NCBI lineage: Eukaryota > Metazoa > Annelida > Polychaeta > Terebellida > Terebellidae > Terebella > Terebella lapidaria. The sequence goes on along the minus strand of OX424555.1, from coordinate 48,791,621 downwards.
TTATGACTTGCAATGTCCATAGTTGTGATGGTTGCAGTTGTGAGTTGCAATGTCCACAGTTGTGAGTTGCAATGTCCATAGTTGTGAGTTGCAATGTCCATAGTTGTGAGTTGCAATGTCCATAGTTGTGATGGCTGCATTTGTGAGTTGCAATGTCCATTGTTGTGAGTTCCAATGTCCATAGGTGTGATGCCTGCAGTTGTGAGTTGCGATGTCCATAGTTGTGACTTGCAATGTCCTTAGTTGTGATGGCTGCAGTTGTGAGTTGCGATGTCCATTGTTGTGAGTTGCAATGTCCATAGGTGTGATGGCTGCAGTTGTGAGTTGCAAGGTCCATAGTTGTGAGTTCCAATGTCCATAGGTGTGATGCCTGCAGTTGTGAGTTGCGATGTCCATAGTTGTGACTTGCAATGTCCTTAGTTGTGATGGCTGCAGTTGTGAGTTGCGATGTCCATTGTTGTGAGTTGCAATGTCCATAGTTGTGATGGCTGCAGTTGTGAGTTGCGATGTCCGTAGTTGTGAGTTGCAATGTCCATAGTTGTGATGGCTGCAGTTGTGAGTTGCAATGTCCATAGTTGTTATGGCTGCAGTTGTGAGTTGCAATGTCCACAGTTGTGAGTTGCAATGTCCATAGTTGTGATGGCTGCAGTTATGAGTTGCAAGGTCCACAGTTGTGAGTTGCAATGTCCATAGTTGTGAGTTGTAATGTCTATAGTTGTGATGCCTGCAGTTGTGAGTTGCGATGTCAGTAGTTATGACTTGCAATGTCCATAGTTGTGATGGTTGCAGTTGTGAGTTGCAATGTCCACAGTTGTGAGTTGCAATGTCCATAGTTGTGAGTTGCAATGTCCATAGTTGTGATGGCTGCATTTGTGAGTTGCAATGTCCATTGTTGTGAGTTCCAATGTCCATAGGTGTGATGCCTGCAGTTGTGAGTTGCGATGTCCATAGTTGTGACTTGCAATGTCCTTAGTTGTGATGGCTGCAGTTGTGAGTTGCGATGTCCATTGTTGTGAGTTGCAATGTCCATAGGTGTGATGGCTGCAGTTGTGAGTTGCAAGGTCCATAGTTGTGAGTTCCAATGTCCATAGGTGTGATGCCTGCAGTTGTGAGTTGCGATGTCCATAGTTGTGACTTGCAATGTCCTTAGTTGTGATGGCTGCAGTTGTGAGTTGCGATGTCCATTGTTGTGAGTTGCAATGTCCATAGTTGTGATGGCTGCAGTTGTGAGTTGCGATGTCGGTAGTTGTGAGTTGCAATGTCCATAGTTGTGATGGCTGCAGTTGTGAGTTGCAATGTCCATAGTTGTTATGGCTGCAGTTGTGAGTTGCAATGTCCATAGTTGTGAGTTGCAATGTCCATAGTTGTGATGGCTGCAGTTGTGAGTTGCAAGGTCCATAGTTGTGAGTTGCAATGTCCATAGTTGTGAGTTGTAATGTCTATAGTTGTGATGCCTGCAGTTGTGAGTTGCGATGTCAGTAGTTATGACTTGCAATGTCCATAGTTGTGATGGTTGCAGTTGTGAGTTGCAATGTCCACAGTTGTGAGTTGCAATGTCCATAGTTGTGAGTTGCAATGTCCATAGTTGTGAGTTGCAATGTCCATAGTTGTGATGGCTGCATTTGTGAGTTGCAATGTCCATTGTTGTGAGTTCCAATGTCCATAGGTGTGATGCCTGCAGTTGTGAGTTGCGATGTCCATAGTTGTGACTTGCAATGTCCTTAGTTGTGATGGCTGCAGTTGTGAGTTGCGATGTCCATTGTTGTGAGTTGCAATGTCCATAGGTGTGATGGCTGCAGTTGTGAGTTGCAAGGTCCATAGTTGTGAGTTCCAATGTCCATAGGTGTGATGCCTGCAGTTGTGAGTTGCGATGTCCATAGTTGTGACTTGCAATGTCCTTAGTTGTGATGGCTGCAGTTGTGAGTTGCGATGTCCATTGTTGTGAGTTGCAATGTCCATAGTTGTGATGGCTGCAGTTGTGAGTTGCGATGTCCGTAGTTGTGAGTTGCAATGTCCATAGTTGTGATGGCTGCAGTTGTGAGTTGCAATGTCCATAGTTGTTATGGCTGCAGTTGTGAGTTGCAATGTCCACAGTTGTGAGTTGCAATGTCCATAGTTGTGATGGCTGCAGTTATGAGTTGCAAGGTCCACAGTTGTGAGTTGCAATGTCCATAGTTGTGAGTTGTAATGTCTATAGTTGTGATGCCTGCAGTTGTGAGTTGCGATGTCAGTAGTTATGACTTGCAATGTCCATAGTTGTGATGGTTGCAGTTGTGAGTTGCAATGTCCACAGTTGTGAGTTGCAATGTCCATAGTTGTGAGTTGCAATGTCCATAGTTGTGATGGCTGCATTTGTGAGTTGCAATGTCCATTGTTGTGAGTTCCAATGTCCATAGGTGTGATGCCTGCAGTTGTGAGTTGCGATGTCCATAGTTGTGACTTGCAATGTCCTTAGTTGTGATGGCTGCAGTTGTGAGTTGCGATGTCCATTGTTGTGAGTTGCAATGTCCATAGGTGTGATGGCTGCAGTTGTGAGTTGCAAGGTCCATAGTTGTGAGTTCCAATGTCCATAGGTGTGATGCCTGCAGTTGTGAGTTGCGATGTCCATAGTTGTGACTTGCAATGTCCTTAGTTGTGATGGCTGCAGTTGTGAGTTGCGATGTCCATTGTTGTGAGTTGCAATGTCCATAGTTGTGATGGCTGCAGTTGTGAGTTGCGATGTCCGTAGTTGTGAGTTGCAATGTCCATAGTTGTGATGGCTGCAGTTGTGAGTTGCAATGTCCATAGTTGTTATGGCTGCAGTTGTGAGTTGCAATGTCCACAGTTGTGAGTTGCAATGTCCATAGTTGTGATGGCTGCAGTTGTGAGTTGCAAGGTCCATAGTTGTGAGTTGCAATGTCCATAGTTGTGAGTTGCAATGTCTATAGTTGTGATGGCTGCAGTTGTGAGTTGCGATGTCAGTAGTTGTGAGTTGCAATGTCCATAATTGTTATGGCTGCAGTTGTGAGTTGCAATGTCCACAGTTGTGAGTTGCGATGTCCGTAGTTGTGAGTTGCGATGTCCGTAGTTGTGAGTTGCGATGTCTGTAGTTGTGAGTTGCGATGTCCGTAGTTGTGAGTTGCAATGTCCACAGTTGCGAGTTGCAATGTCCATAGTTGTGAGTTGCGATGTCCGTAGTTGTGAGTTGCGATGTCTGTAGTTGTGAGGTGCAAAGTCTGTAGTTGTGAGTTGCTCCTCACATTTACGGACACTGAATATGCTACTCATAAGTATGAAATGTACCACCTGCACCTCACAAGTAAAAATATGCACAAGTGCTACTGAGGGAGTATAGCCGTCCGTCCGTCCGTCCGTCCGTCCGGCGTTAACATTTTTATCTTTAAAGTTAACGATCGAATCTTTCTGAAATTTTGCACAAAAATGCCTAAAAATATTTTGAGAAGGAGGTATTTTTAGGTTACCGGACCTTTGGTCCGATAACCTATTGGCATGGCGTTGCGTCCGTCGTCCGTCCGTCCGTCCGTCCGTCCGTCCGTCCGTCCGTCCGGCGTTAACATTTTTATCTTTAAAGTTAACGATCGAATCTTTCTGAAATTTTGCACAAAAATGCCTAAAAATATTTTGAGAAGGAGGTATTTTTTTGTTTTTTGATTTTCGCATTTTTTTCAAAATGGCGGCCGTTTTTGTCGAAAAACGCTCAATTTTGGACTTTGACGGCCATTTTCTCGAAAACTGTCTGATCAGTTTTGAGTTTTTGGTTTCAAAAGATTCCCCTCATATACCTCTGTGATATGTATAAGTTTGGTTGCCCTAAATCTGCCGGTTTCCGTGTGGCGGCCATTTTGAATTTTTGGCGGGTCGGCGAAAAAATTTTTTTTCGCCCCAAATCGCATTACTATCCATTTTGGGCCATTTCTAGGGCGAAAAAAATTTTTCACCCTTTGAAAAAAATTTTGGACTTAGAAAATTTTCGGCACTTTTTCCCTTCATAATGGGAGCTGTCCGGACTGTACTCATAGAACGCTTGAAGATAGAGCTTAGAAATTGGCACTTTCAAATGGGAAGTCATATATGGCGACCCCCGTTATGACCTTGAATTTGACCTTGGATGACCTTGAAAGGTCAAAACAGCCATTTTTGGGTCGAAAAACGCTCAAATTTGCACCTGGTCTGTATTTTCTCAAAAACTGTCTGATCAGTTCTGAGATTTTTGCTTAAAAAGATTCCTCTTATATACCTCTGTGACGTGTATTAGTTTTGTCGCCCTTGAATCGCCGATCTCAGTGTGGCGGCCATTTTGAATTTTTGACGAGTCGGCACTTTTTCCCTTCATAATGGGAGCTGTCCGGACTGTACTCATAGAACGCTTGAAGATAGAGCTTAGAAATTGGCACTTTCAAATGGGAAGTCATATATGGCGACTTGTGTGGTGACCTTGAATTTGACCTTGGATGACCTTGAAAGGTCAAAACAGCCATTTTGGGGTCAAAAAATGCCCAGATTTGCCTTTGTAGATGAAATGCTTGCAGATAGAGCTCATGTTTGCATTATGAACATATAGGAAGACATATATGGCACAACTAATGATGACCTTGAACTTGACGTCAGATGACCTTGAGTGCCAAATGTCTGACTTGGAATGTGTAAATTGACCTGAGCGGCCTAAACGATTCGAGTTGTGAGTTGCAATGTCCACAGTTGTGAGTTGCAATGTCCATAGTTGTGAGTTGCAATGTCCATAGTTGTGATGGCTGCATTTGTGAGTTGCAATGTCCATTGTTGTGAGTTCCAATGTCCATAGGTGTGATGCCTGCAGTTGTGAGTTGCGATGTCCATAGTTGTGACTTGCAATGTCCTTAGTTGTGATGGCTGCAGTTGTGAGTTGCGATGTCCATTGTTGTGAGTTGCAATGTCCATAGGTGTGATGGCTGCAGTTGTGAGTTGCAAGGTCCATAGTTGTGAGTTCCAATGTCCATAGGTGTGATGCCTGCAGTTGTGAGTTGCGATGTCCATAGTTGTGACTTGCAATGTCCTTAGTTGTGATGGCTGCAGTTGTGAGTTGCGATGTCCATTGTTGTGAGTTGCAATGTCCATAGTTGTGATGGCTGCAGTTGTGAGTTGCGATGTCCGTAGTTGTGAGTTGCAATGTCCATAGTTGTGATGGCTGCAGTTGTGAGTTGCAATGTCCATAGTTGTTATGGCTGCAGTTGTGAGTTGCAATGTCCACAGTTGTGAGTTGCAATGTCCATAGTTGTGATGGCTGCAGTTGTGAGTTGCAAGGTCCATAGTTGTGAGTTGCAATGTCCATAGTTGTGAGTTGCAATGTCTATAGTTGTGATGGCTGCAGTTGTGAGTTGCGATGTCAGTAGTTGTGAGTTGCAATGTCCATAATTGTTATGGCTGCAGTTGTGAGTTGCAATGTCCACAGTTGTGAGTTGCGATGTCCGTAGTTGTGAGTTGCGATGTCCGTAGTTGTGAGTTGCGATGTCTGTAGTTGTGAGTTGCGATGTCCGTAGTTGTGAGTTGCAATGTCCACAGTTGCGAGTTGCAATGTCCATAGTTGTGAGTTGCGATGTCCGTAGTTGTGAGTTGCGATGTCTGTAGTTGTGAGGTGCAAAGTCTGTAGTTGTGAGTTGCTCCTCACATTTACGGACACTGAATATGCTACTCATAAGTATGAAATGTACCACCTGCACCTCACAAGTAAAAATATGCACAAGTGCTACTGAGGGAGTATAGCCGTCCGTCCGTCCGTCCGTCCGTCCGGCGTTAACATTTTTATCTTTAAAGTTAACGATCGAATCTTTCTGAAATTTTGCACAAAAATGCCTAAAAATATTTTGAGAAGGAGGTATTTTTAGGTTACCGGACCTTTGGTCCGATAACCTATTGGCATGGCGTTGCGTCCGTCGTCCGTCCGTCCGTCCGTCCGTCCGTCCGTCCGGCGTTAACATTTTTATCTTTAAAGTTAACGATCGAATCTTTCTGAAATTTTGCACAAAAATGCCTAAAAATATTTTGAGAAGGAGGTATTTTTTTGTTTTTTGATTTTCGCATTTTTTTCAAAATGGCGGCCGTTTTTGTCGAAAAACGCTCAATTTTGGACTTTGACGGCCATTTTCTCGAAAACTGTCTGATCAGTTTTGAGTTTTTGGTTTCAAAAGATTCCCCTCATATACCTCTGTGATATGTATAAGTTTGGTTGCCCTAAATCTGCCGGTTTCCGTGTGGCGGCCATTTTGAATTTTTGGCGGGTCGGCGAAAAAATTTTTTTTCGCCCCAAATCGCATTACTATCCATTTTGGGCCATTTCTAGGGCGAAAAAAATTTTTCACCCTTTGAAAAAAATTTTGGACTTAGAAAATTTTCGGCACTTTTTCCCTTCATAATGGGAGCTGTCCGGACTGTACTCATAGAACGCTTGAAGATAGAGCTTAGAAATTGGCACTTTCAAATGGGAAGTCATATATGGCGACCCCCGTTATGACCTTGAATTTGACCTTGGATGACCTTGAAAGGTCAAAACAGCCATTTTTGGGTCGAAAAACGCTCAAATTTGCACCTGGTCTGTATTTTCTCAAAAACTGTCTGATCAGTTCTGAGATTTTTGCTTAAAAAGATTCCTCTTATATACCTCTGTGACGTGTATTAGTTTTGTCGCCCTTGAATCGCCGATCTCAGTGTGGCGGCCATTTTGAATTTTTGACGAGTCGGCACTTTTTCCCTTCATAATGGGAGCTGTCCGGACTGTACTCATAGAACGCTTGAAGATAGAGCTTAGAAATTGGCACTTTCAAATGGGAAGTCATATATGGCGACTTGTGTGGTGACCTTGAATTTGACCTTGGATGACCTTGAAAGGTCAAAACAGCCATTTTGGGGTCAAAAAATGCCCAGATTTGCCTTTGTAGATGAAATGCTTGCAGATAGAGCTCATGTTTGCATTATGAACATATAGGAAGACATATATGGCACAACTAATGATGACCTTGAACTTGACGTCAGATGACCTTGAGTGCCAAATGTCTGACTTGGAATGTGTAAATTGACCTGAGCGGCCTAAACGATTCCACCCAACATATAGAATATCAAATGCCGCACACATACATGTAATGGTTACATCGAAGTTCATACGGATGACCTTGATTGGTAAATCCCAAGGTCATATGTTTGCACTGCGAACCTTGATTGGTAAATCTCAAGGTCTGTTACCTGCCAATGCTGCCATGGCCAAACCAAAATTGTCCGGTAACCTATCATAGCCTTTGGGCTAATTTTTTGTTTTTTGATTTTCGCATTTTTTTCAAAATGGCGGCCGTTTTTGTCGAAAAACGCTCAATTTTGGACTTTGACAGCCATTTTCTCAAAAACTGTCTGATCAGTTTTGAGTTTTTGGTTTCAAAAGATTCCCCTCATATACCTCTGTGAAATGTATAAGTTTGGTTGCCCTGAATTCGCCGGTTTCCGTGTGGCGGCCATTTTGAATTTTTGGCGGGTCGGCAAATCGCATTACTATCCATTTTGGGCCATTTCTAGGGCAAAAAAAAATTTTCACCCTTTGAAAAAAATTTTGGACTTAAAAAATTTTCGGCACTTTTTTCCTTCATAATGGGAGCTGTCCGCACTGTACTCATAGAACGCTTGAAGATAGAGCTTAGAAATTGGCACTTTCAAATGGGAAGTCATATATGGCGACTTGTGTGGTGACCTTGAATTTGACCTTCGATGACCTTGAAAGGTCAAAACAGCCATTTTGGGGTAAAAAATGCCCAGATTTGCCTCTGTAGATGAAATGCTTGCAGATAGAGCTCATGTTTGCATTATGAACCTATAGGAAGACATATATGGCACAACTAATGATGACCTTGAACTTGACGTCAGATGACCTTGAGTGCCAAATGTCTGACTTGGAATGTGTAAATTGACCTGAGCGGCCTAAACGATTCCACCCAAAATATAGAATATCAAATGCCGCACACACACATGTAATGGTAACATCGAAGTTCATACGGATGACCTTGATTGGTAAATCCCAAGGTCATATGTTTACACTGCGAACCTTGATTGGTAAATCTCAAGGTCTGTTACCTGCCAATGCTGCCATGTTTTTCATCCTTTGAAAAAAATTTTGGACTTAGAAAATTTTCGGCACTTTTTTCCTTCATAATGGGAGCTGTCAGGACTGTTCTCATAGAACACTTGAAGATACAGCTTAGAAATTGGTACTTTCAAATGGGAAGTCATATATGGCGAGTTGTGTGGTGACCTTGAATTTGACCTTCGATGACCTTGAAAGGTCAGAACAGCCATTTTGGGGTCAAAAATGCCCAGATTTGCCTCTATAGATGAAATGCTTGCAGATAGAACTCATGTTTGCATTATGAACATATAGGAAGACATATATGGCACAACTAATGATGACCTTGATCTTGACATCAGATGACCTTGAGTGCCAAATGTCTGACTCGTAATGTGTAAATTGATCTGAGCGGCCTAAACGATTCCACCCAGATATATCTTTGTATTATGAACATGTAATGGTGACATCGAAGTTCACACGGATGACCTTGATTGGTAAATCCCAAGGTCATTTGTTCACACTGCGAACCTTGATTGGTAAATCTCAAGGTCTGTTACCTGCCAATGCTGCCATGGCCAAACCAAAATTGTCCGGTAACCTGTCTTAGCCTTTGGGCTAATTTTTATCTTTTTTGTTTACAGGCGAATTTTTCTGAAATTTTGCACAAAAATGCTTTGAAATAATTCAAGAAGGAGGTATTTTTTAGTTTTTTGATTTTCGCATTTTTCTCAAAATGGCGGCCGTTTTCGTCGAAAAATGCCTGATTTTGAACTTTGGCGGCCATTTTCTCAAAATCTGTTGAGTAACTTTTTTTCTTTTTGATACATAACACTCCTCGTATGTACTGCTATGATGTCTATAAATTTCGTTGCGCTTGAATCGCTCGAAGTGGGCCATTTTGGCCAAAACTCGGCCCAAATAGGACTTTCCCATGTTAAATTCTCCTATGCTTTATAATGGGACATATTATGCCTAATATCTCACTTAATATTGAGATTAGAGACTAGGAATCAATTGTGGACATATAGGAAATGATATATGCCGAATATTCTCGTGACCTTGAATTTGACCTCTGACCTCTGTTTCAAGGTCAGAGCACAAAATGGCTTATATCTCGCTTATTATCGACTCTACAACTTAGGAATCAATTGTGGACATATAGGAAATGATATATGCTGAATATTCTGATGACCTTGAATTTGACCTTCAACCTCATTTTCAAGGTCATAGGACAAAATGGCTAATATCTCGCTTGTTATTGACTTCACAGCTTGGGAATCAGTTATGAACATATAGGAAATGATATATGCAGATTATTGTCATGACCTTGAATTTGACCTTCGACCCCATTTTCAAGGTCATAGGACAAAATGGCTAATATCACGCTTGTTATCGACTTCACAGCTTAGGAATCAGTTATGAACATATAGGAAATGATATATGCAGATTATTGTCATGACCTTGAATTGACCTTTGACCTCATTTTCAAGGTCACAGGACAAATGGCTAATATCTCACTTATTATCGATTTTACAGCTTGGGAATCAATTGTGGACATATAGGAAATGATATATGCTGAATATTCTCGGAACCTTGAATTTGACCTCTGACCTCATTTTCAAGGTCACAGGAAAAAAAGTTCAATATCTTGCTCCTCTATTGACTGTATGGCTTGGGAATCAATTGTGAACATATAGAAAATGATATGCACTGAATATTTTGATGACCTTGAATTTGACCTTCGCCTTCATTTTCAAGGTCACAGCACAAAATTGCTAATATATCTCTGATTATTGAATTTACACCTTAGCAATCAACTGTGGACATGATATATGCTTAATATTATATATATGCTGAATATTCTCTTGACCTTGAATTTAACCATTGACCTGGCCAACATCTAAAATATTAAATATTGTCCGGTAACCTATCTTTGGCCCTTGGCCTAATTTTTAGGTTACTGGACCTATGGTCCGATTACCTATTGGCATGGCGTTGCGTCCGTCGTCGTCATCCACATTTTTATCTTTATTGTTTACGGGCGATTTTTTCCGAAATTTTGCGCAAAAATGCTTAAAAATAATTCAAGGAGATATTTTTTAGTTTTTTGATTTTCACAATTTTTTTTCGAAATGGCGGCCGTTTTCGACGAAAAATGCCTGATTTTGGACTTTGGCAGCCATTTTCTCGAAATCTGTTCAGTAACTTTTTTTTAGGTTACCGGACCTATGGTCCGATAACCTATTGGCATGGCGTTGTGTCCGTCGTCGTCCACATTTTTATCTTTTTTGTTTACGGGCGAATTTTTCTGAAATTTCGCACAAAAATACTTAAAAATAATTCAAGACGGAGGTATTTTTTAGTTTTTTGATTTTCGCATTTTTCTCAAAATGGGGGCCGTTTTCGACAAAAAATGCCTGATTTTGGACTTTGGCGGCCATTTTCTCAAAATCTGTTCAGTAACTTTTTAGGTTACCGGACCTATGGTCCGATAACCTATTGCCGTCGCGTTGCGTCCGTCGTCCGTCCACAGCTGTATCTTTAAAGTTTACAGGCGGATTTTTCTGAAATTTTGCACAAAAATGCCTGAAAATATTTCAAGAGGGGGTTTTCTTTTAGTTCTTTGATTTTCGCATTTTTCTCAAAATGACGGCCATTTTTGACGAAAAATGGCCAATTTTGGACTTTGGCGGCCATTTTCTCAAAAACTGTCCGATCAGTTTTGAGATTTTTGTTTCAAAAGATTCCCCTTATGTACCTTTATGATGTGTATAAGTTTTGTTGCCCTTGAATCGCCGGTCTCCGTGTGGCGGCCATTTAAATTTTGAATTTTTGACGGGTCGGGGGAAATAAAGTTTTTTTGCCCCAAATCGCGTTACTATCCATTTTGGGCCATTTCTAGGTAAAAAAAATTTTTCACCCTTTGAAAAATTTTTTTGACTTTTTTCCTTTTGCCGGGACTGTACTCATAGAACGCTTGAAGATAGAGCTTAGATATTGGCACTTTCAAATGGGAAGTCATATATGGCGACTTGTGTGGTGACCTTGAATTTGACCTTGGATAACCTTGAAAGGTCAAAACAGCCATTTTTGGGTCGAAGAATGCTCAAATTTGCACGTGGTCTGTCTTTTCTCGAAAACTGTCTGATCAGCTCTGTACTGAGATTATTGTTCCAAAACATTCCCCTTTTGTACCTTTAAGATGTTTATAAGTTTTGTTGCCCTTGAATCGTCGATCTCCGTGTGGCGGCCATTTTGAATTTTTGACGGGTCGGCGAAAAACTTTTTTTTTGCCCCAAATCGCGTTACTATCCATTTTGGGTCATTTCTAGACAAAAAAGTTTTTCACCCTTTGAAAAAAATTTTGGACAACAGTGGACATACAGGAAATTATATATGCTGAATATTCTGATAAATAAAAAATAAAAGTGTTCCCGCCCCTACTTTGAGGATAGTGAATGATCGAGACATAAAGTAACAATTGACATGTATTGATGTGTACAGATGATCTTCTAGTACAGATTTCCTATTTTTAGGTTACCGGACCTATGGTCCGATAACCTATTGGCATGGCGTTGCGTCCGTCGTCGTCGGCGTCGGCGGCGTCCGTCCACATTTTTATCTTTAAAGTTTACGATCGGATCTTTCTGGAATTTTGCACAAAAATACCTAAAAATATTTCAAGAGGGGGTTATTTTTTTTTTTTCGCATTTTTTTCAAAATGGCGGCCATTTTCGCCGAAAAACGGCCAATTTCTGATTTTGGCGGCCATTTTCTCAAAAACTTTTCATACAGTTTTTAGATTTTTATTTCAAAAGATTGTTCTCACACACCTCTGTGATATGCATAAGTTTCGTTGCCCCTGAATCGCCGGTCTGCGTGTGGCGGCCATTTTCATGTTCTCGAAGGGTCCCAAATAGGACTTTCCCATGTTAAATTCTCCTATGCTTTATAATGGGACACATTATGCCTAATATCTCACTTATAATTGAGATTAGAGACTAGGAATCAATTATGGACACATAGGAAATGATATATGCTGATTATTGTCATGACCTTGAATTTGACCTCTGACCTCATTTTCAAGGTCAGAGCACGAAATGGTTAATATCTCGCTTATTATCGACTTTACAGCTTAGAAATCAATTGTGAACATATAGGAAATGATATATGCTGAATATTCTCGTGACCTTGAATATGACCTTTGACCTAGTTTTCAAGGTCACAGGACAAAATGGCTAATATCTCACTTATTATCGACTTTACAGCTTAGGAATCAATTGTGAACATATAGGAAATGATATTTGCTGAATATTCTCATGACCTTGAATTTGACCTTTGACCTCATTTTCAATGTCACAGGACAAAATGGCTAATATCTTGCTTATTATCGACTTTACAGCTTAGGAACCAATTGTGGACATATAGGAAATGACATATGTCGAGTATTCTGATGACCTTGGAATTGACCTTTGACCTCATTTTCAAGGTCAAAGAACAAAATGGCTTATATCTTGCTTATTATCGACCTTACAACTTGAGAGTCAATTGTGGGCAGATAGAAAATGATATACACTCCCCCTCCAATGGACGGCCCCCCCAGATGAACGGCCAAACTGTTATGTACGGACAATTGTTCACGAACCCACTTCAATTGTAAACAACCCCAGATGGACGGACACCCGCAGAACGCGGACAACGGACAATAACTACTGTAGAAACCGGCCGTAATGAGCGGCCAAAACGTCCATAATCTTAATCACGTTGATGTCTCGCCACGAAATCTCGCCAGTGTTTAGCATTGAGCCAGGCATTCAGTGAACCATTCAGTGAATTGGAAACATCGGGGGAGGAGTGGGGGGAGAAGTAGGGGGGAGGACGTAGGCCTGGTAGTGTGGACCCAAATGTAACTAATGAAGTGTGTAACCATGCAAACTCGTCTGCCGCCACAGTGTTTTTACAACAATTTTTCACATCAGTAATTTTGCATTGTCGTTTGTGACATCGGAAATGAAGCGCATCACTGGGTGTCTATTTTCACAATTACAATAACATGTCCCATACAAACGTGATAAAAACACCTTGATTTCTGTGGGTATAAATATGGGATGATATCTAATCCTTTTCATAATTTTTGCTTGTCTCAGACTTACAATTCAAGAAATCACAATTCAATACAATGAGCGGAAAACGCAAAACTCTCACACTTGAACAACGTGTGAACGTAATCAAGGAGCTCGACAGTGGAAAGTCTTGTCGAGCCGTTGCTCAGTTACTTAACTGCGGTAAAACAAAGATCGCAGGCATCAAAGAAAATCGCGCCGCCATCCTCAAGGAATGGGAAGCCGGAGCTCGGTCGGACTTAAAGTATGTCAAGCGACGCAAGATTGTGTACGACGAACTGGACAAACTGGTGTGGGCATGGTTCACGACAGCTCGTTCCAAAAACGTTCCAATCAGCGGACCTATGATTAAAGAAAAAGCACTGATGCTTGCTGCGGACCAGGGCAAGGAAAACTTCACAGCATCGAATGGTTGGCTGGACGCCTGGCAGAAACGGCACAACGTTGTTTTCGCGCGACTGTGTGGTGAAGCTGCCGACGTGTCTGAGGATGCTGTTGCTGACTGGACCAAACGCCTACCTTCTATCACAGAGGGATACCGTCCGCAGGACATATTCAACGCCGACGAGACAGCTCTACTGTTCCGTACAATGACGCCGAAGTCAATGATTGTTAAAGGAGACTCCAGCAAGGGGACAAAACAATCAAAGGAGCGCCTCACAGTGCTGCTTGCATGTTCTGTGACTGGTGAGAAACTTACTCCACTCGTGATCGGCAGATCAGCCAACCCTCGCTGTTTCAAGGGGAATGCCTCTGTGCTGCCTGTGACTTATCGGGCCAACAAAAAAGCGTGGATGACGTCAATTGTTTTCTCAGAGTGGCTTGACAAGGTGAACTCTATCATGCGCAGTCAGAAAAGGAACATTCTGCTTTTCATTGATAACTGTGCTTTCCTGCCGCCAAACACCACGTCACGCCTGCAGCCACTGGATGCTGGGATCATCAACGCAGTTAAGGCTAACTACAGGAAGCGACTGATGCGCCACCTAGTGTCAATGGTTGACCAGCAAGACAGTGCCACCTCAAAGGACTTTGCCAAATGTGTGACTGTTCGCGATGCCATTGTGTGGCTAAACTTGGCTTGGGAAAACCTTCCACAGTCAACAGTAACGAAGTGCCTCGTGAAGTGCGGATTCCAGGCGCCATCAATTCCAGATGAGTACGACGACGAGGATGACATTCCCCTCAGTCAGCTCGCCATCCGTGGTGTCCTCGGCTCCACTTCCTGGGAGGAGTTTGTCTCCCTCGATGAGGACACTCCCACGACAGAGACCACTAGTGACGAGTGGGAGCTGAGCAGCCTGCCAGTGATGATGACAGTGATCAGGATGACGGCGATAACAAGGATGACAAGCCAGAAGACAAGCCATCACTGACTTCAAAGAAGGCGTTTGGAAGCTTGTCCGAGATCATCGACTTTGTGCAGACAACCAGTGACAAGAAGTTGCATAAATTTGGACACCAGTTCTTTGAACAGTTCCGGCAGTATCGTGTCAACCAGCAATCACAAGCCCATCAGAAGAACATAACAGACTTTTTACAAATCTAAATTTTTGTGTGTGCATGTATGTGTGTGTATTATTTGTGTCAATTTGTTTTTGTCAAACATTCTGATAAAATGACTGAAAGCTTCGCATTTTTTTTTATATTCTTGACATTAGAAGTATCAAATAAATGAATAAATATACTGGGTTATACTAGTATATATTAAAAGAAATCAATACTTGATATTGAAATATATAAATAAGTGAATGAATGAAAATATACTGAAGCAACAGTGAATACATTGTATTCAATACTGTTTTGAAACGGTCATGAACACATAACGGCACACCTTTAATGAAAGGACACCTCCAATGTAAGGACACTTTTGCTTGGATATGTGGGTGTCCTTACATTGCAGGTTTTACTGTATTCTGAATATTCTCATGACCTTGAATTTGACCTTTGACCTAAATTTCAAGGTCAGTCACCTTATTCTCAAGGTCAGAATACGAAATGACTTATATCTCGCTTATTATCGAATTTACAGCTTAGGAGTCCATACTGAACATATAGGAAATGATGTATGCTGAAAATTTTGGTGATCGAAAATTTGACCTCGATCCCATTTTCAAGGTCAGAGAACGAAATGGCTAATATCCCACTTTTTATCAACTTTACAGCTTATCAATCAATTTTGAACATATAGAAAATGATATATTCTGAACATTGTCATGACCTTGAACTTGACCTTTGACCTCATTTTCAAGGTCACAGGACAAAATGGCTAATATCTCGCTTATTATCGACTTTACAGCTTAGGAATCAATTATTAACATATAGGAAATGATATATGCTGAATATTGCTATGACATGGAATTCAACCTTCGATCTCATTTTCAAGGTCACAGGACATAATGGCTAATATCGTGCTTATTATCGACTTTACATTATATCGTGTCCTTGAATTGACCAATTACCTCATTTTCAAGTTCACTTGACAAAATACTAAAATATATATTGTCCGGTAACCTTTCTTAGCCCTTGGGCTAATTTTTTCTTTTTGATACATAAGACTCCTCATATGTACTCCTATGATGTCTATCAATTTCGTTGCGCTTGAATCGCTCGAAGTGGGCCATTTTGGCCCAAACTCGGCCCAAATGGGACTTTCCCATGTTAAATTCTCCTATGCTTTATAATGGGACACAGTATGCCTAATATCTCACTTGATATTGAGATTAGAGACTAGGAATCAATTGTGGACATATAGGAAATGATATATGCTGAATATTCTTGTGACCTTGAATTTGACCTCTGACCTCAGTTTCAAGGTCAGAGCACAAAATGGCTTATATCTCGCTTATTATCGACTCTACAACTTAGGAATCAATTGTGGACATATAGGAAATAAAATATGCTGAATATTCTCGTGACCTTGAATTTGACCTCTGACCTCAGTTTCAAGGTCAGAGCACAAAATGGCTTATATCTCGCTTATTATCGACTTTACAGCTTAGGAATCAATTGTGGACATATAGGAAATGATATATGCTGAATATTCTGATGACCTTGAATTTGACCTTTGACCTCATTGTCAAGGTCACAGGACAAAATAGCTAATATCTCGCTTGTTATCGACTTTACAGCTTAGGAATCAATAATGAACATATAGGAAATGATATATCATATTTATTCAATTAGTTCGAACAACTAAAAATAATTAAATTTTGAAATGTTCGAATTATTAGATTCACAATAAAATCGTCCGTCAAAACGAAAAAAAAAACCAATCCCAGATCGATCATGCCATGGCAGATCTACTCGAGTTGACAGATGCCGCTCATGCTGGCTGTTTATGGCCTGTACGATTGATAGGTTAACTGCAGACAGCTAGCATTTTAAGAAAAAGCTTGAATAACTGGCTGCTAAGTCACCGGGTAACTGTAATTTATAATCTCGCATTGATGCTAGATTCTAGTCATATTGCATGTTCAATCGAGTCACTCGACTCGGAAAATCTTCAATGGCCTGCAAACCGCCTGGCACTATGAGGTTCGCGCTTTTTCTCATATATACCCTAGCATTGGTAGGCCTAATCGCACACACTGCCACCTGGCGAATATATCGCTGATTACTCATTTCGTAGTGCTGCCACCTGGCGAGTTGTAAGTTTTGGCAGCTGACAAGTTGATTTCGTTCGTTGTTTCAATCAAAATTTCGATCGTAAATTTGACTGTTCGAACTAAACGAGTCAATTTAAAAATTATTTTCTTGAATAATTTTTGGTGTTCGAATTATTAGAGTGTTCGAACTAATTGAATAAATACGGTATGCAGATTATTAAGGCATTTCGGCAGAAATGCCTTTATGGTTTTAGCAGAATTTTTTTTTCTTTTCTTTTTTTTTTTTTTTCTTTTTTTTCTTCTTCCGCCACTTTTGGTTTCCGGACGATAACTTTAGATTGCCTTGACGGATCCTCGTCAAATTTTCACCACAATTCAGAAATGATATGTGGAAGAACCCTATTCTTTTTGAGCCGGATCCGAGGTCCGTGAGGTCCGTGAGGATGAAATCAAGGCTAATTTTGAGACTTGGTTTCCGGACGATAACTGGAAAAATATTTACGCAATAGTTGCAGAACTCTGCATGGAGGTTCATATGCCACCAGGGAAGAACCCTATTGATTTTGGGATCGATCCGTCAAACGACCTTTGACCTAGAGGTCGAAATAATTTTTTGCTGATTCATCCTTGAGGCTTCCTGCATATCTCAGAAACCGTGCATCGTAGAGCGAAACGGACGTTATTTTCGGACTCGTCGCCCTAGACAAACATCTCTAGGGTGTATTATTTTTTTTGATCCGGCTCCGAGGTCCGTGAGGTCCTTGAGGATGAAATCGAGGCTGATCTTGAAACTTGGTTTCTGGACGATAACTCGAAAAATATTCAGGCAATAGTTGCAGAATTTTGCACGGAGGTTTATATATCAACAGGGTAGAACCCTATTGATTTTGTGATCGATACGTCAAACGACCTTTGACCTAGAGGTCGAAATAATTTTTTGCTGAGTCATCCTTGAGGCATCCTGCATATCTCGGAAACGGTGTGTCGTAGAGCGAAACGGACGTTATTTTCGGACTCGTCGCCCTAGACAAACATGTCTAAGGGGTATTATGGATGAACTTTGACCTTGAATCGAAATTTTTTTGCCGAGTCGGCATTTTTCGTTTTCGTCGATATCTCGGGAACGGTGTGTCGTAGAGCGAAACGGACGTTAATTTCGGACTCGTCGCCCTAGACAAACATGTCTTAAGGGTATTATGGATGAACTTTGACCTTGACACGAAATTTTTTTGCCGAGTCGGCATTTTTCGAGTCAATTTAACTAAACGAACTAAACGAGTCAATTTAAAAATTATTTTCTTGAATAATTTTTGGTTTTCGAATTATTAGAGTGTTCGAACTAATTGAATAAATACGGTATGCAGATTATTAAGGCATTTCGGCAGAAATGCCTTTATGGTTTTAGCAGAATTTTTTTTTCCTTTTTTTTTTTTTTTTTTTCT
This sequence comes from Terebella lapidaria, assembly GCA_949152475.1. Classification (NCBI taxonomy): domain Eukaryota; kingdom Metazoa; phylum Annelida; class Polychaeta; order Terebellida; family Terebellidae; genus Terebella; species Terebella lapidaria. The sequence goes on along the minus strand of OX424555.1, from coordinate 48,773,368 downwards.
TTTTTTTCTTCTTCCGCCACTTTTGGTTTCCGGACGATAACTTTAGATTGCCTTGACGGATCCTCGTCAAATTTTCACCACAATTCAGAAATGATATGTGGAAGAACCCTATTCTTTTTGAGCCGGATCCGAGGTCCGTGAGGTCCGTGAGGATGAAATCAAGGCTAATTTTGAGACTTGGTTTCCGGACGATAACTGGAAAAATATTTACGCAATAGTTGCAGAACTCTGCATGGAGGTTCATATGCCACCAGGGAAGAACCCTATTGATTTTGGGATCGATCCGTCAAACGACCTTTGACCTAGAGGTCGAAATAATTTTTTGCTGATTCATCCTTGAGGCTTCCTGCATATCTCAGAAACCGTGCATCGTAGAGCGAAACGGACGTTATTTTCGGACTCGTCGCCCTAGACAAACATGTCTACCTCACGGACCTCGGACCTCACGGACCTCGGATCCGGCTCAAAAAGAATAGGGTTCTTCCACATATCACACACAAACATGTCTAGGGTGTATTATTTTTTTTGATCCGGCTCCGAGGTCCGTGAGGTCCTTGAGGATGAAATCGAGGCTGATCTTGAAACTTGGTTTCTGGACGATAACTCGAAAAATATTCAGGCAATAGTTGCAGAATTTTGCACGGAGGTTTATATATCAACAGGGTAGAACCCTATTGATTTTGTGATCGATACGTCAAACGACCTTTGACCTAGAGCTCGGAAACGGTGTGTCGTAGAGCGAAACGGACGTTGTTTTCGGACTCGTCGCCCTAGACAAACATGTCTAAGGGGTATTATGGATGAACTTTGACCTTGACTCGAATTTTTTTTGCCGAGTCGGCATTTTTCGTTTTCGTCGATATCTCGGGAACGGTGTGTCGTAGAGCGAAACGGACGTTAATTTCGGACTCGTCGCCCTAGACAAACATGTCTTAAGGGTATTATGGATGAACTTTGACCTTGAAACGAAATTTTTTTGCCGAGTCGGCATTTTTCGTTTTCGTCGATATCTCGGGAACGGTGTGTCGTAGAGCGAAACGGATGTTATTTTCGGACTCGTCGCCCTAGACAAACATGTCTGAGGGGTATTATGGATGAACTTTGACCTTGACCCGAAATTTTTTTGCAGAGTCGGCATTTTTCGTTTTCGTCGATATCTCGGGAACGGTGTGTCGTAGAGCGAAACGGACGTTATTTTCGGACTCGTCGCCCTAGACAAACATGTCTGAGGGGTATTATGGATGAACTTTGACCTTGACCCGAAATTTTTTTGCCGAGTCGGCATTTTTCGTTTTCGTCGATATCTCGGGAACGGTGTGTCGTAGAGCGAAACGGACGTTATTTTCGGACTCGTCGCCCTAGACAAACATGTCTGAGGGGTATTATGGATGAACTTTGACCTTGACCCGAAATTTTTTTGCCGAGTCGGCATTTTTCGTTTTCATCGGTATCTCGGAAACGGTGCGTCATAGAGCGAAGCGGACGTTATTTTCGGACTCGTCGCCCTAGACTAACATGTCTGAGGGGTATAATGGATGAACTTTGACCTTGACCCAAAATTTTTTTGCCGAGTCGGCATTTTTCGTTTTCGTCGATATCTCGGAAACGGTGCTTCGTAGAGCGAAACGGACGTTATTTTCGGACTCGTCGCCCTAGACGAACATGTCTAAGGGGTATTATGGATGAACTTTGACCTTGACCCCAAATTTTTTTGCCGAGTCGGCATTTCTCGTTTTCGTCGATATTTCTGGAACGGTGTGTCGTAGAGCGAAACGGACGTTATTTTCGGACTCGACGCCCTAGACAAACATGTCTAAGGGGTATTATGGATGAACTTTGACCTTGACCCGAAATTTTTTTTGCCGAGTCGACATTTCTCGTTTTCGTCGATATCTCGGGAACGGTGTGTCGTAGAGCGAAACGGACGTTATTTTCGGACTCGTCGCTCTAGACAACATTTATCTTATATGTATTATGGATGAACTTTGACCTTGACTAAAAAATTTTTTGCCGAGTTGGCATTTTTCGTTTTCGTCGATATCTCGGAAACGGTGAGTCGTAGAGCGAAACGGACTTTTTTTTCGGACTCGTCGCCCTAGACTAACATGTCTAAGGGGTATTATTTTAACGGTAAATTTTTTTGCGGAGTCGACATTTTTCATTTTCGGCGATATCTAGTATATATTATAAATTAATCATCACACCGAAATGCCTCCAAGGCATCTTTAGGCCTTGACGTCTAGTTGTCATGATCTTGAATTTGACCTTTGACCTCCTTTTCAAGGTCACAGGACAAAGTGGCTAATATCTCACTTATTATCGATTTTACAGCTTAGGAATCAATTGTGGACATATAGGAAATGATATATGCTGAATATTCTCGTGACCTTGAATTTGACCTCAGACCTCATTTTCAAGGTCCAAGGACAAACTGGGTCATATCTTGCTCCTCTATTGACTGTATGGCTTGGGAATGAATTGTGGACATAAAGAAAATGATATACACTGAATATTTTGATGACCTTGAATTTCACCTTTGCCTTCACTTTCAAGGCCACAGCACAAAATTGCTAATATCTCTCTGATTATTGAATTTACAGCTAGGCAATCAACTGTGGACATAATACATGCTTAATATTATTTATATGCTGAATATTCTCCTGACCTTGTATTTAACCAGTGACCTGGCTAACATCTAAAATATTAAACATTGTCCGGTAACCTATCTTTGGCCCTTGGCCTAATTAAGGCATTTCGGCAGAAATGCCTTTATGGTTTTAGCAGAATTTTTTTTTTTTTTTCTTTTCTTTTTTTTCTTCTTCCGCCGTTTTGGTTTCCGGACGATAACTTTAGATTGCCTTGATGGATCCTTATCAAATTTTCACCACTAGTCAGAAATGATATGTGGAAGAACCCTATTCTTTTTGAGCCGGCTCCGAGGTCCGTGAGGTCCGTGAGGATGAAATCAAGGCCGATTATGAGACTTGGTTTCCGGACGATAACTCGAAAAATATTCAGGCAATAGTTGCAGAACTTTGCATGGAGGTTTATATACCACCAGGGAAGAACCCTATCGATTTTGGGATTGATCCGTCAAACGACCTTTGACCTAGAGGTCGAAATAACTTTGCTGACTCATCCTTGAGGCTTCCTGCATATCTCGGAAATGGTACGTCGTAGAGCGAAACGAACGTTATTTTCGGACTCGTCGCCCTAGACAAACATGTCTAAGGGGTATTATGGATGAACTTTGACCTTGACCCGAAATTTTTTTGCCGAGTCAGCATTTTTCGTTTTTGGCGATATCTCGGAAACGGTGCGTCGTAGAGCAAAAGGGACGTTATTCTCGGACTCGTCGCCCTAGACAAACATGTCTGAGGGGTATTATGGATGAACTTTGACCTTGACCCGAAATTTTTTTGCCGAGTCGGCATTTTTCGACATTTTTTATTTTCGTCAATATCTAGCAAACGGTGTGTCATAGAGCCCATGGCAAACATGTTTTAAATAGTACGAATTAGTCCTAACACCGAAATGCCTCCAAGGCATTTTTAGGCCTTGACGTCTAGTTTTTTGTGTGTGGTTTATGATGCAGTTGTCTCCTCAACATGTCCATGTTGTCGACTTGTGACATGTCCATTTGTATCAGACAGGGGAGGAGAAGGTGAAGATTGAGAGGCCAGGAGGAGCTCTGTCACCAGTGTGGGACCTTTGCTGGAATCCTTCCAAGTACGCTACCCCCAGTGCTCTAAACATGCCTTGTTCAGAACATATACATGATGTGTACCGGTATGATTCATTGGGGCAATATTTGAAATTTTTTTAATAAACTTTTCAGAGATGAGCCATATGATGTCTTGGCTGTTGTTGACTGGGGCCAGAAGATGGCTTTCTATCAGCTCTCTGGAAAACAGGTGAGATACAATGGACAATAATGTTTCCAGGAATATCTCAGAGGAATACTGATTTCTAGCTCATCGGCTGTAAGCCTTAGAGCTATTGGGATGGAGTGACACCTGCATGTCTGTGCCATGATTTCCTGACTCGAATCTGTCAAACTTCTCCGCCAAAATACTTTTCCTATGGTTCCAAAACTTGGCATGCTGCGCGGTTATTGCATGTTCTCAAAATGATTTGCAGAAATTCTGAGGCTTTCTAAATCAAAATTTAATGATTAAACACCAATTTTATTAGGCATCCCGATAATCTATTGCCATGGCGTTGCGTCCGTCGTTTGTCGTCGTCCGTCTACAATTTTATCTTTGAAGGTTATTGTTGAATCTTTCTGAAATTTTGAACAAAAATATGCAAAAATGTTCTGAGAGGGAGGTATTTTTAGGTTACCGGACCTATGGTCCGATAACCTATTGGCATGGCAATGCGTTCGTCGTCCGTCGTCGTCCACATTTGTATCTTTTTAGGTTACCGGACCTATGGTCCGATAACCTATTGCCGTCACGTTGTGTCCGTCGTCCGTCCGTCGTCCGTCCACATTTTTATCTTTAAAGTTTACAGGCGGATTTTCCTGAAATTTTGCACAAAGTTGCCTAAAAATATTTCAAGAGGGGGTTATTTTTTAGTTTTTTGATTTTCGCATTTTTCTCAAAATGGCGGCCATTTTTGACGAAAAATGGCCAATTTTGGACTTTGGCGGCCATTTTCTCAAAAACTGTCTGATCAGTTTTGAGATTTTTGTTTCAAAAGATTCCCCTTATGTACCTTTATGATGTGTATAAGTTTTGTTGCTCTTGAATCGCCGGTCTCCGTGTGGCGGCCATTTTGAATTTTTGACGGGTCGGCGAAAAAAATTTTATTTGTCCCAAATCGCGTTACTATCCATTTTGGGTCATTTCTAGACAAAAAAAAATTTTTCACCCTTTGAAAAAAATTTTGGACTTAGAAAATTTTCGGCACTTTTTTCCTTCATAATGGGAGCTGCCAGGACTGTACTCATAGTACGCTTGAAAATAGAGCTTAGATATTGGCACTTTCAAATAGGAAGTCATATATAGCGAGTTGGGAGGTGACCTTGAATTTGACCTTTGATGACCTCAAAACAGCCATTTTTGGGTGAAAAAATGCCCAAATTTGCCTCTACAGATGAAATGCATGTAGATAGAGCTTCAGTTTGCATTATGAACATATAGGAAGTCATATATGAAACAACTGATGATGACCTTGATTTTGACCTTGGATGACCTTGAGTGCTAAATGTCTGACTTGAAATCTTGAAAGTGGCATCTGAAGCATAAACTTTTGCACATACAGGTTAGGATTGTGTATAAGCCTGTAAAAGAGTCATGTATAAATGGCACATTTTTTGGTGACCTTGAACTTGACCTTAAAGACCTTGAAGGGCGAATCTCAAAATCTGAAATTGGCCTCTACACACGAAATACTTGTTGATAAAACTTTTTTTTTTGCCGACTCGGCACTTCCTGTTTGGCCGTATCTCGGAAACGGTGAGTCGTAGAGCGAAACGGAGCTCAATTCCGGCCTTCTGTATTATGAACATATGAAGTCATATGCAGCATACCTGATGGTGACATTGAGATTCACAAAGATGACCTTGACTGGTAAATCTCAAAATCACATGTCACCTACAATGCTTGAAACCAAAATTGTCCGGTAACCTATCTTAGCCCTTGGGCTAATTTTTGTTTACAGGCGAATTTTTCTGAAATTTTGCACAAAAATACTTAAAAATAATTCAAGGAGGTAATTCGTCGTCCTCCTTCTTTTGGTTGACAAAAAATATGGTTTTGTCAGAATTCTTTTTCTTTTTTAGGTTACCGGACCATAACCTATTGCCATGGCGTTGCGTCCGGCGTCCGTCCGTCGTCGTCGTCCACATTTTTAGGTTACCGGACCTATGGTCCGATAACCTATTGCCGTCGCGTTGCGTCCGTCGTCCGTCCACATTTTTATCACAAGTTTACAGGCGGACTTTCCTGAAATTTTGCACAAAGTTGCCTAAAAATATTTCAAGAGAGGGTTATTTTTTAGTTTTTTGATTTTCGCATTTTTCTCAAAATGGCGGCCATTTTTGACGAAAAATGGCCAATTTTGGACTTTGGCAGCCATTTTCTCAAAAACTGTCTGATCAGTTTTGAGATTTTTGTTTCAAAAGATTCCTCTTATGTACCTTTATGATGTGTATAAGTTTTGTTGCCCTTGAATCGCCGGTCTCCGTGTGGCGGCCATTTTGAATTTTAGACGGGTCGGCGAAAAAAATTTTTTTGGTCCCAAATCGCGTTACTATCCATTTTGGGTCATTTCTAGACAAAAAAATTTTTTCACCCTTTGAAAAAAATTTTGGACTTAGAAAATTTTCGGCACTTTTTTCCTTCATAATGAGAGCTGCCGGGACTGTACTCATAGAACGCTTGAAGATAGAACTTAGATATTGGCACTTTCAAATGGAAAGTCATATATGGCGACTTGTGTGGTGACCTTGAATTTGACCTTAGATGACCTTGAAAGGTCAAAACAGCCATTTTTGGGTTGAGAAATGCTCAAATTTGCACCTGGACTGTCTTTTCTCGAAAACTGTCTGATCAGTTTTGAGATTTTTGTTTCAAAAGATTCCTCTTATGTACCTTTATGATGTGTATAAGTTTTGTTGCCCTTGAATCGCCGGTCTCCGTGTGGCGGCCATTTTGAATTTTTGACGGGTCGGCGAAAAAAATTTTGTTTGCCCCGAATCGCGTTACTATTCATTTTGGGTCATTTCTAGACAAAAAAATTTTTTCACCCTTTGAAAAAAGTTTTGGACTTAAAAAATATTCGGCACTTTTTTCCCTCATAGTGGGAGCTGCCAGGACTGTACTCATAGTACGCTTGAAGATAGAGCTTAGATATTGGCACTTTCAAATAGGAAGTCATATATAGCGATTGGGGAGGGGACCTTGAATTTGACCTTTGATGACCTTGAAAGGTCAAAACAGCCATTTTTTGGGTGAAAAAATACCCAAATTTGCCTCTACAGATGAAATGCATGTAGATAGAGCTTCAGTTTGCATTATGAACATATAGGAAGTCATATATGGAACAACTAATGATGACCTTGATTTTGACCTTGGATGACCTTGAGTGCTAAATGTCTGACTTGAAATCTTGAAAGTGGCCTCTGAAGCATAAACTTTTGCACATACAGGTTAGGATTGTGTATAAGCCTGTAAAAAAGTCATGTATAAATGGCACATTTTTTTTTCCACATTTTTTTAACTTGACCTTAAAGACCTTGAAGGGCGAATTTCAAAATCTGAAATTGGCCTCTACACACGAAATACTTGTTGATAAAACTTATATGTTTGTATTATGAACATGTATACGAAGTCATATGCAGCATACCTGATGGTGACATTGAGATTCACAAAGATGACCTTGACTGGTAAATCTCAAAATCATATGTCACCTACAATGCTTGAAACCAAAATTGTCCGGTAACCTATCTTAGCCCTTGGGCTAATTTTTATCTTTTTTGTTTACAGACGAATTTTTCTGAAATTTTGCACAAAAATACTTCAAAATAATTCAAGAAGGAGGTATTTTTTAGTTTTTTGATTTTCGCATTTTTTCCAAAATGGCGGCCGTTTTCGACGAAAAATGCCTGATTTTGGAATTTGGCGGCCATTTTCTCAAAATCTGTTCAGTAACTTTTTTTCGTTTTGATACATAACACTCCTCATATGTACTCCTATGATGTCTATAAATTTCGTTGCGCTTGAATCGCTTGAAGTGGGCCATTTTGGCCCAAACTCGGCCCAAATGGGACTTTCCCATGTTAAATTCTCCTATGCTTTATAATGGGACACATTATGCCTAATATCTCACTTGATATTGAGATTAGAGACTAGGAATCAATTGTGGACATATAGGAAATGATATATGCTGAATATTCTCGTGACCTTGAATTTGACCTCTGACCTCAGTTTCAAGGTCAGAGCACAAAATGTCTTATATCTCGCTTATTATCGACTCTACAGCTTAGGAATCAATTGTGGACATATAGGAAATGATATATGCTGAATATTCTGATGACCTTGAATTTGACCTATGACCTCATTTTCAAGGTCACAGGACAAAATGGCTGATATCTCGCTTGTTATTGACTTTACAGCTTAGCAAACAATTATGAACATATAGGAAATGATATATGCAGATTATTGTCATGACCTTGAATTTGACCTTTGACCTCATTTTCAAGGTCACAGGACAAACAGGCTAATATCTCGCTTATTATCAATATATGCTGAATATTCTCGTGACCTTGAATTTGACCTCTGACCTCATTTTCAAGGTCCAAGGACAAACTGGCTCATATCTTGCTCCTCTATTGACTGTATGGCTTGGGAATCAATTGTGGACATGATATAGAAAATGATATACATTGAATATTTTGATGACCTTGAATTTGACCTTTGGCCCTTCATTTTCAAGGCCACAGCACAAATTGCTAATATCTCTCTGATTATTGAATTTACAGCTAAGCAATCAACTGTGGACATGATATATGCTTAATGTTATATATACTGAATATTCTCTTGACCTTGAATTCAACCAGTGACCTGGCTAACATCTAAAATATTAAACATTGTCCGGTAACCTATCTTCGGCCCTTGGCCTAATTTTAAGATTATTGTTGATCGTTATATTAACACGGGCTGACAACTATGGAGCAGAATTGGGGCCAAAATTCATGACATGTCATATTTTGCTATATTCACTTTTTATCTCGAGATTATAGAAAGCTAAACTATCAATTGTAGACATGTGAACTTCAGATTGTAGAAAGCACGAACTACAATAGGTACATTATTTGTTTAAAACTCTAATATTTAAACTTTTTCGTCAAAATCAACAAACCATATGTGTGAAGAAAGAAAAATAAAATTTATATTTTAATAGTCTATGATTCAGTAAAATACAATAAAAAACAACACTTTATATAAGTGGTTTTCTCCTTACGTAGTTCTATAGTTTATATGTTTCTGATTCACGTTCTGTCATTCATCCATTGACAATTCGGCATTCAGAAATCTATCTTCTGCATTTTGACATTTTGAAGTTCGCGTTGGAAAGTCTACAAAAGACTCTCGCATGTGGAACAGAGGGCGCGTGAAGCGATATGAGTTTTGTTAATGTGAAACCAAATACTCCCTCACGCCATGCCACCCACACACAAAGACGGTTCACTCGCGGGGAAAAACTTGAATGCCTATCGGTATGCATCATGCTGATGATAGTGTTTGTGAATGGGAATAACTAGGCCTATATTTCCTACATCCAAAACATTATATTTAAAAATTAATATATCATTGTAAGTTATGCAAGTTACGTGTGTGCTTCTTCCTATTTTGTCATGTCCATTCATGTCATGTTCATTCCTTTATTAATTGCATTTTTGCAATACTATTTGGAAGAAAAAGTTTTGGAGACATCTAATTTAGTGTATATCAACAACAACAACAACAACCGCAAGTTCACGACGAGTTGTTTTTGTTAGTTTCGCGGAAATATATTTATTCTGGATTCTATGCACATAATGGTGATAAGGTGGCATTTAAATATGGTCACTCATTGGGATTGGTATATTTTTTTTAAAATCATAATTCAGGGAAAAATATCATGTGCAATAACATACTAAAAGTTTTGTGATGAGATAGAATCACCAAAAATTGTGTGTTTACCACAATATTTATGACAAAGAACCCTTGCGATGGACTGTGGAAAGATGTTTATTCCACAGCTAGACTCAACAAGACAAGCAATAATATCAGTACATTATAAAAATAGAATATATTTTAAAAATTCAGTTACACTTCAATATTATCAATTAACAAGCTAACTCCTACACAAATGAATCATACAAGGGAAGTTTCAGACAACTGAGGCCAGCAGAACTGAAGTACAGTAAATAGCTGAACACGAATGAAATTAGGTCCATCCTACAAATTCTAGTACATGTATAAATGCCTTGTCCACATATTCGTAAAAAACTGTTTATCAGAAAATGATAAATTACTGTGCTTATGTTATTAACTGAACCAAACTACATGTACATTTCACAGACCATGCAGGACTGACACACATACATGTCTAAGCACGCTGCTAACACAGCTTGGAAATTCATGAAGTCCAAAATAGCTATTTAAATGTGCTTCTGCACTGAATACATTGTCTGTAATAGATATATTGTTTGAATCAGGTATATTATCTCTACGATAGCATTCCAACATATTACTGCATATATCACAAACATATTAGTCTGTTATGAATGTGATCAATGTATATACATGTTCTTGGAAAATTTCAACTTTAAAACTTTGTGAAACCATCATTGAGCATCAAATCCTATACTACATATGGAATGCTTCTGAACATGAACAAAACATACTTCATCATACCAAGTACATACCGGGTATGCATTTACATTTTTACTACCAAACTCATTATTTATCACACTATCAGCTGGAAGTTCAAGATGTTGAAGACAACATCTTGAGTGTCACCCCCTTTCAGTCAGCCTTCGATCAGGTGCCATGCCTCCTTCAGTTCGCCTGTGATCTTGAGTCTTGATGCTGATTTCAGTCAGTCGATTATCTTGACTTCAGGCCATAACATCAGTCATCACCTAACAAAAATTTGAAAGAAACATTTTGAATTCCAATACACATGTATGCAACTATCAGGTCATAACTTGATCATTTTATTATATTTATATAACAAAAATGCAGAATATCTTGGATGATAAACTTTAACAATTTGTAATTCACCTGTCAAAAATCATCAATTGCAGAGTTAAACCGTCCAATGGCGCCCCACTTGCACCTGAAAAGTGGAAAAAAAATATCCAGTAGAAATGTATATTTATCGGCTATTACTATGTGGCGATTTCACCCAAAGATCACGGCAGGAGATTCTTTGTAAACACTACTCTTGTTTTGACCGCTTCGAATAGCAACGCCCTCTAATCCTCTCGCTCCATTGTACTGTAACAATGGTCTTACGTCATCCCTCGTGTCTCGTTTCTTTAGGGGTTATAAATACTCTGAAGCCGTCTTGTTCAGTGGAGTTGTCTCAGTGTTGGCAAGGCGAGAGGACGACGGAGGGCTCGGGTATGAGCTCTACGTCCGTACTCACCGGCTAAGGCCCGCGGGGGCCCTTGGGACTATTCCCATAGGAGGCCCAGGAGGGAGACCGTGATGATTCGGGACCCTGTGATCACCGGTCTCTCGCCCTGGGATGGTGTGACACAGGCTCTGGCAGACCGTCGGGCTGTCCAGGGTTCCACCCCTGTGGCAGTGCCGTCGGCGAGGCCGGCCAGCAACATGCCCACGTGTGCGAGTTCTGTGGTGCCGCTCCCATGGCATCTCAGACTCTGCATTCGGCAACAATACCACAACTAATGTATATGTTGTATGTGATGATGTTGATAATGATGTGTTATGATGTGATGTAGATCTATGATCGGCCGGACTCGTCTGGACGGACTGTTACCTGGTTGTAGTTCTAGTAATTACGACGCCCGCCGCGTGCACCCTGTGTGCTGTGGGCGTCAAACGTTACAACTAGTACATGGATAAACAAATAGTAGTATTTTATTTTCAAAATCTACAGAATGGATTTAAACATAATGGGCACAAGATCATGGTGGATAGGCGTTACGCGTTATTCAGGGAGTGTCGTGTAAAATCGCGAGTATTACGCGTTATTCGTGAGGAAATTGCACAGGAAACGACATAGGTCCCCATTTCAAATGAGGTGAGTTCGTGAAAAAGTTCATTCACTTCCTAAAATTCTGTATCCACGGAACATCCCAATGAGCAAACATCACGTATGATACTATGAATTACTTGCATACATCGTTATATCTACGAAAATGGACACACAGTTTGTGACATCACCCGCATGCTTGCGACTTGTTTGTGAAATATCATCGGCTGTCAAGTGAAACCAACAAAGTGCATGTTGGTAAATCATAGAATGCTCGCAGAAATCTTTTTTTATTGTTACATCATGCAACCAGTTGTTTTTATCGAGTATTTTATGAAATGAGAAGCTTTTTATGGTTTACGCGTATCAGCCTGAGGGCGGAAATCTACACACGCGTTACAGCATGAGGAAACATGTGAGTGTTGTCGGGGATGGTCGAGGTGGCAATGCATACACAAATATTTTTAAGTATGATTTGAGGCTGTACATGTTCCAATGATGATACTTCTCACTTATCGTTATCCTCCATATGTTCTTCCCAATCTTCATAAATCTGAAATTGACAATACTAAGAGCTTTTCGTGTCTTTTACACAAAAGCTCACTAAGTGAAAACAATATCCCTTGAACTTGAATTTATTCCATCAATTGAGCAGTAAAAACTGGAGAAAAATTGGCATTAAAAAAGAAATATCCCAACCTCAACAAAATATTTACTCATGCACATACGCGTAATGCCCTCACACAAATCGCGTGAAGTATAGCAAATAAACAATTTACACATTCAACCTAGATTAGTGGCGCTTGCGACCATTGTGAAACATTTTCAAGACAGGCACACGTGAAGCCCATAATATCAATATTATAGACCACTCATTCTTTTCACAATAATGCCGATATATAACATTTTTCAACCCCAAAACCGAGGAGAGCGGCTGTCGAAGCAACATTGACAGATATTGTGCAGCCGAAGGTATCGCTACACTGGCTCATTTATTTAATTTAAACTCTCAACAACAATCATGAATAATATTCCGTGCAAAACCAAATCCGACATTTCAAAACGGTAAAATTAGAGAAATTGTATGTATTTCCTGCTAGAAGTTAACCAGAGGCTGCCATTTCCTCATGAATAACGCGTAATACTCATGATTTTACGCGGCACTCCCCGAATAACGCGTAACGCCTAGCCACCGTGAAAATGGACGTTCGCTTCGTTTTCGCCTTCGCCGATTACAAGCCTATAAGCCCTAATTATCGCCCAGACACCACATTTCGGAGATTAAATTCAACAAAATAAATTGATTGAGTACTTCGAAAACGTGAAAAGGAGAACTCACCGTTAATTTTCTCTTCATTAAATATATTTTGGCGGAGTAAAAACGGCTGGTAGATGGGTACAACATGAAAGTTTCGTCGAAGTCGGCTGTGCAGACACTATTGACAATCCATCGCCAGCCAGGAGCTTTTGCGCCGGCAGGGAGGCAGCATCAGGGAGCATTTAGTTTCACACTCCTCTAACATACTTCGCGACATACTTCATGACATACTTCGTGACATACTTCAAGACTTCCAAATACGAACTTTCAAACATGAACTTTCAAACACGAACTTTGGAAATACAAAAGATAGATTTGTGAATGCGGAATTAGCAATAGGTAAATGACAAAACCTGAATTATATACATGCAAGGTGTTGAAATACGGAAGAAGAAAACATATATAAAGTTTTCTTTGTATTTTACTGAATTGAACAATGAAATATAAATTTTATTTTCCTTTCTTCACACATATGGGTTGTTCATTTTTGAAATGTTTAAACATTAAAGTTTAAATGATAAAGTTTCAAACAGAGAATGTGCCTATTGTTGTATGTGTTTTCTACAATCTGAAGTTTACATGTCTTTAATTGATAGTTTAGCATTCTATAATCTCAAGGTAAAATTGAATATAGCAAAATATAACATGTCATTAATTTTGGCCCCAATTCTGCTCCATAGACAACGAGTAGAGAAGGAGAGTCGTCCGGTAAACGATTTTTAGGTTACCGGACCTTTGGTCCGATAACCTATTGCCATGGCGTTGCGTCCGGCGTCCGTCCGTCCGTTCACATTTTTAGGTTACCGGACCTATGGTCCGATAACCTATTGCCGTGGCGTTGCGTCCGTCGTCCGTCCGTCCGTCCGTCCGTCCGTCGTCGTCGTCGTCGTCGTCGTCGGCGGCGTCGTCCACTGTCCACATTTTTATCTTTAAAGTTTACCGTCCAATCTTTCTGAAAATTTGGGAAAAGATACCTTAAAATAGTTTGAGAAGGAGGTATTTTTTAGTTTTTTAATTTTTCAATTTTTTTCAAAATGGCGGCCGTTTTCGTCGAAAAACGGTCAATTTTGAACTTTGGCGGCCATTTTCTCAAAAACTGTCTGATCAGATTTGAGATTTTTGTTCCAAAAGATTCTCAATATGTACCTCTGTGATGTGTATAAGTTTGGTTGCCCTTGAATCGCCGGCCTGCGTATGGCGGCCATTTTGAATTTTCGACGGGTCGGCGAAAAAAAAATTTTTCGGCCCAAATTGCATTACTATACATTTTGGGCCATTTCTAGACAAAAAAAAAATTTTCACCCTTTGAAAAAAAATTTTGGACTTAGAAAATTTTCGGCACTTTTTTCCTTCATAATGGGAGCTGCCAGGACTGTACTCATAGAACGCTTGAAGATAGAGTTTCGAAATTGGCACTTTCAAATGGGAAGTCATATATGGCGACTTGTGTGGTGACCTTGAATTTGACCTTGGATGACCTTGAAAGGTCAAAACAGCCATTTTTTGGTCGAAAAATGCCCAAATTTGCACCTTGTCTGTCTTTTCTCGAAAACTGTCTGATCAGTTTTGAGATTTTTGTATCAAAAGATTCCCCTTATGTACCTTTATGATGTGTATAAGTTTTCTTGCCCTTGAATCGCCGGTCTCCGTGTGGCAGCCATTTTGAATTTTTGACGAGTCGCCGAAAAAAAAATTGTTTCGCCACAAATCGCATTACTATCCATTTTGGGCCATTTCTAGGCAAAAAATTTTTTTTCACCCTTTGAAAAAATTTTTGGACTTCGAAAATTTTCGGCACTTTTTTCCTCCATAATGGGAGCTGTCAGGACTGTACTCATAGAACACTTGAAGATACAGCTTAGAAATTGGCACTTTCAAATGGGAAGTCATATATGGCGACTTGTGTGGTGACCTTGAATTTGACCTTGGATGACCTTGAAAGGTCAAAACAGCCATTTTAGGGTAAAAAAATGCCCAGATTTGCCTCTATAGATGAAATGCTTGCAGATAGAGCTCATGTTTGCATTATGAACATATAGCAAGACATATATGGCACAACTAATGATGACCTTGAACTTGACGTCAGATGACCTTGAGTGCCAAATGTCTGACTCGTAATGTGTAAATTGACCTGAGCGGCCTAAACGATTCCACCCAGATATATCTTTGTATTATGAACATATGGAATATCAAATGCCGCACACATACATGTAATGGTGACATCGAAGTTCACACGAATAACCTTGATTGGTAAATCTCAAGGTCATTTGTTCACACTGCGAACCTTGATTGGTAAATCTCAAGGTCTGTTACCTGCCAATGCTGCCATGGCCAAACCAAAATCCTGCCAATGCTGCCATGGCCAAACCAAAATTGTCCGGTAACCTATCTTAGCCTTTGGGCTATTTTTATCTTTAAAGTTTATGATGGAATATTTCTGAAATTTTGCACAAAAATACCTAAAAATATTTCCAGGAAAGGTTTTTAGGTTACCGGACCTATGGTCCGATAACCTATTGCCGTCACGTTGCGTCCGTCTGTCGTCCGTCGTCCGGCGTCTGTCCACATTTTTATCTTTAAAGTTTACAGGCGGATTTTCCTGAAATTTTGCACAAAGTTGCCTAAAAATATTTCACGAGGGGGTTATTTTTTAGTTTTTTGATTTTCGCATTTTTCTGAAAATGGCGGCCATTTTTCGTCAAAAATTGCCAATTTTGGCGGCCATTTTCTCAAAAACTGTCTTATCAGTTTTGAGATTTTTGTTTCAAAAGATCCCCCTTATGTACCTTTATGATGTGTATAAGTTTTGTTGCCCTTGAATCGCCGGTCTCCGTGTGGCGGCCATTTTGAATTTTTGACGGGTCGGCGAAAAAAATTTTATTTGTCCCAAATCGCGTTACTATCCATTTTGGGTCATTTCTAGACAAAAACAAAATTTTCAGCCTTTGAAAAAAATTTTGGACTTGGAAAATTTTCGGCACTTTTCTCCTTCATAATGGGAGCTGTCTGGACTGTACTCATAGAACGCTTGAAGATAGAGCTTAGAAATTGGCACTTTCAAATGGAAAGTCATATATGGCGACTTGTGTGGTGACCTTGAATTTGACCTTGGATGACCTTGAAAGGTCAAAACAGCCATTTTTGGGTCGAAAAATGCTCAAATTTGCACCTGGTCTGTATTTTCTCAAAAACTGTCTGATCAGTTTTCAGATTTTTGCTTAAAAAGATTCCTCTTATATACCTCTGTGACACGTATAAGTTTTGTTGCCCTTGAAACGCCGATCTCCGTGTGGCGGCCATTTTGAATTTTTGACGAGTCGGCGAAAACAAATTTTTTCGCCCCAAATAGCATTACTATCCATTTTGGGCCATTTCTAGGCAAAAAATATTTTTCACCCTTTGAAAAAAATTTTCGACTTAGAAAATTTTTGACACTTTTTAGGTTACCGGACCTTTGGTCCGATAACCTATTGCCGTGGCGTTGCGTCCGTCGTCCGGCGTCCGTCCGTCCGTCCACATTTTTATCATTAAAGTTTACAGGCGAATATTTCTGAAATTTTGCACAAAAATACCTAAAAATATTTCCAGGAAAGTTTTTTTTAGTTTCTTGATTTTCGCATTTTTTTCAAAATGGCGGCCGTTTTCGTCGAAAAATGGCCAATTTTGGACTTTGATGGTCGTTTTCTCAAAATCTGTTCAGTAACTTTTTTTCTTATTGATGCAGGACACTCCTCATATGTACCCCTGTGACATGTATAAATTTTATTGCCCTTGAATCGCTTGAAGTGGGCCATTTTGGGCCCAAACTCGGCCCAAATGTGACTTTCCCATGTTAAATTTTCCTATGCTTTATAATGGGACACATTAAGCCTAATATCTCACTTAATATTGACATTAGAGACTAGGAATGAATTGTGGACATATAGGAAATGATATATGCTGAATATTCTCGTGACCTTGAATTTGACCTTTGACCTCATTTTCAAGGTCACAGGACAAAATGGCCAATATCTTGCTTATTAGCGACTTTACAGCGTAGAAATCAATTGTGAACATATAGGAAATGATATATGCTGAAAATTCTCATGACTTTGAATTTGACCTTTGACCTCATTTTCAAGGTCACAGTACAAAATGGCCAATATCTTGCTTATTAGCGACTTTACAGCTTAGGAATCAATTGTGAACATATAGGAAATGATATATGCTGAAAATTCTCATGACCTTGATTTTGACCTCTGACCTCATTTTCAAGGTCACATGACAAAATGGCCAATATCTCGCTTATTATCGACTTTACAGCTTATGAATCAATTGTGGACATATAGGAAATGATATACGCCGAATATTCTGATGACCTTGAATTTGACCTTCGACCTAATTTTCAAGGTCACAGGACAAAATGGCTAATATCTCGCTTATTATCGACTTTACAGCTTAGGAATCAATTGTGAACATATAGGAAATGATATATGCCGAATATTCTCGTGACCTTGAATTTGACCTTTGACCTCATCTTCAAGGTCACAGGACAACATGGCTAATATCTCGCTTATTATCGACTTTACAGCTTAGGAATCAATTGTTAACATATGGGAAATGATATATGCTGAATATTCTCGTGACCTTGAATTTGACCTTTGACCTCATTTCCAAGGTCACAGGATAAAATGGCTAATATCTCGCTTAATATGGACTTTACAGCTTAGGAATCAATTGTGAACATATGGAAATTATATATGCTGAATATTCTAGTGACCTTGAATTTGAGTTTTGGCCTCATTTTCAAGGTCAACAGGACAAAATAGCTAATATCTTGCTTATTATCGACTTTACAGCTCAGGAATCAATTGTGAACATATAGGAAATGATATATTCTGAATATTTTAATGATATTGAATTTGACCTTTGACCTAAATTTCAAGGTCAGTCATTTTATTTTCAAAGTCAGATTACAAAATGGCTTATATCTCGCTTATTATCAAATTTACAGCTTAGGGGTCCATAGTGAACATATAGGAAATGATGTATGCTGAATAGTTTGGTGATCTAGAATTTAACCTTTGATCCCATTTTCAAGGTTAGAGATATGGCGATTTCAGTGGTCACCTTGAGTTTGACCTTCAACTTTCTCGGCTTAACTCTGTATATTTCTCCGGTAACCTTTCTAGCCCATTGGGCTATTTAGGTTACCGGACCTATGGTCCGATAACCTATTGCCATGGCGTTGCGTCCGGCGTCCGTCGGTCCGTCGTCCATCGTCCGTCCGTAAACAATTTTATCTTTAAAGTTTACGATCCGATTTTTCTGAAATTTTGCACAAAAATGCCTAAATATATTTCGAAAGGGAGGTATTTTTTAGCTTTTTGATTTTCGCATTTTTTTCAAAATGGCAGCCATTTTCGTCGAAAAATGGCCAATTTTGGACTTTGACAGTTGTTTTCTCAAAATCTGTTCAGTAACTTTTTTTCTTATTGATGCATAACACTCCTCATATGTACCCCTGTGACATGTATGAATTTCGTTGCCCTTGAATCACTCGAAGTGGGCCATTTTGGGCCCAAACTCGGCCCAAATGGGACTTTCCCATGTTAAATTCTCCTATGCTTTATAATGGGACACATTAAGCCTAAAATCTCACTTAATATTGAGATTAGAGACTAGAAATCAATTGTGGACATATAGGAAATGATATATGCTGAATATTCTCGTGACCTTGAATTTGACCTCTGACCTTGGGTTCAAGGTCATAGCGGTCGTTCTCGTCAAAAATGGCTGATATTGGACTTTGATGGTCGTTTTCTCGAAATCTGTTCAGTAACTTTTTTTCTTATTGATGCATAACACTCCTCATATGTACTTCTGTGACATGTATAAATTTCGTTGCGCTTGAATCACTCGACGTGGGCCATTTTGGGCCCAAACTCGGCCCAGATGTGACTTTCCCATGTTAAATTTTCCTATGCTTTATAATGGGACACATTAAGCGTAATATCTCACTTAATATTGAGATTAGAGACTAGGAATCAATTGTGGATATATAGGAAATGATATATGCTGAATATTCTCGTGACCTTGGATTTGACCTTTGACCTCATTTTCAAGGTCACAGGACAAAATGGCTAATATCTCGCTTATTATCGACTTTACAGCTTAGAAATCAATTGTGAACATATAGGAAATGATATATGCTGAATATTCTCGTGACCTTGAATTTGACCTTTGACCTCATTTTCAAGGTCACAGGACAAAATGGCTAATATCTCGCTTATTATCGACTTTACAGCTTAGGAATCAATTGTGAGCATATAGGAAATGATTTATGCTGAATATTCTCGTGACCTTGAATTTGACCGTTGACCTCATTTCCAAGGTCACAGGACAAAATTATCGACTTTACGGCTTAGGAATCAATTGTGAACACGTAGGAAATGATATATGCTGAATATTCTCGTGACCTTGAATTTGACCTCATTTTCAAGGTCACAGGACAAAATGGCCAATATCTTGCTTATTAGCGACTTTGCGACTTAGGAGTCAATTGTGAACATATAGGAAATGATATATGCTGAATATTCTAGTGACATTGAATTTGATCCTTGACCTAAATTTCAAGGTTAGTCTTTTTATTTTCAAGGTCAGAATACAAAATGGCTTATATCTCACTTATTATCAAATTTAAAGCTTAGGGGTCCATAGTGAACATATAGGAAATGATGTATGCTGAATATTTTGGTGATCTAGAATTTGACCTTTGATCTCATTTTCAAGGTCAGAGAACAAAATGGCTAATATGTCGCTTATTATCATCTTTACATCTGCCCCTGATGACGCCAGTGTGTCTTTGGATAAATTATTTGGTCGGGCTTTGTTTCTGTTGCAAAATGTTGTATTTTACGTTTCTTATTGGCATCATCAAAATTTGATTGTATTGGTGGTAATAAATTGATACTTACATTTATACCACTGAGTCGGTGTCACTGCTGTCAGACGTTAAATCTGTCCCCGAGGATACCATCAACTCAGTAGCCTTCGGGCTTGTGATTGGGTACTTTTGTATTTGTCATGTATCTATTCCATGGGGTTAGATTCGTATTTCTAAATTATTTTCATAGGTTGTTGGGCAGATGTATACTAATTCCATCTGGTGTACAGTAGAAACAACTACATTTAACACATTGTCTGCCCCTGAAGACGCCAGTGTGTCTTTGGATAAACTATTTGGTCGGGCTTTGTTTGTTTCTATTGCAAAATGTAGTATTTTACGTTTCTTATTGACATCATCAAAATCTGATTGTATTGGTGGTAATAGATTGAATCTGACATTTACAGCATAGGAATCAATTGCGAACATAGGAATCAATTGGAATGATATATACTGAATATTTTCATGACCTTGAACTTGAACTTTGACCTCATTTTCAAAGTCACATCACAGATGGCTAATGTTTCACTTATTATCGACTGTACAGCTTAGGAATTAATTGTGGACATACTAGAAGTGATATATTTGTTGAAAATTTCATGGCCTTGAATTTATCAGTGACTTTATTTTCAAGGTCACTGGACAAAAGGCTAATATCTAAAATGTATATTGTTCGGTAACCTTTCTTAGCCCTTGGGCTAATTTTTTTTACTTTCCGCCGTTTTGGTTTCCGATCAATAACTCGGGAACGCCTGAACGGATCTTGTCCAAATTTACACCACTGGTCAGAAATATTACATGGAAGACCCCTATTGTTTTGGAGGCGGCTCCGGGGTCCGTGAGGTCCGTGAGGATGAAATCAAGGTTTATTTTGAGACTTGGTTTCCGATCGATAACTCAAAAAGTATTCATGCAATGGCAAGTATTCTATGCATGGGAGTTCATATACCACCAAGGAAGAACCCTATTGATTTTGGGATCAATCCGTCGAACGACCTCTGACCTAGAGCTCGGAAGAATTTTTGCTGATTCATCCTTGAGGCTTTCATGCATATCTCGGAAACGGTGCGTCGTAGAGCGAAACGGAGCTCAATTTCGGCCTCCTGGCACCAGACAAACTAGTCTAGAGGGTATCTTGGGTTGAAACGACCCCTGGTGTCGAATTTTTTTTTGCCGACTCGGCACTTCCTGTTTGGCCGTATCTCGGAAACGGTGCGTCGTAGAGCAAAACAGACCTCAATTCCGGACTTCTGGCACTAGACAAACTAGTCTAGGGGGTATTTTGGGTTGAGACGACCCCTGGTGTCAAATTTATTTTCGCCCACTCGGCACTTCCTGTTTGGCCGTATCTCGGAAACGGTGCGTATTAGAGCGAAACGGAGCTCAATTCCGGCCTTCTGGCACTAGACAAACTAGTCTAGTGGGTATTATAGGTCGAGACGACCCCTGGTGTCGAATTTATTTTCGCTGACTCGGCACTTCCTGTTTGGCCGTATCTCGGAAACAGTGCGTCGTAGAGCGAAACGGAGCTCAATTCCGGCCTTCTGGCACTAGACAAACTAGTCTAGTGGGTATTTTGGGTCGAGACGACACCTGGTGTCAATTTTTTTTTCGCCAACTCGGAACTTTCTGTTTGGCCGTATCTCGCAAACAGTGCCTCGTAGAGCGAAACGGAGCTCAATTCCGGGCTTCTGGCACTAGACAAACTAGTCTAGTGGGTATTTTGGGTCGAGACGACACCTGGTGTCATTTTAGGTTACCGGACCTATGGTCCGTAACCTATTGGCATGGCGATGCGTCCGGCGTCGTCGTCCGTCGTCGTCGTCCGTCAACAATTTTATCTTTAAAGTTTACGATTGAATTTTTCTGAAATTTTGCACAAAAATGCCTAAAAATATTTCGAGAGGGAGGTATTTTTTAGTTTTTTGATTTTCGCATTTTTTTCAAAATGGCGGCCGTTTTCGACGAAAAATGCCTGATTTTGGACTTTGGCGGCCATTTTCTCAAAATCTTTTCAGTAACTTTTTAGGTTACTGGACCTTTGGTCCGATAACCTATTGCCATGGCGTTGCGTCCGGCGTCCGTCCGTCCGTTCACATTTTTATCTTTAAAGTATATGATCGAATCTTTCTGAAATTTTGCACAAAAATACCTAAAAATTTGCCAAGGAAATTTTATTTTTAGTTTGTCGATATTCGCATTTTTTTCAAAATGGCGGCCGTTTTCGACGAAAAATGCCTGATTTTGGACTTTGGCGGCCATTTTCTCAAAAACTGTTCAGTAACTTTTTTTCTTTTTGATACACAACACTCCTCATATGTACTCCTGTGATGTGTATAAGTTTCATTGCGCTTGAATCAGTCGAAGTGGGCCATTTTGGGCCAAACTTGGCCCAAATGGGACTTTCCCATGTTAAATTCTCCTATGCTTTATAATGGGACACATTATGCCTGATATCTCACTTAATATTGAGATTAGAGACTAGGAATCGATTGTGGACAAATAGGAAATGATATATGCTGAATATTCTCGTGACCTTGAATTTGACCTCTGACCTCAGTTTCAAGGTCAAAGAACAAAATGGCTAATATCTCGCTTATTATCGACTTTACAGCTTAGAAATCAATTGTGGACATATAGGAAATGATATATACCGAATATTCTGATGACCTTGAATTTGACCTTTGACCTCATTTTCAAGGTCACAGGACAAAATGGCTAATATCTCACTTCTTATCGACTTTACAGCTTAGGAATCAATCATGAACATATAGGAAATGATATATGCAGATTATTGTCATGACCTTGAATTTGACCTTTGACCTCATTTTCAAGGTCACGAGACAAAATGGCTAATATCTCACTTATTATCGATTTTACAGCTTAGGGATCAATTGTGGACATGTAGGAAATGATATATGCTGAATATTCACGTGACCTTGAATTTGACCTTTGACCTCATTTTCAAGGTCACGGGACAAAATGGCTAATATCTCGCTTATTATCGACGTTACAGCTTAGGAATCAAATATGGACATATAGCAAAGGATATACGCTGAATATTCTGATGACCTTAAATTTGACCTTTGACCTTATTTTCAAGGTCATAGCACAAAATGGCTAATATCTCGCTTATTATCGATTTTACAGCTTAGGAATCTATCGTGGACATATAGGAAGTGATATATCCATAATATTTTTGTGACTGAATTTGACCTTTGGCCTCATTTTCAAGTTTCTTTTCAACACTCCTCATATGTACTCCTGTGATGTGTATAAGTTTCGTTGCGCTTGAATCGCTGGAAGTGTGCCATTTTGGTCCAAACTCGGCCCAAATGGGACTTTCCCATGTTAAATTCTCCTATGCTTTATAATGGGACACATTAAGCCTAATATCTCACTTAATATTGAGATTAGAGACTAGGAATCAATTGTGGACATATAGGAAATGATATATATCAAATATTCTCGTGACCTTGAATTTGACCTTTGACCTCATTTTCAAGGTCACAGGACAAAATTGCTAATATCTCGCTTCTTATCGACTTTACAGCTTAGGAATCAATTATGAACATATAGGAAATGATATATGCAGATTATTGTCATGACCTTGAATTTGACCTTTGACCTCATTTTCAAGGTCACAGGACAAAATGGCTGATATCTCATTTATTATCAATTTTACAGCTTAGGGATCAATTGTGGACATATAGTAAATGATATATGCTGAATATTCCCGTGACCTTGAATTTGACCTCTGACCTAATTTTCAAAGTCAAGAGCACAAAATGGCTAATATCTCGCTTATTATCGACAGGTTAGAAAATCAGTTGTGGATGTATAGGAAATGATATACGCCGAATATTCTGATGACTTTGAATTTGACCTTGTTCTTCATCTTCAAGGTCATAGGAAGAAATGGCTAAAATCTCACTTATCATCGACTTTACAGCTCACAAATCAATTGGGGCCATGTAGGAAGTGATATATGCTGAAGATTGTCATGACCTTGATCTTGACCTTTGATCTCATTTTCAAGGTCAGAGCATTAAATGGCTAATATCTCGCTTATTATCGACTTTGCAGCTTAGAATCAATTGTGCACATGTAGGAATTGATATATATACTGAATCTTGTCATGACCTTGAACTTGACCTTCGACCTCATTTTCAAGGTCAGAGCATAAAATGGCTAATATCTCGCTTATTATCATTTTTACAGTTAAGGAAGCAATTGTGAACAAATAGTAAACGATAAATGCCATGACCTTGAATTTGACATTTGACCTAATTTTCAAGGTCAAAGCACAAAAATGTTAATATCTCGTTTATTATCGAACTTACAGCTTTGCAATCAATTGAACACATATAGGAAATGATATATGCTGAATATTCTCATGACCTTGAATTTGATCTCATCTCCAAGGTCAGAACACAAAATGGTTAATGTCTTGCTCATTGTCGATTTTGCAGCTTAGGAATCAATTGTGGACATGAAATGATATATGCTGAATATTCTTGTGACCTTGAATTTGACCTTGTTGTCAAGGTCTCGGGACAAAATGGCTAATATATAAAATGTAAAACATTGTCCGGTAACCTTTCTTAGCCCTTGGGCAAATTTTTTTTTATTGATGCATAAGACTCCTCATATGTACCCCTGTGACATGTATAAATTTCGTTGTGCTTGAATCGCTCGAAGTGGGCCATTTTGGGCCCAAACTCGGCCCAAATGGGACTTTCCCATGTTAAATTCTCCTATGCTTTATAATGGGACACATTAAAGCCTAATATCTCCCTTAATATTGAGATTAGAGACTAGGAATCAATTGTGGACATATAGGAAATGATATATGCTGAATATTGTCGTGACCTTGAATTTGACCTCTGACCTTGGTTTCAAGGTCAGAGCGGCCGTTTTCGTCGAAAAATGACCAATTTTGGACTTCGACGGTCGTTTTCTCAAAATCTGTTCAGTAACTTTTTTTTCTTATTGATGAAAAACACTCCTCATATGTACCCCTGTGACATGTATAAATTTCGTTGCGCTTGAATCGCTTGAAGTGGGCCATTTTGGGCCCAAACTCGGCCCAAATGTGACTTTCCCATATTAAATTTTCCTATGCTTTATAATGGCACACATTAAGCCTAATATCTCACTTAATATTGAAATTAGAGACTAGGAATGAATTGTGGACATATAGGAAATGATATATGCTGAATATTCTCGTGACCTTGAATTTGACTTTTGACCTCATTTTCAAGGTCACAGGACGAAATGGCTAATATCTCGCTTATTATCGACTTTACAGCTTAGGAATCAGTTGTGAACATATAGGAAATGATATATGCTGAATATTCTTGTGACCTTGAATTTGAACTTTGACCTCATTTTCAAGGTCGCATGACAAAATCACTAATATCTCGCTTATTATCGACTTTACAGCTTAGGAATCAATTGTGAACATATAGGAAATGATATAGGCTGAATATTCTCATGACCTTGAATTTGACCTTTGACCTCATTTCCAAGGTCACAGGACAAAATTGCTAATATCTCGCTTATTATCGACTTTACAGCTTAGGAATCAATTGTGAACATATAGGAAATGATATATGCTGAATATTCTCATGACCTTGAATTTGACCTTTGACCTCATTTTCAAGGTCACAGGACAAAATGGCCAATATCTTGCTTATTAGCGCCTTTACAGCTTAGAAATCAATTGTGAACATATAGGAAATGATATATGCTGAATATTCTAGTGACCTTGAATTTGACTTTTGACCTCATTTTCAAGGTCAACAGGACAAAATGGCTAATATCTCGCTTATTATCGACTTTACAGCTTAGGAATCAATTGTGAACATATAGGAAATGATATATTCTGAATATTTTAATGATATTGAATTTGACCTTCGACCTAAATTTCAAGGTCAGTTATTTTATTTTCAAAGTCAGATTACAAAATGGCTTATATCTCGCTTATTATCAAATTTACAGCTTAGGGGTCCATAGTGAACATATAGGAAATGATGTATGCTGAATAGTTTGGTGATCTAGAATTTAACCTTTGATCCCATTTTCAAGGTTAGAGATATGGCGATTTCAGTGGTCACCTTGAATTTGACTTTCAACTTTCTCGGCTTAACTCTGTATATTTCTCCGGTAACCTTTCTAGCCCATTGGGCTAATTTTTAGGTTACCGGACCTATGGTCCGATAACCTATTGCCGTCGCGTTGCGTCCGGCGTCCGTCGTCCGTCCACATTTTTATCTTTAAATTTTACAGGCGGATTTCCCTGAAATTTTGCACAAAGTTGCCTAAAAATATTTCAAGAGGGGGTTATTTTTTAGTTTTTTGATTTTCGCATTTTTCTCAAAATGGCGGCCATTTTTGACGAAAAATGGCCAATTTTGGACTTTGGCGGCCATTTTCTCAAAAACTGTCTGATCAGTTTTGAGATTTTTGTTTGAAAAGTTTCCCCTTATGTACCTTTATGATGTGTATAAGTTTTGTTGCCCTTGAATTGCCGGTTTCTGTGTGGCGGCCATTTTGAATTTTTGACGGGTCGGCGAAAAAATTTTTTTTTGTCCCAAATCGCTTTACTATCCATTTTGGGTCATTTCTAGACAAAAAAAAATTTTTCACCCTTTAAAAAAAATTTTGGACTTAGAAAATTTTCGGCACTTTTTTCCTTCATAATGAGAGCTGCCGGGACTGTACTCATAGAACGCTTGAAGATAGAGCTTAGATATTGGCACTTTCAAATGGAAAGTCATATGTGGCGACTTGTGTGGTGACCTTGAATTTGACCTTGGATGACCTTGAAAGGTCAAAACAGCCATTTTTGGGTTGAGAAATGCTCAAATTTGCACCTGGCTTGTCTTTTCTCGAAAACTGTCTGATCAATTTTGAGATTATTGTTTCAAAAGATTCCCCTTACGTACCTTTATGATGTGTATAAGTTTTGTTGCCCTTGAATTGCCGGTCTCCGTGTGGCGGCCATTTTGAATTTTTGACAGGTAGGCGAAAAAAATTTTGTTTGCCCCAAATCGCGTTACTATTCATTTTGGGTCATTTCTAGACAAAAAAAAAATTTTCACCCTTTGAAAAAAATTTTGGACTTAGAAATTTTCGTCACTTTTTTCCTTCATAATGGGAGCTGCCAGGACTGTACTCATAGTTCGCTTGAAGATAGAGCTTAGATATTGGCACTTTCAAATAGGAAGTCATATATAGCGAGTTGGGAGGTGACCTTGAATTTGACCTTTGATGACCTTGAAAGGTCAAAACAGCCATTTTTGGGTGAAAAAAACATGCCCAAATTTGCCTCTACAGATGAAATGCATGTAGATAGAGCTTCAGTTTGCATTATGAACATATAGGAAGTCATATATGGAACAACTAATGATGACCTTGATTTTGACCTTGGATGACCTTGAGTGCTAAATGTCTGACTTGAAATCTTGAAAATGGCCTCTGAAGCATAAACTTTTGCACATACAGGTTAGGATTGTGTATAAGCCTGTAAAAAAGTCATGTATAAATGGCACATTTTTTGGTGACCTTGAACTTGACCTCAAAGACCTTGAAGGGCGAATCTCAAAATCTGAAATTGGCCTCTACACACGAAATACTTGTTGATAAAACTTATATGTTTGTATTATCAACATACGAAGTTGTATGCAGCATACCTGATGGTGACATTGAGATTCACAAAGATGACCTTGACTGGTAAATCTCAAAATCATATGTCACCTACAATGCTTGAAACCAAAATTGTCCGGTAACCTATCTTAGCCCTTGGGCTAATTTTTTTATTTGCCTTGTATATTAATGAATTAGTTGAAAAATGTGAAAGGCTGAAGAGTCCTGCGGTATTCATAGATGATGATTTCCCCGAACTAAACCTATTGTTATATGCAGATGATATGTATAGTAAATGACTCGGTTGGTAGGTTACAGCATCAGTTGAATGCATTGTCAAAATTTTGTGACGAAAATGGTCTTATGGTAAATCAGACGAAAGCAAAGGTGGTTGTATTTAGAAATGGAGGTATTTTAAAACAAAATGAGAAATTTTATTTTGCTGGGCAGAGAATAGAATGTGTCAGTTATTACAAATATTAGGGGTGGTGTTCTCTAGCAGATTAAGATGGACTCCCGCACTGAATACTTTATCCGTTCAAGCAGAAAAATCAATCAATATCTTGAAAAGAATGTTTAGAAATGTTGGAAATCTACCATTAAAGTTATGCATGGATTTGTTTGAAAAATGTGTTGTACCAATAAACGGGAGACTATAGAAATTGTGCATAGGAAATATTGTAAGTTTATACTAAAATTGTCATATTGTACATCAAACGCAGCTGCTTTGGGAGATCTGGGGCGTCTACCTTTAGATTCAGTGTATAAATACAAGTGCATAAAATTCTGGTTGAGAATAGTCCACGACCTGCAACATGTGAAAATAAGTAATTCCCTGTATAAAATGTTACGAACCTTCGATGAATCTGGAGGACACAACTGGGTGTCCGAAGTGAAACATTTGTTATATTCCCATGGGTTTGGTGATGTATGGTTACAACAAGGAGTGGGTAATATTAAGTTATTTTATGTTGTTTTCAAACAAAGACTAACTGATATTTCACAACAAAGTTGGGAAAATGATATAAACTCAAACAAAAGGTTAAAGGTTCACTCCACATACAAGGATAGACTGAGTATGAACACTATCTTTCGGAAATATCAAATGTGAAACTTAGAGTTGCTCTCACAAAATTTTGAAGTGAAAATCATAGACTTGGAAACTTCATGATGTCCCAACTTTCTGATGAACAAGAACAACTTTGTAGATTTTGTCAAAAACGTAACAAAAATGATGTAGAAGATGAGTTGCATTATCTATTGATATGTCCAATGTACAAATCTATCAGACAAACCTATTTGGAAAAATTTATTGTAAAAAACCTCACATGTGAGCAAAATTTTCGCTACATAATGTCAACCAGAAAGTGTGTTAGAGACCTAGCAATGTATGTACATAATGCTATGATTGTGCATAGAGCATATCATAATGCAGTATAATGTATACATCATTATGTACTGAAGTATCAGAAATGTACTTGTTTGCTGTTAGCACCGCCTCTATATCATAATGTACCATTCTGTATTATGGTCCGCTGGCCTTACATGAATAAAGCTTCAATCAATCAATCATAACAGAAATTGTTGTATCATTCCGAAAAATTCACACAACTGTCAGAAGGTTCTGTTGTAATTTGGAATTTTTTCATCAGGTAAGGCGATTCGTTTTTTAGGTTACCGGACCTTTGGGGCGATAACCTATTGCCGTGGCGTTGCGTCCGGCGTCCGGCGTCGGCGTCGGCGTTCACATTTTTATCTTTTTTGTTTACGGACCAATCTTTCCGAAATTTTGCACAAAAATGCACAAAAATAATTCAAGAAGGAGGTATTTTTTAGTTTTTTTATTTTCGCATTTTTTTCAAAATGGCGGCCGTTTTTGTCGAAAAACGCTAAATTTTGGACTTTGGCGGCCATTTTCTCAAAATCTGTTCAGTAACTTTTTTTCTTTTTTTGCACGTGGATGCCTTATTATGTCCTTCATAATGTGTATAAGTTTCGTTGCCCTTGGTTCGCTGGTCTGCGTGTGGCGGCCATTTTGAAATCGTCGTTTTCGTCGAAAATCGGTCAATTTTGGGCTTTGGCGGCATTTTCTCAAAATCTGTTCAGTAACTTTTTTTGCACAAGGATGCCTTATTATGTCCTTCATAATGTGTATAAGTTTCGTTGCCCTTGGTTCGCTGGTCTGCGTGTGGCGGCCATTTTGAATTTGTCGTTTTCGTCGAAAATCGGTCAATTTTGGGCTTTGGCGGCCATTTTCTCAAAATCTGTTCAGTAACTTTTTTTCTTTTTTTGCACAAGGATGCCTTATTATGTCCTTCATAATGTGTATAAGTTTCGTTGCCCTTGGTTCGCTGGTCTGCGTGTGGCGGCCATTTTGAATTTGTCGTTTTCGTCGAAAATCGGTCAATTTTGGGCTTTGGCGGCCATTTTCTCAAAATCTGTTCAGTAACTTTTTTTCTTTTTTTGCACAAGGATGCCTTATTATGTCCTTCATAATGTGTATAAGTTTCGTTGCCCTTGGTTCGCTGGTCTGCGTGTGGCGGCCATTTTGAATTTGTCGTTTTCGTCGAAAATCGGTCAATTTTGGGCTTTGGCGGCCATTTTCTCAAAATCTGTTCAGTAACTTTTTTTCTTTTTATGCACAAGGATGCCTTATTATGTCCTTCATGATGTGTATAAGTTTCGTTGCCCTTGGTTCGCTGGTCTGCGTGTGGTGGCCATTTTTAATTTGTCGTTTTCGTCGAAAATCGGTCAATTTTGGGCTTTGGCGGCCATTTTCTCAAAATCTGTTCAGTAACTTTTTTTCTTTTTTTGCACAAGGATGCCTTATTATGTCCTTCATAATGTGTATAAGTTTCGTTGCTCTTGGTTCGCTGGTCTGCGTGTGGCGGCCATTTTGAATTTGTCGTTTTCGTCGAAAATTGGTCAATTTTGGGTTTTTCTCAAAATCTGTGCAGTAACTTTTCTTTCTTATTGATGAAAAACACTCCTCATATGTACCCCTGTGACATGTATAAATTTTGTTGCGCTTGAATCGCTTGAAGTGGGCCATTTTGGGCCCAAACTCGGCCCAAATGTGACTTTCCCATGTTAAATTTTCCTATGCTTTATAATGGCACACATTAAGCCTAATATCTCACTTAATATTGAAATTAAAGACTAGGAATGAATTGTGGACATAAAGGAAATGATATATGCTGAATATTCTCGTGACCTTGAATTTGACTTTTGACCTCATTTTCAAGGTCACAGGACAAAATGGCTAATATCTCGGTTATTATCGACTTTACAGTTTAGGAATCAATTGTGAACATATAGGAAATGATATATGCTGAAAATTCTCGTGACCTTGAATTTGACCTTTGACCTCATTTCCAAGGTCACAGGACAAAATTGCTAATATCTCGCTTATTATCGACTTTACAGCTTAGGAATCAATTGTGAACATATAGGAAATGATATATGCTGAATATTCTCATGACCTTGAATTTGACCTTTGACCTCATTTTCAAGGTCACAGGACAAAATGGCCAATATCTTGCTTATTAGCGCCTTTACAGCTTAGAAATCAATTGTGAACATATAGGAAATGATATATGCTGAATATTCTAGTGACCTTGAATTTGACTTTTGACCTCATTTTCAAGGTCAACAGGACAAAATGGCTAATATCTCGCTTATTATCGACTTTACAGCTTAGGAATCAATTGTGAACATTTAGGAAATGATATATTCTGAATATTTTAATGATATTGAATTTGACCTTTGACCTAAATTTCAAGGTCAGTCATTTTATTTTCAAAGTCAGATTACAAAATGGCTTATATCTCGCTTATTATCAAATTTACAGCTTAGGGGTCCATAGTGAACATATAGGAAATGATGTATGCTGAATAGTTTAGTGATCTAGAATTTAACCTTTGATCTCATTTTCAAGGTTAGAGATATGGCGATTTCAGTGGTCACCTTGAATTTGACCTTCAACTTTCTTGGCTTAACTCTGTATATTTCTCCGGTAACCTTTTAGCCCATTGGGCTAATTTTTACTTCTTGGTTTACGAACGATGGATGAAAAAATGTTGGGTCCGAGAGAGGAATAAAAATAAAAGTAAAATAGACTTAAATGTAGTGTCAGGGAAAATGAAATCTTCAAAAAGTATAAAATATGCCTAAAATCATAAATCAGGAAAAATAACAGTTTTTTTTTTATCTTAAAAATGCACTAAAACAACAAATGCTCACTTGTTTCAAAACAAAAGCAACACGTTCTGAATGCAGCAGACGCAAAATCAAGGGAATTAGCCTTATTTTAATATTTTAAAATTTCCAGGAAAATTGCTGTCGGCGGAAATAAAAAAAAGACAAAACTTCATTTTATTTTTATTCTCGAAACAGAAAATCTATGGTCGGCGGGTTTGTAAACCAAGAAATAAAAAATAAATCGCCTGATCAGTCAATGGCCTCCATAGTTTCGACGCAACATACAAACCATTATATTTGTCCCCCGTTTACTACCGTGTAATAGTAGTTAAATGATTCCGATTTTAATGCTTTTTCATGGATTTCCATAACAACGGGATATTTTTGAGCCAAGGTGATATTCTCACCATCCATGAATTTTCAAAAATATTAAATTATATCCTTTCGAGATATATGCCCAGGTATACGACATATATGTGCACAAACACGCACACAAACATGTGTACACCAATACCTCTTCACAATATCAACCTGGCGAGAAGTAGAGATATTTTCAGTGAATATTAACCTCAACCCCCATCCCGTGCCTCTCACGGTCACCAACCCCATGTCCATGGTCCGAATGTTCTTTTTCCTCCTTGCAAACACGGGTCTAATCATTATGTGAAATTCAATTCGGGCACCTGCCAATGTTTTACCACGCTTAAATCAAATTGCGTCATTTTACATATGTCACGGATTTTACGTCAAAATTGACCACAGTTGGCTGTCTTTGCGAAGCTATAGGATTGTTGATCAGATTACCAACACAAGTGGCCATTGCTGATGCCTGATTCATTCGTGCAGCAAACCATGTAGATCTAGGTCTAATTGCTTTTGACACGTCTCGCAGTTTTGACAGTCATGCCGGCCTCGTAACCTGGTAACCGTCATGCAGACTGTCTGAGCTCCTGATTTTCACAGTCGAGCCGTTATCGAAAACGATCGCACATGTGCGTATGTACGAAATATTTTCCAAATTATGAGAGGCCTAAAACAAGCAAATTTCGATAGACCCACCGGTGACTGTATGCGCGCGAATACGGTATATTGTAAGCTTAGAAGAAGTCATATAAAATATGGCACATCTTTTGGTGACCTGGAACTTGACCTTAGAGGACCTTGAAGGCTAAATCTCAGTCTTGCCTGACCTGCAATGTGTAGATTGGCCTCCACAGACAAAATATTTGTTATTGGGAATTATATGTTTGTATTATGAACATATGGAAAGTTTTATGCAGCACACAGTGTGGTGACATTGAAGTCCACAAAGATGACCTTGGTTGGTAAATCTCAAGGTCATATGTCACGTGCAATGCGTAAATCAAAACTGTCCGGTAATCTATTCTAGCCCTTGGGCTAATTTTTTTCATTTGGTCTATAAATTCATACAACAATCTTGAGAAGACTAATATATGTATGCCTAAACCCTGGATACCCTACCATAACCCAAAACTTGTGGATTTCTACTATCGCCTGTGTAAGTTCACAATGAGTTGTGCAATGTTTTACATCTAGCTCCAAATGCTCAAAATTATTAGTGATCCTGCCAAAACTCTTGGAATGCATATATCCAAATGAATCTTGTTTGCCACTTGTGGTGTGTGTCTGACAGATTGGCAAGGACCGCGTGCTGGCTTATGATCCATGCTCATTGGGCTGGTTCTCCAAGGGCGAGTATGTGGTTGTGGGGGGCTCAGACAAGCAGTGCAGCCTCTACACCAAGGAAGGGGTCAAACTCGGGGTCATCGGCGAACAGAACTCCTGGGTCTGGTGCTGCAAGGTCAGGCCCGACTCCAACTACGTCGTAAGTGTCATCAGTGCTGATCGGGAAAAATTGTCAGACAGGTACTTAAATTTTGGTCCCATGAGTTCACAAATACTCAGACATCCTTTGCCTCAGTTCAATGTTCTCTTTCGTTTGAGTAATTTTGTATGCTTTAATGCCCCCACGGTCTGATTATGTGGACTTCACAAAGGCACTTGGCTGTCAGGATGGTACCATAGCATACTACCAGCTCATCTTTAGCACAGTACACGGCCTGTACAAAGACAGATATGCTTACCGCGACAACATGACTGATGTCATTATACAGCATCTGATCACAGAACAGAAAGGTCGTGTCTCTGGACTGTATGTGTGTGGCCAGCATACTGACATTCCTTCTTTGATCGTATTTAATGAGATGTTCAATGTCAGGGTAATTGTCTTCTTCCAGTTAGAATCAAGTGCAGAGATCTGGTCAAGAAAATTGCAATTTACAGAAACAGGCTAGCTGTAAGTACAGATATTGCTGGTAACTTGTCTGAAGAATTTGTTTGGATTAATCTCACCATCTATGCTCATGTCATCAATTGATAAGCTCTTCCTCTCGAGCATGACAATGGCCGATTGATATGCCATTGTCTCAGGTCCAGTTACCGGACAAGATCGTTATTTACGAGTTGTACTCTGAAGAGGCGACAGATATGCACTACCGGGTCAAAGAAAAAATCAACAAGAAGTATGAGTGCAATCTGTTGGTTGTCTGCGCACATCACATCATTCTTTGTCAGGTCAGTTTTGAAGTGTGTCAGCTTTGTAATTGTTGACAATGTAGTAAACAAGTACTGCACTTTCAGTCATACCTCATGTCAAGGAATACTTGTAGACTCCGCCCCTAAATGCGGGGATACTATGATTTTGCAGGAGAAGCGGCTACAGTGCCTGTCGTTCCAGGGCGTCAAGGAGAAGGAGTGGGTGATGGACTCACTGATTCGCTATATCAAGGTGGTCGGGGGACCGCCCGGTCGGGAGGGCCTACTCGTCGGCCTCAAGAATGGACAGGTGTGCTTCAGTGGAGGTCTACAAAACTTGTATTTCTTGTGTGATATTATACTAATATCATTGAGGAGGAATTAAGGCATTTCGGAAGAAATATCGTTTTCGACGATATTTCGGAAACGGTGCGTCGTAGAGCGAAACGGACGTTATTTTCGGACTCGTGGCACTAGGTAAACATGTCTAAGGGGTATTATGGAAGAACTTTGACCTTGACCTGAAATTTTTTCGCTGAGTCGACATTTTTCATTTTCGGCGATATCTGTGAAACGGTGCATCATAGAGCGAAACGGACGTTATTTTCTGACTCGTCACCCTAGACATACATGTTTAAAGGGTATTAAGGATGACATTCGACCTTGACCTCATTTTTCGTTGTCGTCTATATCTCGGAAACGATGCATCTTAGAGTGAAACGGACGTTATTTTCGGACTCGTTGCCTAGACAAACATGTCTAAAGGGTATTGAGGATGACCTTTGACCTTATCTTAAATTTTTCTGCCGAGTCGGCAATTTATGTTTTCGTCGATATCTCGGAAACGGTGCGTCGTACAGCGAAACGGACATTATTTTTGGACTCGTGGCACTAGACAAACATGTCTAAGGAGTATTATAGATTAACTTTGACCTTGACCTGAATTTGTTTCGCCAAGTCGGCATTTTTCGTTTTCGTCGATATCATGGAAATAGTGTGTCGTAGAGCATTGTAGAGCCCATGGTAAACATGTTATAAATATTACAAAGTAGTCTTAACACTGAAATGCCTCCAAGGCATCTTTAGGCCTTGACGTCTAGTTTAGTTACAACTTTAGATTTTGATATGCGTTCATCTGTCTAAACATTACTCCATTTATTACTTTGTGCTTGCACAGATCCTGAAGATCTTCGCTGACAACCCCTTCCCGATCCCACTGCTCAAACAGAACACCTCCGTGCGTTGTCTGGACATGAGTTGTAGTCGCCAGAAACTCGCAGTCGTGGATGAACACAACACCTGTCTGGTGTATGATGTCACTACTAAGGAGCTACTCTTCCAGGTAAGGCAGAAGTAGAATTGGAATGTCTGATAGCATTATTACCAGAGAAAAACAAATAACTATACTTCACACCCGAGTTACTTGAAATAAGTACTGCATGGCTTTGAAGTAATGTCTACCTGCAGTGATATTAACAAAAAGGAAAGTTATAAAGTGTAGATTAAATTAGGATAGAAGCATACATTGATCACCCACACAACAAGATGTGTGGTTGTGAATATATTATGTCAAGTTGTCTTAACATGATAAACTCAACAAGATGTCTTACAATCTCATACATATCACAACAAGTCATCTTAACCTGAAAATTATCATGACAAAATAGATGTCATAATGTCTGAAAATATCACAACAAGGCATCTTAATGTAAAGAAAACTAGACGTCAAGGCCTGAAGATGCCTTGGGGCATTTCGTGTGAGTTCTATTCCTACCTAACATATACCTAAGAGACCGCGTCTAGAACCATAATGACTCTGAATCTGTCCATGGTCAAAGTTTAAGTGACATACCCCGTCCTTAAGCATCTTTGCGTTTCGCTCTACGACGGACCGTTTCTGAGATATGGCAAACAGGAAGTGCTGAGTCGGCAAAAAAAAATTTGACACCAGAAGTCGTCTCGACGCAAGATACCCTCTAGACTAGTTAGTCTAGTGCCAGAAGGTCGGAATTGAGCTCCGTTTCGCTCTACGACGCACCATTTTCGAGATACGGCCAAACAGGAAGTGCGGAGTCAGCGAAAATAAATTCGACACTAGGGGTCGTCTCGACCGAAAATACCCACTAGACTAGTTTGTCTAGTGCCATAAGGCCGGAATTGAGCTCCGTTTCGCTCTACGACGCACCGTTTTCGAGATAAGGCCAAACAGGAAGTGCCGAGTCGGCGAAAAAAAAATTGACACCAGGAGTCGTCTCGACCCAAGATACCCACTAGACTAGTTTGTCTAATGCCAGGAGGCCGAAATTGAGCTCCGTTTCGCTCTACGACTCACCATTTCCGAGATACGGCCAAACAGGAAGTGCCGAGTCGGCGAAAAAAAAATTCGACACCAGGGGACGTCTGGACCGAAGATGCACACTAGACTAGTTTGTTTAGTGCCAGGAGGCCGAAATTGAGCTCCGTTTCGCTCTACGACATGCCGTTTCTGAGATACGGCCAAACAGGAAGTGCCGAGTCGGCGAAAAAAAAAATCGACACCAGGGGTCGTTTCGACCCAAGATACCCCCTGACTAGTTTGTCTAGTGCCAGGAGGCTGAAATTGAGCTCCGTTTCGCTCTACGACGATATTTTCCGAGATATGCATGAAAGCCTCAAGGATGAATCAGCAAAAATTCTTCCGAGCTCTAGGTCAAAGGTCGTTCGACGGAGTGATCCCAAAATCAATAGGGTTCTTCCTTGGTGGTATATGAACTCCCATGCAGAGAATACTTGCCATTGCATGAATACTTTTTGAGTTATCGATCGGAAACCTAGTCTCAAAATCAACCTTGATTTCATCCTCACGGACCTCACGGACCCCGGAGCCGCCTCCAAAACAATAGGGGTCTTCCATGTAATATTTCTGACCAGTGGTGTAAATTTGGACAAGATCCGTTCAGGCGTTCCCGAGTTATTGATCGGAAACCAAAACGGCGGAAAGTAAAAAAAAAAGAAAAAAAAAAAAAAAAAAAACCCAGACAAAACCATAAGGGCATTTCGGGCCGAAATGCCCTAATAATAAGACATAAATATTGCGATAAAACACCTTGTTGTGATATTTTCACACCTTGTGAAATCTTTTCATTATTAATTTTCACATCAGGACATTTTGTCATGATAAATTTCATATAATATGATATTTTCACTTAAAATACACCTGTGACGTCACACTATTGTTTGTTCGCTCCATTCTTTTTCAGGAATGGACAGAAATAGAAGAATGTAGTCCATTCTTATTGAGTCTAAGAATGGACAGTCTGGGGGTGTATTTTAAGTCAGAGAAAGCACTCGTAAACTGTCCATTCGTAGATCTGAAAAGCCTCGGCCCTTCGGGCCTCGGCCTTTCAGATCTACGAATGGACAGTTACTCGTACTTTCTCTATTACAACAACACGTCTTGTTGTGAAAGTTAACACGACAACTCTTGAAGAAATAGTAGTAGTAGTAATATTTATTGACATTTACAAAATAGTATACTTTTGCGGGATGAAGTATCAGTGTCAAAATATGTCCAATTTATAAACGAGTTCTTAACCCTATGCTTGCTGAGTTAATTTCGGAGTCACCTGTGAGAATCTGAATTAATTTGAGAATTCTTAGGTATCAGTGGGTTAGGCATTTTATACAAGACTAATTATTTAACATTGAATGCAGATGATTATTGTATGGCAATCAGAATGTCCTCCTCTTTCTGGTGATATATCACAATTGGAAGTGTAACAAATATTGACGAAGATATGAACATTTCAATGACTCATACATGGGCCTCAAAAATGCAAAGAAAACTCCAGCTGACCAGATGTCAAAAGATAATGCAACTCCAGCCAGCAAAGGGTTAATTATAGTTCATATACTCAAAGTTCACGTTGTCCACCAAACAATCCGTTCAAAGAAGGTTAACCCTATGCCGCCGCGAGTTGCGTTTTGTTGCTACCACTGGCTATCGCGAGTTGCATTTGGTTGCTACCTCCAGCCATCGCGAGTTGCCGTACGTTTGACTTTTGACATTAGGATGCGAGATGTGTCATAAAAGAAGTTTTACTCGCGCAAATTACACAAAACTTCACAAATTGGTGTATGAATATAAAAGTATGTATACTTGAATCATCATGAATTTATCAAAATAAAATTAATGACAGCCCGCAATTAGTTGACAGATTGCTGTACATTCCCGCCAAATTTGTCCAGAAAAATGTCACCTGTCAGTGCTTTGACACTCGTAAAAACATAAGTTCTTTTGACTAGTTCTAATCAACAAACTGACCTGTAACTTCATAGATTGGTCGCCAGATATGTACTCAAATGTTTGTTTGTCACATTTTTGCGATTCAAACGAAAAAACAACATTTATTTGACCAAGTTTGTAACAGCAAAGCAGCAGAGCTCTTGTGTCAAAGTTGCCATGAATGTTCACATGATCTGATGATCATAACACGGGCCCCCGAAATCAGGATACAAGTGGAAAGTATGGTGTCCGAAAGGGGTAATTTAAAATATTCATAACATACAGCAAAGAAAATTATCTCATCAATTAATTAATTACATCTGGCAATTACATCTGACAATCCGACTAAAACTGTATAAATATTCAACACATTGGGGAAAGAAAATGCAGTCAAATTGTCCTACATAAGCAGATTATCTCGAATGACACATCACAGACTCCGTAGATTACTGTGACAAGTTGGACAAGTCCATATATGGAATGCTGAAAGGGGGTTATGGATAGCATTATACAACTGTAAATCAGAAGTGTTTTTGACAGTTTGCTGCTTCATTCCAAGAAAAATAGGGTTGGGCATTGCACATCACTTGGTAGCTATCACCAGTATCCTGGACACCCCTGCTGGTAATAATGAGTTATCACAAGGGTTGATATGACCAATTATCGGCTGCATTTAAATCAATGTTAAATTGGGCAACTTCAGATGTGCGTTTCACTGTTCCAAAAAAAAATTGGGGCTTAACGGTTGACAGGGTGTGATAGTATAATCATAGTACTTCAATAAAATCTAGGTCACTATAGAGCATGATAGTACCAATTTTTAGGAAGAGCAGGGCTCTTCCTCTATGATGTTGTTTTTTTTTGGATTTTTGAAATTTTTCTTTCGTTTACATTCCTGAAAGTGCCACTTGGAACCACAACAGGCCATTCAACTGTGGCCAATTGGGAGGGCCCGGGGCCCGTTTGGAGGAAAATGACGCCCGTATACCTAATCATGGTTAATGTAATAAGTTATTAGCGATAATGATCCCAGGAGACGTGTGTTCCGACCGTTTTGTTTTTTTGTATGTCACCGTTTCATACCCATCCCCGCTCCCGTTTTGATCTTCACTGAAACAGTGCTTTCTTGCGATCATATGCACTCAAAGTTTTGGATATACATTCTGCACAATATATAGATACAGTATGCTATTGCAAAAATGGAAAACAAGTTGATACGGCAACAAAATAATTAGGGCATTTCGGCCCGAAATGCCCTTATGGTTTTGTCTGGTTTTTCTTGAGGCTTGAGGCTTTCTTGCATATCTCGGAAACGGTGTGTCGTAGAGCGAAACGGAGCTCACTTTCGGCCTCCTGGCACTAGACAAACTAGTCTAGTGTGTATCTTGGGTCAAAACGACCCCTGGTGTCGATTTTTTTTTTCGCCGACTCGGCACTTCCTATTTGGCCGTATCTCGGAAATGGTATGTCGTAGAGCGAAACGGAGCTCAATTTCGGCCTCCTGGCACTAGACAAACTAGTCTAGTGTGTATCTTCGGTCGAGACGTCCCCTGGTGTCGAATTTTTTTTTTCGCCGACTCGGCACTTCCTGTTTGGCCGTATCTCGGAAATGGTGCGACGTAGAGTGAAACGGAGCTCAATTTCGGCCTTTTGGCACTAGACAAACTAGTCTCCTGGTGTCGAATTTTTTTTTCGCCGACTCGGCACTTCCTGTTTGCCATATCTCAGAAACAGTACGTGGTAGAGCGAAACGGAGCTCAATTCGGCCTTCTGGCACTAGACAAACTAGTCTAGGGGGTATCTTGGGTCGAAACGACCCCTGGTGTCGATTTTCTTTTTCGCCGACTCGGCACTTCCTGTTTGGCCGTATCTCGGAAACGGTGCGTCGTAGAGCGAAACGGAGCTCAATTTCGGGCTCCGGGCATTAGACAAACTAGTCTAGTGTGTATCCTCGGTCGAGACGACCCCTGGTGTCGAATTTTTTTTTCGCCGACTCAGCACTTCCTGTTTGGCCGTATCTCGGAAACGGTGCGTCGTAGAGTGAAACGGAGCTCAATTTCGGCCTTTTGGCACTAGACAAACTAGTCTAGTGTGTATCTGGGGTCGAGACGACCCCTGGTGTCGAATTTTTTTTTCGCCGACTCGGCACTTCCTGTTTGGCCGTATCTCGGAAACGGTGCGTCGTAGAGAGAAACGGAGCTCAATTTC
The DNA here is from genome assembly GCA_949152475.1 of Terebella lapidaria. NCBI lineage: Eukaryota > Metazoa > Annelida > Polychaeta > Terebellida > Terebellidae > Terebella > Terebella lapidaria. The sequence continues at coordinate 48,732,529 of OX424555.1, read as the reverse complement.
GGCCTCCTGGCACTAGACAAACTAGTCTAGGGGGTATCTTGGGTCGAAACGACCCCTGGTGTTTGATTTTTTAGGTTACCGGACCTATGGTCCGATAACCTATTGGCATGGCGTTGCGTCCGTCGTCCGTCCGTCCGTCGTCCGTTCACATTTTTATCTTTAAAGTATATGATCGAATCTTTCTGAAATTTTGCACAAAAATACCTAAAAATATTTCAAGGAAAGGTTTTTTTTTTGTTTTTCGATTTTCGCATTTTTTTCAAAATGGCGGCCGTTTTCGACGAAAAATGCCTGATTTTGGAGTTTGGCGGCCATTTTCTCAAAAACTGTTCAGTAACTTTTTTTCTTTTTCATACACAACACTCCTCATATGTACTCCTGTGATGTGTATAATTTTCGTTGCGCTTGAATCGCTCGAAGTGGGCCATTTTGGGCCAAACTTGGCCCAAATGGGACTTTCCCATGTTAAATTTTCCTATGCTTTATAATGGGACACATTATGCCTTATATCTCACTTAATATTGAGATTAGAGACTAGGAATCAATTGTGGACATATAGGAAATGATATATGCTGAATATTCTCGTGACCTTGAGTTTGACCTCTGACCTCAGTTTCAAGGTCAAAGAACAAAATGGCTAATATCTCGCTTATTATCGACTTTACAGCTTAGAAATCAATTGTGGACATATAAGAAATGATATATACCGAATATTCTCATGACCTTGAATTTGACCTTTGACCTCATTTTCAAGGTCACAGGACAAAATGGCTAATATCTTACTTCTTATCGACTTTACAGCTTAGGAATCAATTATGAACATATAGGAAATGATATATGCAGATTATTGTCATGACCTTGAATTTGACCTTCGACCTCATTTTCAAGGTCACGGGACAAAATGGCTAATATCTCACTTATTATCGATTTTACAGCTTAGTGATCAATTGTGGACATGTAGGAAATGATATATGCTGAATATTCACGTGACCTTGAGTTTGACCTTTGACCTCATTTTCAAGGTCACGGGACAAAATGGCTAATATCTCGCTTATTATCGACTTTACAGCTTAGGAATCAAATATGGACATACAGGAAAGGATATACGCTGAATATTCTGATGACCTCAAATTTGACCTTTGACCTTATTTTCAAGGTCATAGCACAAAATTGCTAATATCTCGCTTATTATCGACTTTACGGCTTAGGAGTCAATTGTGAACATATAGGAAATGATATATGCTGAATATTCTCGTGACCTTGAATTTGACCTTTGACCTCATTTCCAAGGTCACAGGACAAAATTGCTAATATCTCGCTTATTATCGACTTTACGGCTTAGGAATCAATTGTGAACATATAGGAAATGATATATGCTGAATATTCTCGTGACCTTGAATTTGACCTTTGACCTCATTTTCAAGGTCACAGGACAAAATGGCCAATATCTTGCTTATTGGCGACTTTGCAGCTTAGGAATCAATTGTGAACATATAGGAAATGATATATGCTGAATATTCTAGTGACCTTGAATTTGACCCTTGACCTAAATTTCAAGGTTACTCATTTTATTTTCAAGGTCAGAATACAAAATGGCTTATATCTCGCTTATTATCAAATTTACAGCTTAGGGGTCCATAGTGAACATATAGGAAATGATGTATGCTGAATATTTTGGTGATCTAGAATTTGACCTTTGATCTCATTTTCAAGGTCAGAGAACAAAATGGCTAATATGTCGCTTATTATCATCTTTACATCTGCCCCTGATGACGCCAGTGTGTCTTTGGATAAACTATTTGGTCGGGCTTTGTTTCTATTGCAAAATGTTGTATTTTACCTTTCTTATTGGCATCATCAAAATTTGATTGTATTGGTGGTAATAGATTGATACTTACATTTGTACCACTGAGTCGGTGTCACTGCTGGCGGACGTTAAATCTGTCCCCGAGGATACCATCAACTCAGTAGCCTTCGGCTTGTGATTGGGTACTTTTGTACTTGTCATGTATCTATTCCATGGGGTTAGATTCGGATTTCTAAATTATTTTCATAGGTTGTTGGGCAGTTGTATACTAATTCCATCTGGTGTACAGTAGAAACAACTACATTTAACTCATTGTCTGCCCCTGAAGACGTGTCTTTGGATAAACTATTTGGTCGGGCTTTGTTTGTTTCTATTGCAAAAGTAGTATTTTACGTTTCTTATTGGCATCATCAAAATCTGATTGTATTGGTGGTAATAGATTGATACTTACATTTACAGCATAGGAATCAATTGCGAATATAGAGGAATGATATATACTGAATATTTTCATAACCTTGAACTTGAACTTTGACCTCATTTTCAAGGTCACATCACAGAATGGCTAATGTCTCACTTATTATCGACTTTACAGCTTAGGAATTTATTGTGGACATACTAGAAGTGATATATTTGTTGAAAATTTCATGACCTTGAATTTATCAGTGACTTTATTTTCAAGGTCACTGGACAAAAGGCTAATATCTAAAATGTATATTGTCCGGTAACCTTTCTTAGCCCTTGGGCTAATTTTTTTTCACCGACTCGGCACTTCCTGTTTGGCCGTATCTCGGAAACGGTGCGTCGTAGAGCGTAACGGAGCTCAATTTCGGCCTCCTGGCACTAGACAAACTAGTCTAGTGTGTATCTTCGGTCGAGACGACCCCTGGTGTCGAATTTTTTTTTCGCCGACTCGGCACTTCCTGTTTGGCCGTATCTCGGAAACGGTGCGTCGTAGAGCGAAACGGAGCTCAATTTCGGCCTTTCTGCACTAGACTAACTAGTCTAGTGTGTATCTTGGGTCGAGACGACCCCTGGTGTCGATTTTTTTTTTCGCCGACTCGGCACTTCCTGTTTGGCCGTTTCTCGGAAATGGTGCGACGTAGAGCGAAACGGAGCTCAATTCCGGCCTCCTGGCACTAGACTAACTAGTCTAGAGGGTATCTTGCGTCGAGACGACTTCTGGTGTCGAATTTTTTTTTGCCGACTCAGCACTTCCTGTTTGCCATATCTCAGAAACGGTCCGTCGTAGAGCGAAACGCAAAAATGCCTAAGGACGGGGTATGTCACTTAAACTTTGACCACGGACAGATTCAGAGTCATTATGGTTCTACGCGGTCTCTTAGGTAAATGTTAGGTAGGAATAGAACTCACACGAAATGCCCCAAGGCATCTTCAGGCCTTGACGTCTAGTTATGTGTTAGTGGTGGTATTCCATATTCCAGTAGGCAAATTCAATCAGGCTGTGGCCTCTGAGCCAGCCAGCCAGCCAGATAGTCACTGAATTGTCCAATCGGGAAGCTGTCTTGGCGGACACACCCACATGTTTATGAACTACACGTGGATATAATGATATGCAAATTAACACGTCAGCTAGTCCCGCCAATTAGCGATGGATACTGCGCACTGCCCAAAAAAAATTGCTGCAGGGTCAAGGTTAATGCCGGCCGCCAAGAGATCGTCCAACTGAGTGCGGTATTTGTGGAAATACTTGTTACGACCCAAATAAATGGTCTTTTCTATGACTCTTTCCTACTTCACTGGTAATACTTCATAAAAATATCACCACCGAAAGCTTGTTTATGGGGGAATTTAATCAGAAATGCCACTGAAGTGAAGCGAGATTTCAACGAGATTTGACTAAAAGGAACAGTCGGAAACAAATAAACAAAACTTGGCAGATTTACCGAGCTTTTACACGGGAAAAAGCTCGTTTCCTCCTGAAATAAGCAGAAACAAATGGATACTAGATCTAGCACTTTTATCATGTTTATGATAGTTTTATATTGCCGACGAGAATTGTCAGTGCTGATTTTGATAGCAGTCGCACGAGCGGCGATTTGGGGGTAGGCTACTTCAGTATTTGACAGCTGACACTGCACACTGACACATGTACGCTGACAAGGAGAAACATGATCGCATTGATGAAAAAAGCTTTCATGCATGTCATAAATTATTGGAAATGCAGACAAGTTATTGAAATGTCTCTGCAGTACAAATCAAAACACTGAAAAAAAAATCCATAAAAAAATTTAATCTAAGACTTACTAAAGCTAAAAAAACATTGTGCCTCCTAGATCTAAATCAGAAAAACATACTCAGAACCTTGAAAATCTTACACATTGGTCCAAATAATAGTGGGGTGATTTTTAAACATGTTCAACAAGGTCAAGCTTCTGACTTGTAGAGATTTCATGGCTGTAACGGAATAAGTAACATTAGATTTATTGATTAAGTCTTATTGGCCACAATAAAGATAGTTATGACAAGAAACATTTATTATTGGGCTCAATAATATAAAGGTTTTGGGGATTAGACGAGTCGACAGGAACGCAAATTCGGGGCGGGTCATACAATTACCTGGATCGGAATTTCGTTACCCGAACTTGAGAACAAATAAAGATATTGTTTTGAATATTTGTGAAAAACACTAGTAAAATCACAAGAATGACAAGGAAATCATCAGGAAAAAAACGATAGTTTTATGAGGTCATGACATTGTGATCTTTCTCAAACTTGGAAATACCGGTAATTACTGACGAAACAAATAATATGTGTCAAAGATCAATGTCTGGCGTTTACGTGTTACAAATTGCTTCAGTGAGTATCATTCAAATTTTGTTTTATATTTGGACGGGTCGGGTCAGAGACACAGGTACCCGGGTTGGAAATTTCCGACTCGTCCGGGCCCTAAAAGGTTCTATCCAGTCATGACTAACCGAATAGGTTATCATTAGTTTTACTTGTTAGTATTCTGCCCAGTAAAGTTACAATATGGCCACAACATATATGTACCAAATCAAATACAGTATCCAAGGGTTTTTAAATAGTTCTGTGCAAACATTTTCGAAGCTCTTCCTTTGAGGCCAGTGGCCCTTGTTCATAAAATGACGTTGAACAGGACCCCTGTCAATTTAGCTCGTTTTCAGATCGCAATTGCCGACATATCATACATTCAGCAAAACCTTTCTCTACTCCAAATCCCGGGAAATACCATCGGGATTTTTGCTTTTCCCAAAACCAGACTTCCACACGCTCAAAATAAACCAGCAGGTGGGTCGATATCGCTTCGTGTTGTCTCTCTAGGCAACCATACATCTGGCGAAATGACGTCACTTAAAACGGAATCCTCAATGTGTGAGGCATCCCCAGGTCTATTCCTGGCTTCTACCCACAAGTCCCTGCAATGCTGGATATTTTGTTGGAAATCCCAACACTAGAGTTGTGATACAAGACTTCTACAAAATGAACAGGTCAGAAGCACACAGTAACAGAAGAGCACTGTAGCTGCACAATGGGCTAAACCTAGGGCGATAAACCTAAGGTGATAAACAAGTCCAAAACTCATTCAATAATCAGTTTTAGATATAATTTGAGTACCTGTATTCAATCATTCTGCTTTTGATGCACTGATTTATTCTCAACATATCAAAATCAGTATAGCTGGAGGTACAACATTTACTTTCAAGCGTCAAATGATTTCACAAAGAAGTATATAATGCCTTCATAGGCCCCCTATTACAATGAAATAGATCACCATGGTAACCAGATGAGTCAAGCAAGCAAATATGGAAATCATCTATAGGCCTACACCATATATTTATATATATATATATTAAATGCAATTTGTCTATTAATTGACAGTCATGGAAACAATACGGTCGTTTCGAGATACAATTTGCGGACCCTAGAACTCTCCACCGTGAGGTATTAAAGTTAAGTTTCTGTATTGTGTCGTCATGAAAATACGTCATTTTATCTGGCAAATTGAAACCAAAACAATAAAACCAGCTTGGCTATCCCATAATAAACAAAAAGATCCGCAAATTCTAAGACCGCATGGAATATTAACTGTACATGCCATTGGGCAGATTCTATCTCGAAACGGCCGTTTTATTTACACATTGTATGGCACATGTGGTCCTCTCGCCTATCGGTTATCAACTTATCACTTGGGTCCAATTTACTGGTAGACCTACCTGTCTGCACTTTTGCAACAAACATCTCATAACCATGTATATTAATACATATCATATAAAAGATTTGGTTCTAATACAATGTGTTTATATGCATTTATTGGAAGTGATTTGCCCCAAAGATTCCAGGAATTCATGATGTAGAATTATGATGAAAAACTGTTGTATAGCACCTTCTGGGGTGATGGTTGCCATGGCAACCAGTTTGTTGTCAGGGCATATTAAAAGATATCAAGTGTCTTGGACACTTATAAACATATGTAACCAAGTTACATAAGCATATGTATGTGTCATATTTATTGTATCCCCCGAACAAAGTTCGGCGGATACTATGGATTTGGCTTCGTCGTCCGCGTCCGCAGAGATTTTCTTGTGAACGCGATACAGGCCGCAATTCTCACCCGATCACCATTATTTTTTGCAGGCACATATATAATGGTAAGATCCCGACACCAATCGATTTTGGTTGCCGTGGCAACTGAATTGGTCGTTTGGGGACACATTTTGCATTGAAAACAGCCTGTTTGAGATACATGGCTTGTGAACGCGCTACAGGCCGCAATTCTCACCCGATCACCATTATTTTTTGCAGGCACATATATTATGGTAAGATCCCGACACCAATCGATTTTGGTTGCCGTGGCAACTGAATTTGTCGTTTGGGGACACATTTTGCATTGAAAACAGCCTGTTTGAGACATATGGCTTGTGAACGCTCTACAGATTGCAATTTTTGACAAATCTCGATAATATTTGGAAGTGTTGTTGGGAAGGGCTGTCACACGAAACCAATCGTTTTTTAGAATGATCATATAAATATTAATATGTTAACAGCCTAACTTATTACAGAATTTTGAAATATCCATTTTGACATGTACGATCATTCCAATAGCCTGTACAATGGAAGGTAATGACACTGGTTTCTTGTTCAGAATGGAGAACTGAAGTTTTCAGTGAAAACAGGACCATATTACTGAATACGTTAACATTAGTTTTACTAGTTAAGTCTATTATTGTCCACAATAAAAATAGTTAAGACAAGAAATATTTATTATTAAGCTCAACAAGGTAAAGGTTTTGTCCAGTACAGATTTCATGGGTGTAACTGAATAAGTTAACATTATTTTCACTAGTTAAGTCTATTATTGACCACAATAAAAATAGTTAAGTCTATTATTGACCACAATAAAAATAGTTAAGACGAGAAATATTTATTATTGGGCTCAACAAGGTGAAAGTATGTCCAGTACAGATTTTATGGCTGTGACCAAATAAGTTAACATTATTTTTTTGCTAGTTAAGTCTATTATTTATCACAATAGCTTTTTATGAAAACATTGATCAACTTTTACTTTGAATTTCAACTTGAGACCATGTTTGGCACAAATTATGAGTTAAAATATAACTTATGGTGAAAAATTTGATCTGGCTCCAATTTCGTCATCTTGAAATGCAGTTTTGGTCAACTTTTACTTTGAATTTCAACTTGAAAGCATGTTTGGCACATATTATAAGTCGAAATATAACTTATGGTGAAAAGTTCGATCTGGCTCCATTTTCGTCATCTTGAAATGCAGTTTTGGTCAATTTTTAGTTTGAATTTCAACTTGAAACCAAGTTTGGCACAAATTTTGAGTTGAAATATAACTTATGAGGAAAAGTTCTATCTGGCTCCAATTTCGTCATCTTGAAATGCAGTTTTGGTCAACTTTTACAGTGAATTTCAACTTAATACCAAGTTTGGCACATATCATGGGTTGAAATATAACTCATGGCGAAAAGTTTGATCTGGCTCCAATTTCGTCATCTCGAAATGCAGTTTTGGTCAACTTTTAGTTTGAATTTCAACTTGAAATCAAGTTGGGCAGGTATTATGAGTTAAAATATAACTCATGACGAAAAGTTTGATCTGGCTCCAATTTTGTCATCTTGAAATGCAGTTTTGATTAACTTTTACTTTGAATTTCAACTTGGAACCATGTTTGGCACATACATGTATTATGAGTCGAAATATAACTTATGGTGAGAAGTTCAATCTGGCTCCAATTTCGTCATCTTGAAATGCATTTTTGGTAAAATTTTACTTTGAATTTCAACTTGGAACCAAGTTTGTAAAATATTCTGAGTTGAAATATAAATAGGTGAAAAGATTGATCTATCTGTATTTCCATTATTTTATCAAACATGTTGAATGGAAATTCATATAAAGAGATTTCAGTGGTGATTTTGAATTCGACCTTCAATAACCTCGGAAAATCAGTGCAGCAATTTTGGTGGGGAAAAGAAAACAGTTGTGACTTGAGATTTAACATTTCTCTGGTAATCTTTTTTAGCCCTTGCTCTAGTTTTTCACACTTGACAGTGATATATTTGGGGAAACAAAGATAATAGGGCTACGGGGGATACACCCAAGCGGTCGTAGGCGACCGGAAGCGTCTAGTTCAAATATGAGACATGGTGGGTGTACTTCATGATGAACCTGATGAGTCAGGGTTGACCAGTGTTTTTGAAAATTTATTTAGATGCCTGTGAGTCGCTTCATAAAATATCCAGTCCCTGACGGGTCACCCCGAAAAAAATTCCGGTGTCAAAGGGTTAACACCTGAAAACATAACTCTGCAGCCACCTTGGCGTCTAACGAAAACAGTTCTTAATGTTTTTGGCAGCTGGCCTCTGAGATGATCAGTCAATTTACACTCTAACAGAACATGTTGTTCAGTCTGAATGGCTTCGCCACATTCACACAATCTCTGTTCCCTTGGGGTGCGTGTCCAACGACCGGATTCGATTATCAGTCGGTGTGACCCGAGTCGTAGCCTGCTACAATAGGTCCTGTGGTGTTCCGGTATGTGGGTTTCTAGTCTCTTTTACATAGGACTGGGGGTCAAATCATTGTTTGATTCCAGATATGTGGTTCTTCTAGTCTTACCACAGGCTCTCACTGTGGTTTTCAAATGGTTCAGGTGAGACTCAGGATGGTTTTTCGGGTTGTGCTTGAGATGATCGATTACATTGCCCATCTTAGAATGTGTTGTTATGGCCAATTGGATTAATTCCTTGACGTAAAAGTCTCCTGATCGTTGTTGCAATTTCTGCAAAAATTTCACCTGGCGGTCGGTCCTTGATTGTAGCTTTGGTGTTGCCCACACCTACTTCTAGAAGGACAACATCAGTACACGTAGTTAGCCTTACACCCAACAGCTGTTTGAGTGTAGATAAGTAGGGTTTATCGAGTTGTTTCAGATTTTTTGTAAACCAAGTCTCTGTACCGTAGAAAATAGCTGACATCAGAGCGCTCTTCCAAACGTTAAATTCAACTGGGAAAGGGCAGTCACTGTTTTTTGATAGGAATGACGTAAATTTATGTACGTGATTTATGTAAGTTGTTCGGCGATTTGATCATTTATGCCCATATTTGAGATTGGTACTCCAAGGTATATATAACTGATCGTGTGCTCAATGGTTAGGTCTTTCACCTTGAAAAGATCATTGTTTTGGAAATTTACTGAAACAAATTTGGTTTTTCCAGGATGTATTACCATATCAATCTATGTATGTGGATGGTCAATGTATGTTTCCATAAATATGTTAAGTAAACATACATGTTTTTATGTCCCATGCAGGAGCCGAATGCCAACAGTGTAGCATGGAATGCCTACAATGAGGACATGCTCTGTTTTAGTGGAGGGGGTCTACTCAATATCAAAGCCAGTAACTTCCCTGTGCACCAGCAGAAACTGCAGGTTTGTTCAGAACCAGATTTAACAAGTACAAGGCTCAATGCAATGATCTAGAGAATATGTACATCATGGACTTTGACTCAACGTGTGTGTGTCAGGGTTTTGTGGTGGGCTTCACCGGCTCCAAGATCTTCTGTCTGCACGTATACGCTATGACGCCCGTAGAGGTACCGCAATCAGCACCCATGTACCAGTACCTGGAGAAAAAACAGTTCACGTCAGTGTGCCTTCTACTGTTGTCTGGCTATAACCATGTGCCAGTTCTCCCATATACCATACATATGTGCATGTGATGGTTTCCAAAATAACTAAGACATTTACCATCTCTCCATGCCTGCAGTGATGCGTACAAGATTGCATGTCTAGGAGTGACGGAGAGTGACTGGCAGACGCTGGCACATGAGGCTATGGAAGGACTTGACTTCCAGACCGCCAAGAAAGCTTTCATTCGCCTCAAAGATCTGCGATACCTTGAACTTCTCACCAACATTGAGGTCAGTGGCAGGTGTGATGTCTCATGAGCTTCTACAAGGCACCTGTGATCTCGAGTCTTCAAGAACTGTTACCACAAAATGAAGTTTAATCATTAGTTAAAATGTTAATTTCTCACCTTCAGCACTTGTTCAAAGTGGAGAAATTGTTTTGACTAAATATTACATCGACTTACAATGTGTTCTCTGCCCCAGGAGCGTCGTCGTCGTGGTGAGAATGACCTGCAAGTGTACTTGGGCGATGTGTTTGCCTACCAGAGCAAGTTTACAGAGGCCGCACGCATGTATAAGAAATGTGGTGTGGAGTCGCGGGCCATGAACATGTACACGGATCTTCGCATGTTTGAACAAGCCAAGGTGCTGCTTATTGACATGTGAAATGTTGTTTTATAAGTTCCATTCAATTTGTTGTACATATAGCTTCACTGATAGTAAAGGCTATTGAGAATGTACCTGCACTTGGCAGTTATTCCTGCTGACCTAACTATAATTTTGCTAACCATTCCCTGCCAGGAGTTTGTGAGCACGGGTGACCAGGCAGACAAGAAGTTGTTGATCAGCAAACAAGCCGACTGGGCGCGCAACATCAATGAGCCCAAGGCAGCTGCCGAGATGTACATGTCTGCCGGCGAGTACATCAAAGCCATCGAGATCATCGGAGACCATGGCTGGGCAGATATGTCAGTACTGTCAAATAATCATCAGAATTCAATTTTTGACTCTTTTCAGTTGAATTGGAATTAAAAGTACATGTATAGAGTTATGCACTGAAAAATTGGTGATGGGGAGTAACTTTGATGCATTCATACACTACATGATGTCTTTGAATATACCCAACTATTATATGGCGTTTTCACTATATCATCACAATGTTGTCATGACCAGATTGATTAGCCAGTATGTATCGACTATATCGTCACTCTGATATCATGACCAGATTGATTAGCCAGTGTGTATTGACTATATCATCACTCTGATATCATGACCAGATTGATTAGTCAGTGTGTATTGACTATATCATCACAATGTTGTCATGACCAGATTGATTAGCCAATATGTATTGACTATAACATCACAATGTTGTCATGACCAGATTGATTAGCCAGTGTGTATTGACTATATCATCACACTCTGATGACCAGATTGATTAGCCAGTGTGTATTGACTATATCATGACAATGTTGTCATGACCAGATTGATTAGCTAGTGTGTATTGACTATAACATCACAATGTTGTCATGACCAGATTGATTAGCCAGTGTGTATTGACTATAACATCACAATGTTGTCATGACCAGATTGATTAGCCAGTGTGTATTGACTATATCATCACAGTTGTCATGACCAGATTGGTTAGCCAGTGTGTATCGACTATATCATCACTCTGATATCATGACCAGATTGATTAGCCAGTGTGTATTAAAATGTCATCACAATGTTGTCATGACCAGATTGATTAGCCAGTGTGTATTGACTATAACATCACAATGTTGTCATGACCAGATTGATTAGCCAGTGTGTATTGACTAACATCACAATGTTGTCATGACCAGATTGATTAGCCAGTGTGTATTGACTATATCATCACTGATATCATGACCAGATTGGTTAGCCAGTATGTATTGACTATATCATCACTCTGATATCATGACCAGATTGATTAGCCAGTGTGTATGGACTATATCATCACAATGGTGGTATGACCAGATTGATTAGCCAGTGTGTATTGACTATATCATCACTGATATGACCAGATTGATTAGCCAGTGTGTATTGACTATATCATCACTATGATATCATGACCAGATTGATTAGCCAGTGTGTATTGACTATATCATCACTGATATCCTGATCAGATTGGTTAGCCAGTGTGTATTGACTATATCATCACTCTGATATCATGACCACGTTAAGTAGCCAGTATGTATTGACCATATCATCACTATGATATCATGACCAGATTGATTAGCCAGTGTGTATTGACTATATCATCACTCTGATATCATGACCAGATTTATTAGCCATTGTGTATTGACTATATCATCACTCTGATATCATGACCACGTTAAGTAGCCAGTATGTATTGACCATATCATCACTATCATATCATGACCAGATTGATTAGCCAGTGTGTATTGACTATATCATCACTATGATATGACCAGATTGATTAGCCAGTATGTATTGACTATATCATCACTCTGATATCATGACCAGATTGATTAGCCAGTGTGTATTGACTATATCATCACTCTGATATCATGACCACGTTAAGTAGCCAGTATGTATTGACCATATCATCACTATCATATCATGACCAGATTGATTAGCCAGTGTGTATTGACTATATCATCACTATGATATGACCAGATTGATTTGCCAGTATGTATTGACTATATCATCACCCTGATATCATGACCAGATTGATTAGCCATTGTGTATTGACTATATCATCTCTATGACATCATGACCAGATTGATTAGCCAGTGTTTATTGACTATATCATCACTCTGATATCATGACCACGTTATGTAGCCAGTATGTATTGACCATAACATCACTATCATATCATGACCAGATTGATTAGCCAGTGTGTATTGACTATATCATCACTATGATATCATGACCAGATTGATTAGCCAGTGTGTATTCACTATATCATCACTGATATCATGACCAGATTGATTAGCCAGTATGCATTGACTATATCATCACTATCATATCATGACCAGATTGATTAGCCAGTGTGTATTGACTATATCATCACTATGATATCATGACCAGATTGATTAGCCAGTGTGTATTGACTATATCATCACTCTGATATCATGACCAGATTGATTAGCCAGTATGCATTGACTATAATTATCATCACTATCATATCATGACCAGATTGATTAGCCAGTGTGTATTGACTATATCATCACTATGATATCATGACCAGATTGATTAGCCAGTATGTATTGACTATATCATCACTCTGATATCATGACCAGATTGATTAGCCAGTATGCATTGACTATATCATCACTATCATATCATGACCAGATTGATTAGCCAGTGTGTATTGACTATATCATCACTATGATATCATGACAAGATTGATTAGCCAGTGTGTATTGACTATATCATCACTCTGATATCATGACCAGATTGATTAGCCAGTATGTATTGACTATATCATCACTCTGATATCATGACCAGATTGATTAGCCATTGTGTATTGACTATATCATCACTCTGATATCATGACCAGATTGATTAGCCAGTATGTATTGACTATATCATCACTCTGATATCATGACCAGATTGATTAGCCAGTGTGTATTTACTATATCATCACTGATATCATGACCAGATTGATTAGCCATTGTGTATTGACTATATCATCACTCTGATATCATGACCAGATTGATTAGCCAGTATGTATTGACTATATCATCACTCTGATATCATGACCAGATTGATTAGCCATTGTGTATTGACTATATCATCACTCTGATATCATGACCAGATTGATTAGCCAGTATGTATTGACTATATCATCACTATGATATCATGACCAGATTGATTAGCCAGTGAGTATTGACTATATTATTACTTTGATAGCATGACCAGATTGGTTAGCCAGTGTGTATTGACTATTGCATCACTGATATCATGACCAGATTGGTTAGCCAATATGGATGACTATATCAACACTCTGATATCATGACCAGATTGATTAGCCGGTGTTTATTGACTATGTCATCACTCTGATATCATGATCAGATTGATTAGCCAGTGTGTTTCGACTATATCATCACTCTGATATCATGACCAGATTTGTTAGCCAGTATGTATTGACTATATCATCACTGATATCATGACCAGATTTATTAGCCAGTATGTATTGACTATATCATCACTATGATATCATGACCAGATTGATTAGCCAGTATGTATTGACTATATCATCATTCTGATATCATGACCAGATTGATTAGCCAGTGTGTATTGATTATATCATCACTCTGATGTCATGACCAGATTGGTTAGCCAGTGTGTATTGACTATATCATCACTGATATCATGACCAGATTGGTTAGCCAATATGTATGACTATATCAACACTATGATATGACCAGATTGATTAGCCAGTGTATATTGACTATGTCATCACTCTGATATCTTGACCAGATTGATTAGCCAGTTTGTATTGACTATATTACCACCTTTTATCGCCCCAGGATGATAGATATTGCCCGGAAGCTGGACAAGGCGGACCGTGAAGCCCTCATGAAGTGTGCCATGTACCTTACCAAGATGGAGCAGTACGCCTACGCAGCGGAGATCTACACCAAACTCGCCGACAGCAAGTCGCTGGTCATGCTGCATGTCGAGGCCCGCCACTGGGAGGATGTAAGCCACTCAGCGTCTTGGTCAGGCTTTGAAAGTAACTACAGCATTGTACCAAGGTGAAAAATTGTACCTTCTGTTCGTAGGCTTTTGTACTCGCTGACAAACATCCAGAGTACAAGAATGATGTCTACATACCGTACGCTCAGTGGCTCGCTGAAAACGACAGATTTGAGGATGCACAAGCTGGTAGGTGATGTCGACCTCTCAATTTGTAGTAGTGAAGCCTTACTCGGCTGTCTGGAATGAGCTGCGTAATGTATTGTGACTACTGTTGCCATGTCTTGCGTACCACTGATCCCAGTTCACCTTTCCACCCTGACAGCATTCCACAAGGCTGGTTTACAGGAGGAGGCTGTGCGAGTCTTGGAACAGCTTACCCACAATGCTGTGGTGGAGAGCAGGTTCAATGACGCTGGCTACTACTTTTGGAAACTGTCCATGCAGTGTCTGGATATTTCAGCAGGCGAGTGTGCAACTGCCTAGTACAAGTGTGGGAGCTTGGTGTACGAGTGCTGTGTCATGTTTGGGCTGTAAAGTGTGCAACTGTTTACCAACTTTTCAATTTACTTTGAGGCATTACTTAATAAGAACGTTCAAGTCATTAATGAGTTTGAGTAGGATTTGCGATGTAGTTCTCAAAACCTGTATCTGTACCAGTATTCTGTATCTGTAAAGACAAGTGCTAGAATATTTCAATATCAAATACTGATTCAAATTTGATGATGTAACCTGTTTTGATTTTCCAAACAGTTAAAGGGCGTGGTAAGCTTTGAGCAATATTTTGTATGTTTCACTCTGTTTCTCTCTTTATGTTTGCATGATCAATAGTTTGCATGATTATCAGTCTGTTTGATTCACTACAGTTGATGGATTGATTTAGGTGACACGAGATAGTTTTCAGTTATATGATATGCTTTTCATGATTCATCATAATGTGAGTTTTTAGATTACCGGACCTCAATTGAGGACATATAGGAAATTATATATGCCGAATATTCTTGTGAGCTTAAATTTGACCTTGGACCTCCATAAACTGAAACCGATACAAAAGCAAAGAATATCTTCGACAGTACTATTCAGTTCCATTCTAGTTTCATATCATTGTATATTACCCGGTAGGCTCCAACACGATCGACTTACGTAGAGCCAGTTTTAGGCGTGAATGATGTGCAATTATTCTCATGACTTCATGACATTGCTTTCAGCTTACATAAAACTGAAACATATATCTTGGGTCCGGTAAGCGCAGAGACCTATGGCTCTATTTTTAGGTTACCGGACCTATGGTCCGATAACCTATTGCCGTCACGTTGCGTTCGTCGTCTGCCGGCCGTCCGTCCACATTTTTAGCCCTTTGGGCCGATAAGCTATTATCGTGGTTTTTCGTCCGTCGTCCGTCGTCTGTCGTCCGTCTTTGCCAATTTTGGACTTTGGTGGCCATTTTCTCAAAAACTGTCTGATCAGTTTTGAGATTTTTGTTTCAAAACATTCCTCTCATGTACCTCTATGACATGTATAAGTTTCGTTGCCCTTGAATCGCCGGTCTGCGTGTGGCGGCCATTTTGATTTTTTGACGGGTCGGCGAAAAAAAAATTTTTGGCCTCAAGTCAAGTCACTATTCGTTTTGAGCCATTTCCAGCAAAAAATTTTTTGGCCATTGAAAATTTTTTGGACTTGGAAAATTTCATCCAATTTTTCCTTCATAATGGGAGCTATGCGGAGTAATCTCATAGAACACTTCAAGATAGAGCCTAAGTATTGGCACATTCAAATGGGAAATCATATATTGCGGTTTGAGTGGTGACCTTGAATTTGACCTTCAATGACCTTGAAAGGTCAAAACGACCTTTTTTGTCGAAAAAACGATGAATTTTGCCTTTGGTGACCATTTTCTCGAAATCTATCCAGACAGTTTTCTTCAAAATCATGTATAAGATTCTCCTTATGTACCTTTGTGATGTGTATAAGCTTTGTTGCCTTTGAATCGACTGTCTGTTTTGAGATTTTTGTTTAAAAACATTCCTCTTATATACCTTTGTGACGTGTATAAGTTTTGTTGCCCTTGAATCTCCGATCTCCGTGTGGCGACCATTTTAGGTTACCGGACCTTTGGTCCGATAACCCATTGCCGTGGCGTTGCGTCCGTCGTCCGGCGTCCGTCCGTCCACATTTTTAGGTTACCGGACCTATGGTCCGATAACCTATTGGCATGGCGTTGCGACCGTTGTCCGTCGTCGTCCACATTTATATCTTTTTTGTTTACGGGCGAATTTTTCTGAAATTTTGCACAAAAATACTTGAAAATAATTCAAGAAGGAGGTATTTTTTAGTTTTTAGGTTACCGGACCTTTGGTCCGATAACCTATTGGCATGGCGTTGCGTCCGTCGTCCGTCCGTCCGTCCGTCCGTCCGTCCGTCCGGCGTTAACATTTTTAGGTTACCGGACCTTTGGTCCGATAACCTATTGGCATGGCGTTGCGTCCGTCCGTCCGTCCGTCCGTCCGTCCGTCCGTCCGTCCGTCCGTCCGTCCGGCGTTAACATTTTTATCTTTAAAGTTAACGATCGAATCTTTCTGAAATTTTGCACAAAAATGCCTAAAAATATTTTGAGAAGGAGGTATTTTTTTGTTTTTTGATTTTCGCATTTTTTTCAAAATGGCGGCCGTTTTTGTCGAAAAACGCTAAATTTTGGACTTTGACGGCCATTTTCTCAAAAACTGTCTGATCAGTTTTGAGTTTTTGGTTTCAAAAGATTCCCCTCATATACCTCTGTGATATGTAAAAGTTTGGTTGCCCTAAATCTGCCGGTTTCCGTGTGGCGGCCATTTTGAATTTTTGGTGGGTCGGCGAAAAAAAATTTTTTCGCCCCAAATCGCATTACTATCCATTTTGGGCCATTTCTAGGGCAAAAAAAAATTTTCACCCTTTGAAAAAAATTTTGGACTTAGAAAATTTTCGGCACTTTTTCCCTTCATAATGGGAGCTGTCCGGACTGTACTCATAGAACGCTTGAAGATAGAGCTTAGAAATTGGCACTTTCAAATGGGAAGTCATATATGGCGACTTGTGTGGTGACCTTGAATTTGACCTTGGATGACCTTGAAAGGTCAAAACAGCCATTTTGGGGTCGAAAAACGCTCAAATTTGCACCTGGTCTGTATTTTCTCAAAAACTGTCTGATCAGTTTTGAGATTTTTGCTTAAAAAGATTCCTCTTATATACCTCTGTGACGTTTATAAGTTTTGTTGCCCTTGAATCGCCGATCTCAGTGTGGCGGCCATTTTGAATTTTTGACGAGTCGGCGAAAAAAAAATTTTTCGCCCCAAATAACATTACTATCCATTTTGGGCCATTTCTAGGCAAAAAAAAATTTTCACCCTTTGAAAAAAATTTTGGACTTAGAAAATTTTCGGCACTTTTTAGGTTACCGGACCTTTGGTCCGATAACCTATTGCCATGGCGTTGCGTCCGGCGTCCGTCGTCCGTCGTCCGTCGTCCGTCGTCCGTCCGTCCGTCCGTTCACATTTTTATCTTTAAAGTTTATGATGGAATATTTCTGAAATTTTGCACAAAAATACCTAAAAATATTTCCAGGAAAGGTTTTTTTTAGTTTTCTGATTTTCGCATTTTTTTCAAAATGGCGGCCGTTTTCGTCGAAAAATGGCCAATTTTGGACTTTGACGGTCGTTTTCTCAAAATCTGTTCAGTAACTTTTTTTCTTATTGATGCATAACACTCCTCATAGGTACCCCTGTGACATGTATGAATTTCGTTGCCCTTGAATCGCTTGAAATGGGCCATTTTGGGCCCAAACTCAGCCCAAATGGGACTTTCCCATGTTAAATTCTCCTATGCTTTATAATGGGACACATTAAGCCTAATATCTCACTTAATATTGAGATTAGAGACTAGGGATCAATTGTAGAGATATAGGAAATGATATATCCTGAATATTCTGGTGACCTTGAATTTGACCTCTGACCTCGGTTTCAAGGTCAGAGGGCCATTTTCGTCGAAAAATGGCCAATTTTGGACTTTGACAGTCGTTTTCTCAGAATTTGTTCAGTAACTTTTTAGGTTACCGGACCTTTGGTCCGATAACCTATTGCCGTGGCGTTGCGTCCTCTTGTCATCTTGAAATGTAGTTTTGGTCAACTTTTACTTTGAATTTCAACTTGGAACATACTATGAGTTGTTTGGCACATAGTATAAGTTGAAATATAACTTACAGTGAAAAGTTCGATCTGGCTCCAATTTAGTCATCTCGCAACTTAGTTGCGAACCAAGTTTGTCAAATATTCTGAGTTGAAATATAGCTTTAGGTGAAAACTTTTATCTGGCTGTAATTTCGTTATTTTTTTCGAACATGTCGAAATGGAAATTCGAATGCAGTGATTTTAGTGGTGATCTTGAATTCGACCTTCAATAAGTCTGAAAGGTTTCACACTCACAATGTACATCAGCGATATATTTGGGGCAACAGGGATGATAGGGCTACGGGGGATACACCCAAGCGGTCGTAGGCGACCGGAAGCATCTAGTTATTTTTAGGTTACCGGACCTTTGGTCCGATAACCTATTGCCATGGCGTTGCGTCCGTCGTCCGTCGTCCGTCCGTCCGTCCGTCCGTCCGTCCGTCCGTTCACATTTTTATCTTTAAAGTTTATGATGGAATATTTCTGAAATTTTGCACAAAATACCTAAAAATATTTCCAGGAAAGGTTTTTTTTAGTTTTCTGATTTTCCAATTTTTTTCAAAATGGCGGCCGTTTTCGTCGAAAAATGGCCAATTTTGGACTTTGACAGTCATTTTCTCAAAATCTTATCAGTAACTTTTTTTCTTATTGATGCATAACACTCCTCCTATGTGCCCCTGTGACATGTATAAATTTCGTTGCCCTTGAATCGCTCGAAGTGGGCCATTTTGGGCCCAAACTCGGCCCAAATGGGACTCTCCCATGTTAAATTCTCCTATGCTTTATAATGGGACACAATTAAGCCTAATATCTCACTTAATATTGAGATTAGAGACTAGGAATCAATTGTGCACATATAGGAAATGATATATCCTGAATATTCTGGTGACCTTGAATTTGACCTCTGACCTCGGTTTCAAGGTCAGAGGGCCATTTTCGTCGAAAAATGGCCAATTTTGGACTTTGACGGTCGTTTTCTCAGAATCAGTTCAGTAACTATTTTTCTTATCAATGCATAACACTCCTCATATGTACCCCTGTGACACGTATAAATTTTGTTGCCCTTGAATTGCTCGAAGTGGGCCATTTGGTCCGATAACCTATTGCCATGGCGTTGCGTCCGTCGTCCGTCGTCCGTCCGTCCGTCCGTCCGTCCGTCGTCCGTTCACATTTTAGGTTACCGGACCTTTGGTCCGATAACCTATTGGCATGGCGTTGCGTCCGTCGTCCGTCCGTCCGTCCGTCCGTCCGTCCGGCGTTAACATTTTTATCTTTAAAGTTACCTATCGAATCTTTCTGAAATTTTGCACAAAAATGCCTAAAAATATTTTGAGAAGGAGGTATTTTTTTGTTTTTTGATTTTCGCATTTTTTTCAAAATGGCGGCCGTTTTTGTCGAAAAACGCTGAATTTTGGACTTTGACGGCCATTTTCTCAAAAACTGTCTGATCAGTTTTGAGTTTTTGGTTTCAAAAGATTCCCCTCATATACCTCTGTGATATGTATAAGTTTGGTTGCCCTAAATCTGCCGGTTTTCGTGTGGCGGCCATTTTGAATTTTTGGCGGGTCGGCGAAAAAAATTTTTTTCGCCCCAGATCGCATTACTATCCATTTTGGGCCATTTCTAGAGCAAAAAAAAATTTTCACCCTTTGAAAAAAATTTTGGACTTAAAAAATTTTCGGCACTTTTTCCCTTCATAATGGGAGCTGTCCGGACTGTACTCGTAGAACGCTTGAAGATAGAGCTTAGAAATTGGCACTTTCAAATGGGAAGTCATATATGGCGACTTGTGTGGTGACCTTGAATTTGACCTTGGATGACCTTGAAAGGTCAAAACAGCCATTTTTGGGTCGAAAAACGCTCAAATTTGCACCTGGTCTGTATTTTCTCAAAAACTCTCTGATCAGTTTTGAGATTTTTGCTTAAGAAGATTCCTCTTATATACCTCTGCGACGTGTATAAGTTTTGTTGCCCTTGAATCGCCGATCTCAGTGTGGCGGCCATTTTGAATTTTTGACGAGTCGGCGAAAAAAATTTTTTTCGCCCCAAATAACATTACTATCCATTTTGGGCCATTTCTAGGCAAAAAAAAATTTTCACCCTTTGAAAAAAATTTTGGACTTAGAAAATTTTCGGCACTTTTTTCCTTCATAATGGGAGCTGTCAGGACTGTACTCATAGAACGCTTGAAGATAGAGCTTAAAAATTGGCACTTTCAAATCGGAAGTCATATATGGCAACTTGTGTGGTGACTTTGAATTTGACCTTGGATGACCAGATTTGCCTTTGTAGATGAAATGCTTGCAGATAGAGCTCCTGTTTGCGTTATGAACATATAGGAAGACATATATGGCACAACTAATGATGACCTTGAACTTGACGTCAGATGACCTTGAGTGCCAAATGTCTGACTTGGAATGTGTAAATTGACCTGAGCGGCCTAAACGATTCCACCCAACATATAGAATATCAAATGCCGCACACATACATGTAATGGTTACATCGAAGTTCATACGGATGACCTTGATTGGTAAATCCCAAGGTCATATGTTTACACTGCGAACCTTGATTGGTAAATCTCAAGGTCTGTTACCTGCCAATGCTGCCATGGCCAAACCAAAATTGTCCGGTAACCTATCTTAGCCTTTGGGCTAATTTTTCCTTCATAATGGGAGCTGTCAGGACTGTACTCATAGAACGCTTGAAGATAGAGCTTAGAAATTGGCACTTTCAAATGGGAAGTCATATATGGCGACTTGTGTGGTGACCTTGAATTTGACCTTCGATGACCTTGAAATGTCAAAACAGCCATTTTGGGGTCAAAAAATGCCCAGATTTGCCTTTGTAGATGAAATGCTTGCAGATAGAGCTCATGTTTGCATTATGAACATATAGGAAGACATATATGGCACAACTAATGATGACCTTGAACTTGACGTCAGATGACCTTGAGTGCCAAATGTCTGACTTGGAATGTGTAAATTGACCTGAGCGGCCTAAACGATTCCACCCAACATATAGAATATCAAATGCCGCACACATACATGTAATGGTTACATCGAAGTTCATACGGATGACCTTGATTGATAAATCCCAAGGTCATATGTTTACACTGCGAACCTTGATTGGTAAATCTCAAGGTCTGTTACCTGCCAATGCTGCCATGGCCAAACCAAAATTGTCCGGTAACCTATCTTAGCCTTTGGGCTAATTTTATCTTTAAAGTTAACGATCGAATCTTTCTGAAATTTTGCACAAAAATGCCTAAAAATATTTCGAGAAGGAGGTATTTTTTTGTTTTTTGATTTTCGCATTTTTTTCAAAATGGCGGCCGTTTTTGTCGAAAAACGCTCAATTTTGGACTTTGACGGCCATTTTCTCAAAAACTGTCTGATCAGTTTTGAGTTTTTCGTTTCAAAAGATTCCCCTCATATACCTCTGTGATATGTATAAGTTTGGTTGCCCTAAATCTGCCGGTTTTCGTGTGGCGGCCATTTTGAATTTTTGGCGGGTCGGCGAAAAAATTTTTTTTCGCCCCAGATCGCATTACTATCCATTTTGGGCCATTTCTAGAGCAAAAAAAAATTTTCACCCTTTGAAAAAAATTTTGGACTTAGAAAATTTTCGGCACTTTTTCCCTTCATAATGGGAGCTGTCCGGACTGTACTCATAGAACGCTTGAAGATAGAGCTTAGAAATTGGCACTTTCAAATGGGAAGTCATATATGGCGACTTGTGTGGTGACCTTGAATTTGACCTTGGATGACCTTGAAAGGTCAAAACAGCCATTTTGGGGTCGAAAAACGCTCAAATTTGCACCTGGTCTGTATTTTCTCAAAAACTGTCTGATCAGTTTTGAGATTTTTGCTTAAAAAGATTCCTCTTATATACCTCTGTGACGTTTATAAGTTTTGTTGCCCTTGAATCGCCGATCTCAGTGTGGCGGCCATTTTGAATTTTTGACGAGTCGGCGAAAAAAAATTTTTTCGCCCCAAATAACATTACTATCCATTTTGGGCCATTTCTAGGCAAAAAAAAATTTTCACCCTTTGAAAAAAATTTTGGACTTAGAAAATTTTCGGCACTTTTTTCCTTCATAATGGGAGCTGTCAGGACTGTACTCATAGAACGCTTGAAGATAGAGCTTAGAAATTGGCACTTTCAAATGGGAAGTCATATATGGCGACTTGTGTGGTGACCTTGAATTTGACCTTCGATGACCTTGAAATGTCAAAACAGCCATTTTGGGGTCAAAAAATGCCCAGATTTGCCTTTGTAGATGAAATGCTTGCAGATAGAGCTCATGTTTGCATTATGAACATATAGGAAGACATATATGGCACAACTAATGATGACCTTGAACTTGACGTCAGATGACCTTGAGTGCCAAATGTCTGACTTGGAATGTGTAAATTGACCTGAGCGGCCTAAACGATTCCACCCAACATATAGAATATCAAATGCCGCACACATACATGTAATGGTTACATCGAAGTTCATACGGATGACCTTGATTGATAAATCCCAAGGTCATATGTTTACACTGCGAACCTTGATTGGTAAATCTCAAGGTCTGTTACCTGCCAATGCTGCCATGGCCAAACCAAAATTGTCCGGTAACCTATCTTAGCCTTTGGGCTAATTTTATCTTTAAAGTTAACGATCGAATCTTTCTGAAATTTTGCACAAAAATGCCTAAAAATATTTCGAGAAGGAGGTATTTTTTTGTTTTTTGATTTTCGCATTTTTTTCAAAATGGCGGCCGTTTTTGTCGAAAAACGCTCAATTTTGGACTTTGACGGCCATTTTCTCAAAAACTGTCTGATCAGTTTTGAGTTTTTCGTTTCAAAAGATTCCCCTCATATACCTCTGTGATATGTATAAGTTTGGTTGCCCTAAATCTGCCGGTTTTCGTGTGGCGGCCATTTTGAATTTTTGGCGGGTCGGCGAAAAATTTTTTTTTCGCCCCAGATCGCATTACTATCCATTTTGGGCCATTTCTAGAGCAAAAAAAAATTTTCACCCTTTGAAAAAAATTTTGGACTTAGAAAATTTTCGGCACTTTTTCCCTTCATAATGGGAGCTGTCCGGACTGTACTCATAGAACGCTTGAAGATAGAGCTTAGAAATTGGCACTTTCAAATGGGAAGTCATATATGGCGACTTGTGTGGTGACCTTGAATTTGACCTTGGATGACCTTGAAAGGTCAAAACAGCCATTTTTGGGTCGAAAAACACTCAAATTTGCACCTGGTCTGTATTTTCTCAAAAACTCTCTGATCAGTTTTGAGATTTTTGCTTAAAAAGATTCCTCTTATATACCTCTGCGACGTGTATAAGTTTTGTTGGCCTTGAATCGCCGATCTCAGTGTGGCGGCCATTTTGAATTTTTGACGAGTCGGCGAAAAAATTTTTTTTCACCCCAAATAACATTACTATCCATTTTGGGCCATTTCTAGGCAAAAAAAAATTTTCACCCTTTGAAAAAAATTTTGGACTAAATTTTCGGCACTTTTTTCCTCCATAATGGGAGCTGTCAGGACTGTACTCATAGAACGCTTGAAGATAGAGCTTAGAAATTGGCACTTTCAAATGGGAAGTCATATATGGCGACTTGTGTGGTGACCTTGAATTTGACCTTGGATGACCTTGAAAGGTCAAAACAGCCATTTTGGGGTCAAAAAATGCCCAGATTTGCCTTTGTAGATGAAATGCTTGCAGATAGAGCTCCTGTTTGCATTATGAACATATAGGAAGACATATATGGCACAACTAATGATGACCTTGAACTTGACGTCAGATGACCTTGAGTGCCAAATGTCTGACTTGGAATGTGTAAATTGACCTGAGCGGCCTAAACGATTCCACCCAACATATAGAATATCAAATGCCGCACACGTACATGTAATGGTAACATCGAAGTTCATATAGATGACCTTGATTGGTAAATCCCAAGGTCATATGTTTACACTGCGAACCTTGATTGGTAAATCTCAAGGTCTGTTACCTGCCAATGCTGCCATGGCCAAACCAAAATTGTCCGGTAACCTATCTTAGCCTTTGGGCTAATTTTTTGATTTTCGCACTTTTTTCAAAATGGCGGCCGTTTTCGACGAAAAATGCCTGATTTTAGACCTTGGTGGCCATTTTCTCAAAATCTGTTCAGTAACTTTTTTAGGTTACCGGACCTATGGTCCGATAACCTATTGCCGTCGCGTTGCGTCCGTCTGTCGTCCGTCGTCCGCCGTCCGTCGTCCGTCCACATTTTTATCTTTAAAGTTTACAGTCGGATTTTCCTGAAATTTTGCACAAAGTTGCCTAAAAATATTTCAAGAGGGGGTTATTTTTAGGTTACCGGACCTATGGTCCGATAACCTATTGGCATGGCGTTGCGTCCGTCGTCCGTCGTCCGTCCGTCGTCCGTTCACATTTTTATCTTTAAAGTATATGATCGAATCTTTCTGAAATTTTGCACAAAAATACCTAAAAATATTTCAAGGAAAGGTTTTTTTTTGTTTTTCGATTTTCGCATTTTTTTCAAAATGGCGGCCGTTTTCGACGAAAAATGCCTGATTTTGGAGTTTGGCGGCCATTTTCTCAAAAACTGTTCAGTAACTTTTTTTCTTTTTGATACACAACACTCCTCATATGTACTCCTGTGATGTGTATAATTTTCGTTGCGCTTGAATCGCTCGAAGTGGGCCATTTTGGGCCAAACTTGGCCCAAATGGGACTTTCCCATGTTAAATTTTCCTATGCTTTATAATGGGACACATTATGCCTTATATCTCACTTAATATTGAGATTAGAGACTAGGAATCAATTGTGGACATATAGGAAATGATATATGCTGAATATTCTCGTGACCTTGAGTTTGACCTCTGACCTCAGTTTCAAGGTCAAAGAACAAAATGGCTAATATCTCGCTTATTATCGACTTTACAGCTTAGGAATCAAATATGGACATACAGGAAAGGATATACGCTGAATATTCTGATGACCTCAAATTTGACCTTTGACCTTATTTTCAAGGTCATAGCACAAAATTGCTAATATCTCGCTTATTATCGACTTTACGGCTTAGGAGTCAATTGTGAACATATAGGAAATGATATATGCTGAATATTCTCGTGACCTTGAATTTGACCTTTGACCTCATTTCCAAGGTCACAGGACAAAATTGGTAATATCTCGCTTATTATCGACTTTACGGCTTAGGAATCAATTGTGAACATATAGGAAATGATATATGCTGAATATTCTCGTGACCTTGAATTTGACCTTTGACCTCATTTTCAAGGTCACAGGACAAAATGGCCAATATCTTGCTTATTGGCGACTTTGCAGCTTAGGAATCAATTGTGAACATATAGGAAATGATATATGCTGAATATTCTAGTGACCTTGAATTTGACCCTTGACCTAAATTTCAAGGTTACTCATTTTATTTTCAAGGTCAGAATACAAAATGGCTTATATCTCGCTTATTATCAAATTTACAGCTTAGGGGTCCATAGTGAACATATAGGAAATGATGTATGCTGAATATTTTGGTGATCTAGAATTTGACCTTTGATCTCATTTTCAAGGTCAGAGAACAAAATGGCTAATATGTCGCTTATTATCATCTTTACATCTGCCCCTGATGACGCCAGTGTGTCTTTGGATAAACTATTTGGTCGGGCTTTGTTTCTATTGCAAAATGTTGTATTTTACCTTTCTTATTGGCATCATCAAAATTTGATTGTATTGGTGGTAATAGATTGATACTTACATTTGTACCACTGAGTCGGTGTCACTGCTGGCGGACGTTAAATCTGTCCCCGAGGATACCATCAACTCAGTAGCCTTCGGCTTGTGATTGGGTACTTTTGTACTTGTCATGTATCTATTCCATGGGGTTAGATTCGGATTTCTAAATTATTTTCATAGGTTGTTGGGCAGTTGTATACTAATTCCATCTGGTGTACAGTAGAAACAACTACATTTAACTCATTGTCTGCCCCTGAAGACGCCAGTGTGTCTTTGGATAAACTATTTGGTCGGGCTTTGTTTGTTTCTATTGCAAAATGTAGTATTTTACGTTTCTTATTGGCATCATCAAAATCTGATTGTATTGGTGGTAATAGATTGATACTTACATTTACAGCATAGGAATCAATTGCGAATATAGAGGAATGATATATACTGAATATTTTCATAACCTTGAACTTGAACTTTGACCTCATTTTCAAGGTCACATCACAGAATGGCTAATGTCTCACTTATTATCGACTTTACAGCTTAGGAATTTATTGTGGACATACTAGAAGTGATATATTTGTTGAAAATTTCATGACCTTGAATTTATCAGTGACTTTATTTTCAAGGTCACTGGACAAAAGGCTAATATCTAAAATGTATATTGTCCGGTAACCTTTCTTAGCCCTTGGGCTAATTTTTTAGTTTTTAGGTTACTGGACCTTTGGTCCGATAACCTATTGGCATGGCGTTGCGTCCGTCGTCCGTCCGTCCGTCCGTCCCTCCGTCCGTCCGTCCGGCGTTAACATTTTTATCTTTAAAGTTAACGATCGAATCTTTCTGAAATTTTGCACAAAAATGCCTAAAAATATTTTGAGAAGGAGGTATTTTTTTGTTTTTTGATTTTCGCATTTTTTTCAAAATGGCGGCCGTTTTTGTTGAAAAACGCTCAATTTTGGACTTTGACGGCCATTTTCTCAAAAACTGTCTGATCAGTTTTGAGTTTTTGGTTTCAAAAGATTCCCCTCATATACCTCTGTGATATGTATAAGTTTGGTTGCCCTAAATCTGCCGGTTTTCGTGTGGCGGCCATTTTGAATTTTTGGCGGGTCGGCGAAAAAAATTTTTTTCGCCCCAGATCGCATTACTATCCATTTTGGGCCATTTCTAGAGCAAAAAAAAATTTTCTCCCTTTGAAAAAAATTTTGGACTTAGAAAATTTTCGGCACTTTTTCCCTTCATAATGGGAGCTGTCCGGACTGTACTCATAGAACGCTTGAAGATAGAGCTTAGAAATTGGCACTTTCAAATGGGAAGTCATATATGGCGACTTGTGTGGTGACCTTGAATTTGACCTTGGATGACCTTGAAAGGTCAAAACAGCCATTTTTGGGTCGAAAAACGCTCAAATTTGCACCTGGTCTGTATTTTCTCAAAAACTCTCTGATCAGTTTTGAGATTTTTGCTTAAAAAGATTCCTCTTATATACCTCTGCGATGTGTATAAGTTTTGTTGCCCTTGAATCGCCGATCTCAGTGTGGCGGCCATTTTGAATTTTTGACGAGTCGGCGAAAAAAAAGTTTTTCGCCCCAAATAACATTACTATCCATTTTGGGCCATTTCTAGGCAAAAAAAAATTTTCACCCTTTGAAAAAAATTTTGGACTTAGAAAATTTTCGGCACTTTTTTCCTTCATAATGGGAGCTGTCAGGACTGTACTCATAGAACGCTTGAAGATAGAGCTTAGAAATTGGCACTTTCAAATCGGAAGTCATATATGGCGACTTGTGTGGTGACCTTGAATTTGACCTTGGATGACCTTGAAAGGTCAAAACAGCCATTTTGGGGTCAAAAAATGCCCAGATTTGCCTTTGTAGATGAAATGCTTGCAGATAGAGCTCCTGTTTGCATTATGAACATATAGGAAGACATATATGGCACAACTAATGATGACCTTGAACTTGACGTCAGATGACCTTGAGTGCCAAATGTCTGACTTGGAATGTGTAAATTGACCTGAGCGGCCTAAACGATTCCACCCAACATATAGAATATCAAATGCCGCACACATACATGTAATGGTTACATCGAAGTTCATACGGATGACCTTGATTGGTAAATCCCAAGGTCATATGTTTACACTGCGAACCTTGATTGGTAAATCTCAAGGTCTGTTACCTGCCAATGCTGCCATGGCCAAACCAAAATTGTCCGGTAACCTATCTTAGCCTTTGGGCTAATTTTTTGATTTTCGCATTTTTCTCAAAATGGTGGCCATTTTTGACGAAAAATGGCCAATTTTGGACTTTGGCGGCCATTTTCTCTAAAACTGTCTGATCAGTTTTGAGATATTTGTTCCAAAAGATTCCCCTTATGTACCTTTATGATGTGTATAAGTTTTGTTGTCCTTGAATCGCCGGTCTCCGTGTGGCGGCCATTTTGAATTTTTGATGGGTCGGCGAAAAAAATTTTTTTGGTCCCACTTTGAAGAAAATTTTGGACTTAGAAAATTTTCGGCACTTTTTTCCTTCATAATGACAGCTGCCGGGACTGTACTCATAGAACCCTTGAAGATTGAGCTTAGATATTGGCACTTTCAAATGGAAAGTCATATATGGCGACTTGTGTGGTGACCTTGAATTTGACCTTGGATGACCTTGAAAGGTCAAAACAGCCATTTTTGGGTCGAGAAATGCTCAAATTTGCACCTGGCCTGTTTTTTCTCGAAAACTGTCTGATCAGTTTTGAGATTATTGTTTCAAAATATTCCCCTTAAGTACCTTTATGATGTCAAGTTTTGTTGCCCTTGAATTGGACGGTCTCCGTCTGGCGGCCATTTTGAATTTTTGACGGGTCGGCGAAAAAAAATTTGTTTACCCCAAATTGCGTTGCTATTCATTTTGGGTCATTTCTAGACAAAAAAAAATTTTCACCCTTTGAAAAAAAATTTGGACTTGGAAAATTTTCGGCACTTTTTTCCCTCATAATGGGATCTGCCAGGACTGTACTCATAGTACACTTGAAGATAGAGCTTAGATATTGGCACTTTCAAATAGGAAGTCATATATAGCGAGTTGGGAGGGGACCTTGAATTTGACCTTTGATGACCTTGAAAGGTCGAAACAGCCATTTTTGGGTGAAAAAATGCCCAAATTTACCTCTACAAATGAAATGCATGTAGATAGAGCTTCAGTTTGCATTATGAACATATAGGAAGTCACATATGGAACAACTAATGATGATTTTGATTTTGACCTTGGATGACCTTGAGTGCTAAATGTCTGACTTGAAATCTTGAAAGTGGCCTCTGAAGCATAAACTTTTGCACATACAGGTTAGGATTGTGTATAAGCCTGTAAAAAAGTCATGTATAAATGGCACATTTTTAGGTTACCGGACCTTTGGTCCGATAACCTATTGGCATGGCGTTGCGACCGTCGACCGTCCGTCCGTCCGTCCGTCCGTCCGGCGTTAACATTTTTATCTTTAAAGTTAACGATCGAATCTTTCTGAAATTTTGCACAAAAATGCCTAAAAATATTTTGAGAAGGAGGTATTTTTTTGTTTTTTGATTTTCGCATTTTTTTCAAAATGGCGGCTTTTTTTGTCGAAAAACGCTCAATTTTGGACTTTGACGGCCATTTTCTCAAAAACTGTCTGATCAGTTTTGAGTTTTTGGTTTCAAAAGATTCCCCTCATATACCTCTGTGATATGTATAAGTTTGGTTGCCCTAAATTCGCCGGTTTCCGTGTGGCGGCCATTTTGAATTTTTGGCGGGTCGGCAAAAAAAATTTTTTTCGCCCCAAATCACATTACTATCCATTTTGGGCCATTTCTAGGGCAAAAAAAAATTTTCACCCTTTGAAAAAAATTTTGGACTTGGAAAATTTTCGGCACTTTTTTCCTTCATAATGGGAGCTGTCCGGACTGTACTCATAGAACGCTTGAAGATAGAGCTTAGAAATTGGCACTTTCAAATGGGAAGTCATATATGGCGACTTGTGTGGTGACCTTGAATTTGATCTTGGATGACCTTGAAAGGTCAAAACAGCCATTTTGGGGTCGAAAAACGCTCAAATTTGCACCTGGTCTGTATTTTCTCAAAAACTGTCTGATCAGTTTTGAGGTTTTTGCTTAAATAGATTCCTCTCATATACCTCTGTGACGTGTATAAGTTTTGTTGCCCTTTAATCGCCGATCTCAGTGTGGCGGCCATTTTGAATTTTTGACGAGTCTGCGAAAAAATTGTTTTTGGCCCCAAATCGCATTACTATCCATTTTGGGCCATTTCTAGGCAAAAAAAAATGTTCACCCTTTGGAAAAAATTTTGGACTTAGAAAATTTTCGGCACTTTTTTCCTTCATAATGGGAGCTGTCAGGACTGTACTCATAGAACGCTTGAAGATAGAGCTTAGAAATTGGCACTTTCAAATGGGAAGTCATATATGGCGACTTGTGTGGTGACCTTGAATTTGACCTTCGATGACCTTGAAAGGTCAAAACAGCCATTTTGGGGTCAAAAAATGCCCAGATTTGCCTCTGTAGATGAAATGCTTGCAGATAGAGCTCATGTTTGCATTATGAACATATAGGAAGACATATATGGCACAACTAATGATGACCTTGAACTTGACGTCAGATGACCTTGAGTGCCGAATGCTTGACTTGGAATGTGTAAATTGACCTGAGCGGCCTAAACGATTCCACCCAACATATAGAATATCAAATGCCGCACACATACATGTAATGGTAACATCGAAGTTCATACGGATGACCTTGATTGGTAAATCCCAAAGGTCATATGTTTACACTGCGAACCTTGATTGGTAAATCTCAAGGTCTGTTACCTGCCAATGCTGCCATGGCCAAACCAAAATTGTCCGGTAACCTATCTGAGCCTTTGGGCTAATTTTTTTGATTGAATCATTTATGCCAATTTGGCGGCCATTTTTGACAAAAAATTGCCAATTTTGGACTTTGGTGGCCATTTTCTGCCTGATCAGTTTTGAGATTTTTGATTCAAAACATTCCTCTCATGTCCTCTATGACGTGTATAAGTTTCGTTGCCCTTGAATCGCCGGTCTTTTTGATTTTTTGACGGGTCGGCGAAAAAAAATGTTTTCATCCCAAATCAAGTCACTATTCGTTTTGAGCCATTTCCAACAAGAAAAAAAAAAAATTTTTTTTGGCCATTGAACATTTTTAGGTTACCGGACCTTTGGCGTAGCATTGCGTCCGTCGTCATCGTCCGTCGTTCGTCGTCCGGCGTCCGTCGTCCGTCAACATTCATATCTTTAAAGTTTACGATTAAATCTTCCTGAAATTTTGCACAAAAATGCTTAAAAATATTTCGAGAGGGAGGTATTTTTTAGTTTTTAGGTTACCGGACCTTTGGTCGTCCTTCACCCGTCCGTCCGTCCGTCAGGCGTTAACATTTTTATCTTTAAAGTTAACGATCGATCTTTCTGAAATTTTGCACAAAAATGCCTAAAAATATTTTGAGAAGGAGTTATTTTTTTGTTTTTTGATTTTCGCATTTTTTTCAAAATGGCGGCCGTTTTTGTCGAAAAACGCTCAGTTTTGGACTTTGACGGCCATTTTCTCAAA
Source organism: Terebella lapidaria (assembly GCA_949152475.1). Taxonomy (NCBI): domain Eukaryota; kingdom Metazoa; phylum Annelida; class Polychaeta; order Terebellida; family Terebellidae; genus Terebella; species Terebella lapidaria. The sequence goes on along the minus strand of OX424555.1, from coordinate 48,700,353 downwards.
AATTGTCAGATCAGTTTTGAGTTTTTGGTTTCAAAAGATTCCCCTCATATACCTCTGTGATATGTATAAGTTTGGTTGCCCTAAATTCGCCGGTTTCCGTGTGGCGGCCATTTTGAATTTTTGGCGGGTCGGCGAAAAAACATTTTTTCGCCCCAAATCGCATTACTATCCATTTTGGGCAATTTGTAGGCAAAAAAGAATTTTCACCCTTTGAAAAAAATTTTGGACTCAGAAAATTTTCGGCACTTTTTTCCTTCATAATGGGAGCTATCCAGACTGTACTCATAGAACACTTGAAGATAGAGCTTAGAAATTGGCACTTTCAAATGGGAAGTCATATATGGCGACTTGTGTGGTGACCTTGAATTTGACCTTGGATGACCTTGAAAGGTCAGAACAGCCATTTTTGGGTCGAAAAATGCCCAAATTTACACCTGGTCTGTATTTTCTCGGAAACTGTCTGATCAGTTTTGAGATTTTTGTTTAAAAAGATTCCTCTCATATACCTCTGTGACATGTATAAGTTTTGTTGCCCTTGTATCGCCGGTCTCCGTGTGGCGGCCATTTTGAATTTTTGACGAGTAGACGAAAAACATTTTTTTCGCCCCAACTCGCATTACTATCCATTTTGGGCCATTTCTAGGCAAAAAAAAATTTTTACCCTTTGAAAAAAAATTTGAGAAAATTTTCGGCACTTTTTTCCTTCCTAATGGCAGCTGTCAGGACTGTACTCATAAAACACTTGAAGATAGAGCTTAGAAATTGGCACTTTCAAATGGGAAGTCATATATGGCGACTTGTGTGGTGACCTTGAATTTGACCTTCATGACCTTGAAAGGTCAAAACAGCCATTTTGGGGTCAAAAAATGCCCAGATTTGCCTCTATAGATGAAATGCTTGCAGATAGAGCTCATGTTTGCATTATCATGATTATGAACATATAGGAAGACATATATGGCACAACTAATGATGACCTTGAACTTGACGTCAGATGACCTTGAGTGCCAAATGTCTGACTCGGAATGTGTAAATTGACCTGAATGGCCTAAACGATTCCACCCAGATATATCTTTGTATTATGAACATATAGAATATCGAATGCCGCACACATACATGTAATGGTGACATCGAAGTTCACACGGATGACCTTGATTGGTAAATCTCAAGGTCTGTTACCTGCCAATGCTGCCATGGCCAAACCAAAATTGTCCGGTAACCTATCTTAGCCTTTGGGCTAATTTTTTTTTTTCACTTTTTGGTTTCCGGACGATAACTCAAGAACGCCTTGACGAATCTTCGAGAAATTTTCACCAGTTATCACATATATTACACAGATGAACCCTATTGTTTTGGAGCCGGCTCCGAGGTCCGGTTAGTCTGTGAGGATGAGTTTTGTGTCAAATGGTTTCCGGATGATAACTCAAAAAGTACTTGTGCTACCATTCTGAAACTTGACATATACGTTGACATAGTGTCTCAGAGGAACCCTATCGATTATGGAGTCAATCCCTCAAACGACCTTTGACCCAGGGGCCGAAAACAATTTTGGTGAGTCATCCTTGAGAATGATTGCATATCTCGGAAACGGTGCATCGTAGAGCGAAACGGACGTTATTTTCGGACTCGTCACCCCAGACAAACATGTCTAAGGGGTATTATGGATGAACTTTGACCTTGACCCGAATTTTTTTTGCCGAGTCGGCATTTTTCGTTTCCTTCGATATCTCGAAAATGGTGCGTCGTAGAGCGAAACGGGCGTTATTTTCGAACTCGTGACACTAGGCAAACATGTCTTAGGGGTATCTTGGGTGAACTTGGCGATGGGCCGATTTTTTTTTTGCTGAGTCGACGTTTTTCATTTTCAACCATATCTGGGAAACGGTGCGTCGAAGAGCGAAACGGTCATTATTTTCGGACTCGTGACACTAGGCAAACATGTCTTAGGGGTAGCATGGATGAACTTTGACCTTGACTTGAAATTTTTTTGCTGAGTCGGCATTCTTCGTTTTCTTCGATATCTCGGAAATGGTGCGTCGTAGAGCGAAACGGACGTTATTTTCGGACTCGTGACACTAGACAAACATGTCTTAGGGGTATGTTGGATGAACTTGGCCTTGGGCCAAATTTTTTTTTGCTGAGTCTGCGTTTCTCATTTTCGGCCATATCTCGGAAGTGGTATGTCATAGAGTGAAACGGACGTTATTTTCGGACTCGTGACACTAGACAAACATGTCTTAGGGGTATCTTCGGTGAACTTGGCCCTGGGCCAAATTTTTTTTTGCTGAGTCGACGTTTTTCATTTTCGACCATATCTCGGAAACAGAGCGCTGTAGAGCGAAACGGACATTATTTTTGGACTCGTCGACCTAGACAAACATGTCTTAGGGGTATTATGAATGAACTTTGACTTTGACCCAAAATGAACTTTGACCTTCACTTGAAATTTTTTTGCTGAGTCGGCATTCTTCGTTTCCTTCGATATCTCGGAAATGGTGCGTCGTAGAGCGAAACGGACGTTATTTTCGGACTCGTTGGGTCAACTTGATCCTGTGCCAAATTTTTTTCGCTTTCTTGACATTTTTCATTTCTGGCCACATCTCGGAAACGATGCATCGTTGAATGAAGTGGATGTTATTTTTGGACTCGTGGTACTAGACAAACATGTCTTAGGGGTATGTTGGGTGAAATTGTGCCTGGACCAAATTTTTAGGTTACCGGACCTATGGTCCGATAACCTATTGGCATGGCGTTGCGTCCGTCGTCGTCGTCGTCCACATTTTTAGGTTACCGGACCTTTGGTCCGCTAACCTATTGGCATGGCGTTGCGTCCGGCGTCGGCGTCGTCCACATTTTTATCTTTTTTGTTTACGGACCAATCTTTCTGAAATTTTGCACAAAAATAATTCAAGAAGGAGGTATTTTTTAGTTTTTTGATTTTCGCATTTTTTTCAAAATGGCGGCCGTTTTCGTCGAAAATCGGCCAATTTTGGACTTTGGCGGCCATTTTCTCAAAATCTGTTCAGTAACTTTTTTAGGTTACCGGACCTATGGTCCGTAACCTATTGGCATGGCGATGCGTCCGGCGTCGTCGTCCATCGTCGTCGTCGTCCGTCAACAATTTTATCTTTAAAGTTTACGATCGAATTTTTCTGAAATTTTTCAAAAAAATGCCTAAAAATATTTCGAGAGGGATGTATTTTTTAGTTTTTTGATTTTCGCATTTTTTTCAAAATGGCAGCCGTTTTCGTCGAAAAACGGTCAATTTTGGATTTTGGCGGCCATTTTCTCAAAATCTGTTCAGTAACTTTTTTTATTATTGATGCATAACACTCCTCATATGTACCCCTGTGACATGTATAAATTTCGTTGCGCTTGAATCGCTCGAAGTGGGCCATTTTGGGCCCAAACTCGGCCCAGATGGGACTTTCCCATGTTAAATTCTCCTATGCTTTATAATGGGACACATTAAAGCCTAATATCTCACTTAATATTGAGATTAGAGACTAGGAATCAATTGTGGACATATAGGAAATGATATATGCTGAATATTGTCGTGACCTTGAATTTGACTTTTGACCTCATTTTCAAGGTCACAGGACAAAATGGCTAATATCTCGCTTATTATCGACTTTACAGCTTAGGAATCGATTGTGAACATATAGGAAATGATATATGCTGAAAATTCTCGTGACCTTGAATTTGACCTTTGACCTCATTTTCAAGGTCACATGACAAAATGGCTAATATCTCGCTTATTATCGACTTTACAGTTTAGGAATCAATTGTGAACATATAGGAAATGATATATGCTGAAAATTCTCATGACCTTGAATTTGATCTTTGACCTCATTTTCAAGGTCACATGACAAAATGGCTAATATCTCGCTTATTATCGACTTTACAGCTTAGGAATCAATTGTGAACATATAGGAAATGATATATGCTGAATATTCTCATGACCTTGAATTTGACCTTTGACCTCATTTCCAAGGTCACAGGACAAAATGGCCAATATCTTGCTGATTAGCGCCTTTACAGCTTAGAAATCAATTGTGAACATATAGGAAATGATATATGCTGAATATTCTAGTGACCTTGAATTTGACTTTTGACCTCATTTTCAAGGTCAACAGGACAAAATGGCTAATATCTCGCTTATTATCGACTTTACAGCTTAGGAATCAATTGTGAAGATATAGGAAATGATATATTCTGAATATTTTAATGATATTGAATTTGACCTTTGACCTAAATTTCAAGGTCAGTCATTTTATTTTCAAAGTCAGATTACAAAATGGCTTATATCTCGCTTATTATCAAATTTACAGCTTAGGGGTCCATAGTGAACATATAGGAAGTGATGTATGCTGAATAGTTTGGTGATCTAGAATTTAACCTTTGATCCCATTTTCAAGGTTAGAGATATGGCGATTTCAGTGGTCACCTTGAATTTGACCTTCAACTTTCTCGGCTTAACTCTGTATATTTCTCCGGTAACCTTTCTAGCCCATTGGGCTAATTTTTTCTTTTTGATACATAACACTCCTCATATGTACTCCTATGATGTCTATAAATTTCGTTTTGATTGAATCACTCGAAGTGGGCCATTTTGGCCCAAACGCGGCCCAAATGGGACTTTCCCATGTTACATTCTCCTATGCTTTATAATGGGACACATTAAGCCGTATATCTCATTTAATATTGAGATTAGAGACTAGGAATCAATTGTGGACATATAGGAAATGGTATATGCTGAATATTCTCGTGACCTTGAATTTGACCTCTGACCTCGGTTTCAAGGTCAGAGCGGCCGTTTTTGTCGAAAAATGGCCAATTTTGGACTTTGACGGTCGTTTTCTCAAAATCTGTTCAGTAACTTTTTTTTCTTATTGATGCATAACACTCCTCATATGTACCCCTGTGACATGTATAAATTTCGTTGCGCTTGAATCACTCGAAGTGGGCCATTTTGGGCCCAAACTCGGCCCAAATGGGACTTTCCCATGTTAAATTCTCCTATGCTTTATAATGGGACACATTAAAGCCTAATATCTTACTTAATATTGAGATTAGAGACTAGGAATCAATTCTGGACATATAGGAAATGATATATGCTGAATATTCTCGTGACCTTGAATTTGACCTCTGACCTCATTTTCAAGGTCAGAGAACAAAATGGCTAATATCTCACTTATTATCGACTTTACAGCTTAGGAATCAATTATGAACATATAGGAAAGGATATATGCAGATTATTGTCATGACCTTGAATTTGACCTTTGACCTCATTTTCAAGGTCACAGGGCAAAATGGCTAATATCTCGCTTCTTATCGACTTTACAGCTTAGGAATCAATTATGAACATATAGGAAATGATATATGCAGATTATTGTCATGACCTTGAATTTGACCTTTGACCTCATTTTCAGGGTCACAGGGCTAAATGGCTAATATCTCGCTTCTTATCAACTTTACAGCTTAGGAATCAATTATGAACATATAGGAAATGATATATGCAGATTATTGTCATGACCTTGAATTTGACCTTTGACCTCATTTTCAAGGTCACAGGACAAAATGATTAATATCTCACTTATTATTGATTTTACAGCTTAGGGATCATTTGTGGACAGGTAGAAAATGATATATGCTGAATATTCTTGTGACTTTGAATTTGACCTCTGACCTCATTTTCAAGGTCAAGAACACAAAATGGCTAATATCTCACTTATGGTCGACTTTATAGCTTAGGAATCAGTTGTGGGCATATAGGAAATGATAAACGCCTAATATTCTGATGACCTTGAATTTGACCTTTGACCTAATTTTTAGGTTACCGGACCTTTAGTCCGATAACCTATTGGCATGGCGTTGCGTCCGTCGTCCGTCCGTCCGTCCGTCCGTCCGTCCGTCCGTCCGTCCGTCCGTCCGTCCGTCCGGCGTTAACATTTTTATCTTTAAAGTTAAAGATCGAATCTTTCTGAAATTTTGCACAAAAATGCCTAGAAATATTTTGAGAAGGAGGTATTTTTTTGTTTTTTGATTTTCGCACTTTTTTCAAAATGGCGGCCGTTTTTGTCGAAAAACGCTCAATTTTGGACTTTGACGGCCATTTTCTCAAAAACTGTCTGATCAGTTTTGAGTTTTTGGTTTCAAAAGATTCCCCTCATATACCTCTGTGATATGTATAAGTTTGGTTGCCCTAAATCTGCCGGTTTTCGTGTGGCGGCCATTTTGAATTTTTGGCGGGTCGGCGAAAAAAAAATTTTTCGCCCCAGATCGCATTACTATCCATTTTGGGCCATTTCTAGAGCAAAAAAAAATTTTCACCCTTTGAAAAAAATTTTGGACTTAGAAAAATTTCGGCACTTTTTCCCTTCATAATGGGAGCTGTCTGGACTGTACTCATAGAACGCTTGAAGATAGAGCTTAGAAATTGGCACTTTCAAATGGGAAGTCATATATGGCGACTTGTGTGGTGACCTTGAATTTGACCTTGGATGACCTTGAAAGGTCAAAACAGCCATTTTTGGGTCGAAAAACGCTCAAATTTGCACCTGGTCTGTATTTTCTCAAAAACTCTCTGATCAGTTTTGAGATTTTTGCTTAAAAAGATTCCTCTTATATACCTCTGCGACGTGTATAAGTTTTGTTGCCCTTGAATCGCCGATCTCAGTGTGGCGGCCAGTTTGAATTTTTGACGAGTCGGCGAAAAAAAATTTTTTCGCCCCAAATAACATTACTATCCATTTTGGGCCATTTCTAGGCAAAAAAAAATTTTCACCCTTTGAAAAAAATTTTGGACTTAGAAAATTTTCGGCACTTTTTTCCTTCATAATGGGAGCTGTCAGGACTGTACTCATAGAACGCTTGAAGATAGAGCTTAGAAATTGGCACTTTCAAATCGGAAGTCATATATGGCGACTTGTGTGGTGACCTTGAATTTGACCTTGGATGACCTTGAAAGGTCAAAACAGCCATTTTGGGGTCAAAAAATGCCCAGATTTGCCTTTGTAGATGAAATGCTTGCAGATAGAGCTCCTGTTTGCATTATGAACATATAGGAAGACATATATGGCACAACTAATGATGACCTTGAACTTGACGTCAGATGACCTTGAGTGCCAAATGTCTGACTTGGAATGTGTAAATTGACCTGAGCGGCCTAAACGATTCCACCCAACATATAGAATATCAAATGCCACACACATACATGTAATGGTTACATCGAAGTTCATACGGATGACCTTGATTGGTAAATCCCAAGGTCATATGTTTACACTGCGAACCTTGATTGGTAAATCTCAAGGTCTGTTACCTGCCAATGCTGCCATGGCCAAACCAAAATTGTCCGGTAACCTATCTTAGCCTTTGGGCTAATTTTTTAAATCTTTTACTTCTTGCTGATTATTTGGAAACTATTGAAATATAACCTCAACATAAATGTATAAGTCAATGAACTAAACTGTATTAACTGTACATATTTTGCATATTACTGAATATATGTTCTCTTTCCAGTTCTGATTGCGTTATACCTGACATTGCACATTCTTTCACATATACAATCCTTACCATTCGAAGTTAAGCCTGAGGCGAAGTGTTTGGGGTTCACTTCTTAATACGTCCCCCGAATGGTTTTGATTGCTATATGTCTGTGTGTGTAGGTGTCTTTATGTTTCATTTAAGAAAACTTGTATTTCCCCTATTTAACTTCGTTAATTTCGATATTAATATGAGAGAAAGCCGCGAGCCTGTGTATCTGTGAAAGATGCACACACATAATCCCTTTAGCAGGTGGCACGCATCCACGCGACCGCGACAAACCGCAGATTGCTTTATGGCCCCATGGCGACAAAGTTGACGAATTTAAATGCCCTCAAAAGCATGCCTCAGGAGCATGAGCAGACAGTTTGGTGATCACTGATCAAGGTTATAAAAGACAGTTAACCGGTGTTTGACGGTTAACCGGTTAATCGTTTGGAGATTTAACAGCCGGTTATTCGCGGTTATTGAAAAAATGCTAGCCGTCGGCGGTTAACCCATTAATCGTGCAGGCCCTAGAAATCGGCACTTTCAAATGGAAAGTCATATATGGCGACTTGTGTGGTGACCTTGAATTTGACCTTGGATGACCTTGAAAGGTCAAAACAGCCATTTTTTGGTCGAAAAATGTCCAAATTAGCACCTTGTCTGTCTTTTCTCGAAAACTGTCTGATCAGATTTGAGATTTTTGTTTCAAAAGATTCTAGTTATGTACCTCTGTGATGTGTATAAGTTTGGTTGCCCTTGAATCGCCGGTCTGCGTATGGCTGCCATTTTGAATTTCTGACGGGTCGACGAAAAAAAAATTTTCGGCCCAAATCGCATTACTATCCATTTAGGGCCATTTCTAGACAAAAAAAATTTTTCACCCTGTGAAAAAAATTTTGGACTTAGAAAATTTTCGGCACTTTTTTCCTTCATAATGGGAGCTGCGCGGATTGTACTCATAGAACGCTTGAAGATAGAGCTTAGAAATTGGCACTTTCAAAAGGAAGTCATATATGGCGACTTGTGTGGTGACCTTGAATTTGACGTTTGATGACCTTGAAAGGTCAAAACAGCCATTTTGGGGTAGAAAAAAATGCACAGATTTGCCTCTACAGATTAAATGCTTGTAGATAGAGCTTTAAAAGTTTGCATTATGAGCATATAGGAAGTCATATATGGAACAACTGATGATGACCTTGACCTCAGATGATTTTGAGTGCTAAATGTCTGATGTGAAATGTGTAAATTAGCCAAGGCTTAAACACTTGCACATACAGGTTAGGATTGTGTATAAGCTAACAAGAAGTCATGTATTTATAGCACATCTCTTGGAGACCTTGAATTTGACCTTATATATAATAATAATAATAATAATGTGAAGTTTTTATATAATAATAATAATAATAATAATAATAATAATTATTATTACCTTATATATGACCTTGAAATCCAAATCTCACAACCTTGCCTGACCTGACTTGTGTAAATTGGCCTCTACAGACAAAATACTTGTTGATAGAGCTTATATGTTTGTATTACGAACATATATGAAGTCATATGCAGCATACCTAATGGTGATATTGCAGTTCACAAAGATGACCTTGATTAGTAAATCTCAAAGTCATATGTCACTTGCAATGCTTAAAGCCAAAATTGTCCGGTAACCTATCTTAGCCCTTGGGCTAATTTTTATCTTTTTTGTTTACGGGCGAATTTTTCTGAAATTTTGCAGAAAAACACTTAAAAATAATTCAAGAAGGAGTTATTTTTTAGTTTTTTGATTTTTGCTTTTTCTTCAAAATGGCGGCCGTTTTCGACGAAAAATGCCTGATTTTGGACTTTGGCGGCCATTTTCTCAAAATCTGTTCAGTAACTTTTTTTCTTTTTGATACATAAGACTCCTCATATGTACTTCTATGATGTCTATAAATTTCGTTGCGCTTGAATCGCTCGAAGTGGGCCATTTTGGCCCAAACTCGGCCCAAATGGGACTTTCCCATGTTAAATTCTCCTATGCTTTATAATGGGACACATTATGCCTAATATCTCACTTGATATTGAGATTAGAGACTAGGAATCAATTGTGGACATATAGGAAATGATATATGCTGAATATTCTCGTGATTTTGAATTTGACCTCTGACCTCAGTTTCAAGGTCAGAGCACAAAATGGCTTATATCTCGCTTATTATCGACTCTACAGCTTAGGAATCAATTATGGACATATAGGAAATAATATATGCTGAATATTCTCGTGACCTTGAATTTGACCTCTGACCTCAGTTTCAAGGTCAGAGCACAAAATGGCTTATATCTCGCTTATTATCGACTCTACAGCTTAGGAATCAATTGTGGACATATAGGAAATGATATATGCTGAATATTCTGATGTCCTTGAATTTGACCTTTGACCTCATTTTCAAGGTCCAAGGACAAACTGGCTCATATCTAGCTCCTCTATTGACTGTATGGCTTGGGAATCAATTGTGGACATGATATAGAAAATGATATACATTGAATATTTTGATGATCTTGAATTTGACCTTTGCCCCTTCATTTTCAGGGCCACAGCACAAAATTGCTAATATCTCTCTGATTATTGAATTTACAGCTTAGCAATCAACTGTGGACATGATATATGCTTAATGTTATATATGCTGAATATTCTCTTGACCTTGAATTCAACCAGTGACCTGGCTAACATCTAAAATATTAAACATTGTCCGGTAACCTATCTTCGGCCCTTGGCCTAATTTTTAGGTTACCGGACCTATGGTCCGATAACCTATTGCCGTCGCGTTGCGTCCGTCGTCCGTCGTCCGGCGTCCGTCGTCCGTCCACATTTTTATCTTTAAAGTTTACAGGCGGATTTTCCTGAAATTTTGCACAAAGTTGCCTAAAAATATTTCAAGAGGGTGTTATTTTTTAGTTTTTTGATTTTCACATTTTTCTCAAAATGGCGGCCATTTTTGACGAAAAATGGCCAATTTTGGACTTTGGTGGCCATTTTCTCAAAAACTGTCTGATCAGTTTTGAGATTTTTGTTTCAAAAGATTCCCCTTATGTACCTTTATGATGTGTATAAGTTTTTTTGCCCTTGAATCGCCGGTCTCCGTGTGGCGGCCATTTTGAATTTTTGACGGGTCGGCGAAAAAATTTTTTTTTGTCCCAAATCGCATTACTATCCATTTTGGGTCATTTCTAGACAAAAAAAATTTTCACCCTGTGAAAAAAATTTTGGACTTAGAAAATTTTCGGCACTTTTTTCCTTCATAATGGGACTTCGAAATTTGGACTTAGAAAATTTTCGGCACTTTTTTCCTTCATAATGGGAGCTGCGCGGATTGTACTCATAGAACGCTTGAAGATAGAGCTTAGAAATTGGCACTTTCAAATGGGAAGTCATATATGGCGACTTGTGTGGTGACCTTGAATTTGACCTTTGATGACCTTGAAAGGTCAAAACAGCCATTTTGGGGTAGAAAAAAATGCACAGATTTGCCTCTACAGATGAAATGCTTGTAGATAGAGCTTTAAAAGTTTGCATTATGAGCATATATGAAGTCATATATGGAACAACTGACGATGACCTTGACCTCAGATGATTTTGAGTGCTAAATGTCTGATGTGAAATATGTGAATTAGCCAAGGCTTAAACACTTGCACATACAGGTTAGGATTGTGTATAAGCTAACAAGAAGTCATGTATTTATAGCACATTTCTTGGAGACCTTGAATTTGACCTTATATATGACCTTGAAATCCAAATCTCACAACCTTGCCTGACCTGACATGTGTAAATTGGCCTCTACAGACAAAATACTTGTTGATAGAGCTTATATGTTTGTATTACGAACATATATGAAGTCATATGCAGCATACCTAATGGTGATATTGCAGTTCACAGAGATGACCTTGATTAGTAAATCTCAAAGTCATATGTCACTTGCAATGCTTAAAGCCAAAATTGTCCGGTAACCTATCTTAGCCCTTGGGCTAATTTTTAGTTTGAATTTCAACTTGAAACCAAGTTTGGCACATATTATGAGTTAAAATATAACTTATGATGAAAAGTTCGATCTGGCTCCAATTTCGTCATCTTGAAATGCAGTTTTGGTCAACTTTTACATTGAATTTCAACTTGATACCAAGTTTGGCACATATTATGAGTTGAAATATAACTCATGGCGAAAAGTTTGATCTGGCTCCAATTTTTCGGCATCTTGAAATGCAGTTTTGGTCAACTTTAATTTGAATTTCAACTTGAAATCAAGTTGGGTAGGTATTATGAGTTAAAATATAACTCATGATGAAAAGTTTGATCTGGCTCCAATTTTGTCATCTTGAAATGCAGTTTTGATTAACTTTTACTTTGAATTTCAACTTGAAACCATGTTTGGCACATACATGTATTATGAATCGAAATATAACTTATGGTGAGAAGTTCAATCTGGCTCCAATTTCGTCATCTTGAAATGCATTTTTGGTCAAATTTTACTTTGAATTTCAACTTGGAACCAAGTTTGTAAAATATTCTGAGTTGAAATATAAATAGGTGAAAAGATTGATCTATCTGTGTTTTCGTTATTTTATCAAACATGTCGAATGGAAATTCATATAAAGAGATTTCAGTGGTGATTTTGAATTCGACCTTCAATAACCTCGGAAAATCAGTGCAGCAATTTTGGTGGGGAAAAGAAAACAGTTGTGACTTGAGATTTAACATTTCTCTGGTAATCTTTTTTAGCCCTTGCTCTAGTTTTTCACACTTGACAGTGATATATTTGGGGCAACAGAGATGATAGTTCTACGGGGGATACACCCAAGCGGTTGTAGGCGACCGGAAGCGTCTAGTTTTTTATATTTATATGGCGATCAAATTCAGTCATTTTGTCCAGTGTCCATACATGTATTTGTAAGTCTGTATATACGAATCTTACAACAGCATTCATTGAAATCAGACATCATGAAAAAGGACTATCTCATTTTCGTTATTAAATGCAAATAAAGTTACATGCTAGAGACACTTAATGATTAATTGAATGTATTTGTCTTGCAGAAGAAGCAGATAAGAAGGAAGACATGCTGAAAAAGTATGCAGAGTTCCAGAGAAAAGCTGAGATGTACTATGTCTACCACTCAATACAGCGATATACAGTGAGCATCCGCGATGAAAATAGTAACTTAACAATCACAACAATTTTGTCCATTTCAAATATAATTCTGTCTCTGTATTTGATGGTGTGAATGATAATTACTCTGTTGATTACTCTAGGACGAGCCCTTCACATCACACCTTCCTGAGGCTCTCTTCAACATGGCTCGCTTCTTGCTGCATGCCATCACTGGGGAAGTCCCTTCTGGAATTTCCAGAGTGTATCCTTGCCAAAGCTCATTGAATGTTACATAATCAAGTTACTTGAACTTTTTGTAATCTGACTTAAGACTTATAAGCGGAACATGAATGCCACCTATCTTATCCTTCACCACATCTGAGTGCCACTCTGTATGCGCTGGCCAAGCAGAGTAAGAACCTGGGAGGTTTCAAGTTGGCCCGATATGCCTTCGAAAAGCTGCAGTCGCTGAGAATCCCGTCCCGGTTCCAGGAGTCTGTCGACCTGGGCAGCATCACCATTCGTTCCAAGCCATTCCACGACAGCGAGGTTTGTATCTTTACTGGGGCTTGGGGGAAAGAGGGGGTGGTGAGGTGGGAGTATGAATTTTATGAGAAGTATGAACAATATATTTTTCACTGAATTGTAGGACCTGTTGCCGATGTGTTATCGTTGCTCCACGACTAACCCTCTACTGAACAGTCAAGGCAACTTCTGTATCAACTGCCGCCAGCCCTTCATTCATTCCTTCGTGTCCTTCGGTGGGTACCCATATTTATCGAAGTGCCTTTATGGTTTTGTTAATAAATTTTATTAGGTTACTGGAACTATGGTGCGAGTCATGGCGTTGTGTCTATCCACCGTTCTTCCATCCATCATCCGACTGTCTGTTCACATTTTAGGTTACCGGACCTATGGTCTGATAACCTATTGCCATGGCGTTGCGTCCGTCGTCCGTCCGTCGTCCGTAAACAATTTTATCTTTAAAGTTTACAATCAGATTTTTCTGAAATTTTGCACAAAAATGCCTAAAAATATTTCCAGAGGGAGGTATTTTTAGGTTACCGGACCTATGGTCCGATAACCTATTGGCATGGCGTTGCGTCCGGCGTCCGGCGTCGGCGTTCACATTTTTATCTTTTTTGTTTACGGACCAATCTTTCCAAAATTTTGCACAAAAATGCACAAAAATAATTCAAGAAGGAGGTATTTTTTAGTTTTTTGATTTTCACAATATTTTCAAAATGGCGGCCGTTTTCGTCGAAAATCGCCCAATTTTGGACTTTTACGGCCATTTTCTCAAAATCTGTTCAGTAACTTTTTTTCTTTTTTTGCACAAGGATGCCTTATTATGTCCTTCATAATGTGTATAAGTTTCGTTGCCCTTGATTCGCTGGTCTGCGTGTGGCGGCCATTTTGAATTTGTCGTTTTCGTCGAAAATCAGTCAATTTTGGGCTTTGGCGGCCATTTTCTCAAAATCTGTTCAGTAACTTTTTAGGTTACCGGACCTATGGTCCGATAACCTATTGGCATGGCGTTGCGTCCGTCGTCCGTCGTCGTCGTCGTCGTCCGTCGTCGTCGTCCACATTTTTATCTTTTTTGTTTACGGGCGCATTTTTCTGAAATTTTGCACAAAAATACTTAAAAATAATTCAAGAAGGAGGTATTTTTTAGTTTTTTGATTTTCGCATTTTTTTCAAAATGGCGGCCGTTTTCGACGAAAAATGCCTGATTTTGGACTTTGGCGGCCATTTTCTCAAAATCTGTTCAGTAACTTTTTTTCTTTCTGATACATAAGACTCTTCATATGTACTCCTATGATGTCTATAAATTTCGTTGCGCTTGAATCGCTCGAAGTGGGCCATTTTGGCCCAACCTCGGCCCAAATGGGACTTTCCCATGTTAAATTCTCCTATGCTTTATAATGGGACACATTATGCCTAATATCTCACTTAATATTGAGATTAGAGACTAGGAATCAATTGTGTACATATAGGAAATGATATATGCTGAATATTCTCGTGACCTTGAATTTGACCTCTCACCTCAGTTTCAAGGTCAGAGCACAAAATGGCTTATATCTCGCTTATTATTGACTCTACAGCTTAGGAATCAATTGTGGACATATAGGAAATAATATATGCTGAATATTCTCGTGACCTTGAATTTGACCTCTGACCTCAGTTTCAAGGTCAGAGCACAAAATGGCTTATATCTCGCTTATTATCGACTCTACAGCTTAGGAATCAATTGTGGACATATAGGAAATGATATATGCTGATTATTCTGATGACCTTGAATTTGACCTTCGACCTCATTTTCAAGGTCACAGGACAAAATGGCTAATATCTCGCTTGTTATCGACTTTACAGCTTAGCAATCAATTATGAACATATAGGAAATGATATATGCAGATTATTGTCCTGACCTGGAATTTGACCTTTGACCTCATTTTCAAGGTCACAGGACAAAATGGCTAATAGCTCACTTATTATCGATTTTACAGCTTTAGAATCAATTGTGGACATATAGGAGATGATATATGCTGAATATTCTCGGGACCTTGAATTTGACCTCTGACCTCATTTTCAAGGTCACAGGACAAACTGGCTCATATCTTGCTCCTCTATTGACTGTATGGCTTGGGAATCAATTGTGGACACGATATAGAAAATGATATACATTGAATATTTTGATGACCTTGAGTTCGACCTTTGCCCCTTCATTCTCAAGGCCACAGCACAAAATTGCTAATATCTCTCTGATTATTGAATTTACAGCTTAGCAATCAAGGGTGGACATGATATATGCTTAATGTTATATATGCTGAATATTCTCTTGACCTTGAATTCAACCAGTGACCTGGCTAACATCTAAGATATTAAATATTGTCCGGTAACCTATTTTCGGCCCTTGGCCTAATTTTTTATTAGGTTATCGGACCTATGAATTTTTGACGAGTCGGCGAAAAAAAAATTTTTCGCCCCAAATCGCATTACTATCCATTTTGGGCCATTTCTAGGCCAAAAAAATTTTTCACCCTTTCAAAAAAATTTTGAACTTGGAAAATTTTCGGCACTTTTTTCCTTCATAATGGGAGCTGTCAGGACTGTACTCATGGAACGCTTGAGGAAAGAGCTTAGAAATTGGCATTTTCAAATGGGAAGTCATATATGGCGACTTGTGTGGTGACCTTGAATTTGACCTTGGATGACCTTGAAAGGTCAAAACAGCCATTTTGGGGTAAAAAAATGCCCAGATTTCCCTCTATAAATGAAATGCTTGCAGATAGAGCTCATGTTTGCATTATGAACATATAGGAAGACATATATGACACAACCAATCATGACCTTGAACTTGACGTCAGATGACCTTGAGTGCCAAATGTCTGACTTGGAATGTGTAAATTGACCTGAGTGGCCTAAACGATTCAACCCAACATATAGAATATCAAATGCCGCACACATACTTGTAATGGTAACATCGAAGTTCATCATATGACCTTGATTGGTAAATCCCAAGGTCATATGTTTACACTGCGAACCTTGATTGGTAAAAGGTCTGTTACCTGCCAATGCTGCCATGGCCAAACCAAAATTGTCCGGTAACCTATCTTAGCCTTTGGGCTAATTTTTTAGTTTTTAGGTTACCGGCCCTTTGGTCCGATAACCTATTGCCATGGCGTTGCGTTCGTCGTCCGTCCGTCCGTCCGTCCGTCCGTCCGTCCGTAAACAATTTTATCTTTAAAGTTTACGATCGGATTTTTCTGAAATTTTGCACAGAGATGCCTAAAAATATTTCCAGAGGGAATTATTTTTTAGTTTTTAGGTTACCGGACCTATAGTCCGATAACCTATTGGCATGGCGTTGCGTCCGTCGTCCGTCGTCCGTCCGTCCGTCCGTCCGTCCGTCGTCCGTCCGTTCACATTTTTATCTTTAAAGTATATGGTCCGATCTTTCTGAAATTTTGCACAAAAATACCTAAAAATATTTCCAGGAAAGGTTTTTTTTAGTTTTCTGATTTCTGCATTTTTTTCAAAATGGCGGCCGTTTTCGTCGAAAAATGGCCAATTTTGGACTTTGACGGTTGTTTTCTCAAAATCTGTTCAGTAACTTTTTTTCTTATTGATGCACAACACTCCCCATATGTACCCCTGTGACATGTATAAATTTCGTTGCCCTTGAATCGCTCGAAGTGGGCCATTTTGGGCCCAAATTCGGCCCAAATGGGACTTTCTCATGTTAAATTCTCCTATGCTTTATAATGGGACACAATAAGCCTGATATCTCACTTAATATTGCGATTAGAGACTAGGAATCAATTGTGGACATATAGGAAATGATATATGCTGAATATTCTCGTGACCTTGAATTTGACCTGTGACCTCAGTTTCAAGGTCAGAGAACAAAATGGCTAATATCTCGCTTATTATCGACTTTACAGCTCAGGAATCAATTGTGGACATATAGGAAATGATATCAGCCGAATATTCTGATGACCTTGAATTTGACCTTTGACCTCATTTCAAGGTCACACGGCAAAATGGCTAATATTTCGCTTCTTATCGACTTTACAGCTTAGGAATCAATTAACAACATATAGGAATTGATATATGCAGATTATTGTCATGACCTTGAATTTGACCTTTGACCTCATTTTCAAGGTCACAGGACAAAATGGCTAATATCTCACTTATTATCGATTTTACAGCTTAGGGATCATTTGTGGACATGTAGGAAATGATATATGCTGAATATTCTTGTGACTGAGAATTTGACCTCTGACCTTTGTTTCAAGGTCCGAGAACAAAATGGCTAATATCTCGCTTATTATCGACTTTACAGCTTAGGAATCAATTGTGGACATATAGGGAATGATATCAACCGAATATTCTGATGACTTTGAATTTGACCTTTGACCTCATTTTCAAGGTCAAAGGACAATATGGCTAATATCTCGCTTGTTTCTGGCTTTACAGCTTAGGAATCAATTATGGACATATAGGAAATGATATCAACCGAATATTCTGATGACCTTGAATTTGACCTTTGACCTCATTTTCAAGGTCAAAAGACAAAATGGCTAATATCTCGCTTATTATCTACTTTACAGCTTAGGAATCAATTGTGGACATATAGGAAATGATATCAACCGAATATTCTGATGACCTTGAATTTGACCTTTGACCTCATTTTCAAGGTCACATGGCAAAATAGCTAGTATCTCGCTTGTTATCGACTTTACAGCTTAGGAATCAATTGTTAACATATAGGAAATGATATATGCAGATTATTGTCATGACCTTGAATTTGATCTTTGACCTCTTTTTAGGTTACCGGACCTTTGGTCCGATAACCTATTGCCATGGCGTTGCGTCCGGCGTCCGTCGTCCGTCGTCCGTCGTCCGTCGTCCGTCCGTCCGTCCGTTCACATTTTTATCTTTAAAGTTTATGATGGAATATTTCTGAAATTTTGCACAAAAATAACTAAAAATATTTCCAGGAAAGGTTTTTTTTAGTTTTCTGATTTTCCAATTTTTTTCAAAATGGCGGCCGTTTTCGTCGAAAAATGGCCAATTTTGGACTTTGACAATCATTTTCTCAAAATCTTATCAGTAACTTTTTTTCTTATTGATGCATAACACTCCTCCTATGTGCCCCTGTGACATGTATAAATTTCGTTGCCCTTGAATCGCTCGAAGTGGGCCATTTTGGGCCCAAACTCGGCCCAAATGGGACTCTCCCATGTTAAATTCTCCTATGCTTTATAATGGGACACAATTAAGCCTAATATCTCACTTAATATTGAGATTAGAGACTAGGAATCAATTGTGCACATATAGGAAATGATATATCCTGAATATTCTGGTGACCTTGAATTTGACCTCTGACCTCGGTTTCAAGGTCAGAGGGCCATTTTCGTCGAAAAATGGCCAATTTTGGACTTTGACGGTCGTTTTCTCAGAATCCGTTCAGTAACTATTTTTCTTATCAATGCATAACACTCCTCATATGTACCCCTGTGACACGTATAAATTTCGTTGCCCTTGAATCGCTCGAAGTAGGCCATTTTGGGCCCAAACTCGGCCCAAATGGGACTTTCCCATGTTAAATTCTCCTATGCTTGACAATGGGACACATTAAGCCTAATATCTCACTTAATATTGAGATTAGAGACTAGGAATCAATTGTGGACATATAGGAAATGATATATGCTGAATATTCTCAGGGTCTTGAATTTGACCTCTGACCTCGGTTTCAAGGTCAGAGCACAAAATGTCTAATATCTTGCTTATTAACGACTTTACAGCTTAGGAACCAATTGTGGACATATAGGAAATGATATATGCCGAATATTCTGATGACCTTGAATTTGACCTTTGACCTCATTTTCAAGGTCACACCACAGAATGGCTAATATCTCCCTTATTATCGATTTTACAGCTTAGGGATCAATTGTGGACATATAGGAAATGATATATGCTGAATATTCTCGTGATCTTGAATTTGACTTCTGACCTCAGTTTCAAGGTCAAAGCACAAAATGGCTAATATCTTGCTTATTATTGACTTTACAGTGTAGGAATCAATTATGAACTTATAGGAAATGATATATGCAGATTATTGTCATGACCTTGAATTTGACCTTTGACCTCATTTTCAAAGTCACAGGACAAAATGGCTAATATCTCATTTATTATCGATTCTACAGCTTAGGGAGCAATTGTGGACATATAGGAAATGATATATGCTGAATATTCTTGTGACCTTGAATTTGAGCTTTGACCTCATTTTCAAAGTCACAGGACAAAATGGCTAATATCTCATTTATTATCGATTCTACAGCTTAGGGAGCAACTGTGGTCATATAGGAAATGATATATGCTGAATATTATCGTGACCTTGAATTTGACCTCTGACCTCAGTTTCAAGGTCAGAGCTCAAAATGGCTAATATTTCGCTTATTATTGACTTTACAGCTTAGGAATCAATTGTGGACATATAGGAAATGATATATGCAGATTAATATCGAGACTATCAATTTGACCTTTGACCTCATTTTCAGGATCACAGGACAAAATGGCTGATATCTCGCTTTTTATCCACTTTACAGCTTAGCAATCAATTGTGAACATATAGGAAATGATATATGCTGAATATTGCTATGACCTTGAATTTGACCTTGACCTCCTTTTCAAGGTCGCAGGACAAAATAGCTAATATCTCGCTTATTATCGATTTCACAGCTTAGGAATCAATTATGAACATATAGGAAATGATATATGCTGAATATTGCTATGACCTTGAATTTGACCTTTGACCTCATTTTCAAGGTCAGAGAACGAAATGGGTAATATCTCGCTTTTTATTGACTTTACAGCTTAGCAATCAATTGGGGACATATAGAAAATGATATATTCTGAACATTGTCATGACCTTGAACTTCACCTTTGACCTAATTTCCAAGGTCACAGGACAAAATGGCTAATGGCTTGCTCATTATGGACTTTACAGCTTAGGAATCAATTATGAACATATAGGAAATGATATATGCTGAATATTCTCGTGGCCTTGAATTTGAGCTTTGACCTCATTTTCAAGGTCACAGGACAAAATGGCCAATATCTTGCTTATTAGCGACTTTACAGCTTAGGAATCGATTGTGAACATATAGAAAATGATATATGCTGAAAATTCTCGTGACCTTGAATTTGACCTTTGACCTCATTTTCAAGGTCACAGGACAAAACGGCCAATATCTTGCTTATTAGCGACTTTACAGCTTAGAAATCAATTGTGAACATATAGGAAATGATATATGCTGAATATTCTAGTGACCTTGAATTTGACTTTTGACCTCATTTTCAAGGTCAACAGGACGAAATGGCTAATATCTCGCTTATTATCGACTTTACAGCTTAGGAATCAATTGTGAACATATAGGAAATGATATATTCTGAATATTTTAATGATATTGAATTTGACCTTTGACCTAAATTTCAAGGTCAGTCATTTTATTTTCAAAGTCAGATTACAAAATGGCTTATATCTCGCTTATTATCAAATTTACAGCTTAGGGGTCCATAGTGAACATATAGGAAATGATGTATGCTGAATAGTTTGGTGATCTAGAATTTAACCTTTGATCCCCTTTTCAAGGTTAGAGATATGGCGATTTCAGTGGTCACCTTGAATTTGACCTTCAACTTTCTCGGCTTAACTCTGTATATTTCTCCGGTAACCTTTCTAGCCCATTGGGCTAATTTTTGATTTTCACCTTTTTTTCAAAATGGCGGCCGTTTTCGTCGAAAAATGGGCAATTTTGGACTTTGACGGTCGTTTTCTCAAAATCTGTTCAGTAACTTTTTAGGTTACCGGACCTTTGGTCCGATAACCTATTGCCGTGGCGTTGCGTCCGTCGTCCGTCGTCCGTCCACATTTTTAGGTTACCGGACCATGGTCCGATAAATTATTGGCATGGCGTTGCGTCCGTCGTCGTCGTCGTCGTCCACATTTTTAGGTTACCGGACCTATGGTCCGATAACCTATTGGCATGGCGTTGCGTCCGTCGTCCGTCGTCCGTCCGTCGTCCGTTCACATTTTTATCTTTAAAGTATATGATCGAATCTTTCTGAAATTTTGCACAAAAATACCTAAAAATATTTCAAGGAAAGGTTTTTTTTTGTTTTTCGATTTTCGCATTTTTTTCAAAATGGCGGCCGTTTTCGACGAAAAATGCCTGATTTTGGAGTTTGGCGGCCATTTTCTCAAAAACTGTTCAGTAACTTTTTTTCTTTTTGATACACAACACTCCTCATATGTACTCCTGTGATGTGTATAATTTTCGTTGCGCTTGAATCGCTCGAAGTGGGCCATTTTGGGCCAAACTTGGCCCAAATGGGACTTTCCCATGTTAAATTTTCCTATGCTTTATAATGGGACACATTATGCCTTATATCTCACTTAATATTGAGATTAGAGACTAGGAATCAATTGTGGACATATAGGAAATGATATATGCTGAATATTCTCGTGACCTTGAGTTTGACCTCTGACCTCAGTTTCAAGGTCAAAGAACAAAATGGCTAATATCTCGCTTATTATCGACTTTACAGCTTAGAAATCAATTGTGGACATATAAGAAATGATATATACCGAATATTCTCATGACCTTGAATTTGACCTTTGACCTCATTTTCAAGGTCACAGGACAAAATGGCTAATATCTTACTTCTTATCGACTTTACAGCTTAGGAATCAATTATGAACATATAGGAAATGATATATGCAGATTATTGTCATGACCTTGAATTTGACCTTCGACCTCATTTTCAAGGTCACGGGACAAAATGGCTAATATCTCACTTATTATCGATTTTACAGCTTAGTGATCAATTGTGGACATGTAGGAAATGATATATGCTGAATATTCACGTGACCTTGAGTTTGACCTTTGACCTCATTTTCAAGGTCACGGGACAAAATGGCTAATATCTCGCTTATTATCGACTTTACGGCTTAGGAATCAAATATGGACATACAGGAAAGGATATACGCTGAATATTCTGATGACCTCAAATTTGACCTTTGACCTTATTTTCAAGGTCATAGCACAAAATTGCTAATATCTCGCTTATTATCGACTTTACGGCTTAGGAGTCAATTGTGAACATATAGGAAATGATATATGCTGAATATTCTCGTGACCTTGAATTTGACCTTTGACCTCATTTCCAAGGTCACAGGACAAAATTGCTAATATCTCGCTTATTATCGACTTTACGGCTTAGGAATCAATTGTGAACATATAGGAAATGATATATGCTGAATATTCTCGTGACCTTGAATTTGACCTTTGACCTCATTTTCAAGGTCACAGGACAAAATGGCCAATATCTTGCTTATTGGCGACTTTGCAGCTTAGGAATCAATTGTGAACATATAGGAAATGATATATGCTGAATATTCTAGTGACCTTGAATTTGACCCTTGACCTAAATTTCAAGGTTACTCATTTTATTTTCAAGGTCAGAATACAAAATGGCTTATATCTCGCTTATTATCAAATTTACAGCTTAGGGGTCCATAGTGAACATATAGGAAATGATGTATGCTGAATATTTTGGTGATCTAGAATTTGACCTTTGATCTCATTTTCAAGGTCAGAGAACAAAATGGCTAATATGTCGCTTATTATCATCTTTACATCTGCCCCTGATGACGCCAGTGTGTCTTTGGATAAACTATTTGGTCGGGCTTTGTTTCTATTGCAAAATGTTGTATTTTACCTTTCTTATTGGCATCATCAAAATTTGATTGTATTGGTGGTAATAGATTGATACTTACATTTGTACCACTGAGTCGGTGTCACTGCTGGCGGACGTTAAATCTGTCCCCGAGGATACCATCAACTCAGTAGCCTTCGGCTTGTGATTGGGTACTTTTGTACTTGTCATGTATCTATTCCATGGGGTTAGATTCGGATTTCTAAATTATTTTCATAGGTTGTTGGGCAGTTGTATACTAATTCCATCTGGTGTACAGTAGAAACAACTACATTTAACTCATTGTCTGCCCCTGAAGACGCCAGTGTGTCTTTGGATAAACTATTTGGTCGGGCTTTGTTTGTTTCTATTGCAAAATGTAGTATTTTACGTTTCTTATTGGCATCATCAAAATCTGATTGTATTGGTGGTAATAGATTGATACTTACATTTACAGCATAGGAATCAATTGCGAATATAGAGGAATGATATATACTGAATATTTTCATAACCTTGAACTTGAACTTTGACCTCATTTTCAAGGTCACATCACAGAATGGCTAATGTCT
This sequence comes from Terebella lapidaria, assembly GCA_949152475.1. Classification (NCBI taxonomy): domain Eukaryota; kingdom Metazoa; phylum Annelida; class Polychaeta; order Terebellida; family Terebellidae; genus Terebella; species Terebella lapidaria. The sequence continues at coordinate 48,676,874 of OX424555.1, read as the reverse complement.
CACTTATTATCGACTTTACAGCTTAGGAATTTATTGTGGACATACTAGAAGTGATATATTTGTTGAAAATTTCATGACCTTGAATTTATCAGTGACTTTATTTTCAAGGTCACTGGACAAAAGGCTAATATCTAAAATGTATATTGTCCGGTAACCTTTCTTAGCCCTTGGGCTAATTTTATCTTTTTTGTTTAGGGGCAAATTTTTCTGAAATTTTGCACAAAAATGCCTAAAAATAATTCAAGAAGGAGGTGTTTTTTAGTTTTTTGATTTTCGCATTTTTTTCAAAATGGCGGCCGTTTTCGACGAAAAATGCCTTATTTTGGACTTTGGCAGCCATTTTCTCAAAATCTGTTCAGTAACTTTTTTTCTTTTTGATACATAACACTCCTGATATGTACTCCTATGATGTCTATAAATTTCGTTGCGCTTGAATCGCTCGAAGTGGACCATTTTGGCCCAAACTCGGCCCAAATGGGACTTTCCCATGTTAAATTCTCCTATGCTTTATAATGGGACACATTATACCTAATATCTCACTTAATATTGAAATTAGAGACTAGGAATGAATTGTGGACATATAGGAAATGATATATGCTGAATATTCTCATGACCTTGAATTTGACCTTTGACCTCATTTTCAAGGTCACAGGACAAAATGGCTAATATCTCGCTTATTATCGACTTTACAGCTCAGGATTCAATCGTGAACATATAGGAAATGATATATGCTGAATTTTCTCGTGACCTCGAATTTGACCTTGACCTCATTTTCAAGGTCACATGACAAAATGGCTAATATCTCGCTTATTATCGACTTTACAGCTTAGGAATCAATTGTGAACATATAGGAAATGATATATGCTGAATATTTTTGTGACCTTGAATTTGACCTTTGACCTCATTTTCAAGGTCACAGGACAAAATGGCCAATATCTTGCTTATTAGTGACTTTACGCCTTATGAATCAATTGTGAACATATAGGAAATGATATATGCTGAATATTCTAGTGACCTTGAATTTGACCTTTGACTTCATTTTCAAGGTCAACAGGACAAAATGGCTAATATCTTGCTTATTATCAATTTTACAGCTTAGGAATCATTTGTGAACATATAGGAAATGATATATTCTGAATATTGTCATGACCTTGAATTTGACCTTTGAGCTAAATTTCAAGGCCAGTCATTTTATTCTCAAGGTCAGAATACAAAATGGTTTATATCTCTCTTATTATCAAATTCACAGCTTAGGGGTCTATAGTGAACATATAGGAAATGATGTATGCTGAATATTTTGGTGATCTAGAATTTGACCTTTGATCCAATTTTCAAGGTCAGAGAACAAAATGGCTAATATGTCGCTTATTATCATCTTTACAGCTTCGAAATCAATTGCGAAAATAGAGGAATGATATATACTGAATCTTTTCATGAACTTGAACTTTGACCTCATTTTCTAGGTCACATCACCGATCACAGAATGGCTAATATCTCACTTATTATCGACTTTACAGCTTAGGAATTTATTGTGGACATACTAGAAGTGATATATTTATTGCAAAATTATTTTCAAGGTCACTGGACAAAAGACTAATATCTAAAATGTATATTGTCCGGTAACCTTTCTGAGCCCTTGGGCTAATTTTACAAGTTACCGGGTAAGTCTATTTTTGACCATAATGAAAATAGTTAAGACAAGAAATATTTATTATTGGGCTCAACAAGGTGAATGCTTTGTCCAGTAGAGATTTTATGGCTGTGACCAAATAAGTTAACATTATTTCTTGCTGGTTAAGTCTATTATTGATCACAATAGCTTTTCATGAAAACATTGATCAACTTTTACTTTGAATTTCAACTTGAGACCATGATTGGCACAAATTATGAGTTAAAATATAACTTATGGTGAAAAATTCGATCTGGCTCCAATTTCTTCATCTTGAAATGCAGTTTTGGTCAACTTTTACTTTGAATTTCAACTTGAAAGCATGTTTGGCACATATTATGAGTCGAAATATAACTCATGGTGAAAAGTTCGATCTGGCTCCAATTTCGTCATCTTGAAATGCAGTTTTGGTCAATTTTTAGTTTGAATTTCAACTTGAAACCAAGTTTGGCACATATTATGAGTTGAAATATAACTTATGATGAAAAGTTCGATCTGGCTCCAATTTCTTCATCTTGAAATGCAGTTTTGGTAAACTTTTAGCTTGAATTTCAACATGAAACCAAGTTTGGCACATATTATGAGTTAAAATATCACTTATGACAAAAAGTTCTATCTGGCTCCAATTTCTTCATCTTGAAATGCAGTTTTGGTCAACTTTTACATTGAATTTCAACTTAATACCAAGTTTGGCACATATTATGAGTTGAAATATAACTCATGGCGAAAAGTTTGATCTGGCTCCAATTTCGTCATCTTGAAATGCAGTTTTGGTCAACATGGTCAACTTTTAGTTTGAATTTCAACTTGAAACCAAGTTGGGCAGGTATTATGAGTTAAAATATAACTTATGACGAAAAATTCGATCTGGCTCCAATTTTGTCATCTTGAAATGCAGTTTTGGTTAACTTTTACTTTGAATGTCAACTTGAAACCATGTTTGGCACATACATGTACATGTATTATGAGTCGAAATATAACTTATGGTGAGAAGTTCGATCTGGCTCCAATTTCATCATCTTGAAATGCAGTTTTGGTCAACTTTTACTTTGAATTTCAACTTGGAACCAAGTAAGTAAAATATTCTGAGTTGAAATATAAATAGGTGAAAAGATGGATCTATCTGTATTTTCATTATTTTATCAAACATGTTGAAATGGAAATTCATATAAAGAGATTTCAGTGGTGATTTTGATTTCGACCTTCAATAACCTCGGAAGATCAATGCAGCAATTTTGGTGGGGAAAAGAAAACAGTTGTGACTTGAGATTTAACATTTCTCTGGTAATCTTTTTTAGCCCTTGCTCTAGTTTTTCACACTTAACAGTGATATATTTGGGGCAACAGAGATGATAGGGCTACGGGGGATACACCCAAGCGGTCGTAGGCGACCGGAAGCGTCTAGTTTTTCTTTTTTTGCACGAGGATGCCTTATTATGTCCTTCATAATGTGTAGAAGTTTCGTTGCCCTTGAATCACCGGTCTGCGTGTGGCGGCCATTTTGAAATTTTCGATGGGTCGGTGAAATCGCGTTACTATCCATTTTGGGCCATTTTTTTTTGCCCCTTTGAAAAAATTTTCGGACTTGGAAAATTTTCGCCACTTTTTTCCTTCCTAATGGGGCCTGCTGTCTGAGTTCACCCAGAACGCTTGAAGATAGAGCTTAGATAATGGCACTTTCAAATAGGAAGTCATATATGGTGATTTGTGTGTTGACCTTGAATTTGACCTTCGATGAACTTGAAAGGTCAAAATGGCCATTCCAATATGGCCGAAATCCACAAAATGGCCTCTGGAGTGAAAACGCTTGATCATAGAGCTTAGGTTTGTATTATGAGCATATAGGAAGTCATATATCCAAAATGGTCTGATAACCTATTGCCGTGGCGTTGTGTCCGTCCGTCCGTCGTCGTCATCGTCGTCGTCCGTCCACATTTTTAGGTTACCGTCCGTCCGTCCGGCGTTAACATTTTTATCTTTAAAGTTAACGATCGAATCTTTCTGAAATTTTGCACAAAAATGCCTAAAAATATTTTGAGAAGGAGGTATTTTTTTGTTTTTTGATTTTCGCATTTTTTTCAAAATGGCGGCCGTTTTTGTCGAAAAACGCTCAATTTTGGACTTTGACGGCCATTTTCTCAAAAACTGTCTGATCAGTTTTGAGTTTTTGGTTTCAAAAGATTCCCCTCATATACCTCTGTGATATGTATAAGTTTGGTTGCCCTAAATCTGCCGGTTTCCGTGTGGCGGCCATTTTGAATTTTTGGCATGTCGCCGAAAAAAATTTTTTTCGCCCCAAATCGCATTACTATCCATTTTGGGCCATTTCTAGGGCAAAAAAAAATTTTCAGGACTTTTTTCCCTTCATAATGGGAGCTGTCCGGACTGTACTCATAGAACGCTTGAAGATAGAGCTTAGAAATTGGCACTTTCAAATGGGAAGTCATATATGGCGACTTGTGTGGTGACCTTGAATTTGACCTTGGATGACCTTGAAAGGTCAAAACAGCCATTTTTGGGTCGAAAAACGCTCAAATTAGCACCTGGTCTGTATTTTCTCAAAAACTGTCTGATCAGTTTTGAGATTTTTGCTTAAAAAGATTCCTCTTATATACCTCTGTGACGTGTATAAGTTTTGTTGCCCTTGAATCGCCGATCTCAGTGTGGCGGCCATTTTGAATTTTTGACGAGTCGGCGAAAAAAAAATTTTTCGCCCCAAATAACATTACTATCCATTTTGGGCCATTTCTAGGCAAAAAAAAATTTTCACCCTTTGAAAAAAACTTTGGACTTAGAAAATTTTCGGCACTTTTTTCCTTCATAATGGGAGCTGTCAGGACTGTACTCATAGAACGCTTGAAGATAGAGCTTAGAAATTGGCACTTTCAAATGGGAAGTCATATATGGCGACTTGTGTGGTGACCTTGAATTTGACCTTCGATGACCTTGAAAGGTCAAAACAGCCATTTTGGGGTCAAAAAATGCCCAGATTTGCCTTTGTAGATGAAATGCTTGCAGATAGAGCTCATGTTTGCATTATGAACATATAGGAAGACATATATGGCACAACTAATGATGACCTTGAACTTGACGTCAGATGACCTTGAGTGCCAAATGTCTGACTTGGAATGTGTAAATTGACCTGAGCGGCCTAAACGATTCCACCCAACATATAGAATATCAAATGCCGCACACATACATGTAATGGTTACATCGAAGTTCATACGGATGACCTTGATTGGTAAATCCCAAGGTCATATGTTTACACTGCGAACCTTGATTGGTAAATCTCAAGGTCTGTTACCTGCCAATGCTGCCATGGCCAAACCAAAATTGTCCGGTTACCTATCTTAGCCTTTGGGCTAATTTTATCTTTAAAGTTTACGGTCCAATCTTTCTGAAAATTTGGGAAAAGGTGCCTTAAAATAATTTGAGAAGGAGGTATTTTTTAGTTTTTTTATTTTTTAATTTTTTTCAAAATGGCGGCCGTTTTCGTCGAAAAACGGTCAATTTTGAACTTTGGCGGCCATTTTCTCGAAAACTGTCTGATCAGATTTGAGATTTTTGTTTCAAAAGATTCTAGTTATATACCTCTGTGATGTGTATAAGTTTGGTTGCCCTTGAATCGCCGATCTGCGTATGGCGGCCATTTTGAATTTTCGACGGGTCGACGAAAAAAAAAATTTTCGGCCCAAATCGCATTACTATCCATTTAGGGCCATTTCTAGACAAAAAATTTGTTTTCACCCTTTGAAAAAAATTTTGGACTTAGAAAATTTTCGGGACTTTTTTCCTTCATAATGGGAGCTGCCAGAACTGTACTCCTAGAACGCCTGAAGATAGAGCTTAGAAATTGGCACTTTAAATGGGAAGTCATATATGGCGACTTGTGTGGTGACCTTGAATTTGACCTTGGATGACCTTGAAAGGTCAAAATAGCCATTTTTTGGTCAAAAAATGCCCAAATTTGCACCTTGTCTGTCTTTTCTCGAAAACTGTCTGATCAGTTTAGAGATTTTGGTTTCAAAAGATTCCCCTTATGTACCTTGATGATGTGTATAAGTTTTGTTGCTCTTGAATCGTCGGTCTCTGTGTGGCAGCCATTTTGAATTTTTGACGGGTCGGTGGAAAAAAAGTTTTTTGCCTCAAATCGCATTACTATTCATTTTGGGCATTTTTAGGCAAAAAAAATTTTTCACCCTTTGAAAAAAAATTTGGACTTTTTTCCTTCATAATGGGAGCTGCCAGGACTGTACTCATAGAACGCGTGAAGATAGAGCTTAGAAACTGGCACTTTCAAATGGGAAGTCATATATGGCGACTTGTGTGGTGACCTTGAATTTGACCTTGGATGACCTTGAAAGGTCAAAACAGCCATTTTGGGGTAAAAAAATGCCCAGATTTGCCTCTACAGATGAAATGCTTGTAGATATAGCTTAAGTTTGTATTATGAGCATATATGAAGTCATATATGGAACAACTGATGATGACCTTGACCTTGACCTGAGATGACCTTGAGTGCTAAATATCCGATGTGAAATGTGTAAATTAGCCACCGAAGCTTAAACACTTGCACATACAGGTTAGGATTGTGTATAAGCTTATAAGAAGTCATGTATTTGTAGCACATCTCTTGGAGACTTTGAATTTGATGTTATATATGACCTTGAAATCCAAATCTCACAACCTTGCCTGACCTGACATGTGTAAATTGGCCTCTACAGAGAAAATACCTGTTGATGGAGCTTATATGTTTGTATTATGAACATATATGAAGTCATATGCAGCATACCTAATGATGATATTGCAGTTCACAAAGATGACCTTGATTGGTTAATCCCAAAGTCATATGTCACTTGCAATGCTTAAAGCCAAAATTCTCCGGTAACCTATCTTAGCCCTTGGGCTAATTTTTAGGTCACCGGACCTATGGTCCGATAACCTATTGCCGTCATGTTGCGTCCGTCGTCCGTCCGGCGTCCGTCCGGCGTCCGTCGTCCGTCGTCCGTCCACATTTTTATCTTTAAAGTTTACAGGCGGATTTTCCTGAAATTTTGCACAAAGCTGCCTGAAAATATTTCAAGAGGGGGTTATTTTTTACTTTTTTGATTTTCGCATTTTTCTCAAAATGGCGGCCATTTTTGACGAAAAATGGCCAATTTTGGACTTTGGCGGCCATTTTCTCAAAAACTGTCTGATCAGTTTTGAGATTTTTGTTTAAAAAAATTCCCCTTATGTACCTTTATGATGTGTATAAGTTTTGTTGCCCTTGAATCGCCGGTCTTTGTGTGGCGGCCATTTTGAATTTTTGACGGGTCAGCGAAAAAAATTTTTTTTGCCCCAAAACGCGTTACTATCCATTTTGGGTGATTTCTAGACAAAAAAAAAATTTTCACCCTTTGGAAAAATTTTTGGACTTGGAAAATTTTCAGCACTTTTTTCCTTCATAATGGGAGCTGCTGGGACTGTACTCATAGAACGCTTGAAGTTAGAGCTTAGATATTGGCACTTTCAAATGGGAAGTCATATATGGCGACTTGTGTGGTGACCTTGAATTTGACCTTGGATGACCTTGAAAGGTCAAAACAGCCATTTTTGGGTCGAAAAATGCTCAAATTTGCACCTGGTCTGTATTTTCTCAAAAACTGTCTGATCAGTTTTGAGATTTTTGCTTAAAAAGATTCCTCTTATATACCTCTGTGACGTGTATAAGTTTTGTTGCCCTTGAATGGCCGATCTTTGTGTGGCGGCCATTTTGAATTTTTGACGAGTCGGCGAAAAAAAAATTTTTCGCCCCAAATCGCATTACTATCCATTTTGGGCCATTTCTAGGCCAAAAAAATTTTTCACCCTTTCAAAAAAATTTTGAACTTGGAAAATTTTCGGCACTTTTTTCCTTCATAATGGGAGCTGTCAGGACTGTACTCATGGAACGCTTGAGGAAAGAGCTTAGAAATTGGCATTTTCAAATGGGAAGTCATATATGGCGACTTGTGTGGTGACCTTGAATTTGACCTTGGATGACCTTGAAAGGTCAAAACAGCCATTTTGGGGTAAAAAAATGCCCAGATTTCCCTCTATAAATGAAATGCTTGCAGATAGAGCTCATGTTTGCATTATGAACATATAGGAAGACATATATGACACAACCAATCATGACCTTGAACTTGACGTCAGATGACCTTGAGTGCCAAATGTCTGACTTGGAATGTGTAAATTGACCTGAGTGGCCTAAACGATTCAACCCAACATATAGAATATCAAATGCCGCACACATACTTGTAATGGTAACATCGAAGTTCATCATATGACCTTGATTGGTAAATCCCAAGGTCATATGTTTACACTGCGAACCTTGATTGGTAAAAGGTCTGTTACCTGCCAATGCTGCCATGGCCAAACCAAAATTGTCCGGTAACCTATCTTAGCCTTTGGGCTAATTTTTTAGTTTTTAGGTTACCGGCCCTTTGGTCCGATAACCTATTGGCATGGCGTTGCGTCCGTCGTCCGTCCGACCGTCCGTCCAGCCGTCCGTCCGTCCGGCGTTAACATTTTTATCTTCAAAGTTAACGATCGAATCTTTCTGAAATTTTGCACAAAAATGCCTAAAAATATTTTGAGAAGGAGGTATTTTTTAGGTTACCGGACCTTTGGTCCGATAACCTATTGCCGTGGCGTTGCGTCCGTCGTCCGGCGTCCGTCCGTCCGTCCACATTTTTATCATTAAAGTTTACAGGCGAATATTTCTGAAATTTTGCACAAAAATACCTAAAAATATTTCCAGGAAAGGTTTTTTTTAGTATTTTGATTTTCGCATTTTTTTCAAAATGGCGGCCGTTTTCGTCGAAAAATGGCCAATTTTGGACTTTGGCAGTCGTTTTCTCAAAATCTGTTCAGTAACTTTTTTTTTTATTGATGCATAGCACTCCTCATATGTACCCCTGTGACATGTATAAATTTCGTTGCGCTTGAATCGCTTGAAGTGGGCCATTTTGGGCCCAAACTCGGCCCAAATGGGACTTTCCCATGTTAAATTCTCCTATGCTTTATAATGGGACACATTAAAGCCTAATATCTCACTTAATATTGAGATTAGAGACTAGGAATCAATTGTGGACATATAGGAAATGATATATGCTGAATATTGTCGTGACCTTGAATTTGACCTCTGACCTTGGTTTCAAGGTCAGAGCGGCCGTTTTCGTCGAAAAATGGCCAATTTTGGACTATGACGGTCGTTTTCTCAAAATCTGTTCAGTAACTTTTTTTTCTTATGAAAAACACTCCTCATATGTACCCCTGTGACATGTATAAATTTCGTTGCCCTTGAATCGCTTGAAGTGGGCCATTTTGGGCCCAAACTCGGCCCAAATGTGACTTTCCCATGTTAAAATTTCCTATGCTTTATAATGGGACACATTAAGCCTAATATCTCACTTAATATTGAAATTAGAGACTAGGAATGAATTGTGGACATATAGGAAATGATATATGCTGAATATTCTCGTGACCTTGAATTTGACCTTTGACCTCATTTTCAAGGTCACAGGACCAAATGGCTAATATCTCGCTTATTATCGACTTTACAGCTTAGGAAGCAATTGTGAACATATAGGAAATGATATATGCTGAATATTATCGTGACCTTGAATTTGACCTTTCACCTCATTTTCAAGGTCACATGACAAAATGGCTAATATCTCGCTTATTATCGACTTTACAGTTTAGGAATCAGTTGTGAACATATAGGAAATGATATATGCTGAATATTTTCGTGACCTTGAATTTGACCTTTGACCTCATTTCCAAGGTCACAGGACAAAATTGCTAATATCTCGCTTATTATCGACTTTACAGCTTAGGAATCAATTGTGAACATATAGGAAATGAAATATGCTGAATATTCTCGTGACCTTGAATTTGACCTTTGACCTCATTTTCAAGGTCACAGGACAAAATGGCCAATATCTTGCTTATTAGCGACTTTACAGCTTAGGAATCAATTGTGAACATATAGGAAATGATATATGCTGAAAATTCTCGTGACCTTGAATTTGACCTTTGACCTCATTTTCAAGGTCACAGGACAAAATGGCCAATATCTTGCTTATACAGCTTAGGGATCAATTGTGAACATATAGGAAATGATATATGCTGAAAATTCTCATGACCTTGAATTTGACCTTTGACCTCATATTCAAGGTCACATGACAAAACGGCTAATATCTCGCTTATTATCGACTTTACAGCTTAGGAATCAATTGTGAAGATATAGGAAATGATATATGCTGAATATTCTCGTGACCTTGAATTTGACCTTTGACCTCATTTCCAAGGTCACAGGACAAATTGGCCAATATCTTGCTTATTGGCGACTTTACAGCTTAGGAATCAATTGTGAAGATATAGGAAATGATATATGCTGAATATTCTCGTGACCTTGAATTTGACCTTTGACCTCATTTCCAAGGTCACAGGACAAAATTTGCTATTATCTCGCTTATTATCGACTTTACAGCTTAGGAATCAATTGTGAACATATAGGAAATGATATATGCTGAATATTCTCGTGACCTTGAATTTGACCTTTGACCTCGTTTTCAAGGTCACAGGACAAAATGGCCAATATCTTACTTATTAGCGACTTTACAGCTTAGGAATCAATTGTGAACATATAGGAAATGATATATGCTGAATATTCTCGTGACCTTGAATTTGACTTTTGACCTCATTTTCAAGGTCAACAGGACAAAATGGCTAATATCTTGCTTATTATCGACTTTACAGTTTAGGAATCAATTGTGAACATATAGGAAATGATATTTTCTGAATATTTTAATGATATTGAATTTGACCTTTGACCTAAATTTCAAGGTCAGTCATTTTATTTTCAAAGTCAGATTACAAAATGGCTTATATCTCGCTTATTATCAAATTTACAGCTTAGGGGTCCATAGTGAACATATAGGAAATGATGTATGCTGAATAGTTTGGTGATCTAGAATTTAACCTTTGATCCCATTTTCAAGGTTAGAGATATGGCGATTTCAGTGGTCACCTTGAATTTGACCAGCTTTCTCGGCTCAACTCTGTATATTTCTCCGATAAATTTTTTGTTTTTAGGTTACCAGACCTTTGGTCCGATAACCTATTGCCGTGGCGTTGCGTCCGTCGGCGGCGGCGTCCGTCGTCCGTCAACATTCATATCTTTAAAGTTTACGATTGAATCTTCCTGAATTTTTGCACAAAAATGCTTAAAAATATTTTGAGAGGGACGTAATTTTTAGTTTTTAGGTTACCGGACCTATGGTCCGATAACCTATTGGCATGGCATTGCGTCCGTCGTCCGTCGTCGTCGTCCACATTTTTATCTTTTTTGTTTTCGGATGAATTTTTCTGAAATTTTGCAGAAAAATACTTAAAAATAATTCAAGAAGGAGGTATTTTTAGGTTACTGGACCTTTGGTCCAATAACCTATTGCCATGGCGTTGCGTCCGGCGTCCGTCGTCCGTCCGTCCGTTCACATTTTTATCTTTAAAGTTTATGATGGAATATTTCTGAAATTTTGCACAAAAATACCTAAAAATATTTCCAGGAAAGGTTTTTTTTAGTTTTCTGATTTTCGAATTTTTTTCAAAATGGCGGCCGCTTTCGTCGAAAAATGGCCAATTTTGGACTTTGACGGTCGTTTTCTCAAAATCTGTTTAGTAACATTTTAGGTTACCGGACCTATGGTCCGATAACCTATTGGCATGGCGTTGCGTCCGTCGTCCGTCGTCGTCGTCGTCGTCCACATTTTGATCTTTTTTGTTTACGGGCGAATTTTTCTGAAATTTTGCACAAAAATACTCAAAAATAATTCAAGAAGGAGGTATTTTTTAGTTTTTTGATTTTCGCATTTTTTTCAAAATGGCGGCCGTTTTCGACGAAAAATGCCTGATTTTGGACTTTGGTGGCCATTTTCTCAAAATCTGTTCAGTAACTTTTTTTCTTTTTGATACATAACACTCCTCATATGTACTCCTATGATGTCTATAAATTTCGTTGCACTTGAATCGCTCGAAAGGGGCCATTTTGGCATAAAGTCGGCCCAAATGGGACTTTCCCATGTTAAATTCTCCTATGGTTTATAATGGGACACATTAAGCCTAATATCTCACTTAATATTGAGATTAGAGACTAAGAATCAATTGTGGACATATAGGAAATGATATATGCTGAATATTCTCAGGGTCTTGAATTTGACCTCTGACCTCGGTTTCAAGGTCAGAGCATAAAATGTCTAATATCTTGCTTATTGTCGACTTTACAGCTTAGGAATCAATTGTGGACATATAGGAAATGATATATGCCGAATATTCTGATGACCTTGAATTTGATCTTTGACCTCATTTTCAAGGTCACACCACAAAATGGTTAATATCTCACTTATTATCGATTTTACAGCTTAGGGATCAATTGTGGACATATAGGAAATGATATATGCTGAATATTCTCGTGACCTTGAATTTGACTTCTGACCTCAGTTTCAAGGTCAGAGCACGAAATGGCTAATATCTCGCTTATTATTGACTTTACAGTGTAGGAGTCAATTATGAACGTATAGGAAATGATATATACAGATTATTGTCATGACCTTGAATTTGACCTTTGACCTCATTTTCAAGGTCAGATCACAAAATGGCTAATATCTCAATATCGACTTTACAGCTTAGGAATCAATTGTGGACATGCTAGAAATGATATGGGCAGAATATTCTCGTGACCTAGAATTGACCAACTACCTCAATTTCAAGGTCATGGGACCTTAGGCTAATATGGGATCTTCAGGCTAATATCTAAAATATACATTGTCCGGTAACCTTTCTTAGCCCTTGGGCTAATTTTTTAGTTTTTTGATTTTCGCTTTTTCTTCAAAATGGCGGCCGTTTTCGATGAAAAAGGCCTGATTTTGGACTTTGGCGGCCATTTTCTCAAAATCTGTTCAGTAACTTTTTTTGTTTTTGATACATAACACTCCTCATATGTACTTCTATGATGTCTATAAATTTCGTTGCGCTTGAATCGCTCGAAGTGGGCCATTTTGGCCCAAACTCGGCCCAAATGGGACTTTCCCATGTTAAATTCTCCTATGCTTTATAATGGGACACATTATGCCTAATATCTCACTTGATATTGAGATTAGAGACTAGGAATCAATTGTTAACATATAGGAAATGATATATGCTGAATATTCTCGTGACCTTGAATTTGACCTCTGACCTTGGTTTCAAGGTCATAGCGGCCGTTCTCGTCGAAAATGGCTAATTTTGGACTTTGATGGTCGTTTTCTCAAAATCTGTTCAGTAACTTTTTTTTTTATTGATGCATAACACTCCTCATATGTACTTCTGTGACATGTATAAATTTCGTTGCGCTTGAATCACTCGAAGTGGGCCATTTTGGGCCCAAACTCGGCCCAGAAGTGACTTTCCCATGTTAAATTTTCCCATGCTTTATAATGGGACACGTTAAGCCTAATATCTCACCTAATATTGAGATTACAGACTAGGAATCAATTGTGGACATATAGGAAATGATATATGCTGAATATTCTCAAGACCTTGAATTTGACCTTTGACCTCATTTTCAAGGTCACAGGACAAAATGGCTAATATCTCGCTTATTATCGACTTTACAGCTTAGAAATCAATTGTGAACATATAGGAAATGATATATGCTGAATATTCTCGTGACCTTGAATTTGACCTTTGACCTCATTTTCAAGGTCACAGGACATAATGGCTAACATCTCGCTTATTATCGACTTTACAGCTTAGGAATCCATTGTGAACTTATAGGAAATGATATATGCTGAATATTCTCGTGACCTTGAATTTGACCTTTGGCCTCATTTTCAAGGTCACAAGACAAAATGGCTAATATCTCGCTTATTATCGACTTTACAGCTTAGTAAAGTCAATTGTGAACATATAGGAAATGATATATGCTGAATATTCTCGTGACCTTGAATTTGACCTCTGACCTCGGTTTCAAGGTCAGAACGGCCGTTTTCGTCGAAAAATGGCCAATTTTGGACTTTGATGGTCGTTTTCTCAAAATCTGTTCAGTAACTTTTTTTCTTATTGATGCATAACACTCCTCATATGAACCCCTGTGACATGTATAAATTTCGTTGCGCTTGAATCGCTTGAGGTGGGCCATTTTGGGCCCAAACTCGGCCCAAATGTGACTTTCCCATGTTAAATTTTCCTATGCTTTATAATGGCACACATTAAGCCTAATATCTCACTTAATATTGAAATTAGAGACTAGGAATGAATTGTGGACATATAGGAAATGATATATGCTGAATATTCTCGTGACCTTGAATTTGACTTTTGACCTCATTTTCAAGGTCACATGACAAAATGGCTAATATCTCGCTTATTATCGACTTTACAGTTTAGGAATCATTGTGAACATATAGGAAATGATATATGCTGAATATTTTCGTGACCTTGAATTTGACCTTTGACCTCATTTTCAAGGTCGCAGGACAAAATTGCTAATATCTCGCTTATTATCGACTTTACAGCTTAGGAATCAATTGTGAACATATAGGAAATGATATATGCTGAATATTCCCGTGGCCTTGAATTTGAGCTTTGACTTCATTTTCAAGGTCACAGGACAAAATGGCCAATATCTTGCTTATTAGCGACTTTACAGCTTAGGAATCAATTGTGAACATATAGGAAATGATATATGCTGAATATTCTCATGACCTTGAATTTGACCTTTGACCTCATTTCCAAGGTCACAGGACAAAATTGCTAATATCTCGCTTATTATCGACTTTACAGCTTAGGAATCAATTGTGAACATATAGGAAATGATATATGCTGAATATTCTCATGACCTTGAATTTGACCTTTGACCTCATTTTCAAGGTCACAGGACAAAATGGCCAATATCTTGTTTATCAGCGCCTTTACAGCTTAGAAAATAATTGTGAACATATAGGAAATGACATATGCTGAATATTCTAGTGACCTTGAATTTGACTTTTGACCTCATTTTCAAGGTCAACAGGACAAAATGGCTAATATCTCGCTTATTATCGACTTTACAGCTTAGGAATCAATTGTGAACATATAGGAAATGATATATTCTGAATATTTTAATGATATTGAATTTGACCTTTGACCTAAATTTCAAGGTCAGTCATTTTATTTTCAAAGTCAGATTACAAAATGGCTTATATCTCGCTTATTATCAAATTTACAGCTTAGGGGTCCATAGTGAACATATGGGAAATGATGTATGCTGAATAGTTTGGTGATCTAGAATTTAACCTTTGATCCCATTTTCAAGGTTAGAGATATGGCGATTTCAGTGGTCACCTTGAGTTTGACCAACTTTCTCGGCTTAACTCTGTATATTTCTCCGGTAACCTTTCTAGCCCTTTGGGCTAATTTTTAGGTTACCGGACCTATGGTCCGATAACCTATTGGCATGGCGTTGCGTCCGTCGTCCGTCGTCCGTCCGTCCGTCCGTCCGTCCGTCGTCCGTCCGTTCACATTTTTATCTTTAAAGTATACGGTCCGATCTTTCTGAAATTTTGCACAAAAATACCTAAAAATATTCCCAGGAAAGGTTTTTTTTAGTTTTCTGATTTCCGCATTTTTTTCAAAATGGCGGCCATTTTCGACAAAAAATGCCTGATTTTGGACTTTGGCGGCCATTTTCTCAAAATCTGTTCAGTAACTTTTTTTCTTTTTGATACATAACACTCCTCATATGTACTCCTGTGATGTGTATTAGTTTCGTTGCGCTTGAATCGCTCGAAGTGGGCCATTTTGGGCCAAACTCGGCCCAGATGGGACTTTCCCATGTTAAACTCTCCTATGCTTCATAATGGGACACATTAAGCCTAATATCTCACTTAATATTGAGATTAGAGACTAGGAATCAATTGTGGACATATAGGAAATGATATATGCTGAATATTCTCGTGACCTTGAATTTGACCTCTGACCTCGGTTTCAAGGTCAGAACGGCCGTTTTCGTCGAAAAATTGCCAATTTTGGACTTTGGCGATCGTTTTCTCAAAATCTGTTCAGTAACTTTTTTTCTTATTGATGCATAACACTCCTCATATGTACCCCTGTGACATGTATAAATTTCGTTGCCCTTGAATCGTTCGAAGTGCGCATTTTGGGCCCAAACTCGGCCCAACTGGGACTTTCCCATGTTAAATTCTCCTATGCTTTATAATGAGACACATTAAGCCTAATATCTCACTTAATATTGAGATTAGAGACTAGGAATCAATTGTGGACATATAGAAAATGATAAATGCCGAATATTCTGATGACCTTGAATTTGACCTTCGACCTCATTTTCAAGGTCACAGGACAAAATGTCTAACATCTCACTTATTATCGACTTTACAGCTTAGGGATCAATTGTGGACATATAGGAAATGAAATATGCTGAATATTCTGATGACCTTGAATTTGACCTCTGACCTCATTTTCAAGGTCACAGGACAAAATGGCTAATATCTCACTTATTATCAATTTTACAGCTTAGGAATCAATTGTGGACATATAGGAAATGATATATGCTGAATATTGTCGTAACCTTGAATTTGACCTCTGACCTCAGTTTGAAGGTCAGAGCACAAAATGGCTAATATCTTGCTTATTATTGACTTTAACGCTTAGGAATCAATTGTGGACATGTAGGAAATGATATATGCCGAATATTCTGATGACCTCGAATTTGACCTTTGACCTCATTTTCTAGGTCACAGGACAAAATGGCTAATATCTTGATTCTTAACGACTTTACAGCTTAGGAATCAATTGTGGACATATAGGAAATGATATACTCCGAATATTCTGATGACCTTGAATTTGCCCTTTGACCTTATTTTCAAGGTCATAGTACAAAATGGCCAATATCTCTCTTATTATCGATTTACCAGCTTAGGAATCAATTGTGGACATATAGGAAATGATATACTCCGAATATTCTGATGACCTTGAATTTGCCCTTTGACCTTATTTTCAAGGTCATAGTACAAAATGGCCAATATCTCTCTTATTATCGATTTAACAGCTTAGGAATCAATTGTGGACATATAGGAAATGATATTCGCCAAATATTCTGATGCCCTGAATTTGACCTTTGACCTTATTTTCAAGGTCATACTACAAAATGGCCAATATCTCGCTTATTATCAACTTTACAGCTTAGGAATCAATTGTGGACATATAGGAAATGATATACTCTGAATATTCTGATGACCTTGAATTTGACCTTTGACCTTATTTTCAAGGTCATAGTACAAAATGGCCAATATCTCGCTTATTATTGACTTTACAGATTAGGAATCAATTGTGCACATATAGGAAATATTCTCATGATCTTGAATTGACCTCTGACCTCATTTTCAAGGTCAGAGCACAAAATGGCTGATATCTCGCTTATTATTGACTTTACAGCTTAGGAATCAATTGTGGACCCATAGGAAATGATATAATGTTGAATATTCTGGTGACCTTGAATTTGACCTTTGACCTTATTTTCAAGGTCAGAGAACAAAATTGGTAATATCTCGCTCATTTTCGACTCTACAGCTTAGGAATCCATAGTGGACATATGGGGAATGATATATGCTGAATATTTTGGTGACCTTGAATTTGACCTTGACCTCATTTTCAAGGGCAGAGAACAAAAAAAGTTAATATCCCACTTGTTAGGGACTTTACAGCTTAGGATTCAATTGCGTACATATTAGAAATGATACATGCTGAATATTCTCATGACCTTGAACTTGACCTTTGACCTCATTTTCAAGGTCAAAACACAAAATGGCTAATATCTTAATTAATATCGACTTTACAGCTTAGGAATCATTTGTGGACATGCTAGAAATGATATGGGCAGAATGTTCTCATGACCTCAAATTGACCAACTACCTTATTTCCAAGGTTATGGGACAAAAGGCCAATATCTAAAATATACATTGTCCGGTAACCTTTCTTAGCCCTTGGGCTAATTTTTTCACTTTCCGCCGTTTTGGTTTCCGATCAATAACTCAGGAACGCCTGAACGGATCTTGTCCAAATTTACACCACTGGTCAGAAATATTACATGGAAAACCCCTATTGTTTTAGATGCGGCTCCGGGGTCCGTGAGGATGAAATCAAGGTTGATTGTGAGACTTGGTTTCCGAAAAGTATTCATGCAATGGCAAGTATTCTTTGCATGGGAGTTCATATACCACCAAGGTAGAACCCTATTGATTTTGGGATCAATCCGTCGAACGACCTTTGACCTAGAGCTCGGAAGAATTTTTGCTGATTCATCCTTGAGGCTTTCGTGCATATCTCGGAAACGGTGCGTCGTAGAGTGAAACGGAGCTCAATTTAAGATAGCGGAGCGGGTATCTTATATTGAGACGACCCCTGGTGTCAAATTCTTTTTCGCCGACTCGGCACTTCCTGTTTGGCCGTAGCTCGGAAACGGTGCTTCGTAGAGCGAAACGGAGCTCAATTTCGGCCTTCTGGCACTAGACCAACTAGTCTAGTGGGTATCTTGGGTCGAGACGACCCCTGGTGTCGAATTTTTTTTCGCCGACTCGGCACTTCCTGTTTGGCCGTATCTCGGAAACGGTGCGTCGTAGAGCGAAACGGAGCTCAATTTCGGCCTCCTGGCCCTAGACAAACTAGTCTAGTGGGTATCTTGGGTCGAGACGACCTCTGGTGTCGAATTTTTTTTCGCCGACTCGGCACTTCCTGTTTGGCCGTATCTCGGAAACGGTGCGTCATAGAGCGAAACGGAGCTCAATTCCGGCCTTCTGGCCCTAGACAAACTAGTCTAGTGGTTATCTTGGGTTGAGACGACCTCTGGTGTCGAATTTTTTTTCGCCGACTCGGCACTTCCTGTTTGGCCGTGTCTCGGAAACGGTGCGTCGTAGAGCGAAACGGAGCTCAATTCCGGCCTCATGGCACTAGACAAACTAGTCTAGTGGGTATCTTGGGTCGAGACGACCCCTGGTGTCGAATTTTTTTTCGCCGACTCGGCACTTTCTGTTTGGCCGTATCTCGGAAACGGTGCGTCGTAGAGAGAAACGGAGCTCAATTCCGGCCTATTGGCACTAGACAAACTACTCTAGTGGGTATCTTGGGTCGAGACGACCCCTGGTGTCGAATTCTTTTTCGCCGACTCGGCACTTCCTGTTCGGCCGTAGCTCGGAAACGGTGCTTCGTAGAGCGAAACGGAGCTCAATTTCGGCCTCCTGGCACTAGACCAACTAGTCTAGTGGGTATCCTGGGTCGAGACGACGCCTTTTGTCGAATTTTTTTTCGCCGACTCGGCCCTTCCTGTTTGGCCGTATCTCGGAAACGGTGCGGTGTAGAGCGAAACGGAGCTCAATTTCAGCCTCAATAATGGCCAATATCTTGCTTATTAGCGACTTTACAGCTTAGGAATCAATTGTGAACATATAGGAAATGATATATGCTGAATATTCTCATGACCTTGAATTTGACCTTGGGCCGAGACGCCTTCTGGTGTCAATTTTTTTTTTCACCGACTCGGCACTTCCTGTTTGGCTGTATCTCGGAAACGGTGCGTCGTAGAGCGAAACGGAGCTCAATTCCGGCTTTTTGGCCCTAGACAAACTAGTCTAGTGGGTATCTTGGTTCGAGACGACTTCTGATGTCGATTTTTTTTTCGCCGACTCAGCACTTCCTGTTTGCCGTATCTCAGAAACGGTCTGTCGTAGAGCGAAACGCAAAGATGCCTAGGGCGGGGTATGTCACTTAAACTTCGACCATGGACAGTTCATAGTCATCATGCTTCTAGACGCGGTCTCTTAGGTATATGTTAGGTAGGAATAGAACTCACACGAAATGCCCCAAGGCATCTTCAGGCCTTGACGTCTAGTTGATTTTACAGCTTAGGAATCAATTATGAACATATAGAAAATGATTTATTCTGAACATTGTCATGACCTTGAACTTCACCTTTGACCTAATTTCCAAGGTCACAGGACAAAATGGCTAATAGCTCGCTCATTATGGACTTTACAGCTTAAGAATCAATTATGAACATATAGGAAATGATATATGCTGAATATTGCTATGACCTTGAATTCGACCTTTGACCTCATTTTGAAGGTCACAGGACTTAATGGCTAATATCTCGCTTATTATTGACTTCACAGCTTAGGAATCAATTGTGGACATACTATAGAAATGACATATGCCGAATATTATCGTGTCCTTGAATTGACCAATGACCTTTTTTAAAGGTCACGCGACAAAATACTAATATCTAAAATATATATTGTCCGGTAACCTTTCTTAGCCCTTGGGCTAATTTTTTATTTTCGCATTTTTTCCAAAATGGCGGTCATTTTTGTCAAAAAAATTTTGAACTTTGGCAGCCATTTTCTCAAAAACTGTCCGATCAGTTTTGAGATTTTTGTTTCAAAAGATTCCCCTTATGTACCTTCATGATGTGTATAAGTTTTGTTACCCATGTCTCCGTGTGTCGGCCATTTTGAATTTTTGACGAGTCGGCAAAAAAAAAAAGTTCGCCCCAAATTGCATGATTTTGGGCCATTTCTATGCAAAAAAAAAAAAAAAAAAAATTTTTTCACCCTTTGAAGAAACTGGACTTTTCAAAATTTTCGGCACTTTTTAGGTTACCGGACCTTTGGTCCGATAACCTATTGCCGTGGCGTTGCGTCCGTCGTCCGTCCGTCCACATTTTTATCATTAAAGTTTACAGGCGAATATTTCTGAAATTTTGCACAAAAATACCTAAAAATATTTCCAGAAAAGGTTTTTTTTAGTTTTTTGATTTTTGCATTTTTTCAAAATGGCGGCCGTTTTCGACGAAAAATGCCTGATTTTGGACTTTGGCGGCCATTTTCTCAAAATCTGTTCAGTAACTTTTTTTTTATTGATGCATAACACTCCTCATATGTACCCCTGTGACATGTATAAATTTCGTTGCGCTTGAATCGCTCGAAGTGGGCCATTTTGGGCCCAAACTCGGCCCAAATGGGACTTTCCCATGTTAAATTATCCTATGCTTTATAATGGGACACATTAAAACCTAATATCTCACTTAATATTGAGATTAGAGACTAGGAATCAATTGTGGACATATAGGAAATGATATATGCTGAATATTGTCGTGACCTTGAATTTGACCTCTGACTTTGGTTTCAAGGTCAGAGCGGCCGTTTTCGTCGAGAAATGGCCAATTTTGGACTTCGACGGTCGTTTTCTCAAAATCTGTTCAGTAACTATTTTTTCTTATTGATGAAAAACACTCCTCATATGTACCCCTGTGACATGTATAAATTTCGTTGCCCTTGAATCGCTTGAAGTGTGCCATTTTGGGCCCAAACTCGGCCCAAATGTGACTTTCCCATGTTAAATTTTCCTATGCTTTATAATGGCACACATTAAGCCTAATATCTCACTTAATATTGAAATTAGAGACTAGGAATGAATTGTGGACATATAGGAAATGATATATGCTGAATATTCTCGTGACCTTGAATTTGACTTTTGACCTCATTTTCAAGGTCACAGGACAAAATGGCTAATATCTCGCTTATTATCGACTTTACAGCTTAGGAATCAGTTGTGAACATATAGGAAATGATATATGCTGAATATTCTTGTGACCTTGAATTTGACCTTTGACCTCATTTTCAAGGTCACATGACAAAATCGCTAATATCTCGCTTATTATCGACTTTACAGTTTAGGAATCAATTGTGAACATATAGGAAATGATATATGCTGAATATTTTCGTGACCTTGAATTTGACCTTTGACCTCATTTCCAAGGTCGCAGGACAAAATTGCTAATATCTCGCTTATTATCGACTTTACAGCTTAGGAATCAATTGTGAACATATAGTAAATGATATATGCTGAATATTCTTGTGGCCTTGAATTTGAGCTTTGACCTCATTTTCAAGGTCACAGGACAAAATGGCCAATATCTTGCTTATTAGCGACTTTACAGCTTAGGAATCGATTGTGAACATATAGGAAATGATATATGCTGAAAATTATCGTGATCTTGAATTTGACCTTTGACCTCATTTCCAAGGTCACAGGACAAAATTGCTAATATCTTGCTTATTATCGACTTTACAGCTTAGGAATCAATTGTGAACATATAGGAAATGATATATGCTGAATATTCTCATGACCTTGAATTTGACCTTTGACCTCATTTTCAAGGTCACAGGACAAAATGGGCAATATCTTGCTTATTAGCGCCTTTACAGCTTAGAAATCAATTGTGAACATATAGGAAATGATATATGCTGAATATTCTAGTGACCTTGAATTTGACTTTTGACATCATTTTCAAGGTCAACAGGACAAAATGGCTAATATCTCGCTTATTATCGACTTTACAGCTTAGGAATCAATTGTGAACATATAGGAAATGATATATTCTGAATATTTTAATGATATTGAATTTGACCTTTGACCTAAATTTCAAGGTCAGTCATTTTATTTTCAAAGTCAGATTACAAAATGGCTTATATCTCGCTTATTATCAAATTTACAGCTTAGGGGTCCATAGTGAACATATAGGAAATGATGTATGCTGAATAGTTTGGTGATCTAGAATTTAACCTTTGATCCCATTTTCAAGGTTAGAGATATGGCGATTTCAGTGGTCACCTTGAATTTGACCTTCAACTTTCTCGGCTTAACTCTGTATATTTCTCCGGTAACCTTTTCAGCCCATTGGGCTAATTTTTTCCTTCATAATGGGAGCTGTCAGGACTAATCGTAGAACGCTTGAAGATAGAACTTAGAAATGGCACTTTCAAGTAGGAAGAAATATATGGCGAACTGTGTGGTGACCTTGAATTTAACCATCGATGACCTTGAAAGGTCAGAACAGCCATTTTGGGGTTAAAAAATGCCCAAATTTGCCTCTACAGAATGATGAAATGCTTGTAGATAGAGCTTAAGATCGTATTATGAGCATATAAGAATCATATATGGAACAACTGATGATGACCTTGAGCTTGACCTTGGATGACCTTGAGTGCTAAATGTCCGATGTGAAATGTGTAAATTAGCCACTGAGGCTTAAACACTTGCACATACAGGTTAGAATTATGTCTAAGCTTACAAGAAGTCATGTATTTATGGCACATCTTTTCGTGACTTTGAATTTGACCTTAAATGACCTTGAAGGCCAAATCTCACAATCTTGCCTGACCTGGCATGTTGAATTGGTCTCTACAGACAAAATACTCGTTAATAGGGCTTTTATGTTTGTATTATGAAGTCATATGCAGCATACCTAATGATGACATTGCAGTTCACAACCATGACCTTGATTGGTAAATCTCAAGGTCATATGTCAGTAATGTCACCTGCAATGCTTAAAACTAAAATTGTCCGGTAACCCATCTTAGCCCTTAGGCTAATTTTTTTTATTGAATCGTTTATGCAGTTTTGGCGGCCATTTTTATGCCGAAAATGTTTTTGCATGTTTTCAACTTCAAAAATTATTTTCTCAAAAACTGTCTGATCAGTTTTGAGATTTTAGTTTCAAGATGTTCCCCTCATATATCATTATAATGTGTATAAGTTTTGATGCTCTTGAATCGCCGGTCTGCGTGTGGCTGCCATTTTGATGTTTTCTACAGGGCCTAAATGGGACTTTCCCATGTTAAATTCTCCTATGGTTTATAATGGGTCACAATGTTCCTGATATCTCACTTAATATTGAGATTGGACACTTGGAATCAGTTGTGGACATGTAGGAAATGATATATGCTGAATATTCTCGTGACCTTGAATTTGACCTTTAACCTCATTTCCAAGGTCACAGGACAAAATTGCTAATATCTCGCTTATTATCGACTTTACGGCTTAGGAATCAATTGTGAACATATAGGAAATGATATATGCTGAATATTCTCGTGACCTTGAATTTGACCTTTGACCTCATTTTCAAGGTCACAGGACAAAATGGCCAATATCTTGCTTATTAGCAACTTTGCAGCTTAGGAATTAATTGTGAACATATAGGAAATGATATATGCTGAATATTCTAGTGACCTTGAATTTGACCCTTGACCTAAATTTCAAGGTTAGTCATTTTATTTTCAAGGTCAGAATACAAAATGGCTTATATCTCGCTTATTATCAAATTTACAGCTTAGGGGTCCATAGTGAACATATAGGAAATGATGTATGCTGAATATTTTGGTGATCTAGAATTTGACCTTTGATCTCATTTTCAAGGTCAGAGAACAAAATGGCTAATATGTCGCTTATTATCATCTTTACATCTGCCCCTGATGACGCTAGTGTGTCTTTGGATAAACTATTTGGTCGGGCTTTGTTTCTATTGCAAAATGTTGTATTTTATGTTTCTTATTGGCGTCATCAAAATTTGATTGTATTGGTGGTAATAGATTGATACTTACATTTATACCACTGAGTCGGTGTCACTGCTGGCGGACGTTAAATCTGTCCCTGAGGATACCATCAACTCAGTAGCCTTCGGGCTTGTGATTGGGTACTTTTGTACTTGTCATGTATCTATTCCATGGGGTTAGATTCGGATTTCTAAATTTTTTTCATAGGTTGTTGGGCAGTTGTATACTAATTCCATCTGGTGTACAGTAGAAACAACTACATTTAACACATTGTCTGCCCCTGAAGACGCCAGTGTGTCTTGGATAAACTATTTGGTTGGGCTTTGTTTGCTTCTATTGCAAAATGTAGTATTTTACGTTTCTTATTGGCATCATCAAAATCTGATTGTATTGGTGGTAATAGAATTGATTCCATTTACAGCATAGGAATCAATTGCAAATATAGAGGAATGATATATACTGAATATTTTCATGACCTTGAACTTGAACTTTTATTATCGACTTTACAGCTGAGGAATTTATTGTGGACATACTAGAAGTGATATATTTGTTGAAAATTTCAAGGCCTTGAATTTATCAGTGACTTTATTTTCAAGGTCACTGGACAAAAGGCTAATATCTAAAATGTATATTGTCCGGTAACCTTTCTTAGCCCTTGGGCTAATTTTTAAACTTTTTTTGATTGAATCGTTTTTGCCGATTTGGCGGCCTTTTTCGACGAAAGATTGCCAATTTTGGACTTTGGTGGCCATTTTCTCGAAAACTGTGTGATCAGTTTTGAGATTTTTGTTCCAAAACATTCCTCTCATGTACCTCTATGACGTGTATAAGTTTTGTTGCCGTTGAATCGCCGGTTCGCGTGTGGCGGCCAATTTGATTTTTTGACGGGTCGACAAAATTTTTTTTTTTTGTCCCAGATCGAGTCACTATTCGTTTTGAGCCATTTCCAGCGAAAAAAAAATTTTTTTTAGGTTACCGGACCTTTGGTCCGATAACCTATTGCCATGGTGTTGCGTTCGTCGTCCATCCGTACATCCGTCCGTCCATTCACATTTTTAGCTTACCGGCCCTTTGGGCCGATAAGCTATTATCGTGGTTTTTCGTCCGTCGTCTGTCGTCCATCGTCCGTCCGGGTCTGTAACTTTTTTTTGGCATGATGAATTTCCCCATAAATTTGTCAGAACATACCTTTGGCCAATATCTAAAAACAATTTTTTAATTTTTCTGATTGAATCGTTTTTGCCGATTTGGCGGCCATTTTTGACGAAAAATTGCCAATTTTGGACTTTGGTGGCCATTTTCTCAAAAACTGTCAAATCAGTTTTGAGATTTTTGTTTCAAAACATTCCTCTCATGTACCTCTATGACATGTATAAGTTTCGTTGCCCTTGAATCGCCGGTCTGCATGTGGCGGCCATTTTGATTTTTTGGCGAGTCGGCGAGAAATTTTTTTCTGTCTCAAATCAAGTCACTATTCGTTTTGAGCCATTTCCAGCAAAAAAAAAAAATTTTTTTTTTTGACCATTGAAAATTTTTTTGGACTTGGAAAATTTCACCCAATTTTTCCTTCATAATGGGAGCTATGCAGAGTAATCTCATAGAACACTTCAAGATAGAGCCTAAGTATTGGCACATTCAAATGGGAAATCATATATTGCGGTTTGAGTGGTGACCTTGAATTTGACCTTCAATGACCTTGAAAGGTCAAAACGACCTTTTTTGTCGAAGAAACGATGAATTTTGCCTTTGGTGGTCATTTTCTCGAAATCTATTCCGACAGTTTCCTGAAAATCATGTATAAGATTCTCCTTATGTACGTTTGTGATGTGTATAAGTTTTGTTGCCTTTGAATCGACTGTCTGGGAAAATTTGTCATTAACGAAAAAAATCTTTCAAGATGTAACTTGATTTCGTATTATAGTCCATACAGAAAATGTGTTTCTATCAACATTTACGAAGATGTTTTAACATATTGATTTTAACATCAGTGTAACAATTTATATGTATTCAGTATTCTACGCAATTCACATGATTGCCGGTAAGCTACAGCACCCTTGGTGCTATGTTTATCTTTAAAGTTTATGATGGAATATTTCTGAAATTTTGCACAAAAATACCTAAAAATATTCCCAAGAAAGGGTTTTTTTAGTTTTCAGATTTTCGAATTTTTTTCAAAATGGCGGCCGCTCTCGTCGAAAAATGGCCAATTTTGGATTTTGACTGTCGTTTTCTCAAATTCTGTTCAGTAACTATTTTTCTTATCGATGCATAACACTCCTCATAGGTACCCCTGTGACATGTATGCATTTCGTTGCCCTTGAATCGCTCGAAATGGGCCATTTTGGGCCCAAACTCGGCCCAAATGGTACTTTCCCATGTTAAATTCTCCTATGCTTTATAATGGGACACATTAAGCCTAATATCTCACTTAATATTGAGATTAGAGACTAGGGATCAATTGTGGAGATATAGGAAATGATATATCCTGAATATTCTGGTGACCTTGAATTTGACCTCTGACCTCGGTTTCAAGGTCAGAGGGCCATTTTCGTCGAAAAATGGCCAATTTTGGACTTTGACGGTCGTTTTCTCAGAATCTGTCAGTATCTTTTTTTCTTATCAATGCATAACACCCCTGTGACACGTATAAATTTTGTTGCCCTTGAATCGCTCGAAGTGGGCCATTTTGGGCCCAAACTCGGCCCAAATGGGACTTTCCCATGTTAAATTCTCCTATGGTTTATAATGGGACACATTAAGCCTAATATCTCACTTAATATTGAGATTAGAGACTAGGAATCAATTGTGGACATATAGGAAATGATATATGCTGAATATTCTCAGGGTCTTGAATTTGACCTCTGACCTCGGTTTCAAGGTCAGAGCACAAAATGTCTAATATCTTGCTTATTATCGACTTTACAGCTTAGGAATCAATTGTGGACATATAGGAAATGATATATGCTGATTATTCTCGTGACATTGAATTCGACCTTTAACCTCATTTTCAAGGTCAGAGCACAAAATGGTCAATATCTCGCTTATTATTGACTTTAGAGCTTAGGAATCAATTGTGGACATGTAGGAAATGATATATGCTGAATATGCTCGTGACCTTGAATTTGACTTCTGACCTCAGTTTCAAGGTCAGAGCACAAAATGGCTAATATCTCGCTTATTATTGACTTTACAGTGTAGGAATCAATAGGGCGATGGCTCCTTTACGTAATTTACGTTTTAGTCGCTAGTGGCGCTTGTGTACTAGCCGGCAACAGTTCACAACTGCTCTGAAAAAAACATAGCTGGGATAGATACATGATCGAGATCCTGGCTAACGATGGAAGTATTATTTTCGCATACTGCTCAAATGATGAAAATATAAAAAAAACGCTTAAACTAATTGATTAAACGAGGCCATTTAATTGTTGAATCGGCTGTTTTTAAGCTGATATAATATTTTTACGGCCAAGTAGGGCTACAACACGAACATGAGTTCATCGTTATATATCAAACAAGCTTGTACAATCACGGTGGGGAACCTGAGCGAAAATCCTCGGAGTCATTCAGATGAACCTCGGATGAAATCTGTCAATACACAGCTTCGTTGTCACATGATTGTGTGTATTTGTGTTTGGTGTTTGGTGCAAACGTGGTCTATAAACATGTTTCAGAGCAATATAAACGTGTGCTGCGATGACAGTAATCCACAAATGTGCCGTATGCAGTTGATAATCATCAAACAATACGCACAACAACTCTGGTGTATGCACAGGTTGGGTGCTAAAGTCGGCGCATAATTTATTTGCGCGAACCTATCTCGTCATATCTCGGAACATACTGACTTGTATTATTTGAAATTTATATAAAGTGAAAACGGCACCGTGACCATTGTGAAACAATGACTGTTTTTCTGTCCTGTGCGTTTCTCTTCGGTATATCTAGGAAAACATATATCCTTATGGGGTTTCAACATGGGAATTCTAGCTTGCCATTTTGATGCTGTATGGGATTGAGACAAATCAATGGAATAGCCGATTTGAATAGGGGCCTTCTCAAAGAAAATGTAATGATAAAAATTCATTCTATTACTCGTGCTTGAATATATTTCACATTACAGAAATCACAATCACACAATATCCACGGTAATTCTGCAGTCCGAATCTGAACTGCTAGATTCACCCATATGTATGACGACCCGATCAATGTTGATCTTGTTGTCTCCCCACAGGGGAGATTTCTTAAACGCTCTCTGAGATTCCCATGGGGAAATACTCTCCAGGGGGGGGGGGGGGGGGGGGGGATACTTTGAACGTGTGTTCTACAGAGCTCGATGTAAATAAGGGGCCGGTCATTATTTATCGGGTGGGGGGGTTAGATGGATTTTTCGAGAAATGAATTTTCAAAGTTTTACCCCCCCACCGATATTGAAAAACAATGTATGACCCCCCCCCCCCCCCCCCCCCCGCCCACCAAGATCAAAAATAAAAGTGTGACCCCCCCAATCCCCAAGTACATATACATGACCATAATACTCAATTGATGACAATTATAAGGAGCCAGTATGATATCTAAATGCTGTTTTTACACTTCATTCACATTTCTATTAAAACATTTGTGACTTTTGTCACAATTTTTTTTTACTATACATAAGTGGATATTATGAATGTGTGCCATTACAACTGATTTAGTTATTATTTGTGGGCATATTATATCGGTATGGTAATGACAGCCTTCGAGTGAACTCGGAAAAATTATGACTCTTCCACATATCATTGATGAATCAGGCCATCCTGGACTGGTACTTTCCCGACCTTGAATCAAATCTGTGTTGGCTCCATGATGGGTTCATAATGTTCCATGATGATCCGCGATTGTCTAGCAATGTCCTGGCCACCAAGAAAGTCAGGTAAATCAGATTCACTATATCGTCATCCGGGACGATCCAGGACGATTTTGCAATCCTTGATGGAAAGGTCCATGCTTTGTTCATGGCGGTCCAGGACAGTCCTGAGCTCATCGAGGATTATCCTCAGTGGTTCCTGTGTTGGTAACGTGTTAAATGGAAAATCGGTCTGTAATTTTGACATGCTGGTTCGGGGTCATTGGATGTTATGAGATGTTGGTCAACATGGTATGGGCCGGGTGATCCATTGTTAGTCTTTGACAGTGCCCTGCATGTTGATCATCCTGACTGGCACTGTATTCAGCTGCAGTGCTGCTGTGTTCTACTAAGGTCCATAGTTGATCCGTCGTGACAATGTTACAGTCTGTGGGTGATGAGTGGTTGTCGATTCACGACATCTGATTTTGGGTGTTCCTGGATGGTCCTTTCTGGGATCAAATTTCGGCGAAACTATAGTTTCACTGATAATTTGACAAAGGGATGGATTCCACATGCTGTATACTCCAGTGAACCATCAGTCCAGGTTGATTGGATTGTTTTCACCCAATTCACTATTTCAATATAAAATTTTCCTCAAATTAACTGAAATTCGAACTCCGACCCCCCCAGTTCCATTGAAAATAAAAGTATGACCCCCTCAATAATGTTGAAAATGAAAGTGTGACCCCCCCAGTTTTTACCCCCCCCCCCCCCCCCCACCTGATAAATAATGACCGGCCCCTAATTCAGTTAATTAATATAATCTGATGAATATTTTCGTCAAAGGGAGCAATTTTTTTCTCACTATCGCCGATTTGCGTGAACATTAGCGTCTCGGCTGGAATAAATACATAACTACGGTGTGCATTCAGTCAACCGGGTATCACATTTGTCCCTACTGTCGAGCCATCGCTGGTTGATAATACTGATAATTTTACCCCCCCCCCCCCCCACCTGATAAATAATGACCGGCACCTAATTCAGTTAATTAATATAATCTGATGAATATTTTCGTCGAAGGGAGCTATTTTTTTCTCACTATCGCCGATTTGCGTGAACATTAGCGTCTCGGCTGGAATAAATACATAACTACGGTGTGCATTCAGTCAACCGGGTATCATTTTGTCCCTACTGTCGAGCCATCGCTCACTTCTCACGCTTATACTTAAAACGTCAGTGCCTAATTTTCCTTGTTTTGGAGCAGTAAAATTAGCACGTTTGTTACGTTCTATTTTCTGACTGCATTTTTACTTTTAACAATCGAACGCATTTAGTTTTCGCTGTCCCATAACGAGCTATTTTTTTCGAGTGGGAACAATGCCTTCAACATTGAAATTTGGTGCTTATAACTATTCTGACGGTACTAAAATTTAGTAGACACTTAGCATATATATTGTCGCCTATTTGTACACTATCGACCAAAAACAACTTCACGAATATATTGAATTTCGAGCCAAATAGAAAACGGTGCTGGATTTTATGAACACCTTGCTATTTTTTATGGGCATAATCGATCAGGGACTGCTATTCATCAGTGTTAACTATAGGGTACCAATTGCTTTCACATATCGGTAATTGTCCTGCATGGACATTGTATATAGGCCTGTATAATATGCGCACGGAATTAAATTGAAAAAAAAAATGCGCAATTGACTTCTTTCATCCGGGGAGATCTGGTGCTTTGCACCAGGTATGATTCTTGTCGATGATTTTGAACGACAACTTCATATTACGCACATACATATTATACATGTATGTATACATGTGTTATAGGTTACGGGTTTTTTGGCTCATCTGTTAAGGAATATAGGCATATGCGCTGTACGTTGAAAATATATTATCAGGAACAAAATTTTGCTTGAGTGATCAACAGCGCAATCAAGCACAAACATTTTGTCATTTTTTCTGAAATATGTTCCATAGCTTCTTTGAGACAGTCCCTTAACCAGAACTGAGCTGAGCTCAGAGGATTTTAATTGGACTCAAAGGCCAGAGCAGCGTGAGCGTAGCCGGGCACGATACAAAGCTGGTAAAAAAATTAGACATCCCAAATCCTCAACTGATGAAAACTGAATATGTTCATCTGTTTAGCGAGATAACAATGTACTGTAATCAAATAATATATAATTTTTGTCTTGTTCGGCCTGAAATGCAGTTTCACACCCAAATATAAACCAAGATTCTCAGCCTTTCCGGGACATCAAAATATGACCACTATCAGTTTTTGAACAGGATAAGTCATCACATGTTACTCTTCAGACCGTTGCACACCACGGGTCAGACCAATGATTTTTCTTTGCATTAATGAGCTGTTGCATTGGCATTCACCACTGTTTCAACGTTCCGCTTTCCCGCTCATTGTTACAATGGTAAAATCCCATTTAAAATCGTATTTATTAAAATAATTATTTTCTGTGTGGATAACAAACTTCAACTTCACGTCAGCAACTTTGGTCACAGTCTTGTTCAAACGTTGCCTGAGTTTCATATAATACAAGTCAGTAAGTTCCGAGATTTCATGAGATATGTTCGCGCCAATAAATTATGCGCCGACTTTAACTCGAGAATCGGCTGGCTGAAAATGGATAAACATGAAAGATGCATATTACATGCGATCGCTCTGTGCGCCTGTACTGCAATTCAAACACATCCTCCATATCTGTGCACATGTGTCGTTGTATAAATTGAAGGAATCATGACAGAAAATACTTAATTTCGCGATTTCCCACTCTGCAACGATCATTCTTGGAACTATAATTATACAACGTTTATCCACAGAGTAAAATCCGGTCTTCATTTGTTTTATGACGCGGTCGTTTGCGTGTGTCCTTTCGCGCGAAGAATAATGAAATATTAGTGCATGTAGCACAAAAAAAAAACCCGACTAGTATAGATGCACATCTACTCGTTTTCAATGCATTTTGATGCAGCCATTCGATTGCTTGACACCTGTTTCCCCTGAAATCTACTTTCCGGAAGCAGTATGTCAAAATTTCTCCCGGTAACCGATATCTCATGTAACACATGACCATTACAAATCGTACTTGCTTGTCTATAAGCTGTAACTATAAGGACTGATACACCTTGAGGCTAGTGCACCCCTGGGATGAACGCAGGGCGTGCCGACAAAACGCGGTAATATTAACATACTATAGCCATAAGATTGGAACAAACTGTTCCCTGATGTGACCAATAGGCCTACATTCACACATCCATTCCGCATACATTATGAACAACTTACAACGATGATCTAATTTTTTTAGACAGTTTTCCATTGCGCATCGCTGTTATCCTAGGCTTTTGTTTACAAAAAACTCTGAGGTTCATCTGAATCGAATCCGAGGATTGTCGTTCGCTCCGAGGATTATCGTTCAGGTTACCCGCCGTGCTATTACCACATCACAATATGCCAATGATAAGAAGCCCCAACATCAAACATGTTTGAAATAGAACAAAGCCCGACCGAGACGTTCATCTAAAGAGGCACTGGCGGCATAAGGGGCAGACGATGTGCAAATATATACCACACCAGAGGTAGGCCTAAATAAATCCCTTTCCCAACATCCCTTTGCAGGTATACTGTGAGTGGTTTCCTAACTTTTAACCATATTTTATATAGTGAATCTTAACCAATATGGCATGCACATCAACTTCTCATCCCATTTGTTAAGAAAATAAAAAGTAAACTTCAATAAATCAGATATCTCGTCTATATGAATCCTACATGTATGTTTTTGATATGTATCGAGTCCTTCTGTGCAAAAATTCGAAGATCTAGCGAAAGTACTGGAGACTGAGCTAACTAGGTCAAGAACACCATGAAAAGCCAGTAAATCTCACAAACACGCATGCGTGCTCCGTGAAAAATCGCTCCCAGAGCGATTCGTCACGGACACGCTCACGCAATGGAGGTATGGATGGCAGACAGGCTTTTCTCTATGAGAGGGATTTTTCACGGACACGCACGCGGACACGGAGCACGGACGAATTAGTCAAATTCTGGTTCCTCCCATGAATTGTGTACTAGTTCATAAAATTCCAGACCTAAGATTCAAGTACAGGTAGTCAATAGATTTGAACATTTTGAGCGATGTGCATTACTGCAGTCCGTTTCCACATTGCAAGGTAGCAATGAGTGAAATTTTAGGGTAAAACCCGCCAAACACTCCCCCCCCCCCCTTGAGCCCCCTTATCAGTTTATAATTCTATTGGTGATAAGGTTTAAGTATTATGCTCTTATATAACAGTTTGGAATGTGTTCATCCATAAGCCCAGAGTAAGTATTTAATCCATGCCGTGTCATCCCCTTGTTGACAAGTTATTATTCACAGTAATAGCCAACTGACACCGACGTAGGCGACGTTATATGAGCTGCAAATTACAAGTCATCTATAGGCATTACAGGCAGATTTCCTTCCATATATGGGGCATTTTTGTTTATATAATATAGTGGCCGGGTTATAGTTGGGAAGCCGTCGGTCTACCCGATTTCATGACGTTCTTATTTAGGCCGGCTAGTACAGTCACGCCATCTGGCGAAAAACGTCATTTGACGTTGCCATTGCCCTATTATGAACTTATAGGAAATGATATATGCCGATTATTGTCATGACCTTGAATTTGACCTTTGACCTCATTTTCAAAGTCACAGGACAAAATGGCTAATATCTCACTTATTATCGATTTTACAGCTTAGGGATCAATTGTGGACATATAGGAAATGATATATGCTGAATATTCTCGTGACCTTTAATTTGACTTCTGACCTCAGTTTCAAAGTCAGAGCACAAAATGGCTAATATCTCGCTTATTATTGACTTTACAGTGTATGAATCAACTATGAACTTATAGGGAATGATATATGCAGATTATTGTCATGACCTTGAATTTGACCTTTGACCTCATTTTCAAAGTCACAGGACAAAATGGCTAATATCTCACTTATTATCGATTTTACAGCTTAGGGATCAATTGTGGACATATAGGAAATGATATATGCTGAATATTCTCGTGACCTTTAATTTGACTTCTGACCTCAGTTTCAAAGTCAGAGCACAAAATGGCTAATATCTCGCTTATTATTGACTTTACAGTGTAGGAATCAACTATGAACTTATAGGAAATGATATATGCAGATTATTGTCATGACCTTGAATTTGACCTGTGACCTCATTTTCAAAGCCACAGGACAAAATGGCTAATATCTCATTTATTATCGATTCTACAGCTTAGGGAGCAATTGTGGACATATAGGAAATGATATATGCTGAATATTCTTGTGACCTTGAATTTGACCTTTGACCTCATTTTCAAGGTCACAGGACAAAATGGCTAATATCTCACTTATTATCGACTTCACAGCTTAGGGATCAACTGTGGTCATATAGGAAATGAAATATGCTGAATATTATCGTGACCTTGAATTTGACCTCTGACCTCAGTTTCAAGGTCAGAGCTCAAAATGGCTAATATTTCGCTTATTATTGACTTTACAGCTTAGGAATCAATTGTGGACATATAGGAAATGATATATGCAGATTATTGCCATGACATTCAATTTGACCTTTGACCTCATTTTCAGGATCACAGGACAAAATGGCTAATATCTCGCTTTTCATCCACTTTACAGCTTAGCAATCAATTGTGAACATTAGGAAATTATATATGCTGAATATTGCTATGACCTTGAATTTGACCTTTGACCTCCTTTTCAAGGTCGCAGGACGAAATAGCTAATATCTCTTTTATTATCGATTTTACAGCTTAGGAATCAATTATCATTTTCAAGGTCAGAGAACGAAATGGCTAATATCTCGCTTTTTATCGACTTTACAGCTTAGCAATCAATTGTGAACATATAGAAAATGATATATTCTGAACATTGTCATGACCTTGAACTTCACCTTTGACCTAATTTTCAAGGTCAGGACAAAATGGTTAATAGCTCGCTCATTATGGACTTTACCGCTTAGGAATCAATTATGAACATATAGGAAATGATATATGCTGAATATTGCTATGACTTCGAATTAGACCTTTGACCTTATTTTCAAGGTCACAGGACATAATGGCTAATATCTCGCTTTTTATTGACTTCACAGCTTAGGAATCAATTGTGGACACACTAGAAATGACATCATCGTGTCCTTGAATTGACCAATGACCTTTTTTTGAAGGTCACGGGACAAAATACTAATATATATCTAAAATATATATTGTCCGGTAACCTTTCTAATCTCTTGGGCTAATTTTTTTTTGCTCATTGAAAATTTTTTTGGACTTAGAACATTTCACTCAATTTTTCCTTCATAATGGGAGCTGTGCAGAGTAAACTCATAGAACACTTCAAGATAGAGCCTAAGTATTGGCACATTCAAATGGGAAATCATATAATGCGGTTTGAGTGATGACCTTGAATTTGACCTTCAATGACCTTGAAAGGTCAAAACGACCTTTTTTGTCGAAAAAAAACGATGAATTTTGTCTTTGGTGGCCCTTTTCTCAAAATCTATTCAGACAGTTTTCCTCAAAATCATGTATAAGATTCTCCTTATGTACCTTTGTGATGTGTATAAGTTTTGTTGCCTTTGAAATGACGGTCTGCATGTGCGGCCATTTTGATTTTTTGACGTGTAGGCAAAAACAAACTTTTTGTCCCAAATCGAGTCACTATTCGTTTTGAGCCATTTCCAGCAAAAAAAAAAAATTTTTTTGGCCATTGAAAATTTTTTGTCGGAATTTTTCGGAGTATACTCATAGAACACTTCAAGATAGAGCCTAAGTATTGCCACATTCAAATGGGAAATCATATATTGCAGTTTGAGTGGTGACCTTGAGTTTGACTTTCAATGACTTTTGAAGGTCAAAAACGACCTTTTGTGTCGAAAAAAAACAATGAATTTTCTCTTCGGTGGCCCTTTTCTCAAAATCTATTCAGACAATTTTTCTCAAAATGCATAAGATTCTTCCTATGTACCTTTGTGATGTGTAAAAGTTTTGTTGCCTTCGAATCGACAGTCTGTGAATATATATCATTAACGAAAAAAATCTTCCGATATGTAACTTGATTTCTTAGTATAGTCCATACAGAAGATGTGTTTCCGGCAACATTTACAAACATGTTTTGACAAAAGAGTTTAAGATCAGTGTAACAATTTAAATGTTGGAAAATAATACTCTGTGCAAATCTCATGATTGCCGGTAAGCTACAGCACCCTTGGTGCTATGTTTTTTTTTTCTTTTTTTTTTCTTTCGCCATTTTCGTTTCTGCGCGATAACTCGAGAACGCCTCGACGGATCGACTTGAAATTTTCACCACTGTTCAGACATATTATGTAGATGTGCTGTATAGTTTTGAAGCTGGATTTGAGGTCCGTGAGGATGAAATTGAGGTCATTTTCTGGACTTCGTTTCTGCGCTATAACTCAAAAACTATTCAGGCAATGGCTGCAAAACTTTGCATGGAGGTTCATATATCAGCAGGGAAGAACCCTATCGATTTTGGGATCAATCCGTCAAACCTAGAGGTCGGAAGATTTTTCGCCCAGTCATCCTTGAGGTCTCGGAAACGGTGCATCGTAGAACAAAACGGACATTATTTTTGGACTCGTCGCCCTAGACGAACATGTCTAAGGGGTATTAGGGGTGACCTTTGACCTTGACCTTGAATTTTTCTGCCGAATTGGCATTTTTCGTTTTCGTCGATATCTCGGGAACGGTGTGTCTTAGAGTGAAACGGATGTTATTTTCGGATTCGTCACCCTAGACGAGGGGTATTAGGGATGACCTGTGACCTTGACCTTGAATTTTTCTGCTGAGTCGGCATTTTTTTTTCCCGCTGATATCTCGGAAACGGTGCGTCGTAGAGCGAAACGGACGTTATTTTCGGACAAAACATGTCTAAGGGGTATTATGGATGAACTTTGACCTTGACCTTGAATTAATCTGCCGAGTCAGCATTTTTCGTTTTCGTCGATATCTCGGAAACGGTGCGTCGTAGAGCGAAACGGACGTTATTTTCGGACTCGTCGCCCTAGACAAACATGTCTAAGGGGTATTTTGGATGAACTTTGACATTGACCTTGAACTTTTCTGCTGAGTCGGCATTTTTCGTTTTCATCGATATCTCGGAAACGGTGCGTCATGGAGCGAAACGGACGTTATTTTTGGACTCATGGCCCTAGACAAACTTCTCTAAGGGGTATTACGGATGAACTTTCACCTTGACCCAAATTTTTTTTGCCAAGTCGGCATTTTTCGTTTTCGTCAATATTTCGGAAACGGTGCGTCGTACAGCGAAACGGACGTTATTTT
Source organism: Terebella lapidaria (assembly GCA_949152475.1). NCBI lineage: Eukaryota > Metazoa > Annelida > Polychaeta > Terebellida > Terebellidae > Terebella > Terebella lapidaria. The sequence continues at coordinate 48,639,565 of OX424555.1, read as the reverse complement.
TGGACTCTTGGCCTTAGACAAACATGACTAAGGGGTATACAGATGAACTTTGACCTTGACCTTAAATTTTTCTTGCTGTGTCGACATTTTTTATTTTCGTCGATATCTAGTATATATTATAAATTAGTCATCACACCGAAATGCCTCCAACGCATCTTTAGGCCTTGCCTCTAGTTATATATGCAAAACCCACAAAGACTGCATACATGCCATGAAATCCAAGGTGTATTTAGGCACTATTTGATTGGGTACACCGATGTTCATCGAGGGAACACAGGTGTGATGCCATAAATTGGGTGTTTGTGTTTTGTGTTTGAAATTGATTCATGTGAAAGATGTTTGGATTCATGTATTTCGCCAATTTGGCGATTGAATACTAGACTTGAATCGCCAGTACAGCCAATGAATCGCCGACGGCGAATTGGCGAACGGCTAGCGCAAGCCCAGGGAAGTCATATATAGCACATCTTTTGGTGACCTTGAGGTTGACTTCAGTCGATCATGAACGCTAAATTTCAAGGTCATGCCTGACCTAAAGTGTGTAAATTGGCCTTTACGGACAAAATATTTGTAGATAGACATTATCTTTGTATTATGAATATATGTTGTATACAAAATTAAACGCAGCACACCTAATGGTGACATTGAAGTTCACAAAGATTACCTTAATTGGTAAATCTATGTCATATCTCACCTGTGGTGCTTGAACCAAAATTATCGGTAACCTATCTTAGCCCTTGGACTAATTTTTTCATTTTTCGGACATTGTTTTTTGTCGCCCTGTGCATACATGTCTTAGAGGCATGTTTGCCATTGAACTAAGTTTTTTTGCTGAGTCATCATTTTGTTTCCTAATGCTTACACTAAAAAGCATTTTTCTAGTGTGCATGCTGTAGAATAACAATATTATTTGGAAATTTGTTACCTATTATTACTATGGATAAAGACAGAAAGTTCTGAATGTTCATCACTTCCGTCCTCTAGAGGTGCTACCGCTGGTGGAGTTTTTCCTGGAGGAAGACATCTCAGATGAGGAGGCCGCCAGTCTGCTCGATATCGAACCTGTCAAAAAGTCCACCAGCAAACAGTGGAAGGAGTCCAATGCTGCCAGTATCCTTGCCTCGCAGCCAGCATATGATTGGGTATCGAGCACGATCCACGTAATTTCAATGGTTTCATACCACGTGCAATTTTGGTTGACATCTCGGTCGTTTCATGACAAACTTACATGAAATTTGGAATATATATTCTGTAAACATCTATGAAACTGACGGGAAGAAGAGATTGAAGATTTCGTTGATAAATTAGAATATAAATGGAGTTGAATGTTGCTTGAACAAATGAAACTTACGTTGCGTACACGAAGCATTACAGGGTGTAGTTTCTTAACTGCAGTTAGTGCACATGTCCGTGATCAATAACCTACCCTTAAATTTTAGGTATCCCATCAATAATCATGTCAAATTGATGTGCAAATGTGTATATCTATTGTGATCCCATGAAAATGTCTTGTGCCGCTTGTCAGTGAAGCGCTAAGTACAGATCAGCGGATTATTCGTATGGCAAATATCGTCAATGCTCAGCTGTCGAGAACGTTGTACTCAGGAGTGAGATGTTGTTGGGATTTTGGTTCTATACTGATTTTAGAAAATATTGGAGTCGCTGAATTCCTGATGTAGTTTGCGGTTGAGTTTACATTGCCAACGGATATACATGTTATTAAGGGGCCGGTCATTATTTATCAGGTGGGGGGGTTGGGTAAAAATCGGGGGGGGGGTCACACTTTCATTTTCAACATTATTGGGTGGGGGGGGGGGTCATACTTTTATTTTCGATGGAACTGGGGGGGTCGGAGTTTGAAATTGAGTTATTTTGAGAAAATCTGAATGGTAAAATTGTTAAATAATTACGTGGAAACAATCCACTCAATATCAGTACATGGACTGAATGGAGTACGCGATGGAATTTCATAACATTTTCATTCAAAACCATAATCTCACTGAAACCGGATCCTGCAGAGGACCATCCAGGAACACCATCATCAAGATATGATGCAATCCGTGTTCATAAGGGCTCAAAAACTTCTTCCGGGAACCAAAGGACTCCTATTTCGCTCCTATTCAACAATTTTTACGAGCCAATTGGCTCCTAGAAGCATATTTCAAAATTACTTTACAGATTTTCATCAGCCAATTGGCTCGTGGGCTGTATTGCCTGGGAGCAAATCTGAAATGTTATGAGCCTATGGCTACCTAAAAGTGGCAATTCTGAGCCCTGATGTGCATTGATCAACGCTCATCACTCAGATTGAAACATTGTCACCAAGAATCAACTCTGGACCTAACGGAGCAGCACTACAGCTGAACACGGTGCCAGCAAGGACAAGCCCAGATCAGCAGGGTCCTGTCACAAACAAACCCCGGATCAACCAGTCCATACCACCCTGAGCAACATATCATCCCTTCCGATGAACCCAAACTAGCATGTCAGAACCACAGACCGGTTTTCCACTCAAACTACTGTCAACACATGACCCCACTGAGGATATTCCCCGAAAACCTCAGGACTATCACAAACCACCATGTAAAAGACATGGACCTTTCCACACAGAATGGTTTTGCTCAAACACCTGTCATAATTAAGTGACCATATATAGTATGCATACAAGTAATAATTGTTGTAATGGCATTCACACTTGAAGCGAAGGAATGGTGGATACACGAAGAGCACAAATCATAATATTCACTGACCTTATAGTATCATAAATTTGCGACAAAAGTCACGATTGTTTCAATAGAGATGTAAATAAAGCGTAAAAAGCATTCAAGTACCGTATATATTATGATACTGGTGCCTTAAAATTGTCTTCAATTGTGAAGCATAGCCTTATATTCATACATGGGGATTGGGGGGGGGGGGGGTCATACTTTTATTTTGGATCTTGGTGGGGGGGTCATAGATTGGTTTTCGATATCGGTGGGGGGGTCAAACTTTGAAAACTCATTTCTCGGAAAAACCACCCAACCCCCCCACCCAGTAAATAATGACCGGCCCCTAATGCGATTGACAATCAATTTCTTTTGCTCAGTGTATTTTCAATGCGGATGATATATAACATGCTATTTTAACCATCAAACTCCCATCAAGTGTTGAGGTAAATCCAAAAACACGCGGTAGGTTATTGTTCTATGATATGTAATTTAACCATAGTCAAGAAACTGTACTCTAAAACGCTGTCAGTTTGCTATGTAAGTTGCATTTGATTGGCGGTGTATAACATTCAGGATCTGTATGAATATCAACTGGGTCTTCTCTCATCTGGCCATTGGACAATCCTTGTAGTCATGGATAGAACCAACGCAACAATTTTCAGAGCAATCCATTACCAAATTGCGGAGTTATAAGCCAAACAAAACTTACCAGAATTCTGCTGACAAGGCATGGATTTTGACTGATAAGCATTCTTAATACTGTCAGTCCTGGCCTCAGAGATGTAGTACTCAATATCATACTAAAGTTACGTACACAATATCATACTAAAGTTACAAACTCATTAAGGCAGTTCAGCAGAAATGCTTTATGGTTTTGTCAAAAGTTTTTTTTAGGAAGAGCAGGGCTCTTCCTCTATGATGTTGTTTTTTGGGGGGATTTTTGAAATTTTTCTTTTGTTTACATTCTTGAAAGTGCCACTTGGAACCACGACAGGCCATTCAACTGTGGCCAATTGGGAGGGCCCGGGGCCCGTTGGGAGAAAAATGATCCCCGTATACCTAATCATGGTTAATGTAATAAGTTATTAGCGATTATGATCCCAGGAGACGTGTGTTCCGACCGTTTTTTTTTTCTATGTCACCGTTTCATACCCATCACCATTCCCGTTTTGATCTTCACTGGAACAGTGCTTTCTTGCGATCATATGCACTCAAAGTTTTGCATATACATTCCGCACAATATATAGATACAGTATGCTCTTGCAAAAATGAAAAACAAGTTGATACGGCAACATAATAATTCTCGTTTTAGTGGTGGTATTCCATATTCCAGTAGGCAAATTCAATCAGCCTGTGGCCCCTGAGCCAGTCAGCCAGCCAGCCAAATAGTCACTGAATTGTCCAATCAGGAAGCTGTCTTGGCGGACACACCCACATGTTTATGAACTACACGTGGATATAATTATATGCAAATTATCACTCAGTGCACTGGGGTCAAGGTCAAAATGCTCCCACGAGATCGTGGAATCTAATGAGTGCGGTATTTGTGGAAGTACTTATTACGACCCAAATAAATGGTCTTTTCTATGACTCTTTCCAACTTCTCCGGGAATACTTCGTAAAAATATCACCATACAAAGCTTGTTTATGGGGAAATTCAATCAAAAATGCCTACTGAAGTGAAGCGAGATTTCACAAGATTTGACTAGAAACAGTAACAACCAGAGAAACAACAAAACTCGGCAGATTTGCCGAACTTTTACAGTACACTTTGTCCGGGGGGGGGGGGGACTTTCCTGAAATAAGCAGGAACAAATGGATACTAGCTCATTTATCATGTTTATGATAGTTTTTTTATTGCCGACGAAAATTGTCAGTGCTGATTTTGATAGCAGTAATGCTAGCGGCAGTTTATTTTATACATCACCAATCTAAACTACTACATGCTCCTTTTCGATCCTTTGGATGGTTCTGGATAGAAATTCGCGTACTGAAAGCAAGGCACGATTGTCTGCCTGCATGACTCGAGCACTCCTTTTGCCGCCAAAACCGCTGCGCATATGGGCACGCAGCTGCGCAGAAGCTTCACTTTTCTGTCCACCGCCATTTTTGCTTGGCAGCTTTCGATTTTGGTTCCCCGGTGAATTCGTAGAATTTAGTCTGCAAACTAGCTTTTTGCAATATATTCTTACGGAATTTCACCTGCCACGTTCATAGACATCGTTTTGTGTCTATTTGGATAAGTATTGGTCGATAGTTTGTTACTTGCTAGATCATCAGCGATTTGTATAGCCAGTTCACCCTATTATCGTCCATCCGTCGTACTTGATAGTGTACTTGTTGTTTACATCTATCATTAGTTCTACGTTAATTTTCTACTGTATATTTATTGTCATATACTGTAGTTCATATATTCGTAGTCCCCTTAGGGTTCTTTTTCAGCGCAGTCTCAGGTTTGCTTATTTTGCCCGCCCTGTTACTGTGTGTGGTTAGTTCCCTTTGGTGATCATGACTTCACAATCCTCCCTTGGTACCGGGGCCATGGACGAACGTCCGTGCCCGAAGTGTCTGGCCAATACCCTCCGAGGAGGGGAGAAACACAGCTTGTGTTTCGACTGTTTGGACCATGGCCCGGTATCTATGGAGGATTTGAGGTGTGATTTGTGCCGTTTCTGGCGTCCCTCCTCCTTCGTGCAGGCGACTGCAAAGTATTCTGAGGCCTCGGTGGCTCGTCAGGATGCTTTGAGGCTTGCGGAAGCTACGGCTCCTCAAGTCCGCCAGTCGCCCATGGAGGTGGAGACTCCGTCTGTGACGGCTCAGATCGCGTCTGGTGTTAGTCAGCCCCTGGGGCTAACACAGGACATGGTCAACGCGGCTGTGCAGTCCTTTTTTGCACAGTCGCTGTCGCCCCTTCAGGGTCCCCTCCTGCCGGGTCTCTCTTCCCTGCTTGGACAGGGAGTCCCGGCCGGTTCTTCGGCTGCCCCTTCGTCGCAGGGAGAGCTTGCTCCCCCTGCTGGCAAGAAGTCGAAACCTTCTAAGAAGAAGGTTTCGGTTCTTGCCAAGACGAAAATGGCCAAGGAACCGCACTCCACCTTCGTCGTCCCTCAGTCGGGGCCGATCGAGGTGGAGGGGTCCATTACTTCCCCTGGGCCTTCCAAGAAGAGGAAGCACGCTTCCTCTAAGCGCCGTGGTGCTGAGACCACATCGATTTTCGATGTGGCTCAGGGTTCGTCCGACCTCTCGGTGGGCGACGATCAGGCCTCGGGCTTCGATCGGCGGAGCGTCTTGGATGGCTCTTTCGGGTCCTCGGTCTCGAGGTTCGAGGGGGAAGAGTTCCCTAGGTTTGGGGGTGAGGCTCTCGATCGTTCGTGCGATCGGGAGTCTACACTTGGCGGTCGTGCTCCTGGTCCTCGATCAGGGCACGATCGGGCGGGTGGTGCTGAGGTCCACTCAAGTCCTGTGTACGCTGATGTAAGTCGCCGGACGGGCGCATTTGCTGAGCAGGCATTCCCTCGCCCGTCCTTTGATGTACCCTTGGGGTCATCAAGGTCTTCGATCGGACCTGTGAGATCCAACGATCGGGGGGGTCGAGTGGAAGCTGATCAGGAGTCGTCCTCCTCGGAGGATGAGACTTCTGATCAGGCCGGGGGTTCTAACTTCCAGTGGGCTTTGGAGTCGGTGGCAAGGCGTATGGACTTGCCGATTGATGCTCCAGGGCCCTCTCGGGGAACCGGTAGGTTCGCGTCAGCGCCAGTTCGTCGGCCGATCCGGCTCCCTGTGGCTCCCGCGTTGGTCAAGTCTTTCGACAAGATCAACAAGGGAGTTACGGCTAAGAAGGATGTGGCTCGTGCGGAGTTGACATTCCCGACTAGCCGTGTTCGACCTGAGTCGATCGACACTTATCGGACTATAGAATCTGAAGGTGGACATCAGACTTCCGTCCTGGTCGAAGACCCTAACCTTCACCTGCTTTCCCGGAAGCAGGGTACGGTCTTGTCAGCTTATGTGAAAAAGGCTCGCCTTTCTCACTGGCAGACGCTGTCTCATCAATTGATGGGTCAGCTCTCGTTGACAGATCACCTGACTACCTTGGTACAGGAGTTTGTTGACGAGGCAGATCTGGAGGAGGGGAGTCGCGCCAACATTCATGCGGTACTCGGCGTCTTGTCCGGAGTGGTCCATGCTGCTTACCTGGGCGCACAATTGGATCTCACCGTGCATGATGCCGATCTCCGTTTGCTTGACGTGTCTGCTACGGACGTCACTGAGCTACGTGGGAGGCCGCTTTTCTCGGGCTATACCAACCTCTCTCGATCGGATATTTCCGTCATGCGGGAACATCTTCGGGATGAGGCTATGGCCAAGGCTTTGCTCGAGAAAACGGCAGGGTCTGGGACAGGCAAGAAGACCAAGGGTCAGAAACCTGCCCAACCTCAGGCACCACATGCACCCGCTTCTGCGCAGCCGCCCTTTCGGGGGGCGCAGCCTCCCCCTCCTCAGGGGGATGGCAAGCGTGGAGGCAAAGGGGGTGGACGCTTTAAGGGCAAAGGGAAATCTTCTGCTAAGAAGTGACTCGTTGCAGGAAAGCGTAGGCTCTGTGGAAGGTTCAGTTCTTTCGGAATTCGATCTTCCACAACCTGGTCCAGTCGGGGGGCGCCTGGCTCAGTTCGTTCAGAACTGGAGCGATCTGGCGTCGTCAGACAACTCGGTCGTGGCATGGGTGAAGTTCGGTCTCACCTTCAGATGGGAGGCTGGAAAACCACCAACCAGACCCAAAGCGTGGTTCTTCCCTGTGCCCGGCGATCGGGAAAAGTTTCAGCTTCTGCAGCACGAAGTGCAGCAGTTGCTAGAGAAACGTGCGATCGAGGTGATCGAGGTGGTCAAGGTCTCATCTTTCTAGTGCCGAAAAAGACAGGCGGGTGGCGTCCCGTTTTCGACCTGTCAAACCTCAACAAATTCTTGATCATACCCAGGTTCAAGATGGAGTCGGCGATTTCCGTTCAGAAAGCTCTGTCCAAGGGGAAGTGGGCTGTCAGTATCGACGTCAAGGACGTGTACTTACACGTGCCCATACACCCAGCCGATCGGCGATATCTCAAGTTCGCCTTCGAGGGCTCGGTGTATCAGTTCAGGGTACTTCCTTTTGGAGTAGCCACCGCCCCTTACGTGTTCACCCGTATCGTAAGGGCGATGGCAGCCAGGTTTCGATCGGTTGGAATTCAATTACACCATTACATCGACGATTGGTTAATCATAGCCGACTCCCTGTCTCAGGCTATAGAGCAATCCGGGTTCGTCCTCAGCTTGGCGACCAGCCTTGGCTGGATCCCCAATTGGGTGAAGTCTCATCTGTCCCCGACTCAGAGATTCGAGTATGTCGGGGTGGATTACGATCTAGATCGAGGAGTAGCTCTTCCTCTGGGGATGAGAGTTCTCAAGGCGATTGCGGCGAAGGATGCCGCGCTGACGCAGTCGTCGATCACAGCTCGACAGTTCCTGTCCATCATCGGTCTGTTGGCGTCGATGGAGAAACAGGTGCCATACGGCAGGTGCTTCCTCAGGCCCATTCAATGGTGTCTAGCGTTGCAATGGCGGATCCTCACCGATCGACTAGACTAAGTCGTATCAGTGGACGATCGTGCTCGGGAAGCAATGCATTGGTGGCGGGACCATCGGAATCTTTTCCGAGGGATGCCACTGGCGGAGTTTCTGCCCGATCGGACCTTCTTCACCGATGTGTCAGAATTGGCTTGGGGAGCTCATATGGACGAGCATGAGCTCTCGGCTGTGTGGAACACCAGCGAGAGGTCGTTGCACATCAATGTCCTAGAGCTGCGAGAGGTGAGACGTGCGTTTGAGATCTGAGGTCCTCAGAGTCCCCCAGGGACGAAGTGGTTGGTCTTCACGGACAACAGCACAGTAGTGGCGCACGTAAACAAACAGGGTGGAACTCGGTCGAATCAGCTTTGTTTGGAAGCGGAGTGTCTGATCAGGTTTGCCTTCAAGTCCCGTCTGTTTATCAGGGCAAGGCACCTACCGGGTCGCAGGAACGTCCTAGCAGACGCCCTGTCAAGGCCGGACAAGATCATAGGCACGGAATGGAGTTTACATCCGGGGGTGTTTCGTCGCATTTGTCAGGCGTTGGGGACACCGAACATAGACCTGTTCCCAACCTCTTGGAATCACAAGCTCCCGGTCTTCTTCTCACCTCTGCCAGAGAGCGAGGCACTGGCTGTGGACGCGATGTCCCAGTCGTGGGACGGGATGTACGGGTATGCGTACCCGCCAACCCGGTTCCTAACGGAAGTGCTGCACAAAGTAGCCAGGTCTCAGTGCGAGATTCTGTTGGTGGCGCCATGCTGGCCGATGCAGGCGTGGTTCCCGCTGCTACTGTCCCTCCTGATCGATGTACCGCGGGTTCTCCCGATCGAGAACAGGTTGCTGAGGCAACCGTGGCGGGATATGTTTCATGATTCCGTCCACGTGCTCAAGTTACACGTGTGGAGGCTATCGAGCGATCCTTCCAGGAGGCAGGATTTTCTCAGCAGGTGTCCGTACATCTCGCGAGAAAGAACAGGAGATCCTCCTCTAAAACGTATGAAGCTAAATGCAGAGTATTCGTACGTTGGTGTAACAGAAGGCGCATTGATCCGCTCTCTGCCCCTTTGAATGCAGTGCTAGACTTTCTCTGCTATCTTTTTGATAGGCTTAATTTGAAGCCTACTACGATCGAGGGATACAGGTTCATGCTGGGGCCTGTATTCCGTGCTAGGGGGATCGATTTAACTAATAATCGTATCCTTGCTGATCTGTTAGCGTTCTTTAGGAGGCAAAGGCCACGGTGAATCCCTACTGTACCGGATTGGGACATGGCTTTTGTGCTATATTGTCTTACTAAAGCACCTTGGGAGCCTCTCAAGGAAGTTTCCTTGCAGAGGTTAACTCTTAAGACTTTCTTGTTAGTCATGCTAGCAAGTGGTCGAAGACGCTCAGATGTCGCGGTGATCGATGTGTCGCGAGTGGCATTTGGCGCGGATGGGTCCGTTTCCTTATACCCAGTACGTGATTTTATGCCTAAGACACGTGCTGCTCGTAATTCAGTCACTGGGCGATTACGTAGGACGGAATGAGCCGGACGCACTATTGTACCCGGTCAGAGCGCTGAAAATTTACATCGATCGTACCAGATCGATCAGGAAAGATCGTAAGCGATTATTTATTCCCTATCAGCCTAATAGGGCTACGGATATCTCCACAGCTACACTATCCAGATGGGTGAAGTTTGTAGTGAGGACTGTCTATGCGGAGTCAGGTGCTGACGATCGAGTCACTTACAAAATATCGTCCCACCAAATCCGACACATCTCGATGTCTTTGGCGGCCAGGTCGAATATTCCGTTGGAATATATCGTGAGAGCCAGAATGTGGACTAATTCTACGACATTCATCGGGTTCTATCTGTCCAATGCTGCTGAACTTCAGGACCAGTCGTCCAGATTTAGACTGGGTCCGCTGGTCGTAGCACAGGCTATTGTTTGAACCAGCTGGACAAAAAAGTCTTGGTTTTAACGTGCACGTGTATATAGCAACACTTTGTGTTTGTGTTTGAGTTCTTTATGTTATGGTCTCAAGTAGAGTTCCGTTTTCCACCGATGGGTGAAGAAGAAATTTGTGCATATCGGAGGCTTTATTATTTACTAAAGATATATCGAAAATGTAGCATTTTAGCGATTCGCTTGAAATCAAGACTATCGTCTGTTTTCATGACTCTCTAGCACAACTGCTCCACCGCCTATCTTTTGATTCTAAGGAGCATGTAGTAGTTTAGATTGGTGATGTATAAAATAAACTTCCCAAATTTTAATTGTAAATTTGCCGTTTATTGTTATTACTCACCTCTAAACTACTACAGTAAAGGCCCTCCCATCCATCCCCGCCAGTTGTGTGCTAGGGGCTTCCTTTTGTCGTTTTGTGGACAGAAAAGTGACGCTTCTGCGCAGCTGCGCGCGCATATGCGCGGCGGTTTTGACGGCAAAAGGAGCGCTCGAGTCATGCAGGCAGACGATCATGCCTTGCTTTCAGTACACGAATTTCTATCCAGAATGATCCAAAGGATCGAAAAGGAGCATGTAGTAGTTTAGAGGTGAGTAATAACAATAAACGGCAAATTTACAATAAAAATTTGGGAAATTTTGGTAGTTTGACAGGTCGATGGTCTTTGCTGACAGTGATACTCATTCACTCACATATACGATGATCTTCAAACCAGCATTTGGGCCAGTATTCAAAAAGCTTTCATGCATGTCATAAATTATTGGAGATACAGACAAGTTGTTGAAATGTCTCTGCAGTATAAATCATAACACTGAAAAAAAAACCATGAAAAAGATTCTGATCTAGATCCAGCTAAAAAAACATTGTGCCTCCTGAATAAGAGAATAATATTCAGAACCTTGAAAATCTTACACATTGGTCCAAATAATACTCGGGTGATTTTTATACGGGCTCAATAAGGTAAAGCTTCTGATTTGTAGAGATTTCATGGCTGTAACTGAATAAGGTAACATTAGTTTAACTAATTAAGTCTTGTTGGCCACAATAAAAATAGTTATGACAAGAAACATTATTGGGCTCAACAATGTAAAGGTTCTAGGGCTCGGACGATTCGACGGGCGCCCAAATTCGGGGCGGGTCATATACAATAATCTGGGTCGGAATTTCGTTATCCATAACGGAGAACGAATAAAGATAAATTTTTGAATATTTATGATAAACAGTATTAAAATCACAAAAATGACAAGGAAATCATCAGAAAAAAAACGAAGTATAGTTTTATGAGGTCATGACATTGTGATCTTTTTCAAACTTGCAAAAAAAAAAACACTGAGAAAAAAAAAGTGTCAAAGATCTATGTCTGGCGTTCACGTGTTACAAATTGCTCCAGTGAATATCATTCAAATTTTGTTATATATTTGGACGGGTTGGGTCAGACCACACTGCTACCTGGGTCGGAAATTTCCGAGCCCTAAAAAGTTATATCCAGTCATGGCTGTAACCGAATAGGTTATCATTACTTTTACTAGTTAAGTCTATTATTGACCACAATAAAAAATAGTTACATGTAATACAAGAAACGTTGTCCATAAAAAGCAATGTCCATAAAAGTTAATATTGAGTTAGAAAAAATATTTACCTGGCTATGTGAAAATAAATTGCTGGTGAACATCGACAAAACAAAATGCTTTTTTCACCAACTCATGCCTCTGAAACTAAATGTAACTCAAGACATGTTATTAGGGCATTTCGGCCCGAAATGCCCTTATGGTTTTTTTAGGTTACCGGACCTATGGTCCGATAATCTATTGGCATGGCATTGCGTCCATCGTCCGTCCGTCCGTCCGTCCGTCCGTCCACATTTTTATCTTTAAAGTGTACGGTCCGATTTTTCTGAAAATTTGGGAAAAGATACCTTAAAATATTTCAAAAAGGAGGTATTTTTTAGTTTTTCGATTTTTCAATTTTTCTCAAAATGGCGGCCAATTTTGTCGAAAAACGCTCAATTTTGAACTTTGGCGATCATTTTCTCAAAAACTGTCTGATCAGTTTTGAGATTTTTCTTTCGAAAGATTCTCCTTATGTACCTCTGTGATGTGTATAAGTTTGGTTGCTCTTGAATCGCCGGTCTGCGTATGGCGGCCATTTTCAATTTTCGACGGGTCGACGAAAAAAAAATTTTTCGGCCCAAATCGCATTACTATCCATTTTGAGCCATTTCTAGACAAAAAAATGTTTTTCACCCTTTGAAAAAAATTTTGAACTTTTTTATCTTTAAAGTGTCAGGTTCATTATTAGAAGACAAATTTCTTCTAATATCTCACTTAATATTGGGATTAGACATTAGGAATCAATTGTCCACATATAGGAAATTATATATGCCGATTATTCTCGTGACCTTGAATTTGACCTTCGACCTAATTTTCAAGGTCACAGCACAAAATGGCTAATATCTCGCTTATTATCGACTTTACAGCTTAGGAATCAATTGTCAGCATATAGGAAATGATATATCCTGAATATTATTGTGACCTTGAATTTGACCTTTGACCTCATTTTCAAGGTCACAGGACAAAATAGCTAATGTCTCGCTTATTATCGACTTTGAAGCTTAGGAAAGCTTGGGAATCAATTGTTGACTCATAGAAAATAATATATGCTGAATATTCTCATGACCTTGAACTTGACCTTTGACCTTATTCTCAAGGTCAGAGCACAAAATGGGTAATATCTCGCTCATTATCAACTCAATTATCTTAGGAATCCATTGTGGACCTATAGGAAATGATATATACCGAATATTCTGATCACCTTGAATTTGACCTTTGACCTCATTTTCAAGGTCAGAGCACAAAATGGCTAATATCTCGTTTATTATCTACTTTACAGCTTGGGAATCAATTGTGAACATATAGGAAATGATGTATGCCGAATATTTCAATGACCTTGAATTTGACCTTTGACCTCATTTTCAAGGTCAGAGCACAAAATGGCTAATATCTCATTTATCATCTACTTTACAGGTTAGGAATCAATTGTGAACATATAGGAAATGATGTATGCCGAATATTTGGATGACCTTGAACCTGACATTTGACCTCGTTTTCAAGGTCAGAGCACAAAATTGCTAATATCTTGCTTATTATCGACTTCACAGCTTAGGAATTATATATGTCGAATATTCTTGTGAGCTTAAATTTGACCTTTGACCTCAATAAACTGAAACCCATACAAAAAAAGCAAAGAATATCTATGACAGTACTGGTCAGTTCCATTCTAGTTTCATATCATTGTATATTAGGCTCTAACACGATCGACTTATGTAGAGCAAGTTTTAGGCGTGAATGATGTGCAATTATTCTCATGACTTCATGACATCGCTTTCAGCTTACATATAACTGAAACATATCTTGGGTCCGGTAAGCGCAGAGCCCTACGGCTCTTATGTTTTTAAAAATGGCGGCCGTTTTTGACGAAAAATGCCTGATTTTGGACTTTGGTGGCCATTTTCTCAAAATCTGTTCGGTAACTTTTTAGCTTACCGGCCCTTTGGGCCGATAAGCTATTATCGTGGTTTTTCGTCCGTCCGAGTCTGTAACTTTTTTTTGGCATGATGAATTTCCCCATAAATTTGTCAGAACATACCTTGGCCAATATCTAAAAACTTCTTTTTAATTTTTTTGATTGAATCAAAATTGAGATTTTTGTTTCAAAGCATTTCTCTCATGTACCTCTATGACATGTATAAGTTTCGTTGCCCTTGAATCGCCGGTCTGCGCGTGGCGGCCATTTTGATTTTTTGACGGGTCGGCAAAAAAAAATTTTGGGGTCCCAAATCAAGCCACTATTCGTTTTGAGCCATTTCCAGCAACAACAAAAAAATTTTTTTTTTGGCCATTGAAAATTTTTTTGACTTGGAGAATTTCACCCAATTTTTCCTTCATAATGGGAGCTATGCAGAGTAATCTCATAGAACACTTCAAGATAGAGCCTAAGTATTGGCACATTCAAATGGGAAATCATATATTGCGGTTTGAGTTGTGACCTTGAATTTGACCTTCAATGACCTTGTAAGGTCAAAACGACCTTTTTTGTTGAAAAAACGATGAATTTTGCCTTTGGTGACCATTTTCTCGAAATCTATCCAGACAGTTTCCCTCAAAATCATGTATAAGATTCTCCTTATGTACCTTTGTGATGTGTATAAGTTTTGTTGCCTTTGAAATGACGATCTGCGTGGGGCGGCCATTTTGATTTTTTGACGGGTCGGCAAAAAAAAAATTTTTTGTCTCAAATCAAGTCACTATTCATTTTGGGCCATTTCCAGCAAAAAAACAAAATTTTTTTTTTGGCCAGTGAAAATTTTTTTCGAACTTGGAAAATTCCACACAATTTTTACTTCATAATGGGAGCTGTGCAGAGTAAACTCATAGAAGACTTCAAAATAGAGCCTAAGTATTGGCACATTCAAATGGGAAATCATATATTGCGGTTTGAGTGATGACCTTGAATTTGACCTTCAATGACCTTGGAAAGTCAGAAACAAATTTTGTTTTTGGTGGCCATTTTGTCTGAATCTATTCAGGCAGTTTTTCTCAAAATCATGTATGAGATTCTCTTCATGTACCTTTGTGATGTGTAATTTGATTTTGTATTATAGTCCATACAGAAAATGTGTTTCCAGCAACATTTAAGAACATGTTTTGACAAAAGAATCAGTGAAGCAATTTATATGTTGGAAAATCAATACTCTGCATTTCTCATGATTGCCGGTAAGCTACAGCACCCTTGGTGCTATGTTTTGCTTCTCTATTGACTTTATAGCTTGGGAACCAATTGTGGACATATAGAAAATGATATACACTGAATATTTTGATAACCTTCAATTTGACCTTGACCTTATTTTCAAGGTCAGGACACAAAATGGCTGAGTTTAGGAATCCATACAGTTTAGGAATCCATAGTGAACATATAGGAAATGATATTTGCTGAATATTTCAGTGACCTTGAGTTCGACCTTTGACCTCATTTTCAAGGTCAGAGAACAAAATGGCTAATATCTCGCTCATTATCGACTTCACAGCTTAATAATGAACTGCAAAGAGGAAATGATATACCGTATTTATTCAATTGGTTCGAACAGCTTAAAATAATTAAATTTTGAAATGTTCGAACTATTAGATTCACGATAAAATCGTCCGTCAAAACGGAAAAAAAACGCAAACCCAGATTTATCATACGCGAGTTGACAGATACCGTTCATCATGGTGGTTGGAACTAGGGCTTGTACTGTACGATTGATAGGTTAACTGCGGACAACTAGCATCTTTAGAAACCTGAATAACTGGCTGCTAAATCGCCCGGTAACTGTTGTTTTTAATCTCACATTGATACTAAATTCTACTCATATTGCATGTGCAGTCAAGTCACTCGAATCGGAAAAACTTCGCAAACCGCCTGGCACTCTGACGTCTGCGCTTTCATTATTTCTGCTCATATCATAGAGGTACATTATGTGCCCGTCATAATGTACCTCTATGGCTCATATTGTTAATTGCAAACACTACCACTTGGCGAATTTAACGCTGATTACTCATTTCGTAGTGCTACCGCCTGGTGAGTGGTCAGTTTTGGCATCTGACAAGTTGATTTCGTTTGTTTCAATCGAAATTTTGATCGTAAATTTGCCTGTTCGAACTAAACGAGTCAATTTGAAAATTATTGTCTTCAATAATTTTTGGTGTTCGAATTAAGGCATTTCGTCCAGAATGCAGAATGCACAATTTTGTTTTTCCTTCTTTTTTTTAGGTTACCGGACCTTTGGTCCGATAACCTATTGCCATGGTGTTGCGTCCGGCGTCCGTCGTCCGTCGTCCGTCGTCCGTCGTCCGTCCGTCCGTCCGTTCACATTTTTATCTTTAAAGTTTATGATGGAATATTTCTGAAATTTTGCACAAAAATAACTAAAAATATTTCCAGGAAAGGTTTTTTTTAGTTTTCTGATTTTCCAATTTTTTTCAAAATGGCGGCCGTTTTCGTCGAAAAATGGCCAATTTTGGACTTTGACAATCATTTTCTCAAAATCTTATCAGTAACTTTTTTTCTTATTGATGCATAACACTCCTCCTATGTGCCCCTGTGACATGTATAAATTTCGTTGCCCTTGAATCGCTCGAAGTGGGCCATTTTGGGCCCAAACTCGGCCCAAATGGGACTCTCCCATGTTAAATTCTCCTATGCTTTATAATGGGACACAATTAAGCCTAATATCTCACTTAATATTGAGATTAGAGACTAGGAATCAATTGTGCACATATAGGAAATGATATATCCTGAATATTCTGGTGACCTTGAATTTGACCTCTGACCTCGGTTTCAAGGTCAGAGGGCCATTTTCGTCGAAAAATGGCCAATTTTGGACTTTGACGGTCGTTTTCTCAGAATCCGTTCAGTAACTATTTTTCTTATCAATGCATAACACTCCTCATATGTACCCCTGTGACACGTATAAATTTCGTTGCCCTTGAATCGCTCGAAGTAGGCCATTTTGGGCCCAAACTCGGCCCAAATGGGACTTTCCCATGTTAAATTCTCCTATGCTTGACAATGGGACACATTAAGCCTAATATCTCACTTAATATTGAGATTAGAGACTAGGAATCAATTGTGGACATATAGGAAATGATATATGCTGAATATTCTCAGGGTCTTGAATTTGACCTCTGACCTCGGTTTCAAGGTCAGAGCACAAAATGTCTAATATCTTGCTTATTAACGACTTTACAGCTTAGGAACCAATTGTGGACATATAGGAAATGATATATGCCGAATATTCTGATGACCTTGAATTTGACCTTTGACCTCATTTTCAAGGTCACACCACAGAATGGCTAATATCTCCCTTATTATCGATTTTACAGCTTAGGGATCAATTGTGGACATATAGGAAATGATATATGCTGAATATTCTCGTGATCTTGAATTTGACTTCTGACCTCAGTTTCAAGGTCAAAGCACAAAATGGCTAATATCTTGCTTATTATTGACTTTACAGTGTAGGAATCAATTATGAACTTATAGGAAATGATATATGCAGATTATTGTCATGACCTTGAATTTGACCTTTGACCTCATTTTCAAAGTCACAGGACAAAATGGCTAATATCTCATTTATTATCGATTCTACAGCTTAGGGAGCAATTGTGGACATATAGGAAATGATATATGCTGAATATTCTTGTGACCTTGAATTTGACCTTTGACCTCATTTTCAAAGTCACAGGACAAAATGGCTAATATCTCATTTATTATCGATTCTACAGCTTAGGGAGCAACTGTGGTCATATAGGAAATGATATATGCTGAATATTATCGTGACCTTGAATTTGACCTCTGACCTCAGTTTCAAGGTCAGAGCTCAAAATGGCTAATATTTCGCTTATTATTGACTTTACAGCTTAGGAATCAATTGTGGACATATAGGAAATGATATATGCAGATTAATATCGAGACTATCAATTTGACCTTTGACCTCATTTTCAGGATCACAGGACAAAATGGCTGATATCTCGCTTTTTATCCACTTTACAGCTTAGCAATCAATTGTGAACATATAGGAAATGATATATGCTGAATATTGCTATGACCTTGAATTTGACCTTGACCTCCTTTTCAAGGTCGCAGGACAAAATAGCTAATATCTCGCTTATTATCGATTTCACAGCTTAGGAATCAATTATGAACATATAGGAAATGATATATGCTGAATATTGCTATGACCTTGAATTTGACCTTTGACCTCATTTTCAAGGTCAGAGAACGAAATGGGTAATATCTCGCTTTTTATTGACTTTACAGCTTGGCAATCAATTGGGGACATATAGAAAATGATATATTCTGAACATTGTCATGACCTTGAACTTCACCTTTGACCTAATTTCCAAGGTCACAGGACAAAATGGCTAATGGCTTGCTCATTATGGACTTTACAGCTTAGGAATCAATTATGAACATATAGGAAATGATATATGCTGAATATTGCTATGACCTTGAATTCGACCTTTGACCTCATTTTCAAGGTCACAGGACATAATGGCTAATATCTCGCTTATTATTGACTTCACAGCTTAGGAATTAATTGTGGACATACTAGAAATGACATATGCCGAATATTATCGTGTCCTTGAATTGACCAATGACGTTTTTTAAAGGTCACGGGACAAAATACTAATATCTAAAATATATATTGTCCGGTAACCTTTCTTAGCCCTTGGGCTAATTTTTTTTTTTTCCGCCGTTCTGGTTTCCGACCGATAACTTTAGTTTGCCTCGATGTATCTTCGCCAAATTTTCAGCATTGGTCAGACATATTATGTGGAAGAACCCTATCGTTTTTCAGCCGGATCCGAGGTCCGTGAGGATGAAATCAATGGGTTTTTTTTTTACTTTGTTTCCGCTCGATAACTCAAAAAGTATGTAGGCAATGGCTGCAGAACTTTGCATGGAGGTTCATATATCAATAGGGAAGAACCCTATTGATTTTGAGATCAATCCATCAAGCGACCTTTGACCTAGAGGTCGGAAGAGTTTTCGCCCAGTCATCCTTGAGGTTTCCTGCATATCATGGAAACGGTGCGTGGTAGAGCAAAACGGACGTTATTTTCGGACTCGTCGCCCTAGACAAACATGTCAAAGGGGTATTAAGGGTGAACTTCGACCTTGACCTTGAATTTTTCTGCCGAGTCGTCATTTTTCGTTTTCGTCGATATCTCGGAAATGGTGTGTCGTAGAGCGAAACGGACGTTATTTTCGGACTCGTGGCACTAGACAAACATGTCTAAGGGGTATTATGGATGAACTTTGACCTTGACTTGAAATTTTTTTCGCTGAGTCGGCATTTTTCGTTTTCATCGATATCTCGGAATTGGTGCGTCGTAGAGCGAAACGGACGTTATTTTTGGACTCGTTGCCCTAGACAAACATGTCTAAGGGGTATTAAGGATGACCATCGACCTTGACCTTGAATTTTTCTGCCGAGTCGGCGTTTTTCGTTTTCATCGATATCTCGGAAACGGTGCGTCGTAGAGCGAAACGGACGTTATTTTCGGACTCGTGGCACTAGACAAACATGTGTAAGGGGTATTATGGATGAACTTCGACTTTGACCTAAAATATTTTCGCCGAGTCGGCATTTCTCGTTTTCATCGATTTCTCAGAAATGGTGTGACGTAGAGCGAAGCGGACGTTATTTTCGGACTCGTGGCACTAGACAAACATGTCTAAGGGGTATTAAGGATGACCTTTGACCTTCACCTTGAATTTTTTTGCCGAGTCGTCATTTTTCGTTTTCGTCGATATCTCGGAAATGGTGTGTCGTAGAGCGAAACGGACGTTATTTTCGGACTCGTGGCACTAGACAAACATGTCTAAGGGGTATTATGGATGAACTTTGACCTTGACTTGAAATTTTTTTCGCTGAGTCGGCATTTTTCGTTTTCATCGATATCTCGGAATTGGTGCGTCGTAGAGCGAAACGGACGTTATTTTTGGACTCGTTGCCCTAGACAAACATGTCTAAGGGGTATTAAGGATGACCATCGACCTTGACCTTGAATTTTTCTGCCGAGTCGGCGTTTTTCGTTTTCATCGATATCTCGGAAACGGTGCGTCGTAGAGCGAAACGGACGTTATTTTCGGACTCGTGGCACTAGACAAACATGTGTAAGGGGTATTATGGATGAACTTCGACTTTGACCTAAAATATTTTCGCCGAGTCGGCATTTCTCGTTTTCATCGATTTCTCAGAAATGGTGTGACGTAGAGCGAAGCGGACGTTATTTTCGGACTCGTGGCACTAGACAAACATGTCTAAGGGGTATTAAGGATGACCTTTGACCTTCACCTTGAATTTTTTTGCCGAGTCGGCATTTTTCGTTTTCGTCGATATCTCGGAATTGGCGCGTCGTAGAGCGAGACGGACGTTATTTTCGGACTCGTCGCCCTAGACAAACATGTCTAAGGGGTATTAAGGATGACCTTCGACCTTGATCTTGAATTTTTCTGCCGAGTCGGCATTTTTCGTTTTCGTCGATATCTCGGAAATGGTGCGTCGTAGAGCGAAATGGACGTTATTTTCGTACTCGTGGGACTAGACAAACATGTCTGAGGGGTATTATGGATGAACTTTGACCTTCACCTGAAATTTTTTCGCCGAGTCGACAGTTTTCGTTTTCGTCGATATCTCGGAAACGGTGCGTCGTAGAGCGAAACGGACGTTATTTTCGGACTCGTGGCACTAGACAAACATGTCTAAGGGGTATTATGGATAAACTTTGACCTTGACCTGAAATTTTTTTCGCCGAGTAGCATTTTTCGTTTCTGTCGATATCGTGGAAACAGTGTGTCGTAGAGCATTGTAGAGCCCATGGTAAGCATGTTATAAATATTACAAATTAGTCTTAACACTGAAATGCCTCCAAGGCATCTTTAGGCCTTGACGTCTAGTTATTAGAGTGTTCGAACTAATTGAATAAATACGGTATGCTGAAAATTCTCATGACCTTGAACTTGATTTTTGACCTGGCTAACATCTAAAATATTAAACATATATTGCCGGTAACCTATCTTTGGCCCTTGGCCTAATTTTTAGGTTACCGGACCTATGGTCCGATAACTTATTGGCATGGCGTTGCGTCCGTCGTCGTCGTCTGCCACATTATCTGTTAACATTTTTTATCTTTTTTTGGGCTGATCAGTGATTGGGAAGAGGAACTCGAAGTATGAGAGAATCCCCCCTTCAGTTTGAAATGTATGGGGGATTTTCAAAAGTTATGGGAGATTTTTGAGAAATTATGGGGGATTTTCAAAAAGTTGTGGGACATTTTTGGGGTGTACTTTTAAAGACGACGGACAGTAAAAAATTTTTCTTGCACAAATATACTGCTTATGTTCATATGATATGCTACGAAATAAATAAATGTACGAATTCCATCGATATAATGCGCGTCTGGCACGATCAAAATGCTGTTCACAGTGCCCCAGCCATGCTGTGTGTTTCAGGTAAAAGAATCGTGACGTCACGATAGGTCATTACGTTTTCCATACCGCTGTATAGATACCTGTACGTTTTCCGCGGCTGCTGTGATCACCGCGGTGAGGTCAAAGAATTTTCATGCGATGAGATGGCGTTCATTAAATATTTGCGACACACCCATTTTTGGGCAGAAGGATATGAAAATTTGCCACCATGTTCGGGAGAGTATATAGATGACACTGTTATGGTGAAATATATTGTTGACCTGAAAAATATGCACAGTCCATGCCCTAACATGGTCTCTAATCGGAAAATATTTCAAGAGGGGTGATGAGTTATAACCCACAGGTAAATATGTGCTCATCAGAATTTTCTCAAAATTTGTCTGATTATCGAGTGATATGTGTAGATTGAAATCGTTGAATAAAAATTGGGGGTCACCGCGTTGGATTTGTTGCAAAACACTTTCGAAAGAGTTTAGCTCTCCTTCGAAATCCGCCATATTATTAGGCATCCCGATTGAAAATCGGGAGGCCTTATGTTTTTGTCTGTTTTTTTTTTTTTTTTTTTTCTTTTTTTTTTTTCTCTTCCGCCGTTCGGTTTCCGGATCATAACTCTTGAACGCCTTAATCTATCTTTCCGAAATTTTCACAGCTCATCCGAAATACTTTGCTCCTAACCCCTATTGTTTTTCGTCGAGACCCGAAATCCAAGATGGCCGCCAGCGGCCATTTTGGAAAAAAAAATCGGGCGATTCCTGTCAATGTCATAATTTGATTCAGGCAATTTCCAGGGGGAAAAATTTTTTTGGGTGTATTTTTTTTTGGACTTTTTTTTGGAATTTTTCCCTCACCTGCCCCCATGCAGATGTAATACTGTGACTGAGCCATGCTACTGTATTCACTGACTGCAGCCTGCATGTCCAGCATGAGGCTAGGCTCTACCCTCTCAGCCAGTGCAGTATATGAGAGCCCTGCTCAGTAATGCCTGTGATAAGGCAATACCCCCCCCCCCTCTCCCTCCCCCACCTCCACTGTCAGCCAGTCTAATCTGCATATGAATGTAGCAATGTATCAGTGACTTGTATGCACTGCCCCTCTTCCCCCCCCCCCCCCCCTCTCCTGTCCCCTCACCCCAGTTTACTATACTAACACCAACAAGTTGGAACAATGCCCTCCTTCCCTTTCTAAAGAAAACAATAGGTGGTTATATAATGATGACCCAAACTGAAGATAACAGCTTTGAAGGTCTGCCTGGGCCTTGGTTGCCGGTCAATTGTTCATTGTATTCAGTTAAAACAGCACTGTGTTTATCTGGATGAAACTACATGCATTGTTTTGTTTTCTAGCTGTATTTCACATGCAGTGACCAAATTATCATTGTTTTACTTAGTCAGAACCCAGAATAATTTCCTTTTCGCTTGTATTATGAATGTCTGTCATGTCTGTACATTTAATACCTATTGAGATTAAAACAAATATCTGATGGACATTTGTCTAGTGAGCAACTGCTATAATTTGAACTCTCACTCCCACCTGTGTTCAATAATCCTGGTATATGTATTATAATAACAGTCAAGTTTCACCATTAGAAAAGAAAAGAAAAATTGGGGGATGCCACAAAGCCTATAGGCTTTTATGTCTAGTTAATTTCAAATAGAATTAACAGCCCCAGAAAAAAATCCATACGGTAAAAACTTATAAAATTTAGTATACATGTCCAATGGATTGTACACATATAAAAAATGAAAAAAAAATTGGGGGTCACTGCGGCAGAATTTTCGCAATCTGCATTTGAATGTTGTATGTCGGACTAGGATCGTGCACCCGTTTGCCACCAAAGCGTCAGAGGTTTACCTATCGTGACGTCACATCATTCGCTGGAAGCTTCTTGAAGGGAGTCTCCACTACAGAGCGCCCACAGGGCAACAGGATGCATATTCATTGAAAATATTGTTGCTATCATTTATAACTCATACGACTCTATCATATAAGGAAAAAATCCTGAATATTATTTTTTCACCGTCCGTCGCCTTTAAAAAAGATTTTATTCAATCATCAACTGCGGTAGTCTAGCTATAATTGTGTGTGTGAGAAACCTTTCATTGCCGTCATCACGATCTGAATCACCACCGTGAATGCCTGCTGTCAGTGTGTATATATGTCAACAGTAACACGTGGTTGTTGCCGGTGACTGTGTGGGCTGCTTCCTGCCGCTGCTGCTCAGTTCAATCTTTCATCGCATCAAACAAAGTTTCTTTGTCATTGTGTTTTTTAAAAATAAATTACCATGGATGCAGAATTTACGATAATCAACTTTTTTGGAGGCACTAAACAACTCCCGAGAGCGGTGTCAAAAACTGTCAGTGGATGTTTTGTAAATCTAGAAACCGTCAACTATGACGTCATGGGAGACCCCCTAATTGCTCAGCCAGCCAATCCCTTCAGCAGTTTCTAGTCTAAGTCTAGAGACCGTCTGACACTGACACCAAGGGTCGCCTCAACATAATGGAAGATCGTCATACGATTGATTTCCAAACTTTCGCAATAATTCCAATAAAAACATTAAACGTTCGCAAATATTTACAGTCTGCGCATTGGGCGCAGTGATGAACTGTTGCATGCGGGATATTACGAAGTTATGCGCGATTCGCACAATCCCGCACGTCTTCCTAATCACTGGCTGATGAATTTGTCCATAAATTTGTGTGAATATGTATTGGGTCAATACCCCCAGACTTTTTAGGTTACCGGACCTTTGGTCCGATAACCTATTGCCGTGGCGTTGCGTCCGTCGTCCGTCCGTCCGTCCGTCTGTCCGTCCGTCGTCCGTTCACATTTTTATCTTTAAAGTTTACGGTCGAATCTTTCTGAAATTTTGCACAAAAATACCTAAAAATATTTGCAGAAAAGGTTTTTTTTAGTTTTCTGATTTTCGAATTTTTTTCAAAATGGCGGCCGTTTTCGAAGAAAAATGCCTGATTTTGGACTTTGGCAGCCATTTTATCAAAATCTGTTCAGTAACTTTTTTTCTTTTTGATACATGACACTCCCCATATGTACTCCTATGACGTGTATAAGTTTAGTTGCGCTTGAATCGCTCGAAGTGGGCCATTTTGGCCCAAACTCGGCCCAAATGGGACTTTCCCATGTTAAACTCTCCTATGCTTTATAATGGGACACATTAAGCCTAATATCTCACTTAATATTGAGATTAGAGACTAGGAATCAATTGTGGACATATAGGAAATGATATATACTACATATTCTTGTGACCTTGAATTTGACCTCTGACCTCGTTTTCAAGGTCAGATTGGCCGTTTTCGTCGAAAAATGGCCAATTTTGGACTTTGACGGTCATTTTCTCAAAATCTGTTCAGTAACTTTTTTCCTTATTGATGCATAACACTCCTCATATGTACCCCTGTGACATGTATAAGTTTCGTTGCGCTTGAATCGCTCGAAGTCGGCCATTTTGGGCCCAAACTCGGCCCAAATGGGACTTTCCCATGTTAAATTCTCCTATGCTTTATAATGGGACACAATAAGCCTAATATCTCACTTAATATTGAGATTAGAGACTAGGAATCAATTGTGGACATATAGGAAATGATATATGTTGAAGATTATCGTGACCTTGAATTTGACCTCTGACCTCGGTTTCAAGGTCAGAGCACAAAATGTCTATTATCTCACTTATTATTCACTTTACAGCTTAGGAATCAATTGTGGACGTATAGGAAATGATATATGCCAAATATTCTGATGACCTTGAATCTGACCTTTGACCTCATTTTCAAGGTCACAGGACAAAATGTCTAACATCTCACATATAATCGAATTTACAGCTTAGGGATCAATTGTGGACATATAGGAAATGATATATGCCGAATATTCTGAGGACCTTGAATTTGACCTTTGACCTCATTTTCAAGGTCACAGGACAAAATGGCTAATATCTCACTTATTATCGATCTTACAGCTTCGGGATCAATTGTGGACATATAGGAAATGATATATCCTGAATATTCTCGTGACCTTGAATTTGACCTCTGACCTCAGTTTCAAGGTCAGAGCACAAAATGGCTAATATCTTGCTTATTATTGACGTTACAGCTTAGGAATCAATTGTGGACATATAGGAAATAATATAATCCGAATATTCTGATGACCTTGAATTTGACATTTGACTTGATTTTTTAGGTCACAGGACAAAATGGCTAATATCTCGCTTCTTAACGACTTTACAGCTTAGGAATCAATTGTGGACATATAGGAAATGATATATGCAAAATATTCTGATGACCTTGAATTTGCCCTTTGATCTTATTTTCAAGGTCACAGTACAAAATGGCCAATATCTCGCTTATTATCAATTTTACAGCTTAGGTATCAATTTTGGACATATAGGAAATGATATATGCCGAATATTCTGATGACCTTGAATTTGACCTTTGACCTTATTTTCAAGGTCATAGTACTAAATGGTCAATATCTCGCTTATTATCGACTTTACAGCTTAGCCATCAATTATGCGCATATAGGAAATATTCTCATGATCTTTAATTTGACCTCTGACCTCATTTTCAAGGTCAGAGCACAAAATGGCCAATGTCTCGCTTATTATTGACTTTACAGCTTAGGAATCAATTGTGGACCCATAGGAAATGATACATGCTGAATATTGTCATGACGTTGAATTCGACCTTAGACCTCATTTTCAAGGTCAGAGAACAAAATGGGTAATATCTCACTCAATTTAGACTCTACAGCATAGGAATCCATAGTGGATTTTGGTGACCTTGAATTTGACCTTGACCTCATTTTCAAGGGCAGAGAACAAAAAAAGTTAATATCTCACTTGTTAGGGACTTTACGGCTTAGGAGTTAATTGCGAACATATTGTAAATGATATATGCTGAATATTCTCATGACCTTGAACTTGACCTCATTTTCAAGGTCAGATCACAAAATGGCTAATAGCTCACCTAATATCGACTTTACAGCTTAGGAATCAATTGTGGACATGCTAGAAATGATATGGGCAAAATGTTCTCGTGACCTCAAATTGACCAATTACCTTATTTTCAAGGACATGGGGCAAAAGGCTAATATCTAAAATATACATTGTCCGGTAACCTTTCTTAGCCCTTGGGCTAATTTTTTTTCATTTTTAGGTTACCGGACCTATGGTCCGTAACCTATTGGCATCGCGATGCGTCCGGCGTCGTCGTCGTCCGTCGTCGTCCGTCAACAATTTTATCTTTAAAGTTTACGATCGAATTTTTCTGAAATTTTGCACAAAAATGCCTAAAAATATTTCGAGAGGGAGGTATTTTTTAGTTTTTTGATTTTCGCATTTTTTTCAAAATGGCGGCCGTTTTCGTCGAAAAATGGCCAATTTTGGACTTTGGCGGTCGTTTTCTCAAAATCTGTTCAGTAACTTTTTTTTTTATTGATGCATAACACTCCTCATATGTACCCCTGTGACATGTATAAATTTCGTTGCGTTTGAATTGCTCGAAGTGGGCCATTTTGGGCCCAAACTCGGCCCAAATGGGACTTTCTCATGTTAAATTCTCCTATGCTTTATAATGGGACACATTAAACTCTAATATCTCACTTAATATTGAGATTAGAGACTAGGAATCAATTGTGGACATATAGGAAATGATATATGCTGAATATTGTCGTGACCTTGAATTTGACCTCTGACCTTGGTTTCAATCTGTTCAGTAACTTATTTTTTTTTTATTGATGAAAAACACTCCTCATATGTACCCCTGTGACATGTATAAATTTCGTTGCCCTTGAATCGCTTGAAGTGGGCCATTTTGGGCCCAAACTCGGCCCAAATGTGACTCCCATGTTAAATTTTCGTATGCTTTATAATGGGACACATTAAGCCTAATATCTCACTTAATATTGAAATTAGAGACTAGGAATGAATTGTGGACATATAGGAAATGATATATGCTGAATATTCTCGTGACCTTGAATTTGACCTTTGACCTCATTTTCAAGGTCACAGGACAAAATGACTAATATCTCGCTCATTATCGACTTTACAGCTTAGGAATCAATTGTGAACATATAGGAAATGATATATGCTGAATATTCTCGGGACCTTGAATTTGACCTTTGACCTCATTTTCAAGGTCACATAACAAAATGGCTAATATCTCGCTTATTATCGACTTTACAGTTTAGGAATCAATTGTGAACATATAGGAAAGGATATATGCTGAATATTTTCGTGACCTTGAATTTGACCTTTGACCTCATTTCCAAGGTCACAGGACAAAATTGCTAATATCTCGCTTATTATCAACTTTACAGCTTAGGAATCAATTGTGAACATATAGGAAATGATATATGCTGAATATTCTCGTGACCTTGAATTTGACCTTTGACCTCATTTTCAAGGTCACAAGACAAAATGGCCAATACCTTGCTTATTAGCGACTTTACAGCTCAGGAATCAATTGTGAACATATAGGAAATGATATATGCTGAAAATTCTCATGACCTTGGATTTGACCTTTGACCTCATTTTCAAGGTCACAGGACAAAATGGCCAATATCTTGCTTATTAGCTACTTTACAGCTCAGGAATCAATTGTGAACATATAGGAAATGATATATGCTGAAAATTCTCATGAACTTGAATTTGACCTTTGACCTCATTTTCAAGGTCACATGACAAAATGGCTAATATCTCGCTTATTATCGACTTTACAGCTTAGGAATCAATTGTGAACATATAGGAAATGATATATGCTGAATATTCTCGTGACCTTGAATTTGATCTTTTACCTCATTTTCAAGGTCACAGGACAAATTGGCCAATATTTTGCTCACTAACGACTTTACAGCTTAGGAATCAATTGTGAACATATAGGAAATGATATATGCTGAATATTCTAGTGACCTTGAATTTGACTTTTGACCTCATTTTCAAGGTCAACAATACAAAATGGCCAATATCTTGCTTATTAGCGACTTTACAGCTTAGGAATCAATTGTGAACATGTAGGAAATGATATATGCTGAAAATTCTCATGACCTTGAATTTGACCTTTGACCTCATTTTCAAGGTCGCATAACAAAATTGCTAATATCTCGCTTATTATCGACTTTACAGCTTAGGAATCAATTGTGAACATATAGGAAATGATATATGCTGAATATTCTCATGACCTTGAATTTGACCTTTGACCTCATTTCCAAGTTCACAGGACAAAATTGCTAATATCTCGCTTATTATCGACTTTACAGCTTAGGAATCAATTGTGAACATATAGGAAATGATATATGCTGAATATTCTCGTGACCTTGAATTTGACCTTTGACCTCATTTCCAAATTCACATGACAAAATTGCTAATATCTCGCTTATTATCGACTTTACAGCTTAGGAATCAATTGTGAACATGTAGGAAATGATATATGCTGAATATTCTCGTGACCTTGAATTTGACCTTTGACCTCATTTTCAAGGTCACAGGACAAAATGGCCAATATCTTGCTTCTTAGCGACTTTACAGCTTAGGAATCAATTGTGAACATATAGGAAATGATATATACTGAATATTCTAGTGACCTTGAATTTGACTTTTGACCTCATTTTCAAGCTCAACAGGACAAAATGGCTAATATCTTGCTTATTATCGACTTTACAGCTTAGGAATCAATTGTGAACATATAGGAAATGAGATATTCTGAATATTTTAATGATATTGAGTTTGACCTTTGACCTGAATTTCAAGGTCAGTCATTTTATTTTCAAAGTCAGATTACAAAATCTCGCTTATTATCAAATTTACAGCTTAGGGGTCCATAGTGAACATATAGGAAATGATGTATGCTGAATAGTTTGGTGATCCAGAATTTAACCTTTGATCCCATTTTCAAGGTTAGAGATATGGCGATTTCAGTGGTCACCTTGAATTTGACCTTCAACTTTCTCGGCTGAACTCTGTATATATCTCCGGTAACCTTTCTAGCCCATTGGGCTAATTTTGATTTTCGCATTTTTTTCAAAATGGCGGCCGTTTTCGACGAAAAATGCCTGATTTTGGACTTTGGCGGCCATTTTCTCAAAATCTGTTCAGTAACTTTTTTTTTTATTGATGCATAACACTCCTGATATGTACCCCTGTGACATGTATAAATTTCGTTGCGCTTGAATCGTTCGAAGTGGGCCATTTTGGGCCCAAACTCGGCCCAAATGGGACTTTCCCATGTTAAATTCTCCTATGCTTTATAATGTGACACATTAAAGCCTAATATCTCACTTAATATTGAGATTAGAGACTAGGAATCAATTGTGGACATATAGGAAATGATATACGCTGAATATTGTCGTGACCTTGAATTTGACCTCTGACCTTGGTTTCAAGGTCAGAGTGGCCGTTTTCGTCGAAAAATGGCCAATTTTGGACTTCGGCGGTCGTTTTCTCAAAATCTGTTCAGTAACTTTTTTTTCTTATTGTTGAAAACCACTCCTCATATGTACCCCTGTGACATGTATAAATTTCATTGCGCTTGAATCGCTTGAAGTGGGCCATTTTGAGCCCAAACTCGGCCCAAATGGGACTTTCCCATGTTAAATTTTCCTATGCTTTATAATGGCACACATTAAGCCTAATATCTCACTTAATATTGAAATTAGAGACTAGGAATGAATTGTGGACATATAGGAAATGATATATGCTGAATATTCTCGTGACCTTGAATTTGACTTTTGACCTCATTTTCAAGGTCACAGGACAAAATGGCTAATATCTCGCTTATTATCGACTTAACAGCTTAGGAATCAGTTGTGAACATATAGGAAATGATATATGCTGAATATTCTTGTGACCTTGAATTTGACCTTTGACCTCATTTTCAAGGTCACATGACAAAATGGATAATATCTCGCTTATTATCGACTTTACAGTTTAGGAATCAATTGTGAACATATAGGAAATGATATATGCTGAATATTTTCGTGACCTTGAATTTGACCTTTGACCTCATTTCCAAGGTCGCAGGACAAAATTGCTAATATCTCGCTTATTATCGACTTTACAGCTTAGGAATCAATTGTGAACATATAGGAAATGATATATGCTGAATATTCTCGTGGCCTTGAATTTGAGCTTTAACCTCATTTTCAAGGTCACAGGACAAAATGGCCAATATCTTGCTTATTAGCGACTTTACAGCTTAGGAATCGATTGTGAACATGTAGGAAATGATATATGCTGAAAATTCTCGTGACCTTGAATTTGACCTTTGACCTCATTTTCAAGGTCACAGGACAAAACGGCCAATATCTTGCTTATTAGCGACTTTACAGCTTAGGAATCAATTGTGAACATATAGAAATGATATATGCTGAATATTCTCATGACCTTGAATTTGACCTTTGACCTCATTTTCAAGGTCACAGGACAAAATGGCCAATATCTTGCTTATTAGCGATTTTACAGCTTAGAAATCAATTGTGAACATATATTGGAAATGATATATGCTGAATATTCTAGTGACCTTGAATTTGACTTTTGACCTCATTTTCAAGGTCAACAGGACAAAATGGCTAATATCTCGTTTATTATCGACTTTACAGCTTAGGAATCAATTGTGAACATATAGGAAATGATATATTCTGAATATTTTAATGATATTGAATTTGACCTATGACCTAAATTTCAAGGTCAGTCATTTTATTTTCAAAGTCAGATTACAAAATGGCTTATATCTCGCTTATTATCAAATTTGCAGCTTAGGGGTCCATAGTGAACATATAGGAAATGATGTATGCTGAATAGTTTGGTGATCTAGAATTTAACCTTTGATCCCATTTTCAAGGTTAGAGATATGGCGATTTCAGTGGTCACCTTGAATTTGACCTTCAACTTTCTCGGCTTAACTCTGTATATTTCTCCGGTAACCTTTCTAGCCCATTGGGCTAATTTTTTGATTGAATCGATTATGCAGTTTTGACGGCCATTTTTATGCTGAAAATGGCTGTTTTTGCATGTTCTCAACTTTAAAAATTATTTTCTCAAAAACTGTCTGATCAATTTTGAGATTTTAGTTTCAAAATGTTCCCCTCATGTATCTTTATAATGTGTATAAGTTTCGATGCTCTTGAATTGCCGATCTGCGTGTGGCGGCCATTTTGATGTCGTTTACGGGGCCCAAATAGGACTTTCCCATGTTAAATTCTCCTATGCTTTATAATGGGCCGCAATATTCTTGATATCTCACTTAATATTGA
Source organism: Terebella lapidaria (assembly GCA_949152475.1). NCBI lineage: Eukaryota > Metazoa > Annelida > Polychaeta > Terebellida > Terebellidae > Terebella > Terebella lapidaria. Next base: position 48,608,000 of record OX424555.1, on the reverse strand, counting down.
AATTAGAGACTCGGAATCAATTGTGGACATATAGGAAATGATATATGCTGAATATTCTCGTGACCTTGAATTTGACCTTTAACTTCATTTTCAAGGTCAGAGCACAAAATGACCAATATCTCGCTTATTATTGACTTTACAGCTTAGGAATCAATTGTGGACATATAGGAAGTGATATATGCTGAATGTTCTCGTGACCTTGAATTTGACCTTTGACCTTATTTTCAAGGTCATAGCACAAAATCTCTAATATCTCGCTTATTATTGACTTTACAGCTTAGGAATCAATTGTGGACATATAGGAAGTGATATATGCTGAATATTCTCGTGACCTTGAATTTAACCTTTGACCTTATTTTCAAGGTCATAGCACAATATGGGTAATATTTCGCTTATTATCGACTTTAAAGCTTAGAAATTCATTGTGACCATATAGGAAATGATATATGCCGAAAATTCTGCTGACCTTGAATTTGACCTTTGACCTCATTTCCAAGGTCAAAGAAGAAAATGACTAATATCTCGCTTATCATCGACTTCACAACTTGAGAATCAATTGTGGACTGATAGGAATTTATATATGCTGAATATTGTCGTGACCTTGAATTTGACCTTTGACTTCATTTTCAAGGTCTCACAGCACAACTTAGCGAATATCTTGTTTGTTATCAAATTTACAACTTAGGATTTTGTTGTGGACACCTCTAATTTGACTTTTGATTTCATTTTCATTATGTCACAGGACATAATTACTAATATCTGTCTTATTACTGAATTTACAGCTTAGTAAGCAGTTGTGAACATATAGAAAATCATATACCGTATTTATTCAATTAGTTCGAACACTCTAATAATTCGAACACCAAAAATTATTGAAGACAATAATTTTCAAATTGACTCGTTTAGTTCTAACAGGCAAATTTACGATCAAAATTTCGATTGAAACAACGAACGAAATCAACTTGTCAGATGCCAAAACTGACAACTCACCAGGCGGCAGCACTACGAAATGAGTAATCAGCGATATATTTGCCAGGTGGCAGTGTTTGCAATTACTAATATGAGCCATAGAGGTACATTATGACGGGCTCATAATGTACCTCAATGATATGAGCAGAAATATTGAAAGCGCGGACCTCAGAGTGCCAGGCGGTTTGCGAAGTTTTTATCTGTTCGAGTGACTCGATTGCACATGCAATATGAGTAGAATTTAGTATCAATGTGAGATTATAAACAACAGTTACCGGGCGATTTAGCAGCCAGTTATTCGAGTTTTCTAAAAATGCTAGTTGTCTGCGGTTAACCTATCATTCGTACAGTACAAGCCCTAGTTCCAACCACCATGATGAACGGTATCTCTCGCGTATGATAAATCTGGGTTTGCGGTTTTTTTCCGTTTTGACGGACGATTTTATCGTGAATCTAATAATCGAAAAATTTAATTATTTTTAGCTGTTCGAACTAATTGAATAAATACGGTATGCTGAATACTCTCGTGACTTTAAATTTGACCGTGGCCTTATTTTCAAGGCCACGGGACAAAATAGGTATTATATTTTGTCCGGTAACCTATCTTAGCCCTTGGGCTAATTTTGACTATGTTGCCATGTCCGCGTGTGTATTTCTGCTGTTGATTTGTGGTCAACAGCAGAGTGGTCCTGTCCATATCCTTATCAATCGGTGTCTGTGTTTGTATATATTGTATGACCTTTCCTGATTTTTGAGTTTCTATGTAAATATGTATGTGTATGTATGTGTCCATTCCTTTTAAATGTTCCTGGTTTGTTCCGTTTTTCGAGTTCCGGGTGGTGCAGGAAGACAACCCATGGGTTATGCGTTTTCCTCAACAGTTCAATCTTTGTTATCACCTATATATATCCACTATGTAAACTAGACGCTTCCGGTCGCCTACGACCGCTTGGGTGTATCCCCCGTAGCCCTATCATCTCTGTTGCCCCAAATATATCACTGTCAAGTGTGAAAAACTAGAGCAAGGGCTAAAAAAGATTACCAGAGAAATGTTAAATCTCAAGTCACAACTGTTTTCTTTTCCCCACCAAAATTGCTGCACTGATTTTCCGAGGTTATTGAAGGTCGAATTCAAAATCACCACTGAAATCTCTTTATATGAATTTCCATTCGACATGTTTGATAAAATAACGAAAATACAGATAGATCAATCTTTTCACCTATTTATATTTCAACTCAGAATATTTTACAAACTTGGTTCCAAGTTGAAATTCAAAGTACAATTTGACCAAAAATGCATTTCAAGATGACAAAATTGGAGCTAGATTGAACTTCTCACCATAGGTTATATTTCGATCCATAATACATGTATGTGTCAAACATGGTTTCAAGTTGAAATTCAAAGTAAAAGGTAATCAAAACTGCATTTCAAGATGACAAAATTGGAGCCAGATCAAACTTTTCGTCATGAGTTATATTTTAACTCATAATACCTGCCCAACTTGTTTTCAAGTTGAAATTCAAACTAAAAGTTGACGAAAACTGCATTTTAAGATGACGAAATTGGACCCAGATCAAACTTTTCGCCATGAGTTATATTTCAACTCATAATATGTGCCAAACTTGGTATTAAGTTGAAATTCAATGTAAAAGTTGACCAAAACTGCATTTCAAGATGACGAAATTGGAGCCAGGTAGAACTTTTCGTCATAAGTTATATTTTAACTCATAATATGTGCCAAACTTGGTTTCAAGTTGAAATTCAAGCTAAAAGTTTACCAAAACTGCATTTCAAGATGAAGAAATTGGAGCCAGATCGAACTTTTCATCATAAGTTATATTTTAACTCATAATATGTGCCAAACTTGGTTTCAAGTTGAAATTCAAACTAAAAATTGACCAAAACTGCATTTCAAGATGACGAAAATGGAGCCAGATCGAACTTTTCACCATAAGTTATATTTCGACTCATAATATGTGCCAAACATGGTCTCAAGTTGAAATTCAAAGTAAAAGTTTATCAATGTTTTCATAAAAAGCTATTGTGATCAATAATAGACTTAACTAGCAAAAAAATAATGTTGACTTATTTGGTCACAGCCATAAAATCTCTACTGGACAAAGCCTTCACCTTGTTGAGCCCAATAATAAATATTTCTTGTCTTAACTATTTTCATTGTGGTCAATAATAGACTTAACATGTAAAAATAAAGTTAACTTATTCGGTTACACCCAAAAATTTCTACCGGACAAAACCTTAACCTTGTTGAGCTCAATAATAATTGTTTCTCATCTTAACTATTTTTATTGAGGTCAATAATAGACTTAACTAGCAAAAAAAATGTTAACTTATTTGGTTACAGACATAAAATGTCTACTGGACAGAATCTTTACCTTGTTGAGCCCAATAATAAATATTTCTTGTCTTAACTATTTTTATTGTGGTCAATATTAGACTAAACTAGTAAAAATAATGTTAACTTATTCAGTACACCCATGAAATCTGTACTGGACATACTTTCACCTTGTTGAGCTTAATAATATAGGGTTATTGCACAATATGGGGTTTTATGCCCGAGGGTCAAGTTTTTGAGAAGCCCGACGCGAAGCGGAGGGCTTCTTGAAGACTTGGCCCGAGGGCGTGAAACCCCATATTGTGCAATAACCCGTTTATCATATGTCAGTGGATGTCAGGGACATTTTAGTATGTTTCAAATGACTGAATCATATCAGATTAGAAAGAAATAAGTAAGAAATACAGCTTTTATTCACACATTTATTCGATTAACAGGCCATTTCTGAGTTACAAGAGCATTAGCGTAAAACGTAAATTAGCGGCAAAAACGTCATACATAACGGAATCGGGACTGAAGAGCGACCATGTGCTTTTGTTTAACCTTCAAAATAATGACGTTTTCTTTAATGGGAGCTGCCCGGGCAAGTGTGGAATTTACAGCCCGCCGGGCAGAAGTTTGTTATTGGAAGAATAGGCACAGCTATTGAAAAACAAAATACATAGAAATGGGGTATTTTCAGGTCTAAGTTTGTTGACAGTAATTTAAATGACTGTATAATAGCATTAACTACGCTATTTGCATCAACTGTCATTCTGGCATATGATAATAAATATTTCTCATCTTAACTATTTTTATTGTGGTCAATAATAGACTTAACTATTTTTATTGTGGTCAATAATAGACTTAACTAGTGAAAATAATGTTAACTTATTCGGTTACACCAATGAAATTTGTACTGGACAAAACAGTTACCTTGTTGAGGTTAATAATAAATATTTCTTGTCTTAACTATTTTTATTGTGGTCAATAATAGACTTAACTATTAAAAATAATGTTAACTTATTCAGTTACACCCATGAAATTTGTACTGGACAAAACCTTTACCTTGTTGAGCTCAATAATAAACGTTTCTCGTCTTAACTATTTTTATTGTGGACAATAATAGACTTAACTAATAAAACTAATGTTAACTTGTTCAGTAATATTGTCCTGTTTTCACTGAAAACTTCAGTTCTCCATTCTGAACAAGAAACCAGTGTCATTACCTTCCACTGTACAGGCTATTGGAATGATCGCACATGTCAAAATGGATATTTCAAAATTCTGTAATAAGTTAGGCTGTTAACATATTAATATTTATATGATCATTCTAAAAAACGATTGGTTTCGTGTGACAGCCCTTCCCAACAACACTTACAAATATTATCAAGATTCGTCAAAAATTGCCATCTGTAGAGCGTTCACAAGCCATGTGTCTCAAACAGGCTGTTTTCAATGCAAAATGTGTCCCCAAACGACCAATTCAGTTGCCACGGCAACCAAAATCGATTGGTGTCGGGATCTTACCATAATACATGTGCCTGCGAAAAATAATGGTGATCGGGTGAGAATTGCGGCCTATAGCGCGTTCACAAGCCATGTGTCTCAAACAGGCTGTTTTCAATGCAAAATGTGTCCCCAAACGACCAATTCAGTTGCCACGGCAACCAAAATCGATTGGTGTCGGGATCTTACATTATATATATGTGCCTGCAAAAAATAATGGTGATCGGATGAGAATTGCGGCCTGTAACGCGTTCACATAGTATCCGCCGAACTTTGTTCGGGGGATACAATTACTGTTGGAAATAAATTCAATTCAATTCAATTCATTTATTGGCCCAACAAGGTATAGATTGTGCCCAGTACAGTTACAATATGGCCACAACATATATGTACCAAATCAAATACAGTATTCAAGGAGTTTTAAATAGTTCTCTGCAAACATTTTCGAATGCCTTCCTTTGAGGCCTACGGTGGCTCATTACCGCCTATTACGTTCGTGTATTTCTCACCCCATTTATAATTACCACCTCACAATATTCACCGCGTTTATAATTTCCACCCCGTTCATAATTATCACCTCACAATTTTCACCCCGTTTATAATTTCCACCCCGTTCATAATTATCACCTCAGAATTATCACCGCGTTTACAATTTCCACCCCGTTCATAATTATCACCTCACAATTTTCACCCCGTTTATAATTTCCACCTCGTTCATAATTATCACCTCACAATTTTCACCCCGTTTATAATTTCCACCCCGTTCATTATTATCACCTCACAGTTTTCACCTCATTTATAATTTACACCCCGTTCATAATTATCACCTCAGAATTATCACCGCGTTTATAATTTCCACCCCGTTTATAATTATCACCTCACAATTTTCACCTCGTTTATAATTTACACCCCGTTCATAATTATCACCTCAGAGTTATCACCGCGTTTATAATTATGATTTGATCACAATCATTACTAGGTACAGAACTTCAATTGGTGCATTGAGTCTTAGTATGAACACTCTTGGTATTCTGTGTACCGTATTGACGTGCATATAAGGACATGTCCTCATATATGAGCACTTCCTTATATCCGGACATACGAACATGACCTTATATGAGAACTTTATTTAGAAACTGCCTGTAAAACATCTGACCCACATATAAGGACATTTTGCATGTCGATGATTATAAGTTGTGAAAAATGACACAACACAACACATGTAGCACGTACCACTACTGAGGTGGTAATTATAGATGGGGTGGATATTATAAACTCGGTGAATATTGTTAGGTGATAATTATAGATGGGGTGGATATTTTAAACTCGGTGAATATTGTGAGATGATAATTATAGACGGGGTGAAAATTATGAACGCGGTGATAATTCTGAGGTGGTAATTATAGATGGGGTGGATATTATAAACTCGGTGAATATTGTGAGGTGATAATTGTATCCCCCGAACAAAGTTCGGCGGATACTATGGATCATGATCAAGGTCATGTTCAGCATATTAATCTCGAATATTCTTGTGGTCTTGAAATTAAATTGTATTCATGTTGAATGTATGTGTTATAGACCTGCAGGGAATTGTGTGTCATTCAAAGGGACAAAATTTATTGCGCCAATAATTTAATTAGGGCCCAATTCTTCAGTTTATAGTAGTGCATATAGTGTCCTAAAATATGAATAAACGGGGTGTTTTATGTCTGGATAAAAGGCCGTCTCCTTATAAGTGAACATGTTTTGAATTTTCGATATATTGTGAAAATGCACAAATCCACAAATAAGGACCTGTCCTTATATGCGATTCAATACGGTAGCTATAGAGGCGTTTCCATAAGCATCTTGTTGCTCTTGGGCTGCATATGTTCATGAAGTGAGGTGATAATTATAGATGGGGTGGATATTTTGATCTCGGTGAATATTGTGAGGTGATAATTATAGACAGGGTGAAAATTATGAACGCGGTGATAATTCTGAGGTGGTAATTATAGATGGGGTGGATATTATAAACTCGGTGAATATTGTGAGGTGATAATTATAGATGGGGTGGATATTATAAACTCGGTGAATATTGTGAGGTGATAATTATAGACGAGGTGAAAATTATGAACGCGGTGATAATTCTGAGGTGGTAATTATAGATGGGGTGGATATTATAAACTCGGTGAATATTGTTAGGTGATAATTATAGATGGGGTGGATATTTTAAACTCGGTGAATATTGTGAGATGATAATTATAGACGGGGTGAAAATTATGAACGCGGTGATAATTCTGAGGTGGTAATTATAGATGGGGTGGATATTATAAACTCGGTGAATATTGTGAGGTGATAATTGTATCCCCCGAACAAAGTTCGGCGGATACTATGGATTTAGCTTCGTCGTCCGCGGTGGTAATTATTCTGAGGTGATAACTATAGATGGGGTGGATATTATAAACTCGGTGAATATTGTGAGGTGATAATTATAGACGGGGTGAAAATTATGAACGCGGTGATAATTCTGAGGTGGTAATTATAGATGGGGTGGATATTATAAACTCGGTGAATATTGTTAGGTGATAATTATAGATGGGGTGGATATTTTAAACTCGGTGAATATTGTGAAATGATAATTATAGACGGGGTGAAAATTATGAACGCGGTGATAATTCTGAGGTGGTAATTATAGATGGGGTGGATATTATAAACTCGGTGAATATTGTGAGGTGATATTTGTATCCCCCGAACAAAGTTCGGCGGATACTATGGATTTGGCTTCGTCGTCCGCGCACGCGTCCGTGTCCGCGTCCGCAGAGATTTTCTTGTGAACGCGCTACAGGCCGCAATTCTCACCCGATCACCATTATTTTTTGCAGGCACATATATAATGGTAAGATCCCGACACCAATCGATTTTGGTTGCCGTGGCACTGAATTAGTCGTTTGGGGACACATTTTGCATTGAAAACAGCCTGTTTGAGACACATGGCTTGTGAACGCGCTACAGGCCGCAATTCTCACCCGATCACCATTATTTTTTGCAGGCACATATATTATGGTAAGATACCGACACCAATCGATTTTGGTTGCCGTGGCAACTGAATTGGTCGTTTGGGGACACATTTTGCATTGAAAACAGCCTGTTTGAGACACATGGCTTGTGAACGCTCTACAGATGGCAATTTTTGACGAATCTCGATAATATTTGGAAGTGTTGTTGGGAAGGGCTGTCACACGAAACCAATCGTTTTTTAGAATGATCATATAAATATTAATATGTTACAGCCTAACCAATTACAGAATTTTGAAATATCCATTTTGACATGTACGATCATTCCAATAGCCTGTACAGTGGAAGGTAATGACACTGGTTTCTTGTTCAGAATGGAGAACTGAAGTTTTCAGTGAAAACAGGACAATATTACTGAATAAGTTAACATTAGTTTTATTAGTTAAGTTTATTATTGTCCACAATAAAAATAGTTAAGACGAGAAACGTTTATTATTAAGCTCAACAAGGTAAAGGTTTTGTCCAGTACAAATTTCATGGGTGTAACTGAATAAGTTAACATTATTTTTAATAGTTAAGTCTATTATTGACCACAATAAAAATAGTTAAGACAAGAAATATTTATTATTATCCTCAACGAGGTAAATGTTCTGTCCAGTACAAATTTCATTGGTGTAACCGAATAAGTTAACATTATTTTCACTAGTTAAGTCTATTATTGACCACAATAAATATAGTTAAGTCTATTATTGACCACAATAAAAATAGTTAAGATGAGAAATATTTATTATTAAGCTCAACAAGGTGAAAGTATGTCCAGTACAGATTTCATGGGTGTACTGAATAAGTTAACATTATTTTTACTAGTTTAGTCTATTATTGACCACAATTAAAATAGTTAAGACAAGAAATATTTATTATTGGGCTCAACAAGGTAAAGATTCTGTCCAGTAGACATTTTATGTCTGTAACCAAATAAGTTAAAATTTTTTTTGCTAGTTAAGTCTATTATTGACCTCAATAAAAATAGTTAAGATGAGAAACAATTATTATTGAGCTCAACAAGGTTAAGGTTTTGTCCGGTAGAAATTTCTGGGTGTAACCAAATAAGTTAACTTTATTTTTACATGTTAAGTCTATTATTGACCACAATGAAAATAGTTAAGACAAGAAATATTTATTATTGGGCTCAACAAGGTAAAGATTCTGTCCAGTAGACATTTTATGTCTGTAACCAAATAAGTTAAAAATTTTTTTGCTAGTTAAGTCTATTATTGACCTCAATAAAAATAGTTAAGATGAGAAACAATTATTATTGAGCTCAACAAGGTAAGGTTTTGTCCGGTAGAAATTTCTGGGTGTAACCAAATAAGTTAACTTTATTTTTACATGTTAAGTCTATTATTGACCACAATGAAAATAGTTAAGACAAGAAATATTTATTATTGGGCTCAACAAGGTGAAGGCTTTGTCCAGTAGAGATTTTATGTTTGTGACCAAATAAGTTAACATTATTTTTTTGCTAGTTAAGTCTATTATTGATCACAATAGCTTTTTATGAAAACATTGATCAACTTTTACTTTGAATTTCAACTTGAGACCATGTTTGGCACAAATTATGAGTTAAAATATAACTTTATATGGTGAAAAATTCAACCTGGCTCCAATTTCGTCATCTTGAAATGCAGTTTTGGTCAACTTTTACTTTGAATTTCAACTTGAAAGCATGTTTGGCACATATTATAAGTCGAAATATAACTTATGACGAAAAGTTCTATCTGGCTCCAATTTCGTCATCTTGAAATGCCGTTTTGGTCAACTTTTACCTTGAATTTCAACTTAATACCATGTTTGGCACATATTATGAGTTGAAATATAACTCAAGGCAAAAAGTTTGATCTGGGTCCAATTTCGTCATCTTGAAATGCAGTTTTGGTCAACTTTTAGTTTGAATTTCAACTGGAAATCAAGTTGGGCAGGTATTATGAGTTAAAATATAACTCATGACGGAAAGTTTGATCTGGCTCCAATTTTGTCATCTTGAAATGCAGTTTTGATTAACTTTTACTTTGAATTTCAACTTGAACCATGTTTGGCACATACATGTATTATGAATCGAAATATAACTTATGGTGAGAAGTTCAATCTAGCTCTAATTTTGTCATCTTGAATTGCATTTTTGGTCAAATTTTACTTTGAATTTCAACTTGGAACCAAGTTTGTAAAATATTCTGAGTTGAAATATAAATAGGTGAAAAGATTGATCTATCTGTATTTTCGTTATTTTATCAAACATGTCGAATGGAAATTCATATAAAGAGATTTCAGTGGTGATTTTGAATTCGACCTTCAATAACCTCGAAAATCAGTGCAGCAGTTTTGGTGGGGAAAAGAAAACAGTTGTGACTTGGGATTTAACATTTCTCTGGTAATCTTTTTTAGCCCTTGCTCTAGTTTTTAGGTTACCGGACCTATGGTCCGATAACCTATTGGCATGGCGTTGCGTCCGTCGTCCGTCGTCGTCCGTCGTCGTCGTCCACATTTTTATCTTTTTTGTTTACGGGCGAATTCTTCTGAAATTTTGCACAAAAATACTTAAAAATATTTCAAGAAGGAGGTATTTTTTAGTTTTTTGATTTTCGAATTTTTTTCAAAATGGCGGCCGTTTTCGACGAAAAATGCCTGATTTTGGAATTTGGTGGCCATTTTCTCAAAATCTGTTCAGTAACTTTTTTTCTTTTTGATACATAACACTCCTGATATGTACTCCTATGATGACTATAAATCGCTTGAATCGCTCGAAGTGGACCATTTTGGCCCAAACTCGGCCCAAATGGGACTTTCCCATGTTAAATTCTCCTATGCTTTATAATGGGACACATTATGCCTAATATCTCACTTAATATTGAGATTAGAGACTAGGAATCAATTGTGGACATATAGGAAATGATATATGCTGAATATTCTCGTGACCTTGAATTTGACCTCTGACCTCAATTTCAAGGTCAGAGCACAAAATGGCTGATATCTCGCTTATTATCGACTCTACAGCTTAGGAATCAATTGTGGACATATAGGAAATGATATATGCTGAATATTCTGATGACCTTGAATTTGACCTTTGACCCCATTTTCAAGGTCATAGGACAAAATGACTAATATCTCGCTTGTTATCGACTTTACAGCTTAGGAATCAATTGTGGACATATAGGAAATGATATATGCTGAATATTCTGATGACCTTCAATTTGACCTTTGACCCCATTTTCAAGGTCATAGGACAAAATGACTAATATCTCGCTTGTTATCGACTTTACAGCTTAGGAATCAGTTATCAACATATAGGAAATGATATATGCAGATTATTGTCATGACCTTGAATTTGACCTTTGACCTCATTTTCAAGGTCACAGGTCAAAATGGCTAATATCTCACTTATTATCGACTCTACAGCTTAGGAATCAATTGTGGACATATAGGAAATGATATATGCTGAATATTCTGATGACCTTGAATTTGACCTTTGACGGCATTTTCAAGGTCATAGGACAAAATGGCTAATATCTCACTTGTTATCGACTTCACAGCTTAGGAATCAGTTATGAACATATAGGAAATGATATATGCAGATTATTGTCATGACCTTGAATTTGACCTTTCACCTCATTTTCAAGGTCACAGGACAAAATGGCTAATATCTCACTTATTATCGATTTTACAGCTTAGGAATCAATTGTGGACATATAGGAAATGATATATGCTGAATATTCTCGGACCTTGAATTTAACCTCTGACCTCATTCTCAAGGTCCAAGGACAAACTGGCTCATATCTTGCTCCTCTATTGACTGTATGGCTTGGGAATCAATTGTGGACATGATATAGAAAATGATATACACTGAATATTTTGATGACCTTGAATTTGACCTTTGCCCCTCCATTTTCAAGGCCACAGCACAAAATTGCTAATATCTCGCTGATTATTGAATTTACAGCTTAGCAATCAACTGTCGACATGATATATGCTTAATGTTATATATGCTGAATATTCTCTTGACCTTGAATTCAACCAGTGACCTGGCTAACATCTAAAATATTAAACATTGTCCGGTAACCTATCTTTGGCCCTTGGCCTAATTTTTCACACTTGACAGTGATATATTTGGGGCAACAGAGATGATAGGGCTACGGGGGATACACCCAAGTGGTCGTAGGCGACCGGAAGCGTCTAGTTATAGATGGGGTGGATATTATAAACGCGGTGAATATTGTGAGGTGATAATTATAGATGGGGTGGATATTTTAAACTCGGTGAATATTGTGAGGTGATAATTATAGACGGGGTGGAAATTATGAACGCGGTGATAATTCTGAGGTGGTAATTATAGATGGGGTGGATATTATAAAATCGGTGAATATTGTGAGGTGATAATTATAGATGGGGTGGAAATTATGAACGCGGTGAATATTGTGAGGTGATAATTATAGATGGGGTGGATATTATAAACGCGGTGAATATTGTGAGGTGATAATTATAGACGGGGTGAGAAATGCACGAATATAATTGGCGGTAATAAGCCACCGTAGAGGCCAGTGGCCCTTGTTTGAGGTTACCGGACCTTTGGTCCGATCTTTCTGAAATTTTGAAGAAAATTACCTTAAAATATTTCCAGGAAAGTTTTTTTTTAGTTTTCCGAGTTCCACGTTTTTTTTCAAAATGGCGGCCGTTTTCAACGAAAAATGCCTGATTCTGGACTTTGGCAGCCATTTTTCCAAAATCTTCTTTTTGACACATAACACTCCTCATATGTTGTCCTGTGATATGTATAAGTTTCGTTGTGCTTGAATTGCTCGAAGTGGGCCATTTTGGCCCAAACTTGGCCCAAATAGGACTTTCCCATTTTAAATTCTCCTATGCTTTATAATGGGACACATTATTGTTAATATCTCACTTAATATTGTGATTAGAGACTAGGAATCAATTGTGGACATATAGGAAATGATATATGCTGAATATTGTCGTGACAGAGCACAAAATGGCTAGAATCTCGCTTATGATCGAATATACAGCTTACAAATCAATTGAGGACATATAGGATGTGATATATATGCTGAATATTATCATGACCGTGAACTTGATCTTTGACCTCATTTTCATGGTCAGAGCATAAACTGGCTAATATCTCATTTATTATCGACTTTACAGCTTAGGAATTAATTGTGCACATATAGTAAATGATAATGCTGAATAATATCATGACCTTGAATTTGACCTTTGACCTCATTTTCAAGGTCAAATCACAAAATGGCTAATATTTCACTTATTATCGACTTTACAGCTTAGGAATCAATTGTGCACATATAGGAAATGATATATAATGAATCTTGTCATGAACTGGAACTTGACCTTTGACCTCATTTTCTAGGTCACAGCATAAAATGGCTAATACCTCTCTTATTATCAACTTTACAGTTTAATAATCAATTGTGAACATATAAACGATATATGCCTAATAGTGTCATGACTATGAATATGACCTTTGACCTCTGTTTCAAGGTCAAAGCGCAAAAAGACTAATATCTCAATTATTATCGACCTTACAGCTTTGCAATCAATTGAGCACATATGGGAAATGATATATGCTTAACATTGTCTTAATATTGTCTTAATGTCAAAAGATATTGTCTTGATCATTTTGAAGGCCAGAGCACAAAATGGCTGATATATCGCTTATTATCGACTTTGCAGCTTGGGAATCAATAGTGAACATATGGGAAACGATATATGCTGAATGTTGTCATGACTTTGAATTTGACCTTTGATGTCACTTTCAAGGTCAGAGCACAAAATGGTTAATATCTCGCTTATTATCGACTTTACAGCTTAGAAGTCTATTGTGACCATATAGGAGATGATATATGCCGAATATTCTGATGACCTTGAATTTGACCTTTGACCTCATTTTCAAGGTCAGAGCACAGAATCGCTAATATCTTGCTTATTATTCACTTTACAGCTTGGGAATCAATTGTGGACATAAAAGAAATGATTTAAGCTGAATATTCTCATGACATTGAATGTGACGTTTGACCTTATTTTCAAGGTCAAAGCACAAAGTGGCTAATATCCCGCTTATTATCGACGTTACAGCTTAGGAATCAATTGCGGACATATAGGAAATGATATATGTTGAATACTCTGATGACCTTGAAATTGACCTTTGACCTAATTTTCAAGGTCGAAGCACAAAATGGCTATTATCTCGCTCATAGTCGACTTTACAGCTTAGAAGTCAAATGTGGACATATAGGAAATGATGTATGCTGAATATACTTGTAACCTTGAAGTTACCAGACCATCAGTCCGATCACCTATTGGCTAGCCGGTAAGCTACAGGTGCCTTGGGCCTATGTTTAAAGTTTATGGTCGAATGCTGAAAATTCCCATGACCTTGAATTGACCAATGATCTTGTTTTCAAGGTCAAGAGCACAAAATGGCTAATATCTCGCTTATTATCGACTTTCCAGTTAGGAATCTATTGTGAACATATAGGAAATGATAATATATTCTGAATATTGTCATGGCCTTGAATTTGACCTTTGAACTAATTTTCAAGGTCACAGGTCAAAATTGCTAATATCTCACTTATTATCGACTCTACAGTTTAGGAATCAACTATGAACCTATAGGAAGTTATATATACAGATTATTCTCATGACCTTGAATTTGACCTTTGACCTAAATTTCAATTTCACAGGACAAAATGACTAATATCTCACTTATTATTGATTTTTAGGTTACCTAACCTTTGGTCCGATAACCTATTGGCATGGAGTTGCGTCCATCGTTCGTCGATCGTCCGTAAACAATTTTATCTTTAAAGTTTACGGTTGAATCTTTCAGAAATTTTGCACAAAAATGCCTAAAAATATTTCCAGAGGGATGTGTTTTTATTTTACCGGACCTATGGTCCGATAAGCTATTACCATGGCATTGTGTCCGTCCGTCTGTCTGTCGTCGTCGTCGTTCAACCACATTTTTAGCTTACCGGACCTATGGTCCGATAAGCTATTGTCGTCAGGTTGCGTCCGTTCCATCGGCGTTGTCAAACGCTGAGAAAAATTTGTTCGATGAATATTGCTGTAATTAACAAAATACGTTCTATGGGCCCATATCTCCGGACCATTTTTTTTTTTGTCGACTGAATCGTTTTTTAGGAAGAGCAGGGCTCTTCCTCTATGATGTTTTTTTTTTTTGGATTTTTGAATTTTTTCTTTTGTTTACATTCTTGAAAGTGCCACTTGGAACCACAACAGGCTATTCAACTGTGGCTAATTGGGAGGGCCCGGGGCCCGTTGGGAGGAAAATGACGCCCGTGTACCTAATCATGGTTAATGTAATAAGTTATTAGCGATAATAATCCCAGGAGACGTGTGTTCCGACCGTTTTTTTTTTTTGTATGTCACCGTTTCATACCCATCACCACTCCCGTTTTGATCTCCACTGGAACAGTGCTTTCTTGCAATCATATGCACTCAAAGTTTTGGATATACATTCCGCACAATATATAGATCAGTATGGTATTGCAACAATGAAAAACAAGTTGATACGGCAACATAATAATTATGTGTTAGTGGTGGTATTCCATATTCCAGTGGGCAAATTCAATTCTCGTGTGGCCCCGATAAACAGTCACGGCAGTCGGCCCGCCAGCCAGAGAGTCACTGAATTGTCCAATCGGGAAGCTGTCTTGGCGGACACACCCACATGTTTATGAAATACACGTGGATATAATGATATGCAAATGATCACGTGAGCGAGTCCCGCCAATTAGCGTACTGCCCCAAAAAATTGCTGCAGGGTCAAGGTCAAAATGCCAGCCGCCAAGAGATCGTCCAACTGAGCGGTATTTGTGGAAATACTTGTTACGACCCAAATAAATGGTCTTTTCTATGACTCTTTCCTACTTCACTGGTAATACTTCATAAAAAATATCACCACCGAAAGCTTGTTTATGGGGGAATTTAATTAAAAATGCCATTGAAGTGAAGCGAGATTTCAACGAGATTTGACTAAAAGGAACAGTCGGAAACAAACAAACAAAACTTGGCAGATTTGCGGAGCTTTTACACGGGAAAAAACTTAGTTTCCTCCTAAAATAAGCAGAAACAAATGGATACTAGATCTAGCACTTTTATCATGTTTATGATAGTTTCATATTGCCGACGAGAATTGTCAGTGCTGATTTTGATAGCAGTCACACGAGCGGCGATTCGGGGTGGGGGGTGTGCCTGGGCTACTTCAGTATTTGGCAGCTGACACTACTCACTGCACACTGACACAACATGTACGCTGATCTTCAAACCAACATTTGGGCAAGGAGAAACATGATCGCATTGATGAAAAAAGCTTTCATGCATGTCATGAATTATTGGAAATGCAGAGAAGTTACTGAAATGTCTCTGCAGTACAAATCAAAACACTGAAAAAAAATCCATAAAGAAATTTAAATCTAAGACTAAAGCTCAAAAAACATTGTGCCTCCTAAATCAGAAAAACATAATCAGAACCTTGAAAATCTTACACATTGGTCCCAAAAATAGTCGGGTGATTTTTAAACGTGTTCAACAAGGTAAAGCTTCTGACTTGTAGAGATTTCATGGCTGTACGGAATAAGTAACATTAGTTTTATTGATTAAGTCTTATTGGCCACAATAAAAATAATTATTACAAGAAACATTTATTATTGGGTTCAACAATGTAAAGGTTCTGGGGCCCAGACGAGTCGACAGGTACCCAAATTCGGGGCGGGTCATACAATTACCTGGATCGGAATTTTGTTACTCGTATTTGAGAACAAATAAAGATATAGTTTTGAATATTTGTGATAAACACTAGTAAAATCACAAGAATGACAAGGAAATCATCAGGAAAAAAAACGATAGTTTTATGAGGTCATGACATTGTGATCTTTCTCAAACTTGAAAATACCGGTAATTACTGACGCAACAAATAATATGTGTCAAAGATCAATGTCTGGCGTTTACGTGTTACAAATTGCTTCAGTGAGTATCATTCAAATTTTGCTATATATTTGGACGGGTCGGGTCAGACGACACAGGTACCCGGTTCGGAAATTTCCGACTCACTCGGGCCCTAAAAAGTTCTATCCAGTCATGACTAACCGAATAGGTTATCATTAGTTTTACTAGTTAAGTCTATTATTGACCACAATAAAAATAGTTACATGCCAAGAAAATAGTTACATGACAAATTTATTCGCCCAACAAGATATAGATTCTGCCCAGTAGAGTCACAATATGGCCACAACATATATGTACCAAATCAAATACAATATTCAAGGGTTTTTAAATAGTTCTGTGCAAACATTTTCGAAGCTCTTCCTTTGAGGCCAGTGGCCCTTGTTCCAAAATGGCGGCCATTTTTTTTCGAAAAATGGCCATTTTTGGTGGACATTTTCTCAAAAACTGTTTGATCAGATTTGAGATTTTTGTTTCAAAAGATTCCCCTGATATACCTTTGTGCTGTGTAGAAGTTTTGTTGCCCTTGAATCGTCGGTCTGCATGTGCAGCCATTTTGATTTTTTCGACCGGTCCCAGATATGACTTTCCCAAGTTAAATTAGCCTATGCTTTATAATGGGGACAAATTTCCCCTAATATCTCACTTAATATTGGGATTAGACATTAGGAATTAATTGTGCACAAATAGGAAATTATATATGCCGATTATTCTCGTGACTTCGAATTTGACCTTTGACCTAATTTTGACCTAAATATCTCGCTTATTATCGACTTAGGAATCAATTTTCAGCATATTATCGACTTAGGAATCAATTTTCAGCATATAGGAAATCATATATTCTGAATATTATCGTGACCTTGAATTTGACCTTTGACCTCATTTTCAAGGTCACAGGACAAAATGGCTAATGTCTCGTTTATTATCAACTTTACAGCTTAGGAATCCAGGGATAGGGCTAGAGCATTTGAACAGTGAGTCAATTGGCCCCTTGACATTCAAAGCGATGGGACATTCCAAGTTTCAATGGGACATAACACATTCGTTTGTTATTATTGACACGATCTCAAATCCATTGATAACTATAAATATCAAAATATCAATCCGTATATCCTGTGTAAAATATATCTGGAATCTATTTATTATATTTTTTACTTGATTAGTTGATATGAATTAACAATTATAATTATTGTTTACAATAAGTTACCTTGCTGAACATATCACGAATATTGCCATAAGGCAATTTAAGTTTTTTCTTAGGTGGCATCCTATGTATTCTGCATGCTTCTCATGAAATATGAGACCAAAAAAACACTAAACTATGGCAGCTCCGCTCGCCTACATGGAAACAGATCGTTGGAATGGAACGTCTTGCAAATTCTGATTGATTGTGCAATTGTGTGAGTGGTGGCACGCCCTTGCGGTTGAAAGAAACATCATGATTATTTACTATTTTTGCCCCACCTGGCGAACTTCGGCAAAACTAACTGTAATTCGTATTTTCCGATCGAATTCGAAGCAAAAAAGTTTTAATGAAGAATACTATCTAGATCTACCAGTGAAACAATCGGGTTGATGTCCCATTTGATTTCATTTCGTGACGAGAACCGTATTTCGAGCGCTGCACGCGGGGAAATGCAGTATGTGTTAATTGGCGCATGGCCCATCAATGGCCCATGTATGCCGAATATTTCGATGACCTTGAACCTGACACTTGACCTCGTTTTCAAGGTCAGAGCACAAAATCGCTAATATCTTGGTTATCATCGACTTTACAGCTTAGGGATCAATTGAGGACATATAGGAAATTATATATGCTGAATATTCTTGTGAGCTTGAATTTGACCTTTGACCTCAATAAACTGAAACTGATACAAAAGCAAATAATATCTTTGACAGTACTAGTCAGTTCCATTCTAGTTTCATATCATTGTATATTAGGCCCTAACACGATCGACTTACGTAGAGCAAGTTTTAGGCGTGAATGATGTGCAATTATTCTCATGACTTCATGACATTGCTTTTAGCTTACATATAACTGTCTTGGGTCCGGTAAGCGCAGAGCCCTACGGCTCTATGTTTTTAGGTTACCGGACCTTTGGTCCGATAACCTATTGGCATGGCGTTGCGTCCGTCGTCCGTCCGTCCGTCCGTCCGTCCGTCCGTCCGTCCGTCCGTCCGTCCGTCCGTCCGTCCGGCGTTAACATTTTTATCTTTAAAGTTAACGATCGAATCTTTCTGAAATTTTGCACAAAAATGCCTAAAAATATTTTGAGAAGGAGGTATTTTTTTGTTTTTTGATTTTCGCATTTTTTTCAAAATGGCGGCCGTTTTTGTCTAAAAACGCTGAATTTTGGACTTTGACGGCCATTTTCTCAAAAACTGTCTGATCAGTTTTGAGTTTTTGGTTTCAAAAGATTCCCCTCATATACCTCTGTGATATGTATAAGTTTGGTTGCCCTAAATCTGCCGGTTTTCGTGTGGCGGCCATTTTGAATTTTTGGCGGGTCGGCGAAAAAAAATTTTTTCGCCCCAGATCGCATTACAATCCATTTTGGGCCATTTCTAGAGCAAAAAAAAATTTTCACCCTTTGAAAAAAATTTTGGACTTAGAAAATTTTCGGCACTTTTTCCCTTCATAATGGGAGCTGTCCGGACTGTACTCATAGAACGCTTGAAGATAGAGCTTAGAAATTGGCACTTTCAAATGGGAAGTCATATATGGCGACTTGTGTGGTGACCTTGAATTTGACCTTGGATGACCTTGAAAGGTCAAAACAGCCATTTTTGGGTCGAAAAACGCTCAAATTTGCACCTGGTCTGTATTTTCTCAAAAACTCTCTGATCAGTTTTGAGATTTTTGCTTAAAAAGATTCCTCTTATATACCTCTGCGACGTGTATAAGTTTTGTTGCCCTTGAATCGCCGATCTCAGTGTGGCGGCCATTTTGAATTTTTGACGAGTCGGCGAAAAAAAATTTTTTCGCCCCAAATAACATTACTATCCATTTTGGGCCATTTCTAGGCAAAAAAAAATTTTCACCCTTTGAAAAAAATTTTGGACTTGGAAAATTTTCGGCACTTTTTTCCTTCATAATGGGAGCTGTCAGGACTGTACTCATAGAACGCTTGAAGATAGAGCTTAGAAATTGGCACTTTCATATCGGAAGTCATATATGGCAACTTGTGTGGTGACCTTGAATTTGACCTTGGATGACCTTGAAAGGTCAAAACAGCCATTTTGGGGTCAAAAAATGCCCAGATTTGCCTTTGTAGATGAAATGCTTGCAGATAGAGCTCCTGTTTGCATTATGAACATATAGGAAGACATATATGGCACAACTAATGATGACCTTGAACTTGACGTCAGATGACCTTGAGTGCCAAATGTCTGACTTGGAATGTGTAAATTGACCTGAGCGGCCTAAACGATTCCACCCAACATATAGAATATCAAATGCCGCACACATGTAATGGTTACATCGAAGTTCATACGGATGACCTTGATTGGTAAATCCCAAGGTCATATGTTTACACTGCGAACCTTGATTGGTAAATCTCAAGGTCTGTTACCTGCCAATGCTGCCATGGCCAAACCAAAATTGTCCGGTAACCTATCTTAGCCTTTGGGCTAATTTTTTTTCATGCTTCACCCTGAAATGCCTCCAAGGCCTTCAGGCCTTGACGTCTAGTTATCATACTAAAGTTAAATATTTGAAATTAGACAATTTGACATCTTGGAATTTCCTGAGCCGTGCTTTGGTTTACAAATTGAGCTTGGTGTGCGAGTGTGTTATATGATCTTGACCCTGGCACAGACATGCAGTCCCTGCGTATGGAGGATGATTACCTCGGCGGGGAGGAAGACGATAGTGACCCATTCTCCGCCTGTCTCAGCTTTGATGTATGATCTCCTCTCGCTGCTAACTTGTAACATTATCTATTACATTATGACCAACAGGAGTCGTAATAATGCTAATGTATGGCGCTTGTGTCCATGATTACGTACCAACTAGAGCTATGCACTGTTCTCACAAGTAAGTTTTTTCGAAGGAAATTGTTTCATACCCAATTAATTTGTGTGCACAACTGATTGTTCCTGGTTACAGCAGGGTGGGGCAGACTTCCAGCCCGTGGTCGTCAACAGACACGTGCTCAAGTCGCTGTCTCGTACGGAGGTGATCGTCTGCCAGTACGCCACGCCGCTCTGTAACCGTTACTACAAGAGCATCCTCAAAGACGTCGTCATCACCAAGTGTTACTCCTGTAACAAGGTATGCCAGTGCACTGTCGTGTGTATAAATGGTTAATGATGGCCCGCATGATTGGGTAGTTGGTCAATGGTGCTCAGGGTAGAGTGACTATGTACTGGTATTCTGGCTATGTCAGGAGTTATTGCTGTCATCTCCTTTCATATTAAATCATGTTTTTAATTGTGACTTTGCAGCTTTTCCACACAGATGACTATGAGCTGCTGGTTCTACAGAAGGGTCATTGTCCTTATTGCAGACATCCCGTCGATGAATGAATACCTGGTTTATACTGGTCTCAATTAGTAAATATTGTGACACTGTCAGTTCATCTAAGGTATTTTTGACATCATATGAAATTGATATATTCTGCAGTTTTTTTCTCAAGATGATCATAAAGTTATGAATTAGTCAAGATCAACAATTGCAATTGTGAGCTTGGTTGGGAGGGAGGGAATGGTTAACCAGTTGTAAGGATCTGAAATCATTTGGAATATTAGACAATGAAGAGAAAAGTAAAGGCGTTTTCAAACACATGTATTGGGATAACTCTAGGTTACAAGTTGTGTTCATGAGAATGCGACTTTTCTTGTATCCATGGAACATTATCGGTATATTTTGTCAATGAAAATTTGTGGACAAACTCTCTTAATGTTTTTTTCTGATAACTTTGATCCCATTACCGATTGGCATGATGTTGCATCCGTCGTCATCCGTCGTTGTCCATCTACATTTTTGTCTTTAAAGTTTACAATCGAATCTTTACATAAAAATGCCTAAAAATATTTCGAGAGGGAGGTATTTTTAGTTTTTTTATTTTCGCTATTTTTTTTCCGCAATGACTTTGAATTTTACCTCTGACCTCATTTTCAAGGTCAGATCACAAAATATCTCGCTTATTATCGACTTTACAGCTATTGTCGTGGTTTTTCATCCGTCGTCGTCGTCGTCCCCCACATCATCTGTTAACATTTTATCTTTTTTTCGGGCTGATGAATTTGCCCATAAATTTGTGTGAATATGTGTTGGGTCAATACCCCCAGACTTTTTTTTTTCATTTCTTTTTATTGAATCGTTTATGCAGTTTTGGCGGCCATTTTTATACCAAAAATGGCTGCTTTTGCATGTTTTCAACTTTAAAAATCACTTTCTCAAAACTTATCAGTTTTGAGATTTTAGTTTCAAAATGTTCCCCTCATGTATCTTTATAATGTGTATAAGTTTCAATGCTCTTGAATCGCCAGTCTGCGTGTGGCGGCCATTTTGATGTTTTTTACGGGGCCCAAATAGGACTTTCCCATGTTAAATTCTCCTATGCTTTATAATGGGCCACAATGTTTTTGATATCTCACTTAATATTGAGATTAGAGACTTGGAATCAATTGTGGACATATAGGAAATGATATATGCTGAATATTCCCATGACCTTGAATTTGACCTTTAAACCTCATTTTCAAGGTCACAGGACAAAATGGCTAATATCACGTTTATTATCGAATTTGCAATCAGTTGAGCACATATAGGAAAATATATATCTGAATATTCTCATGACCTTGAATTTTCAAGGTCGGACCACAAAATAGCTAATATCTCGCTTATTATCGACCTTACAGCTTAGCAATCAGCTGTGCACATATAAGAAATGATATATGCTGAATATTCACATGACCTGTTCTTGAATATGACCTTCAACCTTATTTTCAAGGTCACAGCACAAAATATTGAATATCTCGTTTATTATCAACTTTACAGCTTAGGAATTCATTGTGCACATATAACAAATGATATATACTGAATATTGTCAAGAACCTGAATTTGACCTTTGACCTCATTTTTCAAGGTGTAAAGACGAAAATGGCTAATATCTCACTTATTGTCCATAGTAAACAGTAGGAAATGATATATGCTGGATATTCTTATGACCTTGAACTTGACCTTTGACCTTATTTTCTAGGTCAGAGCACAAAATGGCTAATATCTGCTTACCGTATCAGTGCGGGTATAAGGCGCAGGCGCGTATTAGCAGCACCCAAATCTGGGGGCCCAAGCCAAGAATCAAGCCTAATTCAAGTATGAGGCGCACTAAGAGTGACACTGCTCAGATTCAGAAAAATTGATCGTGAATTGCAATTAGCTGGCGCCAATCCCTTCTCTGGCTTCTGCCATTTTGTTTTACTTTGTCATGTGACCGTTAGGAGTCATTACCAATACCACATTTATGTACGGGAGAACAATGAAGTATGATGAAAATACTTTAGTTTGAAGGCGGAATCATAAGCACTCAATTACATTTGGAAGATTCTTTTGGCTTTGGAAGATGGACAGATATATGCAGATATGATCTCTGAAGAATGTGATAATCTTATTCGTACCAGAAGAGAACAATGAAATCATCACAAATGGATTGATTAATTGATAAGAGATTACAATATACGTGTTGGCTTCCTTAATTGGCAGGTCACTGATTATCAGTTTGGAAAGAAGTCCCCCTGTATATAATTATCAAGGTGGGGAGCCACCAAGTCATCAGCATTCACGCACCATGCACAACAAACACAAAAGGACTTCAACAATTAGCTTTATTCATCAACGGTTTATTGACGCGCCTCATTGGGCACAGCAGGTCACTCGATTGCTGGGGCCATTATCAACACCCAATGCTGTACAGGGACTGATTGACTGCTGCTTGTACGGTGCTGCCATCTGATGCGGAAAGCAGTAAAAGCTCTTCAGGGAAAAATCTCAATCTGCCAAAATACGAAATTGAAAGATTAAAAGAATAGTTCACATCAATTTTAGTCATGTTATTGAGAAAAAACATTTAAATAGATAGTTGAAACAAGCCATAAGCATTGACAGCATACACAAGTGGTGTAGATGGAAAAACGAACATGAAGTGTTGAAAATCGCCTAATATCACGCATGGACATGGCGGTCTAGCACTGTTAAGACACTCGCGAAATGACTGGAATCGAACCCCCTCGGGGTGTATTGCGCGTATAAGGCGCACTGGTGGTAACTGCATTAATTTGTGGGCAAAAAACTGCACCTTATACCCGCGCCGATACGGTATTATCGCCTTTACAGCTTAGGAATCAATTGCGAACATAGAGGAAATGATATATGCTGAATATTCTCATGACCTTGAACTTGATCTTTGGCCTCATTTTCAAGGTCAGAGTACATAATGGCTAATATCTCACTTATTATCAACTTTACAGCTTAGCAATCAATTGTGGACATACTAGAAATGATATATGCTGAATATTCTTGTGGTCTTGAATTCACCAATGACCTTATTTTCAAGGTCATGGACAAAATGGCTGATATCTAAAATATATATTGTCCGGTAATTAGTGATGTGATCAATCATCGAATGTAATTAAATTATCGATTACGTTTTTGGAAAATCAATTATTCCAATCAAACATGACCATAAATTTTTTTACCATAATATCCTCCGATAATTTCGAGATCCAGGAAACTGTCTGTTTTCGTCTCTTTTCGACAGTATTCATAGAAAAAGTAGATGCCTGGTGGACTTGATGACCGAATTCGAACAGGACAGAAATAATGAAATTGTCTTTAGGGGTTTTTATGGACGTCAGGGCAAGCAAAATAATGTGATTGTATGTACAAATAGGTTTCAATTAATAATCAATGATCGATTGAAAAAAAATTTCAATCATCAAACATGGTGAAAGATTTCAATTCCCATCACTACCGGTAACCTATCTTAGCCCTTGGGCTAATTTTTTTTAGGTTACCGGACCTTTGGTCCGATAACCTATTGGCATGGCGTTGCGTCCGTCGTCCGTCCGTCCGTCCCTTTGGGCCGATAAGCTATTGTCATGGTTTTTCGTCCGTCTGGGTCTGTAACTTTTTTTGACATGATGAATTTCCCCATAAATTAGGCAGGACATACTTTGGGCTAGTATCTGAAGACGTTTCACCAGCTGAAAGCCGTGAAGCTATTGGGATGGATTGACATGGTGTCTGCCGTGTCTGTTGCCCCATGTTTTCCTGACTCAAATCTTTCAGAATCTTCTCCGTCTAAAGTACTATTCCTATGGTCCCCAAACTTGGAATACTGCTCGGTTATTGTGTGTTCTCCAAATGATACTTAAAATTTGCAGCAAATTCGGAGGCTTTCTAATAAAATTTAGCAATTAAACACCAAATTCATCATACATGTGCTTGTGTTTATACATACGGGTTGCGGGCTTGCAGCCGGGAATCAATATCACTTTAACGCATGCGCAGACGGGACAATGCGATCGCAAATGGTGATTGTTTATCTTCGCTGATCGACCAAGAAACGCGATTTTATCCAATCGTACAATTTTTGATAGCATAAAATACCTGGATTTTGGTGTAATCGTTGTTGATGTTTCTGTAAATCCACTGTAGTATGTTTACCTAGTGATGAATATCTTGGTAATTGCAGGATATACAGCAAAGGCACCGGTAACAGGGCAAAGATCCATAAATAGCACTGTTCATTGATTGGTTGGAAGTGGCGGAACACCCGAGAGTTCCCCGAGTGTTTCCGAGTATTTCCTAATATGGGACATCAGCCATTGAGCATGACTGGGCGATAAAACGTGAAAATGAATCAGCGGCGAAAAAGACATATTTAGCAAAGAATTCACGCGAACACACAATGACAGCTACTGCAATGCACGCATGCCCAATCACTAAACGGACATGTTTCGAATGCTGCCCTGCCAGTCGGCCTAAATTTATACATGCATGCTTTGCGGTAATAGATCATGTTCGATAAAAATTGCAAACAGTCACTCCTCTGTAGTCTGTCCGATTCCGATCATAGTGCACCCGTGATTTGATTGACGGAGCAGGGGCTCGATGTTTGAATCGACGAAATTATCGAAAAGTCTTATTACAGATAGTTTTGATCTGAAAATATGTCGTATCTGCTTGAATACGATTAGTTCATTTGTATTCACATGATTCACGATGGCCCAAGTGGAGCGTTGATCATGAGTACGTTATGACAATACAGTAGCGGATTAACGATCGTCACTTACATGTACCGATGAAGGTTTACTTTCTAAATGAAAAAAAAAATCGAATAACAAAAACAAGTTGTGATTTGCATTTATAGACTTTGCCGTGAATTAATATATGGTACCGGCCTACCGGGGTAATAGACATTAACCCATATTATTAATTGTAAACAATCAACACATCAATCTAAATGTGGTAAATACATTAACACAGTTGTATGGATTGAAACAACAATATATACCCACTTTTAGGAATGACAAAATTTATTCAGTCTGCAATAGCTTTATTTGGCATCCTGATCGGGAGGCCTTATGTTTTTTTGTGTTTTTAGGTTACCGGACCTTTGGTCCGATAACCTATTGGCATTGCGTTGCGTCCGTCGTCCGGCCGTCCGTCCGGCGTTAACATTTTTATCTTTAAAGTCAATGATCGAATCTTTCTGAAATTTTGCACAAAAATGCCTAAAAATATTTTGAGAAGGAGGTATTTTTTTGTTTTTTGACTTTTGCATTTTTTTTCAAAATGGCGGCCGTTTTTGTCGAAAAACGCTCAATTTTGGACTTTGACGGCCATTTTCTCAAAAACTGTCTGATCAGTTTTGAGTTTTTGGTTTCAAAAGATTCCCCTCATATACCTCTGTGATATGTATAAGTTTGGTTGCCCTAAATTCGCCGGTCTCCGTGTGGCGGCCATTTTGAATTTTTGACGAGTCAGCGAAAAAAAAAATTTTCACCCCAAATCGCATTATTATCCATTTTGAGCCAGTTCTAGGCAAAAAAAAAATTTTCACCCTTTGAAAAAATTTTTGGACTTTGGTACTTTTTTCCTTCATAATGGGTGCTGTCAAGACTGTACTCATAGATCGCTTGAAGATAGAGCTTAGAAATTGGCACTTTCAAATGGGAAGTCATATATGGCGACTTGTGTGGTGACCTTGAATTTGACCTTCGATGACTTTGAAAGGTCAAAACAGCCATGTTTGGGTCGAAAAATGCCCAGATTTGCCTCTATAGATGGAATGCTTGCAGATAGAGCTTAAGTTTGCATTATGAACATATAGGAAGACATATATGGCACAACTAATGATGACCTTGAACTGGACATCAGATGACCTTGAGTGCCAAATGTCTGACTCGGAATGTGTAAATTGACCTGAGCGGCCTAAACGATTCCACCCAGATATATCTTTGTATTATGAACATATAGAATATCAAATACCGCACACATACATGTATAATATAATGTAATGGTGACATTGAAGTTCACACGGATGACCTTGATTGGTAAATCTCAAGGTCATATGTTCACACTGTGAACCTTGATTGGTAAATCTCAAGGTCTGCTAACTGCCAATGCTGCCATGGCCAAACCAAAATTGTCCGGTAACCTATCTTAGCCTTTGGGCTAATTTTTAGGTTACCGGACCTTTGGTCCGATAACCTATTGCTGTGGTGTTGCGTCCGTCGTCCGTCGTCCGTCCGTCCACATTTTTATCATTAAAGTTTACAGGCGAATATTTCTGAAATTTTGCACAAAAATACCTAAAAATATTTCCAGGAAAGCCTTTTTTTAGTTTTTTGATTTTCGCATTTTTTTCAAAATGGCGGCCGTTTTCTTCGAAAAATGGCCAATTTTGGACTTTGGCGGTCGTTTTCTCAAAATCTGTTCAGTAACTTTTTTTTTTATTGATGCACGACACTCCTCATATGTACCCCTGTGACATGTATAAATTTCGTTGCCCTTGAATCGCTCGAAGTGGGCCATTTTGGGCCCAAACTCGGCCCAAATGGGACTTTCCCATGTCCCATTAAAGCCTAATATCTCACTTAATATTGAGGTTAGAGACTAGGAATCAATTGTGCACATATAGGAAATGATATATGCTGAATATTCTCGTGACCTTGAATTTGACCTCTGACCTTGGTTTCAAAGTTAGAGCCGCCGTTTTCGTCGAAAAATGGCCAATGTTGGACGGTCGTTTTCTCAAAATCTGTTCAGTAACTTTTTTTTTCATTGATGAAAAACACTCCTCATATGTACCCCTGTGACATGTATAAATTTCGTTTCCCTTGAATCGCTTGAAGTGGGCTATTTTGGGCCCAAACTCGGCCCAAATGTGACTTTCCCATGTTAAATTTTCCTATGCTTTATAATGGGACACATTAAGCCTAATATCTCACTTAATATTGAAATTAGAGACTAGGAATGAATTGTGGACATATAGGAAATGATATATGCTGAATATTCTCGTGACCTTGAATTTGACCTTTGACCTCATTTTCAAGGTCACAGGACAAAATGGCTAATATCTCGCTTATTATCGACTTTACAGCTTAGGAATCAATTGTGAACATATAGGAAATGATATATGCTGAATATTCTCGTGACCTTGAATTTGACCTTTGACCTCATTTTCAAGGTCACATGACAAAATGGCTAATATCTCGCTTATTATCGACTTTACAGTTTTGGAATCAATTGTGAACATATAGGAAATGATATATGCTTAATATTTTCATGACCTTGAATTTGACCCTGACCTCATTTCCAAGGTCACAGGACAAAATGGCTAATATCTCGCTTATTATCGACTTTACAGCTTAGGAATCAATTGTGAACATATAGGAAATGATATATGCTGAATATTCTCATGACGTTGAATTTGACGTTTGACCTCATTTTCAAGGTCACAGGACAAATTGGCCAATATCTTGCTTATTAGCGACTTTACAGCTTAGGAATCAATTGTGAACATATAGGAAATGATATATGCTGAAAATTCTCGTGACCTTGAATTTGACCTTTGACCTCATTTTCAAGGTCACAGGACAAAATGGCCAATATCTTGCTTATCAGCGACTTAACAGCTTAGAAATCAATTGTGAACATATAGGAAATGATATATGCTGAAAATTCTCATGACCTTGAATTTGACCTTTGACCTATTTTCAAGGTCACAGGACAAATTGGCCAATATCTTGCTTATTAGCGACTTTACAGCTTAGGAATCAATTGTGAGCATATAGGAAATGATATATGCTGAAAATGCTCGTGACCTTGAATTTGACCTTTGACCTATTTTCAAGGTCACAGGACAAAATGGCCAATATCTTGCTTATTAGCGATTTTACAGCTTAGGGATTAATTGTGAACATATAGGAAATGATATATGCTAAAAATTCTCATGACCTTGAATTTGACCTTTGACCTCATTTTCAAGGTCAACAGGACAAAATGGCTAATATCTTGCTTATTATCGACTTTACAGCTTAGGAATCAATTGTGAACATATAGGAAATGATATATTCTGAATATTTTAATGATATTGAATTTGACCTTTGACCTAAATTTCAAGGTCAGTCATTTTATTTTCAAAGTCAGATTACAAAATGGCTTATATCTCGCTTATTATCAAATTTACAGCTTAGGGGTCCATAGTGAACATATAGGAAATGATGTATGCTGAATAGTTTGGTGATCTAGAATTTAACCTTTGATCCCATTTTCAAGGTTAGAGATATGGCGATTTCAGTGGTCACCTTGAATTTGACTTTCAACTTTCTCGGCTTAACTCTGTATATTTCTCCGGTAACCTTACTAGCCCATTGGGCTAATTAGGCATCCCGATTGAAAATCGGGAGGCCTTATGTTTTTGTCTGTTTTTTTTTTTTTTTTTTTCTTTTTTTTTTTTTTTTTTTTTTTTTTTTTTTTTTTTTTTCTTCCGCCGTTCGGTTTCCGGATCATAACTCTTGAACGCCTTAATCTATCTTTCCGAAATTTTCACAGCTCATCCGAAATACTTTGCTCCTAACCCCTATTGTTTTTCGTCGAGACCCGAAATCCAAGATGGCCGCCAGCGGCCATTTTGGGAAAAAAAATCGGGCGATTCCTGTCAATGTCATAATTTGATTCAGGCAATTTCCAGGGGGAAAAAATTTTTTGGGTGTATTTTTTTTTGGACTTAGAATTTTTCCCTCACCTGCCCCCATGCAGATGTAATACTGTGACTGAGCCATGCTACTGTATTCACTGACTGCAGCCTGCATGTCCAGCATGAGGCTAGGCTCTGCCCTCTCAGCCAGTGCAGGAGATCAGCCAGTCTGTCCAGCACAGCAATGGGCTCTGCCCCTCTCAGCCAGCCCTGCTCAGTCATGCCTTACAAGATCAGCCAGTCTGTCCAGCTCAGAAATAGGCTCCGCCCCTCTCAGCCAGCCCTGCTCAGTCATGCCTGTGATAAGGCAATACCCCCCCCCCCCCCTCTCCCTCCCCCACCTCCACTGTCAGCCAGTCTAATCTGCATATGAATGTAGCAATGTATCAGTGACTTGTATGCACTGCCCCTCTTCCCCCCCCCCCCCCCCTCTCCTGTCCCCTCACCCCAGTTTACTATACTAACACCAACAAGTTGGAACAATGCCCTCCTTCCCTTTCTAAAGAAAACAATAGGTGGTTATATAATGATGACCCAAACTGAAGATAACAGCTTTTAAGGTCTGCCTGGGCCTTGCTTGCCGGTCAATTGTTCATTGTATTCAGTTAAAACAGCACTGTGTTTATCTGGATGAAACTACATGCATTGTTTTGTTTTCTAGCTGTATTTCACATGCAGTGACCAAATTATCATTGTTTTACTTAGTCAGAACCCAGAATAATTTCCTTTTTGCTTGTATTATGAATGTCTGTCATGTCTGTACATTTAATACCTATTGAGATTAAAACAAATATCTGATGGACATTTGTCTAGTGAGCAACTGCTATAATTTGAACTCTCACTCCCACCTGTGTTCAATAATCCTGGTATATGTATTATAATAACAGTCAAGTTTCACCATTAGAAAAGAAAAGAAAAATTGGGGGATGCCACAAAGCCTATAGGCTTTTATGTCTAGTTTTTTTTCTTTCCGCCGTTTGGTTTCCGGATCATAACTCTTGAACGCCTTGATCTATCTTTCCGAAATTTTCACAGCTCATCCGAAATACTTTGCTCCTGACCCCTATTGTTTTTCGTCGAGATCCGAAATCCAAGATGGCCGCCAGCGGCCATTTTGGAAAAAAAAATCGGGCGATTCCTGTCAATGTCATAATTTGATTCAGGCAATTTCCAGGGGGAAAAATTTTTTTGGGTGTATTTTTTTTTTTTTCGGACTTGGAATTTTTCCCTCGCCTGCACCCATGCAGATGCTGGCTCTCCATGCAGCCAGATACTTAAAGGCTGGTCGGTCATGCAGTCAATACTGTAGCTGAGCCATGCTACTGTATTCACTGACTGCAGCCTGCATGTCCAGCATGAGGCTAGGCTTCGCCCTCTCAGCCAGTGTAGTATATGAGAGCCCTGCTCAGTCATGTCTTACAATTAGATCAGCCAGTCTGTCCAGCACAGCAATAGGCTCCGCCCCTCTCAGCCAGCCCTGCTCAGTCATGCCTGACAAGCATGTCCAACATGATCCTAGCATGTCCAACATGATAAACCCCTTCTTCCCCCCCCCCCCCCCTCCAAAGTCTGGTTTACTAGTGTGTGTACATGGTAAAAGAATGAAGTTCCATCCCACAGAATACAATAGTTGGTTAATAAGCCAATACACATGACACAACATGCTTGGGGAATGATTTGCCCTGTCTACATTTATATTGTACAAACATGTATTGTTTGAATGTTTTGTTATTCAACTCTATTTCACATGCAATGACCAAATCATCATTGTTTAGTTAGCTGGGAAATGTTTGGCTTATTCCACTGTATTGTATAAGTTTTGAAATCACAAAATTGGCCAAGATGACACAGCATTCTTTTAGTCACGTATCATTTTACATCTGGGTAATTGTCCATTCATTTTGGGTGGCAAATGTCTGGTGGGACAAGTTGTCAAATGATAGAAAGCAGTTCTGGTAAGAAACTGTCTGATGAGCTCTCACTCTTACCCACATACAATGGCCTATGTATCCGTTTTTCTAAGTCCTGTATGACCATTTGATATGATAAGAACAAATTGGGGGATGCCACAAAGCCTATAGGCTTTTATGTCTAGTTTTGTATATAGAATGAGAATTCATGCAAATTTTGGTTTGAATATATGTATTGTGTGCCTAAATTGAGTTGACAAAATCAAGATTCAAACTCAGGCTAATCATTTTTCCTCAGAGCGGCCCGCATTGCGGGCAAGTTCTACACACAGTCTTGTGATATCATTGGTATTAGCAACCGGCAATGAATGTAGGCCGATCATTCTCTATCTGATGTAAACTTTCAGGCACAGTCAATGGCGATTTTCTGATTATCTGTCATCGAATTGTGCCTATTCCCTACTTATTACTGACGATCTCAAGATGTACTTCAAGTTTGCATGACGAACAAGAATGCTAGATTTGGCTGATTTAACTTTAAAACAGGGAAGGGGAAGTAAACTTTCATATATGAACTTTTCACTGGCATCGATGGATACATTGGCAAAGTACATGAAGTACACAACACACTGATCATCATTGTACTAATAGTTCTAATAGATTCTGGTAAAAATCCCTCGTGAGACGTTGGTGGTAAGAAAAGTGGGGGTGCTGGAAGGTAGAGTGGTAGTAAGCATGCATTAGCAAATTCTGCATTCTTCTTTGAAACTTTGTATTTCTAATGAAAGTGATACTGTATTGTAATCCTTGTAAACTACTCATTCCAGAATTTTTATGTTCTTTTTGTGTGAATTTTTTTTTCTTTGAAGAATCACCATTTATTTATGATGGGGAAAGAACATATTATGTAGACTGTGAATGTTGCATGGTGGTATGGTGCCTCTTTCGGTAACCTTCACAAAATGTATTTAATGTATAGGTCTGCACTTCTCTGCAGGCAACTCATGAAAGCTGGAAATGAAGTTTGGATATACAGGGGGATTCATTGTATGTTATATTATATTATAGTATTTTTGGTGACCCTGAACTTGATTATGGCATTGGATGAAAGTCAAGTTTGAGTCAACAACAAATGTGGGAATTGTTCCATAACGACAAAACTCTGTTAGAGTTAGAGCTTAGTGTTGTATTACAAAGTCATGCTGTTATAGGACCACATTATACTAGTAACTATCAAAATCCATTTGATGAAATATTCTGGTTGCCTTATAATTCCAGTGAGCTACAGGGTCCTTGGCCCTATGTTTATTTTTAGGTTAGCGGACCTTTGGTCCGATAACCTATTGGCATGGCGTTGCGTCCGTCGTCCGTCCGTTCGGTGTGTCCGTCCGTCCGGCCGGCGTTAACATTTTTATCTTTAAAGTCAACAATCGAATCTTTCTGAAATTTTGCACAAAAATACCTAAAAATATTTTGAGAAGGAGGTATTTTTTTGTTTTTTGATTTTCGCATTTTTAGGTTACCGGACCTTTGGCCAAACTTGGCCCAAATGGGACTTTCCCATGTTAAATTCTCCTATGCTTTATAATGGGACACATTATGCCTTATATCTCACTTAATATTGTGATTAGAGACTAGGAATCAATTGTGGACATATAGGAAATGATATTTGCTGAATATTCTCGTGACCTTGAATTTGACCTCTGACCTTAGTTTCAAGGTCAAAGAACAAAATGGTTAATATCTCGCTCATTATCGACTTTACAGCTTAGAAATCAATTTTGGACATATAGGAAATGATATATACCGAATATTCTGATGACCTTGAATTTGACCTTTGACCTTATTTTCAAGGTCACAGGACAAAATGGCTAATATCTCACTGTTTATCGACTTTACAGCTTAGGAATCAATTATGACCATATAGGAAATGATATATGCAGATTATTGTCATGACCTTGAATTTGACCTTTGACCTCATTTTCAAGGTCACGGGACAAAATGGCTAATATCTCACTTATTATCGATTTTACAGCTTAGGAATCAATTGTGGACATGTAGGAAATGATATATGCTGAATATGCACGTGACCTTGAATTTGACCTTTGACCTCATTCTCAAGGTCACGGGACAAAATGGCTAATATCTCGCTTATTATCGACTTTACAGCTTAGGAATCAAATGTGGACATATAGGAAAGGATATACGCTGAATATTCTGATGACTTTAAATTTGACCTTTGACCTTATTTTCAAGGTCATAGCACCTGCCAATGCTGCCATGGCCAAACCAAAATTGTCCGGTAACCTGTCTTAGCCTTTGGGCTAATTTTTCAAAATGGCGGCCGTTTTTGTCGAAAAACACTCAATTTTGGACTTTGACGGCCATTTTCTCAAAAACTGTCTGATCAGTTTTGAGTTTTTGGTTTCAAAAGATTCCCCTCATATACCTCTGTGATATGTATAAGTTTGGTTGCCCTAAATTCGCCGGTTTCCGTGTGGCGGCCATTTTGAATTTTTGGCGGGTCGGCGAAAAAAAAAATTTTCGCCTCAAATCGCATTACTATCCATTTTGGGCCATTTCTAGGCAAAAAAAAAATTTTCACCCTTTGAAAAAAATTTTGGACATATAAATTTTCGGCACTTTTTTCCTTCATAATGGGAGCTGTTCGGACTGTACTCATAGAACTCTTGAAGATAGAGCTTAGAAATTGGCACTTTCAAATGGGAAGTCATATATGGCGACTTGTGTGGTGACCTTGAATTTGACCTTCGATGACCTTGAAAGGTCAAAACAGCCATTTTGGGGTCAAAAAATGCCCAGATTTGCCTCTATAGATGAAATGCTTGCAGATAGAACTCATGTTTGCATTATGAACATATAGGAAGACATATATGGCACAACTAATGATGACCTTGAACTGGACATCAGATGACCTTGAGTGCCAAATGTCTGACTCGGAATGTGTAAATTGACCTGAGCGGCCTAAACGATTCCACCCAGATATATCTTTGTATTATGAACATATAGAATATCAAATGCCGCACAAATACATGTAATGGTGACATCGAAGTTCACACGGATGACCTTGATTGGTAAATCTCAAAGTCATATGTACACACTGCGAACCTTGATTGGTGAATCTCAAGGTCTGTTACCTGCCAATGCTGCCATGGGCAAACCAAAATTGTCCGGTAACCTATCTTAGCCTTTGGGCTAATTTTCTCAAAAACTGTCTGATCAGATTTGAGATTTTTGTTTCGAAAGATTCTCCTTATGTACCTCTGTGATGTGTATAAGTTTGGTTGCCGTTAAATCGTCGGTCTGCGTATGGCGGCCATTTTGAATTTTTGGCGGGTCGAAGAAAAAAAAAATTTCGGCCCAAATCGCATTACTATCCATTTTGGGCCATTTTTAGACAAAAAAAAATTTCCCCCTTTGAAAAAAATTTTGGACTTAGAACATTTTCGACACATTTTTCTATCATAATAGGAGCTGCCGGAACTGTACTCCTAGAACGCCTGAAGATAGAGCTTAAAAATTGGCACTTTCAAATGGGAAGTCATATATGGCGACTTGTGTGGTGACCTTGAAACTGTCTGATCAGATTTGATGTGAATTTGACCTTGGATGACCTTGGAAGGTCAAAACAACCATTTTTTGGTCGAGAAATGCCCAAATTTGCACCTTGTCTGTCTTTTCTCGAAAACTGTCTGATCAGTTTTGAGATTAAAGATTCCCCTTATGTACCTTTATGATGTGTTGTTGCACTTGAATCGCCATGTGGTGGCCATTTTGAATTTTTGACGGATCGGCTGAAAAATCGCGTTACTAATTCACTATCCATTTTGGGTCATTTCTAGGCAAAAAAAAAATGTTGACCCTTTGAAAAAAATGTTGGACTGAAATGTGTAAATTTTGTCTGAAGACAAAATACTTGTAGATAGACCTTGTATTTGTATTTTGAACATATACAAGGTTATATGCTACACACTTGATGGTGACATTGAAGTTCACGAAGATGACTTCGAATGGTTGATCTGAATGTCATATCTCACCTGTCATGCTTCAACCAAAATTGTCCGGTAACCTATCTTAGCCCTTGGGCTAATTTTTTTGTTCATCTCAACTGTATACATCATGATCTATCATAATGTTGTATTGTCAAGTTTTATTCCATCTGTTTTATTCATTTCTCCAGTACGAGTATCTCTAGAAATCAGGAGATTTTTAGCTTTTCGGCTCTTTGGGCCGATAAGCTATTATTATATAACTATTTACAGCAGAAATCTATTGTGACCATATAGGAAATGATATATGCCGAATATTCTGATGACCTTGAATTTGAACTTTGACCTCATTTTCAAGGTCGGAGCACAAAATCACTAATATCTTGCTTATTATTCACTTTACAGCTTGGGAATCTTTTGTGGACATATAGGAAATGATATATGCTGAATATTCTCGTGACCTTGAATTTGACCTTTAACATAATTTCCAAGGTCAGAGCACAAAATGGCTAATATCTCGCTTATTATCAACTTTACAGCTTGGAAATCCATTGTGCCCATATAGGAAATGATATATGCCGAATATTCTGATGACCTTGAATTTGACCTTTGGCCTCATTTTCAAGGTCAGAGCACAAAATCGCTAATATCTCGCTTATTATTCACTTTACAGCTTGGGAATCAATTTTGGGCATATAAGAAATGATATAAGCTGAATATTCTCATGACCTTGACTGTGAGCTTTGACCTTATTTTCAAGGTCAAAGCACAAAATGGATAATATCTCGCTTATTATTGACTTTACAGCTTAGAAATCAATTGCGGACATATAGGAAATGATATATGTCGAATACTCTGATGACCTTGAAATTGACCTTTGACCTAATTTTCAAGGTCAAAGCACAAAATGGCTATTATCTCGCTTATTGTATCCCCCGAACAAAGTTCGGCGGATACTATTGATTTGGCTTCGTCGTCCGCATCCGCGCCCGCGTCCGCAGAGATTTTCTTGTGAACGCGCTACAGGCCGCAATTCTCACCCGATCACCATTATTTTTTGCAGGCACATATATAATGGTAAGATCCCGACACCAATCGATTTTGGTTGCCGTGGCAACTGAATCGGTCTTTTGGGGACACATTTTCCATTGAAAACAGCCTGTTTGAGACACATGGCTTGTGAACGCTCTACAGATGGCAGTTTTTGACGAATCTCAATAATATTTGGAAGTGTTGTTGGGAAGGGCTGTCACACGAAACCAATCGTTTTTTAGAATGATCATATAAATATTGATATGTTAACAGCCTAACTTATTACAGAATTGTGAAATATCCATTTTGACATGTATGATCATTTCAATAGCCTGTATTATGGAAGGTAATGACACTGGTTTCTTGTTCAGAATGGAGAACTGATGTTTTCAGTGAAAACAGGACAATATTACTGAATAAGTTAACATTAGTTTTACTAGTTAAGTCTATTATTGTCCACAATAAAAATAGTTAAGACGAGAAACGTTTATTATTAAGCTCAACAAGGTAAAGGTTTTGTCCAGTACAGATTTCATGGGTGTAACTGAATAAGTTAACATTATTTTTAATAGTTAAGTCTATTATTGACTACAATAAAAATAGTTAAGACAAGAAATATTTATTATTAACCTCAACAAGGTAAAGGTTTTGTCCAGTACAAATTTCGTTGGTGCAACCGAATAAGTTAACATTATTTTCACTGGTTAAGTCTATTATCTATTACCACAATAAAAATAGTTAAGTTATTGACCACAATAAAAATAGTTAAGATGAGAAATATTTATTATTAAGCTCAACAAGGTGAAAGTATGTTCAGTACAGATTTCATGGGTGTACTGAATAAGTTAACATTTTTTTTACTAGTTTAGTTTATTATTGACCACAATAAAAATAGTTGAGACAAGAAATATTTATTATTGGGCTCAACAAGGTAAAGATTCTGTCCAGTAGACATTTTATGTCTGTAACCAAATAAGTTAACTTTTTTTTTACGCTAGTTAAGTCTATTATTGACCTCAATAAAAATAGTTAAGATGAGAAACAATTATTATTGAGCTCAACAAGGTTAAGGTTTTGTCCGGTTGGGAAATTTCTGGGTGTAACCGAAAAAGTTAACATTATTTTTACATGTTAAGTCTGTTATTGACCACAATGAAAATAGTTAAGACAAGAAATATTTATTATTGGGCTCAACAAGGTACGCTCAACAAGGTTAAGGTTTTGTCCGGTAGAAATTTCTGGGTGTAACCGAATAAGTTAACATTATTTTCACATGTTAAGTCTATTATTGACCATAATGAAAATAGTTAAGACCAAGAAATATTATTGGGCTCAACAAGGTGAAGGCTTTGTCCAGTAGAGATTCTATGGCTGTGACCAAATAAGTTAAAATTATTTCTTGCTAGTTAAGGTTGTTCGCTCCTTTTGGACCCAAGCAGAGGGGCTAAAATTCGAAATTTGTTTAATGTACATTCAAACAATCATCAATATGATATCGTGCATTCCAAAACAGCAAATTCGGGTTAAATATTTTCATAAAAAGCTATTGTGATCAATAATAGACAAATTTCGAATTTTAGCCCCTCTGCTTGGGTCCAAAGGGAGCGAACATCCTTAAGTCTATTATTGATCACAATAGCGTTTTATGAAAACATTGATCAACTTTCACTTTGAATTTCAACTTGAGACCATGTTTGGCACAAATTATGAGTTAAAATATAACTTGTGGCGAAAAGTTCGATCTGGCTCCAATTTCGTCATTTTGAAATGCAGTTTCGTCAACTTTTACTTTGAATTTCAACTTGAAAGCATATTTGGCACATATTATGCAGTTTTGGTCAACTTTTACTTTGAATTTCAACTTGAAAGCATGTTTGGCACATATTATGAGTTGAAATATAACTTATGGTGAAAAGTTCGATCTGGCTCCAATTTCATCATCTTGAAATGCAGTTTTGGTCAACTTTTAGTTTGAATTTCAACTTGAAACCAAGTTTGGCACATATTATGAGTTAAAATATAACTTATGATGAAAAGTTCGATCTGGCTCCAATTTCGTCATCTTGAAGTGCAGTTTTAGTAAACTTTTAGCTTGAATTTCAACTTGAAACCAAGTTTGACACATATTATGAGTTAAAATATAACTTATGAATAAAAGTTCTATGTGGCTCCAATTTCGTCATCTTGAAATGCAGTTTTGGTCAACTTTTACATTGAATTTCAACTTAATACCAAGTTTGGCACATATTTTGAGTTGAAATATAACGAAAAAAAATAAACGAAAAAGTTGAAATATAACATGGCGAAAAGTTTGATCTGGCTCCAATTTCGTCATCTTGAAATGCAGTTTTGGTCAACTTTTAGTTTGATTTCAACTTTTGTCATCTTGAAATGCAGTTTCGGTCAACTTTTACTTTGAATTTCAACTTGAAACCATGTTTGGCACATACATGTATTATGAGTCAAAATATAACTTATGGTGAGAAGTTCAATCTGGCTCCAATTTCGTCATCTTGAAATGCAGTTTTGGTCAACTTTTACTTTGAATTTCAATTTGGAACCAAGTTTGTAAAATATTCTGAGTTGAAGGTGAAAAGATTGATCTATCTGTATTTTCATTATTTTATCAAACATGTCGAAATGGAAATTCATATAAAGAGATTTCAGTGGTGATTTTGAATTCAACCTTCAATAACCTCGGAAGATCAGTGCAGCAATTTTGGTGGGGAAAAGAAAAAAGTTGTGACTTGGGATTTAACATTTTTCTGGTAATCTTTTTTAGCCCTTGCTCTAGTTTTTCACACTTAACATTGATATATTTGGGGCAACAGAGATGATAGGGCTACGGGGGATACACCCAAGCGGTCGTAGGCGACCGGAAGCATCTAGTTATCGACTTTACATCTTAGAAATCAAATGTGGACATATAGGAAATGATATATGCTGAATACTATACTAGCTTGTAACCCTGAAGTTACCAGACCATCGGTCCGATCACCTATTGGCTAGCCGGTGAGCTACAGGTCCCTTGGACCTATGTTTTAATTTTTTGGATTGAATCGTTTTCGCCGATTTGGCGGCCATTTTTGACGAAAAATTGCCAATTTTGGACTTTGGTGGCCATTTTCTCAAAAACTGTCTGATCAGTTTTGAGATTTTTGTTTCAAAACTATTCCTCTCATGTACCTCTATGACATGTATAAGTTTCGTTGCCCTTGAATCGCCGGTCTGCGTGTGGTGGCCATTTTGATTTTTTGACGGGTCGGCGAAAAATAATTTTTTGGTCTCAAATCAAGTCACTATTCGTTTTGAGCCATTTTCAGCAAAAAAAAAAAATTTTTTTTTTTTTGGCCATTGAAATTTTTTTCGAACTTGGAAAATTTCACCCAATTTTTCCTTCATAATGGGAGCTATGCAGAGTAATCTCATAGAACACTTCAAGATTGAACCTAAGTATTGGCACATTCGAATGGGAAATCATATATTGCGGTTTTAGTGGTGACCTTGAATTTGACCTTCAGTGACTTGAAAGGTCAAAACGACCTTTTTTGTCGAAAAAAGGATGAATTTTGCCTTTGGTGGCCAGTTTCTCGAAATCTATTCAGACAGTTTTCCTCAAAATCATGTATAAGATTCTCCTTATGTACCTTTGTGATGTGTATAAGTTTTGTTGCCTTTGAATCGACTGTCTGTGAAAATTTGTCATTAACGAAAAATATCTTTCCAGATGTAACTTGATTTCATATTATATAGCCCATACAGAAAATGTGTTTCTATCAACATTTACGAACATGTTTTAACATATAGATTTTAACATCAGTGTAACAATTTATATGTATTCAGTATTCTACGCAATTCACATGATTGCCGGTAAGCTACAGCACCCTTACTGCTATGTTTTTATTTCTATGAGGAGGCAAATATCATAGATTACCTTATTGTTATATAATATCATATTTCACATTCTTACGATTTACGTGTCAGTTGTCATCATATTTGTTATCATGTATTTAGCCTGGATCAGTTCATTTATTAACTGTGTTAATTATTAACTAACTAATTCACGTTAGTATCTCATAATTGTATTAAGTATCAGACCATTATTCTAACAACTAAGTTTCCTTGGCCTGCCATGCTGTGCCTGGCAGTCCCCAGGTTTCCATAGTAACACATTCCATTCCCTTATTAGTTGCAAGTGTTTGTATTATATCCCCCCCCCCCTCCTATAAATCACCGTTACAACAAAGCCGAATCATAGACCAGTGATTATAACCCCTAGGGCGTCCCAGTTTCTGATTGGTTAGATTGCCCTCCACGTCGCTTGAGACAGATTTTGAGTGAAAAAAAAACAAAGACAGTTGGGATTTGGGTCTAGGACAGTCCAGATCGTCCATTTTGAGACTCAGTATTGTTAAATTTATGTTTTCCTTTATGCTTTGAATTGTATCTATAACACCTGGATTGTAATGGGCTAAAACTTACTGGCTGTTGTCCCTACATCTACATTTACGTATGCTTTGAATTGTATCTATAACACCTGGATTGTAATGGGCTAAAACTTACTGGCTGTTGTCCCTACATCTACATTTACGTCTGGATTACAATAAACTAATTGGACTGCAATTTGGATTTTATGATATCTACTTCAATTAAGATCTATGAAGAACACCCTAATGGACAAACCACGACGAACCACTTTTTTTTCTTCTTCCGCCACTTTTGGTTTCCGGACGATAACTTTAGATTGCCTTGACGGATCCTCGTCAAATTTTCACCACAAGTCAGAAATGATATGTGGAAGAACCCTATTCTTTTTGAGCCGTATCCGAGGTCCGTGAGGATGAAATCAAG
This sequence comes from Terebella lapidaria, assembly GCA_949152475.1. NCBI lineage: Eukaryota > Metazoa > Annelida > Polychaeta > Terebellida > Terebellidae > Terebella > Terebella lapidaria. The sequence continues at coordinate 48,566,139 of OX424555.1, read as the reverse complement.
GCTAATTTTGAGACTTGGTTTCCGGACGATAACTGGAAAAATATTTACGCAATAGTTGCAGAACTCTGCATGGAGGTTCATATGCCACCAGGGAAGGACCCTATTGATTTTGGGATCGATCCGTCAAACGACCTTTGACCTAGAGGTCGAAATAATTTTTTGCTGATTCATCCTTGAGGCTTCCTGCATATCTCAGAAACCGTGCATCGTAGAGCGAAACGGACGTTATTTTCGGACTCGTCGCCCTAGACAAACATCTCTAGGGTGTATTATTTTTTTTGATCCGGCTCCGAGGTCCGTGAGGTCCTTGAGGATGAAATCGAGGCTGATCTTGAAACTTGGTTTCCGGACGATAACTCGAAAAATATTCAGGCAATAGTTGCAGAATTTTGCACGGAGGTTTATATATCAACAGGGAAGAACCCTATTGATTTTGGGATCGATACGTCAAACGACCTTTGACCTAGAGGTCGAAATAATTTTTTGCTGAGTCATCCTTGAGGCATCCTGCATATCTCGGAAACGGTGCGTCGTAGAGCGAAACGGACGTTATTTTCGGACTCGTCGTCCTAGACAAACATGTCTAAGGGGTATTATGGATGAACTTTGACCTTGACCCGAAATTTTTTTGCCGAGTCAGCATTTTTCGTTTTCGTTGATATCTCGGGAACGGTGCTTCGTAGAGCGAAACGGACGTTATTTTCGGACTCGTCGCCCTAGACAAACATGTCTACGGGGTATTATGGATGAACTTTGACCTTGACCCGAAATTTTTTTGCCGAGTCGGCATTTTTCGTTTTCGTCGATATCTTGGAAACGGTGCGTCGTAGAGCGAAACGGACGTTATTTTCGGACTCGTCGTCCTAGACAAACATGTCTAAGGGGTATTATTGATGAACTTTGACCTTGACCCAAAATTTTTTTGCCGAGTCGGCATTTTTAGGTTACCGGACCTTTGGTCCGATAACCTATTGGCATGGCGTTGCGTCCGTCGTCCGTCCGTCGTCCGGCGTCCGTCGTCCGTCCACATTTTTATCTTTAAAGTTTACAGGCGGATTTCCCTGAAATTTTGCACAAAGTTGCCTAAAAATATTTCAAGAGGGGGTTATTTTTTAGTTTTTTGATTTTTGCATTTTTCTCAAAATGGCGGCCATTTTTGACGAAAAATGGCCAATTTTGGACTTTCCCGGCCATTTTCTCAAAAACTGTCTGATCAGTTTTGAGATTTTTGTTTCAAAAGATTCCCCTTATGTACCTTTATGATGTGTATAAGTTTTGTTGCCCTTGAATCGCCGGTCTCCGTGTGGCGGCCATTTTGAATTTTTGACGGGTCGGCGAAAAAAAATTTATTTGTCCCAAATCGCGTTACTATCCATTTTGGGTCATTTCTAGACAAAAAAATTTTGGACTTAGAAAATTTTCGACTTTTTTCCTTCATAATGGGAGCTGCCAGGACTGTACTCATAGAACGCTTGAAGATAGAGCTTAGATATTGGCACTTTCAAATGGAAAGTCATATATGGCGACTTGCGTGGTGACCTTGAATTTTACCTTGGATGACCTTGAAAGGTCAAAACAGCCATTTTTGGGTTGAGAAATGCTCAAATTTGCACCTGGCCTGTCTTTTCTCGAAAACTGTCTGATCAGTTTTGAGATTATTGTTTCAAAATATTCCCCTTATGTACCTTTATGATTTTTATAAGTTTTGTTGCCCTTGAATCGCCGGTCTCCGTGTGGCGGCCATTTTGAATTTTTGACGGGTCGGCGAAAAAAAAATTGTTTGCCCCAAATCGCGTTACTATTCATTTTGGGTCATTTCTAGACAAAAAAAAATTTTCACCCTTTGAAAAAAATTTTGGACTTAGAAAATTTTCGGCACTTTTTTCCTTCATAATGGGAGCTGCCAGGACTGTACTCATAGTACGCTTGAAGATAGAGCTTAGATATTGGCACTTTCAAATAGGAAGTCATATATAGCGAGTTGGGAGGTGACCTTGAATTTGACCTTTGATGACCTTGAAAGGTCAAAACAGCCATTTTTGGGTGAAAAAATGCCCAAATTTGCCTCTACAGATGAAATGCATGTAGATAGAGCTTCAGTTTGCATTATGAACAAATAGGAAGCCATATATGAAACAACTGATGATGACCTTGATTTTGACCTTGGATGACCTTGAGTGCTAAATGTCTGACTTGAAATCTTGAAAGTGGCCTCTGAAGCATAAACTTTTGCACATACAGGTTAGGATTGTGTATAAGCCTGTAAAAGAGTCATGTATAAATGGCACATTTCTTGGTGACCTTGAACTTGACCTTAAAGACCTTGAAGGGCGAATCTCAAAATCTGAAATTGGCCTCTACACACGAAATACTTGTCGATAAAACTTTTTTTTTTGCCGACTCGGCACTTCCTGTTTGGCCGTATCTCGGAAACGGTGAGTCGTAGAGTGAAACGGAGCTCAATTCCGGCCTTCTGTATTATGAACATACGAAGTCATATGCAGCATACCTGATGGTGACATTGAGATTCACAAAGATGACCTTGACTGGTAAATCTCAAAATCATATGTCACCTACAATGCTTGAAACCAAAATTGTCCGGTAACCTATCTTAGCCCTTGGGCTAATTTTTGTTTTTGTCGATATCTCGGAAACGGTGCTTCGTAGAGCGAAACGGACGTTATTTTCGGACTTGTCGCTCTAGACAAACATGTCTTAAGGGTATTATGGATGAACTTTCACCTTGACACGAAATTTTTTTGCCGAGTCGGCATTTTTCGTTTTCGTCGATATCTCGGAAACGGTGTGTCGTAGAGCGAAACGGACGTTATTTTCGGACTCGTCGCCCTAGACAAACATGTCTAAGGGGCATTATGGATGAACTTTGACCTTGACCCGAAATTTTTTTGCCGAGTCGGCATTTTTCGTTTTCGTCGATATCTCGGGAACGGTGTGTCGTAGAGCGAAACGAACGTTATTTTCGGACTCGTCGCCCTAGACAAACATGTCTAAGGGGTATTATGGATGAACTTTGACCTTGACCCGAAATTTTTTTGCCGAATCGGCATTTCTCGTTTTCATCGATATCTCGGGAACGGTGTGTCGTAGAGCGAAACGGACGTTATTTTCGGACTTGTCGCTCTAGACAACATTTATCTTATATGTATTATGGATGAACTTTGACCTTGACTAAAAAATTATTTGCCGAGTTGGCATTTTTCGTTTTCGTCGATATCTCGGAAACACTGAGTCGTACAGCGAAACAGACTTTTTTTCGGACTCATCGCCCTAGACAAACATGTCTAAGGGGTATTATTTTAACGGTAAATTTTTTTGCGGAGTCAACATTTTTCATTTTCGTCGATATCTAGTATATATTATAAATTAATCATCACACCGAAATGCCTCCAAGGCATCTTTAGGCCTTGACGTCTAGTTTTCAACAAATTTCATGGGTGTAACCAAATAAGTTAAAATTATTTTTACTGGTTAAGTCTATTATTGACCACGATAAAAATAGTTAAGACAAGATATATTTATTATTGGGCTCAACAAGGTAAAGGTTATGTCCAGTAGAGATTTTGTGGCTTTAGCCAAATAAGTTATCATTATTTTTGCTAGTTAAGTCAATCATTGACCTCAATATAAATAGTTAAGACGAGAAACATTTATTATTGAGCTCAACAAGGTAAAGGTTTTGTCCAGCACGGATTTCATGGGTGTAACCGAAAAAGTTGACATTATTTTCACTAGTTAAGTCTATTATTGGCCACAATAAAAATAGTTAAGACAAGAAATATTTATTATTGGGCTCAACAAGGTAAAGGTTCAGTAGAGGTTTTATGGCTGTAACCAAATAAGTTAACATTATTTTTGCTAGTTAAGTCTATTATTTACCTCAAAAAAATAGTTAAGACGGGAAACGCTTATTATTGAGCTGAACCAGGTAATGGAATTTCACATTCAAATCTAATTTGGAACATATTTCAGGTGAAAATAGACCTTTTTGTGAAAACATTGATCTGGCTCCCATTTTGTCATCTTGAAATGCAGTTTTAGTCAACTTTTAATTTGAATTTCAACTTGAAACCAAGTTTGGCATATATCATGAGATAAAATATACGTTATGGTGAAAAGTTCGATCTGGCTCCAAATTTGTCATCTTGAAATGCAGTTTTGGTCAAATTTTAGTTTGAATTTCAACTTGAAACCAAGTTTGGCACATATTGTGAGTTAAAATATAACTTAGGGGCCGGTCATTATTTATCAGGTGGGGGGGGGGGGGGGGTAAAAACTGGGGGGGGTCACACTTTCATTTTCAACATTACTGGGGGGGTCATACTTTTATTTTCGATGGGACTGGGGGGGGGGGGGGTCAGAGTTTGAAATTGAGTTATTGTAAGAAAATCTGAATAGTAAAATAGTTAAATAATTAGGTGGAAACAATCCACTCACTATCGGTACATAAACTGATTGAAGTAAGCGATGGAATTTCATAACATTTTCAGTAAAACCATAATCTCACTAAAACCGGATCCCGCAGAGTACCATTCAGGAACACCAACATCGAGAGATGCCGCAATCCGTGTGCATCAGGGCTCAAAATTTATAATTTTATCCAGGAGCCAAAGGCTCCTATTTTGCTTCTATTCAACGATTTATAGGAACCAATTGGCTTCTAGAAGCATATTTCAAATGAGGGCAAAACCATTTTAAGAAAGTGTTGTTGTTATTAAGGTGATTTTGAAGAATTTTGGGGTACAATGTACTGAGGGAACCTGAGATTTTAAGAAAATGTTGTTGTTATTAAGGTGATTTTGAAGAATTTTGGGGTACAATGTACTGAGGGAACCTGAGATTTTAAGAAAATTTTGTTGTTATTAAGGTGATTTTGAAGAAGTTAGGGGTACAATATACTGAGGGAACCTGAGTGGGTCTGGTTTTGTCCTCAAACACTGGTCATAATTAAGTGCCCATATATAGTATGCATACAAGTAATAATTGTTGTAATGGCATTCACACTTGAAGCGAAGGAATGGTGGATACAGGAAGATCACAAATCATAACATTCACTGACCTTATAGTATCATAAATTTGCGACAAAAGTCACAATTGTTTCAATAGAAATGTAAATAAAGCGTAAAAAGCATTCAAGTATCATATATATTATGATACTGGTGCGTTATAATTGTCATCAAATTGTTAAGCATAGCCTTATATTCATACATGGGGATTGGGGGGGTCATACTTTTATTTCGTATCTTGGTGGGGGGGTCATAGTTTGGTTTTCGATATCGGTGGGGGGGTCAAACTTTGAAAACCCACCCAGTAAATAATGACCGGCCCCTTATGGCGAAAAGTTCAATCTGGCTCCAATTTCTTCAACTTGAAATGCAGTTTTGGTCAATTTTTACTCTGAATATCAACTTTGAACCAGGTTTGTCAACTATTCTGGGTTGACATATAACTTCAGGTGGAAAGATTGATCTGGCTGTAATTTCGTTATTTTGTCAAACATGTCGAAATGGAAATACATATGCAGTGATTTTGGAGGTGATCTTGAATTCGACTTTCAATAATCTTGAAAGATCAATGCAGCAATTTTGGTGGGAAACGAAACAGTTGTGGCTTAAGATTTTACATTTCTCTAGTAATCTTTTTTAGCCCTTGCTCTAGTTTTTCATACTTATCAGTAATATATTTGGGGCAACAGGGATGATAAGGCTACGGGGGATACACCCAAGCGGTCGTAGGCGACCGGAAATGTCTAGTTAATATACATTTCTTTACATTTATTCTTGTTCAAGATATTTTTAGGTTACCGGACCTATGGTCTGATAACCTATTGCCGTGGCGTTGCGTCCGTCGTCCGTCTGTCGTCGTCGTCGTCAGTCGACATTTTTATTTCTAAAGTTTACGGTCCAATCTTTCTAAAAATTTGGGAAAAGATACCTTAAAAAAATTTGAGAAGGGGGTATTTTTTATTTTTTTCAAAATGGCGGCCGTTTTCGTCGAAAAACGGTCAATTTTGAACTTTGACGGCCATTTTCTCAAAAACTGATTAGTTTTGAGTTTTTGGTTTCAAAAGATTCCCCCCATATACCTCTGTGATATGTATAAGTTTGGTTGCCCTTGAATCGCCGGTCTCCGTGTGGCGGCCATTTTGAATTTTTGAAGAGTCAGCGAAAAAAAAAATTTTCGCCCCAGATCGCATTACTATCCATTTTGGGCCATTTCTAGGCAAAAATTTTTTTTCACCCTTTGAAAAAAAATTTTGGACTTTTTATGGCACTTTTTTCCTTCATAATGGGAGCTGTCAGGACTGTACTCCTAGAACGCCTAAAGTAGAGCTTAGAAATTGGCACTTTCAAATGGGAAATCATATATGGCGACTTGTGTGGTGACCTTGAATTTGACCTTCGATGACCTTGAAAGGTCAAAACAGCCATTTTTTGGTCGAAAAATGCTCAAATTTGCACCTTGTCTGTCATTTCTCGAAAACTGTCAGTTTTGATATTTTGGTTTCAAAAGATTCCCCTTATGTACCTTTATGATGTGTATAAGTTTTGTTGCCCTTGAAGCGCCGGTCTCCGTGTGGCAGCCATTTTGAATTTTTGATGGGTCGGCGAAAAGATTCCCCTCATGTACCTTTATGATGTGTATAAGTTTTGTTGCCCTTGAATCGCCGGTCTCCGTGTGGCAGCCATTTTGAATTTTTGATGGGTCGGCGAAAAAAATTTTTTTTTGCCTCAAATCGCATTACTCGAAAATGGAGGCCAGGGGTGGCTCGTACTCGTCAGTGTCGGTGATACCACATGGAAGGTCACGTGCATTCCTTGTGGGTCGTCCCGGGCAACGTCTGTTTGCCGGGTCCCATGAGATTTTTCACGGAGTCGCTCATACTGCTCGGCTTTGATGACAGCGGTCAGGGTATCCTCGTAGGTCTTGTATGTGGGCGCACAAACCTTCTCGCCGATGGATGTCGGCTGCCCCAGTACAAACTGCTGGAGGACGTAAGTTTCTCGTTCCTTTTCAGAGACCTCACAGAAAGCACGGTTCGCTAGTGAGTTCAGTCTCTCAAGGAAGCGTTCCGCGGGTTCACGTCGTTCTCGGTACGTGGTTTGAAAGTCACGCTTCAGGGCGGCGCGTCGTGGAGCAGCCTCCCAGACAGCCAGGAGCTCAGTCTTCAGATCTGTCTACGATATCTCAATGGACAGTTTCTGGTCGAGTCGGCGGGTGCGTCCATCGAGCATACTCCGGAACGAGGCCACTTTCTCCTGATCAGTCCACTGCGTTGCTGCGACATATCTCTCGAATCCAATGACGTACTCGGTCAGGTCGGCTTCGTCCTTCTGTCCAAAGGTTTGTCACCAGGGCACGATGTGCCTTCCAGAGCCACTCGTCGTAGCTGCTGTGGGCGTCGTGACGTTCGCGGAGGGCGTAGACGTCATGACTGACGTCCGTGGTGAGTCCGTCGTGTGACTCGCGGGCGTACCCATGGTCGTTGGTGATGGCGCCACTGTCGGATTCGCGAAATTGGGCGCGTGGAGTCCCACTGGCTGGGTTGGGGCTCTACCGCTCGGTACAGCTGTCGCTGTGATCGTCGTGGTGGTTCTCATGGGTCTGTTAATTAGCAACTGCAGCGATGGGAAGTTACTGGCGGTCGTCCTGAGTCTTGCTCCCATGCCTGTCGCTGGTGTTTGTGTGACTGTTGTCATCACGGGTGTCGGAGCTATGACTGTCGGCTGACGATCTCTTTTGTTTTTCCAACTGGTTAACGACCAGCTGCACCTGCTGCATTGCGCTCTCCAGTGCTTGCATGCGTGTTGACGCTTCTGTTGGTCCCGTCTGGATCTCACTGTCGTCATCACTATCGTCCGTCTCCGGGTCAGTCCAGTCCACTCCTTGGGTCGTGCCTGGGTGGCGTCCTGGGTAATGCCTGGGTTGGCGCCCGGGGTGATGCCTCCAGTAACACCTAGGGTCGGGTCTTGATTCTCGCCTTGGTTCTCGACTGTATTCTCGGTTGTGACTGGTACACGATTGCGGGATTTAGATCGGCTTTCTCGATCAGTCATTGTTCACGTTTACTCATGGTTCTCGGAGGTTCACGCAATCGATGCTCCTTTCAAAATGTCCCAGTCGTGTTTAGCTCAGTAGCTCAGTAACAATTTTCGGCTGAAGAGCCCGGGGCAATTGCGAACCCCAAATGCTCGTTGGGCGTCACTTGACTCACTATTGGAAGGGTGATCGCTTTACTCGTTAATTGTCGTTGTGTTGATTCGCGAGTTCACGTGTACACTAATATTGTTCAATGTTCACAGGGTACACGCCTGGATGACGCCTAGATTTATTCACGTTATTCTATCAATGTCTCTCATTCGCGGATACAAAGTTCACGATGACACATTCGCTCCACGCAGTGTTCTGGTCCTTTACAATTATTAATATCCTCTAATCCCCGTTATATGCTGAGTCCAGTCCTGTTATTTTCTATATAATCAACAATATTCATAAAGTCACTATTACGTGTTGTGGGGAACCACTCCAATGTAACATTGCCCAATTAATATTTTATAGATAATATCACTCCTCATGCCTAATTTACAGTTAGTTATTGCTGTTATATTATCATATTTATCTCTAAACTTGCTCATTCACTTTTTCTTTTCTTTTTACAAACTGTCATGTACAGACTGGTCAAAGTTCACGCCACAAACTTTCCCATAGAATGTTATTCACTCCAGATGATACCTTGTGCGGGACCATGTTAATGACTTTACCATATTTCACGATCCAGAAGGGGTGGGGGGATTGTTGGTACATTTTGTCGTAGCCTAGATATATAGCATAGTAGTAGTAGAATGCATGCGAGCTGTTTTGCTGTGTGAGTTGGTTGGAATAACATCTATAATAAATGTTAAGCAAGTGACTCCTCTGTTTTGATGCTGATCTCAAAAGAACCAGGAAAAAGATTTAGCTTGCCTCATTCCCGGCCCCTCAGGGCCGGATATATGTGATTGTCGTTGACCTCACCCTATGTATCTCCTGTCTTCCGATTTCTCCGGACGACTCTCTTAGATTCAGCATACACTGGTGTGGGTTTCGCAAATTTGCGATAAAACCCGGTACATCCCGTTAAACTGATCGAAGAACACTGCTGGCTTTAATGTATTAATAACAGTAATTGCATGACAATGGAGAGCGCTGTTTTGAATTAGTTTGCGGCTGGTATGCGCAAGTGCAATTACCGAATCTCCTACCAGTTATCTTGGAACTCGCATAAGTCTGACCTGGTTTAATTACTATAATTACCTATATTACTACGCCAACACGTAACCAGTAGAAATATGTTGTATTGCAGCGATGGACAGTGATACATTAGTTGTAATCATTTCAGACAATAGTTTGAAATTCTCTTTCCGAATTGATTTCATTGTATATCTGGATATCACTGGGGATTATTTGTTGGCAATGAGCTTAGTCTATAGCATAATGAATGTGAAGCATGAAAATTGCTTTACAAGCGCGACCGCATTAAATAGCCAAGACCACCGTGACGAAGCCGAGCTTTTACCGTACACCAGTCGTTGAAATAATTAGCTAATAAAGGCATAATTTTCCTATTTTATATGAACCCTATTATATAATTTTATTATTCCCAGGGGCCTAGGGTGCAGAAACTACACATCTATTCATTGTAATAGGCCTAAACGTATTCATCAAATCCTGCCACCTGTTTATAAATATTTAAAGGGAGTGGAAATTCGTTTTTGTGCATCATTCATGATAGGCTGTTATGCCCTATCGATAATTTTCTTGCATATCTACGGGAAGGGGTTAGACCCGACCAGATTGCGGAAAGTGTAAAGAAGATTATAAAGGCGCTTTGTGTATACCCATAGTGATGTTGGAGGATATTGGTAATGCGGGATTTTAAACTAGAAGGTTCAGAGTTCTGGGGCGACTTATGGAACTGGAATTCAGTGGGATGTTTTTAACAGAGCCCGGCTAGCAATCTTGGTATCTGACAAAGATACAGTACATCTAAATAGACTTGAGGGAGATGAATTGGCTGAGGATGCACACAATTTCAACACAATTTCCCATATCATTTACTCTGATGTGACTGATTGTCTGACTTTCTATATGAACTGCATACACATCGGTATGACTTATTCATATGGAAATAAAATGTCTACCCTAGATTTATGGGACATCTTCTTACAATGTGAACTCGACAATCAGTATTGTGAGTCCATAGAAAACATGTAAATATAAAAGGGCCGGGTTTTCTGCCATGTTTTTCTAAAAACATGGCGTTATACTTGTTCTACAGTGTGTTCTCTTCAAGATTTCTCTCACAAGGTGCGGGGCAAGGCGTCATGGGCGTCGTCCGTCGGTCTGCTCACGTGACCTGTCTAGGGGGAGTTCTAATCAGTCGGGCTGGTCGGGCCTGGTACGCGAGTCGCATGTACTCTGCCTAGTACAGCGTACACAAGTCTCTCTGTCTGTCCTTGTAATGTAAGACGTCAGTCACAGTCAGTGTCTGCTAGTCGCGTAGAGACGGGGGCAGAGTCCAAGGGCGATTATTCTTTTAACTGTCTTAGTCGTCCGTCTATAATCGATACACATGTACACATGTATTGTAGAAAGGTCAGTTCTGTGAATCCAGAGCTGAACACGCAAGAGTTCTCTCATGATTGATGATTGGTAAGTCATGCAAATTTCGAATTATAAATTTTCCAGATGGAGTAGATATTTGGCAAGCACCGAGTCAGATCCAAATCTCACAAATCAATATGATACTGAGTTCATGATATGAGTTTATGCTAAATTCACCCTCCACCAGCAGTACCAGCGGCTCAATAGTAAGAATATATATCTAGCTATTATCACCAAAACAACAACGTGAAATACACTAAATATGATATATGTGTAACAGGTGGGAGTGCTGCAACCACAGCATACAATGGTGAATTGAGATGGTGATGTTTCTGTGACTGTGGAATTAACTATTTTCGGTGAATCAATGACTGTTGTGTATGTTGCCCATAATATCGCCCAGACTTTCGCCCCCGTGGTTGTGGTTGAGCGAGTTTGTTGTAGGCGCCTGATTAACAAAAAATCAACGCGACTGTAAAATCGTTACGGTCTGGTGAACATCCATTAGAACTTTACAGCGTGCCCCGTATTTTGAACTCCTGGTCGCGTTTTTGTGCGACATGGTAAAAACACGAAAAATGGCTTCAACCTCAGGATCTGGAATAGACATTGATGGCCTGATGGAACAGATGTCAAACTTACTTGATGATAAACTAGAGCCAATGAAGCAAACAATGAAAAATCTATCGGAAGATGTAAAGAAAGCTCTGACCACAGAAAATGATGCACACCAGCTAGCCGAACATGCCAGATCGGACGCTAAAACTGCACTTCGTGATTCAGCAACAGCACGAGCGACGGCTGTTGATTCCCTGAACAAGTCCAAAGATGCACACGTAACTGCAAATGAAGTCAAGAAATACGGCGGGCGGCTGGAGAAGCGTATATCACTGTAGACAAGCGGTGGCGCGGTAATTTAATTTCGAACGGGCTTGGTGATCAATTTCGAACGGTCGATGGTCAATTTCGAACGGTTGGCGATCTATTTTGAACGGTCCACACGTTAAGGTAGGTGAAAAGTATATTTGTCTGATGTTTATGTCAGAAATATTTATATTTACCACCTCGGTGAAACTTTATTGACCTGTGGAATGCCTTTGAAGCACATCGGGAGTTTTTATGATTATTTATTATTTATTTTTGAATGGTGAGAAGCAGTATACATGTCATAAAAATGTAATATCGTTATTAGTGTGTGCAAAAGTTTGATGAGTCAGTTAAATTAAACGTGTGCCTAGACAGCTAAAGTGAATCACGTTATGCTATTTGATTGATGCATATTCCTCAAAACGAGTCCGAATCAAGTAGAATAGAAAATTTAAATGTGGTCAATTTCGAACGCTCATAAATGACAGGCGGATAATTTCGAACAGTCATGCGAGTAATTTCGAACGGTTTGTTAATAGCTCTGCTGAACTATTTCACCGTGAAAATTGTGTATGTGTTGTGATTTCTTTTGATTTCTGTTTCTTGGGTGGGGGGTTGGGGGTTACAAATATTAGTAGGTTAGTCATTATTATTTTTCATTACTTTCTATCTCTCAGATAAGCCTATGACAAGCCAAAATTCTATTTGGTGCTTAGCATTGAAAGGACTATATACATACACTGTACATGACACTGTAAAATTGATTAAATGTATATATGTTGGGCATTTAGCCACCTCCCCTCTCCCTCTCCTCTCCATGTGCATGAGGTGATTAGTCTAGTAGTACGGGTGGGTATAAAATTTGTCTGGAAAACGCGTAATCGGTATACATATACAATGTGAAATGTATCAAGTTCTGGCTCAGTTTTGTTAAAAATGGAGATGTGAAAAGTATAAAAAAAATGCAATGTATAATATTTTGAAAGTTTACGACGAGAACGGATGTAAAAACTCGGTAACTGATGTTCGCATGATGTTGTGTTCTCACGGGTTTGGGGATGTGTATTTTCAGGGGGTAAGGAATACAGAACTATTTGTGAATACATTTCGGCAGAGGGTAACAGAATTTGCACAACAAAATTGGTATTCAAAATTGTCTGTAAATACAAAGTTAAACTACTACTGAAATTACAAAACAGAACTGACTCTAGAAAAGTATTTGTTCATTAATTTGTATATTGGGAACACATAATATCTGTGGCCAGATTTCGATGTTCAAATCATAAACTTGGTATAGAGAAGAACAGGCACAACAAAACCAAAACAAGATGCAGGCTTTTGCCAGTATTGTAAATCAGTAAATAATATCAATTTAATAGAAGATGAATGTCATTTTGTCCTAATTTGCCCATGTAATAATTCAAGTCAGAAATACCTAAACAAATTCATTGTACCAAACTGTAGCACAGTAGCATGCTTTCAATTTATTATGGCACACAAGAAAGATGAATGTATCAGAAGTTTAGCTGCCTTTTTATACAACGCTGAATTTACTCGTGATAAATAGCATTACATGTGATGTACGCTGTATTTTATTTGTCCTAAACCACGGTATATTGTATGTTTCTACGCATACGGGCCCGTTGACCTATGTGAATAAAGCATTATCATAATCGGTATCTGCAAGCATTGAATCACTATCCCGTAGTAGTAAAATGTAGCTGTATATGCATGAATAATATTGTGTTCATACAGGTCAACATGCCGAAAAGTTACATAGGCTAGGTTGTATGGTATCCCGGCGTGGCGGGCCAGCTCATTTCGGTCCTTCATATAAACACTGATAATATATATATGAAGGCTCTATCGATGAATGTGACAATATATCTAAAGAACATTAAACTGTTAAAAAATTCCGCCTTCAACCAGTATAAAATATCTTTGAATGGACGATGATGTCACATCTGATCCCACAAAGTCGTACTATAGTCATCACCATCTTCATCCATTGACAGTGGTACATCTTCAACCACCAGTCTCTTAGACACATCTGACTTTTCTGGGGGTTGACAAATAACTTTGCTCAGAATTTTTTCTCAAGGGGCTTCATGTGTCTTAAGTATTTTTCCTGAATACCAGTCAACCCTCTTCAAACGTGCAAATATCGCTTGGCATATCCTTTGCCATACGTTTGTAGTGTAAGGCTTATAGCCTTTATTATCTTTGCACAATTATGCTAATTCTCATTTCCGCGTGTTTTATGTCATCATAAGGAATCTTACAGTGGTAGCACAAAAAATTGGCCATAATGACGCCGATAGGAACCCATAGAAAACATTATTCAGGATGAATAAAATATTTTTTGAACGTTCGAAATTGATCGCCAATGAAAAATAACCGTTCGAAATCAACACCGCCCGTTCGAAATTGATCGCTTATCAATATTATTCTTATCACGGTGTTAGCATCTTTATCCTTTGATCTCCATACTTCAACTTTTAGATATAGGTTGTGGGCCATATGTGCTTTGAAAATCATCAATATACGATAGTAAAATTGGTCTATATATTACGAAAAATTGTCAACAAACTGGAATCATCAGGAAATACAAGATGATTTGTGTTTCCACGTCTACCTGGAAGCCCTCAACTGCTTACAAATGACATACGATCATTTCTTCGTGCCCAAATTGAAAGGTTATGTCTATAAACCTGAAATTACTTCACAATTTACTCACTTTTCACCCTGTTTCAGTGTGCTGACCGTTCGAAATTGATCACTAACCGTTCGAAATTGATCACCAACCGTTCGAAATTGATCACCAAGCCCGTTCAAAATTATTTTACCGCGCCACCGCTTGTCTACAGTGTATATGTCAGCTGGAAAATGAACTACGCAAAAACCGGAACAACAAGCCACAACATACGAACAATTTCTTAGTGTGGAATCTTCGCCGGAACAGCCTAATCTTTGAAGGCGTGCCCGACCGAGATAATGAAACTATCCATCAAGTTATGCGGCAGACCATTTTTAATCTTGGTGTTGAATCCAAAGACACTGAGATTGTTGCTTGTCACAGGATACCATCCGTCAAACAAAATACAAACCGACGAAATCCACGACCAGTGATCATCAAGTGTCTACATACGAAGAAAGAAAACAAGTGTGGATGAAACGCAAAAACACTCCACGTGGCATTCGAATCAAGGAGCACTACCCGGCGGAAGTTGAGCGAAGACGTCTTAGACGTCAGATTCTGGCCCCGTATCTGCGAGCTGCCTATCAGGGGGATCCAAGCAACAGGGTTGGGTTTTTGCCGGCAAAAAACTGTTTTTGCCAGGACATTGGCAAAAACTAGTATAATCCGGTTAAAACCGGATTAAACCGGCAAAAACTGGCAAAAACACTTCTCAACTACTAGTATCCCTGAACAATGAATTGTAAGCATGTACCAGTGGGTATTACTGAAATACATAAGGAGAGATCAGAGTTGTCTCCTTACTAGTTACTCCAGCATTGTGGCTTGTGCATTTTTCAGAAATTATAGCAAAAGGTAAATTTTAGTTGTCAAATTGATAATTTCAGTCATTGTGATCCATCACGTCCTGCTGATAATACCATGTATGTTCACAGCAATCACATACATCAAACCACCCACACCAGCTATTTCACTGAGATAATAGCAACATCTGGATTACACAACACCCTCTGGGCATGTCATAACACAGGAACCTGCATGCTGTGATGCCGACTCCAACAACATCATGTTTATTTTATACATCACCAATCTAAACTACTACATGCTCCTTTTCGATCCTTTGGATCGTTCTGGATAGAAATTCGCGTACTGAAAGCAAGGCACGATCGTCTGCCTGCATGACTCGAGCGCTCCTTTTGCCGCCAAAACCGCCGCGCATATGCGCGCGCAGCTGCGCAGAAGCTTCACTTTTCTGTCCACCGCCATTTTTGCTTGGCAGCTTTGGATTTTGGTTCCCGGTGAATTCGTAGAATTTAGTCTGCAAACTAGACTTTTGCGATATATTCTTACGAAATTTCACCTGCCACGTTCATAGACATCGTTTTGTGTCTATTTGGATAAGTATTGGTCGATAGTTTGTTACTTGCTAGATCGTCAGCGATTTGTATAGCCAGTTCACCCTATTATCGTCCATCCGTCGTACTTGATAGTGTACTTGTTGTTTACATCTATCAATAGTTCTACGTTAATTTTCTACTGTATATATTGTGTATACGTATACTGTAGTTTATATATTCGTAGTCCTCTTAGGGTTCTTTTTCAGCGCGGTCTCAGGTTTGCGTATTTTGCCCGCCCTGTTACTGTGTGTGGTTAGTTCCCTTTCGTGATCATGACTTCACAATCCTCCCTTGGTACCGGTGCCATGGACGAACGTCCATGCCCGAAGTGTCTGGTCAATACCCTCCGAGGAGGGGAGAAACACAGTTTGTGTTTCGACTGTTTAGACCATGGCCCGGTATCTATGGAGGATTTGAGGTGTGATCTGTGCCGTTTCTGGCGTCCCTCTTCCTTCGTGCAGGCGACTGCAAAGTATTCCGAGGCCTCGTTGGCGCGTCGGGATGCTTTGAGGCTTGCGGAAGCTTCGGCTCCGCAAGTCCGCCAGTCGCCCATGGAGGTGGAGACTCCGCCTGTGACGGCACAGATTGTGTCCGGTGTTAGCCAGCCCCTGGGGCTAACACAGGACATGGTCAACGCGGCTGTGCAATCTTTCTTTGCACAGTCGTTATCGTCCCTTCAGGGTCCCCTCCTGCCGGGTCTCTCTTCCCTGCTTGGACAGGGAGTCCCGGCCGGTTCTTCGGCTGCCCCTTCGTCGCAGGGAGAGCTTGCTCCCCCTGCTGGCAAGAAGTCGAAATCTTCTAAGAAGAAGGTTTCAGTTCTTGCCAAGGCGAAAGCAGCCAAGGAACCGCACTCCACCTTCGTCGTCCCTCAGTCGGGGCCGATCGAGGTGGAGGGGTCCGTCGTCTCTTCCCCTGGGCCTTCCAAGAAGAGGAAGCGTGCTTCCTCTAAGCGCCGTGGTGCTGAGACCACATCGATTTTCGATGTGGCTCAGGCTTCGTCCGACCTCTCGGTGGGCGACGATCAGGCTTCGGGCTTCGATCGGCGGAGCATCTTGGATGGCTCATTCGGGTCCTCGGTCTCGAGGTTCGAGGGGGAAGAGTTCCCTTTGTTTGGGGGTGAGGCTCTCGATCGTTCGTGCGATCGGGAGTCTTCACTTGGCGGTCGTGCTCCTGGTCCTCGATCAGGGCACGATCGGGCGGGTGGTGCTGGGGTCGTTCCTCAGGGCCACTCAAGTCCTGTGTACGCGGATGTAAGTCGCCGGACGGGCGCGATCGCTGAGCAGGCATTCCCTCGCCCGTCCTTTGATGTACCCTTGGGGTCATCGAGGTCTTCGATCGGACCTGTGAGGTCCAACGATCGGGGGGGTCGAGTGGAAGCTGATCAGGAGTCGTCCTCCTCGGAGGATGAGACTTCCGATCAGGCCGGGGGTTCTAACTTCCGGTGGGCTTTGGAGTCGGTCGCAAGGCGAATGGACTTGCCGATCGATGCTCCAGGGCCCTCACGGGGAACCGGTAGGTTCGCGTCGGCGCCAGTTCGTCGGCCGATCCGGCTCCCTGTGGCTCCCGCGTTGGTCAAGTCCTTCGACAAGATCAACAAGGGAGTTACGGCTAAGAAGGATGTGGCTCGTACGGAGTCGACATTCCCGACTAGCCGTGTTCGACCTGAGTCGATCGACACCTATCGGACTGTAGAGTCCGAGGGTGGACATCAGACTTCCGTCCCGGTCGAAGACCCTAACCTTCACCTGCTTTCCCGGAAGCAGGGTACGGTCTGGTCAGCTTATGTGAAAAAGGCTCGCCTTTCTCACTGGCAGACGCTGTCTCATCAATTGATGGGGCAGCTCTCGTTGACGGATCACCTGACCACTTTGGTTCAGGAGTTTGTGGACGAGGCGGATCTGGAGGAGGGGAGTCGCGCCAACATTCATGCAGCACTCGGCGTCTTGGCCGGAGTGGTCCATGCTGCTGAGCGTGACAGTGCGCACCTGGGCGCACAATTGGATCTCACCATGCGTGATGCCGATCTCCGTCTGCTTGACGTGTCCGCTACGGACGTCGCTGAGCTACGTGGGAGGCCGCTTTTCTCAGGCTATATCTACGCCAACCTCTCTCGATCGGATATTTCCGTCATGCGGGAACATCTCCGGGATGAGGCTATGGCCAAGGCTTTGCTTGGGAAGTCGGCGGGGTCTGGGACAGGCAAGAAGACCAAGGGTCAGAAGCCTGCCCAACCTCAGGCACCACATGCACCCGCTTCTACGCAGCCGCCCTTTCGGGGGGCGCAGCCTCCCCCTCCCCAGGGGGATGGCAAGCGTGGAGGCAAAGGGGGTGGATGCTTCAAGGGCAAAGGGAAAGCTTCTGGTAAGAAGTGACTCGTTGCGGGAAAGCGTAGGCTCTGTGGAAGGTTCAGTTCTGTCGGAATTCGATCTTCCACAACCTGGTCCAGTCGGGGGACGCCTGGCTCAGTTCGTCCAGAACTGGAGCGATCTGGCGTCGTCAGACAATTCAGTCGTGGCATGGGTGAAGTTCGGTCTCACCTTCAGATGGGAGGCTGGAAAATCACCGATCAGACCCAAAGCGTGGTTCTTCCCTGTGCCCGGCGATCGGGAAAAGTTTCAGCTTCTGCAGCACGAGGTGCAGCAGTTGCTAGAGAAACGTGCGATCGAGGTGGTCAAGGACGAGAGAGGATTCTATTCTCTCATCTTCCTAGTGCCGAAAAAGACAGGCGGGTGGCGTCCCGTTTTCGATCTGTCAAACCTCAACAAATTCCTGATCATACCCAGGTTCAAGATGGAGTCGGCGCTTTCCGTCCAGAAAGCTCTGTCCAAGGGGAAGTGGGCAGTCAGTATCGACGTCAAGGACGCGTACTTACATGTGCCAATACACCCAGCCGATCGGCGATACCTCAAGTTCGCCTTCGAGGGTTCGGTGTATCAGTTCAGGGTACTTCCTTTTGGAGTAGCCACCGCCCCTTACGTGTTCACCCGTATCGTAAGGACGATGGCAGCCAGGTTTCGATCGGTTGGAATTCAATTCCACCATTATATCGACGATTGGTTAATCATAGCCGACTCCCCGTCTCAGGCTATAGAGCAATCCGGGTTCGTCCTCAGGTTGGCGACCAGCCTCGGCTGGATCCCCAATTGGGCGAAGTCTCATCTGTCCCCTACACAGAGGTTCGAGTATGTCGGGGTAGATTACGATCTAGAGCGAGGAGTAGCTCTTCCTCCGCGGAAGAGAGTTCTCAAGGCGATTGCGGCGATGGAGGTCGCGCTGACACAGTCGTCGATCACAGCTCGACAGTTTCTGTCCATCATCGGTCTGTTGGCGTCGATGGAGAAACAGGTGCCGTTCGGCAGGTGCTTCCTCAGACCCATTCAATGGTGTCTAGCGTTGCAATGGCGGATCCTCACCGATCGACTAGACCAAGTCGTATCGGTGGACGATCGTGCTCGGGAAGCAATGCATTGGTGGCGGGACCATCGGAATCTTTTCCGAGGGATGCCACTGGCGGAGTATCTGCCCGATCGGACCTTCTTCACCGATGCGTCAGAATTGGCTTGGGGAGCTCATATGGACGAGCACGAACTCTCTGCTGTGTGGAACACGAGCGAGAGGGCGTTGCACATCAATGTCCTAGAGCTGCGAGCGGTGAGACGTGCGTTCGAGATCTGGGGGCCTCAGAGTCCCCCAGCCACGAAGTGGTTGGTCTTCACAGACAACAGCACAGTAGTGGCGCACATAAACAAACAAGGTGGAACTCGGTCGAGTCAGCTTTGTTTGGAGGCCGAGTGTCTGATCAGGTTTGCCTTCAAGTACCGTCTGTTTATCAGGGCGAGGCACCTGCCGGGTCACAGGAATGTCCTAGCGGACGCTCTGTCGAGACCGGACAAGATCATAGGCACGGAGTGGAGTCTGCATCCGGGGGTGTTTCGGCGCGTGTGTCAGGCGTTCGGGACACCGAACATAGACCTGTTCGCAACCTCTCGGAATCACAAGCTCCCGGTCTACTTCTCACCTCTGCCAGAGAGCGAGGCACTGGCTGTGGACGCGATGTCTCAGTCGTGGGACGGGATGTTCGGGTATGCGTACCCGCCAACTCGGTTCCTAACAGAAGTGCTGCACAAAGTAGCCAGGTCTCAGTGCGAGATTCTGTTGGTGGCGCCATGCTGGCCGATGCAGGCGTGGTTCCCCCTGCTACTGTCCCTCCTGATCGATGTACCACGGGTTCTCCCGATCGAGGACAGGTTGCTGAAGCAACCGGGGCGGGATATATTTCACGATTCCGTCCACGTGCTCAAATTACACGTGTGGAGGCTATCGAGCGATCCTTCCAGGAGGCAGGATTTTCTCAGCAGGTGTCCGTACATCTCGCGAGAAAGAATAGGAGATCCTCCTCTAAAACGTATGAGGCTAAATGGAGAGTATTCGTACGTTGGTGTAACGGAAGGCGCATTGATCCGCTCTCTGCCCCTCTGAATGCAGTGCTAGACTTTCTCTGCTATCTCTTTGATAGGCTTAATTTGAAGCCTACTACGATCGAGGGATACAGGTCCATGCTGGGCCCTGTATTCCGTGCTAGGGGGATCGATTTAACTAATAATCGTATCCTTGCTGATCTCTTGGCGTCCTTTAGGACGCAAAGGCCACGCGGAGTTCCTACTCTACCGGATTGGGACATGGCTTTTGTGCTATATTGTCTTACTAAAGCACCTTGGGAGCCTCTCAAGGAAGTTTCCTTGCAGAGGTTAACTCTTAAGACTTTCTTGCTAGTTATGCTAGCAAGTGGTCGAAGACGCTCAGATGTCGCGGCGATCGACGTATCGCGAGTCGCATTTGGCGCGGATGGGTCCGTTTCCTTATACCCAGTACGTGATTTTATGCCTAAAACACGTGCTGCAGTTGAGGGCGGGAAAGCGTTCTCCCCTATCGTAATTCCGTCACTGGGCGGTTACGTAGGACGGAATGAGCCGGACGCTCTATTGTGCCCGGTAAGAGCGCTGAAAATCTACATCGATCGTACCAGATCGATCAGGAAAGATCGCAAGCGATTATTTATTTCCTATCAGCCTAATAGGGCTACGGATATCTCCACAGCTACACTATCCCGATGGGTGAAGGTTGTAGTGAGGACTGTCTATGCGGAATCAGGTGCTGACGATCAAGTCACTTACAAAATATCGTCCCACCAAATCCGACACATCTCGATGTCTTTGGCGGCCAGGTCGAATATTCCGTTGGAATATATCGTGAGGGCTGGAATGTGGACTAATTCTACGACATTCATCGGGTTCTATCTGTCCAATGCTGCCGAACTTCAGGACCAGTCGTCCAGATTTAGACTGGGTCCGCTGGTCGTAGCGCAAGCTGTTGTTTGAACCAGCTGGACAGAAAAGTCTTGGTTTTAACGTGCACGTGTATATAAGCAACACTTTGTGTTTGTGTTTGAATTCTTTATGTTACGGTCTCAAGTAGAATTCCGTTTTCCACCGATGGGTGAAGAAGAAATTCGTGCATGTCGGAGGCAAGCGATCGCACCGCTAGGTGAGTATCTTTATTATATTACTAAAGATATATCGAAAATGTAGCATTTTAGCGATTCGCTTGAAATCAAGACTATCGTCTGTTTTCATGACTCTCTAGCACTACTGCTCCACCGCCTATCCTTTGATTCTAAGGAGCATGTAGTAGTTTAGATTGGTGATGTATAAAATAAACTTCCCAAATTTTAATTGTAAATTTGCCGTTTATTGTTATTACTCACCTCTAAACTACTACAGTAAAGGCCCTCCCATCCATCCCCGCCAGTTGTGTGCTAGGGGCTTCCTTTTGTCGTTTTTTGGACAGAAAAGTGAAGCTTCTGCGCAGCTGCGCGCGCATATGCGCGGCGGTTTTGGCGGCAAAAGGAGCGCTCGAGTCATGCAGGCAGACGATCGTGCCTTGCTTTCAGTACGCGAATTTCTATCCAGAACGATCCAAAGGATCGAAAAGGAGCATGTAGTAGTTTAGAGGTGAGTAATAACAATAAACGGCAAATTTACAATTAAAATTTGGGAAATTTTTTTAATAAACCACATACTAGTATACAATGTACATGTAATTGTTTGTATCGAATGAACAGACCTTATTTAGGTAAACAATTTCTCATGGAAGAGGTTTTTGTCAAAAATGTGGCAAAAACCTGTTTTTGCCAGGACGGTTTAAACCGGTTCAATCCATGGCAGAAACTCCCCATGGCAAAAACCTGCCAACCCTGCCAAGCAACCCAGATGGACCAATATCAGCCCACCTGAGTATTGATAAGCTCTACCTAAATAACTAGGTATACATACTGTGGCGGAGCTTGCCCATGCGTGAGGAGATTTTTACCGGAAATTGCCCTTGATTCTCCCCGGGATGCCCGCGATTCTTTCCGGTGGTACACAGCACGCTGGTTTATAGGCATGGTAAATATGTATTTCTCATTCATTATTTCAATTTGGTAGATGCATTGAAACAACCATTTACCTGTGAACATTTAAAAATTTATTCTCATGTAGATACCCTGTGCAGTGCCCGTTTCCATTTTTTATCAAAAGCCCATGATTTTTACCTGGGTGTCCAGGATTTTTACCCCTCGTTTTAAACAGGGTCCATGATTAGGGCATTTCGGCCCGAAATGCCCTTATGTTTTTTTTTGTTTTTTTTCTTCTTTTTTTTTTTACTTTCCGCCGTTTTGGTTTCCGATCAATAACTCGAGAACGCCTGAACGGATCTTGTCCAAATTTACACCACTGGTCAGAAATATTACATGGAAGACCTCTATTGTTTTGGAGGCGGCTCCGGGGTCCGTGAGGTCCGTGAGGATGAAATCAAGGTTGATTTTGAGACTTGGTTTCCGAGCGATAACTCAAAAAGTATTCATGCAATGGCAAGTATTCTTTGCATGGGAGTTCATATACCACCAAGGAAGAACCCTATTGATTTTGGGATCAATCCGTCGAACGACCTCTGACCTAGAGCTCGGAAGAATTTTTGCTGATTCATCCTTGAGGCTTTCATGCATATCTCGGAAACGGTGCGTCGTAGAGCGAAACGGAGCTCAATTTCGGCCTCCTGGCACTAGACAAACTAGTCTAGTGGGTATCTCGGGTCAAAACGACCCTGGGTGTCGAATTTTTTTTCGCCGACTCGGCACTTCCTGTTTGGCCGTATCTCGGAAACGGTGCATCGTAGAGCGAAACGGAGCTCAATTTCGGCCTGCTGGCACGAGACGAACTAGTCTAGTGGGTATCTTGGGTCGAGACGACCCCTGGTGTCGAATTTTTTTTCGCCGACTCGGCACTTCCTGTTTGGCCGTATTTCGGAAACGGTGCGTTGTAGAACGAAACGGAGCTCAATTTCGGCACTTCCTGTTTGGCCGTATCTCGGAAACGGTGCGCCGTAGAGCGAAACGGAGCTCGATTTCGGCCTCCTGGCACTAGACAAACTAGTCTGGCGGGTATTTTGGGTCGACACGACCCCTGGTGTCGAATTTTTTCTCGCCGACTCGGCACTTCCTGTTTGGCCGTATCTCGGAAACGGTGCGTCGTAGAGCGAAACGGAGCTCAATTCCGGCCTCCTGGCACTAGACAAACTAGTCTAGTGGGTATTTTGGGTTGAGACGACTCGGCGCTTCCTGTTTGGCCGTATCTCGGAAACGGTGCATCGTAGAGCGAAACGAAGCTCAATTCCGGCCTCCTGGCACTAGACAAACTAGGCTTATGGGTATTTTGGATCGAGACAACCCCTGGTGTCGATTTTTTTTTCGCCGAATCGGCCCTTCCTGTTTGGCCATATCTCGGAAACGGTGCATCATACAGGGAAACTGAGCTCATTTCCGGCTTTCTGGCACTAGACAAACTAGTCTAGTGGGTATCCTGGGTCAAATCAACCCCCTGGTGTCGAATTTTTTTTCGCGATTCGGCACTTCCTGTTTGGCTGTATCTCGGAAACGGTGTGTCGTAGAGCGAAACGGAGCTCAATTTCGGCCTCCTGGCACTAGACAAAGTAGTCTAGGGGGTATCTTGGGTCGAGACGACTTCTGGTGTCGATTTTTTTTTCGCCGACTCAGCACTTCCTGTTTGCCGTATCTCAGAAACGGTCCGTCGTAGAGCGAAACACAAAGATGCCTAAAGGTGGGGTATGTCACTTAAACTTTGACCACGGACAGTTTCAGAGTCATCATGGTTCTAGACGCGGTCTCTTAGCTATATGTTAGGTAGGAATAGAACTCACACGAAATGCCCCAAGGCATCTTCAGGCCTTGACGTCTAGTTCTTTCCGGTAGTTCATGTGTATAAAAACACGTGTAAAAATTTTATAACTTCATGGATGACCCCACATGTGTGTAATTGAATAATATTATGTATTGTATATGTCCACGATCATTATCGACGTTACCACTACAAAGCAAAATATGAAGATGCCGAAAAGACATTGAAAAGACATTGATGATGTGAAGTGCAATCCTTCCAAAGTGACATTATAATGTAGGATCTGGCGCGATTACTGAGCCCAGCGATATGCTCCTTCACAGCCCAGCAATGAAGACGATTAAAATTGGAGGAGCTAACGAAAAGTCTCTTTAAAATTTTTTAAGATTTGTTCGCAGTGAGATTTGTTGAGCCTATTAAACAAAATTGATCGTTAGTGGAACATTTCAACCTGAGAAATACCTTTATGGTTTTGGCTGTGTTCCTTTCATTCCTTCCAATTTAGTATATGTTACTGTTTTTACCTTCAATGTTTTGGGTTTGCGATTATTAAGTCCCGAATGCCCGAATGGATTTGGATAAAATTTTCTCCATTTGTCCAGTATAATAAAGCACATGACCCATTCTTTTTTGTACCTACTGGGGTTCATGAGGACGGATTCAAGGTTGATCTATGGACTTCGTTTCAAAGTCATATTTCGAGAATCTTCAGGCAATGGATATGGAAGTTTGCATTAAGGTTCATACTAGGGAAAAATCCTATCGATTTTGGGATTGATGCATCACATTACCAGCATTTCTGCTGAGTCATCATTGAGGCTTCCTGTATATCTCGAGAAATGTGCATCGTAGAGGATAACATACGTTATTTTCGGACCCGCGGCCCCAGCCAAACATGTCTTACTCTGGTGAACTTTGCCCTCAAACTTTCCTGCTAAATCACCATTTTGGTATCTTCGTCCATATTCCTCCTCTGGTTGTTGTCATCACCAGCTTGATCGGTGGCCATCTGGGGGCCGAATAAAAACGAGTGTTTGCCAAAACTAATAACATAATCAAAGATAAAACATACGCTGCGATCGTTACAAAACACGTAACATTCGCAATCCGTCAAAATATTATGAAAAAAACCCAATATCAACTGGTGTTCGCATCGAGTACTTCACAATGGTGCCAATATTTGTATCCCCCGAACAAAGTTCGGCGGATACTATGGATTTACGATCGTCGCGCCGCCGCCGCGTCCGCAGACACTTTCTTGTGAACGCGCTGCAGCTTGCAAATATGAACCGATTTTGATAATATTTCCTATGTACATGTCTTATGGTGAGATCTGGACACCTATCGATTTTGGTTGCCATAGCAACCAAAATAGCCGATTGGCGTAACATTTTGTGCTCAAATTAGCCTGTTTAACACACATGGGTTGTGAACGCTCTACGGGTGGGAGTTTTCAATGAATGATGATGAAATCGCACAGGCTCAATGAGAAAGACTATCACACGAAACCTTTTGTTTTTCAGAATGATCGAATAAATATTAATAAGTTTGAGAGGTTAACTTATTACGACAATTAAAATACCTACTTTGACATGTGTGATCACTCCAATAACCTGTACTATGAAAGCAAATTGCACTGGATTGTTGTTCAGAATACAGAACTGATGTTTTTGGTGAAAGAAGAACAATATTACTGAATAAGTTAACATTGGTTTTACTAGTTAAGTCTATTATTGACCACAATAAAAATGGTTAACACGAGAAACATTTATTATTGAGCTCAACAAGGTAAATGTTTTGTCCAGTAGAGATTTCACAGGTGTAACCGAATAAGTTAACATTATTTTTACTAGTTAAGTCTATTATTGACCACAATAAAAATAGTTAAGACAAGAAACATTTATTATTGGGCTCAACAAGGTAAAGCTTCTGTGCAGTAGAGATTGCATGGCTGTAGCCGTATAAGTTAACATCATTTTTGGGCGGGTTGCGTGCAACCAACCCGCCTATTAGATTGGCGTGTCCGTCTGTCTGTCTGTCCGTCCGTCCGTCCGTCCGTCCGTCCGTCCGTCCGTCCGTCCGTCCGTCTGTCCGGCCGTCCGGCCGTCAACAATTTCTTGTGAACGCGATAACTTACAAAGTTTTTAACGAAATATCGCCAAAATCATACCAGAGGTACATCATGAGCAGATCTCGGACAAGTTCGATGATGGGTGACCTTGACCTATTTTTCAGGTCGTGGCAGGACTTCGAACTTGACAATACATGAAAACAGGACTTTGTACCTTGTGAACGCGATAACTTACAAAGTTTTTAACGAAATACCGCCAAAATCATACCAGAGGTGCATCATGAGCAGATCTCGGACAAGTTCGATGATGGGTGACCTTGACCTATTTTTCAGGTCGTGGCAGGACTTCGAACTTGACAATACTTGAAAACAGGACTTTGAACCTTGTGAACGCGATAACTTACAAAGTTTTAAACGAAATACCGCCAAAATCATACCAGAGGTGCATCATGAACAGATCTCGGACAAGTTCGATGATGGGTGACCTTGACCTATTTTTCAGGTCGTGGCAGGACTTCGAACTTGACAATACATGAAAACAGGACTTTGTACCTTGTGAACGCGATAACTTACAAAGTTTTTAACGAAATACCGCCAAAATCATACCAGAGGTGCATCATGAGCAGATCTCGGGCAAGTTCGATGATGGGTGACCTTGACCTATTTTTCAGGTCGTGGCAGGACTTCGAACTTGACAATACATGAAAACAGGACTTTGTACCTTGTGAACGCCATAACTTACAAAGTTTTTAACGAAATACCGCCAAAATCATACCGGAGGTGCATCATGAGCAGATCTCGGACAAGTTCGATGATGGGTGACCTTGACCTATTTTTCAAGTCGTGGCAGGACTTCGAACTTGATAATACATGAGAACAATGCCAATTCCTTCCACTAACAGCCCTCCTCGATGCAACCCGCCCAATTGTCGCGGGCGCGACTTATACTTGTTACTAGTTAAGTCTATTATTGACCTCAAAATAAATACTTAAGACGAGAAACATTTATTATTGAGCTCAACAATTTAAAATTTTTGTCCAGTAGAGATTTCATGGGTGTAACCGGATAAGTTAACATTATTCTTACCCATGCTACCAGTAAAGTCAATTTTTACTTCGAATTTCAACTTGAAACCAAGTTTGGCACATATTATGAATTAAAATTTAAACTATGGTTAAAAGTTGATCTGGCTCCAATTTCGTCATCTTGAAATGTAGTTTTGGTCAACTTTTACTTTGAATTTCAACTTTGGCACATAGTATGAGTTGAAATATAACTTATAGTGAGAAGTTCGATCTGGCTCCAATTTAGTCATCTCGCAACTTGGAACCAAGTTTGTCAAATATTCTGAGTTGAAATATAGCTTTAGGTGAAAACTTTTATCTGGCTGTAATTTCGTTATTTTTTTTCGAACATGTCGAAATGGAAATTCGAATGCAGTGATTTTAGTGGTGATCTTGAATTCGACCTTCAATAAGCTTGAAAGGTTTCACACTCACAATGTACATCAGCGATATATTTGGGGCAACAGGGATGATAGGGCTACGGGGGATACACCCAAGCAGTCGTAGGCGACCGGAAGCGTCTAGTTTTCGTGTTGTCCCTACGATATTGAAGCAGAACCTATTTTTTATAACATAATATTATATTACTTTTTGGGGGAGCATATTGTCCATCTTGGATGGACAAGAGATAATTGAATGTGCACTTTTAAATTGATAGTACAGAAGTTACTCTTGTCTACGAAACATTACTTCAGTTTATTTAATGCAGATCATATCAATTTCTCCACCTACACACTCCCCACAACATTCCGAATAAGCCACTTTGTCGGTCTGTTCGCTATATCATGCATAAACATATCGGGAATTTTGTCCATCCTAAATCCGTTACTTTCTGACGGTTTATGAGCAAAATAATGAATAATTTTTTACCGGTTACAAACGGACTGTTTCTCGTATATTCGATCGATCACGGGGCAACAAGATATAGAAACTGTGACCAATATTTAAAAAAAATACAAACCATCTTTAGAATTCCCAATTAGACCTTCCTTTCTTTGAAAATCTATCCTTCATTTACAACAGAACTAAACAGACTTCTAAAGTAAAATTCTACTTATTGATTTCACAAGGTACAGTTGTAAAATACACCTTAGAAACTATCTCAGAGACACTAAATTCCAAAAATTTCTCGGGGGGCTTACGGCGCCCCCGAACCCCAGACCGCATAAGGCTTCGCTTGTTACGCTCGCTCACATAATTTCAAGCTTACGTACAGTTAAGTTGAGCACCCCCCCCCCCCCCCTATTCAAAAATCCTTGATCCGCCCCTGCCTAGACTTGACTTTTGATGACGCTCCACCCGATTCTACTTGCGTGAACGATGAAAGAATGAACGTTCTTAATATTGATGGAAGCTATTGTGACATAGAGGATATTAACCGGTCTGTGCAGTCATTCAGGAATGCAAAATATTGTGCTATACATATTAACATACATAGTTTACCAAGCAAATACACAGAATTGTGCAATATGCTTGACAGTTTGAAGAAGAATGATATTATTATACATTTCGTGCTCTTGTGTGAAACATTTTTGACAAATACAAATGCATCCATGTTTCCTATTCCAGGATATAATTTCAGAGTGTCGCGATCGAAAGGTGGAGTTGGTATATATATTATAAATGACTTAAGCTTCAAAGAAAGACCTGATTTAGGTATAAATGTAGAAATGGAATTTGAAAGCATAGTTGTTGAAATTGAGAATAAGAAGGAAAAATTGATTGTGGCAGAAATTTATAGAGTGCCCAATACTAGTGAACGAACTGGTCAGTGCTCTAAATAGTACGCGCTATGATATTATTATCGGCACCGACCAAAATTTTGACTATGTAAACGTTCATGAGAATCATAACGTTTCTGATCTCCTGAATGTATTTTTCTTGGCCGGTGTGTTGCCAACCATCAGACAACCAACACGAATTACACACTCCAGTTCTACTTTGATAATATTTACCTAAAATGTAGCGGATATGACAATAATGATTCGAGAATAATATGCTCTGCAATATAGGACAATTTTCCAATTATTTCATGCATGGGGAAGATTGATACAGGAAAGCGGATTGAAAAGAATCCTCTTGTTTTTGAACATAGGCCTATTAATGAAAGCAATATTGCTTGTTTATCACGGGCCATAACCCAAACAGAATGGGAACATTGTTTTGAAGACACTGATATGTCTACGTCATATAATAATTTCATTGTTAAATTTACTGGTTTGATTGATGAATTTCTTCCTGTGAAGAAATCCAAAATACCGTATAATTCTATAATTAGACAACCCTGGATGACACCGGGTCTGTTGAAGGCTTCCAAAAAGCGTGATCTATTATTTAAACGGTCACCGACTACTTCTAGTGATAGTGAATCCTACACAAAATTTATAAGATATAGAAACAAATATAACATGATAAAGCGCCAAGTAAAAATACATATTATGAATCTTTACTAAAAAAAAGTATCAATCAGACTTTAGAAAAAACATGGAAAATATTGAACAACATCACTGGTCGAACTCAAAGTAAAACTTCCTCTAACGATACCTTTGACATAAACGGCAATAAATGCTCTGACCCTCTTTCAATCGCAGATGGTTTTTGTACATATTTCACTAATATTGGGAAGCAATATGCAGAAGCGATTCCTGCCTCAACAAAAAGCACAATATCGTATCTTGGAAATTCACCCAATCGCTCATCTATGTTCTTTACTCCCACAACTCCTGGCGGAATATCTAAAATAATTGAATCATTCAAGACGAAAAAAAGTACGGGAGATGATGGCATAAGTATGCATTTGTTGAAGCTATTATGTGAACCTATTAGTGTTCCATTAACTTTACTAGTTAATGCTTCCCTGGAGCACGGGGTAGTTCCGGATGCTATGAAGTTAGCTATAGTAATTCCGATATTTAAATCTAAGTCCAAAGATTCCTTCACCAATTACAGACCTATTTCGTTGTTGTCCAATATATCTAAAATTCTAGAGAAAGTTGTGCATAGAAGACTTTATTCATTTCTTAATACCGATAATATACTATATGATCGTCAATATGGCTTTCGTCCAAAGTGATCCACAATAGATGCAATTACAGAATTTATGTCCGACATGCTGCCTTCTTTGGATGACCGAGGATATGGTTTGTCAGTTTTTCTGGACCTCTCCAAGGCCTTTGATACCATAGACCATGACATACTATTGAAGAAATTAGACTACTATGGAGTACGTGGATTGGCCTTGGAGTGGTTCAGAAGCTATCTCTTCCAAAGAAGACAGTATGTAACTTATGGAGGAGTTAAATCACGAACTATGTTCTCAGAGTTTGGGGTACCAGAGGGTTCGGTGCTGGGTCCTCTATTGTTCATCTTGTACACAAATGACATCCCTTTGTCTTTGTCACGTTGCAAATCAATATTGTTTGCTGATGATACGACTGTTTATATAAATGGAACAAATCTTTTATCAATGTGTTCAAATATGAACAATGATTTATGTACGTTAAACGACTGGTTCAAAGCAAACAAGTTGTCGGTGAACCCGACAAAAACAAAATATATAGTATTCTCAAATAGGGGAACCAACATAGGAAATATTTGTGATTTATATATAGAAGATACAAAATTAGTGAAGGTACAAGATACAAAATTCCTAGGGTTGTTCATTGATCAACACTTAACCTGAGAATGTCATATCGATTACTGCAAAAACAAAATATCAAAAGGTCTATACGCGATCAACATGTCAAAAAATATTCTATCACGAAATCACCTGCATATACTATACTATAGTCTTATACATCCGCATCTATTATATGGCATTAGATTGTGGGGAAATACTTTTCAAAAAATATCTACACAAATTAGATGTCATCCAAAAAAAATGCGTTAGAACTATATCTGGCGCAAAATATAATGACCCATCATCCCCTTTATTCAGGCAACTAAGAATAATAAAGCTACATGATATGTTTCATATGCAAACAATGCTCCTAATGTACGATTTTGTTAACAAAAATTTACCTTTACCACTGTTACAAATTTTCATATACCATGGTACGTTTCATGCCCATAATACAAGACATAGCACCGACCCCAAACCCCCTCAAACCAACTTAGAAATTATGCGTAAAGTTTTCTTTATTTTGGACGGTGTGAATGGATGCGACTGGACGGCGTCATCAAATCTTCAACTTCTAAGAACACATGTAAGCGAAAGTTGATACAGAGTTACCTTTCAGAATATTGAATATGTATATGTTTCATGAAAAGCATGGGAAACTAATATTTTGGCCAGATGTGATTATGGTGTGGTTGTTTCGGCATTTCTGTAAAAAAAATGAATGATTGCATAATTTTCATGCTTAACAAATTAAGACATCATATCGTTTTATGCCTTACAATCTTTAAAAGATTCACTGCTATTGCTCATCTTGCGGTGTCATTGTAGCATTCTCGGTGTAACAATTTTAATGCACCACTTTCTATACATTATTTTTAATGCAATAATTTCTAGGTGACCACAGCCTTCATCGGGTAACAGACTAAGTCTTTGTGGTCACCTGGGATGTGTCAAACCAAATTCTATTTCCATTATTGTATTTGTATGTATTGTAACTAATATTTTGCACATCTCAAAATAAAACTACCTACCTACCTACACGGTGATGATGGTAAAATATAACATATCATTTTAGTACAAGGCATTTGCATACATGTCATATTTCATTGCCAATAATATAAAGTGGTATTGATGGGAAACGAAATAAAAATTAGCCCAAGGGCTAAGAGAGGTTACCGGACAATATACATTTTAAATGTTAGCCTTTTGTCCAGTGACCTTGAAAATAAAGTCATTAATGAATTCAAGGCCATGAAATATTCATGGATGCAGTTGAGGAGCATGCCAGAAAATGGACAAAGCGAGAAAAGGCAGAAACTGATTCTCTGTCAGAATGGGTCAAACAGATTAGGTCATTGGTAAACAAACGCATTAATGTTTTGTCAAAGTCAGTTAGTACTAAATATAACTCTGTCTTCAATGATCCCGTGGTTACTAATAGTTTGTTGAAACTTCAAGAAAGGTTCGTCATTGTTCCTGCAGATAAAGCTTCTAATAATGTTGTTTTTGTTTGTAAAGCATACTATATACAGTGCCTGTTTGACGAACTGGGTATTGCCAACAATACTAATTCCAATAGTACATACCAAGCCATTACCGTGCCCAAACAGGATATCTTATCAAATCATTTGTCTATATTGCATTCGTTTGGTATTACTACCTCATGTAAAGATTCTAATCTACCGAACTTATATTGGATCCCAAAGTTGCACAAAAATCCACACAAACAAAGATATATTTCAGGTTCAGCATCATGTTCTACCAAAGCCCTTTCTAAAATATTAACTTTTATATTGTCTAAAATTAAACAGGGTCTCCAAAAGTACTCTGAAACCATCTATTCTAGAAGTGGTATAAACCAAATGTGGATATTAAAAAATTCCAAATATTTATTAGGATATCTACATTCTCACACACTTTCAAAAGTAACGTCTATCAAAACATTTGATTTCTCCACTTTGTACACAACTATACCTCATTCTGAAGTCTCAGCTTAAAAAACTAATCAATAATTCATTTTTCTCTAAAAAGGGACAACGTCGGTACCACTATATTGTAGTTAAATATAATACCGCTTATTTTGTTAAAGGCGACTCTGATGCCCCATTCAAATATACTGAAATAGATGTGGTAAATATGGTTAATTTTCTGATTGATAATATTTTTGTGGAATTTGGTGATCGAATATTTCAACAAACTATTGGTATTCCCATGGGTACAAACTGTGCACCATTATTGGCAGACCTGTTTTTATACTCATATGAATCAGATTTTATCCAACATTTACAAAGAGGAGGTTCTAAGAAACTAACATGTAATTTTAATTTCACTTTCCGATACATAGATGATGTATTGTCGCTGAATAATCCCAAGTTTGGTGATTATTTGGATGTCATATATCCTAAGGAACTTGAAATTAAGGATACTACAGACTCCGCTATTTTTTCCAACTATCTAGACCTGAGGTTGGAGATTGATAATGATTCTAACCTGTCAACTAGATTATATGACAAACGTGATGATTTCATTTTTTCCATAGTCAATTTCCCTTTTCTAAGCAGCAAAATTCCTATGTCTCCGGCATATGGTGTGTTTGTTTCTCAACTTATACGCTATTCCAGAGCTAGTTGCAAATATGAGGACTTTGTCTATCGAAGTGCCCAGCTAGTCTCTAAACTGCTACGACAAGGATATGTTTTACCAAGACTTATAGCTGCGTTTAAGAAATTCTGTCATCATGATCTGGTTGATAAATACAGCAAATCCATGTCTGCCATGCAACTAGATCTATTTTCAGGTTAATTTTGGGGAATTCATGACGGGTGCCACTAGTGGGGCAGGAAATGCTCACTCTTTCCGGAACACCTGATTTCACCTCCTAATGGCCATTTACGGGGGTTCATGAGTTTCCCTGTCATTTTTGTTTTCTCTCACTTCGTATGCCTGATATGACTTTCTGTCCCCGGACTATGAGATTGGATAACGGACCCTGTTTTGTTTGCTCGGAATACTTAATACTGGGTATTGATTCCACGTCTATTCAACAGATATATCACTTCTAATATGTCCACAATAGATTCCTAAGCTGTAAAGTCGATCATAGGTGAGATATTAGCCATTTTGTGCAAATGACCTTGAGAATGAGGTCAGAGGTCAAATTCAAGGTCACGACAATATTCTGTTTGTATCATTTCTTTTCTGTTCACAATTGATTCCTAAGCTGTAAAGTCGATAACAAGCGAGATATTAGCCATTTTGTTCTCTGACCTTGAAAATGGGGTCAAAGGTCAAATTCTAGATCACCAAAATATTCAGCATACATCATTTCCTATATGTTCACTATGGACTTTTAAGCTGTAAAGTCGATAATAAGCGAGATATAAGCCATTTTGTATTCTGATCTTGAAAAAAAGGTGACTGACCTTGAAATTTAGGTCAAAGGTCAAATTCAAGGTCTTGAAAATAATCTTTATGTATCATTTCCTGTGAGTTCATAATTGACTTCTAAGCTGTAAAGTCGATAGTAAGCGAGGTATAAGCCATTTTGTGTTCTGACCTTGAAAATAAGGTGAATGACTTTGAAATTTAGGTCAAAGGTCAGTTCAAGGTCATGAGAATGTAGGTATCAATCTCTTACCACAAATACAGTAGATTTTGATGATGCCAATAACAAACGTAAAATACAACATTTTGCAATAGAAAAAAAGCCCAACCAAATAGTTAATCCAAAGACACACTGGCGTCATCAGGGGCAGACAGTGTGTTAAATGTAGTTGTTTCTACTGTACACCTGATGGAATTAGTATACAACTGCCCAACAACCTATGAAAATATTCTAGAAATCCGAAACTAACCCCATGGAACAGATATATGACAAGTACATAAGTACCTAATCAATAGCCAGAAGGCAACTGAGTTGATGGTATCCTCGGGGACAGATTCAACGTCCGCCAGCAGTGACACCGACTCGGTGGTATGAATGTAGGTATCAATCTATTACCACAAATACAGTAGATTTTGATGATGCCAATAACAAACGTAAAATACAACATTTTGCAATAGAAAAAAAGCCCGACCAAATAGTTAATCCAAAGACACACTGGCGTCATCAGGGACAGACAGTGTGTTAAATGTAGTTGTTTCTACTGTACACCTGATGGAATTAGTATACAACTGCCCAACAACCTATGAAAATATTTTAGAAATCCGAAACTAACCCCATGGAACAGATATATGACAAGTACATGAGTACCTAATCAATAGCCAATAATATTCAGAATATATCATTTCCTATATGTTCACAATTGATTCCTAAGCTGTAAAGTCGATAATAAGCAAGATATTAGCCATTTTGTCCTGTGACCTTGAAAATTAGGTCAAAGGTCAAATTCAAGGTCATGACAATATTCAGAATATATCATTTCCTATATGTTCACAATTGATTCCTAGTCTCTAATCTCGATATCAAGTGTGATATTAGGCATAATGTGTCCCGTTATAAAGCATAGGAGAATTTAACATTGGATAGTCCCATTTGGGCCGAGTTTGGGCCAAAATGGCCCACTTCGAGCGATTCGAGCGCAACGAAAAATTTATAGACATCATAGGAGTACATATGAGGAGTGTTATGTATCAAAAAGAAAAAAAGTTACAGAACAGATTTTGAGAAAATGGCCGCTAAAGTCCAAAATCAGGCATTTTTCGTCGAAAACGGCCGCCATTTTTTGAAAAAAAAAAAATGCGAAAATCAAAAAACTAAAAAATACCTCCTTCTTGAATTATTTTTAAGTATTTTTCTGCAAAATTTCAGAAAAATTCGCTCGTAAACAAAAAAGATAAAAATGTGGACGACGACGACGGACGACGGATGACGGACGACGGACGCAACGCCATGCCAATAGGTTATCGGACCATATGTCCGGTAACCTGAAAACCAAAAACTAAAAAATACCTCCCTCTCAAAATATTTTAAAGTAGATATATTTATGTTCAAAATTTCAGAAAGATTCGACTGTAAACTTTAAAGATAAAAATGTAGACGGACGACGACGACGACGACGGACGACGGACGCAACGCCATGTACGGTAACCCAAAAATACAAGCATCATCTTGTGAAAACATCGATATCTTAACACAATATGGTAAGCACGTGTGTGCTGCGTTTGCCTGTACGTATGTGTGTTGTAATCATAAATCCACGTTAATAGATCAAGATTCCGTTTCGAACGTGTTTCTCGGTTTTATAGAGGAATCATCGCCGGTAAATCGCCACAGTCATGTCTTAAATATCGCATACAACAATACAACTATTATATTTGATCAATACATTTATGATTATGTAATGTTGCCTGATTTAGTAGTCAGACTATAAACTAATGATTCAAAGGATAGAACAAATATGCAAATGATGTATGTGCACCATCGATAGCAGACAACTGAATCACATGGTGATATATGATCTAACTTTTTCCAACATCACTAGCCGCGAAGCGGCTAGGCGCCATGTTGGTAGCCTAAAAGGGCGGTGTGTCGAGTCTTTGGAATATCTTTAAGGTTAAACTTTAAATTTAGAAATTTTGTAAAACGACACACCGAGTGATCAAAAGTGATAGTACCTCTAAAAAGTGTTGCCGGCCGCCCTGCCGGCCGGCTCCTCAGATCCGCAGAACGGGTCTGAGGCAGGGCGGAGCCGCGACTCCGGCACGCCGCCGCGCAAGTGTGGCGACGAGGCTAGCACCCTAGCCTTCCTCCTCCGTCATGGGTTCCTCATCCGGGCCGCCTGTCCTGGGGTTTGGCGGCGGTGACGGGTCCCTACGCTGCGGAAGCAGCGGAACCGGCAGTGTGTAAGCCAGCTGCGCGGGCGGATGAGGCAGGCCCGGTGGCGCTTGCAGGGGCTTCTGTGGCGAGCCCTGCAACCCGGGTCCTGATGGGGCCATGACGACGGAGGCCGGTAGAGATGTGGGGCCGAGGTGTGCGATGGCGCTGAACATCTCTACCGTATCGCGGGTGCACTGAGGACCGGCCGTGCGTTCTCCTGGATTAGGTATGGGTAGATGGCCAGCTCCAAAGCGGCATCTGCCCGCTGGAGAGCCGCCTGGTTCCGGGCGGACGACTCGGGGTCATCGACGCCCTGAAGTAGGCGAGTCCGAGCGGCCTCGGCTTCGTCAAGATGACGCCGTAGCTGCTTATTCTCAGCCTCCAGGTGCTCCATCTTAGCGGCTACCTCTGGGGAGATGGAGGATCCCCCGGACTGCTCGGCTAGAGCGGCGGTTCGACCCTGGTCGAACGCGCGCCGCTCAATGACGGCCGACAAAGTCCGGTAGCTCTCAAGGCTCCGCCGGGTGCCTTCCATGAGGCCTTGGTCGTATGCAAGATCGCATGCGACACGAGAGGCCTCAGCGCGGCACCGGCTGAACCGGTCCAGAGAGCTATCCATCTCCGCCACAAGGTACTCCGCAGCTTGAGTGAGTCGACCGTGCTGGGGGTGATCCCAGTGGTGCTCTTCTCTCGCGCGGACCAGCGCGGCCACGCCTGCGGACCCCAAGTCACAAATGGCTCGGGGCACTGGCAGGTTCACCAACGCTGGGTCACCGGGGATCCGGTCCAAACCATCGCGACGATGGCCGACCGCCTGGCCTACGGACTCGCGGAAAGTCTCGAAAGCGCTGGCGGTCGTGGAACCGAACCTCCGGCGTACATCCGCCGTGGCGTCAAGGGGATCCAGGTCCAGGGAGGCGGTGCTTTGCCATCCCTCGGACGTCCCCTCAACCACCAACGAGGACGCGGATGCCGACCTCGAGAGAGGTGCCGCACGTCCGCCACTGCTTGCTACAGAGGGAGTAACACGCGGGGTCCTTGGCCGGACCACCGACGTGGTACTCGAGGAGGCGGAGGTGTCCGCCACCACCCGTCCCTCAGACGGACCCGCAGGGACTGCAGGGGTGTCGTCCTGGCTGGAGTTGTTCCAGCGGACGAACCCTTCCCCTGAGTCCTTGTCGGGGCGCGTGGCTTAGGGGAAGCCGCGCGTGTCTTGGCCGCAATCTGCGGCATCTCAGACACGACCATGGTGACCCGGTGCCGATCTTCCACTGCTTGGGTAGCCGGCGGTTGACGGACAGCCTCTGCTGCTGTCCGGGCGGCTGGTACTCCGCCGCAGTCTGGGCCATCGAGGCCGTCAGGCGAGCTGTGTAGCTCGAGCCCGCGGACACGACGCCAGACTCATTCCAAGCATCGTCCATGACGCGCTGTGCGAAGCGCCACGGACCCCAGTGGAAAAATCGGTTCCTCGACGTCCCTGACGTAGTCATGGACGTCACCACCCGCGGTGGAATGTATCCAAAGTTGAATACAGGCCCCGCTTCATCACCAACGGTGTGAAGTCCCTCACCGCGGTGTGCACCCGCGTGGTGAGTGTTCAGGGCCTCCAAACTGGGGAAGTACCGTTGCTCTGGGCTACGAGAGTAGCACCGCTTGCAAACGAACAACCTCACGCCACGGACCCCAGTGGAAAAATCGGTTCCTCGACGTCCCTGACGTAGTCATGGACGTCACCACCCGCGGTGGAATGTATCCAAAGTTGAATACAGGCCCCGCTTCATCACCAACGGTGTGAAGTCCCTCACCGCGGTGTGCACCCGCGTGGTGAGTGTTCAGGGCCTCCAAACTGGGGAAGTACCGTTGCTCTGGGCTACGAGAGTAGCACCGCTTGCAAACGAACAACCTCACCCAGGGGTAATGGTACCCCGTAACGTGTCGACTCAGATGGTCGTAGGAAGGATACCTACGATCCAGAGTGAGCGCACGATGCGGGTCCTTATACCCGACCAGGGATTCCGGACAGAGGAGGCAGGTTACCCCGTCCTCCGTCTCGGGCGGCAGCACGGCACGCTCCTCGTCCGTAAGTGGACGAGGCCGTGTGAAAGGCGTGTCGGCCGCCGTACCGGCGTCCGCCGTGCGGCGGGCCTGCGGATCCCTGCCATAACGCGGGAGGAACGTGTGTCCTTGACGTACCCCAGGGAGTTCGGGGCTCGTTGCGGCCCGCAGCCTCTGGATAGAGGGCTGCTCCGAGGACGACCGCTTTTTCTTGGCCGCCCCCGAACGATTCTCCGACCTGGGTTGTCGGGGCACACTCTCCGCGCGTTGGGTCGCGGCTTTCTGTTGCGACGCAACAAAATCCCTACGTCCCGCGTCCAATGCGGCATCAGACAGTTTGACCCCGTCTTGCTCCGCGCGCTTCCGGAGGAGTTCTAAACGTAGATCTCCCTCCTTCGTCATGGGCCGCCCACGGTCCACTGGACTTGACCCCACCTCCGCAGCTCCGGTAGGTTTCTTTTTACCGGAGGAAGAAGAAGAGGGGGTTCCTTTTGGTGCCTGGATCGGCACTCGCTGGCTGGAACCTCCCGCTTCTGGGCGATCTCCTTAGCTCGACGGCGAGTGCGCCGGGAGATGGGAGATATAAACTCTTCATCCCGGTTCTCGGTCTCCTTCGAGCTAGACTCCTGTTCCTGGGCCGGAGCTTGGGATGCGGCTTCCTCAGCCGCGTTAACCTGCTCCGCCCAAGTCCCAGGTGTCTTCCGGTCGTGCGGACCAGACTCCGCAGGTGCGGACACCGAGGAGTTCTCGGCGGAACCGGTGTACGGACGGCGATGGCCATCCGGACGAGTTTCCGCATGAGTACTCTCATCCGGCCCCAGAGACGCAAGCATCTCCGCAGGCGGATGCAACTCAATGTCGACACGAGTGGGTCCTACCTCACTGCAGTCCATCAACTCTTCCACGCGGGGAAAAGGAGTTGGATCCAAGAGTTGCTCGGCGCCTAAAGCAGCCAAGTTACTCTCTACAGTGCAGTCCGCCACGACCTCACTCTCGGACTCGGTTCCTGTGCCAGAACCAGAGCCGGAGCTGGATTCCGCAGAACCCACATACGCGCCTTCGGGGTTATCTGCCCTGTCATCCCCCTCAGGCCGTGCGGGTCTCGAGTACGAGTTACCGCGCTCAAGAGACCCTGTTCGTCTCGAGTATGTGTTACCGCGCTCAAGAGACTCATCTCCGGACTGGATCTCGCAAACACTGTCCGGAGGCAACTCCCCCCTATCCCTCCAACCGTCACTACACTCGGACATAATTCAAGCGCTCTCCGCTTAAACACTGGGAGTCAGATCCGCAGATCTGTCTCCACCAGTGCCGAGTGCTCGAATGACCAGAGATTATCGAGC
Organism: Terebella lapidaria; assembly: GCA_949152475.1. Classification (NCBI taxonomy): domain Eukaryota; kingdom Metazoa; phylum Annelida; class Polychaeta; order Terebellida; family Terebellidae; genus Terebella; species Terebella lapidaria. The sequence goes on along the minus strand of OX424555.1, from coordinate 48,526,310 downwards.
TACGTAGCTTTAAAGGCATCAAGTGTTGGCAGTTATACTGCACGCGCACCGCATGACGCGTTCCCGTGGAAACGTCTGTCCACTGCATCTACCAGATCGACAGACAAAAGAACGTTTTACACTAGCTCATACATATACCCGCATCTCCCCCCAGTGACTCCTATCACTCCATGTATACGGGTGGCTTACTTACACAAGCCATCCCGGGGGAACCCGCTAAAATACTTCAGTAATTAACAACAGTCATTAGCAATAGCTTTCGCACTGGCGATCAATGACGTGAAGTTAATCACCCTCGCAGGTTAAAGATTGTATACAATCCGAGAAGCTCCTTGATCCGTCTCCGCTTCCCCACATGGAAACGTTGATGGACTACAGCGAGGCGGGCCCCGTTGGTTTGGATATTGAGTTGCATCCGCCCGCAGAGATGCTTGCATCTCTTGGGCCGGATGAAAGTACTCGTCCGGATAACCGTCCGGATGGCCGCGGCCGTCCGGACACCGATTCCGGCGAGAACTCCTCGGTGTCCGCACCTCCGTAGCCTGGTCCGTGTGATCAGGGCAAACCTGCGTCTTGGGCTGAACAGGTTGATGCGGCTGAGCAAGCAGCGTCCCAAGTTCCGGCCTCAGAGCAGGGGGCCGGCTTGGAAGATACCGCGAGTAAGGATGACGGGTTTATATCGCCCGTCTCCAAGCACACGCGCTACCGAGCCAAGAAGATTGCCCAGAAGCAGTAGGAGGCCCAATAGAAACTAGAGGCCTCTAACTCCGGGCAATCCGAGTCTGATACCGAGGGAAAGGACCCGACCGCTCCTCCGCCGAGGAAGAAGAAGAGGACGCACCAGAAACGTAAGTCCGGTTGTTCCCCCACCCCAGTCCGGACCTAAGTCCGGAGGACCTAAGCCGCTGGCGCCTAAGCCGGACGGCAAGTCAGGGTCCTCCGCCAAGTCCGGGGGTACCAAGGCACCAACTCCTTCGGGAAGCGGTGCGGACGGTACCTCCGCAAAGTCCGACCGGGGTGCGGGAGGTTCCAGCAAGCCGGCGCCCTCCGGGGCACCAAAAGGAACCTCCTCCGGCAAATCCTCCGGACAATCAAAGCCGTCCGGAGCGGCGGAGAGCGGGTCCAGTCCAGTGGACAAAGAAGGGAGACCTCCGGTTGGAGCTCCTACGCCGGCAAGCGGAAAAGGATGGGGAGAAGGACCTGTCCAACGCGCGCAGAGTGTGCCTCAACAACCCAGGTCAAGCGGTCGTTCGGGGGCGTCCAAACAGAAACGAACGTGTTCGGAGCAGCCTTTTATCCAGAGGCTGCGAGCTGGTATGGGCCCCGAGCTCCCTGGTGTGCGTCAAGGGCACATGTTTCTCGCGCGGTACGGCAGGGATGCGTACAACCGACGTTCGTCGGAGGCGGGTATGATGGCCGACACGCCTTTTACAAGGTCTCATCCACTCTCAGACGAGGAGCGTGCCGGGCTGCCACCCATGACGGAGGACGGGGTATATTGCCCCCTCTGTCCGCAATCCCTGGTCGGATATAAGGACCCGCATCGTGCGCTCAATCTGGACTGTAGGTATCCTTCCTACGACCATTTGAGCCGGCACATTGCGGGGTACCATTACCACTGGGTGAAGCTATTTGTCTGTCGACGGTGCTACTCTTGTAGCCCTGAGGAGAAATACTTCCCCAGTCTGGAGGCCTTAAACGCTCACCGCGCCGGTGCACACCGCGGTGAGGGACTTCACACCGGTGAGGAAGAAGTCGGGCCTGTATTCAATTTTGGATACATTCCACCTCAGGTGGCGACGTCCATGACTACGTCAGGGACGTCGAAGAACCGTATATTCCCACTACGGTCCATATCGCTTTGCACAGCGCGTCATGGATGATAACTGGAAGCAGTCTGGTGTCGAGTCCGCGGGCTCGAGCTACACAGCTCGCCTGACAGCGTCAATGACCCAGTCCCCGGCGGAGTACCAGGCGGCGGAAGCCGCCCGGACAGCAGCAGAGGCTGTCCGTCAACCGCCGGCTACTCCAGTAGTGGAAGAACGGAACCGGGTTACCATGATTGTGTCGGAGATGCCGCAGATCTGCGGCACGGACACGTGTGGCATCCCCCAAGCATCGGCCCCAGCAAAAGACTCAGGGGAAAGGCTCGTCGCCGGAACCGGTCCGGTCCGGACGACGCCCCTGCAGTCTCCGGGCGCCTTGACGCAGGAGGATTACCCGGGCTTGCTGGAAGTGACGGTCCCTGCGGGTCCGTCAGAGGGATGTGTGGTGTCGGGCACCACCGCTTCCTCGAGTTCCACGTCGGTGGTCAGGCCTAAGACCCCACGTGAGACTCCTTCCACCGCAAGTAGTTCCGGACGTGCGCTACCTCTCTCGAGGTCGACGTCCGCGTCTTCTGTGCCGATTGCAGGGACGTCCGCGGGATGGCAAAGCCTAGCCTCCCTGGACATGAAAACCCTCAATGAGGCAGAAGATGTGCTCCGACAGTTCGGATCTGCGGCTGCCAGTGCCTACGTGAATCTCCGCAAGTCTGTAGGCCAGGCGGTCGGCCATCGTCGCGATGGTTTGGATCGGATACCGTCTGACCCAGCGTTGGCTAACCTGCCGGTCCCTCGCGCCATTGGTGACTTGGGATCCACAGGTGTAGCCACGTTGGCCCGCGCGAGAGAAGAGTACCCCTGGGATCACCCCCAGCGTGGTAGGCTCACTCAGACCGCGGAGTACCTCGTAGCATAGATGGACCGCTCTCTGGAACGGCTTAGGCGGTACCGTGCGGAGGCCTCTCGTGTCGCATGCCACCTTGCACATGACCAAGGCCTCATGGAAGGTACCCGGCAGAGCCTTGAGAGCTTCCAGACTCTGTCGGCCGAATGTGAGCAGCGTGCTTTCACCCAAGGGCAAGCCGCCGCCCGAGCCGAGCAGTCCGAGAGGACCTGCTTTTCCCCCGAGGTGACCGCTAGGATGGAACAACTGGAGGCTGAGAATCAGCAGCTACGGCGTCGTCTCGACGAAGCCGAGGCTGCTAGGACTCGCCTGCTCCAGGGAGTTGATGACCTTTTGTCGTCCGCCGTGGACCAGTCTGTTTTCCAGCGGGCGGATGCCGCTTTGGAGCTGGCCATCTACCCCATCCTCGTCCAGATGTGGGGAGAGCGTATGGCCGGTGTCCAGCGCACCCGCGATACGGTAGAGATGTTCGGCGCCGTGGCCCACCTCGGCGCGACAGCTCTACCGGCCTCCTTTGCGTTGGCTCTGTCAGGACCTGGTATGTGGGGTTCCCCAGCAAAACCCCTGCAACCACCACCAGGCCTTTCTCGTCCGCCCGTGCAGCCGGATTACTCTATGCCGGCTCCGCTGCTTCCGCAGCATAGGGACCCTTCTCCGCCGCCAGACCCCAAGACAGGCGGCATGGACGACGAGCCAATGCAGGAGGAGGAGCAAGGCTAAGTGCTAGTCTCGTCGCTGCGGCAACGCGACGACGTGCCGGAGCCGCTTCTGAGGCTCCACCCTGCCTCGGATCCGTCCTGCGGACCTGACAGGGCGGCCGGCAACCCTTTCTAGAGGTACTATCACTTTTGATCACTCGGTGTGTCGTTTTACAAAATTCCCAAGTTTAAAGGTTAACCTTAAAGATATTCCAAAGACTCGACACTCCGTCCCTTTCGGCGGATGACCTTCCAAGGTCACCACACCTTTTGGACCACCTCGGTCAAAATTTTAGCTTGTTTATTAGGGTTTATTCAAAATTGTAAAGCGCGTTATAGTTTACTCCGTAAGTCCGGGGGTCGTTCCCCATTCTTCCAAAAGGGACCCTTAAGGTCCTAGTCTTTTACGCCGTGACTTCCGGGTGTTGCCATCTTGCCTTCTTCAGGACCCCGCCATGCGAAGCCTTCGTCGGGTTTTCAGCAGTTTTGGGTGCGGACGGAACATGTTGGGGACCAACATTGTAAGAAGGGGGTAATGTGGCGATTTTGCCCAAAGATCGCGGCAGGAGTCTTTGCAAAACATTAACCAGTATTACGGCCTCGAGAACACAGATCATTCGCATGTTCGAATCGCTTGTTTCCGATGTGCTGGAAGTCCGGTTCACATTTGCGAGTAGTCACCCAGAGCACATTGACGTGATTTGACTCCCGCATTGTTTTCAATAGACCCGGTCCCATCCCGTAATCCCGATCGGAATCGAAATTCTCATCAATGCTGTCGCCGCGTTTGTTGCGATATGCATAGCAGACATGTGTGGCGGATGCAACGCAGAGCTTCGATTTCAGTTTGTGTAAGACAACGCTAATGTCATTGGCGTTTTTGACCTCTGCTGCGAACCCAAGAAAGGTGCTGCCAGAGTCGTCAATGGAGTCGTCGCATTCCTTGATATCAACTGCAATGTTGTCATTAGGGCGCGGTAATGTTACAGGCAAGTGCTGCGTTTGGAGTTGGCCTTTCAAGTACAGCCTATCACCGAATAGTTTCGCTTTGTTTGACGAATCTTCCCTGGCGTCTAGGTACTTCGCGGTCACAACCTGCTTGCGCTCGTTCCGGGCCTGTGTGGACTGCCGTGCTACAAAGTGATGTGTGTCACGGAGACGGTTTGTATGTCGCAGAATTTGGTCGAGCTCGGATGCTATCGGGAATTTCGCCAAAATCGCACGCTGATACCGACCCTTCTTCCCGATTCGGTGGGCGACAGGGATATAGAAATCATGTGCAGAGTTGATGTTCATCACATGTGTCAGGAAGTGTCTGATCAGTTCGATACAGTTCTCACCTTCAGTTTCATTGATGTCAGTGTAGTCCTTGTCAAAATTGAATATAAGATTGTACTTCATGGAATGAGCACGCAGGTCGTCAATCTCAGTCACCAGTTGTCGATTAAGCAGTTCGGTTTTAGTTGCATGCGCTTTAAGTAATGACAAATCCGACTTCAACTTATCTACTTCACGGTGTAAGTCACTGATGGCATCCTTTGTAGTTTTGTTGGAATCTTCCAGCGTCTTAACTCTGGTAGCCAGTGGGTCGAGCTTGCTCGGATGCTATCGGGAATTTCGCCAAAATCGCACGCTGATACCGACCCTTCTTCCCGATTCGGTGGGCGACAGGGATATAGAAATCATGTGCAGAGTTGATGTTCATCACATGTGTCAGGAAGTGTCTGATCAGTTCGATACAGTTCTCACCTTCAGTTTCATTGATGTCAGTGTAGTCCTTGTCAAAATTGAATATAAGATTGTACTTCATGGAATGAGCACGCAGGTCGTCAATCTCAGTCACCAGTTGTCGATTAAGCAGTTCGGTTTTAGTTGCATGCGCTTTAAGTAATGACAAATCCGACTTCAACTTATCTACTTCGTGTGTCAGGAAGTGTCTGATCAGTTCGATACAGTTCTCACCTTCAGTTTCATTGATGTCAGTGTAGTCCTTGTCAAAATTGAATATAAGATTGTACGTCATGGAATGAGCAAGCTGGTCGTCAATCTCAGTCACCAGTTGTCGATTAAGCAGTTCGGTTTTAGTTGCATGCGCTTTAAGTAATGACAAATCCGACTTCAACTTATCTACTTCACGGTGTAAGTCACTGACCTCATCCTTTGTAGTTTTGTTGGAATCTTCCAGCGTCTTAACTCTGGTAGCCAGTGGGTCGAGCTTGCCGTGTACCCCTTGGACGTAGCGCTTGAGCGAGAGAGTAAGCTCCTATATCGCAGCTTTGAACTCGCGGTCGTCGGTCGGTGGTGACGGGGGAAAATCCTCCTCAGCTTTGGACGCGAGGCGAGCGCTGGCCCGACTCTCAGGCTTTTTGGGCGGCATGGTCCTCTGTTCGACTCTAACATGCAATAATCCCACCGAGTGAAACGCTAAATGTTGGTCGGTCGATATTATTTCTGGCTAAATTGTACCAAATGTGTTCAGATAGTGACAGTTATTCCATAAAATATCCGATATAATGTCACATAAAGTACCCCAAAATGATCCAGGGAATGTCACACATCAGCTGGTAAAATGTTCATGAGTAATTCCACGTATTTCATGTAAAAACTGCTAAAAATACAGCAGCTTCTAACTATTCCGTCCATTCAGTTTGGCGCCATGTTTGAAGAGATATTTATTTTATCGACTTTGCAACTGTATACTGTATATGTCTAGCTGTGAACATCACAATCACACTTGGAATCATTTTGTCATTTCAGCATTTGCCACAAACCAAAGCCAAGGCAAAGCATGACCGCAAGAGCAACTTCAACTTGCAAACTAGATCTAGCGGCAGCACCAGTGATCGCGCATCATAACATAATTTTCAATTCGTTTTTATAATATACGCGTTTCAAACTATAATCGAATCTTGTTTATCAACAATAAAAGACTAAATTTATTCAGTAAACAAATGACTTTGACAGATCGTCGCCTATTTCTGTCCACACAGGGTGCTCGCATGGCAGGTATTTGCCTTCAATGGAAGCTCCAGTGATCGCGCGGGTCGAATATAAGTGTTTTGTTCATTTTCGCACACCAACCATGACGACACCAAACACACGAAACTCTTCAATGTGGCTGAAGATATTTCTTTAAATTGTGTGGCGATTTTGCCCTAAGCACGCGGCAGGTGATTGTAAACATAAATGCCATTTATGTGGCCTTTTCGTACTTGGCCTTGTTTTGACATGCTCCGTTCGAGCGTGCGTTGCCACGGCGACGTATTGTAATTTACGCTCCAGTAAACTATAACAATGGATCGATTAAACCTCGCGTGCGCCATACAGTTTCTGGTGTAGTATATATACACTGGAAGCGACTCGATCGAGGAGATTGTCCGAGAGATCGAGACTAGGACGCACACGAGGCTCGCCATGAGCTTTGTGTTCCCTGGGTCTGAGTAGTGGGCTCCTAGAGCCCTGGGGACGATTTCCATGGAGAGGCCCGGGCTGGGAGAGACAAGTTGCTACTCGGGGGCCTTCGGCCCTGTGGATCGCCAGTTCTCTCCCTTCCCGGGACGTGTGACAGAGGCTCTGGCCAGCATGTCGGACTGTACGGGGTTCCGTCCCCGAGGCAGACCGCGGCTCGCCAGGCCCCGCCAGTTAACACCGTAGGGATGAACTAGTTTCTGAACGGTGTCCGTAGGCCTGGGAGTGTCGGGTGGGCTGTTACCTGGTTACCGTTAATGCTGAAGTAGTTACCGTGTCCGCCGCGACCTCCGGTGAGCGGCCCTGCCGCAAGGATCCGGAATAGCGGATGCGCGTCCGCAAGGACTCGGATGAGAGAGGACTATCCTCGAGGATCCCGAAGAGCGGACGGTAGTCAATAACTTTACATTGGTGCCGTGACCAGGATCAGTCCGACAGTGTTCCATCGCAGCCTACCGTCACAGCGTTGTAGCCTCCTTCGTCCCGGGGATCGCCCGCTCCTCAAGGACATCTTAGGAAAATGACGAAAGAAAGAGATAAGGCCAAAAATAAGGCCGATGAACCCAAGGGGAGGGAAACGGGTGGAAAGGTCGCGGACAATACCCGGTCCAGCGACGGCCGCCGTGAGAATTCTTCGGATGACTCCGGCGGTGGGAAGGAACGTGCTGAGACCTCCGTGGACAAGACCCCGTCCGCGGAGACGACTCCGGCGTCCCTGGCTCCGTCTCCGGACGACGAGTCGCGCCCTGAGGGGCAGCAACAGGAGTTGCTATCAGGGCCTGGCCCTGATCCGGTAGGTGCGGTAGGTGGAGCTGGCAACGGCGCTACCCCGCGCCCGCCTAAGTCCGGACGGCAGTCGTGGCAGGCGCCGCTCTCTCAGGGGACATCTCCGGATGTCCGGGATCGAGTGGTAGCCGGCCCAAGTACCTCCGAGCAAGCGGACCAGCAGTTCTGGATGCCACCTCCAGCCGGAAGAGCTCCTGCAAGGGCTCCCGGCCGGGAATCCAGACAGTCCGCGTCAGGCGGGATGGACCAGCTCACCCACATGCTGAGTGAGCTGGCTCCTTTAGGGCGCTATGACCGCGCCCGGTCGCCCCATCAGGGACGATCAGACCGGCGGAACCGCTCCCCCTCTCCGCTGTCACAAGGCAACTCGGGGCCTTTGACGGAGAGGGAGAGGTGGCTGATATCCAAGGCGCTTGTACTTTCAAGCGGAATCAGCCGCCTCCGAGCGTTGACCCATCGGTTATTCTTAGTCCGGGGATGTCTGGGCCAGTAGCCCCTCCCCAAGTCCTGCCGAGTCCGCAGGCGCCAGTGGCCCCCGCAATGGGACCCGCGCCTGCCCCGCGGCTCGGAGGCACCACGTTGGCGACCGCGTCGACCGTTCCGACAGTTGGAGCGCAAGCCGCGTGGTCGACTTACCCTGGCACGTACAGTGTGTCGGACGGGCAGTGGCAACAGGCGGCTTCGGCCCCAAGCTTTGCCGCCCCTTCTGGAGCCTACCCAGTAGGTTCGATGGGAGCCCCGCCCGCACCTAGCCAGAGTGGGTTTTTAGCGGGAATGACCCCGGCGGCAAACGTGAGCTTCCCTGCTCCTATGTCCGCGGCGTCGATGTTTGCTCCGGCAGACTCCGCCGCAGGCGCGGGAAGCACGCGGAACTTGCCGCTGTACACGGACGACCCCGGAGCCGGGACCGCACGTCGGGCGCGTAGCAAACGCGATGACGGGCCCGACCACTCTTCGTGGCGGAAACGGTTCAACAGGGATAACGCCGACTTGGAGGACTACTTGCTCCAGGTATGGCGTACCGCCGTGTACGAAGGATGGTCCCAGCATGAAGCTGGACACGTCCTCGCGGGGAGCTTGGAAGGAAAAGCTCTCCGCGTGATGCCGTGTCTGCCGGTGGGAACAGTGACGTTCGGTGAGGTTGCTCGTCAACTTCGCCTGCTGTTCACGCCGACGACCAATCGCCAGCCGACTGAGTCCATGACAGACTATGCGTTCAACCTACGCATACTCGGCCGGAGAGCTTTTCCGGACATGGACTCCAGACGGTTTGAGACGATGCTGATCAATCAGTTCATCGATGGCCAGCCTTACCACCTAGCGTACGGGCTGGCCACCCATGAAAAGCGATCGATGGAGGAGGCAATAGACTCCGCACTTGCGCTTGAGGTGGCTGTCCGCCCTAGACAGTCGCCTCCAGCCCCGGCTCCGGCCTCGGCTGTACCCGCGCAGGCGGCGACCCCTCCTCCGGTCAAGGCATCGCAGGTAACCCCGTGGCAGGACCCGGTCGTCCGGGAACCCGCCAGGGAACCTACCCAGCAGTGGGTTAGTGCGCCGGCACCCTCTACAGGGGCGCCCGCACATGCGGCACCAGTCGCCGCGCCGTGCTCGTCCTCGGACGAGTGCGACATTGAGGAATACGACCTCGGCGCCGCGCAGATGATTGCGCACTGCGCCGGGATCGAAGCTCCGGGACCCGCAGAATGTTGCGCGTTCACCTCCGGACCAGCTCAGAACCGTCCCTGCTACTTCTGCGGAAAGCAGGGACACTTTTGGCTGAAGTGTCCGGAGTTGTTGGAACGCCTGCGGTCGCGCGGAGATGGACAGCTCTCTGGATCGGTTCAGCCGGTGCCGCGCCGAGGCCTCCCGTGTCGCATGCGATCTCGCATACGACCAGGGCCTCATGGAAGGCACCCGACGGAGCCTAGAGAGCTACCGGGCTTTGTCGGCCGTCATTGAGCGGCGCGCGTTCGACCAGGGTCGGACCGCCGCTCTTGCCGAGCAGTCCGGGGCGTCCGCCCCCGCCCCAGAGGTAGCCGCACGGATGGAGCACCTGGAGGCTGAGAATGAGCAGCTACGGCGTCGTCTTGACGAAGCCGAGGCCGCTCGGACTCGCCTACTCCAGGGCGTCGATGACCCCGAGTCGTCCGCCCTGAACCAGGCGGCTCTCCGGCGCGCGGATGACAGGCGGCACGGATGAGGAGCCCATGACGATGGAGGAAGGCTAGGGTACTAGCCTCGTCGCTGCACTTGTGCGGCGGCGTGCCGGAGTCGCTCCCGCGGCTCCGCCCTGCCTCAGACCCGTTTCGGCAACATTCGTAGAGGTACTATCACTTTTGATCACTCGGTGTGTCGTTTTACAAAATTTCTAAATTTAAAGTTTAACCTTAAAGATATTCCAAAGACTCGACACACCGTCCTTTTATAACGGATGACCTTCCAAGGTCATCTCTCTCGAGGTCGACGTCCGCGTCCTCGTTGGTAGTTGAGGGGACGTCCGCGGGATGGCAAAGCACCGCCTCCCTGGACTTGGACCCCCTCGACGCCATGGCGGACGTACGCCGGAGGCTCGGTCCCACGACTGCCAGCGTCTACGAGACTTTTCGCGAGTCTGTAGGCCAGGCGGTCGGCCATCGTCGCGATGGTATGGACCGGATCCCCGGTGACCCGGCGTTGGTGAACCTGCCGGTGCCCCGAGCCATTCGTGACTTGGGGTCCGCAGGTGTAGCCGCGTTGGTCCGCGCTCGGGAGGAGCACCCCTGGGATCACCCCCAGCGTGGTCGACTCACCCGAGCGGTGGAGTACCTTGTGGCGGAGATGGACAGCTCTCTGGATCGGTTCAGCCGGTGCCGCGCCGAGGCCTCCCGTGTCGCATGCGATCTCGCATACGACCAGGGCCTCATGGAAGGCACCCGGCGGAGCCTAGAGAGCTACCGGGCTTTGTCGGCCGTCATTGAGCGGCGCGCGTTCGACCAGGGTCGGACCGCCGCTCTTGCCGAGCAGTCCGGGGCGTCTGCCCCCGCCCCAGAGGTAGCCGCACGGATGGAGCACCTGGAGGCTGAGAATGAGCAGCTACGGCGTCGTCTTGACGAAGCCGAGGCCGCTCGGACTCGCCTACTCCAGGGCGTCGATGACCCCGAGTCGTCCGCCCTGAACCAGGCGGCTCTCCGGCGCGCGGATGCCGCTTTGGGGCTGGCCATCTACCCCTACCTAGTCCAGGTGTGGGGAGAACGGACGGCCGGTCCACAGCGCACCCGCGATACGGTAGAGATGTTCCGCGCCATTGCAGATCTCGGCGCGACATCTCTACCGGCCTCCGTCGTGATGGCTCCGTCAGGACCCGGATTGCAGGGCTCACCGCCAAAGCCCCTGCAAGCGCCGCCGGGCCTGCCTCATCCACCCGTGCAGCCGGCTTTCACTATGCCGGCTCCGCTGCTTCCGCGGCGTAGGGACTCGTCACCGCCGCCAGACCCCAAGACAGGCGGCACGGATGAGGAGCCCATGACGATGGAGGAAGGCTAGGGTACTAGCCTCGTCGCTGCACTTGTGCGGCGGCGTGCCGGAGTCGCTCCCGCGGCTCCGCCCTGCCTCAGACCCGTTTCGGCAACATTTGTAGAGGTACTATCACTTTTGATCACTCGGTGTGTCGTTTTACAAAATTTCTAAATTTAAAGTTTAACCTTAAAGATATTCCAAAGACTCGACACACCGTCCTTTTATAACGGATGACCTTCCAAGGTCATCACACGGTTTTGGACCACCTCGGTCAAAATTTTAGCTTGTTTATGAGGGTTTATTCAAAATTGCAAAGCGCGTTATAGTTTACTCCGTAAGTCCGGGGGTAGTGCCCCATTCTTCCAAAAGGGACTCTTAAAGTCCTAGTGTTTGCGCCGTGATTTCCGGGCGTTGCCATCTTGCCTTCTTCCGGCCCCCGCCATGCGAAGCCTTCGTCGGGTTTCGAGCATTTTGGGCGCGGGCGGAACATGTTGGGGACCAACATTGTAAGAAGGGGGTAATGTGGCGATTTTGCCCTAAGCACGCGGCAGGTGATTGTAAACATAAATGCCATTTATGTGGCCTTTTCGTACTTGGCCTTGTTTTGACATGCTCCGTTCGAGCGTGCGTTGCCACGGCGACGTATTGTAATTTACGCTCCAGTAAACTATAACAATGGATCGATTAAACCTCGCGTGCGCCCTACAGTTTCTGGTGTAGTATATATACACTGGAAGCGACTCGATCGAGGAGATTGTCCGAGAGATCGAGACTAGGACGCACACGAGGCTCGCCATGAGCTTTGTGTTCCCTGGGTCTGAGTAGTGGGCTCCTAGAGCCCTGGGGACGATTTCCATGGGGAGGCCCGGGCTGGGAGAGACAAGTTGCTGACTCGGGGGCCTTCGGCCCTGTGGATCGCCAGTTCTCTCCCTTCCCGGGACGTGTGACAGAGGCTCTGGCCAGCATGTCGGACTGTACGGGGTTCTGTCCCCGAGGCAGACCGCGGCTCGCCAGGCCCCGCCAGTTAACACCGTAGGGATGAACTAGTTTCTGAACGGTGTCCGTAGCCCTGGGAGTGTCGGGTGGGCTGTTACCTGGTTACCGTTAATGCTGAAGTAGTTACCGTGTCCGCCGCGACCTCCGGTGAGCGGCCCTGCCACAAGGATCCGGAATAGCGGATGCGCGTCCGCAAGGACTCGGATGAGAGAGGACTATCCTTGAGGATCCCGAAGAGCGGACGGTAGTCAATAACTTTACAATTGTCTATTTAATATTTTATGTATATTTGTATGAGTGAAAATGGATAAAATCTTCAGCAAATTCAGTATCAGTTCAATAAGATGATGTTGGTCACGGAGACAATATTAATTAATATGGTTCAATGTATAGTACATGTACTCATATTGAGTATTGAATATGCTCTGAAATAATAAGTAGTGGGCGTTTAAATTAATTTCCTAGTTTCCTAGTTAAAGTTGACTAACTTTAAATACATAGCAGGTTGATACAGTTCATCATTTTTTTGGGCGGGGGGAGGGAGGGGGGAGACGGGCATAGATAGATCGATAGATAGATGTTTCATTAGCCCATTTCTGGGAATTTGCCTAGCATTCTGCTCAGAAATACAATTTACATACCTTAAATAACATAACATTACATCGGTATATATTCCACACATCACACTGTTATATACATAGACGGAATTGGGCACAAAAGACAATCTGTAGCGACGAGTTCTACACACTGGAGCTCGGAGACGCCTCCCTGATGGCCACATGGCATAGTGCTGATGCAGTGGATGATCTATGGAACGGCACATATTTTGGACACTTTTTGACACATTAATATTGTAGATATCTGAAAGTGGTGAAAGTTTACAACGAGTGATTTTACAAGCATGTTTGTATATTTTCAGGAGCTTGTCTCTATCCTGAACAGTGATGCTATTCCACCAGACAGTGAAACTAAATTGTACACTGGCTAAATTGTACCAAATGTGTTCAGATGTGTTCAGATTGTTTTCAATAGACCCGGTCCCATCCCGTAATCCCGATCGGAATCGAAATTCTCATCAATGCTGTCGCCGCGTTTGTTGCGATATGCATAGCAGACATGTGTGGTGGATGCAACGCAGAGCTTCGATTTCAGTTTGTGTAAGACAACGCTAATGTCATTGGCGTTTTTGACCTCTGCTGCGAACCCATGAAAGGTGCTGCCAGAGTCGTCAATGGAGTCGTCGCATTCCTTGATATCAACTGCAATGTTGTCATCAGGGCGCGGTAATGTTACAGGCAAGTGCTGCGTTTGGAGTTGGCTTTTCAAGTACAGCCTATCACCGAATAGTTTCGGTTTGTTTGACGAATCTTCCCTGGCGTCTAGGTACTTCGCGGTCACAAACTGCTTGCGCTCGTTCTGGGCCTGTGTGGACTGCCGTGCTACAAAGTGATGTGTGTCACGGAGACGGTTTGTATGTCGCAGAATTTGGTCAAGCTCGGATGCTATCGGGAATTTCGCCAAAATAGCACGCTGTTACCGACCCTTCTTCCCGATTCGGTGGGCGACAGGGATATAGAAATCATGTGCAGAGTTGATGCTCATCACGTGTGTCAGGAAGTGTCTGATCAGTTCGATACAGTTCTCACCTTCAGTTTCATTGATCCTTGTCAAAATTGAATATAAGATTGTACTTCATGGAACGAGCACGCAGGTCGTCAATAAGCGAGTTCACGATCTCGAGTGCGCATGCGTGAACGCACTGCATTGTGGTTAGGGTCAAAGGTCAATGTCCCTTTAAACAACATGGAGTTCGAATGCGAAATTGGATGCAAAGGAAGTTTGTGGGGGCATTGTAGTGCACTAAATTGTTCGAATGGCCGGCGTAGAATCGAAGACTGGCAGTCAAAAGAATGTTTGGTGCATGAAGGTAAATATCGTGTCATTATGGCGAAAGGGAAGCTATCCCACAATGATGACCCACTGACTCACCAGTCAGTGCTCACTCACTCACTCAGTCTCTGGGCAATGTCAAAGACAAACTTCACAAAGCTAGTAAGCGACAGTCACAGTGTCACTCATTCAGTCGTTGTCACCTGGTCAGTGGTCACCTTATTTGTCTGTAGGCGTAAATATATACTATATATTTCCACTCAAGTAATAATAGTAATTTAAGGCATGCAGTAGTAGTATTACTAACTTGTAATAAATGTTGTAGTGACATGGAATGGAAATCACAGTTGTGAATAATATTTGTAAATCATGTCTCAGGTTATAAACACAACAGTGGGCAATGCACATGCCCGCCACCATTCATACTGTGGACGTTCCCAACAGAGCAGCGAGACCCTCAAGGAAGAAGGATGTGGATTAAGCTCGTGAACAGGAAAAATGGAATGCAAATGCGTGAGTGATAATTCAACAAAATTCTGTGAATGGTTAACTTGAAAATAATTGTAGCACATACAGATATATCTATATATGTGAAAATTATCAAGAAACATTTCAAGTGAATTCCTCTCATTTATAGGAAATCACGACTTTGCTCCAAGCATTTTGCTGATGGCAAGCCGACCCGCAAACATCCCTATCCATCTGAAAATCTCGGGTACAAGATAGGAGATGTCCCATCTGCTCGGAAATCACCCAAGGTTCGAATGCCACTAATGACAGCGAGCAGGAAGAGACGGCTGGAGCTGGAGCCGCAGGACACACAAGAACCAAAGCTGACACCCCCAGACACTTCAGAACCTTGCTTTCCTGATCCCCCTGACTGTGACCACACCTACAACAGAACAGCCTCGGAGGATGCAGAGTGTCCAAGATGTGAGGAACTGCAGAAAGAGACTATCAGGTTGCAAGAGATGATTGAACAGTTGCAGCTGGGCAGTACACGTAAGGAGAGATGTACAACATCAATCATCAATCGCTTTGTTGACACAGACTCCAAAGTCAACCTCAACACTGGATTGAAGGATCGGGCCACACTGGATAGTCTCCACCGCTTGCTGTACCCAAAGATGAAGGAAGTGCGATACTGGGCTGGCACCAGAGTTGCAAGTTCAAAGATCACCAGGAAGTTCAAAGCATCACCACGTCGATCCGGACCACAAAGAAAGCTTTTGAGCTTCGAAGAACTGGTACTTGTGCTCATGAAACTGCGGCTTGGTATAACCAGCTCACTATTGTGTGACATATTTCAGATATCTGCGGGACTATGTTCTAAAATTCTAAACACATGGATCCCCTTGATGGCCAGACATCTGCGAGCTCTTGTGTTTTGGCCAGAAAAAGAGGCAGTGCTGCAGCACATGCCGGAGGAATTGGCGAGGAAATATCCTCAACTGCGATGTACCATTGACTGCACCGAAATTTTCATCAACAAGCCACGCCATCTTGAGCTCCAACAATTAACATGGAGCGACTACAAAAAGCACAATACTGTCAAGTACCTCGTGGCCATCTCCCCCAACGGTGCAATCAGTTTTCTGTCAAGTGGGTATGGTGGACGCTCGTCTGACCGAGCAGTCACGCTTGATTCTGGTTTCATGGACAAGGTGGAACCTGGCGATGTTGTCCTTGCAGACAGAGGCTTCACCATCGCAAGTGACCTCCTACAGCGTCATGCACGGCTGGAGATTCCACCTCCAAGCTCAGGTGTAGATCAGCAGACCAGGGCTGCCGTCACCAAAACAAAGAAGGTGGCCAATGCTCGCATTCATGTTGAGAGAGCAATAGGCAAGTACCACATGATGGAAAAAAATTGTCACAAATAAAATTCTGATACAATCAACAGTTCGCACAGGAATTCCTAGATCATGTAGATTGGACTCTAATGATTGGTATTAAATTCATATCTGTTTCGTTGAAATGAATTAAATCAATAGTTGATTAAACTAGACGTAAAGGCCTAGAGGCCTTGGGGCATTTCGATACACAACACAATCACAGGTGAATTGTTAATTACTGACAACCAAAATGATTATGTAGATACATCCATTCCAATCCAAGACGACGGTTTCTGAGATGAAAATATACGAGATATGGCCGAAAATAAAAAAATGCCGATTCAGCAGAAAAAAAAAATTAGGCCAAGGCACAATTTCACCCAACATACCCCTAAGACATGTTTGTCTAGTACCACGAGTCCAAAAATAACATCCATTTCATTCAACGATGCATCATTTCCGAGATATGGCCCAAAATGAAAAATGTCAAGAAAACAAAAAAAATTTGGCCCAGGATCAAGTTGACCCAACATACCCCTAAGACATAATTGCCTGGTGTCACGAGTCCGAAAATAACGTCCGTTTCGCTCTACGACGCACTGTTTCCGAGATATGGCCGAAAATGGAAAAACGCCGACTCAGCAAAAAAAAAATTGGCCCAGGGCCAAGTTCACCCAACATACCCCTAAGACACGTTTGTCTAGTGTCACGAGTCCGAAAATAACGTCCATTTCGCTCTACGACGCTCCGTTTCCGAGATATCAACGAAAACGAAAAATGCCGCTTCGGCAAAAAAATTTTGGGTCAAGGTCAAAGTTCATCCAAAATACCCCTAAGACATGTTTCTCTAGGTTGACGAGTCTGAAAATAACGTTCTATTCGCTCTTCGAAGTACCGTTTCCGAGATATCGATGAAAACGAAAAATGCCGACTCGGCAAAAAAATTTCGGGTCAAGGTCAAAGTTCATACATAAAATCCTCAAGACATGTTTGTCTAGGGCGACGAGTCCAAAAATAACGTCCGTTTCGCTCTACGACGCACCGTTTCTGAGATATCAAAGAAAACGAAAAATGTCGACTCGGCAAAAAAATTTCGGGTCAAGGTCAAAGTTCATCCATAATGCCCCTTAGACATGTTTGTCTAGGGTGACGAGTCCGAAAATAACGTCTGTTTCGCTCTACGATGCACCGTTTCCGAGATATCGAAGAAAACGGAAAATGTCGACTCGGCAAAAAAATTTCGGGTCAAGGTCAAAGTTCATCCATAATACCCGTTAGACATGTTTGTCTAGGGTGACGAGTCCGAAAATAATGACCGTTTCGCTCTACGATGCACCGTTTCCGAGATAACGAAGAAAACAAAAAATGTCGACTCGGCAAAAAAATTTCGGGTCAAGGTCAAAGTTCATCCATAATACCCCTTAGACATATTTGTCTAGGGTGACGAGTCCGAAAATAACGTCCGTTACGCTCTACGATGCACGGTTTCCGAGATATGCAATGAGCCTCAAGGATGACTCACCAAAATTGTTTTTGGCCCCTGGGTCAAAGGTCTTTTGAGGGATTGACCCCATAATCGATAGGGCTCCTCTGCGACACTATATCAACTTATATGTTAAGTTTCAGATTGGTAACACAAGTACTTTTCGAGTTATCATCCAGAAACCATTTGACACAAAATTCATCCTCACGGACTAACCGGACCTCGGAGCCGGCTCCAAAACAATAGGGTTCATCTATGTAATATATGTGATAACTGGTGAAAATTTCTCGAAGATTCGTCAAGGCGTTCTTAAGTTATCGTCCGGAAACCGAAAAGTGAAAAAAAGAAAAAAAAGAAAAAAAAGAAAAAAAAATGAAAAAAGAAAAAAAAAAAATTCTGACAAAACCATAAGGACATTTCGTGCCGAAATGCCCTAATTCTACTTTCAGGACGGCTGAAGTGGTTCGCCATTCTCAAAAACACAGTTCCAATCAACCTCATACCGATCCTAGATGACATCGTCACTGTCTGTGCCCTCTGCAACTTGCGGAAGCCACGTGTTGGGAGATAGACACCGATTAATATCTACATGTGTCAATGAGTGTCATTGTATGATATATGCCGAGACCTTAAGGGTTTTATTGTTAAGTATTTAAGTTTAGCGATGCATTGTGTACGAATTTTTTTGTGTAACATGTGTCCTTAACTGACACTGTGTGTGGGGCCTATATTGTGCTGGGAGTTATACACTTGCATCAAGGTTCGATTCTTTAAATAGCTGTCTATTGTATGTCAGGCATAGCTCCAGCCTGATATATATGTTCATGACATAAGGTTGTATTGTGTATTATGTAATGTGTATGTAGCATATGTTGGGATGATACCAAATGCTGTATCGAGCAAGCATCCCAGTACTAAATTTCACTAGCAAAGTTGAGATATGCATTTACACGTCATCTTATTCGATATGCCATCCAATTTTAATTTATTCATACCGAGCATTTGAATATTGTAATGTATGTTTGTCGTGATGATGAGAACTGCAGTATTTAGTAACAATGTCACTTGTCAAGGTTGAGTCACTGTGGTGTCCTTTTGTGGAAGAATCAAAGTGTAAGTGCTGCTAGTCAGCATATATTTACTAGTACAATCAGAAACCCATCTCTTATGGGTCTCTGGTACAATGTATATAGTTGTCAGAAAAAATAGTGGTGACAGACTGTATGGTTCCATGAATATTGTTTAGAAACTAGTACTGGTTAGGTGATTAAGTACAATATGTTTCATGCTTGAATGTATACTACAAGGAATATAACAATAAATGGTAACGTTTGCAAGCAGTTCACAAATATTTATTTTGCAATAGTTCAAAAGAAATATATGCAAATAAAACATTCAAGATCAAATGATACATGTAAAAATTGGGTATACCAAAATATATAGTAAATTATTTGTAAATAGTATCGCAGTGAATACATAAATAATTGTTAATCAGTCATCAAATAAGTTATCGTTAATCAGTCATCAATAAAATTTCAACTGGAGATTTCATTCTAACCATAAACCTTGTGACAAATCAAGGACAGGCTATATTTACGACAATTTGCTGAAATGAATCTGTAGATTGTAGATTGTTTATTTCCCTATACAAAATAGCATGACATGAACAATAAAATAAGTAACTGAATATTCATATACAAAGGAGGAAACCACATAGCCACGGATGGCTGTCTTCCTGCGGCACTTGAAATTTTATTGATGACTGATTAACGATAACTTATTTGATGACTGATTAACAATTATTTATGTATTCACTGCGATACTAATTACAAATAATTTACTATACAGTGTTTTGTCAGTGTTTCTGTAAATGTGTGCAACTTGGGAATAAACTTGTTGATCTACATTTTTAGAAAAGTGATATTTGTACCAAGAATACAAACAACATTGACTAAATGTACTTCATATCGGCTACATCAATATGAAGGAATTCCAACAACTTGTTGCTCTCACTGGATCCCTGAATAGAGCTTAAAATCAAAACTCACAATATACAAACACGTACGACACAACAAAAATCAACAAGTGTTTGAGCATTCAGGGCAATACCAATCTTCATCAATTTCCTCCTCATTGAACCCAACACAACCCCAGTGAAACCATCCCTGACATTTGTCACAACCCACACTGTTGTCATTATTAGATTTCAGATTGTCTTTGTCTTCACAGAGGCGTTGACAAATCGCAGACAGGTAGACTGGGCCTGCAGATCTTTTCACTTTAGATATGGTTGCTTGTCGTTTTTTCTTTGCAGGGGGAGGGGATGATGGTGAGCTTGTCTCCGCAGCTACGACTGGAGCACCGATCTCAAGTGGTGTGTCTATAGACAAAAGATAAAGAAACACTATGTGAATCCTCTAATAAATATATGGAAGAAGGGGAATTTGACATTAACATTCAGCAAGATACTCAAAGTTCATTGATATGTAGACGTAAATATGTACCTTGACACTCAATAGTGGAAGGTCTTGGGTTCTTGATCTCCGCAATGACATACTTCTGGAAAACTACTTCTGATGCTTTGATGAGCTCATTCTGATGGTTCGCGTCAGACAGTATTCGCTCGCAGTGTTGTCCTGATTTAGTGTAGACGTAGAAGTCGCACCAGGCTGCACCTTTCACAGCCATTTGCAGTTGCACCTGGCTGAAGTAAGGATGTGAGCGCCGCAGAGACAGTTGATCGTCCGTCACAGTCAAGTAGGCTGGTGGTGTGATTTGAGGATCAGAGTGGGCTATTGAAAAAGGGCACTTGATTTCCAACATACCATTGTTTGGCTGGCAGCATGCACAATGCACTAGACCGTCAGGACTGGCCCCGATGAATACTTTGTCCTTCATGAAAATCAGACCTGTTTCCACAACGACAAGATTTTTGTGTCCCATGGCTCGCATGCAGTTCATGTAACTTTCTCTCGCCACAGGTTCCATATGCTGACCATATTTGATGGCAGGTAGACCATCAGGAACAGACTTCCTTCCCATTATGGTGTCGAGCAGTGCATCTGAGAAGTCTGAGTCTCCCTTTGCCAGACGTTGTGCTCGCACAAGAACTGACTTGACTATCGAAGCTGTGATCCGACCAATCCTCTGCTGCTTCCACAGGGCATTTCTTGACTGACTGGATGTTGCATTCGCCAAAACAGCCACCTGATCCTCTGTAAAACTGGGCAGTGTATCATCATCTCGAAGCAGCTTGGTAACAGGCTCAGGTATCGAAGCTGTCGTCTGCACCTGAACTTCACCTTCAACATTGATGTCATCCTCAGGCCGAAAGGAATGTGTTTGGCATGGTAGTGCATACTGTAGTGCACATGACTCTTTGCATGAAACATACAGTCCAGCGACTAGCTCTTCCAGTGATGATGGTGGTTCTTTGGGTAGAGGATTATACTGCTTGCGAGCCACAGTGTTGATAGGAGCTCCTTTACCGCCTTTGCTCCAGTTAGGCTTCCTCCATTCCATATTCGTGATCCTGGTGACCTCGAGACCTTTGCCTTTGCCCCTTGGATGTGTCCACTCAGCAGGAAGTGAGGTGCATGCTTTTTTTGTGATTCCTTGCTGCCACGCATAATCCAGCTTGAATAACACCCCAGCAATGTGATTGCATGTAGCACCAAGCCTGTAAGGAAATGTGAAGGAAAGTTGAGGATAACATTTGGGAAACATACTCTTATTCTTTCACAGTAATGTTTATTCAAATGCTTCCAAGTTTTGGAAGATTGTTCACTGATTTTATCTTTCATGATGATTGATCAAATGATTCATCACTAAATATTTGTAGTTAGGTTTACTTCTTGTATATGATCGATAAAAAAGTAAGAACTTCAAGTTACTTGTCGTTTTAACTTGTGGGTAATCCCATTCAATAGTGAGCTCATCTGCTGCTTGGAACAAAATATAGACATTCTTATTACAACTGAATCAACATAACTTTGAACAATATATTTATCATAAACTTAGTCGTTTACCCTGACAAAAATAAGATTAATTGCACAAATCATTGAAATACAATGGAACAAGGCAAAGCAAGAAAGAATTAGTAATTAATAGACATGTGTAACATATGAAACATTAAATATGAGTATATACTCTGGTATTGGTAGTTGTGCAGCCCATAATAGTCCACGACATTCCATTTTGCATGTATTCAGGTTATAGAATTTCATGATATATACTGTTAATAGGTCGAGTACAAAAACATATTGAAATCTGACAGTACTATGTCCCACTTTTTGCTTAGAGGCAAAAGACTTGTAGACTTGTAGAGGCAAAAGACTTGTAGACTTGTAGTCTTTGCATCTAAAATAAAAAATATAATTATTCCATGTATAGCCTATATTTACAAATACCATAGAAGTATATAGTTCTATGCTAAATACTATTAGTCATGGCACCTGGGAAATAAATATTTAACATATATAGATTTAGCTATGTTAGAAATTTATTACATTTCACATCTGTACTCTATGCATTTATGACTAAAATATTACTGTAAAGTTATTGACTACCGTCCACTCTTCGGGATCCTCGAGGATAGTCCTCTCACCACGAGTCCTTGCGGACGCGCATCCGCTATTCCGGATCCTTGCGGCGGCGCCGCTCACCGGAGGTCACTGCGGACACGGTAACTACTTCAGCATTAACGGTAACCAGGTAACAGCCCACCCGACACTCCCAGGCCTACGGACACCGTTCAGAAACTTGTTCATCACCACGGTGTTAACTGGCGGGGCCTGGCGAGCTGCGGTCTGCCTCAGGGACGGAACCCCGTACAGTCCGACATGCTGGCCAGAGCCTATGTCACACGTCCCGGGAAG
The DNA here is from genome assembly GCA_949152475.1 of Terebella lapidaria. Taxonomy (NCBI): domain Eukaryota; kingdom Metazoa; phylum Annelida; class Polychaeta; order Terebellida; family Terebellidae; genus Terebella; species Terebella lapidaria. The sequence continues at coordinate 48,504,055 of OX424555.1, read as the reverse complement.
GGAGAGAACTGGCGATCCACAGGGCTTGCGCCCCCGAGTCAGCAACTTGTCTCTCCCAGCCCGGGCCTCCCCATGGAAATCGTCCCCAGGGCTCTAGGAGCCCACTACTCACAACCAGGGAACACAAAGCTCATGGCGAGCCTTGCGTGCGTCCTAGTTACTCTCTCTCGGACAATCTCCTCGATCGAGTCGCTTCCAGTGTATATATAATACACCACAAGCTGTAGGACGCACGCGAGGTCTAATCGATCCATTGTTATAGTTTACTGGAGCGTAAATTGCAATGCGTCGCCGTGGCAACGCACGCTCGAACGGAGCGTGTCAAAACAAGGCCAAGTACGAAAAGGCCACATAAATGGCATTTATGTTTACAATCACCTGCCGCGTGCTTAGGGCAAAATCGCCACATTACCCCCTTCTTACAATGTTGGTCCCCAACATGTTCCGCCCGCGCCCAAAACTGCCAAAACCCGACGAAGGCTTCGCATGGCGGGGTCCGGAAGAAGGCAAGATGGCAACACCCGGAAGTCACGGCGCAAGACACTAGGACTTTAAGAGTCCCTTTTGGAAGAATGGGGAACTACCCCCGGACTTACGGAGTAAACTATAACGCGCTTTGCAATTTTGAATAAACCCTCATAAACAAGCTAAAATTTTGACCGAGGTGGTCCAAAACCGTGTGATGACCTTGGAAGGTCATCCGTTATAAGAGGACGGTGTGTCGAGTCTTTGGAATATCTTTAAGGTTAAACTTTAAATTTAGAAATTTTGTAAAACGACACACCGAGTGATCAAAAGTGATAGTACCTCTAAAAATGTTGCCGACCGCCCTGCCGGCCGGCTCCTCAGATCCGCAGAACGGGTCTGAGGCAGGGCGGAGCCGCGGGAGCGACTCCGGCACGCCCGCATGACATATGTACATCTAACAGACACACATACACCTGCGGACAGCTGTCGCAGACAGCTATCAAAGCCAACGCGGCAAGCCGCATCGACTGCCAGTATCTGTATACTGCAACCCGCACAGGCCTGTGTAAAGACACGCAGATGGACGGACGTCTGCACTAACATGCAGCCGCCCGCCCGCCCGCACATCTCCAGCACGGCCCGCCTGGGGAATTTACAACTGGCAAAATCACCCGCATCTCGAACACCGGACACGCGGATCCCGCGGGATCCAGCGCCGCATCAGCGGACGAAATGCGAGTGGCACAAAACACATGTGCTACACATCTGGAGATTAATAAAAATCCGGGTACGACATTTTTACATATAAATACATGTAACAAATGATGACAGCTATACTACATGTGCAGCAATGCACGCGGTGTCGCTGCAAAACTCTGTCCCCGGTCATACTGACACACGCCCGGACCAAAATACATGCACTATTAACTCATGCGGGTGCAATCATTTCCCTCCGGTGACTCCAAATCGAACCATGTATACGGGTAGAAAATAAATTTCTATCCCGGGGGACCTTGCAAATATCCTACAGTAGTTAAGATTAGTCATTCGCTTTTGCGTCCGCACCGGCGGTAAATGACGTAAAATTAACCACCCCAGCAAGGTAGAAATTGGGCATAAAATTGACAGTAACCACTAACTTGTGGCTTGTACGAATATGTCAGACGAAAACAACAATAAATTGCCGTTCTCCAGTCTTTTCAAATATCACAGCAATCCGTCACTGTCAAAATTAGCGCAATCCCTTACACCCCTCTCGCGAAAGCAGAAATCTCCCGATTTCTTACTCTCTATTGCACCGGAAAGGAAATTTCACATACTTGTCTCACTTTGTATCAGTAAATGAGCAAGAACAGAATTCTCCAAAGACATGCCGCACACTTGTGGCTTATAATCCTCCCAATAAATAATAACTGAGATGGGAAATAAACAAAATCACTCCCCATAGCCGCTGGTACGCTTACAAGGCGATCGGACAAGCCCATGACAGGCGGACAGACAATTGGGCGCCCTGTGGGCGTTCATGACGCGCCCACTAGCAACCCCAACGTACAGCCCGGCCGCGGAGCAAGCCCGGTCCAACCTAGAGCCCAATCAAACGACTACCGGAGCGCGGAGCCAATAGATTAGACGCGGAGCCGGCATGGTCCATAACCTCAATGGTTAGGGGGCGAACCCTTCATACCGGCGCCCAATCTAGAGGCGCCCAAAGATGGTGAAAGCAATAGCCGGCGGACGTCCGGAGCTGCCCGCGGACGGAGTCCAGGCCGGACGCCTACCATAGAACGGCATATTGCCCTTTATCCAATGTATATGAAATTGGAATTAAAAGCCACCACAAGTGTTGCGCATGTAATATACGACCCCCTTCTTAGAAGGAGGCCGGGGTTCCGGTCATTCCGGCCGGACCGCGTATTGTAAGGTACGATCCGGACGAGAATGAGCGTCACCTGCTACCGCGGCTGGTCCGCACACGCGGACTTAACAACCGCTCCATTATCATAATGGATTGTCGGTTTCCTGCCGTAAGAAACCTTAATTACTATAAACTTAATTATAATAATGGCTCACGGGGGATAACTACACCGAAGTGCGTCATCTTAAAGCGTCGCGGACGCCGGACGAGTCACGCGGACGAACCGCGGACGTCAGTCCTAACGTGCGGACACTATCCCCGCGTCCAGAGCCAGCTCCCCAAATCCGTGGGAAGGCGCTTCTCCCGTAGCGGACGTAAATCCCAACCTCAGTCTGGCCACATAAGAGGTTGTCCCGGGACCAGGGGCGTCCGGCCGGATCAGTAAATTCGTCCGGCCAGCGTAACCGTTGTGCGGATTACGCCAGACAGCCGTCCACAATGTGCGGACAGGCCATCCGCACGTCCCTGGCGCTGGAAACTACGGGAGGGCGGATGCGGAGCGGCGGCGTTACGACATGAAAGTATCCGCGGACCTCAACTCCGAAGATAGCCACAAAGTAGCCACCCGCGGAGGTAAGTCGTGCGGACTCTCACGGAACGACCCAGAACCCGTCTTTGGTGTGATAGACGGGTACCGCAGACGCATCCGCATGGGCGGAAGGTTATTCCCACCCATACCGGGCTGGCGCACGTGGTTTCCGTCATCCGCAGGTACTGGAGGGAGTGGAGGTACCTGCGGATCGCCGTCATCTGGCTGATAGCCACCCAGTCCATCATCTGACGGGTCAGAGAGGTCCGGGAGGCCCACCATACGGCGCACACGCTCGTCCGGAGTCCGCGGATTCTGACCGGACGGATCCCATATGGGAGCATCATCCGGTTCCGCATCTTGAACGAGCGGATCCATGACAAGCGGGCCCTCGTACTTCTTCAGATTATCGATATCGACAACCAGAACCCTGTCTGGATCGGAATCCCTCCGGATCCGGTAGTCCACATCTGTCACCTGTTTCAGTACCGTAAACGGGCCTATCCACGGCTTAGCAAATTTATTACCTTGCTTAAGCGGCGGATAATAGTAGCGCACCTTGTCGCCTTCCGCAAAAGCTGGCCTACCCTTAGCATGGGCGTCATAGCCTCGCTTCTCCCGGATGGCAGACTTGTCCAGGCGCGCGCGCGCGAAATCATGGGCGTTCGCCAGGGCGCGGCGAATCCACTCCACGTACTCCGGACAGCACTGGGGTACTGCGCCGGTCTCTGCCGCAGTTGGATACATAATATCCACGGGCAAATTTAGCTCCCGGCCGTACAACATCGCGTGCGGAATAACTCCGGTCGAAGAGTGGACCGACGACCTGTACGCCATTAAGACATACGGGAGGTGGTCATCCCAATCATTCGCACGATCGTTCACAAAGGCCACCAGCATGTTGAGGACCGATCGATTAAAGCGTTCGACCTGGCCATCAGACTGGGGCCTGTAGGGGGTGGTCCGCACCTTGGTACTGCCTAGCATCTGTGCTAGGTTTCGGAACAGGTTGCTCTCAAATTGCGTGCCCTGATCCGAATGTACCTGTTTAGGTACCCCATGGTACACCACCCATCTATTTACCAACAACCAAGCTACCTCGTCCGCAGTCTGGCGGCGCGGTGGGTAGGCGTCGGTATACCACGCGGGGTGACCCGGTGGGTATCCAGTATATCCAAAGCTATCCGATCGAACGGCGCGCCCGCCTTAACCGTGGTTAAGGGGTGGCGGCCAGGAGTCGGAACTCCCTTGCGAGCTTGACACCGAGGGCAGACTGCGCACCACCGTTGCACGTCCAAGCCGCTACCAGGCCAATGAAAGCGCTGTTGTAGCCTATGGACGGTCCTCCGGATTCCCAAGTGACCGGTCACCCGGAGGTCATGCAACTGGGCAGTATGCACCGCCGGACTCGAGGAGGACTCGCTGGAGCTGAGCCGCACCTCTGCTTCGTATGCGGGACACCCTCGCCGATAACGGCTGGTCCCTCAAGGAGAGTCTTTCCCACTGGGATACTAGAGACAAAGTCTCCTCCCTGTAGGTCTTCCGCTCATCCTTCGAGGGCTTCTGGCCGGCCTCAAGGGCTGTTATTACTGGTGCCAGAGCTCTGTCAGCTCTTTGCGTCGCAGCTATCTGCGCCGGAGGTAGCCACCCAAGTAATTAGGCTCCTCATCTGTCGCGTCCGGCTGCGCCGCAGCGGCCATCACCACAGGGGGCAAGGACCGCTCATACTCAGACTTTCCAGAGGACGAGGGTACCCACGAGGAGTACACCGCCGGACTCGAGGAGGACTCGCTGGAGCTGAGCCGCACCTCTGCTTCGTATGCGGGACGCCCTCGCCGATAACTTTTTTTTTTTTTTTTTTTTTTTAAAATATTTTTGTTGGGCGAACCCATTTTTGTGTATATGCAGTGCAACTTAATTATATGGTGTGATATATTTACAACTGTGGAGTTCCATTCCGGTTTGGGACTGCATGACAGGGCTACGTCACGCTTCCTATCATACCGTTCATGGACCATGAAGCTATCCTGGTGTCAACCAGGCCCGGTGAACATAGCACCTGCGGACCCTATGGTGTAATCATCCCCATTGTTAGAGGGGGCGGCGGCCTGCGGTCTTCCCGGAACGTCCAATTCCAAGTCTGAGGATGAATCCGCGGCTTGCTGGAATGGCGCCATCCCTGCACAACCCGGATTCTTGCACTTATGACAACAGGACAGGCCGTCCGCGTTGCCGTGCAACTTACCAGCCGCCGTGTTGTTAGAGGGGGCGGCGGCCTGCGGTCTTCCCGGAACGTCCAATTCCAAGTCTGAGGATGAATCCGCGGCTTGCTGGAATGGCGCCATCCCTGCACAACCCGGATTCTTGCACTTATGACAACGGGACAGGCCGTCCGCGTTGCCGTGCAACTTACCAGCGTGATGCTCTATCTGCATGTCATACTCCTGGAGTTTGACGAGCCACCGCGCCACCAAGCCATCGGCCTCACTATAGTTGAGGAGCCATCTCAGCGAACTATGATCAGTCCGCAAGCGGAAATGGCGTCCCAACAAGTAGTGCCGGAAGCGCTTGGTCATCGTAACCACCGCGAGCAACTCGCAATGAGTGGTACAGTAGTTCATTTGAGAGCGGCTCAAGGCCACACTCGCATAAGCTACTACCCGCTCTTGCCCGTCCACGATCTGCGAGAGGACACCGCCGAGTGCGAAGTTACTCGCGTCAGTGTCCAGGATGAACTCGCAGTCCGGACGAGGGTGCCGCAGCACCGGGGCCGCTACCAAGGCCTGCCGGAGTCCCGAGAAGGCGTCAGCCTGCTCGGCGGACCAAACAAAATCGGCGCCCTTTTCCGTGAGGATAGTAAGGGAACGCGCGATCTCCGCAAAGCCGCGAATAAACCTGCGGTGGTAGCTCGCGAAGCCCAAGAAGGACCTCAGATCCGCCACGTTACAGGGCGGAGGCCATTTCTGCACGGCCGCCACCTTTGCGCTGTCTGGTCTCACTCCGGTGCCCGTTACCATGAAGCCCAAGTACAGGATTTCCTGCGCGAATAGCTCGCACTTACTTGGCTTCAATTTAAGCCCTGCTCCGCGGATGCGATGGAGCACCATCTGGAGGTTGGTGAGGGTTTCCTCGAACGACTGGCCATACACGACGACATCGTCGATGTAGACCATACATCGCTTCCAGAGGAACCCTTTAAGTACCATCTCCAAGAGGCGCTTGAACGTCGCTGGTGCGTTACAGAGCCCGAACGGCATTACCTTGAATTGGTAGAGCCCGTTCTTGGTAACGAAGGCAGTCTTCGCCCAATCACTCTCCTCCATCTCCACCTGCCAATACCCGGAGGCCAGATCCAGAGCACAGAAATAGTGCGACCCGGCCAGGGCATCGAAGGTATCCTCAATGTGCGGGAGAGGATATGAGTCCTTCCGCGTGGCATCGTTGAGTTTCCGATAGTCCACGCAGAACCTCCACGAGCCGTCCTTCTTCTTCACCATAACCACCGGACTGGCCCAAGGGCTGTCACTGGGTTCGATGATGTCCAAGTCGAGCATCTTTTGCACCTCCTGGTCTATGACCTCTTGGTGCACTATTGCTGCCCGACGAAGACGCTGCTTGAGAGGACGCTCGTCCACGAGGTAGATGCGGTGTTTGGCGACGTCAGTCTTGCCAACCGCACCATCAGGACCCATGAACACATCCGCATACTGCCGCAGCAGTCTGCGGAGCGCTTGGCGCTGCTCTTCATCCAACCGGTCCTTCGGAACTCGAGATTCCAAATGGTCCGGCAGGGTGAACGGGTCATCTCCGGCGGCCGCCGCCGCGCACGCAGCGCGGCAGACAGGATCGTCGGGGAGGACACGACTCGAGGACGCGGGAATAGCAGTAGCTGCTATGCATCCGCGCTTCAGTACAATCGGAGCATCCGTAGGATTCACCACGAGGATGGGATCGCGCAGGGGTTGGACATGACCAGGGCCCCACCCAGCACAAGCCCAGTTCCTGCGGCGAAACTGCTCACGGGTTGCACTATACACGGTCGACCATCGAGGGGCATGCGGGGACGACGTGGCCTCGCCTCAATGATCATCTCACTCATCGGTGGCACTACTACAGTGCGCGATGCCCGCAGTTGGAATGAATGCATTGGGCCCGAGCGGAAGAGGAGGAAGTGTGTGTCCTCTCCCATCCGGAATTCGCCAGCACTAAAGTTGGCGGTCACCCGGTGGACCCGTAGAAAATTCATCCCAATAATCCCGGCCGCTCCGATATCCGCCACGATCGCCTCTGTCAGATACACCTTGTCCCCAAGGGTAATAGGCAGATCGATGATGCCATGTTCCCACCGGCAGACACGGCATCACGCGGAGGGCTTTTCCTTCCAAGCTCCCCGCGAGGACATGTCCAGCTTCATGCTGGGACCATCCTTCGTACACGGCGGTACGCCATACCTGGAGCAAGTAGTTCTCCAAGTCGGCGTTATCCCCGTTGAACCGTTTCCGCCATGAAGAGTGGTCGGGCCCGTCATCGCGTTTGTTACGCGCCCGACGTGCGGTCCCGGCTCCGGGGTTGTCCGTGTACAGCGGCAAGTTCCGCGAGCTGCCCGTGCCTGCGGCGGAGTCTGCTGGAGCAAACATCGACGCCGCGGACATAGGAGCAGGGAAGCTCACGTTTGCCGCCGGGGTCATTCCCGCTAAAAACCCACTCTGGCTAGGTGCGGGCGGGGCTCCCATCGAACCTACTGGGTAGGCTCCAGAAGGGGCGGCAAAGCTTGGGGCCGAAGCCGCCTGTTGCCACTGTCCGTCCGACACACTGTACGTGCCAGGGTAAGTTGACCACGCGGCTTGCGCTCCAACCGTCGGAACGGTCGACGCGGTCGCCAACGTGGTGCCTCCGAGCTGCGGAGCAGGCGCGGGTCCCATTGCGGGGGCCACTGGCGCCTGCGGACTCGGCAGGACTTGGGGAGGGGCTACTGGCCCAGACATCCCCGGACTAAGAATGGGCGACGGGTCGACGCTCGGAGGCGGCTGATTCCGCTTGAACAGTACAAGCCCCTCATTCCATGACTGAAAACGGAATGAACGGCAATGCAAATTATCAAAACGTCGTAGCTGTCGGCATATTGTTACTATAAAGGGATATATTTCATGGTTTGGTGCATGCACAGCCAACTATACACAGCATACACCACAGATGTCAAATGCGCATGCCCTAACCAGTGCAGGGAAATACTCCCCGGCGGGGACTATATCACGATATGGCCATCTACTTCACGGTGTAAGTCACTGACCTCATCCTTTGTAGTTTTGTTGGAATCTTCCAGCGTCTTAACTCTGGTAGCCAGTGGGTCGAGCTTGCCGTGTACCCCTTGGACGTAGCGCTTGAGCGAGAGAGTAAGCTCCTATATCGCAGCTTTGAACTCGCGGTCGTCGGTCGGTGGTGACGGGGGAAAATCCTCCTCAGCTTTGGACGCGAGGCGAGCGCTGGCCCGACTCTCAGGCTTTTTGGGCGGCATGGTCCTCTGTTCGACTCTAACATGCAATAATCCCACCGAGTGAAATGCTAAATGTTGGTCAGTCGATATTATTTCTGGCTAAATTGTACCAAATGTGTTCAGATAGTGACAGTTATTCCATAAAATATCCGTGCCTCGTATGCGGCCCAGTCACTCTCTCTCGGACAATCTCCTCGATCGAGTAGCTCCCAGTGTATATATATTACACCACAAGCTGTAGGACGCACGCGAGGTATATTCAAACCATTGTTATAGTTTACTGGAGCGTAAATTACAATGCCGTGGCAACGCACGCTCGAACGGAGCGTGTCAAAACAAGGCCAAGAACGAAAAGGCCACATAAATGGCATGTGTGTTTACAATCACCTGCCGTGTGCTTAGGGGAAAATCGCCACATTACCCCCTTCTTACAATGTTGGTCCCCAACATGTTCCGCCCGCGCCCAAAACAGCCAAAACCCAACGAAGGCTTCGCATGGCGAAGTCCGGAAGAAGGCAAGATGGCAACGCCCGGAAGTTACGGCGCAAGACACTAGGACTTTAAGAGTCCCTATTGGAAGAATGGGGAACTACCCCCGGACTTACGGAGTAAACTATAACGCGCTTTGTAATTTTGACTAAACCCTCATAAACAAGCTAAAATTTTGACCGACGTGGTCCAAAACCGTGTGATGACCTTAGAAGGTCATCCGTTATAAAAGGACGGTGTGTCGAGTCTTTGGAATATCTTTAAGGTTAAACTTTAAATTTAGAAATTTTGTAAAACGACACACCGAGTGATCAAAAGTGATAGTACCTCTAAAAATGTTGCCGACCGCCCTGCTGGCCAGCTCCTCAGATCCGCAGAACGGGTCTGAGGCAGGGTGGAGCCGCGGGAGCGACTCCGGCACGCCGCCGCACAAGTGCGGCGATGAGGCTAGCACCCTAGCCTTTCTCCGCTGTCATCGGCTCCTCATCCGTGCCGCCTGTCTTGGGGTTTGGCGGCGGTGACGAGTCCCTACGCTGCGGAAGCAGCGGAGCCGGTAGTGAGAAAGCCGGCTGCACGGGCGGATGAGGCAGGCCCGGTGGCACTTGCAGGGGCTTATGCGGTGAGCCCTGCAACCCGGGTCCTGACGGAGCCATAACTACGGAGGCCGGTAGAGACGTGGCGCCGAGGTCTGCGATGGTGCGGAACATCTCTACCGTATCGCGGGTGCGCTGAGGACCGGCCGTGCGTTCTCCCCACACCTGGACTAGGTATGGGTAGATGGCCAGCTCCAAAGCGGCATCCGCCCGCTGGAGAGCTGCCTGGTTCCGGGCGGACGACTCGGGGTCATCGACGCCCTGGAGTAGGCGAGTTCGAGCGGCCTCGGCTTCGTCAAGACGACGCCGTAGCTGCTCATTCTCAGCCTCCAGGTGCTCCTTCCTAGCGGTTACCTCTGGGGCGGGGGCGGACGCCCCAGACTGCTCGGCCCTGGTCCCTGGTCGAACGCGCGCCGCTCAATGACGGCCGACAAAGTCCGGTAGCTCTCTAGGCTCCGCCGGGTGCCTTCCATGAGGCCCTGGTCGTATGCAAGGTCGCATGCGACATGGGAGGCCTCGGCGTGGCACCGGCTGAACCAGTCCAGAGAGCTGTCCATCTCCGCCACGAGGTACTCCGCCGCTTGAGTGAGCCGATCGCGCTGGGGGTGATCCCAGGGGTGCTCTTCTCTAGCGCGGACCAGCGCGGCTACACCTGCGGACCCCAAGTCACGAATGGCTCGGGGCACTGGCAGGTTCACCAACGCTGGGTCACCGGGGATCCGGTCCAAACCATCGCGACGATGGCCGACCGCCTGGCCTACAGACTCGCGGAAAGTCTCGTAGACACTGGCGGTCGTGGGACCAAACCTCCGGCGTACGTCCACCGTGGCGTCGAGGGGATCCAAGTCCAGGGAGGCGGTGCTTTGCCATCCCGCAGACGTCCCCTCAACTACCAACGAGGACGCGGACGCCGACCTCGAGAGAGGTACCGCATGTCCGCTGCTGCTCGCGACCGAGGGAGTCACACGTGGGGTCCTTGGCCGGACCGCCGATGTGGTACTCGAGGAGGCGGAGGTGTCTGCCACGACCCGTCCCTCAGACGGACCCGCGGGTACCGTCACCTCGAGCAAGCCCAAGTAATCCTCCTGAGTCAGCGCACCCGGGGACTGCAGGGGCGTCGTCCCGGCCGGAGTTGTTCCAGCGGACGAACCCTTCCCCTGAGTCCTTGGCGGGGGGCGCGGCTTAGGAGAAGCCACTCGTGTCTTGGCCGCGATCTGCGGCATCTCCGACACGACCATGGTAACCCGGTGCCGTTCTTCCACTGCCTGGGTTGCCGGCGGTTGAAGGACAGCCTCTGCTGCTGTCCGGGCGGCTTCCGCCGCCTGATACTCCGCCGCAGTCTGGCCCATCGAAGCCATCAGGCGAGGTGTGTAGCTCGAGCCCGCGGACATGACGCCAGACTCTTTCCAGGCATCGTCCATGATGCGCTGTGCAAAGCGCCACGAATCCCAGTGGAAAAATCGGTTCTTCACTGTTCCTGACGTAGTCATGAACGATGCCACCCGTGGTGGAATGTATCCAAAATTGAATACAGGCCCCGCTTCATCACCAACGGTGTGAAGTCCCTCACCGCGGTGTGCACCCGCGCGGTGAGTGTTCAGGGCCTCCAAGCTGGGGAAATATCGTTGTTCAGGCTTACGTGAGTAACACCTCTTACAAACGAACATTTTCACCCAGGGGTAGTGGTACCCCGCAACATGTCGACTCAGATGGTCGTAGGAAGGATACCTACGCTCCCGGTTGAGCGCTTGATGCGGGTCCTCATACCCGTCCAGGGATTCCGGACAGAGGAGGCATGTTACCCCGCCCTCTGTCTCGTGTGGCAGCCCGACACACTCCTCGTCCGTGAGTGGACGAGGCCGTGTGAAAGGCGTGTCGGCCGCCGCACCGGCGTCCGCTGTGCGGCGCCCCTGCGGATCCCTGCCATAATGCGGGAGGAACATGTGTCCCTGACGTACCCCAGGAAGTTCGGGGCCCATCTTGGCCCGCAGCCTCTGGATAGAGGGCTGCTCCGAGGACGGCCGCTTCTTCTTGGCTGCCCCCGAACGATTCTCCGACCTGGGTTGTCGGGGCACACTCTCCGCGCGTTGGGTCGCGGCCCTTTGTTGCGACGCAACGAAAGCCTGACGTCCCGATTCCAGTGCAGCGTCAGACAGGTTAACCTCGTCTTGCTCCGCGCGCTTCCGGAGGAGTTCTAAGCGAAGATCTCCTTCCTTCGGCACGGGACGCCCACGGTCCACTGGACTTGACCCCACCTCCGCAGCTCCGGTAGGTCTCTTATTACCGGAGGAAGAAGAGGAGGAGGTTCCTTTCGGTGCCTGGATAGGCACCCGCTTACTGGAACCTCTTGCGCCCTGGCCGGATCCTTCGGAGGCGCCGCCCGCACCAGATCCCGAGGGATTAGGCGCCTTGGCATCTCCGGGTTTGGCGGAGGACCCTGACTGGCCGCCCGGCTTAGGCGCCAGTGGCTGGGGTCCTCCGGACTGTGATCCGGGTTTAGGCGGGGGACCGCCGGACTTCTTTTTCCGGTGGGTCCGCTTCTTCTTCTTCTTCTTCGGAGGCGGGGAGACCGGGTCCTGGTCGGATCCGGTCTCGGATCGCCCGCGGTTGGCGGCCTCCAGCTCCTGCTTGGCCCTCCACTGCTTCTGGGTGATCTCTAAGGCTCGACGGCGAGTACGCTTGGAGACGGGCGATGTAAACTCGTCATCCTGGTTCTCGGTCTCCTTCGAGCTAGACTCCTGTTCCTGGGCCGGAGGCTGGGATGCGGCTTCCTCAGCCGCGTCAACCTGCTCCGCCCAAGTCCCAGTTGTCTTCTGGTCGTGCGGACCAGACTACGCAGGTGCGGACACCGTGGAGTTCTCGGCGGAACCGGTGTCCGGACGGCTACGGCCATCCGGACGGGTTTCCGCACCAGTACTCTCATCCGGCCCCAGAGACGCAAGCATCTCCCAGGCGGATGCAACACAATATCCACACCAGCGGGTCCTACCTCACCGCAGTCCAGACACGGCATCACGCGGAGAGCTTTTCCTTCCAAGCTCCCCGCGAGGACATGTCCAGCTTCATGCTGGGACCATCCTTCGTACACGGCGGTACGCCACACTTGGAGTAAGTAGTCCTTAAAGTCGGCGTTATCCCCGTTGAACCGTTTCCGCCACGAAGAGTGGTCGGGCCCGTCATCGCATTTGTTACGCGCCCGACGTGCGGTCCCGGCTCCGGGGTCGTCCGTGTACAGCGGCAAGTTCAAAACAAGGCCAAGAACGAAAAGGCCACATAAGGCCATCGTTTTTTATTTAATTGTTTTACGAAAAAATCTTTGTTAAAACTTTACAGTCGGTCGGTAGGAGCGAATAAAAATAAATGTAGCTGAAAATATGTGGTCGGTCGGGTAAAAGAAATACAAACTAATTTTGGACAATGATTTCCACTCTATACATGCTGAAGTGCTCGTATTTCCGCTCCTTGTACAATATTACTAAACCTTCCTGTCATTTTGTAGTGGGATACCACCAAGACGTATCAGGAAACACATACAATGGTGGCAATGATTTTATATCGCTTCTAAAATATCACTCAACATTATGTTGATGTACATGACTTCTGAATACAACCATGGCATGAAATGCACATCTCATGATATTCTGAGGCATATAAAACACATAAAAGTGGTAAAAACTCAATTTTATCTACAAAAAACCCCCCAAAACAAAACAAAAGTAGAACAGAAAGCCTGACCAGAAATAACAAATCACATGCAATATGTATATAAACGAAATGATTATTGTCATTGTTTTGTTAATTACTAGATGTAAAGTTCGGCGCCCGCTACAGGGCGCCGCTCTCTACGGTAACAACTACAACCAGGTAACAGCACCTCCGGATCGGATCCAGAACATGCGGAGCGGGTTCCGCACATCCTGAGCGGGTCCCGCACATCCGGAACGGGTTCCGGAACGAGTCCCGCACATCCGGAACGGGACTCCGCACATCCGGAACGGGCTCCGCATATCCGGAACGGGTCCGGCCGTCATACATCACAACATAACACACATCATCATCTTATCTACAACATGCACATTATACATTCGTTATGGTAATGTAGCCGTGTGTAGAGTCCGAGGAGCCATGGAGCGGCTCCACGGAGCACGTACACGTGGGCATGTTGCTGGCCGGTCTCGCCGAAGGCACTGTCACAGAGATAGAACTCTGCACCAGCCCGACGGTCTGCCAGAGCCTCCGTCACCTCGTCCCGGGAAAGGGGAGAACTGGCGATCCACAGGGCTTGCGCCCCCGAGTCAGCAGCTCGTCTCCCCCAGCCCGGGCCCCCCAATGGAATCTGTCCCTAGGGCCCCCACGGGCCTCTACTCGAAAGACAGGGACGCAAAGCACATGGCGCGCTCTGCGTGCTGCCTCTCCGCTCTCTCTCGGACAGACTCCCCGATCGAGCGTTTCCCAGTGTATATATAATACACCAGAAAGCCGAGCCAGCACGCGCAGCGTATACAAACCATTGTTATAGTTTACTGGAGTGTACACAATCACGAGCGTCGCCAAGCAACGCACACTCGAACCGAGTAGGCCAAGACGGAAAAGGACGTATAAATGAGTTATGTGTTTACACAGTCACCTGCCGTGAACTTAGGGCAAAATCGCCACATTACCCCCTTCTTACAATGTTGGTCCCCAACATGCTCCGCCCACGCCCAAAACTCCCGAAACACGACGGAAGCATCGCATGGCGGACTGAAGGAAGCAAGGTGAACGGTACCCAGAAGTCACGGCGCAACAGACTAGGACTTTAAGAGTCCCTTTTGGAAGAATGGGGAACGACCCCTGGACTTACGGAGTAAACTATAACACGCTCTGCAATTTTGAATAAATCCTCATAAACAAGCTAAAATTTCAACCGAGGTAGTCCAAAAAGGTGTGGTGACCTTGGAAGGTCATCCAGCCGAAAGGGATGGTGTGCCGAGTCTTTGGAAGATCTTTAAGGTTAAAACTTTAAATTTAGAAATTTTGTAAAACGACACACCGAGTGATCAAAAGTGGTAGCACCTCTAAAAAAAGGGTGGCCGGCCGCCCTACCGACCGGCACCTCAGACCCGCAGGACGGATCTGAGGCAGGGCGGAGCCGCGGAAGCGGCTCCGGCTCGTCCGCACGGACATACATATGCCTGACAGACATACATACACCTGCGGACAGCTGTCGCAGACAGCTACAATAGCCAATGCGGCAAGCCGCACTGACTGCCGGTATCGGCGTACTACTACCCGGGCAGGCCAGTGTAGAGACGCGCAGACAGGCGGACATCCACAAACGAATGCGGACACCCGTCCATCAGCACATCCCTAACACGGCTCGCACGGGGAATTCACCACCGGCAAAAACACTCGCATCTCGAACACCGGCCACGCGGATCCGTTAGGACCCAGCGCTGCAGCAGCGGACGAAACACGAATGGCACATTACAAATGCGCTACACATCTGGAGATTAAATAAATAATCCGGGTTCGACATTGTTGTATAAATATACATGCAACAAATGTTGACAGCTATTCTACACGCGTAGCAGCGCACGCGGAGTCACTGAAAACTTCTGTCCCCGGTCAAAATGACACATTGCTCGAACCAAAATTCAAACACTATAAACTCATGCGGAAACAATCATTTCCCTCCGGTGACTCCTCACACTCCATGTATACGGGTAGAAAATGTATTTCTATCCCGGGGGACCTCGCAAATATATATTGTAATTAAGATTAGTCATTCGCTTTAGCGTCCGCACCGGCGGTCAATGACGTAAAATTAATCACACAGCAAGGTGGAAATTGGGCTTAAAATTGACAGTAACCACTAACTTGTGGTTGTTACGATTATGTCAGACGAAAACAACAATAAATTGTCATTCTCCAGTCTTTTCGGATATGCACATCAATCCGTCACTGTCAAAATTAACGCAATTCCTTACACCCCTCTTTCGAGAGCGGAAATCTCCCGATTTCTTACTCCCTATTGCACCGGAAAGGAAATTTCACATACTTGTCTCAATTGTGTCATTAATCGAGCAAGAACAGAATTCTCCAGAGACATGCCGCACACTTGTGGCTTATATAATCCACTCACTAAATAATAAGGTGAGATGGAAAATAAACAAAATCACTCCCCATAGCCGCTGGTACGCTTACAGGGCGATCGGACATACCCATGACGTCCGGACAGACAATTGGGCGCCCTATGGGCGGTAGCGACCCGCCCACTAGCAACCCCAACGTACAGCCCGACCGCGGAGCGGTGTCCGGTCCAACCCAGAGCCAATCCAAACGACTACCGGAGCGCGGAACCAATAGATTAGACGCGGAGCCGGCATGGTCCGTAGCCCCTATGGCTAGGGGGAACGTGCCCGTCATGCCGGCGCCCAATCTAGAGGATCCCTAACATGATGAAATCAATAGCCGGCGGACGTCCGGAACTGCCCGCGGACGGAGTCCAGAACGAACGCCCACCATAAATTTGGCATATTGACCTTATCCAATGACAATGATAGGGATTAAAAGCCACAAAGCATGCTGCGCATGTACAATACGACCCCCTTCTTAGAAAGGGGCCGGGGATCCGGTCATCCCGGCCGGACCGCGTATTATAAGGTGCGATCCGGACGAAAATGAGCGTCCCCCACTGCCGCGGCTGGTCCGCACGCGCGGACTTAACAGCCGGTCCATTATAAATAATGGTAAACGGTTTCCTGCCGTAGAAACCTTAAACTACTATAACCGCAATTACAGTAGTGGCGCACGGGGGATAACTACACCGAAGTGCGTCATCTTAAAGCGTCCGGACGCCGGACGAGTCACGCGGACGAACCGCGGACATCAGTCCTCACATCCGGATGCTATCCCCGCGTCCAGTAGCCAGTTCCCAAATCCGTGGGAAGGCGCTTCTCCCGTAGCGGACGTAAATCCCAACCTCAGTCTGGCCACATAAGAGGTTGTTCCGGGACCAGGGGCGTCCGGCCGAATCACAAAATTCGTCCGGCCAGCGTAACCGTGTGGCGGATTACGCCGAACAGCCGTCCACAATGTGCGGACAGGCCATCCGCACGTCCCTGGCGCTGGAAACTACAGGAGGGCGGATGCGGAGCGGCGGCGTTACAACATGGAAGTCTCCGCGGACCTCAACTCCGAAGATAGCCACAAAGTAGCCACCCGCGGAGGTAAGTCGTGCGGACTCTCACGGAACAACCTAAAACCCGTCCGTAGTATGATAGACGGGTACCGCAGACGCATCCGCATGGGCGGAAGGTTATTCCCACCCATACCGGGCTGGCGCACGTGGTTTCCGGCGTGGCCGCCCGTCATCCGCAGGTACTGGAGGTAGTGGGGGTACCTGCGGATCGCCGTCATCTGGCTGATAGCCACCCAGTCCATCATCTGACGGGTCAGAGAGGTCCGGGAGGCCCACCATACGGCGCACACGCTCGTCCGGAGTCCGCGGATGCTGACTGGACGGATCCCATACGGGAGCATCATCCGGTTCCGCATCTTGAATTAGCGGATCCATGACAAGCGGGCCTTCGTACTTCTTCAGGTTATCTATGTGAACCACCAGAACCCTGTCCGGGTCGGAGTCCCTCCGGATCCGGTAGTCCACGTCCGTAACCCTCTTAAGCACTGTAAACGGCCCTATCCACGGCTTAGCAAACTTGTTACCTTGCTTAAGCGGTGGGTAATAGTAGCGCACCTTGTCGCCTTCCGCGAAAGCGGGCCTAGCCTTAGCATGGGCATCATAGGCTCGTTTCTGCCGGATAGCGGACTTGTCAAGGCGCGCCCGCGCGAAATCATGAGCGTTCGCCAGGGCACGGCGAACCCACTCCACGTACTCCGGACCGCACTGAGGTACCGCGCCGGTCTCTGCCGCAGTTGGATACATGATATCCACGGGCAGATTTAGCTCCCGGCCGTACAACATCGCGTGCGGCGTAACTCCGGTCGAGGAGTGGACCGACGACCGGTACGCCATTAAGACGTACGGGAGGTGGTCATCCCAATCATTCGCACGGTCATTCACAAAGGCCGCCAGCATATTGAGGACCGATCGATTGAAGCGTTCGACCTGGCCATCAGACTGGGGCCTGTAAGGGGTGGTCCGGACCTTGGTACTGCCCAGCATCTGTGCTAGGCCCCGGAACAGGTTGCTTTCAAATTGCGTGCCCTGATCCGAGTGTACCTGCTTAGGTACGCCATGGTACACCACCCATCTATTTACCAGCAACCGAGCTACCTCGTCCGCAATCTGGCGGCGCAGCGGGTACGCGTCGGTATATTTGGTGAAATAGTCGGAAATCACCAGGATGTACCGGAAACCACGCGGGGTGACCCGATGGGTATCCAGTATATCCAAAGCTATCCGATCAAACGGCGCGCCAGCCTTAACCGTGGTTAAGGGGTGGCGGCCAGGAGCCGGAACTCCTTTCCGAGCTTGACACCGTGGGCAGGCTGCGCACCACCGTTGCACGTCCAAACTGCTACCAGGCCAATGAAAGCGCTGTTGTAGCCTATGGACGGTCCTCCGGATTCCCAAGTGACCGGTCACCCGGAGGTCATGCAACTGGTGGAGTACTTCTTTCCGCAGCTCCGCCGGAAGCACCAACTGCCATATAGGAGGCAGTGGAGTCGGTGGCTCATAGCGCCGGTACAAGAGGCCATCCCTCAAGGAGAGCCTTTCCCACTGGGAGATGAGAGACTGGGTCTCCTCCCTGTAGGTTTTCCGCTCATCCTTAGAGGGTTTCTGGCCGGCCTCAAGGGCTTGGATTACCGGTGCCAGAGCACTGTCAGCTCTCTGCTTCGCAGCCAGCTGCGCCGGAGAGTAGCCACCTAGGTAATTAGGCCCCTCATCCAACGCGTCCGACTGCGCCGCAGCGGCCATCACCACAGGGGGTAAGGACCGCTCATACTCAGACTCGTCCATGGACGAGGGTACCCACGAGGAGTACACCGCCGGACTTGAGGAAGACTCGCTGGAGCTGAGCCGCACCTCCGCTTCAAACGCGGGACGCCAACGCCGGTAACGGCGGGTCCTCGCGCGGGAGTGAACTCCTGCTGCTCCGGCCGCCGTGTTGTTAGAGGGGGCGGCGGCCTGCGGTCTCCCCGGAAGGTCCACTTCCGAGTCTGAGGAAGAATCCGCGGCGTGCTGGAATGGAGCCATCCCTGCACAGCCAGGATTCTTGCACTTATGACAACGGGACAAGCCGTCCGCGTTGCCGTGCAACTTACCGGCGCGGTGCTCAATTTGCATGTCATACTCTTGGAGTTTGACGAGCCACCGGGCCACCAAGCCGTCGGCCTCACTATAGTTGAGGAGCCATCTCAGCGAACCGTGGTCGGTCCGCAAGCGGAAATGGCGTCCCAACAGATAGTGCCGGAAGCGCTTGGTCATAGTAACAACCGCGAGCAATTCGCGGTGCGTGGTACAGTAGTTCATTTGAGAGCGGCTGAGAGCCACACTCGCATAAGCTACTACCCGCTCCTGCCCGTCCACGATTTGCGAGAGGACACCGCCGAGTGCAAAGTTACTCGCGTCAGTGTCCAGGATGAACTCGCAATCCGGACGAGGGTGCCGCAGCACCGGCGCATCTGCCAAAGCCCTCCGGAGTTCCGCGAAGGCAGTTACCTGCTCTTCAGACCAGATGAAGTCGGCGCCCTTTTCCGTAAGGATAGTAAGGGGGCGCGCGACCTCCGCAAAGCCTCGCACGAACCGGCGGTGATAGCTCGCGAAGCCCAAGAAGGAACTCACGTCCGCCACGTTGCAAGGCCAAGGCCAGTTCTTGACGGCCTCTAGCTTTTTAGGATCTGGCCTAACTCCGGTGCCCGTTACCATGAAGCCCAAGTACAGGATCTCCTGCGCGAAAAGTTCGCATTTACTCGGCTTCAACTTGAGCCCTGCTCCGCGGATGCGATGGAGTACCATCTGGAGGTTGGTGAGGGTTTCCTCGAACGACCGGCCATACACGACGACATCGTCGATGTAGACCATACATCGCTTCCAGAGGAACCCTTTAAGTACCATCTCCATGAGGCGCTCGAATGTC
Source organism: Terebella lapidaria (assembly GCA_949152475.1). NCBI lineage: Eukaryota > Metazoa > Annelida > Polychaeta > Terebellida > Terebellidae > Terebella > Terebella lapidaria. The sequence goes on along the minus strand of OX424555.1, from coordinate 48,484,482 downwards.
GCTGGAGCGTTACAGAGCCCGAACGGCATTACCTTAAATTAGTAGAGCCCGTTCTTAGTAACGAAGGCAGTTTTCGCCCTATCACTCTCCTCCATCTCGACCTGCCAATACCCGGAGGCCAGATCCAGAGCACAGAAGTAGTGCGATCCGGCCAGGGAATCGAAAGTGTCTTCGATGTGCGGGAGAGGATATGAGTCCTTCCGCGTGACATCGTTAAGCTTACGGTAATCAACGCAGAACCTCCACGAGCCGTCCTTCTTCTTCACCATAACCACAGGACTCGCCCAAGGGCTGTCACTGGGTTCGATGATGTCTAGCTCGAGCATCTTCTGCACCTCCTGGTCAATGACCTCTTGGTGCACTATCGCTGCTCGCCGTAGACGTTGTTTGATCGGACGCTCGTCTAGGAGGTCGATGCGGTGTTTGGCAACGTCTGTCTTGCCGACCGCACCGTCCGGACCCATAAACACATCCGCATACTGCCGCAACAGTTTGCGGAGCGCCTGGCGCTGCTCTTCATCTAGCCGGTCCTTTGGAACCAAAGATTCCAGATGGTCCGGCAGGGTGAACGGATCATCTCCGGCGGCCGCCGCCGCGCACGCAGCGCGGCAGACCGGATCGTCGGGGATGACACGACTAGACGACGCGGGCACAGCTGTAGCTGCTAGGTACCCGCGCCGCAGCACAACGGGTGAGTCCGTGGGATTCACCACGAGAAGGGGCATCATGCGGGCGTCGGACTTGACCAGAGTCCCGCCCAGCACGAGCCCAGTTCCCTTGGCGAAACTGCTCACCGGCTGCACTATACACGGACGACCTTCGAGGGGCATGCGTGGACGACGCGGCCGCGCCTCGATGATCATCTCACTCATAGGCGGCACCACCGTGGTGCGCGCCACCCGCATTTGGAACGAATGCGCTGGACCCATGCGGAAGAGGTAGTGTGTGTCCTCTCCCATCCGGAACTCACCCGCACTGAAGTTGGCGGTGACCCGGTGGGCCCGAAGAAAATTCATCCCAATAATCCCGGCCGCTCCAATGTCTGCGACGATTGCCTCTGTCGGATACACCTTGTCCCCAAGTGTAACAGGCAACTCGACGATACCGTAGACACGGATGCGGTTGTTACCGGCCCCGTAGAGCTGGTAAGGACCGGGATCCCGCAACTCAAGGTTGCGGAGCACGGGTTCCTTCCGGAACGTTCCTATGGCTATGAGGGTGACCTCCGAGCCTGAGTCTACAAGGAACCGGACCGGCTCCCGCCCGAGTGGCAGGGGCAGGTACCAGCAAGTGTCCTTGACCAGTGCGTTTCTTGAACGGTATCTTTCGCATGCACTGGGCCCATTCTCGGAGTCCTCGTGATCCGCCTCAGCCGCGGACGAGCCAGACTGATCCTCAAGGACCACTTCCGGAGAAGTTATATCTACTTGAGGTTCGTCCAGTTCATCCGTAGGTGGGGCGGCATCCGTTGCCACGGAACAACTGTCCTCGGACGTAGTGTTGGTCGCCACCACGTCCGAGTTCAGTTTCCCTGCCGTGAGGGACGGCCCTGTTGTCCCGCGGGACCAGGCCGGGAGTAGTTACTCTGGCGCGGACTGGAGATGACCCCCTGGTATCCGCGTGCCCGCAAGCGTTCCAACAACTCCGGACACTTCAGCCAAAAGTGTCCCTGTTTTCCGCAGAAATAACAGGGACGGTTCTGAGCTGGTCCGGATGTGAACGCACAGCATTCAGCGGGCCCCGGAGTGTCGATCCCAGCGCAGTACGCAATCATCTGCGCAGCGCTGAAATCATACTCGTCATAGTCGTACTCATCCGGAGATGAGGACGGCGCGGCAACCGGTGCCGCCTGTGCGGGCATCCTTGCGGAGGGTGCCGGCGCACTAACCCACTGCGGGTTAGGTTCCCTGGTGGGCTCCGGGTAAACCGGGGCCCGCCACGGGGTGACCTGCGATGCTTGGGCAGGAGGCGGAGCCGCCGCTTGCGTGGGGACAGTCGGGGCCGGAGGCGGCTGTCTGGAACGGACAGCTACCTCTAACGCAAGGGCGGAGTCAATTGCCTCCTCCATCGATCGCTTTTCATTGGTGGCCAGCCCGTAGGCTAAATGGTATGGCTGGCCATCGATGAATTGATCGATTAGCATCGGTTCAAACCGACTGGCTTCCATGTCCGGATAAGCTCTCCGGCCGAGTATGCGCAGGTTAAACGCATACTCTGTCACGGACTCAGTCGGTAGGCGGATCCGCGCTTTGAACTCCCGTTCAAACTGCCGCCTGTTGGTCGTCGGCGTGAACAGCAAACGAAGTTGACGGGCAACCTCGCCGAAAGTTACTGTCCCCACCGGCAGACACTGCATCACCCGGAGAGCCTTCCCCTCTAGGCTCCCGGATAGGATGTGTCCGGCTTCCGCCTGGGTCCATCCTTCGTACACGGCCGTGCGCCATAATTGGAGTAGATAGTCCTCCAAGTCGGCGTTATCCCCGTTAAAGCGCTTCCGCCAAGATGACTGGTCGGGTCCCTGGTAGTTAGGGGACCGGAACCGACGGGCGGATCCCGCTCCGGGGTCTTCCGTGTACGCAGGCAACGTGCGGCTGCCACCCGCTCCAATGGTGGAGTCCGCAGATGCAGACCCACCCGCCGCGGAGGTAGGAGCTGGGTAGGGTACGCTCGCTGCCGGAACCATACTTCCCATGGGCGCACCCTGAATAGGTGCGGACGGGGCTCCCACCGAACTTACTGGGTAAGCTCCAGGTGGGGTAGCATAGCTAATGTAGCTGGGGGCCGGAGCCACCTGCTGCCACTGCCCGCCCGGCACATATTGCATGCCAGGGTACGCCGACCACGCGGCTTGCGCTCCGGCCGTCGGAACGGTCGACGCGGTCACCAACGTGGTACCCCCGAGTCGCGGAGCGGGCGCGGATCCCATTGCAGGGACCACCGGCGCCGGCGGACTCGGTAAAACTGAGGGAGGGGCCGGCGGCCCGGATATCCCTGAACTATAAGCGGCCGACGGATCGACGCTCAGACATGACTGATTCTGCTTGAAGTGTTCAAGCGCCTCGGATATCAGCCACCTCTCCCTCTCCGACAAAGGCCCCGAGTGGCCTCGTGTCTGCGGAGAAGGGGAGCGGTTCCGCCGGTCAGATCGTCCCTGATGGGGCGACCGGGCGCGGTCATAGCGCCCTCTGGGGGCCAGCTCACCAAGCGCGTCGGCGAGCTGGTCTACCACATCACCCGGTGCGGACCGACCAGAGCCCATGCCGGAGGCTCGCGAGGGAGCCCACCCGGCCGGGAGTGGCATCTGGTACTGCTGGTCCGCCTGTCCAGAAGTGCCCGCAGTAGTTGGCGCTCGATTCCGGACGTCCGGAGACGTCCCACGGAAGAGTGCCGCTTGCCACGGACTCATTCTGGGCCTGGGCGGGCGCGGCGTAGAGCCGTTGCCGGCTCCGCCTACCGCGCCTAACACATCAAGGCCCGGCCTTGATGACAACTCCTGTTGCGGCCCCGCGGGGCTAGACTCTACGTCCGGAGACGGAGTCAGGGACGCCGGAGTCGACTCCGCAGACTGGGTTCTGTCCGCGGAGGGCTCCGCACGTTCCCTCCGGTCGCCGGAGTCACCCGAAGGTGTCTCACGGCGGCTGTCGCGCGACCGGGTGTGGTCCGCGACATTACCACCCGTTTCCCTCCCGCTATCTTTACTTTTCTTCGTTTTCTCCTTGTCCACCATTTTCGAGAAGTCCCAGAGGAGTAAGGAGTCCCCAGGGACGAAGGGGCTACAACTCGGTGACCGTAGGCTGCAATGGGACGCCGTCGGACTGATCCTGGTCACGGCACCAATGTAAAGTTCGGCGCCCGCTACAGGGCGCCGCTCTCTACGGTAACAACTACAACCAGGTAACAGCACCTCCGGATCGGATCCAGAACATGCGGAGCGGGTTCCGCACATCCGGAGCGGGTCCCGCACATCCGGAACGGGTTCCGGAACGAGTCCCGCACATCCGGAACGGGACTCCGCACATCCGGAACGGGCTCCGCATATCCGGAACGGGTCCGGCCGTCATACATCACAACATAACACACATCATCATCTTATCTACAACATGCACATTATACATTCGTTATGGTAATGTAGCCGTGTGTAGAGTCCGAGGAGCCATGGAGCGGCTCCACGGAGCACGTACACGTGGGCATGTTGCTGGCCGGTCTCGCCGAAGGCACTGTCACAGAGATAGAACTCTGCACCAGCCCGACGGTCTGCCAGAGCCTCCGTCACCTCGTCCCGGGAAAGGGGAGAACTGGCGATCCACAGGGCTTGCGCCCCCGAGTCAGCAGCTCGTCTCCCCCAGCCCGGGCCCCCCAATGGAATCTGTCCCTAGGGCCCCCACGGGCCTCTACTCGAAAGACAGGGACGCAAAGCACATGGCGCGCTCTGCGTGCTGCCTCTCCGCTCTCTCTCGGACAGACTCCCCGATCGAGCGTTTCCCAGTGTATATATAATACACCAGAAAGCCGAGCCAGCACGCGCAGCGTATACAAACCATTGTTATAGTTTACTGGAGTGTACACAATCACGAGCGTCGCCAAGCAACGCACACTCGAACCGAGTAGGCCAAGACGGAAAAGGACGTATAAATGAGTTATGTGTTTACACAGTCACCTGCCGTGAACTTAGGGCAAAATCGCCACATAGACTACATGAATTTTGTGACAAAGTTTGAGAGTGTGATTAAGAGAGCTCTGCTGATGTATACTTTCATCTTTTCATGCTCCATCAACGTACGATTGTTGAAGACATACAATGCGCTCCATACAACAGTTCTCAGCCACATACAATCTTGATGCAACACACTTTTTTTCGGCGCATTTTATTCCGAGTCGGCGGGATAATAAAAATAAAAACATGAACTGCTAAATTTATTTATTAGCGGCCAATTTTGACTAGAGTCGGCGGGTTTGTAAAACAATTGATCAAAAAATAATGGCCTAAATGGCATGTGTGTTTACAATCACCTGCCGTGTGCTTAGGGGAAAATCGCTACAAAATTGTAGATATCTGAAAGTGGTGAAGGTTTACAACGAGTGATTTTACAAGCATGTTTGTATATTTTCAGGAGCTTGTCTCTATCCTGAACAGTGATGCTATTCCACCAGACAGTGAAACCAAAAGTTAACACACTCTGAACGACAGAAGAATAGAACAGCTGAAAAATTTATGAGTTGACATTAAACTTACTCAACACGCGTAGAAAATACAGGCGCTGTTGACATTTAGAGAACACAGATGATACATGATCAGACCATGAAAGTTTTTCGTCAATAATTGTACCAAGATATTTGTATGACTGAACAACTTCTATGGAAGAGTTGTTAGGGGCCGGTCATTATTTATCGGGTGGGGGGGTTGGATGGATTTTCCGAGAACTGAGTTTTCAAAGTTTGACCCCCCCACCGATATCGAAAACCAATGTATGACCCCCCCACCAAGATCAAAAATAAAAGTGTGACCCCCCCAATCCCCATGTACATATACAAGGCCATAATACACAATGGTAACAATTATAAGGATACTTAGATGCTGTTTTTACACTGTTTTTGGGGGTAAGAAACAAAACACCCCCCAAGACATCTATGTCTAGGATAAGGTTCCCCAGAATACTGAAATCTTTTTTTCACTCCAAACTCCACGTTTCCAAGCCCCCTTCAAACACTCGAGACCTGTGTTGAAGGTCATTCAGTTCATTCACTGACTGGAAATTTGTTGGAGTAATGAAAAAAAAACATGAATCTTCTTCCTTTAAATATACGGACTAACTGGACCCCAGAGTGAACTCAGAAAAATTATAACTCTTCCACATATATCATTGATGAATCAGCCGGCCTTGAATCAATTCTGTGTTGGCTCCATGATGGGTTCATAATGTTCCGTGATGATCTGCGATTGTTTAGCAATATCCTGGCCACCAAGGAAGTCAGGTAAATCAGATTCACTATGGCATCATCCGGGACGATCCAGGACTATTTTGCAATCCTTGATGGAAAGGTCATATTTTGTTCATGGCTGTCCAGGACAGTCCTGAGCTCATCGAGGATTATCCTCAGTGGCCGAGGTTCCTGTGTTGGCAATGTATTGAGTGGAAAACCGGTCTGTGATTTTGACATGCTGGTTTGAGGTCATTGGATGTTATGAGATGTTGGTCAGCATGGAATGGACCGGATGATCCATTGTTAGTCTGTGACAGTGCCCTTCATGTTGATCATCCTGACCTTGCACCGTATTCAGCTGCAGTGCTGCTGTGTTCTACTAAGGTCCATAGTTGATCCGTGGTGACAATGTTTCAGTCTGTGGATGATGAGCGGTTGTCGATTCACGACATCTGATTTAGGGTGTTCCTGGATGGTCCTTTCTACGATCGAATTTCGGCGAAACTATAGTTTCACTGATAATGTGACAAAGGGATGGATTCTACATGCTGTATACTCCAGTGAACCATCAGTCCAGGTTGAGTGGATTGTTTGCACCTAATTCACTATTTCAATATACAAATTTTCTGAAAATTAACTAAAATTCGAACTCCGACCCCCCCCCCAGTTCCATTGAAAATAAAAGTATGACCCCCCCAATAATGTTGAAAATGAAAGTGTGACCCCCCAGTTTTTACCCAACCCCCCCACCTGATAAATAATGACCGGCCCCTTAATGGCTACTGGTTGATGGTCGTGTTCACCACGGCGAAAGTCTATGGAGCGTTTTTAGGGTCAATATTCATTGACATGCTTTGTAGATTTTCTTGTTGTGAATGATTGTTTCAACCGCAAAATTCTTTATTCCACATTACTATTTCTAAACTTTCTGTGTCAAATTTACATATTCTTACTGCATAGTTCTAACTTCCATCTCCTTGCTGCATACTTCCAATTTCTCACTAATACTTTCTCAATGCTTAATTCATCATGTCAAATTCTAACACCTTGCAAACTATCAAAAACAAATCGCATCTGGCACAATGCATAAGGAACTTAGCACATTGCATTTAGAATATAGCATATCGCATGATGAACAACGCACAACGAACGACGCACTCGGCGGTTAGCGCCGCCTGTCGTCATAATGATACAGTAGTAATTGTTGTGGACAAAACAAGCAATACTCTTGTTTGATTGTTAAATAGAATGTGCGGCAAAAATGAAAAACTCCAATGGACAACAGTTCTTGGATGACAGATAGCATGTTACGATGAGAGCGTTATGATTTTTGATAAGACTTGAATTTCGTCTTAGGCGCTCCATAGGTTTTCCCAAGTTTACACGACTTCCGGCCAGTGGTTGATCACAGATCAACGCCATGAACACTGAAACGAATAATTCTCGAAAACATACAATACTAGTTGCTTTCCACACACATGAACACGGTCATGATATACTGACGGTATATATGATAAATATTTTATATTCGTATTAATCATAACACGCTTGTTGATTTTCCCCTCACATAGGACCACGAATACGATCGCTGTAAAACAGTGTGCATTTCGATTGCATTCGGTGCAACCACTGTCCGGAAGTGTAAATTAACTGCGGAACAGCGGAACTAGTGTGCCGTTCAGGGCAGTGTACAGTAATTCGCTCAGCCAATCAGCGAGCGTTCACCTCACTTAGGCAATTTAAAGGGAAACTGTTGTTAAACATCGCCTCATATATTTTTTTAGGCCAGACTTCTGGACGAGTGTATATTCACCTGAAAGAACGCAGTGCTGGGAAATAATGACCCGGTGTCTGTGTGGCCTGGGAGCGCAAAAAATGTCATAATTTGTAACAGTTGAAGGTTCCCGACCTAATTCAATGTTCATTTGCCGTGTTTTGTGTGGTTAAGGAGAAAATTGTGGAATACACATAAATCACATGGTCAGTTGGCATACAAAAATGTTTTAACTATCCTCAGCGGCTAAATTATGACTTGAATTACAATTTGTTTGCACAATATTAACGATACTGATGCATTTCAATAGCTCAGCCTTCTACAGGTGTCAGGGACTAGGAAATTTTCACCACCGGACCAGATCACAAGAATTGAGGTCGACCCTATGCCGAGCTCACGCTTATCATGTAGAATATTTATGACTGTTATGGCCCGAAACCCGTCCCTGACACATTCTCCCACTCGACATTTACTACACAGATTCAACACATGACTTCATACTTACTTACCTTACGTCACCGGGCACGCACCGTCCTCGCACCGCACCTACATGTAAACAACACCGCTCATGCTATCACTTCCTACATTCCCTCCAATCACCACATTTCCAGACACATAACTCCGCCCACACAGACATGACATCACTTTCCTGCCATTTACATGAACACCTGCCACATTACGCAGGAAAACCCACACACATATCCTGTACTTAGCCCCGCGCTTCCCCCGACACTAGGTCAGTTGGTATTGAGAGAGCTGTTAGAGAGACATTGAAGAGAGAGGACGTTTTATCAAATTAGAGAGGTACACTATAGAAGATTTCAATAGGAAGAGTTAATATCGGACTATATTTAATACTTCGGACTATCTTGGGATTACGTGTGCTTGTGAGAGTGAAGGCCGTGATCGATCATCGGACTAAAATCATCCCCAATAAATCGGATTATTGTGAAACCTTACGTCGGACTTCTTTGTTGTGGTAAAACGCACGACATACATCGGACTGTACGATCAGTGGGCGTAATAGCCGCCCGAAGAATTCGCTATTCCGTCACATTGGTGCCGTGACCAGGATAGCGAAGGCCAGTTCTCGGCTTACGAACTATCCCGACGTACGAACTTCCAATGAACACCCGATCTACGATCCGGAACCCGATCGGACCAAGCCCGGAAGATGAGGTGACGATGAATCTGGTCCAGTCGAACCAGCAAACTTCACGACCAAGGTCAGTGGCGATGAGCGATACTATTACGCTATCGCACGTACAACCGCCAAACGAACTATACGAACTATCGTCGGCGGCATCCGTAGAGTACATGCCGGACTGGATGCGAGCCGATAGTAACCTCGAAGAACTGTTGGACGGTGACCCGTACCAGCCGTCCTCGACGCGCATGCGCAGTCGTACCACGCGACACCTGCCGGACCACCAAGGTTGCGACCAAGCGACAGAAGTGAGACGGACTATACGCGCTTCCGGCGTCAGCCTGTTACCGACCCGCTACCTAAGTCGGTGAGTGTACGCCCAACGAACTATGACAATTCAATGTTTACGCATCCGTCGAGTCGGTCGCGTGTCCAACAATGGTCGCATGACTCGGATACGCAAGCTGAACTGTATCCGCAACACGACGTTGTAACGTCGCGCCCATCGGTAATGATCCACACACTGACGCGACCCGACCGGACCCCGCCGGTGTACTCCAGAGTACCGGCTGACCCAGTCGTCACGGGAGAGCTGCCGGATGTCCACCTGCCGAACCGGAGAAGAGCCGCCACCAAGAGCACCCCCGCGGCCGACCCCAGTTTCAACGCCGCCCAGACGAACGACCCGCCGACACGATTCCACGCACCCGCGCTGAGATCGGAGGTCCGACACAGCCGCGACACCGCCGCTCAACGTCCACACGACATCGGAGTACCGATCTCCGACACCAGCGAAAACACGCACCCCGCGCATCTACCACCACCGTTAGTCAACAACGGACCATCGAACGTCGAACCGTCGCTACCAGCGGAACATCCCGCCCCACACGGCTACGTGCCCAACCACGGAAATGCGGTGCCCATGCGCAATCATGGGGGAATAGCAGTATCGAACTATGGAAATGCGGTGCCCATGCACAATCATGGGGGAGTAGCAGTACCCAATCATGAGGGAGTAGCTGTATCAAACCATGGAGTACCAGCGTACGGTGCCGCCGCGTACAATCACGGAATAGTGCCCAATCTGGGAATTGTGCCACAAAACCCTGGAGTAGCAGTTCCAAGTGTGTATTCTCCTGGTTCGGGATATCAGCTCCCGCAAATGTCGCACCCAACTCCGTCACACGGAATGCCGGAAATGTCGCCGCCATACGGACCGGTCTCCCAAACCGCGCCGTTGCCAAACCACGCTGGCTATCCGCCCGCACCCGACGCCACGCCATACGTTGTACTGGTCACCATGACCACTGCCGCACCGACCATGGAGGTCGCGCCGCCAACCCCTGCCGTCTCTACAACGACTGCCAGCGCTACGACAGCGGTATCACAAGGGTCCATCATTCCGACGCCAGTGAACATTCCGTTCAACACGCCTTGGGATGAATTCAGGCGTCGTCTCCTGGAAGGGTGGGAGCCCACCGCCCGCCGACATTCGAAACGTGACGACTTTCCGTTCTTGAAGCGTGAACGGAAAGAGGATGCCGAACATTTCCTCGAACGGTTACAAGCCATAGCAGAACAGGTGTTTGATGACGTCACGCCTGAGTTTCTCCAACGAATTGTTATTTCGCAATTTGTCAATGGTCAGCCTGACCATATTGCGGATAGACTTTGTGTATTGACATTTACTTCGTACAGCGACGCCCTCACGGCTGTACTGAAAGCGGAGAGTCGCCAGCAGCGGACCAAGAGAGATCGACCCCACGGTACCCGCCGAGCGGACGCCACCTACCACGGTGACACTGAGGACGGAGAGGTAGATAACGAACTCTCTTGTGCGATCGGACAGTTGAGTCAGTGGAATACGCCAATTCCCGAGCAGGTCGCGGCATATTATGACCCTGCCGACAGCGACACGACCGGACTGCAAGGGTGTGAAGAACATTCTGTCCCTTCCTGTTCTCGCGAATGGGTTGCGGGAGCTTTCCAGTGCGCTATCAGTGACGAACACGGACAATATGGTGAAAACGCACTGTACTCTGTACTATGAGCTACCGCTCAAGCTCGTGGCGACCGTCCTACGCCCCAGGGTCGAACTGAAATATGTTTCTTCTGCAAGAAGCTGGGACACAGGTGGATACAGTGTTTCCGTTTGAAGGACATATTAGTACGGAACGGAATGAAACCATTCCCGCCACGCTCTGGCGCAAATCGGAATAACGAACAGATCGGTATACTGAACTCGAACTCTCAGCCAACGGCTACAACGCCACCGGCCCAGCCACCACCACAGGCCAGGCCGTCGAACTAAGGGAGGAAGGAACTGTGGAGCAAGGACCTTCCGTTAACACGAGCCATGCTCAAAGCTCCACACCAGTGGTCGTGTCCACAGCTATGAACACGACGCCACCCAAGCTGGCGCCGTCATCACAGGCCCTTCCGCTTCACGAAGGGGTGTGCGCCAAGTGTGCTTCGTCGACTTCAGGTACGGAATCCCTCCACGAAGGGGTGTCGGAACCATTGCCGCGCAGGCCATCACGGACTAATCGTCACGAAGGGGTGTCGACGCGCACCGCCGGCGATGCAGAAATGGACTCTACGTCTGAAATTGAATGGGTGTCGGATGACGGAGGCTTTTATGCTTTCCCATCGGGACCCGAAACCAAGCCGGGAAGACTGAAACTTCCACTCCTACCGCCCGAGGAGGATCTCGATGGACCGCTCATCATCAGCCATAGTCGGGCCGCCCATGAGTGCTGGAAGTTGCCGGCACGTGTAAGAAAACCAACTTTCAAAGCAGTAATGGACTCAGGAGCGCAGATTTCTCTGCTCCGGAAGGACATGTTACGACACGTACCTGCCGAACAGCGCACTCTGCGTCCGACCATGGCGACTATTCGGGATGTCAATGGAGACTCCAGCCCGATCGACGGACTTCTGGACCTTACGCTCAAGGTTGGAACGAAAGAAATGACAGTGACATTTTGTGTAGCGGCAATTCATGACGATATGATCTTGGGCATGAATTTCTTCCGGCAAACGAAAGCTATCGTCAACTACGGCGAAGGGACTGTCGAAATTGACAAGGAAATTTTGTTTGCACACAAGGACTTCGAAGCTAATGTCGTACGCATGGTTGTACGTCGAGCAGTTACGGTACTGCCACGCAGCGAGGCCGTAGTCGAACTTGTGCCGACCTCAAAGGTCAGGGTGCGCCAACACCCTCGGCTCATTCAGCCCATGACGAACTTTCCTGAGGAAACGGACTTGATTATGGGTCGTACATTGACCTCATTGAACCGGAAGTGTGTTAAGGTGACTGTGGTGAACCCCGCGGATACGGGCGTAACTCTGACCCGCTCAAATCCGGTAGCCATAGCGAGCCCCGTTGACAGTATTGTGGGCGCTCTGTCGAAATCGGGAGAAGAACCCGAGGTTCCCCATACGAACACTAACCATTACGAGGGCCTCCCGCCACACCTACGGGAGATGGTAGATCGTGCCGGACTAGCGCCTGAACAACAGCGGTGCTGCGCCAACTTGGTGTATCGGTACAGAGACACTTTCATGTGTCCCGACGGACAGCTCGGACGGACGCATGTAGTGCAGCATCGGATCGATACGGGTACAAGTGCCCCAATTCGTCAGCGACAACGCCGCGTACCCCAAGCGCAACAACACATCATAGATGAGGAAGTTGATAAAATGTTGCGGCTTGGATGCATCTAATCGTCGGAATCGCCATGGTGTTCACAAGTGGTGTAGGTTCGAAAGAAAAACGGACAGGTACGATTCTGTGTGGACTATCGTCTGCTCAGTGACATAACACGGAAAGATTCGTACCCTCAAGACACGCATGACGCATTCTACTACTTCTCGGCCTTGGATCTCGCCTCGGGATACTGGCAGGTCGAAGTAGACCCGACGGACCGACCTAAAATGGCCTTCGCCACCAGGAAAGGCCTATACCAGTTCAAGGTCATGCCGTTCGGACTGAGTAACGCGCCGGCGACCTTCGAACGTCTCATGGAGACAATCTTACGCGGATATCTGTGGACCAGATGTATGTGCTATCTGGATGATGTGATAGCATACGGACGCACTTTTGATCAGGCGCTTGCCAATCTGGAAGCGGTCCTCGATCGGATACGAACTGCCGGGTTACGCTTACAACCCAAAAAGTGCGAACTCTTCCAACGCGAAATCCTGTATCTGGGATTTATCGTCAGTGGACAAGGAATCAGGGTGGACCCAAACAAGGTTAAGGCTATTAGGGAATGGCCGACTCCCTGTGAGATTACAGACGTACGGGCTTTCCTGGGGTTTGCCAATTACCACAGGAGGTTCATAAAAGACTATGCCGAAATTGCTGAAGCTCTGGTGGCACTCACCGGGGGTGAATGTCGCTTTAGTGGGGATCGCCCCAACGGAACGCCTTTCGGAGGCTCCAGAACGCACTTATCAAGGCCCCCAAGCTCGCCCATCCGTCACAAGATGCGGACGATTATTTCATTCTTGATACAGACGCCAGCGGTTACGCCATCGGAGGCGCGCTTTCACAGCGTGTCAATGGAAAGGAAATCCCGATCGACTTTGCAAGCAAGACGCTGTCCCGCACGCAACGGAATTATTGTACGACCTATAGAGAACTGTTGGCTGTTGTTGAGATGATTCAGCATTACCAACATTATTTGTGGGGATGCAGATTCCTGTTACGGACTGACCATAGCTCTCTGCGATGGTTGAAGAATTACAACGATGCGGACGGTATGTTGGCTCGCTGGTTAGCCAAACTGCAGCAATATGACTTTCGTATTGAACATCGTCCTGGAAAGCTCCACGGAAATGCTGACGGACTTTCCCGTTGCCATAGTTGCAAACATTCGGACTGCCCTGGACGCTTAGTCGTACCACCCACGGACCTGGAAACGAGTTCTGGAGAACTTCCCGTCAGACGGATTACGGTGGTTCCTGTCGGACCCGAGAAAGACCTCCTGGACAGTGATACTATGACATCACTGGTCTTGTCTCGGATGATCTCAATACGCCAAGCCACATGTGTGCGGGCATTGGATGTGAAATTGAAGGGACAAAAATGGTTGTCGGACTATTCGACAGCGGACATTGTTGCCGCTCAGCAAGTCGACCCGAGTGTCAGAGTCGTGCGACAGTGGGTACTGAACGGTACAAAACCCACGTCAAAGGAAGTCGCCCGCTACGGTGAGGAAGTGAAAACTCTGGTTTCACGATGGACTTTGTTAGCGCTACAGGATGGAGTCCTCATACGAAATACCAAGCCGGACCCAGCTGGTCGGACTGTCGTACAAACTGTGTTACCAGCGGCATTACGAACGGTGGTTCTACACCAACTCCACGACCTCAAGGTCGTAGGCCACCTCGGAATACAACGGACTGTTGAGAGAGTAAAGTGCCCGTTTTACTGGCCAGGTCTCGCCTTGGATGTTGCCCGCTGGTGCGCCCGTTGCCCGCAGTGTGTGTCACGGAAAGGAAAACCAGCGCCCAAGAAATCGCCTCTAATGCAACTACCAACTGGGGCACCATTCGATCGTATTGCCATGGATATCTTAGATACCCATAAAGTTACCGGACGTGGAAACAGGTACATTCTTGTCATATCGGACTACTTTTCAAAGTACACGGACGCATTCCCGCTCCGCCGCCATACGGCCAAAAATGTCGCCGATGTTTTGGTGAATCGTTGGATCGTGTAACACGGGGTACCGAAAGCCATACACAGCGACCAAGGAACGGAATTTGAGTCGTCATTATTTCGGAGCGTTGTACGCCTTCTGGGCGTCAAGAAAATTCGGACCACGCCCTACCGCCCACAAAGTGACGGTCAAGTCGAACGATTCAATCGGACTTTGTTGAATATGTTGAGTGCATTCGTCAGTGATCGTGGAAATGACTGGGATTTGCACTTACCATATGTACTTATGGCGTACCGCACCTCGGTGCATTCTTCTACTGGGTGTACACCACACCTGATGGTATACGGACATGAATGCAATTTGCCTGTTGACTTGATGTTTCCTACGTATGACCCAGAACTGCTACCTCCATGCGGACCCGAATACGTCGAGTATCTCCGAACTGCTATCAGAGCTGCCCATGGGTTTGCGCAAGATCATCCGCAAAAAGCTGCAACCCGCCAGAAAATGGGGTACGATGCACATGCGAAATCTCGCCCTCAGTTCCAGCCGGGAGAGTTGGTACGGTACTACTACCTGCCCCTCACACAGAACAACAAATTCGCCCGACCCTGGACCGGACCCTGGAGAGTCCTGGAACGAGTTACTGAGGTAGACTATCGAATTGCTCTAGTCTTTTGTGTGCTAATTGTGCAGATAAGGAACGGACTAATTGCAAGAGTTCACACGGAAAAGCATGAAGCACAAGTAGACATTGAAGCCGCTCGCAGCACCCCCATAAACTTTCCCAGCTAATACAATAGAGAGTGGAAGCACGTGAAAGGTGCAATAATTTTGACTGTATGCTAGAAGGACAGTGAAATGATTGGATTGCGTTATCCAGAAGTTTGTGTTGGACTATGGGAAAATAGAGTAGCTGTGTGTATACCTACTGCCCCGCTAGACTGGTGTGATGAACCAGAGCTTTGATGTAACCGCGTTGCCTAGGTGATGGACCGCCCCCTCTTCGCACGACTGAGAGCCGAGATGGATCAAACGAACGTAAAAAAGACGCATAAAGACAATCGACAGAGCGCACCCCCCGATTGTGGAAAACCGCAAAAGACACTGTCAGCACTTTGTGTGTGTATGGATGCCAGATAAGTGGAAAGTTTTGAAAGTGGGTCATTCTGGCTGCGGACACTGGAGAGAAAACATCGAGCGGATAAAGTGTTGACTGATAACAGTGTTCTGAGAGACAAACAAATACAACTACATGTACAATATCGTAGCAGAATGGATAATCTGCTATGGCAATTGCACGAACTATTGAATAATATTTCACGAACTTTGACTTGCGGGGAGGAGAACCGAGAGCTCCGTGCCCGCCTCTCTACGACTTCGCCGACACCACCGGAATCCCCTGGGATTCCGGACGAACTGTGGTCGACAATTGTGTCAGTCGTACCACACCTGCCAGCTGATGAACAGCGTCGACTAATGCAGCAGGCATCGCCAGCTGCTAAGTCATCAGCGTCACGGAGACGCGATCGTCCTATGGACTAGGATATGAATATTCCGAATTCCAGGCACAGCACTGGGATAGCTGTGGCCTGTACGGTCGTATTAATAATGTCATATATATGTGCATTTCGTACTAATTTAATCCTGGTCACTTTCAGGTATTTCGGACTCTAAAAATGTTTCCGTTCCGCTGGGGAACGTGGAGGATTATTTTTACATTCCAATATATATACATTCATGATTAACTGTGATTTATGTGTTGATTTATGTGTTGCATCTTCATCTTTCGTTGTTTTAAATGTATTTGTCAAATGTGTTCATATCATTTTGGTGACTGTTGACTGACTGACTAATAACTTTATTTTGACAGTTAGAATTTTTATTGTATCCATTGTTTTACCATTGTCTCGCGCGATGAATGTGTTCCCCTTTAGGACTTTTAGCTTATTATGTTTAGATTTTTGGACAGTTAGGTTTCGGGGAGGGTAAATTCCCAGGGGGTAATTTGACGAAGGGGTGTTTTGTAGAATATTTATGACTGTTATGACCCGAAACCCGTCCCTGACACATTCTCCCACTCGACATTTACTACACAGATTCAACACATGACTTCATACTTACTTACCTTACGTCATCGGGCACGCACCGTCCTCGCACCGCACCTACATGTAAACAACACCGCTCATGCTATCACTTCCTACATTCCCTTCCAGACACATAACTCCGCCCACACAGACATGACATCACTTTCCCGCCATTTACATGAACACCTGCCACATTACGCGGGAAAACCCACACACACATCCTGTACTTAGCCCCGCGCTTCCCCCGACACTAGGTCAGTTGGTATTGAGAGAGCTGTTAGAGAGACATTGAAGAGAGAAGACGTTTTATCAAATTAGAGAGGTACACTATAGAAGATTTCAATAGGAAGAGTTAATATCGGACTATATTTAATACTTCGGACTATCTTGGGATTACGTGTGCTTGTGAGAGTGAAGGCCGTGATCGATCATCGGACTAAAATCATCCCCAATAAATCGGATTATTGTGAAACCTTACGTCGGACTTCTTTGTTGTGGTAAAACGCACGACATACATCGGACTGTACGATCAGCGGGCGTAATAGCCGCCCGAAGAATTCGCTATTCCGTCACAATCATGAGCAGCCCCCCTGACCCTGACATCATTTTGGAGACACAAGGTTGCATGCAAATAATAGCCCCTTGATATTCTTGACTTTCTGAATAAATTATTAGTGGTTTGTTACGTTTCACATGGGTTCTATAGATAATTTTCCGTTTTTAGTGTGATAAATTCACGGTTTTCTTTAATCTTACTTTACTAAATAATCCAAACTGCCATTGAATTATACCAACGATTAGGTCTCGATGCTAATTGCACTTATATTCTATACTCATCCTGAAATATTCAAGGCTTTTGCATGAAAACTCAATGAGTTTTCAACAATTTCAATTCTAAGAATTTGGCAGACTGGCAAATCCCAGCACATGTAGCATATGTATTAAATGGACTGAAACAGAGAATTGAATCGGGATATCAGGTTTATATTTCGTTTCACAATTACATACATATAAGACTACCTACTGACAAAATATAATTCATATATCTCAGAAACGCCTATATATTAAGGGCAGTGTACAGTAATTCGCTCAGCCAATCAGCGAGCGTTCACCTCACTTAGGCAATTTAAAGGGAAACTGTTGTTGAACATCGCCTCATATATATTTTTTAGGCCAGACTTCTGGACGAGTGTATATTCACCTGAAAGAACGCAGTGCTGGGACATAATGACCCGGTTTTCAAGGCAGTATCTTGTTGGCGTTCTTCTCAGGAGCTGGGGAATCAAAGGGGTTTTGCATAGGCATCAGTACCCATAATTTTGGGTATTTTCACCCCGGGTCCATTCAAGGCAGAATAGCGAAAAATCCCATGTGTCGTCAAATATATTCATGCTTACCACGCGATGCCCAATACGTTGAGGGATAAAACTAGCATAGCGGTTAGGCTGGGATTTTTTTAGGAAGGTGTTATGGACCGTCAAAGTAAGATCATTTAACATTGAGTTGAATGGCCAATATAATTAATATACTGTAGCCTTCAGTGATACAATAGTACGGCCTGAGGCCGCACAATTACTACTACAACATTATGACGACAGGAGGTGCTGGCCGCACGTAGCCCTATGATGTATGAGAAACTAAGACCTCCCTTATCATTGGTCACGTGAATTTTTGGCGCGACCAACAGCTGAGCACAGGCCCCAATGAATTCCCGCACCCTGCCCTGTAAATTAAAGAATAGTGATTCTAGAATAGTGATTCTAATTTTCGATGTCACGTCATGAATACTCATTATAATATAATACACTGTTATTAGGTGCAAATATTATCACGACATAGGCCTAAAATTAACATAGGCTACACAAAATGGTCATAACTTGAGAACGGACAGTGATAATTGAGATGTGAAAAAAAATTCTCAGGAAACTGGTGGCTATCTTTTTCAAGGCTAAATATGATGATCTCTCCGATCATAATTTCTTCATGCCGTTAATTTGACACGATTCCAACTCGTGACAGTACAGGAGATACACTAGTACCAGGGGCGTATCTAGAAATCCCAGAAAGGGGGGGGGGGGCACAAAAATTAAATTTAATGTATGGTCCTCGCGAAACGAGGCACGAGCGCAGCGAGTCCCAAGTGGTGGGGAGTCTGGGGCCCGCTCAAGGGGATCCGCTCAAAAGCCAAATGCTTTTTGGCGTTTGCTGGTGCATTCTAGCCCTATTTTGGGTACATATTACCCTTGACAACTCAACAGTTATGCCTACAAGTACAACCAGTTTTGTAATCAAATATTTTTTTATTGTACACTGGTATGCATTCAGTTGTAATTCGACATAAACCATAAAATATATGCATGTGAAAATTCATCTAATTTTCATAGATAAATGATCAAAGGCGAATATAAATTGTATGTGAAGTTCTTCCAAAATAAGTCAGATAATACAATATGTTGTCCATTATGTATACAGATAGTAACATGCATATCTATTTTCAATTACTTGGCAATAATGGTGGCACTTCTTAGTAATATATAAAATGCAAGTGTTTGGTCCACAATAAACATGTTAAAACATGTTTTTGTATTTTCCGCCAAATTGAGTATTCGAAATACATGAAACTAAGAGCGGTACAGTGATTTCAGGGGCGGAACCAGGATTTCGAAATGGCCGCCAAATCGGCAAAAACGATTGAAAAAATAAACGAAAACAAAACGTCTCAGGATATTAGCCCAAGGAATGTTTCAGTAAATTTAAAAAAAAAATTCATCAAGGCAAAAAAAATGTTGTTTGCCGGACGGACGACGGACGAACGTACCAAATGTTTAGGTTAAAGGGCTTTCACCATGTTAAATTTCCTCTCCCGTGTGAGCCCCTTATCCTCAAAATAATCCCCCAAATACACGTCTGCTCATAAAAGGGAGTTGGGCTATTTTCAGCTTTTTCAAGTCCCTAAACCCCGGAAGTTTTCCCGGACGGACGACGGACGAAAAACCACGCCAATAGCTTATCGGGCCATGTGCCGGTAAGCTAAAAATACAGCATCGGACCAGCGGTCCATCAAACCAAGGTTTTTCCTTCATCCGGGAGTCTTCAGTTTCTCATTCACAATGTGGCCACTCGACCCGCAGCGCCGTCCGTCGTCATAATAGTGCAGTAGTAATTTTGACACATGAAATGCTTCATTCATTGTGCTTTGTTCTTCGTGCGATGTGCTTTATTCTAAATGGAATGTGCGAAGTTTCATATGCATTGTGCCAGATGCTATTTGTTATTTGATAGTTTGTATGAACAAAGGTGTTAGAATTTGGCATGATGAATCAAGCCTTGAGAAAGTACCAGTGAGAACTTGGAAGTAAGCAACAAGGAGATGAAAGTTAGAACTATGCAGTAGGAATATGTAAATTCGACACAGAAAGTTTAGAAATAGTAATGTGGAATAAAGAATTTTGCGATTGAAATAATCAATCGCAACAAGAAAATCTACAATGCATGTCAATGAATATTGACCCTAAAAACGCTCCATAAAAGTCAACTATGATTTCCTTGGTTTTGGAAACATTCAAATATAAGTTATTCCTTGAACACCACTGGACTGTGAAATCAATTTGTTCAATATAACTCTGTATATTGTCAGATGTGAACAGTCCGACTATTGCAGTGCATGTCATCTGCATACTTTATGACACGACAGTTAGGCAATTGGGAAACAAGGTTGCATAAACAAGATCTGAGCGTATTTTTATTAGATCTGAAATGCTATACATAAATAAATCTGTTAAGCTATCAATAAATATATGTGGCGATTTTGCCCAAAGATCACGGCAGGAGTCTTTGCAAAACACTAACCAGTTTTACGGCCTATTTTTAGATCGCTCTACTTCGGAGCGTGCGTTGCCCAGCAACGCACTGTACTCAAATCGCGCCCAGTAAACTATAACAATGGTTTGACCTAGTCTCTCCCCCCGCCTCTTGGCTCGATATATACGCGAGCATTTTGCTTGGTCTGTGAGATTGTCCCAGAGCAAGCTGAGAGGCAGGACGAGAGGCTCGCCATGAGCTTTACGTCCCTGTGTCTTGGGTAAGGCCCACGCGGGCCTTGGGGACGATTTACATTGGGGGCCCAGGTGGGGGAGACCGTTGCTGACTCGGGGGCTCACGCCCTGTGGATCACCGGTTTCTTACCACCTGGGGTGGTGTGACACAGGCTCTGGCAGACCGTCGGGCTTGCTCAGAGTTCCATCTCTGTGACAGTGCCTTCGGCGAGGCCGACCAGCAACATGCCCACGTGTACGGGTTCCATGGTGCCGCTCCCATGGCATCTCGGGCTCTACATACGGCTACATTACCATAACTATGTAATATGCATGTTGTAGTTAAGGAGTTGGTGAGATGCATTTGTTATGTCGTAGTGTATGACGGCCGGACTCGTTCCGGGCTGACTGTACCTGGTTGTAGTGTTCCGTAGAGTAGTGCCGGACGCCCTGTAGCGGGCGCCCGCCGAATTTTACATATATAAATATTGTTATATATGTAAATGTATCATGTTACAAATCTTCATAAATTTCTAGCATGTTATCAATTGTATTTCTCAACACATTATCTCACAGTTTAACTTTTGGCACGTCAACAAAGAAAATGTTTCTTGCACGTTATGATTATCTGCGAACTGTAGCAGGTCAGACATGTCTACCCACAGTTTTCAACAACCGCTAACACGGCTTCGTCATCGTAAACAACGACTACACATGAATATGTCAAAATCATTCATTGGTTCATCTTGCGGCCAAGATTAATACTATTGCGCGATCACTGGTGCCTGCGCGATCACTGGTCTCATTACGCTACTACAGACAGTAGGCTTGCAGCTCTGCGTCGCTCAGGCTGCGGCTACACTACAGACAGGCTGAGACAGCCAGTCAGGCGAGTCAGCACACAGCAACAACCACATATCTAAGCCTGAAAGAAAATGTACTGGTGCGTAGTGCAGAGCAGCCACCTGCAAGGATCAAGAATAACAGTACGTATATTATGTGTGGCAATTTTGCCCAAAGATCGCGGCAGGAGTCTTTGCAAAACACTAACCAGTTTTACGGCCTATTTTTAGATCGCTCCCGTTTGGAGCGTGCGTTGCCCAGCAACGCACTGTACTCAAATCGCGCCCAGTAAACTATAACAATGGTTTGACCTAGTTTCTCCTCTCGCCTCTTGGCCCGATATATACGCGAGCATTGGCCTGGTTTGAGAGATTGTCCCAGAGCAAGCCAAGAGGCAGGACGAGAGACTCGCCATGAGCTTTACGTCCCTGTGTCTTGGGTAAGGCCCACGCGGGCCCTGGGGACGATTTCCATTGGGGGCCCAAGTGGGGGAGACCGTTGCTGACTCGGGGGCTCACGCCCTGTGGATCACCGGTTTCTTACCACCTGGGGTGGTGTGACACAGGCTCTGGCAGACCGTCGGGCTGGCTCAGAGTTCCATCTCTGTGACAGTGCCTTCGGCGAGGCCGGCCAGCAACATGCCCACGTGTACGGGTTCCTTGGTGCCACTCCCATGGCATCTCGGGCTCTACATATGGCTACATTACCATAACTGTGTAATATGCATGTTGTAGTTAGGGAGTTGGTGAGATGCATGTGTCATGTCGTAGTGTATGACGGCCGGACTCGTTCCGGGCTGACTGTACCTGGTTGTAGTGTTCCGTAGAGTAGTGCCGGACGCCCTGTAGCGAGCGCCCGCCGAACTTTACAGTGGTGCCGTGACCAGGATCAGCCCGACGGCGTTCCATAGCAGCCTAACGTCACAGTCCCTCCGCTCCTCCGGGACAAGAAACAAGACAAGAATGAGTAAACACAAAGGGAAGGGAAAGGGTGGTAGTGTCGCGGACAATACCCGGTCGCGCGACAGTCGTGAGCAGCCTTCGGGCGGCTCCGGCGATAGAGAAAGGAGCACGGAGCCCTCTGCTGACCGGACCCCGTCTACGTACACGGTCCAACCTGCGGAGTCGACTCCGGCACCTTTGACTCCGTCGGATGGTGGGTCTCCCGGACCTCTCTGATCCGTCAGATGATGGTCCGCACGTAGAACTACCATATCTGGGTGATCCGCAGGTACCCCCACCCCTCCACCACCTGCGGATGACGGGCGGCCACGCCGGAAACCTCATGTGCATATGACACGACTTTCCTCTGGATCCCTGGATTTGAGGTCCGCGGACATCTTTGCGTCGTAACGCCGCCGCTCCGCATCCCCCCTCCCGTAGTTTCTAGCGCTAGGGATGTGCGGCAACCCTATCCGCATCAGTTCGACTGCTGTCCGGCGTAGTTAATACAGCGGCTACCCTGGCCGAACGACTTTTGTGGATCTGCCGTACACCATTGGTCCCGGAACAGCCTCTTGTATGGCCAGACTGAGGTTGGGATTTACGTCCGCTATGCGAGAAGCGCTTTCCCACGGATTTGGGGAACTGGCTCTGGACGCGGGGCTAGTGTCTGGATGTGAGGACTGATGTCCGCGGTTCGTCCGTGGGACTCGTCCGGCACTCCGGACACTTTAAGATGACGCACTTCGGTGTGTTATCCCCCGTGAGCCACTACTATAAGGCTCTTTCTATAGTAGATAAGGTTTCTAACAGCAGGAAACCGCTTACCATTATTTTTAATGGACCGGCTGTTAAGCCCGCATGTGCGGACCAGCCGCGGCAGTGGGGGACACTCATTTTCGTCCAGATCGTACCTTACAATACACGGTCCGGCCGGAATGACCGGATCCCCGGCCTCCTTCCAAGAAGGGGGTCGTATTTTACATGCGTAGCATACTTTGTGGCTTTTAACCCGGATTCACTATCATCGAATAAGGTCAATATGTCTTTTTATGGTAGTCGTCCGGCCTGGACTCCGTTCGCGGGCAGCTCCGGACGATCGCCGGCTATTGATTTCACCATGTTTGGGATCCACTGGATTGGGCGCCGGCATGAAGGGTTCGCCCCCTAACCATTGAGGTTAAGGCCCATGCCGGCCCCGCGTCTAATCTATTGGTTCCGCGCTCCGGTAGCGGTTTGCTTGGGCTCTGGGTTTGACCGGACACCGCTCCGCGGTCGGGCTGTACGTTGGGGTTGCTAGTGGGCGCGTTGCAAACGCCCATAGGGCGCCCAATTGTCTGTCCAGCTGCCATGGGCATGTCCGATCGCCCTGTAAGCATACCAGCGGCTATGGGGAGTGGTTTTGTTTATTTTCCATCTCATGTTATAATTTCTTGAGTGGATTATATAAGCCACAAGTATGCGTGCATGCCGTGGAAACGCTATTCTTATTCATTCAATCGTGCATTGAGAAAAGTTTAGTGATATATCTTTTTCCTGGTGCTTAAGAGGGGTTTAGGAGATTGTGTTGTGTGTATCAGAAGCTTGTTTTACCGTGATCTACGAAAAAGCAGGCGAACGGTGGTGGATTTGTTTCCATTGCTGGTTCGAACAGTGTAGATTTTATTTACATTGTTGTAAGGTGGGCATACTCGTTACATCCACAAGTAGATCGACTTCTGATACATTGTATACAATCTCTATCCTGCTGTGGTGATTAACTTCACGTCATTGACCGCCAGTGCGGAAGCGAAAGCTAATGACTGATTTTAATTACTGTGTTTTAATTGCGGGATCCCCCGGAATGGTCAGTACTTTTTGCCACCCGTATACATGGAGTGATAGGAGTCACCGGGGGGAGATGCGTGTATATGTATAAGCCCATTGTCAGAAAACGTTATTCGTTTGTCAGCCTGTACTGATTGATGCTATAAATAGACGTTTCCACGGCGAGAATAGCTGTAGAATAGCTGCTACCACTTGGTGCCTCTTAAACTATGTAACTCGAGATTACTGGTCATTCGAGCACTCGGCACTAGTGGAGACAGATCTGCGGATTTGACTCCCAGTGTTTAACGCTTAGAACGCTCGGATACCTGGTATGTCAGAGACCAGTGACGGGGAAAGTATGGGAGGGAAGGTGCCTCCGGACAGTGATTGTGAGATCCAGTCCAGAGATGAGTCTCTTGAGCGCGGTAACACGTACTCGGGACGAACTGAGCCTGAGGATGACGGCCGCTCGGCCGACTCCCAAGGCTCGCATATGGATTCCGAGGAATCCGACTCCGGCACTAGTGCCGCGAGTGTGGTCACAGTGGACCTCGTTGTAGAGAGCAACTTGGCTGCAATAGAAGCCGAGAAGCTCCTTGATCTGCCTCTGCTTCCCCGTGTGGAAACGTTGATGGACTACAGCGAGGCGGGCCCCGTTGGTTTGGATATTGAGTTGCATCCGCCCGCGGAGATGCTAGCATCTCTTGGGCCGGATGAGAGTACTCGTCCGGAAACCCGTCCCGATAGCCGCGG
This sequence comes from Terebella lapidaria, assembly GCA_949152475.1. Classification (NCBI taxonomy): domain Eukaryota; kingdom Metazoa; phylum Annelida; class Polychaeta; order Terebellida; family Terebellidae; genus Terebella; species Terebella lapidaria. Next base: position 48,459,500 of record OX424555.1, on the reverse strand, counting down.
CCGTCCAGACACCGGTTCCGGCGAGAACTCCTCAGTGTCCGCACCTCCGGAGCCTGGTCCGTGTGATCAGGGCAAACCTGCGTCTTGGGCTGAACAGGTTGATGCGAGTGAGCAAGCTGTGTCCCAGGTTACGGCCTCAGAGCAGGGAGCCGGCTCCGTAGATACTGCGAGTAAGGATGACGGGTTTATATAGTCTGTCTCCAAACACACGCGCTACCGAGCCAAGAAGATTGCTCAGAAGCAGTGGGAGGCCCAACAGCAACTCGAGGCCTCTAATCGCGGGCAATCCGAGTTCGATCCCGACCAGGGAAAGGACCCAACCGCTCCTCCGCCGAGGAAGAAGAGGACACACCGGAAGCGCAAGTCCGGTGGTCCCCCACCCCAGTCCTGACCTAAGTCCGGAGGGCCCAAGCCGCTGGCGCCTAAGCCGGACAACAAGTCAGGGTCCTTCGCCAAGTCCGGGGGTACCAAGGCGCCAACTCCTTCGGGAAGCGGTACGGACGGTACTTCCGCAAAGTCCGACCGGGGTGCGGGAGGTTCCAGCAAGCCGGCGCCCTCCAGGGCACCAAAAGGAACCTCCTCTGGCTAATCCTCTGGACAATCAAAGCCGTCCGGAGTGGCGAAGAGCGGGTCCAGTCCAGTGGACAAAGGGCGGCCCTTGCCACAGAAGGGAGATCTCCGGTTGGAGCTCCTTCGCCGGCAAGCGGAAAAGGACAAGGAAAAGGACCTGTCCGACGCCGCACTGGACGCGGGGTGGCGAGCTTAATGTGACGAACTGCAGAAAGCTGCCGCTCAGTGTGCGCAGAGTGTGCCTCGACAACCCAGGTCGTTCGGGGGCGTCCAAACAGAAATGGACGTCTTCGGAGCAGCCTTCTATTCAGAGGCTGCGGGCTGGTATGGACCCCGAGCTCCCTGGTGTGCGTCAAGGGCACATGTTTCTCGCGCGGTACGGCAGGGACGGTACAACCGACGTTCGTCGGAGGCGGGTATGACGGCCAACACGCCTTTTACAAGGTCTCGTCCACTCTCGGACGAGGAGAGTGCCGGGCTGCCACCCGTGACGGAGGACGAGGTATTTTGCTCTCTCTGTCCGCAATCCCTGGTCGGGTATAAGGACCCGCATCGTGCACTCAGCCGGGACTGTAGGTATCCTTCTTACGACCACTTGAGCCAGCACATTGCGGGGTACCATTACCCCTGGGTGAAGTTGTTTGTCTGTCGATGGTGCTACTCTCGTAGCCCTGAGGAGAAATACTTCCCCAGTTTGGAGGCCTTAAACGCTCACCGCGCCGGTGCACACCGCGGTGAGGGACTTCACACCGGTGAGGAAGAAGTCGGGCCTGTATTCAATTTTGGATACATTCCACCTCGGGTGGCGACGTCCATGACTACGTCAGGGACGTCGAAGAACCGTATATTCCACTACGGTCCGTGGCGCTTTGCACAGTGCATCATGGACGATAACTGGAAACAGTCTGGTGTCGTATCCGCGGGCTCGAGCTACACAGCTCGCCTGACGGCGTCTATGACCCAGTCCCCGGCGAAATACAAGGTGGCGGAAGCCGCCCGGACAGCAGCAGAGGCTGTCCGTCAACTGCCGGCTACTCCAGTAGTGCGGGGCCGTCAGAGGGACCTGTGGTGTCGGGCACCACCGCTTCCTCGAGTTCCACGTCGGTGGTCAGGCATAAGACCCCACGTGAGACTCCTTCTACGGCAAGTAGTTCCGGACGTGCACCACCTCTCTCGAGGTCGACGTCCGCGTCTTCTGTGCCAATTGCAGGGACGTCCGCGGGATGGCAAAGCCTAGCCTCCCTGGACATGGATCCCCTCAATCCGGCAGAAGATGTGCTCCGACAGTTCGGATCTGCGGCTGCCAGTGCCTACGCGACTCTCCGCGAGTCTGTAGGCAAGGCAGTCGGCCAGCGTCGCGATGGTTTGGATCGGATACCTTCGGACCCAGCGTTTGCTAGCCTGCCGGTCCCTCGCGCCATTGGTGACTTGGGATCCACAGGTGTAGCCGCGTTGGTCCGCGCGAGAGAAGAGTACCCCTGGGATCACCCCCAGCGTGGTAGGCTCACTCAGACCGCGGAATACATCGTAGCGGAGATGGACCGCTCTCTGGAATGGCTCAGCCGGTACCGTGCCGAGGCCTCTCGTGTCGCGTGCCACCTTGCACACGACCAAGGCCTCATGGAAGGTACCCGGCGGAGCCTTGAGAGCTACCGGACTTTGTCGGCCGAGTGTGAGCGGCGGGCTTTCGCCCAAGGGTGACCGCTAGGATGCAGCAACTGGAGGCTGAGAATCAGCAGCTACGGCATCGTCTCGACGAAGCCGAGGCTGCTAGGACTCGCCTGCTCCAGGACGTTGATGACCTCTCGTCGTCCGCCGTGGACCAGTCTGCTCTCCAGCGGGCGGATGCCGCTTTGGAGCTGGCCATCTACCCCATCCTCGTCCGGATGTGGGGAGAGTGTACGGCCAGCTCGGCGGCCATGTTCGGCGCCGTGGCCCACAACGGCGCGACAGCTCTACCGGCCTTCTCCGCGTTGGCTCCGTCAGGATCTGGTATGCGGGGTTCCCCAGTGAAACCTCTGCAACCGCCACCAGGCCTGTCTCGTCCGCCCGTGCAGCCGGATTACTCCATGCCGGCTCCGCTGCTTCTGCAGCGTAGGGACTCTTCTCCGCCGCCAGACCCCAAGAAAGGCAGCACGGACGATGAGCCGATGCAGGAGGAGGAGCAAGGCTAGGTGCTAGCCTCGTCGCTGCGGCAACACGGCGGCGTGCCGGAGAAGCTTCTGTGGCTCCGCCCTGCCACAGACCCGTCCTGCGGACCTGAGGCGCCGGCCGGCAGGGCGGCCAGCAACCTTTTCTAGAGGTACTATCACTTTTTATCACTCGGTGTGTCGTTTTACAAAATTTCCAAATTTAAAGGTTAATCTTAAAGATATTCCAAAGACTCGACACACCGTCCCTTTTGGCGGATGACCTTCCAAGGTCACCACACCTTTTGGACCACCTCGGTCAAAATGTTAGCTTGTTTATTAGGGTTTATTCAAAATTGTAAAGTGCGTTATAGTTTACTTCGTAAGTCCGGGGATCGTTCCCATTTCTTCGAAAAGGGACCCTTAAGGTCCTAGTCTTTTACGCCGTGACTTCCAGGTGTTGCCATCTTGTCTTCTTCCGGACCCCGCCATGCGAAGCCTTCATCGGGTTTTGAGCATTTTGGGCGCGGGCGGAACATGTTGGGGACCAACATTGTAAGAAGGGGGTAATGTAATATAGGATTCCCAGTTCCGAGTGACAGGATTCCCAGTACTTGCTACAACATTAATCGGTGTCTTTTTAATAATCCCAAACCTTATTGAATCTGAGATCAGTTAAAATTTGACGAAGTCTGGTAAAAACTTATGCACGTTGTTTTTATTTTCCCACTTTTGAGCACTATACGCACACGGACCATGATTTTTGTGGTCTCGAAAACACGATCACCGCTAATACACACCTTTATGCATAACTATAACACCCCAACTATTAACAGATGGCAACCGTTATTTTAAGTTATAGAATCATTGAAAATGCATAATTTGAATTTCGTTTCATTGAATGTCAAGGGCCTGCGGATCTCTAAACCCAAAAGATGCAAAATATTCCAGTGGTTAAAAAATACACATAAATCTGACGTTATACTTATGCAGGAAACACACAGTAATCCAACGGATGAAACTGGATGGATGGATGATTGGGGTGGGACCGAGTATAATGCTTATTATAGTCATGGAGAGACAAATGCGAGGGGTGTGTGTGTTATTATCAGATCTAGTCTGATCTCTAAAATCCACAAAATAACTAGAAGCCCAAATGGTCGTTACATTATACTGGACCTGACGATAGATGAAAGACGCTTGACACTCGCGAACATTTACGCGCCAAATGACGACGATCCAGAATTTCTGCTCGAGGTAATACAGACTTTAGATGATTTCGAAAATGATGATAGGATCATAGCGGGTGATTTTAACTGTATATTGAATGAAACACTAGATAAAAGCGGTGGGGCATTGGCGCACGCTAACAACAAAATGAAAAATATTTTGAATACATTCATTTCAGAAAACGATCTAGCGGACATATGGCGCAAACAACATAGTGATACCAGACAATATACATATCATTGTAAATATCGAAACTCGAATATTTTCTCCAGGTTAGACTATTTTTTAGTTTCTTTTGGCCTCAGTAATATGGTACACGAATCGGCAATAAAACCGTCAATCCTAACTGATCACTCGATGATATATATCTCAATCCCATTCAGTAAAGAGAAGCGGGGCAGAGGTTACTGGAAATTGAACTGTTCACTGTTATCAGATATAGAGTATGTAAATAAAATAAAGGACATTATACAAGGGACAATAACAGATAACCAAAACTTGGATCATAGCACTTTATGGGAACTAATTAAGGTCATGGTTAGAGGGGAAAGTATTCAGTATGGTACAATGAAAAAACGCAATAAAACAAATCTGCTGCAGGTTTTGTCCAGAAGGCTTGAGTTTTTGGAGAGAAAATATTCACTATTGCCGAATGACGAAGACGAACTACATATAGCCATGGTCAAATCTGACATTAATGACATATTACAACAACAGGTTGACAGCTTAAAAATGAGATCAAAATGTGACTGGGTAGAATATGGAGAAAAACCTACGAACTTATTTTTAAGTCTGGAAAAAAGGAATTATAACAAAAAGACTATAAAACGGTTACGAACGGATAAAGGAGATTTAATAACAGGCCCCAGAGAAATTCTAGCTGAAACAAATAATTCCTACAGAAAACTATATTCCCTACCCGAGACAAATATAAACAGTACGGATATCCAGCTGTATTTGAATAAAATAAATGCACCAAAGTTAACACAAAAACAACAAATACAATGTGAAGGCCTTCTGAAAGAATCCGAAATACTATCAGTTCTAAAAACATGTAAAAATAACAAAACCCCGGGGTCAGATGGTTTCCCAGCCGAATTTTACAAAGTTTTTTGGCAAGATATAAAGGAACCTCTTGTAAATGCACTTAATTTGGCGCTGAAAAAGAAAGAACTATCATATACACAAAGAGAAGGTATCATCACCCTACTACCTAAAAAAGACAAGGACACACTTACCCTGAAAAACTGGCGCCCGATCACTTTACTTAATCAGGATTATAAACTGGCCACAAAAGCAATTGCAAAACGGATATGTGAAATATTACCTTATATTATAAATACAGATCAAACGGGTTTCATCAAAGATAGATTTATAGGTGAAAATATATTTAAAATACAAAATATTATGGACTATGTTGATACAGAAAATATTCCTGCTATGTTATTAGGAGTAGATTTTGAAAAAGCTTTCGATTGTTTGAGATGGGACTTTATTAAAGAAACTCTTGTCAAAATCAACTTCGGCCCAACAATAATACAGTGGATAGAAATATTCTATACTGGCATTTTTAGTAGAATTATTAACAACGGAGAAATCTCGGATAAATTTGAACTAGAAAGAGGAGCAAGACAAGGATGCCCACTGTCCCCCTATATATTTATTCTGAGCGTGGAAATGTTAGCAAATGCATTTAGACAAGATAAAGATATAACAGGTATCCAGCTGGAGAATAAAAAATTCATTATAAGTCAATATGCAGATGACACAGTGCTGACATTGAAATACAATGAAAAATGTTTGAACCGTGCTATAAGTATCTTCAATGAATTTGAAAATGTCTCTGGTTTAAAAGTAAATCTCGACAAAACAGAAATAGTTCCAATTGGACCAGGAAAAAATAACTATACAATACTTTGCCCACATTTAGGGATAAAATGGTCCACCGGTCCAATGAAAATACTTGGTGTTTCATTATGTCATGATCACGAACAGATGACTCAGTTAAATTATAGTAAAGCACTGGAAAAAATAAAAAATAATTTGAACATCTGGAAACGGAGAAAACTGTCGCTATACGGTAAAATTGTCATCCTAAACACATTCGTTATTTCACAGTTTGTATATCTCATGTCCACCCTACCCAGTCCACCAGATAAATTGATGAAAGAAGCAGAGCAACATATATTCAACTTTCTTTGGGATGGTAAAGTTGACAAAATTAAAAGAAAGGTTCTAACTTTCGGAAAAGATAACGGTGGACTCTCAGTGCCCGATTTATATCTAAAAAACAAATCGTTAAAAATTTCCTGGGTAAAAAGGATAATAAATGATAATAATGAAAACTGGTCTAAGTTTATATATAAAGATACACCAATTAAAAATTATATTTTTTGGGAGTGTAATTTGAACAAAAAAGATGTACGAAGAATATCCGAGAAATGTCCAAATCCCATAACTCGAGATATACTTAACTTTTGGTTCGATTATACTTTCCAACACACAGAAAATATTAAAAATTTCAAGACACAAAAAGTTATAGGGAATTCCTTAATACGAATAGACGATAAACCCATCTTCATCCCAAGCCTGATAGACAAACAAGTCTTCAATATTGCGCATTTCGTTGACACGAATGGACAATGGAAAAATTATGAGAACTTTACGAGGATAAATGACGTAAAATTAAACTTCATTATTTACTTAGGAATACTTTCAGCAATACTTATAGATTGGAAAGGCCATATCCTGGGGATCGACACACATCACATCAATGATAATACAAGTATTACAAACAAGATATTAAAACAAAAACACGTTTGCAAAATGGTTTACTGGGATATTAAGTCAAAAGAAACTGACGTTTCACAAATAAATGGTATGAAGAAATGGCGAGAATATTTTTCAGGCAATCTAAATGATGAAGAATGGCTAAATGCAGTCAAAAATATGTACACCACTACAAAGTATACAAAATTACTAGACTTTCAATATAAAATATTACATTCAATACTGACAACTAATGAGAAATTATATCAATGGAATATAGTGGATAGTGATATCTGCGATTTTTGTGAAGAAGAAATAGAAACTATAGCACATATTTTTCTGGAATGTGAGTTGGTCAAATTATTTTGGAAAGATCTTAAAGACTGGATTCATAACATAACAAACATGTCGTATGACCTTACACATAAAGAAGTGATATTTGGTATATCTAACATGACTAATTCAGAACTAGCTGCAATTAACAATGTTTTCCTTATAGCTAAAAGATATATTTACACAGAAAAATGTCGCAATTTGAATTTATCTCTAACTAGATTTACGGTTTATTTCAGGGAAATAATGACTGTTGAAAAACAAATAGCAAAATCTAAATGTGAGATAGAGGGCTTCCAAAGATATTGGGGAAATTTTATCCGATATGCGTGAAAGGTTTTGTTTTTTTTGTTTGGATTCTGGTCCCATCCTTAGACGAAATAGTTAAATAATATATCCAAATATAAAAAAAAAATATTATATAGTTAATATGCCATGTCGCTATGTCTACACTGTACACTGTATATTCATATTGTAAGAGGTGTGTTTTTGTTATAAATAACTGTAAGTAAAAAAAAAAAAAAAAAAAAAAAAAAAAAAAAAAGAAGGGGGTAATGTGGCGATTTTGCCCTAAGATCACGGCAGGAGTCTTTGCAAAACACTAACCAGTTTTACGGCCTATTTTTAGATCGCTCCCGCTCGGAGCGTGCGTTGCCCAGTCCTTTTTTCTATGTACACAGCCACACTGTGCGACATCGTCAGTCTCCACGGCCTTCAGGTACACCTGTACGCCGACGATACACAGGTGTATGTCTCCTTCAGCCTTCGTAGTTCTCCGTCCATCAGTGAAGCCATGACCTCTGTACAGAAGTGCCTCGCCGACATCGACTCCTGGATGGTATCCAATAAGCTCAAGCTGAATGGGGACAAGACAGAGCTCTTGGTTTTAACTGCACCCCGCCTCAAGGCCAGAGTTGACATCCCGCAACTCTCCATCGGTGAAACCCCCATCTTTTCCAGCCCGAGCATGAGGAATCTGGGATCCATGTGGGACCAGGCAGCCACCATGGAAGATCACATCCGGCATGTCTGCAAGTCATGCTACTTCCACCTGCACAACATTGCATCTATACGACACATGCTCACACATCACGCCACAGAGAAACTGATGCATGCTTTCGTTTCCGCCAGGCTGGACAGCTGCAACTCGCTGCTCCTCAATGTACCTGCAGGTCAGGTTACTAAGCTACAGCGTGTCCAGAACTGTGCTGCCAGGATAGTTCTCAGGAAACGGAAAACTGACAGTATCTCAGCTATCTTGAAAGAGCTCCACTGGCTCCCAGCGAAGCATCGCATCAGTTCCAAAGTGTTGTGCCTCACTCACCGGTGTGTCAACGGTCACGCTCCGGCCTATCTGTCTGATCTAGTGAAGCTGTATGTGCCAAGTCGGAGTCTTCGATCGGACAATCGACTCCTCCTACAACAGCCACCTTCCAGAACAAAGTCCTATGGTGACCGTTCCTTCGTCGTTGCTGCGCCCAGACTGTGGAACCAACTACCCACGGAACTCAGAGAGTGTGTCTCGTATGACTTATTCAAAAGAAAGCTCAAGACACACCTGTTTAGAGAGTCAATTTCCTAGCCAATTTTTTACCAACTAATGTTTTTAATTGTACAGTGTATTGTATATACTCGTCTACTTTTTCACTACTATCCAATTTGTGTAAGGCGCCCCTGAGCAGCACTGAGTGCTGGAAGGTGGCGTGGTATCAAATGAATAAATTATTATTATTATTATATTATTATTAATGCACTGTACTCAAATCGCGCCCAGTAAACTATAACAATGGTTTGACCTAGTTTCTCCTCCCGCCTCTTAACCCGATATATACGCGAGCATTGGCTTGGTCTGAGAGATTGTCCCAGAGCAAGCCAAGAGGCAGGACGAGAGGCTCGATATGAGCTTTACGTCCCTGTGTCTTGGGTAAGGCCCACGCGGGCCCTGGGGACGATTTTCATTGGGGGCCCAGGTGGGGGAGACCGTTGCTGACTCGGGGGCTCACGCCCTGTGGATCACCGGTTTCTTACCACCTGGGGTGGTGTGACACAGGCTCTGGCAGACCGTCGGGCTGGCTCAGAGTTCCATCTCTGTGACAGTGCCTTCGGCGAGGCCGGCCAGCAACACGCCTGCGTGTACGGGTTCCGTGGTGCCGCTCCCATGGCATCTCGGGCTCTACCTACGGCTACATTACCATAACTGTGCAATATGCATGTTGTAGTTAAAGAGTTGGTGAGATGCATTTGTTATGTCGTAGTGTATGACGGCCGGACTCGTTCCGGGCTGACTGTACCTGGTTGTAGTGTTCCGTAGAGTAGTGCCGGACGCCCTGTAGCGGGCGCCCGCCGAACTTTACAGTGGTGCTGAGTGACCAGGATCAGCCCGAAGGCATTCCATTGCAGCCTAACGTCACAGTCCCTTGCTCCCTCGTCCCTGGGGACCGTCCGCTCCTGCGGGACGAGAAAAGAGTGAGTAAACACAAAGGGAAGAGAAAGGGTGGTAGTGTCGCGGACAATACCCGGTCGCGCGACAGCTGTGAGCAGCCCTTGGGCGGCTCCGGCGATAGAGAAAGGAGAGTGGAGCCCTCTGCTGACCGGACCCCGTCTACGGACACGGTCCAACATGCGGAGTCGACTCCGGCACCTTTGACTCTGTCTCAGGACGTAGAGTCGAGCCCTGCGGGGCCGCAACAAAGGTTGCTGCCGGAGCTTAGCTCCGGTGATGTAGGCGCGGTTGGTGGAGCCGGGAACTACTTTACACCGCGCGCACCTACGTCCGGAAGCGGGTCGCGGCAGGCGGCACTCTCTCAGGGGGCATCTCCGGATGTCCGGGATCGAGTGAACGCCGGCGCTAGTACCTCCGAACAAGTGGACCAGCAGTTCCGGATGCCTAACCCGGCCGGGTGGACTCCTTCGAGAGCCCCTCGTCCGGATTCCGGACAGTCCGAACCAGGTGCAGTGGACCAGCTCACTAACACACTGGGTGAGTTGGCTCCGCTGGGGCGCTACGACCGTGCCCGGTCGCCCCATCAGGGACGACCTGACCGAAGGGACCGCTCGCCGTCTCCGCAGTCCAGGAACCCTCAGGGGTCTTTGTCGGAGAGGGAGAAGTGGCTGATTTCTACGGCACTTGAGCAGTTCAAGCAGAATCAGGCCACTCCGAGCGTTGACCCGACGGTCCCCTATGCTACGGGGATGATTGGGCCTATGGCTGCTCCCCAAGTCTTCTCGAGTCAGCAGACGCCGGTGGTCCCCGCAATGGGATCCGCGCCTGCTCAGCGACTCGAAGGCACCACGCCGGCCACAGCTTCGACCGTTCCGACGGCTGGAGTTAGTGCTGCATGGTCAGCTTATCCTGGCAGTCAGGGTGCATCGAGCATGCAGTGGCAACCGGCGGCTCCGGTCTCGAGCTACGTTAGCTATACCGCCCCATCTGGAGCCTACCTAGTGGGTTCGACGGGAGTCCCGACCACACCGAGTCAGGATAGTGTGACAGCGAGAATGTACCCAGCGGCAAGTGTGAGCTATCCTGCCCCCATGAACAGCGCGTTGATGTCTGCCCCGGCAGACTCCGCCGCAGGAGCGGGTGGTACACGGGTCTTGCCGTCCTATACTGCCGACCCCGGAGGCGGTTCCGCCGGTCGAGTGCGCTCTCCACGTGACAAGGCGCCCGACCAATCTTCCTGGCGGAAGCGATTCCACAGCTTTGACCGTTCCGACGGCCGGAGTTAGTGCTGCGTGGTCAGCTTATTCTGGCAGTCAAGGTGCATCGAGCATGCAGTGGCAACCGGCGGCTCCGGCCCCGAGCTACGTTAGCTATGCCGCCCTGTCTGGAGCCTACCTAGTGGGTTCGACAGGAGTCCCGACCGCACCGAGTCAGGATAGTGTGACAGCGAGAATGTACCCGGCTGCAAGTGTGAGCTATCCTGCCCCCATCAACGGCGTTGATCGTGGGAGCGGGTGGTACACGGGCCTTGCCGTACTATACTGCCGACCCCGGAGCCGGTTCCGCTGGTCGAGTGTGCTCTCCACGTGACACGTGGCGGAAGCGATTCAACGGGGATAACGCCGATTTGGAGGACTATTTACTCCAGATTTGGCGGACGGCGGTATACGAAGGATGGATCCAGCACGAGGCTGGGCATATCCTCTTGGGGAGCTTGGAGGGTAAGGCTCTCAGTGTGATGCAGTGTCTGCCGGTGGGACCAGTAACTTTTGGCGAGGTTGCGACTGAATCTATTACCGAGTATGCTTTTAATTTGGACATACTCGGCCGGAGGGCTTATCCGGACATGGAAGCCAGTCGGTTTGAACCGATGCTGATCGATCAGTTCATCGATGGCCAGCCATACCATATCTCCTACGGGCTGGCCACCCATGAAAAACGATCGATGGAGGAGGCAATCAACTCCGCCCTTGCGTTAGAGGTAGCTGTCCGTCCCAGACAGATGCCTCCGGCCCCGGCTGCGGCCCCGGCTGTTCCCACGCGAGCGGTGGCCCCGTCTCCTGCCACGGCATCGCAGGTGACCCCATGGTCGGCCCTGGTCCCCCGGCACCCCCCATGGAGTCCAACCCTCCGTGGGTTGGTTCACAGGCACCCCCGCAAGAGATGCCTATTCAAGCGGCACCAGCTGTCGCGTCGTGCTATTCCTCGGATGAGTATGACTATGAGGAGTATGATTTTGGCGCCGCGCAGATGATTGCGTACTGCGCCGGAATCGACTCTCCGGGCCCCGCCGAGTGTTGTGCGTTCACCTCCGGACCAGCTCAGAACCGTCCCTGCTATTTCTGCGGAAAACAGGGACATTTTTGGCTGAAATGTCCGGACCTGCTGGAACGTCTGCAGGCACGCGGATACCAGGGGAATCTTCCCAATCCACGCTGGAGTAGTTATCCTCGGTCTGGTCCTCAGGGACAGCAAGGCCGCCCCTTTCAGAAGGGAAACTGAAATCGGACGTGGTGGCGACCAACACTGTATCCGTGGACAGTAGTTCCGTGGCACCGGACGCCTCCTCACCCGCTGATGAGCCGGACGACCCTCAAGTAGATAATAAACGATGCCACGCGGAAGGACTCATATCCTCTCCCGCACATCGAGGATACCTTCGATTCCCTGGCCGGATCGCACTACTTCTGTGCTCTGGAACTGGCCTCCGGGTATTGGCAGGTTGAGATGGAGGAGAGCGATAGGGCAAAGGCTGCCTTCGTTACCAAGAACGGGCTCTACCAATTTAAGGTAATGCCGTTCGGGCTCTGTAACACGCCAGCAACGTTCGAGCGCCTCATGAAGATGGTACTCAAAGGGTTCCTCTGGAAGCGATGTATGGTCTACATCGACGATGTCATCGTGTATGGCCGGTCGTTCGAGGAAACCCTCACCAACCTCCAGATGGTGCTCCATCGCGTCCGCGAAGCAGGCCTTAAGTTGAAGTCAAGTAAGTGCGAATTGTTCGCGCAGGAGATACTGTACTTGGGCTTCATGGTAATGAGCACCGGAGTTAGACCAGACCCTAAGAAGCTAGAGGCCGTGAAAAACTGGCCTCGGCCTTGCAGCGTGGCGGACGTGAGGTCCTTTCTGGGCTTCGCGAATTATCACCGCCGGTTTGTGCGAGGCTTTGTAGAGATCGCGCGCCCCCTTACTATCCTCACGGAAAAGGGTGCCGATTTCGTCTGGTCGGCTGAGCAGGAAGTTGCCTTCTCGGCGCTCTGGCAAGCTTTGGCAGATGCGCCGGTGGTGCTGCACCCCCGTCCGGATTGCGAGTTCATCCTGGACACTGAGGCGAGTAACTTTGCACTCGGCGGTGTCCTCTCGCAGATCGTGGACGGGCAGGAGCGGGTAGTAGCTTATGCGAGTGTGGCTCTGAGCCGCTCTCAAATGAACTACCGTACCACGCACCGGGAGTTGCCCGCGATAGTTACAATGACCAAGCGGTTCCGGCACTATTCGTTGGGACGCCATTTCTGCTTGCGGACTGACCACAGTTCGCTGAGATGGCTCCTTAACTATAGTGAGGCCAATGGCTTGGTGGCGCGGTGGCTCGTCAAACTCCAGGCGTATGACATGAAAATTGAGCACCGTGCTGGTAAGTTGCACGGCAACGCGGACGGCCTGTCCCGTTGTCATAAGTGCAAGAATCCTAACTGTGCCGGGATGGCTCCATCCCAGCACGATGTGGATTCCTCCTCAGACTCGGAATTGGAGCTTCCGGGAAGGCCGCATGCCACCATCCACTATAACAACACGGCGGTCGGAGCATCCAGGGCTCATCTCCGCGCGCGGATCCGCCGACATCGGCGATGGCGTCCTGCGTACGAACCGGAGGGACGCCATTTCTGCTTGCGGACTGACCACAGTTCGCTGAGATGGCTCCTTAACTATAGTGAGGCCGATGGCTTGGTGGCGCGGTGGCTCGTCAAACTCCAGGAGTATGACATGAAAATTGAGCACCGTGCTGGTAAGTTGCACGGCAACGCGGACGGCCTGTCCCGTTGTCATAAGTGCAAGAATCCTAACTGTGCCGGGATGGCTCCATCCCAGCACGATGTGGATTCCTCCTCAGACTCGGAATTGGAGTTTCCGGGAAGGCCGCATGCCACCATCCACTATAACAACACGGCGGTCGGAGCATCCAGGGCTCATCTCCGCGCGCGGATCCGCCGACATCGGCGATGGCGTCCTGCGTACGAACCGGAGGTGCGGCTCAGCTCCAGCGAGTCTTCCTCGAGTCCGGCGGTGTACTCCTCGTGGGTACCCTCCGCGTCCTCAGACGAGTCTGAGTATGAGCAGTCCTTACCCCCAGTGGTGATGGCCGCTGCAGGGGATGAGGAGCCTAGCCTAACATCCAGCCATGATCCAGCTCAATTGGTTAAGGCGTCAGGGTTGAGTGCGGGAGGTACCGGGTTCAATCCTTGGCGCCGGCGTTGAAAGACTTTCATTGGGGGATCTGTTTCACCCATCAGTAAAATGGGTACCTGGCTATAGACAAAGATGGCTATGTGTACGAATACTGTATGTGCACCAGAGATGGTTGCCTAAGTTACAGCTGTATGCCTCCCGGGAGGTTGAAAATGTGTGGGAATGAACAGGTCTGCCAGGGGTAATAATTGTAAAGCGCTTTGAGCATGTTGTACATGGAAAAGCGCTATATAAAAGCTTGCAATTATTATTATTATTAACTACTTGGGTGGCTACTCTCCGGCGCAGTTGATTGTGAAGCAGAGAGCTGACAGTGCTCTGGCACCGGTAATCAAAGCCCTTGAGGCCGGCCAGAAACCTTCGAAGGATGAGCGGAAGGCCTACCGGGAGGAGACCCAATCTCTTATCTCCCAGTGGGAAAGACTCTCCTTGAAGGATGGCCTCTTATACCGGCGCTATGAGCCACCGAAACCACTGCCACCCATTTAGCAGTTGGTGCTTCCGGCGGAAAGAAGTGCTCCATCAGTTGCATGACCTCCGGGTGACCGGTCACTTGGGAATCCGGAGGACCGTCCATAGGCTACAACAGCGCTTTCACTGGCCTGGTAGCAGTTTGGACGTGCAACGATGGTGCGCAGCCTGCCCTCGGTGCCAAGCTCGTAGAGGAGTTCCAGTTCCTGCCGCCACCCCTTAACCACGGTTAAGGCTGGCGCCCTGTTTGATCGGATAGCATCGGATATACTGGATACCCATCGGGTCACCCCACGTGGTTTCCGGTACATCCTGGTGATATCCGACTATTTCACCAAATATACCGACGCGTACCCACTGCGCCGCCAGACTGCGGACGAGGTAGCTCAGTTGCTGGTGAATAGTTGGGTGGTGTACCATGGTGTACCTAAGCAGGTACATTCCGATCAGGGCACGCAATTTGAAAGCAACCTGTTCCGGTGCCTAGCACAGATGCTAGGAAGTACCAAGGTGCGTACCACCCCTTACAGGCCCCAGTCGGACGGACAGGTTGAACGCTTTAACCGGTCTGTCCTTAACATGCTGGCAGCCTTTGTTAATGATCGTGCGAATGATTGGGATGACCACCTCCCGTATGTCTTAATGGCGTACCGGTCGTCGGTCCACTCTTCGACCGGAGTTACTCCGCACGCAATGTTGTACGGCCGGGAGCTAAATCTGCCCGTGGATATCATGTATCCAACTGCGGCAGAGACCGGTGCAGTACCCCAGTGCGGTCCGGAGTACGTTGAGTGGGTTCGCCGCGCCCTGGCGAACGCCCATGATTTTGCGCGAGTGCGCCTGGATAAGTCTGCTATCCGGCAGAAGCGTGGCTATGACGCCCATGCCAAGGGTAGGCCCGCTTTTGCGGAAGGAGACAAGGTACAGTATTATTATCCACCACTTAAGCAAGGCAACAATTTTACTAAGCCGTGGATAGGCCCGTTTACAGTACTTAAGCAGGTTACGGACGTGGACTACCGGATCCGGAGGGACTCCGACCCGGATAGGGTTCTGGTGGTTCACATAGACAACCTGAAGAAGTACGAGGGCCCGCTTGTCATGGATCCACTAGTACAAGATGCGGGACCGGATGACGCTCCTCTAGGGGATCCGTCCAGTCAGCATCCGCGGACTCCGGACAAATGTGTGCGCCGGATGGTGGGTCTCCCGGACTTCTCTGATCCGTCAGATGACGGTCCGGACATAGAACCACCATATCTGGGCGATCCGCAAGGACCCCCGCTCCCTCCAACACCTGCAGATGACGGGCGGCCACGCCGGAAACCTCGTGCGCCGACCCGATATGGGTGGAACTAACGTTCCGCCCATGCGGATGCATCTGCGGTATCCATCTATCACACCAGGGATGGATTTTAGGTCGTTCCGTGAGGATCCGCACGACTTTCCTCCGTGAGCATCCACTTTGTGGCTATCTCCGGAGTTGAGGTCCGCGGACATCTTTGCGTCGTAACGCCGCTGCTCTGCATCCGCCTTCCTGTAGTTTCTAGCGCTAGGGATGTGTGGCAACCCTATCCGCATCAGTTCGACTGCTGTCTGGCGTAGTTAACACAGCGGCTACGCTGGCCAGACATCTTTTGTGGATCTGTCGGACACCCTTGGTCCCGGAACAGCCTCTTGTATGGCCAGACTGAGGTTGGGATTTATGTCCGCTACGGGAGAAGCGCTTTCCCACGGATTTGGGGAACTGGCTCTGGACGTGGGGCTAGTGTCCACATGTGAGGACTGATGTCCGCGGTTTGTCCGCGGGACTCGTCCGGCACTCCGGACGCTTTAAGATGACGCAGTTCGGTGTGTTATCCCCCGTGAGCCACTACTATAAGGCTCTTTATAGTAGATAAGGTTTCTTACGGCAGGAAACCGCTTACCATTATTTATAATGGACCGGCTGTTAAGCCCGCGTGTGCAGACCAGCCGCGGCAGTGGGGGACGCTCATTTTCGTCCGGATCGTACCTTACAATACACGGTCCGGCCAGAATGACCGGATCCCCGGCCTCCTTCCGAGAAGGGGGTCGTATTTTACATGCGTAGCATACTTTGTGGCTTTTAATCCGGATTCATTATCATCGGATAAGGTCAATATGCCTTTTTATGGTAGTCGCGGGCAGCTCCGGACGATCGCCGGCTATTGATTTCACCATGTTTGATGGAAATGTTGATGGACTACAGCGAGGCGGGCCCCGTTGGTTTGGATATTGAGTTGCATCCGCTCGTGGAGATGCATCCGCTCGTGGAGATGCCGAGGCCTAGCATCTCGTGGAGATGCCGAGGCCTAGCATCTCTTGGGCTGGATGAGAGTACTCGTCCGGAAACCCGTCCGGATGGCCGCGGCCGTCCGGACGACGCCCCTGCAGTCTCCGGGCGCCTTGACACAGGAGGATTACCCGGGCTTGCTGGAAGTGACAGTCCCTGCGGGTCCGTCTGAGGGACGTGTGGTATCGGGCACCACCGCTTCCTCGAGTTCCACATCGGTGGTCAGCCATAAGACCCCATGTGAGACTCCTTCTACGGCAAGTAGTTCCGGACGTGCGCCACCTCTCTCGAGGTTGACGTCCGCGTCTTCTGTACCGATTGCAGGGACGTCCGCGGGATGGCAAAGCCTAGCCTCCCTGGACATGGATCCCCTCAATCCGGCAGAAGATGTGCTCCGACAGTTCGGATCTGCGGCTGCCAGTGCCTACGCGACTCTTCGCGAGTCTGTAGGCCCGGCGGTCGGCCATCGTCGTGATGGTTTGGATCGTATACCGTCGGACCCAGCGATGGCTAGCCTGCCGGTCCCTCACGCCATTGGTGACTTGGGATCCACAGGTGTAGCCACGTTGGCCCGCGCGAGAGAAGAGTACCTCTGGGATGACCCCCAGCGTGGTAGGCTCACTCAGACCGCGGAATACATCGTAGCAGAGATGGACCGCTCTCTGGAATGGCTCAGCCGGTAGCGTGCCGAGGCCTCTCGTGTCGCGTGCCACCTTGCACACGACCAAGGCCTCATGAAAGGTACCCGGCGGAGCCTTGAGAGCTACCGGACTTTGTCGGCTGAGTGTGAGCGGCCAAGGGCAAGCCGCCGCCCGAGCCGAACAGTCCGAGAGGACCTCCGTCTCCCCCAAGGTGACCGCTAGGATGCAGCAACTGGAGGCTGAGAATCAGCAGCTACGGCGTTGTCTCGACGAAGCCGAGGCAGCTAGGACTCGCCTGCTCCAGGGCGTTGATGACCTCTCGTCGTCCGCCGTGGACCAGTCTGCTCTCCAGTGGGTGGATGCCGCTTTGGAGCTGGCCATCTACCCCATCCTCGTCCGGATGTGGGGAGAGCATACGGCCGGTGCCCAGCGCACCCACGATACGGTAGAGATGTTCGGCGCCGTGGCCCACCTCGGCGCGACAGCTCTACCAGCCTCCTTCGCGTTGGCTCCGTCAGGACCTGGTATGCGGGGTTCCCCAGTAAAACCCCTGCAACCGCCACCAGGCCTGTCTCGTCCGCCCGTGCAGCCGGATTACTCCATGCCGGCTCCGCTGCTTCCGCAGCGTAGGGACTCTTCTCCGCCGCCAGACCCCAAGAAAGGCGGCACGGACGATGAGCCGATGCAGGAGGAGCAAGGCTAGGTGCTAGCCTCGTCGCTGTGGCAACGCGGCGACGTGCCGGAGCCGCTTCTGTGGCTCCGCCCTGCCTCAGATCCGTCCTGCAGACCTGAAGCGCCGGCCGGCAGGGCGGCCGGCAACCCTTTCTAGAGATACTATCACATTTGATCACTCGGTGTGTCGTTTTACAAAATTTCCAAATTTAAAGGTTAACCATAAAGATATTCCAAAGACTCGACACACCGTCCCTTTCGGCGGATGACCTTCCAAGGTCACTACACCTTTTGGACCACCTCGGTCAAAATTTTAGCTTGTTTATTAGGGTTTATTCAAAATTGTAAAGCGTGTTATAGTTTACTCCGTAAGTCCGGGGGTCGTTCCCCATTCTTCCAAAAGGGACCCTGAAGGTCCTAGTCTTTTACGCCGTGACTTCCGGGTGTTGCCATCTTGCCTTCTTCCGGACCCCGCCATGCGAAGCCTTCATCGAGTTTCGAGCATTTTGGGCGCGGGCGGAACATGTTGGGGACCAACATTGTAAGAAGGGGGTAATGTGGCGATTTTGCCGAAAGATCGCGGCAGGAGTCTTTGCAAAACACTAACCAGTATTACGGCCTATTTTTAGATCGCTCCCGCTCGGAGCGTGCGTTGCCCAGCAACGCACTGTACTCAATCGCGCCCAGTAAACTATAACAATGGTTTGACCTAGTTTCTCCTCCCGCCTCTTGGCCCGATATATATACTCGAGCATTGGCTTGATCTGAGAGATTGTCCCAGAGCAAGCCGAGAGGCAAGACGAGAGGCTCCCCATGAGTTTACGTCCCTGTGTCTTGGGTAAGGCCCTCGCGGGCCCTGGGGACAATTTACATTGGGGGCCCAGGTGGGGGAGACCGTTGCTGACTCGGGGGCTCACGCCCTGTGGATCACCGGTTTCTTACCACCTGGGGTGGTGTGACACAGGCTCTGGCAGACCGTCGGGCTGGCTCAGAGTTCCATCTCTGTGACAGTGCCTTCGGCGAGGCCGGCCAGCAACATGCCCGCGTGTACGGGTTCCGTGGTGCCGCTCCCATGGCATCTCGGGCTCTACATACGGCTACATTACCATAACTGTGCAATATGCATGTTGTAGTTAAGGAGTTGGTGAGATGCATGTGTTATGTCGTAGTGTATGACAGCCGGACTCGTTCCGGGCTGACTGTACCTGGTTGTAGTGTTCCGTAGAGTAGTGCCGGACGCCCTGTAGCGGGCGCCCGCCGAACTTTACAATATAAAAGAAGAATTATATAAATGTATGAAATTCATACATTGTATTATTCCTCATAGCTGCTCATGAAAGCTGCCCTACAAAAAATAATTTAATTCTATGTAATCACGACGTACACCGTACATAATTTCAATATGCCATGTTATTGGTATATGTATGTAAGTACACAATATTCTGACAAATATTCCTGTTTATGGTGGTTGGTTTTCTATTCATCGAATACATTTTCCACCAACATTTTTGTCCATGATTATTTTGACGTTACGGTAATCACACCAAAAGTCGGCTTTCACGTGACGGTAATCATGATGAGAATTTTTAGAGGCCTCATGTGTTGACAGAAACGGCTATACGCCTCACAATCTATTAACGATACATCCAGTACAACAAAAACGTATCATCCAAGTTGGTTTGATGTTATAATATTGGATAATTTACGATAAATGGGCCTGAAACTTTTCGAAGCGAAATACCCTCCGCCATTTTCTACGATTACCGTAACGCACGTTACGGTAATCGTACGGTAATCGGGGTATCCACAGTGAATTAGGGGTCACTGGTGCATCAAAAGACATGCCTAGATGCATGTTTTGGAGAGAATAAAAAATGCACTGGCACAAGATAATTGTAAGAGTAACACATAACATAAAATAGCAATAAAAATTCAATGAGCGACATTGAACAAATTTTGTTGGATTATTTAAGTCTGCTTCTGACTAAAAGTTCTTTAAGGTTTTGATGCTTCTTGTAAGCTGTTGCTATTTTAATATCACCATCAGTATTTTTGTTGAGTTGTTTCATATGCTTTTTAACAATTTGGGCCGAAAGAGCACCTGTTTTTGAGAAGGGTACTATATACACCAGGTCGAATTTATTTTTACTTTTGTTCAAAGGGTCATACTTTGTAAATTTTTGAACGTTGAGGCCATGAGGTTCGAAAGTGCCTAGAGTATCAATCCAACAATATTCCCTTTCAAGTCGCCATTGTTTGTTTAAAAGTTCATCACCAAGATCGGAAACCTGTTCAATTGGTAAAAGAGAAAAACATTCGATGGAAAATTCAGTTTTGCTGTGAAATTTAGATAGATGACTGTATAATGCATTTTCCTCATTGCAGCTAGTTATTGCAGCACGGTGACGATTGTTTCTGAATTTGAGTGATTTACCGGTTTCACCTACATATTGTTTTTCGCAAAGCTTACAAGTGTATAGATAAATTATATTTTCTGAGTTGCAATCCAAAGCTGAGTTGATTGAGTAGGTTTGTTCAAAAACTGATCCTGAGAAATTTTGACAATTTGGAACTAAATGACATGTCTGACATTGTCTAGAATTACAAGGTTTTGAGCCAGATGAGCTGGAAGTGGGCAATTGAAAATCAGCACCTAGCCTTTCCTCACTGTTTAGAGTTCTCAATGTTTCATTCTTTATTTTGCGAAGCCAACGTTTTGAATAGTTACGTTTCGAAAGTGCCTTGAATAATGTTTGGCAAGCTGATTCAACATCATCTGGATAGGAGCAAATTTGGAAAAATCGAAAAACTTGGGACTTGATTAGTCCTTTATAAGTGTGCTTTGGATGAAAAGAGAGCTTATGCAGCAACTGATGAGTATCCGTTGGTTTGAAGAAAACTTTTGCTTCTAATGTGTTATCTTTGCTCCTGAACAAAGTAGTATCCAGAAAATTAACTGAATCAGTGCTAACTTCAGCTTTGAACTTGATTGATGCCCTGTGTGAATTGAATATTTCGAGAAACTGATTAAATTTGGAAGTGCCGTGTGGCCAAATGAGGAAAATGTCATCTAAATACCTATAATAGCAATCTGGTTTGAATGGACACTTTTGTAATGCTTGCTTTTCAAATTCAGCCATATAAAAATATCTGCATAATGAGGTGCATATTTCTGACCCATGGCTGTGCCTGAAACTTGTAGGAATGTCTTACCGTCAAATTCAAAGTCATTACATTTAAGTGAAATTTCCAATAATTCTATTATACCTTTGAATAGTTCATTGTTTTTCAGAGTCGGGAATGCATTTTTAATTGCTTGGATACCTTCTTCATGATTTATATTAGTATACATACTTTCAACATCTAAAGTGATTAGTAAAGAATTTGGATCTAGTTCAAGCCCTCTCACTTTATCTAAAAAGTCATACGTGTTTTTTATATATGATGGATGCTTATTTGCTTGATCTTTTATATATGAATCAATATACATAGCTACTTTTTCAGATTCACTGCTGCAATCAGAAACAATTGGGCGCCCTGGTGGCATTACATTTGGAATTGGCCAGGAGTCTTTGGGTTTATGAATTTTAGGTAGCATATAAAATCTTCTTTGACGAGGGTGTTCTGGTGGTAAAAGAAATTGGAATACTTTTTCAGAAAGGCATCCAGAATTGCGTAATCCTTTTAAAATTTTTGTAATTTTTTCTGAATTTTCTAGGTAAAGAGGAGTGTCAATTTCTCTGTAATGAGCTGGATTGTATAGTTGACGAAAGCCTTCATTAATATATTTTTGCTTATCCATAATTACGACTGCACTACCTTTATCTGCTTTTTTAATTACCAAGTCTACGTTATTTTGTAAATCCTTTATAGTTTTATATTTAATTTTTGTTAGGTTTTTGGTTTCGGGTTGAATTTTCAAATTTTCAATTTCTTTTGATATTGCCGAAATGCAACCTAAAACAGGCTTGTCAATCATGGAACTGGGTGGAGTCCCGGTAGATTTTGGAGTGAATTTTGATCTATTTGTAAATGAATTTGGACGGTGAGAAAAATAATTATGAAGTTTGAGTTTTCTACCAAAATCTTGCACAGCTTGTTCAATTGGATCCAATGTTATTTTGGGTGTGGGAACAAATGTCAAACCACGATTTAGAAGAGCGATTTGTGTGTCCGAAAGTGTAAATTTGGAAAGGTTTACAACATTATTAGTCGTACTGGAGTTCGATGGACTCTCAGAATGATTTAGTTTAAATGACTGAGCCAGAATTTCAACATTTCATTGGCCGTTTGTTCAGTCCAATGAATGTTATCTGGTTGTGTAGAGAACTTGATAGGATCCAACTGTTTAACAACTGTGAGATTGCTGAAACGTGAACTCATGTCATCCAAAGCCCTGTTAATCATATCCAAGTTGCGTTTCTCTACAGACGGAAGATTGTCTGAGTAGTTAATTTTTGGAATAAGAATTTTGGAGTGGGGGAAGATTCGGAAAGCAGAGCTGAGCATATTCCTCGGCTCTGGAATTGAAGTAACACTTGGTTTGGAGCTTCGATTGTTCAGGCCAACACTTAAGATTAAGTTTTTGGGGGCATCAAATGACTTTTTACAGGCCATGAACATCATTCTGAGATGGTTGAACAAAGCTCCAGGATAAGACACAACTTGGATATCACTGACGGGGGATTTGGTGATGCGAGAGAGGTTAGAAGAGCCGAGGACGACAGTGGTGGAGGTTAGTTTAGGAAGGGCCCAAAGAGTTTTGGGCCCTCTGATAGTGGAAGGAGATACATGGAAAGTGGTGTTAGGAGAGTTTTTGACCTCTCGTCGTCCGCCGTGGACCAGTCTGCTCTCCAGCGGGCGGATGCCGCTTTGGAGCTGGCCATCTACCCCATCCTCGTCCGGATGTGGGGAGAGCATACGGCCGGTGCCCAGCGCACCCGCGATACGGTAGAGATGTTCGGCGCCGTGGCCCACCTCGGCGCGACAGCTCTACCAGCCTCCTTCGCGTTGGCTCCGTCAGGACCTGGTATGCGGGGTTCCCCAGTGAAACCCCTGCAACCGCCACCAGGCCTGTCTCGTCCGCCCGTGCAGCCGGATTACTCCATGCCGGCTCCGCTGCTTCCGCAGCGTAGGGACTCTTCTCTGCCGCCAGACCCCAAGAAAGGCGGCACGGACGATGAGCCGATGCAGGAGGAGCAAGGCTAGGTGCTAGCCTCGTCGCTGTGGCAACGCGGCGACGTGCCGGAGCCGCTTCTGTGGCTCCGCCCTGCCTCAGATCCGTCCTGCAGACCTGAAGCGCCGGCCGGCAGGGCGGCCGGCAACCCTTTCTAGAGATACTATCACATTTGATCACTCGGTGTGTCGTTTTACAAAATTTCCAAATTTAAAGGTTAACCATAAAGATATTCCAAAGACTCGACACACCGTCCCTTTCGGCGGATGACCTTCCAAGGTCACCACACCTTTTGGACCACCTCGGTCAAAATTTTAGCTTGTTTATTAGGGTTTATTCAAAATTGTAAAGCGTGTTATAGTTTACTCCGTAAGTCCGGGGGTCGTTCCCCATTCTTCCAAAAGGGACCCTTAAGGTCCTAGTCTTTTACGCCGTGACTTCCGGGTGTTGCCATCTTGCCTTCTTCCGGACCCCGCCATGCGAAGCCTTCATCGAGTTTCGAGCATTTTGGGCGCGGGCGGAACATGTTGGGGACCAACATTGTAAGAAGGGGGTAATGTTACGT
The DNA here is from genome assembly GCA_949152475.1 of Terebella lapidaria. Classification (NCBI taxonomy): domain Eukaryota; kingdom Metazoa; phylum Annelida; class Polychaeta; order Terebellida; family Terebellidae; genus Terebella; species Terebella lapidaria. Next base: position 48,435,717 of record OX424555.1, on the reverse strand, counting down.
TACGCACGTTACGGTAATCGTACGGTAATCGGGGTATCCACAGTGAATTAGGGGTCACTGGTGCATCAAAAGACATGCCTAGATGCATGTATGTATGTACCTTTGTGAATATACACTCAATGTACATGCATATACATGAATGTTCAACAAGTGGTATGTGTCGGACCTACAGCGCTGGACAAATCGACTGCCATAGTGGGTAAGGACTTGTGAACTTGTTCCGGAACAATCCCTCGTATAGACAGAGTGCAACATATCCCCAAAGTCCCAAATGTCAGATTGTAAGGTTTAATAATGACAAAGTTCTAAGAGAGAAAAATCAATAAAAGCTCACAGCGTGAAAACAAAATAGATAAGCTCTTCCTGATATCACGCTGGGAAAGGTGATCTCCAGAATCTGAGGTTGAACGCCGCAATTGGAGGTCGAACGCCCGAATCAGAGGAAATCGCGAAAAGAAACAAAACATTGTGAGGATGATTGAGGGAAAAGCCCTCAAAAGGTTCGTAAAACCGTCCGTGTCATCGATATAACAGTGTGCATCAGTTATGCGAATATTTATTGACCCTCGCTACAACAAAAACACCTTAGTGTGGCGACCAAGCGGTTGGTTGGCGGATTTTTCTGGTGTGTGTGTGTGCGGAAATTTACACAGTCGACAAGATGAAGGAAACTTGCAAATACCAAAATACAGTTTATTCAAAACACAAGGAATTAACCCTATTTATTAACAAAATGAAATATATGTATATAATGTGATATTGGACTCCAAACTGGTAAACTCCTATTATGTAAATCTGCTAATATGTATTCATTCTTCACTGCCTCAATAATACATGTATTATGATGATACTCCAATAACCTCAAAGTCTTATCAATATCTAAATATCTGAGGAACAAATCACACTAAGTATGAGATGGCTAATATATCCAATATAACCGAATAAAATACTATGGAATAATTCTCCACAAAACAAATTAATCAGATATCACTAACACTTCACGTCACGAATAATCAACAGCTACCAGAATTGTCAGGAGGCTTCTTCTCAAATAGCATATAAATCCGAGCGGACCTATCTTCGATAAAATCTAATATAATAAATCCAGGCGAATAACAAAACCGTAAAAATACCCTATATCTCTGAGATATAATCAAACGGTCAAATGACGCGATAAAATACACAATGTAAAACTGAATAAAATAGTCAAACTCACTCCAATATACTGTATGCCAAGTACAAATTCAACTCCGAAACTCCTGTCAAATACTAGATCCTATTCCAAATAATGTGAGTAAACCTAAAATCACCAAATACTAAACTCCACCAAATATACTGATTCAAAACAACAGATAATCTTCCATCAAAATATAAAGTCCAAACAATACATAGAAATGGAATAAACAATGCTGCTCACCTCCACCTGGACCTCCAAAATCAGATAATATAGGCTACTGCAGACACAAAAATACAACAAACTAGAATTGGCAATCTCCAGACTTCTGCCAAACTCCTAACTCCTAACTCCACGTGGTTTTCTGTGTGCTTCTCCCATGCAGCGTCACGGTTCCTCCTTATGGGTCGAAGTCCAGGTGAAAGTGAGAGGCCGATGCCAGTAAGGCACCTGTATTTATGGAATCTGGCGAAACTTGTCCTCAGAAAAAGGTTAATTGCGCCAGAGACACACCGATTGGCCAAAATCAGGTCAAGCTGGCACAGAAAACGGCGGTCAATAAAAATATTACCCAGAATGCAACGCAAAAACACGTTTTGCACCCTGGGCAGATTATGGCAAATATTGCCAGAAATAATAAATATCGCTTCCGAGACATGATGCAAACTTGTAAATAAGACCATGTGGAATCAATAGACAGCAAGAATAAAACAGATTAACTCTTCCTTGCTGCGTAAAGATCCCACAAAGATCGGCCAAAAATGTAAACATCGGTCGTAAAAAACCCATTAACGCGACAGTATCGCCCCCTATGAGCTATGGACGGGACCTCCCGCGACCGATGTCAAAATGGCGCCCGTACGGAAAATAGTACGGTAAAATTGCTCGCAATAGACGAACAACCACATATGACAAAATAGGGACAATAAAATAAGAAAAGGGGGCCTACAAAACACATTCCCCAAATATGATGTACTTCCCTTCCCGCGATAAAAAGTATTTGGCAATAGTTGCCGCTACCTGAGTGACAAAATCTGTCAGCACAGTAAAATACACAAAAACGTGACGTCACCAAACTAGAAAACTATCTAGAAAAGGCCCGCGGCCAGACACGACATACTAAATCTTCACACAGCTCTCCGCTTAAATGTTAAAATGCCCTCATTAACATTTACAGCAAAACACAAATGTAAAACATATACAAACAAATGAGAACCACATCATCAAAAATCTTTTCATGTTAACTCAGTCTCTTTACAGAACACAATGATCACGGTCACAGCTCTCCAGGCGGTAGTCCCTCGACGCGACTCCAGCGGTCGTACCTCGATGCGACTCCAGGTGTCGTCCCCTGATGCGGCATAAAGCGGCTCTCCAGTCAGTCGTCTCTCGGTGCGGCACGAAGCGGCTCTCCAGTCGGTAGTCTCCAGATGCGGCACGAAGCGGCTCTCCGGTCGGTCACCTCTCGATGCGGCGCAAAGCGGCCGTTGTTCTCAATCGCCAGATCCTCAGCACCGATCACTTGTTGGTTTGTGGCAGTTATTTCCCCTGGGCGGCAGTCCCAGGACGCAGCCCTTCCGGATGGCGATCCCCAGGTTCTCATCCCGCACTGCTCGGGCTTCGCGACACAAAGTCCATTCACGGGTGGTGCTTCCTGGTTCCAACCATTGTGAGACATGGGATGGTCTCCGACTTCGATGGACATGCACAGTACTAGCCCACAAATGAATGCGGGAAACCATGTTTCCTTCACTACCAGCAACGTCAACTTCACGAGCTTTTGTACTTCATAGGCCAGGGCTGGTAGTTGCTTGGTTGCCTCTCCAACATCTACTCCATATGAGCCTCCACTTCTCCCTCGACCTCAGGTGTCTTAGACGGGGGGTCAGCAACTCCATTGACTTGGTCCTGAACCCTGGCTCCATCAGCTTCTCCCTCGACTTCTGTTGTTGCTCCACTGACTTCTCTCCTACTGGCACTCTCCTCTTCCTTGATGGTAACAGATACTCCAACTTCGCTCTCCATCATGAATGCAGCACGCCGACATACAGCCTCCTCGATCGCTCTCCTCAGCATTCGAGCTTCAGCAACTTCCACGTCTCGTACTTCATCTCCTTCATGTGTAACGGCATCCAATGCCGAGTCTCCTATGGGTACATTGGCTCCTACTACTCCTGGTGCTTCATTCTCTCCTCTACTTCTAGCTAGTTCTACAATGGGGACTTCTCCGTCGACCTCACATGACTTCACTTCCTCGACCACAGCTGTCCCAGACAGGAGGTCGGTAACTCCATTTTCTCCTGCTGCATCCATGACTGTTTCCACTCCATTAACGTCCATTGCTTCGCTGATCTCAGCTACTCCTCTGACGTTTGTGACTCCGTTTACTGCTATGACTCCACTGACTCCTTGGATTACCTCAGCCTGGGATACTCGACATCCGGCAAAGTGATCTCCTCTTGTTGTTTCAGCATTCCCGTTGTCGTCGTGACTGGTATCGTTAATCTGCAGGGAGGAAGGTTCCAGTCTCCCAATCTCCCTCGGTTGAGCGTTGTGACGGCCACTCACTGTTGGTTGGGCCGCCCCATGGCCGCAGGGGTCGGCCCTCGTTCGTTTGGGTGGACGGCAGCAGGCTGACATACAGGGACAGGTGTCACGGACCTGGCATTACATTCGCGGGCAAAGTGTCCTCTGTGACCACACCTGTAACACTTGTGAGTGTGGTGTCCTGACGTTTTCTCCTTCCATCTCCGTCTGTCTTGTCTGTCGCGGGACTCTCCAGGTGTCACTCCACTGCTGTTCAATGTCACTCCACTGTTCCTACGATGGTTCCTCTCCTGGACACGCTCCTTGATTTTTGCAACTTCTTCCACCATAGTCTGTAGGATTTCCAGCAGCTCCATCTGTAACTTTAAGTTCGCTGTTGACTCTGCCTCCTTGTGCCTTGACGGTTTCAAGTATCTATTGGGCGGCTGTGTTACTTGCAATTCTTCCTCCGATTCTGAGGTGTCAGGGCTGTCAGGCACTCGGGCTCCTCTCTTGCTCCTTCCAGTGAAACTCGACAGCCTGGGTCTCTCATGGTAATGGTGCTCTGACCTACGTCTCTTGCATTGACGGGTAGTGCCATCACTGCTTGAGGCGGCAGACTCCTCGTCGCTCGAGGTCTCAGAGATGGAGATGTAACGACGCCGGCAACACTTTTGTCGTCTCGCCTGTTTTGAATCTTCCACCTTGGCAATCTCGATCCTCACGACATTCCTCACTTCCTCCATAAGAGCTCTGATGTCTAGTGTAGGCGGCATCGCTGCAGTCTCGGTTTGTGTCTGGGACTTTTTGTGACTTTCCATTCTTGCCTGAGCTGGGACAAACACCTCTGGTGCCTGATCCGAGTCTGGTTGGGCTGTCTGCAGCCAGTGGTCGGTTCCATCAGAATCCATCTCGCAAGGCTGTGGAGCTCCAATCTGCCCTGTCCTGTGAGGTGGTATATGTGGCATTGCAGGCCTGTACTCTTGGCTCGCTGGAGGCACTGTCCGGACATCACGAGTCTTCACATTATACCTCCCATGTGCTGGCACATACTCCTGTGTTTGCATAGCTGGGGGAACTCTGTCAGGGACATTGGCTTGAGCTGCATAAAGTACTGGGCTATGGTTGGCCATCATCAGCGGTGGTGGTGGTGGCTGGCAATATAGCACGTCCCGTGGTCCTTCTGTCTCCAATATTCTTGCAGAGTTCCTTAGGGGCAAGACAGGCTGGGGCAAGGGCGAACGGGCTCCTTCCCACGTGAGGCCAGATGGGGTGGGACGAGAGCGAACGGGCTCCTCTTCCCAAACCATAGGCTCCACACCTCCAGTGCTATTGTTGCTCCAGTAGCCAGAAGTTTGGGGTGAGGGCGAACGGGCTCCTCCCCCCAAAGCCTGGGATTCCAGATCTCCCATGACGTACAGTAGTCGCTCCAGTGGCTACAAGGCTGGGGTGAGGGCGAACGGGCTCCTCTTCCCAAACCTTGAGATGCCAGATCTCCTGCTGTATACCGGTAGTCGCTCCAGTGAGCACAAGGCTGGGTTGAGGGCGAACGGGCTCCTCTTCCCAAACCTTGGAACTCCATGGCTCCTGTCATGTAGTCGCTCTGTGTGCTGGGGCGGGAGCGAACGGGCTTCTCACCATGTGTGGCCAGATGGGATGGGGTGAGGGCGAACGGGCTCCTCTCCCCAAACCATGGGCTCCACACCTCCTGTGCTGTTGCTGATCCGGGAGACTTCATTCGCATAGTGCTGTGGTTCACAATGTGCATTCCCTCTTCACTTGATGCTTGAGTCAAGGTACATCTCCTTGCAGGCGCTCTTGACATCACTCCGTCGACTCCACCAGTCGGGACAAAAAAAATAAAACACACACGACACAACACACCAGATACAGGTCGTGGACTTGAATCGCTGGATCCTCGCAGATGTTGTAGCCAAGGATCCCACTTCTGACACCAAAATTGTGGCGACCAAGCGGTTGGTTGGCGGATTTTTCTGGTGTGTGTGTGTGCGGAACTTTACACAGTCGACAAGATGAAGGAAACTTGCAAATACCAAAATACAGTTTATTCAAAACACAAGGAATTAACCCTATTTATTAACAAAATGAAATATATGTATATAATGTGATATTGGACTCCAAACTGGTAAACTCCTATTATGTAAATCTGCTAATATGTATTCATTCTTCACTGCCTCAATAATACATGTATTATGATGATACTCCAATAACCTCAAAGTCTTATCAATATCTAAATATCTGAGGAACAAATCACACTAAGTATGAGATGGCTAATATATCCAATATAACCGAATAAAATACTATGGAATAATTCTCCACAAAACAAATCAATCAGATATCACTAACACTTCACGTCACGAATAATCAACAGCTACCAGAATTGTCAGGAGGCTTCTTCTCAAATAGCATATAAATCCGAGCGGACCTATCTTCGATAAAATATAATATAATAAATCCAGGCGAATAACAAAACCGTAAAAATACCCTATATCGCTGAGATATAATCAAACGGTCAAATGACGCGATAAAATACACAATGTAAAACTGAATAAAATAGTCAAACTCACTCCAATATACTGTATGCCAAGTACAAATTCAACTCCGAGACTCCTGTCAAATACTAGATCCTATTCCAAATAATGTGAGTAAACCTAAAATCACCAAATACTAAACTCCACCAAATATACTGATTCAAAATAACAGATAATCTTCCATCAAAATATAAAGTCCAAACAATACATAGAAATGGAATAAACAATGCTGCTCACCTCCACCTGGACCTCCAAAATCAGATAATATAGGCTACTGCAGACACAAAAATACAACAAACTAGAATTGGCAATCTCCAGACTTCTGCCAAACTCCTAACTCCTAACTCCACGTGGTTTTCTGTGTGCTTCTCCCATGCAGCGTCACGGTTCCTCCTTATGGGTCGAAGTCCAGGTGAAAGTGAGAGGCCGATGCCAGTAAGGCACCTGTATTTATGGAATCTGGCGAAACTTGTCCTCAGAAAAAGGTTAATTGCGCCAGAGACACACCGATTGGCCAAAATCAGGTCAAGCTGGCACAGAAAACGGCGGTCAATAAAAATATTACCCAGAATGCAACGCAAAAACACGTTTTGCACCCTGGGCAGATTATGGCAAATATTGCCAGAAATAATAAATATCGCTTCCGAGACATGATGCAAACTTGTAAATAAGACCATGTGGAATCAATAGACAGCAAGAATAAAACAGATTAACTCTTCCTTGCTGCGTAAAGATCCCACAAAGATCGGCCAAAAATGTAAACATCGGTCGTAAAAAACCCATTAACGCGACAGTATCGCCCCCTATGAGCTATGGACGGGACCTCCCGCGACCGATGTCAAAATGGCGCCCGTACGGAAAATAGTACGGTAAAATTGCTCGCAATAGACGAACAACCACATATGACAAAATAGGGACAATAAAATAAGAAAAGGGGGCCTACAAAACACATTCCCCAAATATGATGTACTTCCCTTCCCGCGATAAAAAGTATTTGGCAATAGTTGCCGCTACCTGAGTGACAAAATCTGTCAGCACAGTAAAATACACAAAAACGTGACGTCACCAAACTAGAAAACTATCTAGAAAAGGCCCGCGGCCAGACACGACATACTAAATCTTCACACAGCTCTCCGCTTAAATGTTAAAATGCCCTCATTAACATTTACAGCAAAACACAAATGTAAAACATATACAAACAAATGAGAACCACATCATCAAAAATCTTTTCATGTTAACTCAGTCTCTTTACAGAACACAATGATCACGGTCACAGCTCTCCAGGCGGTAGTCCCTCGACGCGACTCCAGCGGTCGTACCTCGATGCGACTCCAGGTGTCGTCCCCTGATGCGGCATAAAGCGGCTCTCCAGTCAGTCGTCTCTCGGTGCGGCACGAAGCGGCTCTCCAGTCGGTAGTCTCCAGATGCGGCACGAAGCGGCTCTCCGGTCGGTCACCTCTCGATGCGGCGCAAAGCGGCCGTTGTTCTCAATCGCCAGATCCTCAGCACCGATCACTTGTTGGTTTGTGGCAGTTATTTCCCCTGGGCGGCAGTCCCAGGACGCAGCCCTTCCGGATGGCGATCCCCAGGTTCTCATCCCGCACTGCTCGGGCTTCGCGACACAAAGTCCATTCACGGGTGGTGCTTCCTGGTTCCAACCATTGTGAGACATGGGATGGTCTCCGACTTCGATGGACATGCACAGTACTAGCCCACAAATGAATGCGGGAAACCATGTTTCCTTCACTACCAGCAACGTCAACTTCACGAGCTTTTGTACTTCATAGGCCAGGGCTGGTAGTTGCTTGGTTGCCTCTCCAACATCTACTCCATATGAGCCTCCACTTCTCCCTCGACCTCAGGTGTCTTAGACGGGGGGTCAGCAACTCCATTGACTTGGTCCTGAACCCTGGCTCCATCAGCTTCTCCCTCGACTTCTGTTGTTGCTCCACTGACTTCTCTCCTACTGGCACTCTCCTCTTCCTTGATGGTAACAGATACTCCAACTTCGCTCTCCATCATGAATGCAGCACGCCGACATACAGCCTCCTCGATCGCTCTCCTCAGCATTCGAGCTTCAGCAACTTCCACGTCTCGTACTTCATCTCCTTCATGTGTAACGGCATCCAATGCCGAGTCTCCTATGGGTACATTGGCTCCTACTACTCCTGGTGCTTCATTCTCTCCTCTACTTCTAGCTAGTTCTACAATGGGGACTTCTCCGTCGACCTCACATGACTTCACTTCCTCGACCACAGCTGTCCCAGACAGGAGGTCGGTAACTCCATTTTCTCCTGCTGCATCCATGACTGTTTCCACTCCATTAACGTCCATTGCTTCGCTGATCTCAGCTACTCCTCTGACGTTTGTGACTCCGTTTACTGCTATGACTCCACTGACTCCTTGGATTACCTCAGCCTGGGATACTCGACATCCGGCAAAGTGATCTCCTCTTGTTGTTTCAGCATTCCCGTTGTCGTCGTGACTGGTATCGTTAATCTGCAGGGAGGAAGGTTCCAGTCTCCCAATCTCCCTCGGTTGAGCGTTGTGACGGCCACTCACTGTTGGTTGGGCCGCCCCATGGCCGCAGGGGTCGGCCCTCGTTCGTTTGGGTGGACGGCAGCAGGCTGACATACAGGGACAGGTGTCACGGACCTGGCATTACATTCGCGGGCAAAGTGTCCTCTGTGACCACACCTGTAACACTTGTGAGTGTGGTGTCCTGACGTTTTCTCCTTCCATCTCCGTCTGTCTTGTCTGTCGCGGGACTCTCCAGGTGTCACTCCACTGCTGTTCAATGTCACTCCACTGTTCCTACGATGGTTCCTCTCCTGGACACGCTCCTTGATTTTTGCAACTTCTTCCACCATAGTCTGTAGGATTTCCAGCAGCTCCATCTGTAACTTTAAGTTCGCTGTTGACTCTGCCTCCTTGTGCCTTGACGGTTTCAAGTATCTATTGGGCGGCTGTGTTACTTGCAATTCTTCCTCCGATTCTGAGGTGTCAGGGCTGTCAGGCACTCGGGCTCCTCTCTTGCTCCTTCCAGTGAAACTCGACAGCCTGGGTCTCTCATGGTAATGGTGCTCTGACCTACGTCTCTTGCATTGACGGGTAGTGCCATCACTGCTTGAGGCGGCAGACTCCTCGTCGCTCGAGGTCTCAGAGATGGAGATGTAACGACGCCGGCAACACTTTTGTCGTCTCGCCTGTTTTGAATCTTCCACCTTGGCAATCTCGATCCTCACGACATTCCTCACTTCCTCCATAAGAGCTCTGATGTCTAGTGTAGGCGGCATCGCTGCAGTCTCGGTTTGTGTCTGGGACTTTTTGTGACTTTCCATTCTTGCCTGAGCTGGGACAAACACCTCTGGTGCCTGATCCGAGTCTGGTTGGGCTGTCTGCAGCCAGTGGTCGGTTCCATCAGAATCCATCTCGCAAGGCTGTGGAGCTCCAATCTGCCCTGTCCTGTGAGGTGGTATATGTGGCATTGCAGGCCTGTACTCTTGGCTCGCTGGAGGCACTGTCCGGACATCACGAGTCTTCACATTATACCTCCCATGTGCTGGCACATACTCCTGTGTTTGCATAGCTGGGGGAACTCTGTCAGGGACATTGGCTTGAGCTGCATAAAGTACTGGGCTATGGTTGGCCATCATCAGCGGTGGTGGTGGTGGCTGGCAATATAGCACGTCCCGTGGTCCTTCTGTCTCCAATATTCTTGCAGAGTTCCTTAGGGGCAAGACAGGCTGGGGCAAGGGCGAACGGGCTCCTTCCCACGTGAGGCCAGATGGGGTGGGACGAGAGCGAACGGGCTCCTCTTCCCAAACCATAGGCTCCACACCTCCAGTGCTATTGTTGCTCCAGTAGCCAGAAGTTTGGGGTGAGGGCGAACGGGCTCCTCCCCCCAAAGCCTGGGATTCCAGATCTCCCATGACGTACAGTAGTCGCTCCAGTGGCTACAAGGCTGGGGTGAGGGCGAACGGGCTCCTCTTCCCAAACCTTGAGATGCCAGATCTCCTGCTGTATACCGGTAGTCGCTCCAGTGAGCACAAGGCTGGGTTGAGGGCGAACGGGCTCCTCTTCCCAAACCTTGGAACTCCATGGCTCCTGTCATGTAGTCGCTCTGTGTGCTGGGGCGGGAGCGAACGGGCTTCTCACCATGTGTGGCCAGATGGGATGGGGTGAGGGCGAACGGGCTCCTCTCCCCAAACCATGGGCTCCACACCTCCTGTGCTGTTGCTGATCCGGGAGACTTCATTCGCATAGTGCTGTGGTTCACAATGTGCATTCCCTCTTCACTTGATGCTTGAGTCAAGGTACATCTCCTTGCAGGCGCTCTTGACATCACTCCGTCGACTCCACCAGTCGGGACAAAAAAAATAAAACACACACGACACAACACACCAGATACAGGTCGTGGACTTGAATCGCTGGATCCTCGCAGATGTTGTAGCCAAGGATCCCACTTCTGACACCAAAATTGTGGCGACCAAGCGGTTGGTTGGCGGATTTTTCTGGTGTGTGTGTGTGCGGAACTTTACACAGTCGACAAGATGAAGGAAACTTGCAAATACCAAAATACAGTTTATTCAAAACACAAGGAATTAACCCTATTTATTAACAAAATGAAATATATGTATATAATGTGATATTGGACTCCAAACTGGTAAACTCCTATTATGTAAATCTGCTAATATGTATTCATTCTTCACTGCCTCAATAATACATGTATTATGATGATACTCCAATAACCTCAAAGTCTTATCAATATCTAAATATCTGAGGAACAAATCACACTAAGTATGAGATGGCTAATATATCCAATATAACCGAATAAAATACTATGGAATAATTCTCCACAAAACAAATCAATCAGATATCACTAACACTTCACGTCACGAATAATCAACAGCTACCAGAATTGTCAGGAGGCTTCTTCTCAAATAGCATATAAATCCGAGCGGACCTATCTTCGATAAAATATAATATAATAAATCCAGGCGAATAACAAAACCGTAAAAATACCCTATATCGCTGAGATATAATCAAACGGTCAAATGACGCGATAAAATACACAATGTAAAACTGAATAAAATAGTCAAACTCACTCCAATATACTGTATGCCAAGTACAAATTCAACTCCGAGACTCCTGTCAAATACTAGATCCTATTCCAAATAATGTGAGTAAACCTAAAATCACCAAATACTAAACTCCACCAAATATACTGATTCAAAATAACAGATAATCTTCCATCAAAATATAAAGTCCAAACAATACATAGAAATGGAATAAACAATGCTGCTCACCTCCACCTGGACCTCCAAAATCAGATAATATAGGCTACTGCAGACACAAAAATACAACAAACTAGAATTGGCAATCTCCAGACTTCTGCCAAACTCCTAACTCCTAACTCCACGTGGTTTTCTGTGTGCTTCTCCCATGCAGCGTCACGGTTCCTCCTTATGGGTCGAAGTCCAGGTGAAAGTGAGAGGCCGATGCCAGTAAGGCACCTGTATTTATGGAATCTGGCGAAACTTGTCCTCAGAAAAAGGTTAATTGCGCCAGAGACACACCGATTGGCCAAAATCAGGTCAAGCTGGCACAGAAAACGGCGGTCAATAAAAATATTACCCAGAATGCAACGCAAAAACACGTTTTGCACCCTGGGCAGATTATGGCAAATATTGCCAGAAATAATAAATATCGCTTCCGAGACATGATGCAAACTTGTAAATAAGACCATGTGGAATCAATAGACAGCAAGAATAAAACAGATTAACTCTTCCTTGCTGCGTAAAGATCCCACAAAGATCGGCCAAAAATGTAAACATCGGTCGTAAAAAACCCATTAACGCGACAGTATCGCCCCCTATGAGCTATGGACGGGACCTCCCGCGACCGATGTCAAAATGGCGCCCGTACGGAAAATAGTACGGTAAAATTGCTCGCAATAGACGAACAACCACATATGACAAAATAGGGACCATAAAATAAGAAAAGGGGGCCTACAAAACACATTCCCCAAATATGATGTACTTCCCTTCCCGCGATAAAAAGTATTTGGCAATAGTTGCCGCTACCTGAGTGACAAAATCTGTCAGCACAGTAAAATACACAAAAACGTGACGTCACCAAACTAGAAAACTATCTAGAAAAGGCCCGCGGCCAGACACGACATACTAAATCTTCACACAAGTATATCACACAGTTATCTGATAAATCGCGGCACAGTTTTAGGTACTTAAACAGCATCTAGGCGACAACACGCATCGAATGAATAAACCAGTTTAATTAACTAAATAACCAAATATAGCACTTGATATTGTGCAGAATGTTTGTTTAGGTGCAAAAGACTTTATACCTGACCAATTTTCTCGAATGTTCGGCGAAATTATTGAGTATTCAACGTGAAATGAAACGAGGCTGCAACTCCACGAGTATGACGGCTCATAAAAATGGCAACACCGGGATTTACGGAACAGAGTGACGAGTGCTGACATCGCTCTCAGGGTTTGGTGACGTCTCTGCTTTGGTGATATGGGGTTCATGACTCACGAAATATACAGCCATATGGTCCAAATTCAAGATCCGTTAGATTTTGCAGACAAGAAGCAGATAATACGTAAAACCATTGAAAGAAATTGAATAATTTTCTTCATTCTACCGTGATATAGATCCATTGTAGGACATTTTTAAATAGGTTTACATTTCGTAATGAATCTGGTTAGTGTCTTCCAGGGCCAAACGGAAGGCTTGAAAGCACTAGAAATGGTTTTGAAAGAACAGAAGTTTGCAACAGAAATATGCATATTGATATTTTATGCGCAATTGATATATGTACGTGGTAATTTCTACACACACAACATACCACGATATCCAGTAAGTAATTAACATCCTGTCATAATTCGCAGGTACCCTGCAGATTTATTTGGAATTTTAAAACGAAAATTGACCATATTAGTGAGTCTGAAATTTACGAGCACTGCATTGCTCTGAATTACAGGTGTTGCAAAGTAGCAGTCATGTCCATACAAAATAAATGAAGAACTATAGCTGATATGGCAACATGAAATTATATTTAGATTTTTGGGATACCTTCTCCAAAGCAACTGTCACATTGCACATAATAATAAATGTGCGAAGCTCAAATTCCATAATATACCGGAATAATTTAGGCACGAACATGTAGGTATGACACGAACATTTTTTTTACCTAAATAAATTTCCCACGTCTGCTACAAGTTTTCATGCCTAAAAATTAGCGCTCAAATTCGACCATATGAATGGATTCACATACACCTGTATTTTGTCAATCCTCAAGTCTGTCCTCATCCAAGTAAACCTGCATGGGGAGGGGGTATGCAAGTGTCAACCAGAGAAAAGTATACTAGTAAGCAGATACGATTTACTGATGAACATATTTGTCTCACACTATCAATACAACCAGCAAAATGATGATGGCATAATAAGTAATAGCATTGGTGTCCCTGATATGCGCAGTAAATTCTGAATAAACACATGCGTTCAACCAAATAATACCAGAACAGGTCCCTAGATCTATCAAATTGTTGCGGAAAGCAAACCTAAAATCAACATTTTTTTTTTCAATTGTTACAAACTAGCAAACACATTGCTCTTTCAGGGCCACCCAATTCTACCTCATTATTGGAAATCATGGAGTTGCCGTCCTCAAAACACATGGAGTTGCAGCTGTCAAATCGAAATGTGCTCATAAATCGTTTTTTATCAGATGATGTGGACATACTGATGTCTCTGTTGTAGTGATAGGTTAACTAGCAACTATTTCTGTGCGTGAAACATGTGTATTTTGCCACATATCCCTTCGAAATTTCAAATTTGGTTGCAACTTCGCACTTCTTTTGCACACGGATATTGACCCGCAATTCGATGTCTCTATGTCCACTACTACAGGAAAGCCAGCTCTGACTCTGTTTCCAAAGAAGGGCCCCAAACCTTCAGAAATATCCTGAATAGGCAGGTCCGATTTTGAAACATTCGGAGACAGTTCGGGTTTTAGCCCAAAGGGGGGGGGGGGGGAGGATTTCGTGTCTTATGATGAGAACGTTAGGTACTCTCGACAGTTGTCCCCCGTTCCCTGGGACACGTTCTTTGCCGAACATTATGTCCAAGCTCTGAAATCTCGCTCGGTTCAGACTCCTACTCAGTTGTCCACCAGAGTACCACGAGGTTACTTTTTCCGTTAACATCATGGGCAATTCTGCTCGGCTTGCCAGTTTAAACATACGTGCCCTCAGTGCAATGGACTCCATCCTCAAACACAATGCCACTCAATGGGAGTAAGACACAATCCATCCCCTTTCACTCAGTCCCCACAACGCCATCGTTTCCGTTCCAATGTCCAAGACTTTCACGGATCTCAGCATTCCTTTCGTCCCCGAAACTCGACATACACACCCCGTTACCCCCCACCACAGCAGCCCCCCAGGCGATATCCCTCTCACAACGCCGATCAGGTTAACGAACCTTCAGAGAGATCTGCACGTAGTCAGGCCCGACGTCAGTGAATATTTAATTCAGGGGTTTCGTTACAGGTTCCATACGGGTTTTCAAGGATGCCTCAAGGCAAAGTTTGTCAAGAACATGAAGCCGATGTATCAACATCCAGAAGCAGTTGCTGAAAAAATTGCCCAGGAATTAGAAGCACGCAGGATTCAAGGACTCTTTAAATCATCCCCGTTTCCCAAGATAGTTCTGTCGCCAATTGTTGTGGTTCCCAAACGTGTCCCTGGTACATTCCGTATGATTCAACATTTATCTTTCCCATATGGGCATTCAGTCAATGACGGAATACCAGATGACATTGGTCAGGTCCAATATTCTAATTTTGAATTGCTGTGGCTTTGGTCAGAGAGTTGGGGAAGGGTTGTTTTTTAGCAAAGACCGACATCAAGTCTGCTATCAGAATTATACCTATATCCCCTTCGGAACACCATCTTATTGGTTTCACATTTCAAGGCCACTATTATTTTGATACCAATCTCCCAATGGGCCTGAAATCCAGTTGTCGGACATTTGAAACCTTCAACACTGCCCTGGAAGATATTGATCGCATCACGTTGGGCATTTCCCACATCACTCATCTGTTGGACGATTTCTTGTTCCTAGCTCGAACCGAGGAGCAATGCGCTGCTCATTTGCGTGTGTTTTGCCAGTTATGCGCTGAGATAGGTGTCCCTATTGCAGCTGATAAAACGTTCTCACCTGCCAATATCATGACTTACCTCGAAATAGAAATCGATACGGTATCTTTCGAGGCTCGTCTTCCCACCGACAAGATTATCAAATGCCGCAATATCCTCCAGGAGGCTCTTGGTTAGAAAAAACTGACCCTGAGACAGATTCAACACATCATCGGTTCTCTGAACTTTGCATGTCAGGTTGTCAGACCAGGACCGGCATTTCTTCGGCGACTGGTTAATCTCACAGTTGGTTATACCAAACCTTTTTAGCATATTCGTATGAACGCGGAGGCCCGAAAGGAACTGAAATCATGGTTGTCTTTTCTGACATCGTTTAACGGCAAATCCATTTTCCAGTATGATCCCTGGACAGCTTCTGAATGTTTGCAGTTCTACACGGACGCGGCTCAGTCAGTCGGCTATGGGGTCATCTTCAAAACACATTGGTTCCAGGGCAGATGGCCCTCTGAGTGAGGAAATAAGTCCATATCGCTTTTGGAACTGTTCCCAATTGTCGTGTCAGTTCAGGTGTGGGGTGCTGCACTGTCCAACAAACGAATCATCCTCCATACAGACAGTGCAGCTCTGGTGTCCATTATCAATCAATCGACCTCTAAACAGCCAGATATTATGGCGTTGGTTCGGCAGTTAGTAGTAGACTGTATGTCGTATAACATTCAGGTTCTGGCCAAACATATATAAGCGGCAAATCCAACACTTTAGCTGATTCTCTTTCTCGATTCCAGTTGGACAGATTTCGAGTTCACGCGCCATGGGCGACCAACAGACATCCCCTCCTGGCTGACCCCGCCGCGCTTTCCAGGGATATGACAAGATTGATACAAGCTTCACTAGCTCCTTCGACCCAAATGGCTTACAACAAATCACTGTCACAATTTCTGACCTTTTTACATCAGTATGGTTTGCCCATCAGTCTTCCCATCATGCCTGTTTCGATTTCCCTATATCTAACTCATCTCCATAACCACGGATATGCGTATAGCACCATACGGTCCTTCATCTCGTCCGTATCTTTCATCCATAAAATCCATTCGGTGCCAGATCCCGCTGGCAATGTATTAGTGTCTAGAACATTGTTAGGTATAAGAAAATCGAATAATGTTTCCGATACCAGACTTTCTGTCTCCCTACAGCTCCTTCATAAAAGTAGAAATGGATATATCCTTCATAAATTATGCGATGCATTAGCTCACACGGTAGATTCCCCTCGTGTGCGGGTCATGTTGAAGTCAATGTACCTCCTAGCATTTTTTGCTTTTTTTACCAGAAATAACATGACCCTGAATCAGTTGGTCTTTGAGCTGGATTGTACATCCATCATCATAACGTTCCACCATTTCAAACATTCCAAAGGACGATCTCATTCGATTCGGGTTCATGCTCAACATTCAGACTACTGTCCGGTTTTTTTTTTCGTTTAGCCAGTTTCTTCGTTATAGAGGATCTGCATCAGGTCCATTATTCCAGACCCCGGATGGAAATCCAGTTACTAGACAATGGTTTGCTTCTCAGCAACATGAATCCCGATCCTTCCTCCGGTTAGATACGTCCTTGTATAAGACTCATAGTTTTAGGATAGGCGCTGCATCCTATGCAGCGACTCAGGGTTAGACAGACCTTCAGATTAAACATATCTGAAGGTCTTGGTTTCATTTTGGCTGCCACCATTCTTCTCATGATTTCGAAGAATGCTTAGTGGCATGTGTCAGCCTGTTACTTGGTTCGTTTCAAACGTTTAGTTGTATTTCAACACATATACTCGGGTAATTCTCATTACCCATGCGAGGCATGAGAAACTTACTCTTACTGGTACACCTGATCTCACATTTGGCTTCGCCGGATGTCTGTGATACTCAAATTGCTCGGACCTTGATCACCAATTTTGAATTTTTGTCCAACCTTAACATACCGATTGTGTAAATTTTGTCCATGGATTTTGAGTTTAGTCTTGCGGATTGTTTGGTGTTCGGTATCATACTTGTCTTAGTAGCTTGTTTGTTCATGTCCAACATTTCCACTTGTAATTGTAAGTTTATGTCAAATTATGTTCATAACTGTAATCGTGTCGATTTTTCAACATATAATAAACCAAGGTCAGATTCCCAGCTAGGTTTTTCAATGTCTGCTAAAACTCATCAGTTTTCACACTCACAATACATCCGTTTGGGGCATCAAACCACACACGGTTTTGTGAGTGTGACAAAATTCTCGTTAAATATGCTTAATAGCCAACTTGGTTTGTCAACCCGCAATTAACAGGTAGTACATGTAGATTGTCAGTCTGCCTTCTACCAATCCAATTTTTTTCCATATTTGTAGATCACATGATTAGCCAATCCAATCAACCAGCTAGTTCACAGACAAAGAAATCTACCAGTATTGAACTTCGAGAGGCACCGTTTTTTCCCTCCCGCCCTTCCCGTCATGGACAGTTATCCAGCCGTTTCTGTCTATATTGCAGATTTTGTATTTGATTATATTTTCTCAATTTTGTTCATTTGTTGTCTTTTGTCTTCCACATGTACGTATCCCAGAAGCTGACTGTTAATATATGTTGCTAACTCCATCAATTGTTTTGTATTATTATTTAACTTGTTTATGATCCCACCGGATCTTTGGTTTCAATACATATGCTTTCTTCATGTCATGTTTGGTTATCAACTAGACTATGTAATTTCAATGTGCCATGTGTCAGCTTATTATTGGGTTTTGTCTCAATCGTCCTCTGAATTTTCAATCCATATATGTTCACATTGAAAACGTGTCGAGACTTGTGTCCGTGTTCACTTGTTACTTGGTTCCGTCTCGAACTCTCATTTGTATTTTCAATGCTTGTATATACTAAAATAATTCACTTTTAGTATCATGTTTGTTCATGGTATGTGTCAGCCTGTTACTTGGTTTGTCTCAAACGTTCAGTTGTATTTCAACACATATACTCGGGTAATTCTCATTTAGTAGCTTGTTTGTTCATGTCCAACATTTCCACTTGTAATTGTAAGTTTATGTCAAATTATGTTCATAATTGTAATCGTGTCGATTTTTATTAGTCCATGGGCCAAAGGGGGTCACCCTGCCCCCCATGAGGGAATTTAGCAGACATATATTTTAATGTAGCCTGTTATATTAGTGTTCAGAATCTGCTTGTTTGCAAAAAAATATATTGAGGACAACAATGTTTTTTAAGCCTCCGAAGTATGATACCCCCCTTTGACCAAAAATGCAATTTCAGCATTTTTCTGTCAAAATCAATATCATACGCGGTCTCTTTTCGCTTTTAAAATTAATAATTTTTGACACAGAACGATGGTATTTGGCAAATCATTTTACTTCAATATCATACACACTATGCAATATTATTTAAATCTTATTTCAAAGTTGTCTAGCAACCGTTGCTAGGGAACTTTTTTTTCTTTGAAAATTTTGTTTAATTACCATACTGAGGTTAAAAATTGTGTAAACCCATAACAATAAATTATTATAACAATTAATTACAATGCAGAACATATATAGACATGTTATTACCAGCCATGTATCCATAGCAACGATCATGTTACCTTAGCAACCAATGACAATATGAAAATATCATCGCAAATTCGTTACATTTTATTGAAGACTTTGTTTATACTTAGTTTTATGGACGGATAATATGAATAATAAATGCAAATGTTTGCATAACATTGCTCAGGTGCAAAACTATGTGCCATATCATCAGGTCAAACATTAACATGATTTTGGTCATACACGTGGAAATGACATTGCTATTGTTAGTATGATCTTGGCAACTCACATGTGCATAATAAGATATTCAATTGTTTTATTTATTATTACCGTGTCACAATACACATGATACAGTAAAATGTGTCAGCAAGTTGTCTTCTGTCTAAAGACAGATCATCAAATTAAATATACATGGACATTCCAATATTGATATATGAAAAGCAATTCAGATTATACAGATTGCCAACACATGGTCGTACGGAGTCTACCTTCCAGACTAGCTGTGTTCGACCTGAGTCGAACGACAACTGTTGGACTTTGGAGGTGGCAGACGGTGTCGCATCATGGAACAGCTTTTGTTGGCGGATCACCTGGCCACCTTGGTCCAGGAGTTCGTCGACGAGACAGATCTGGAGGAGGGGAGTCGCGCCAGCATCCATGCAGCACTCAGCGTTTTGGCTGGAGTCGTACATGCTGCTGAGTGTGATGGTGCGCACAGTTGAATCTCACTCTGTGTGATGCCGATCTCCGTACACTTGACGTGTCTGCCACAGACATTGCTGATCTACGTGGGAGGCCGTTTTTCTCGGGGTCCACCCACGCCAACCTCTCTTGATCAGATAAATCCGTTATGTGGGAACATCTGCGAGATGGGGCTATGGCCAAGGCTTTGCTCGAGAAGGTGGCGGGGCCAGGAGCAAGCAAGAAGATTATGGGAGATCCAACCTCCTTTCTAACCTCCAATTAGACCAACCAGGTGTTTCTTCCCTGTGCCTGGCGATCGGGAAAAACTTCAATTCTTGCATCACAAGGTCAACAATTGCTGAGAGGGGGTTCTATTCTCTTATCTTCCTGGTGCCGAAAAAGGTGGGCAACATCCCATTTTCAACCTGTCAACCTTCAACAACTTCCTGATCGTAACCAGATTCAAGACGGAGTTGGCGCTTTTCGTTCCAAAAGTTCTAGTCAAGGGGAAGTAGGCCATCAGTATTGACGTCACGAGTATGTACATGTGCCCATACACCCAGGCTCGAAGTACCAGTTCAAGGTACTTCCCTTTTGAGTAGCCACTACTTCTTACATGTTCATCCGTGTCGTAAGGGCGTTAGCGGCCAGGTTTCGATTGGTTGGAATTCAATTCCACCACTACATCAACTATTGGCTGATTGTAGCCGATTCTACATCTCAGGCTATCGAACAATCCAGGTTCGTCCTCAAATTGGCCACCAGCCTAGGGTGGATTCCCAATTGGGCGCAGTCTCATCTATAGATAGATAGATAGATATTTTATTTCAAGAGACAAAATACAATAATATTTGAAATATATATAAAGTTACAGGTATGTCCACTTGAGGTATCAATCAAAGACCTAAGTCTGTAAGCAGACAATCCGGTTGAAAAATAGACAAAAAATAATGTTTTAGTAACAATGTATGCCTGATTGAACCGCTAGTACCTTAAATATAAATGGTAGTTATACACAAGATTAGTTTCTATTAACTTGGGAAACAAATATACAATATGTATTAAAAGCCCCCTAACCCTCCCTACCCCATCAGAACTAGTATGGATAATGGTTAAATGATGAGTGAAATCTATGCACCAGTAGAAAGTGGAAAAGAATAGCCCAATGGCTAAGAAAATCTATCACCAACGCAGTGATTCAAGTACATGTATGTAGGGGTACAATACGATCTAAATCGAGGAGTAGCTCTCCCTCTGGAGAAAATAGTTCTCAAGGCATCTGTGGCGATGCAAAAATGCTTTGGCTTAATTCATCGATCACAGCTAGTCAGTTTCTATTGATCATTGGTCTGTTGGCTTCAATAGAGAAACAGGTGCCGTTCAGCAGGTGCTTTCTAAGGCCCATTCACTCTTGCCTAGTGTTGCAGTGGCGGATCCTCACCAATCGAATAGACCAAGTTGTGACGGTGAACAATCGTGCTCGGAAGGCAATAAGGTGGTGGTGGGACCCTCAAAATCTCTTTCAGGGAATTCACGGATGTGTCAGAAACAGCTATGGAGCTCACATGGACGAGCACGCAATCTCTGCCATGTGGAACATGCATTAGCAATCGTGGCATATCAATGTCCGGCAGCCGTGAGTGGTGAGACATGCATTCGATATCTGGGACCTCAGAGGTTGCCAGGGACAAGTGGCTGGTCTGGACAACAGCACGATTGTGGCACACATAAACAAGCAGGAGCGGGGGTGGGGGTGTGGCTCGGAGGTGGTTGGTGGATCCTGAAATTTCTTTTGGAGAATGCCACTTTTGGAGTATGTATCTGACAGTTCGGACCTCCTTCATAGATGTGTCAGAAAAAAGCTTGGGGAGCTCATATAGACGAGCACTACTTGCGACCATGTGGAATACGCACAAGTAATCGTGACATATCAATGTCCTGCAGCTGCGAGTGGAGAGACGAGCGCTCGAGATCTGGGACCTCATAGTCCACCAGGGACGAAGCGGCTGGTCTTCATGGACAACAGCACGGTCGTGGCACACATAAAGAAGCAGTTGTGGGGGGGGGGGGGGGGGGCTCAGTTGAGGGATCCCTGCTTGGGAGGTGATGAGGTTTGCCTTCCTGTTCGAAAGGCAATGAAGTGGTGGCTGGATCCTCGAAATCTCTTTTGAGGAATTCCACCGTCGGAGTATCTGACGGATTGGACCTTCTTCACAGATGTGTCAGCTTGGGGAGTTCATATGAACGAACAAAAACTCTTGGCCGTGTGGAACATGCGCGAGTAAACGAGGCATATCAATGTCCTGCAGCTGCGAGTGGTGAGACATGCGTTCGAGATCGAAACCTCAGAGTCCGCCAGGGTAGAAGTGGCTGGTCTTCACGGACAACAGCACGGTCGTGGCACACATAAACAAGCAGGGTGGGGGGGGGGGGGACTCAGTCGAGTGATTTCTGTTTGGAAGTCGATCAGGTTTGCCTTCAAGTACGGTCTGTAGATCAGTGCACATCATTTGCCGAGCAGCAGGAACATCTTAGTCGACGCTTTGTCGAGACCTGACAAGATCATGGGCATGCATGGAGCCCACATCCGGAGGTGTTCCATTGCATTTGTCATGCGTTTGGGACACCGAACATAGACCTGTTCGCAACCTCCCGGAATCACAAGCTCCCGGTGTACTTCTCACCACTGTCAGAGAGCGAGGCACTTGCCGTGGATGCGTTGTCCAAAACGTGGGACGGGATGTACGGGTATGCGTACCTGCCAACCTGGTTCCCAAGGAAGTGCTACTCAAAGTGGCCCAGTCTCAGTGCGGGTGGGGGCAGGGTGGTGCTCAGTCAAGGGATCTCTGCTTGGAAGCTGATCAGGTTTGTCTTCCTGTTTGGAAGGCAATGAAGTGGTGGCTGGATCCTCGAAATCTCTTTTGAGGAATTCCACCGTCGGAGTATCTGACGGATTGGATCTTCTTCACAGATGTGTCAGCTTGGGGAGTTCATATGAACGAACAAAAACTCTTGGCCGTGTGGAACATGCGCGAGTAATCGAGGCATATCAACGTCCTGCAGCTGCGAGTGGTGAGACATGTGTCCGAGACCGAAACCTCAGAGTCCGCCAGGGTAGAAGTGGCTGGTCTTCACGGACAACAGCACGGTTGTGGCACACATAAACAAGCAGGGTGGGAGGGACTCGGTCGGGTGATTTCTGTTTGGAAGTCGATCAGGTTCGCCTTCAAGTATGGTCTGTAGATCAGTGCACATCATTTGCCGGGCAGCAGGAACATCTTAGCCGACGCACTGTCGAGACCTGACAAGATCATGGGCATGGATGGAGCCCACATCCGGAGGTGTTCCATTGCATTTGTCATGCGTTTGGGACACCGAACAAAGACCTGTTCGCAACCTCCCGGAATCACAAGCTCCCGGTGTATTTCTCACTACTGCCAGAGAGCGAGGCACTTGCCGTGGATGCGTTGTCCAAAACGTGGGACGGGATGTATGGGTATGCGTACCTGCCAACCTGGTTCCCAACGGAAGTGCTACACATAGTGGCCAGGTCTCAGTGCGAGATACTGTTGGTGGCGCCATGCTGGACGACGCAGGCGTGGTTTCCGCTGCTACTGTATCTCCTGATTGATGTACCGCGGGTACTTCCGATCGGGGATCGGTAGCTGAAGCAGCCGGGGCGGGACATATTTAACGATTCCGTCTACGTGCTCAAGTTACACGTGTGGAGGCTATTGAGCGATCCTTCCAGGAGGCAAGATTTTCTCAGCAGATCCTCCTCTAAAACGTATGAGGCCCTCCTCTAAAAAGTAGAGAGTTTTTGTATGCTGATGTAACGGAAAGCGCATTGATCCGCTCTATGCCTCTCTGAATGCAATGCTAGGCTTTCTCTGCTATTGCTTTGATAGGCATAACTTAAAACCTATAATGATCGAGGAATACAGGTCGATTTTGGGCCCCGTACTTCGTGCTATGGTGATCGATCTGACCAATAATCATATCATAGAAAGCGTTCTCTCCTATCGTAATTCCGTCATTAGGTGTTATGTAGGACGAATGAGCTGGATGCAGTCTTGTGTCCAGTCAGAGCGCTGAGAATTTACATAGATCGTACTAGATCTATCAGGAAAATCTTAAGCGATTATTCATTTCCTATCGGCCTAACAGGGCTACGGAAATCTCCACAACACACACACTACACTATCCAGAAGGGTGAAAATTGTAGTGAGGAATCTTTATGTGGTGTTAGGTTCCGACGATCGTGTGACTTACAAAATATCGTCCCACCAAATCCGACACATCTCTATGTCTTTAGCGGCCAGGTCGAATAATCCGTTAAAGTGATATTGGCAGTAAGTTATGGATTTTTCCATATCTTTCTGATCGAACGAAGAAAACATAACAGTTATATATCTGCACTTGTATGCCCAAACAGACGCCCCTTTCTAATAGATTTCGTTGTGAGTTTCTGGTGGAGATATTTTGAGTTTGTTTACATTAACGCCATTCTCGGTGCTTTGTATCCCGTGAAGCAGTGCGACTCCAGCTAATTCGTGTATGTTCAAGCCAATCGAGCATGAACTAGGTCAAGTCAAGTCAGAGGTGAGTGGCGCACAGAACAAAAGAAAAGCCGCTGCTAGTACTGTCATATGCTTGATTTATCCATCTGATAAAGCAAAGTTTGTTTTGTAACCTATTTTTCTGAGAACACAGGCACATATGTAATTGATTTGGAAAAGAGAGTTTTCCTGCCAATATCACTTTAAAAATATATTGTAAAGGCCGGAATGCCGACTAATTCTGTGACATTTATTGGATTCTATCTGTCCAATGCTGCCGAACTTCAGGACCAGTCCTCCAGATTCAGACTGTGTCGGCTGGTTGTTGCATAGAGCGTTGTTTGACCACCTGGACAGAGAAGTCTTGGTTTTAATTTGCATGTGTATATACTCAACATTTTGTGTTTTGTTGTGAATTCTTTGAATTACGGTCTCATCTTCCACCGATTGGGGGAAGAAGAAATTCGTGCACACCTGAGGCAAACGATCGCGTTGCTGAATTATTAAGTATCTTTATTATAAAGAATTGCCTAAAATTAAGCATTTCATAGAGGTTCGCTCGAAATCAATACTATCTTCTGTTTTCATGACCCTCTAGCACAACTGCTCCACCACCTATCCCTTGATTCTAAGGAGCAGAATCAGTATCTTGATTCTAAGGAGCACGTAGTAGTTGAGATTGATGATGTTGAAATAAACTTCCCTAATTTTGTAATGTAAATTTTGCCGTTTATTATTACTCACCTCTAAACTACTACAGTGAACTCCATCCCATCCGTCCCCACCAGCTGTTGTGCTAGGGGCTTCCTTTTGTCGGTTTTAGGACAAAAAAGTTAGGCTTCTGTGCAGCTGCGCGCGCCTGCGCGGCGGTTTAGGCGGCAAAAGGAGCGCTCGAGTCATGTAGACAGACGATCGTGCCTTGCTTTCAGTACGCAAATTTCTATCCAGAACGATCCAAAGGATCGAAAAGGAGCATGTAGTAGTTTAGAGGTGAGTAATAACAATAAACGGCAAATCTACAATTAAAATATTGGAAATTTCACTTAATTGTACTCATTTGTATTTCAACAACTCAAATGTATCAATGTATCCCGTTAACTATAACATGGCTTGTGATACCATGTATTCCATCTTAAGATCTTTTACTTATGAATTTTTACGTTGCGGAGTAATTTTTACAATGATACACGAAAACAAGCACGCAAACGTTTTATAAATATTTCCATTTCTGTAGCATGCATTGTGATAGTTGTGGACAGTCTGACATCCTATTGATGAGAATTGGTATTGATATATCCGGTATGTGGAAGCTGATTAAATGGGTTGACATGTCTTGCATAAAATCATTAACTCGAGCATTATGAATGTTATCCGTTCATAAAATTAGGTATAAACGCTGTGTTTCGTAATATGTAACGAATTTGCGATGATATTTACATATTGTCATTGGTTGCTAAGGTAACCTGATCGTTGCTATGGATACATGGCTGGTAATAACATGTCGATATATGTTCTGCATTATAATTAATTGTTACAATAATTTATTGTTATGGGTTTTAGACAATTTTTAACCTCATTATGGTAATTAAACAAACTTTCAAGGGAAAAAAACTGTTCCCTAGCAACGGTTGCTAGGCAACTTTAAAATGAGATTCAAATAATATTGCATAGTGTGTATGATATTGAAGTACAAAGATTTGCCAAATACCATCGTTCTGTGTCAAAAGTGATTAATTTTACAAGCGAAAAGAGATTGCGTGTGATATTGATTTTGACAGAAAAATGCCGAAATTGTATTTTTGGTCAAAGGGGGATATCACACTTCGAAGGCTTAAAAAACATTGTTGTCCTCAATATATTTTTTGCAAACAAGCAGATTCTGAACACTAATATAACAGGCTACATTAATATATATGTCTGCTAAATTCCCTCATGGGGGGCAGGGTGACCCCCTTTGGCCCATGGACTATATGTTTCAACATGTAATAAACCATGGTCAGATTCCCAGCTAGGTTTTTCAATGTTTTCTAACACTCATCAGTTTTTACACTCACAAAATGACATAAAATGTGGCATATTTAATATGATGATAACTTAATATCATATTAAGATGCTATATCTAGTATTGTCCTTTGTAAGAGGCAGCAGACTCGTAAAGGATAGTGGGGTATCCGATAAAAAATGACTTTCTGACCACAATTATTCTAGTCCAGATACCAGCAATGTAGTTCGAAGTGAACAAATTTTTCCTACAAACCATCTTGTTCTGGGTGGAAAAAATTTAAGTGGAGCATCGAGTTGGCTCGTCCAGGACTCGAATCACGGAGAATCCGCTTGTAAACAGGGCGAGTGCTTGACCAATTGAGCTACCGAGACTTCCTAATTTCAGGTATTATTTTAGCACATTTTGTTATAATTATATTGATGAAAATTCGTCTTGTCACACGTGTGCTAGCACAACACATGCACAGTGCTCCAATGTGTATATATAATTGGTATATCGATATGTTGTCTTTTTAAAACTGTTTTTGAAATAACTGAAACGTTTTTCGAACAATGGATTGAAGAAACTTCAGCAACAAAGTAATCTAGATAAAATCTTTTGATTGAGTCCCTCCCGTACACGATTCAGCCGACTGTAGTTAACATTCGTTGGCCGTCCAATGTCGTCGCTGGCTGAGGTATTCGGATGTGGTGCCACGAAAGGTAATGCCGGAACTACCCACCGAATCGAAATACACCGATTATCGGGTACGGGAGGGACTCATTCCCAAAACAGAGGAAGACTTCCCCGCACTACAGCCGAGTGAGAGACCACAGCGAGTGGAGCCTCAGCCCGCAGCACCTCAACGATTAGAGCCTCCGCTCCAGGAACCCCAACGTTTGGAACCCGATCGCCAGGGTACCGGTGCCTGGCCGAAAGAACGCGCTATTCCGCCTCATGCCGAGAGTATAGACTCTGACGACGGTCCCTCGCCGTTGCAGGATGCGCCATACCTCCTCCCGCCAGATGAGTCGATGTATGACATCGACGAACTTGCTCCGTTGTTTATACCCGACTCTTGCCCGGAAGCTCCACGTAGCATCCCGATGAAGGGCGACAAGGACACTGCCACGATTGCAATCGCCACACCTGACGACCCAGAACCTCCTCATCGTGAGTTAGCCCGATGCCTTCAACTGCATGGCTCGGGTGAGTTCAACAGTGAGTGGGTATTCCTCCGCGATTTGGGCCAACGATTTCTAGGTCGACGCCTGCCCGGACTACAACCCCTCGTTGCTGAGAACCCCAACACGCAACAGTTTATCCACCTTCCGACGACAGATACACTACCTGACGATCTCGCAGCCCATGATCGCTGGTGGAGACGTTATCGATGACGGGTCGCCAACGGAGTGGATCCCTTAACAGCACCACTCGGACCCGAGGCCCATCTCCCCACGCAAGATCTCGCCCGTGCGGACGGCATGTTTCAGCAACATGCAAGGGCAATTCGAGATGAGTATACCAGAGCGATGGATTCACACATTCGACAAGCCGAATACAATGCATAGGTAGCCGGATATGCTATGGGTCTACTACAGGATCCAACGAAACGAAGAACTCCTCAAGGACCTTGATGTTTTGACGGCTCACACCGAAGAATTAACGGATCGATTAGAGCAACAGCCACAAACCGTCAGCTCTGACCGCCTTCTGCGGATCATCGGCTACACTGTGCACCACCTCGACCCCGATGTTCGACATCTCGTCATGGGCGCGGTGTACGCCACTGAAAAGAAAGACTCCACGACAAAGAAACCGTCCTCTAAGGACAAAGAGTGAAACTGATCGAGTTGTGAAAATCCTGGTCACGCACTGTGGATAGCGTGGATGGGAGTGAAACGAATTTTGAACTCCTCGTGATGTTGTATCCTGGTCACACACCATGGATAGTGCAACCAGCAACTGAACGAATTGTAGACTCAGCGGGGTGCCAGGCCCTGCGTGGTCTAGTTAAATTTGGCGATTTAAGCCGTGATCATATAGAAGGTTTAATTGTGCTGTTTGCCTTGTTGATATGTTTTACGATTCGTGTGAGAATCTTGTTCTGTTCAATGTGGTGATGAGTATACGTATATTTTAATCAGCATTATGTTGTATTCCATTCATCTGTGATATGTACTGTAAACATTCTGTGCTTGTGTGTTATATGTACTTCGCTCATCTTAGCTTGACGGACTGACACTGACGATTTATTTGGTTAGTTAGGGAATCATTTTTATTGTATATAGTTCTTTTCTCATTGTTCCGCGCGGCGAGTGTGTGGGTAGACTTTGTAGGACTTTTAGCTTCTTGTTGTTAGGATTTTATAACGGACTTAGGTTCTGCAGAAGGGTCGACTACGAGGGCGTAGCCGGACGAAAGGGTGTAATTGTAGTATATTTCTCAGGTTTCACTCCCCCAAAACCGAACTCCACCCGCATTCATGCAAACATACATATGCCGACACGTACAACATTGCACCACTTTCTGCCCACAGTATACATTTGCATGCAAGCACTCCACCATCTCCTTAGCAACAGCTCACGCTCTACATACAAGAGCCAATCACGACTTACTATTCGCACCAGTTGACACCCAAGAATTCCACCCACGACGTTCTTGTTCATTAGATAGCTGATTATGCAGTTTGTAGAAGTTCATGGTTCGAGCAAGATGACCACGTAGTCAGCCATCTTGGAGGTATAATACCAGGCCAAATTGTGAAGTGATAAACGAGAGGAGTATTTGTAAAGAACTGTTGAGGATACATAGAAGGACTTGTAGAAGATAACTGGACATATTTGGGATACTAATTGTTTAGTGAAAGGACAGATCGTTGTGTGTGAGAGACCCATCGAAGACTCGCCCTGTTGTGCTAATAAACGTTGTGAAAACCAAATGCAGTGAGTACGAGTCGGTTTGTACAACAATCGAGACATTACGATCCGGTAAAGGTTCGTATTTCTTCCTGAAGCAAAAATACATCACACTTACTGACAAAATATAATTAATATATGTGGTGATTTTGCCCAAAACACATGGCAGGAGTCTTTGCAAAACACTAGCAAGTATTGTGGCCTATCTTTAGACCGCTCGAGTTCCGAGCGTGCGCTGCCTAGCAACGCACTGAAATAATGGCGAATAAGCAAAAAGGGAAGGGAAAGGGAGGCAGTGTCGCGGACCATACCCGGTCGCGCGACGGCCGTGAGCAGCCTTCGGGCGAGAAGGGAGCGCGTGATAGAGAAGGGAGCGTGGAGCCCTCCGCCAACCGGACCCCGTCTTCGGACACGGTCCAACCGGCAGAGTTGACTCCGGCACCTTTGACTCCGTCTCAGGACGTTGAGTCAGGCCCTGCGGGGCCGCAACAGAGGTTGCTGCCAGAGCTTGGCTCCGGTGATGTAAGCGCGGTTGGTGGAGCCGGGAACGGCCTCACGCTGCACGCACCTATGTCCGGACGCGGGTCGTGGCAGGTGACACTCTTTCAGGGGGCATCTTCGGATGTCCGAGATCGAGTGAACGCCGGCGCAAGTACCTCCGGACGCGTAGACTGGCAATACGGAATGCCTACTCCGGCCGGGTGGACTCCTGCAAGAGTCCCTCGCCCGGATTCCGGACGGTCTGCACCGGGTGCCGTGGACCAACTCACTAACACCGCGCCTGGTCGCCCCACCAGGGACGACCTGACCGAAGGGACCGCCCACCTTCTTCGCCGTCCAGCAACCCTATAGGGTCTTTGTCGGAGAGGGAGATGTGGCTGATTTCTACAGCGCTTGAACAGTTCAAGCTTAATCAGGCCGCACAGAGCGTTGACCCAACGGTCACCTACAATACGGGGATGACTGAATGAATTTGAATGAATATTTATATTCATGTAGTGTTATAAATATGAATATAATTCGAATGAATATTTAATATATGCCAGGGACTGAAATGTTTCTCCGCTTTGGTGAAGAAACTTTGATATCATTGTCATAGTCTGAATATTTTGTGGTAATATTGTTGGAGCAGCAATTTAACCGTTTTCTCGCAAGGTCAAATTCACAAAAGTAGACAGAGCATAAATCACTATTTTCCTCCTTTTATTCATATAACAATGATATCTGCTCAGCAATACACTGCCTCAATAGGCCATTGGTTTAATTTTTGTGCTGGTCGGAATTCGAGAACTAAATCCGATGGTGCGTTCCTTCTGATCCATATCTGTCATCCATGTCTCACCTGTAAATCGTTGCTGTTCATTTCGCTAATTTTGTTATTATGTGCGGGCGACATACATCCCAATCCAGGGCCCAATGGCACAGAGAAGCGAATCTGCTTCGGTCATGTTAATGCTCGCAGCCTACTAGCCGAAGATGTTATTACAGGCTGTACATTGAAATTTGATGAAATTACCTGATAGCAAATCGATGTTATTGCTATCAGTGAAACTTGGCTTGACGATCGCTTCAGCGATAATGACATCCTCATCAGTGGTTACAATGTTCTACGCAATGACCGCAACCGTCATGGCGGGGGTGTTGCTTTGTACATAAATGACGCTATCATATTTAAATCTAGACCTGACCTGCATGAGGACAACACTGAAAGTATATGGTGCGAATTGTCAATAGATTCCAAAAAGATAATGTGTGCTACCTATTATAGGCCTCCATTGTCACGGGGGCAAACAGTTAGAAATGTCGAGGATTTTATTACCAACTTTCAAACATCCATCTGTAGGGCTTTGGCAGAAAACCCTAGCTGCCTTATCATTCTAGGCGATTTCAATGATAGATGTACCGAATGGAATTCCAAACACACGTCCAGTGATATGGGTGCCAAACTGGTTGATTTACTGCGCTCACTAAACCTAGTGCAGATGGTACAAGAACCAACCAGATACACCGACGACAGCGCGAACTTACTAGATTTATTGATAACAGACTCTCCCGGGTTTGTGCAACATATCGACGTATTGCCTCCAATTTCTAACTTGGACCACTGTACTGTCTATTGTGAGATAGCGTTATCAGTACCTAGAGAGAAGCCATACACACGTGAGATATGGAACTATGATACAGCAGATTACAAGCGCCTTAACGATGATTTGCAGCATGCATTTAGAGATTGTAATGACTTACGTAAGACTCCTGTGGACGAAATGTTAATGAAATTTAATGAGATAGTCCTAGGATCTGCTAAACAATGTATACATAATAGTGTAATCAAGGTACGGCCACAGGATAAACCTTATATCACAAATGAATGCAGGCGAGCTGATAAAGCTCGCGACAGGGCACACAAGCGTTATGTGGCGATTTTGCCCTAAGCACGCGGCAGGTGATTGTAAACATAAATGCCATTTATGTGGCCTTTTCGTACTTGGCCTTGTTTTGACATGCTCCGTTCGAGCGTGCGTTGCCACGGCGACGTATTGTAATTTACGCTCCAGTAAACTATAACAATGGATCGATTTAACCTCGCGTGCGCCCTACAGTTTCTGGTGTATTATATATACACTGGAAGCGACTCGTTCGAGGAGATTGTCCAAGATCGAGAGACAGGACGCACACGAGGCTCGGCCATGAGCTTTGTGTTCCCTGTTTGCGAGTAGTGGGCTCCTAGAGCCCTGGGGATGATTTCCGTGGGGAGGCCCGGGCTGGGAGAGACGAGTTGCTGACTCGGGGGCCTTCGGCCCTGTGGATCGCCAGCTCTCTCCCTTCCCGGGACATGTGACAGAGGCTCTGGCCAGCATGTCAGACTGTACGGGGTTTCGTCCCCGAGGCAGACCGCGGCTCGCCAGGCCCCGCCAGTTAACACCGTAGGGATGAACTAGTTTCTGAACGGTGTCCGTAGGCCTGGGAGTGTCGGGTGGGCTGTTACCTGGTTACCGTTAATGATGAAGTAGTTACCGTGTCCGCCGCGACCTCCGGTGAGCGGCCCTGCCGCGAGGATCCGGAATAGCGGATGCGCGTCCGCAAGGACTCGGATGAGAGAGGACTATCCTCGAGGATCCCGAAGAGCGGACGGTAGTCAATAACTTTACATTGGTGCCGTGACCAGGATCAGTCAGACAGTGTTCCATCGCAGCCTACCGTCACAGTGTTGTAGCCTCCTTAGTCCCTGGGGATCGCCCGCTCCTCAAGGACGTCTCGAAGAATGACTAAAGAGAGAGATAAGGCCAAAGATAAGGCCGATGAACCCAAGGGGAGGGATAAGGGTGGAAATGTCGCGGACCACACCCGGTCGCGCGACAGCCACCGTGAGACGTCTCCGGACGACTCCGGCGGCCGGAAGGAACGCGCGGAAACCTTCGTGGACAAGACCCCGTCCGCGGAGACGACTCCGGCGTCCCTGGCTCCGTCTTCGGACGTAGAGTCGGGCCCCGCGGGGCCGCAGCAGGAGTTGCCGTCAAGGCCAGACCTTGACGTGTTAGGCGCGGTGGGTGGAGCTGGCAACGGCTCTACGCCGCGCCCGCCCGTACCCAGAACCGATCCGTGGCAAATGGCACCCTTCCATAAGACGCCTTCGAGCGTCCGGAATCGAGCGCCAATGCATGCGGGTCCTTCTGGACGAGCGGACCAGTCGTACCAGATGCCGCACCCGGCCGGGTGGACTCCCTCGCGAGCCTCCGGCATGGGTTCTGGTCGGTCCGCACCGGGCAGTGTGGTGGATCAGCTCACCGACGCACTTGGCGAGCTGGCCCCCCTCGGGCGCTATGACCGCGCCCGGTCGCCCCATCAGGGACGATCAGACCGGCGGAACCGCTCCCCTTCTCCGCTGTCACAAGGCAACTCGGGGCCTTTGACGGAGAGGGAGAGGTGGCTGATATCCGAGGCGCTTGTACTGTTCAAGCGGAATCAGCTGCATTCGAGCGTTGACCCGTCGGTCACCCTAAGTCCGGGGATGTCTGGGCCAGTAGCCCCTCCCCAAGTCCTGCCGAGTCCGCAGGCGCCAGTGGCCCCCACAATGGGACCCGCGCCTGCCCCGCGGCTCGGAGGCACCACGTTGGCGACCGCGTCGACCGTTCCGACGGTTGGAGCGCAAGCCGCGTGGTCGACTTACCCTGGCACGTACAGTGTGTCGGACGGGCAGTGGCAACAGGCGGCTTCGGCCCCAAGCTTTGCCGCCCCTTCTGGAGCCTACCCAGTAGGTTCGATGGGAGCCCCGCCCGCACCTAGCCAGAGTGGGTTTTCAGCGGGAATGATCCCGGCGGCAAACGCGAGCTTCCCTGCTCCTATGTCCGCGGCGTCGATGTTTGCTCCGGCAGACTCCGCCGCAGGCGCAGGAAGCGCACGGAACTTGCCGCAGTACACGGACGACCCCGGAGCCGGGACCGCACGTCGGGCGCGTAGCAAACGCGATGACGGGCCCGACCACTCTTCGTGGCGGAAACGGTTCAACGGGGATAACGCCGACTTGAAGGACTACTTGCTCCAGGTGTGGCGTACCGCCGTGTACGAAGGATGGTCCCAGCCTGAAGCTGGACACGTCCTCGTGGGGAGCCTGGAAGGGAAAGCTCTCCGCGTGATGCCGTGTCTGCCGGTGGGAACAGTGACGTTCGGCGAGGTTGCTCGTCAACTTCGCCTGCTGTTCCCGCCGACGACCAATCGGCGGCAGTCTGAACGAGAGTTCAAGGCGCGTATCCGCCAGCCGACTGAGTCCGTGACAGACTATGCGTACAGCTTACGCATACTCGGCCGGAGAGCTTTTCCGGACATGGACTCTAGACGGTTTGAGACGATGCTGATCGATCAGTTCATCGATGGCCAGCCTTACCACCTAGCGTACGGGCTGGCCACCCATGAAAAGCGATCGATGGAGGAGGCAATAGACTCCGCGCTTGCGCTTGAGATGGCTGTCCGTCCTAGACAGTTGCCTCCAGCCTCGGCTCCGGCCTCGGCTGTACCCGCGCAGGCGGCGATTCCTCCTCCGGTCAAGGCATCGCAGGTAACCCCGTGGCAGGACCCGGTCGTCCGGGAACCCGCCAGGGAACCTACCCAGCAGTGGGTTAGTGCGCCGGCACCCTCTACAGGGGCGCCCGCACATGCGGCACCGGTCGCCTTCGGACGAGTGCGACATAGAGGAATACGACCTCGGCGCCGCGCAGATGATTGCGCACTGCGCCGGGCTCGAAGCTCCGGGACTCGCAGAATGTTGCGCGTTCACTTCCGGACCAGCTCAGAACCGTCCCTGCTACTTCTGCGGAAAGCAGGGACACTTTTGGCTGAAGTGTCCGGAGTTGTTGGAACGCCTGCGGTCGCGCGGATACCAGGGAGCTCTCCCTGGCCCGCAACGGAGGAATTCCTTCCGGTCTGGTCCTCCGGGACAGCAGAATCGGAACCCGCGACAGGGAAACTAGATCCGGACGTGGTGGCGACCAACACTGCGTCCGGGGATAGTTGTTCGGTGGCGAACGATGCCGCCCCACCCGCTGATGAGCAGGACGGACCCCAAGTAGATATGACTTCTCCGGAAGTAGTCCTTGGAGACCAGTCTGGCTCCTCCGCGGCTGAGGCGGATGGCGAGGACTCCGTAGATGAGCCCAGCGCGTGCGAAAGGTATCGCCCGACCTGCGCGCTGGTGAGGGACCCCTGCTGGTACCTGCCCCTGTCCTTCGGACGGGAGCCGGTCCGGTTCCTCATAGACTCAGGCTCGGAGGTGACCCTCGTGGCCGCCGGAACGTTTAGGAAGGAGCCCGCGCTCCGCAACCTCGAGTTGTGAGATCCCGGACCGTACAAGCTCTACGAAGCGGGAGACAACCGCATCCGTATCCATGGCATCATCGATCTGCCTATTACCCTTGGGGACAAGGTGTATCTGACAGAGGCGATCGTGGCGGATATCGGAGCGGCCGGGATAATTGGGATGAATTTCCTACGGGTCCACCGGGTGATTGCCAACTTTAGCGCTGGCGAGTTCCGGATGGGAGAGGACACACACTTCCTCTTCCGCTCGGGCCCGATGCATTCATTCCAGATGCGGACATCGCGCACTGTAGTAGTGCCGCCGATGAGTGAGATGATCATCGAGACGAGGCCGCGGCGTCCCCGCATGCCCCTCGATGGTCGGCCGTGTATAGTGCAACCCGTGAGCAGTTTCGCCGCAGGAACTGGGCTCGTGCTGGGTGGGGCCCTGGTCATGTCCAACCCCCGCGCGATGCCCATCCTCGTGGTGAATCCTACGGATGCTCCGATTGTACTGAAGCGCGGATGCATAGCAGCTACTGCTATTCCCGCGGCTTCGAGTCGTGTCCTCCCCGATGATCCTGTCTGCCGCGCTGCGTGCGCGGCAGCGGCCGCCGGAGATGACCCGTTCACCCTGCCGGACCATTTGGAATCTCGGGTTCCGAAGGACCGGTTGGATGAAGAGCAGCGCCAAGCGCTCCGCAGACTGCTGCGGCAGTATGCGGATGTGTTCATGGGTCCTGATGGTGCGGTTGGCAAGACTGACGTCGCCAAGCACCGCATCGACCTCGTGGACGAGCGTCCTCTCAAGCAGCGTCTTCGTCGGGCAGCAATAGTGCACCAAGAGGTCATAGACCAGGAGGTGCAAAAGATGCTCGACTTGGACATCATCGAACCCAGTGACAGCCCTTGGGCCAGTCCGGTGGTTATGGTGAAGAAGAAGGACGGCTCATGGAGGTTCTGCGTGGACTATCGGAAACTCAACGATGCCACGCGGAAGGACTCATATCCTCTCCCGCACATTGAGGATACCTTCGATGCCCTGGCCGGGTCGCACTATTTCTGTGCTCTGGATCTGGCCTCCGGGTATTGGCAGGTGGAGATGGAGGAGAGTGATCGGGCGAAGACTGCCTTCGTTACCAAGAACGGGCTCTACCAATTCAAGGTAATGCCGTTCGGGCTCTGTAACGCATTAGCGACGTTCGAGCGCCTCATGGAGATGGTACTTAAAGGGTTCCTCTGGAAGCGATGTATGGTCTACATCGACGATGTCGTCGTGTATGGCCGGTCGTTCGAGGAAACCCTCACCAACCTCCAGATGGTGCTCCATCGCATCCGCGGAGCAGGGCTTAAATTGAAGCCAAGTAAGTGCGAGCTATTCGCGCAGGAAATCCTGTACTTGGGCTTCATGGTAACGGGCACCGGAGTGAGACCAGACCCCGCAAAGGTGGCGGCCGTACAGAAATGGCCTCCGCCATGTAACGTGGCGGACGTGAGGTCCTTCTTGGGCTTCGCGAGCTACCACCGCAGGTTTATTCGCGGCTTTGCGGAGATGGCGCGTCCCCTTACTATCCTCACGGAAAAGGGCGCCGATTTTGCTTGGTCCGCCGAGCAGGCTAACGCCTTCTCGGGACTCCGGCAGGCCTTGGTAGTGGCCCCGGTGCTGCGGCACCCTCGTCCGGACTGCGAGTTCATCCTGGACACTGACGCGAGTAACTTCGCACTCGGCGGTGTCCTCTCGCAGATCGTGGATGGGCAAGAGCGGGTAGTAGCTTATGCGAGTGTGGCCTTGAGCCGCTCTCAAATGAACTACTGTACCACTCATCGCGAGTTGCTCGCGGTGGTTACGATGACCAAGCGCTTCCGGCACTATTTGTTGGGACGCCATTTCCGCTTGCGGACTGATCATAGTTCGCTGAGATGGCTCCTCAACTATAGTGAGGCCGATGGCTTGGTGGCGCGGTGGCTCGTCAAACTCCAAGAGTATGACATGCAGATAGAGCATCGCGCTGGTAAGTTGCACGGCAACGCGGACGGCCTGTCCCGTTGTCATAAGTGCAAGAATCCGGGTTGTGCAGGGATGGCGCCATTCCAGCAAGCCGCGGATTCGTCCTCAGACTCGGAATTGGACGTTCCGGGGAGACCGCAGGCCGCCGCCCCCTCTAACAACACGGCGGCCGGAGCGTTTAGGGCTAATCTCCGCGCGCGGACCCGCCGTTATCGGCGAGGGCGTCCCGCATACGAAGCGGAGGTGCGGCTCAGCTCCAGCGAGTCCTCCTCGAGTCCGGCGGTGTACTCCTCGTGGGTACCCTCGTCCTCTGGAGAGTCTGAGTATGAGCGGTCCTTGCCCCCTGTGGTGATGGCCGCTGCGGCGCAGCCGGACGCGACGGATGAGGAGCCTAATTACTTGGGTGGCTACTCTCCGGCGCAGATAGCTGCGACGCAAAGAGCTGACAGAGCTCTGGCACTGGTAATTACAGCCCTTGAGGCCGGCCAGAAGCCCTCAAAGGATGAGCGAAAGACCTACAGGGAGGAGACCTTGTCTCTAGTATCTCAGTGGGAACGACTCTCCTTGAGGGATGGCCTCCTGTACCGGCGCTATGAGCCACCGACCCCACTGCCTCCAATATGGCAGTTAGTGCTTCCGGCGGAGCTGCGGAAAGAAGTACTCCACCAGTTGCATGACCTCCGGGGGACCGGTCACTTGGGAATCCGGAGGACCGTCCATAGGCTACAACAGCGCTTTCATTGGCCTGGTAGCAGCTTGGACGTGCAACGGTGGTGCGCAGCCTGCCCTCGGTGTCAAGCTCGCAAAGGAGTTCCGACTCCTGGCCGCCACCCCTTAACCACGATTAAGGCGGGCGCGCCGTTTGATCGGATAGCTTTGGATATACTGGATACCCACCGGGTCACCCCGCGCGGTTTTCGGTACATCCTGGTGATTTCCGACTATTTTACCAAGTATACCGATGCCTACCCACTGCGCCGCCAGACTGCGGACGAGGTAGCTCGGTTATTGGTGAATAGATGGGTGGTGTACCATGGGGTACCTAAACAGGTACATTCGGATCAGGGCACGCAATTTGAGAGCAACCTGTTCCGAAACCTAGCACAGATGCTAGGGAGTACCAAGGTGCGGACCACCCCCTACAGGCCCCAGTCTGATGGCCAGGTCGAACGCTTTAATCGATCGGTCCTCAACATGCTGGCGGCCTTTGTGAATGATCGTGCGAATGATTGGGATGACCATCTCCCGTATGTCTTAATGGCGTACAGGTCGTCGGTCCACTCTTCGACCGGAGTTACTCCGCACGCGATGTTGTACGGCCGGGAGCTAAATTTGCCCGTGGATATTATGTATCCAACTGCGGCAGAGACCGGCGCGGTACCCCAGTGCGGTCCGGAATACGTGGAGTGGATTCGCCGCGCCCTGGCGAACGCCCATGATTTCGCGCGCGCGCGCCTGGACAAGTCTGCCCTCCGGCAGAAGCGAGGCTATGACGCCCATGCTAAGGGTAGGCCAGCTTTTGCGGAAGGCGACAAGGTGCGCTACTATTATCCGCCGCTTAAGCAAGGCAATAAATTTGCTAAGCCGTGGATAGGCCCGTTTACCGTACTGAAACAGGTGACAGATGTGGACTACCCGATCCGGAGGGATTCCGATCCGGACAGGGTTCTGGTTGTCCATATCGATAATCTGAAGAAGTACGAGGGCCCGCTTGTCATGGATCCGCTAATTCA
This sequence comes from Terebella lapidaria, assembly GCA_949152475.1. Lineage (NCBI taxonomy): Eukaryota > Metazoa > Annelida > Polychaeta > Terebellida > Terebellidae > Terebella > Terebella lapidaria. Next base: position 48,397,040 of record OX424555.1, on the reverse strand, counting down.
AGATGCGGAACCGGATGATGCTCCCGTATGGGATCCGTCCGGTCAGCATCCGCGGACTCCGGACGAGCGTGTGCGCCGTATGGTGGGCCTCCCGGACCTCTCTGACCCGTCAGATGATGGACTGGGTGGCTATCAGCCAGATGACGGCGATCCGCAGGTACCCCCACTCCCTCCAGTACCTGCGGATGACGGGCGGCCACGCCGGAAACCACGTGCGCCAGCCCGGTATGGGTGGGAATAACCTTCCGCCCATGCGGATGCGTCTGCGGTACCCGTCTGTCATACTATGGATGGGTTTTAGGTCGTTCCGTGAGAGTCCGCACGACTTACCTCCGCGGGTGGCTACTTTGTGGCCATCTTCGGAGTTGAGGTCCGCGGAGACTTTCATGTCGTAACGCCGCCGCTCCGCATCCGCCCTCCTGTAGTTTCTAGCGCCAGGGACGTGCGGATGGCCTGTCCGCACCTTGTAGACGGCTGTCCGGCGTAATCCGCACAACGGTTACGCTGGCCGGACGAATTTACTGATTCGGCCGGACGCCCCTGGTCCCGGGACAACCTCTTATATGGCCAGACTGAGGTTGGGATTTACGTCCGCTACGGGAGAAGCGTCTTCCCACGGATTTGGGGAACTGGCTCTGGACGCGGGGATAGTGTCCGCAGATGAGGACTGATGTCCGCGGTTCGTCCGCGTGACTCGTCCGGCGTCCGCGGCACTTTAAGATGACGCACTTCGGTGTAGTTATCCCCCGTGAGCCATTACTATAATTACGGTTATAGTAATTAAGGTTTCTTACGGCAGGAAACCGACTATCCATTATGATAATGGAGCGGTTGTTAAGTCCGCGCGTGCGGACCGGCCGCGGCAGCGGGTGACGCTCGTTCTCGTCCGGATCGTACCTTACAATACGCGGTCCGGCCGGAATGACCGGAACCCCGGCCTCCTTCTAAGAAGGGGGTCGTATATTACATGCGCAACACTTGTGGTGGCTTCTAATTCCAATTTCATCTTCATTGGATAAGGGCAATACGCCGTACAATGGTAGACGTCCGGCCTGGACTCCGTCCGCGGGCAGCCCCGGACGTCCGCCGGCTATTGCTTTCACCATCTTTGGGCGCCTCTAGATTGGGCGCCGGTATGAAGGGTTCGCCCCCTAACCAGTGCGGTTATGGACCATGCCGGCTCCGCGTCTAAATCTATTGGCTCCGCGCTCCGGTAGTCGTTTGAGGAGGCTCTGGGCTGGACCGGGCACCGCTCCGCGGCCTGGCAGTACGTCGGGGATGCTAGTGGGCGCTTTGCAAACGCCCATAGGGCGCCCGATTGTCTGTCCGGACGTCATGGGTATGTCCGATCGCCCTGTAAGCGTGCCAGCGGCTATGGGGAGTGATTTTGTTTATTTTCCATCTCATTTATTATTTATGGGAGGATTATAAGCCACAAGTGTGTGCGTGTTTCCCGTGGAAATGCTATTCTTACTCATTTATCCCATATATGAGAAAGTTTAGTGATATATCTTTTCCCTGGTGCAATAGAGAGTAAGAAATCGGGAGATTTCTGCTTTCGCAAGAGGGGTGTAGGAGATTGTGTACATTGTATCGAAGGCTGTATGCCGTGATCTATGAAAAGCATGCAAGCGGTGGTGGATTTATTTTCATTGCTGCTTGAGCGGTGTTAAATTTTTATTTATCGCTGCTGACAGGGTGACATAATCGTAACACCCACAAGTAGTTTGGCTTTTTGATACATTGTATACAATCTTTAACCTGCGAGGGTGATTAACTTCACGTCATTGATCGCCAGTGCGAAAGCTATTGCTAATGACTGCTGTTAATTACTGTAGTATTTTAGCGGGTTCCCCCGGGATGGCTTGTGTACACAAGCCACCCGTATACATGGCACGATAGGAGTCACCGGGGGGAGATGCGTGTATGGGAATGCGGGAATGTAAAACGTCCTTTTGTCTGTCGATCGGGTAGATGCAGTGAATAGACGTTTCCACGGGAACGCGTCATACGATGCGTGTGCAGTATAACTGCCAACACTTGATGCCTATAATCGATGTAACTCGACACCTTCTCGTCATTCAAGCGCTCGACACTGGTGGAGACGGATCTGCGGATCTGACTCCCAGTGTTTAGAGTGATTAGAGCGCTTGATGTCAGAGTCAAGTGACGGCTGGGGAGGTGATGAAGGGAGGGAAGAGGGGTCTCTTGAGCGCGGTAATTCGTACTCGAGACCCCAGTCTAGGCCCGAGGAGGATGACCGCGAGGACATCCCTCGGGGAGCCTATGTGGGTTCTGAGGAATCCAGCTCCAGCTCCGGTTCTTACACAGGAACCGAGTCTGAGAGCGAGGTCGCGGAGGACCGCCCCGCAGAGAGTGACTCGGCCACGGCAGGCGCCGAGCTACTCTTAGATCCGTCCACTTTTTCTCGTATGGAAGAGGTGATGGACTGCGGTGGTGCGGGACTTGCTAGTGTGGACATTGAGTTGCACCCGTCCTCGGAGATGCTTGCGTCTCTGGGCCCGGATGAGAGTACTCGTGCGGAAACCCGTCCGGATGGCCGTAGCCGTCCGGACACCGGTTCCGCCGAGAACTCCTCGGTGTCCGCACCTGCGGAGTCTGGTCCGCACGACCAGAAGGCCCCTGGGACTTGGGCGGAGCAGGTTGACGCGGCTGAGGAAGCCGCATCCCAAGCGCCGCCTCAGGGACAGGAGTCTGGCTCGAAGGAGACCGAGAACCGAGATGACGGGTTTACATCGCCCGTCTCTAGGCGTACTCGCCGTCGAGCCCGGGAGATTGCTCAAAAGCAGTGGAGAGCCCAGCAAGAGCTGGAAGCCACTGAGCGTGGGCAATCTGAGGCCGGATCCGACCCGGACCCGGCCTCCTCGCCTCCGAAGAAGAAGAAGAAGCGGCCGCACCGGAAAAAGAAGTCCGGCGGCCCCTCGCCTCAAGCCGGATCGAAGTCCGGAGGACCTAAGTCACTGGCGCCTAAGCCGGGCGGCCAGAAAGGGTCCTCCGCCAAACCCGGAGTCGCCAAGACGCCTAATCCCTCGGGATCTGGTGCGGGCGGCGCCTCCGCGGGATCCGGCCCAGGCGCGGGAGGTTCCTGTAAGCGGGTGCCTATCCAGGCACCGAAAGGAACCTCCTCTTCCTCTTCCTCCGGTACTAAGAAACCTACCGGAGCTGCGGAGGTGGGGTCAAGTCCAGTGGACAGAGGGCGTCCCGTGCCGAAGGAGGGAGATCTTCGTTTAGAACTCCTCCGGAAGCGCGCGGAGCAAGACGGGGTCCACCTGTCTGACGCCGCACTGGAAGCGGGAGCGCGGGCCTTCGTTGCGCAGCAACAGAGGGCCGCGCCCCCACGCGGGAAGAGTGTGCCCCGACAAACCAGGTCGGAGAATCGTTCGGGGGCGGCCAAAAAGAAGAAACGGTCGTCCTCGGAGCAGCCCTCTATCCAGAGGCTGCGGGCCGAAATGGGCCCCGAACTCCCTGGAGTCCGTCAGGGACACATGTTCCTCCCGCGCTATGGCAGGGATCCGCAGGGACGCCGCACAGCGGCGGCCGGCGCGGCGGCCGACACGCCTTTCACACGGCCTCGTCCACTCACGGACGAGGAGCGTGTCGGGTTGCCGCCCGAGACAGGCGGGCGTAATATGCCAACTCTGTCCGGAATCCCTGGACGGGTATGAGGACCCGCACCGTGCGCTCAATCGGGATCGTAGGTATCCTACCTACGACCACTTGAGTCGACATATTGCGGGGTACCACTACCCCTGGATGCAAATGTTCGTTTGCAAGAGGTGCTACTCCGGCACCCCTCAGCAACGATATTTCGCCAGTTTAGAGGCCCTAAATGATCACCGCTCGGGTGCACACCGCGGTGAGGGACTTCATATCGTTGGAAATGAAGTGGGGCCTGTATTCAATTATGGATACATACCACCGAGGGTGGCGTCGTTCATGACTACGTCAGGGACGGCGAATCACCGATTCTTTCACTGGGGTCCATGGCGCTTTGCACAGCGCATCATGGACGATGCCTGGAAGGAGTCTGGCGTTGTGTCCGCGGGCTCGAGCTACACCGCTCGCCTGACGGCGACAATGGGCCAGACCCCGGCGGAGTTCCAGGCGGCGGAAGCCGCCCGGACAGCAGCAGAGGCTGTCCGTGAACCGCCGGTGATCCAGGCCGGTGAAGAACGGCACCGGGTGACCATGATCGTGTCGGAGATGCCGCAGATCGCGGCCAAGACACGAGTGGCTACTCCTAAGCCGCGCCCCCAGCCGAAGACTCAGGGGAAGAGCTCGTCCGCCGGAAAGGCTCCGGCCGGGACGACGCCCCTGCAGTCTCCGGGTGCGCTGACTCAGGAGGATTACCCGGGCTTGCTCGAGGTGACGGTACCCGCGGGTCCGTCTGAGGGACGGGTGGTGGCAGACACCTCCGCCTCCTCGAGTACCGCGTCGGTGGTCCCGCCAAGGACCCCACGCGTGACTCCCTCGGTGGCGAGCAGTAGCGGACGTGCGGTACCTCTCTCGAGGTCGGCGTCCGCGTCCTCGTTGGTAGTTGAGGGGACGTCCGCAGGGTGGCAAAGCACCGCCTCCCTGGACTTGGACCCCCTCGATGCCACGGCGGACGTACGCCGGAGGCTCGGTCCCACGACCGCCAGCGTCTACGAGACTTTCCGCGAGTCTGTAGGCCAGGCGGTCGGCCATCGTCGCGATGGTATGGACCGGATCCCCGGTGATCCGGCGTTGGTGAACCTGCCGGTGCCCCGAGCCATTCGTGACTTGGGGTCCGCAGGTGTAGCCGCGTTGGTCCGCGCTCGGGAGGAGCACCCCTGGGATCACCCCCAGCGTGGTCGACTCACCCGAGCGGCGGAGTACCTTGTGGCGGAGATGGACAGCTCTCTGGATCGGTTCAGCCGGTGCCGCGCCGAGGCCTCCCGTGTCGCATGCGATCTCGCATACGACCAGGGCCTCATGGAAGGCACCCGGCGGAGCCTAGAGAGCTACCGGACTTTGTCGGCCGTCATTGAGCGGCGCGCGTTCGACCAGGGTCGGACCGCCGCTCTTGCCGAGCAGTCCGGGGCGTCCGCCCCCGCCCCAGAGGTAGCCGCACGGATGGAGCACCTGGAGGCTGAGAATGAGCAGCTACGGCGTCGTCTTGACGAAGCCGAGGCCGCTCGGACTCGCCTACTCCAGGGCGTCGATGACCCCGAGTCGTCCGCCCTGAACCAGGCGGCTCTCCGGCGCGCGGATGCCGCTTTGGAGCTGGCCATCTACCCATACCTAGTCCAGGTGTGGGGAGAACGGACGGCTGGTCCACAGCGCACCCGCGATACGGTGGAGATGTTCCGCGCCATTGCCGATCTCGGCGCGACCTCTCTACCGGCCTCCGTCGTGATGGCTCCGTCAGGACCCGGATTGCAGGGCTCACCACAAAAGCCCGTGCAAGCTCCACCGGGCCTGCCTCATCCGCCCGTGCAGCCGGCTTTCACTATGCCGGCTCCGCTGCGTCCGCGGCGTAGGGACCCGTCACCGCCGCCAGTCCCCAAGACAGGCGGCACGGATGAGGAGCCGATGACAACGGAGGAAGGCTAGGGTACTAGCCTCGTCGCTGCACGTGTGCGGCGGCGTGCCGGAGTCGCTCCCGCGGCTCCGCCCTGCCTCAGACCCGTTCTGCGGATCTGAGGAGCCGGCCGGCAGGGCGGTCGGCAACATTTTAGAGGTACTATCACTTTTGATCACTCGGTGTGTCGTTTTACAAAATTTCTAAATTTAAAGTCTAACCTTAAAGATATTCCAAAGACTCGACACACCGTCCTTTTATAATAGATGACCTTTCAAGGTCATCACACGGTTTTGGACCACCTCGGTCAAAATTTTAGCTTGTTTATGAGGATTTATTCAAAATTGCAAAGCGCGTTATAGTTTACTCCGTAAGTCCGGGGGTAGTTCCCCATTCTTCCAAAAGGGACTCTTAAAGTCCTAGTGTTTGCGCCGTGACTTCCGGGCGTTGCCATCTTGCCTTCTTCCGGCCCCCGCCATGCGAAGCCTTCGTCGGGTTTCGAGCATTTTGGGCGCGGGCGGAACATGTTGGGGACCAACATTGTAAGAAGGGGGTAATGTGGCGATTTTGCCCTAAGCACGCGGCAGGTGATTGTAAACATAAATGCCATTTATGTGGCCTTTTCGTACTTGGCCTTGTTTTGACATGCTCCGTTCGAGCGTGCGTTGCCACGGCGACGTATTGTAATTTACGCTCCAGTAAACTATAACAATGGATCGATTTAACCTCGCGTGCGCCCTACAGTTTCTGGTGTATTATATATACACTGGAAGCGACTCGTTCGAGGAGATTGTCCAAGATCGAGAGACAGGACGCACACGAGGCTCGGCCATGAGCTTTGTGTTCCCTGTTTGCGAGTAGTGGGCTCCTAGAGCCCTGGGGACGATTTCCGTGGGGAGGCCCGGGCTGGGAGAGACGAGTTGCTGACTCGGGGGCCTTGGCCCTGTGGATCGCCAGCTCTCTCCCTTCCCGGGACATGTGACAGAGGCTCTGGCCAGCATGTCGGACTGTACGGGGTTCCGTCCCCGAGGCAGACCGCGGCTCGCCAGGCCCCGCCAGTTAACACCGTAGGGATGAACTAGTTTCTGAACGGTGTCCGTAGGCCTGGGAGTGTCGGGTGGGCTGTTACCTGGTTACCGTTAATGATGAAGTAGTTACCGTGTCCGCCGCGACCTCCGGTGAGCGGCCCTGCCGCGAGGATCCGGAATAGCGGATGCGCGTCCGCAAGGACTCGGATGAGAGAGGACTATCCTCGAGGATCCCGAAGAGCGGACGGTAGTCAATAACTTTACAGTTATAAATCTAGTCGCAAACCTGAACATTACCAAATATTTAAAGATATGCGCCGTATAGCTAAGAAAACAAGGCAACGGGCTAAGGCTAATCACGATGAACGCATCAAACGCAAGCTAATGTCAACGGACACATCCGGTAAATCCTACTGGAAACTTATGAAATCTCTCCTGGGTCCGAAAGCCAATTTCAGCATCCCATCACTTATTGATGGGGATCAGATTTACTCGACTTCGGCTACGAAAGCCAGTTTATTAAACAGCTACTTCGCGGCTCAAAATGTGGTAAATTTAGAACCACTCGCCTTACCGCCTCTGCGATATAAAACTCAAAACCGATTGCACGACATAACAACTAACGTTGATGAAGTACGAAAATTACTTCTGTCTCTGAATGTGAATAAAGCCACCGGCCCAGATGGCTTGAGTGGCCGAATCCTCCGAAATACAGCCGACAGTATCAGTGTTCCATTGGCGAATCTCTTCAACGCATCTCTTTTATCGTCGCGATGGTATGGACCGGATCCCCGGTGATCCGGCGTTGGTGAACCTGCCGGTGCCCCGAGCCATTCGTGACTTGGGGTCCGCAGGTGTAGCCGCGTTGGTCCGCGCTCGGGAGGAGCACCCCTGGGATCACCCCCAGCGTGGTCGACTCACCCGAGCGGCGGAGTACCTTGTGGCGGAGATGGACAGCTCTCTGGATCGGTTCAGCCGGTGCCGCGCCGAGGCCTCCCGTGTCGCATGCGATCTCGCATACGACCAGGGCCTCATGGAAGGCACCCGGCGGAGCCTAGAGAGCTACCGGACTTTGTCGGCCGTCATTGAGCGGCGCGCGTTCGACCAGGGTCGGACCGCCGCTCTTGCCGAGCAGTCCGGGGCGTCCGCCCCCGCCCCAGAGGTAGCCGCACGGATGGAGCACCTGGAGGCTGAGAATGAGCAGCTACGGCGTCGTCTTGACGAAGCCGAGGCCGCTCGGACTCGCCTACTCCAGGGCGTCGATGACCCCGAGTCGTCCGCCCTGAACCAGGCGGCTCTCCGGCGCGCGGATGCCGCTTTGGAGCTGGCCATCTACCCATACCTAGTCCAGGTGTGGGGAGAACGGACGGCTGGTCCACAGCGCACCCGCGATACGGTGGAGATGTTCCGCGCCATTGCCGATCTCGGCGCGACCTCTCTACCGGCCTCCGTCGTGATGGCTCCGTCAGGACCCGGATTGCAGGGCTCACCACAAAAGCCCGTGCAAGCTCCACCGGGCCTGCCTCATCCGCCCGTGCAGCCGGCTTTCACTATGCCGGCTCCGCTGCGTCCGCGGCGTAGGGACCCGTCACCGCCGCCAGACCCCAAGACAGGCGGCACGGATGAGGAGCCGATGACAACGGAGGAAGGCTAGGGTACTAGCCTCGTCGCTGCACGTGTGCGGCGGCGTGCCGGAGTCGCTCCCGCGGCTCCGCCCTGCCTCAGACCCGTTCTGCGGATCTGAGGAGCCGGCCGGCAGGGCGGTCGGCAACATTTTAGAGGTACTATCACTTTTGATCACTCGGTGTGTCGTTTTACAAAATTTCTAAATTTAAAGTCTAACCTTAAAGATATTCCAAAGACTCGACACACCGTCCTTTTATAATAGATGACCTTTCAAGGTCATCACACGGTTTTGGACCACCTCGGTCAAAATTTTAGCTTGTTTATGAGGATTTATTCAAAATTGCAAAGCGCGTTATAGTTTACTCCGTAAGTCCGGGGGTAGTTCCCCATTCTTCCAAAAGGGACTCTTAAAGTCCTAGTGTTTGCGCCGTGACTTCCGGGCGTTGCCATCTTGCCTTCTTCCGGCCCCCGCCATGCGAAGCCTTCGTCGGGTTTCGAGCATTTTGGGCGCGGGCGGAACATGTTGGGGACCAACATTGTAAGAAGGGGGTAATGTGGCGATTTTGCCCTAAGCACGCGGCAGGTGATTGTAAACATAAATGCCATTTATGTGGCCTTTTCGTACTTGGCCTTGTTTTGACATGCTCCGTTCGAGCGTGCGTTGCCACGGCGACGTATTGTAATTTACGCTCCAGTAAACTATAACAATGGATCGATTTAACCTCGCGTGCGCCCTACAGTTTCTGGTGTATTATATATACACTGGAAGCGACTCGTTCGAGGAGATTGTCCAAGATCGAGAGACAGGACGCACACGAGGCTCGGCCATGAGCTTTGTGTTCCCTGTTTGCGAGTAGTGGGCTCCTAGAGCCCTGGGGACGATTTCCGTGGGGAGGCCCGGGCTGGGAGAGACGAGTTGCTGACTCGGGGGCCTTGGCCCTGTGGATCGCCAGCTCTCTCCCTTCCCGGGACATGTGACAGAGGCTCTGGCCAGCATGTCGGACTGTACGGGGTTCCGTCCCCGAGGCAGACCGCGGCTCGCCAGGCCCCGCCAGTTAACACCGTAGGGATGAACTAGTTTCTGAACGGTGTCCGTAGGCCTGGGAGTGTCGGGTGGGCTGTTACCTGGTTACCGTTAATGATGAAGTAGTTACCGTGTCCGCCGCGACCTCCGGTGAGCGGCCCTGCCGCGAGGATCCGGAATAGCGGATACGCGTCCGCAAGGACTCGGATGAGAGAGGACTATCCTCGAGGATCCCGAAGAGCGGACGGTAGTCAATAACTTTACAGTTATAAATCTAGTCGCAAACCTGAACATTACCAAATATTTAAAGATATGCGCCGTATAGCTAAGAAAACAAGGCAACGGGCTAAGGCTAATCACGATGAACGCATCAAACGCAAGCTAATGTCAACGGACACATCCGGTAAATCCTACTGGAAACTTATGAAATCTCTCCTGGGTCCGAAAGCCAATTTCAGCATCCCATCACTTATTGATGGGGATCAGATTTACTCGACTTCGGCTACGAAAGCCAGTTTATTAAACAGCTACTTCGCGGCTCAAAATGTGGTAAATTTAGAACCACTCGCCTTACCGCCTCTGCGATATAAAACTCAAAACCGATTGCACGACATAACAACTAACGTTGATGAAGTACGAAAATTACTTCTGTCTCTGAATGTGAATAAAGCTACCGGCCCAGATGGCTTGAGTGGCCGAATCCTCCGAAATACAGCCGACAGTATCAGTGTTCCATTGGCGAATCTCTTCAACGCATCTCTTTTATCGGGACAGGTGCCTGTATTATGGAAGTGCGCAAATGTCACTCCAGTTTTCAAGAAAGGTGACAGACAAGCTAAGCAAAATTACAGGCCCATATCCCTTCTTCCGATCAGTGGAAAAATACTAGAGAGGATAATATTTAAACGTCTGTACCAATTCTGCGAGCTAAATAATTTGCTAACATGGCGAAATTCGGGTTTCAAGCCTTTAGACTCAGCCATGAACCAAGTGGTATATATAAGCCATAAGATCTACCGTGAATTGGAGAACGGGAGAGATATATGCATGGTCTACCTGGATATATCTAAGGCCTTCGACCGAGTATGGCATACGGGCCTATTATACAAATTAGAATCGCTAGGAATCAATGGTAATCTTTTAACATGGTTCAGAAATTATCTCCATGATAGAAAACAGAGAGTTGTAATAAATGGGAAAAGTTCCGAACTAATAGATATTCATGCTGGAGTTCCCCAGGGGTCAATACTAGGCCCTCTTTTATTTCTAGTATTTGTAAATGACATTGTCCAGGATATTGGAACCGACATATTTTTATATGCTGATGATTCAACGTTGATGAAAGTTATTCATGATCCAATTCATAGCATATACGAGTTAAACTCGGACCTATGTAAACTAGAATATTGGGCAACTCAGTGGGCTGTGCAATTCAGCGCCCAGAAAACTGAACATATGATCATATCCAAAAAGCGTGGACCAAGTAATTACCCAGTATTACGTTTCTTCAACACCGATATTCAAAGGGTGTATGAACACAATCACCTGGGGGTGTTGATGAATCACAAAATGTCCTGGGAACCCCATATTCAATCTCGGATTGATAAATGTGCACCAATGACAAATATGCTTGCACGACTATCACGAGTGCTTCCTCGCCGATGCAGGGAACAAATATATATTTCATACATAAGGCCAGTGCTTGAATTCGGCTGCCTATTGTATGACAACAGCCCAGAAAGTTCATCTCAATTGATAGAAAAAACCCAAAGAACGGCAGGTCTTATAGTCACTGGTGCTTACCGTCATACTGCTCATACCTCTCTGCTAACTGAACTGGGCTGGCCTACCCTTCAGGACAGAAGGAAATATTATAAATTGACATTACTTCACAAAATTCAGTGCGGAAGATCACCACAGTATCTTCGTGACTGCCTGGAGTCCATGCATCCACCACTCCCTTATTCCTTGCGTAACGCTGCAAACTTGCGTGTTCCCGCGGCAAGAACATCATACCTCGCAAATTCCTTCTTCCCGTCAACCGCTCGCTTATGGAATAAGATTCCGGTATCAATACGTTCGATACCTAGTAACAACTCATTCAAAGTTAAATTAAAACATATGATTTTTCCAGCTAAAAACAAACTGTTCTCATATGGAACAGGTCACGGTCAGGTAAATTTGAGCCGAATTAGGATGGGCCTCAGTGGTCTTAACAGACATCGGCACAATTACCACTTTATCGACGATCCTCGCTGTATGACTTGCGGTCACTGCGATGAAGACATCAATCATTACTTCTTGGTGTGTCCCACCTATGACGAACAAAGACATATATTATTCAATTCCGTGTCGGCAATCATACAAGACTTCAGTGACCTTGACTCTACTCAACTCCTTGATATTTTAACCACTGGTTCGCATTTACTCGACTTTCCATCCAATAGCAAAATTTTCGACGCTGTTTTCATATATATATACTCAATTCCAAGAGATTCCTATCATAGTGCCTAATATATGATTGTAGGAAAAAATTGACTATGCTCTGCCAATCATTTGACCTGTTTTTTAATGTATTTTTCATGTATATAAGATTGTTTGTTTGCTATCCATGCACAATTATTGTAATGATAAATGTGGAAATTACCTTGTGCCATTTTAATGGCGTGTAAGATCCACTTGAAATAAATATTTTATAAAAAAAAAAAAAAAAAATAAAAAAAAAAAAAAAAATGACTGGGCCTACGGCTCCTCCCCCAGTCCTCGCAAGTCCGCAGACGCCTCTGGTCCCCGCAATGGGATCCGCGCCTGCACAGCGACTTGGGGGCACCACGCCGGCTGCAGCTCCGACCGTTCCGGCGGCCGGAGTTAGTGCTGCATGGTCTGGCTACCCTGGCAGTCAGGGTGCACCGGGCAGACAGTGGCAACCGGCGGCTCCGGCCGTGAGCTACGCCAGTTCTGCCGCCCCGTCTGGAGCTTACCCGGTAGGTTCGACGGGAGTCCCTGCCGCACCAAGTCAGGGTGGTGATATAGCGGGTATGTACCCGACGGCGAGTGCCAACTACACTGCTCCCATGCCAGCGGCATCGATGTCTGCCCCAGCGGACTCCGCCATGGGATCAAGCAGTACTCGGGCCTTGCCGGCTTACACTGCCAACCCCGGAACCGGTTACGCCGGTCGTGTGCGCTCCCCTCGTTACAAAGCGCCCGACCAGTCCTCGTGGCGGAAGCGGTTCAACGGGGACAACGCCGATTTGGAGGACTACCTAGTCCAGATCTGGCGGACGGCAGTGTACGAAGGATGGACCCAGCTTGAGGCTGGGCATATCCTCTCGGGGAGCTTAGAGGGTAAAGCTCTCCGAGTTATGCAGTGTCTGCCGGTGGGAGCAGTAACTTTCGGCGAGGTTGTTCGACAACTACGCCTACTGTTCACGCCGACGACCAATAGGCGGCAGTTTGAACAGGAGTTCAAAGCGTGGATCCACCTACCGACTGGATCCGTGACCGATTATGCATTTAACTTGCGCATACTCGGCCGGAGGGCTTATCCGGACATGGATGCCAGTCGGTTCGAGCCGATGCTGATCGATCAGTTCATCGATGGCCAGCCATACCATATTTCGTACGCGCTGGCCACCCATGAAAAACGGTCGATGGAGGAGGCGGTCAACTCCGCTGCAGCATCGCAGGTGACCCCATGGGTAAGCCCGGCTCCCCGGGCGACCCCTGTGGAGTCCGACCCCCCGTGGGTTGGTTCACCGGCACCCCAGCAAGGGATGCCTGTTCAAGCGGCACCAGCTGTCGTGTCATGCCCGTCTTCGGACGAGTGTGACTATGAGGAGTATGAATTCGGCACTGCGCAGATGATTGCGTACTGTGCTGGAATTGACTCTTTGGGCCCCGCCGAGTGTTGTGCGTTCGCCTCCGGACCAGCTCAGAACTGTCCCTGCTATTTCTGCGGAAAACAGGGACACTTTTGGCTGAATTGTCCGGACCTGTTGGAGCGCCTGCGAGCACGCGGATATCAGAGGAATCTTCCCAATCTGCACAGGAGTAACTACCCTCGGCCTGGTCCGCAAGGACAGCAAGGCCGCCCCTCTCAGAAGGGAAACTGAAATCGGACGTGGTGGCGACCAACACCGCGTCCAAGGACAGTAGTTCCGTGGTGCCGGACGCCTCCTCACCCGCTGATGAGCCGGACGACCCTCAAGTGGATATAACTTCTCCGGAAGTGGTCCTTGAGGATCAGTCTGGCTCCTCCGCAGCTGAGGAGGACAACGAGGACTCCGTAGCTGAGCCCAGTGTTCCGGATGATTCCGATCGTCCGGTGTGCGCACTGGTGAGGGACCCCTGCTGGTACCTGCCCCTGTCTTTTGGACGGGAGCCGGTCCGGTTCCTCGTAGACTCCGGCTCGGAGGTTACCATAGTAGCCACTGGAACTTTCAAGCGTGAGCCAGCGCTCCGCGACACGGTGTTGCGGGATCCCGGGCATTACACGCTCCACGAAGCGGGTAACAATAGCATCCATATCCACGGTATAATCGATCTGCCTATTACTCTTGGGGACAAGATGTATATAACAGAGGCAATCGTCGCGGATATCGGAGCGCCTGGGATTATTGGAATGAACTTTCTGTGGATCCACCGGGTAATCGCTAACTTCTGTTCTGGCGAGCTCCGGATGGGAGAGGACACTCATTTTCTCTTCCGCTCGGGTCCGAGCAAGTCATTTCAACTCCGGGCGGTGCGTACTACGGTAGTGCCGCCTATGAGCGAGATGATCATTGAAGCGAGGCCGCGTCGTCCCCGCATGCGTCTCGATGGTTGTCCGTGTATAGTACAGCCAGTGAGCAGTTTTGCCCAGGGAACCGGACTCGTGTTGGGTGGGGCTCTGGTCAAGTCCAACGCCCACGCGGTGCCCATCCTTGTGGTAAATCCTACGGATGCTCCCGTTGTACTGCGGCGCGCTTGTGTAGCGGCTACCGCCGCACCCGCATCGTCGAGTCGTGTCATCCCCGACGATCCTGTCTGCCGCGCTGCATGCGCGGCGGCGGCAGGAGATGACCCGTTCACCCTGCCGGACCATCTGGAATCTAGAGTTCCGAAGGACCGGCTGGATGAAGATCAGCGTCAAGCTCTCCGCAAGCTGCTCAGGCAGTATGCGGATGTGTTCATGAGTCCGGACGGTGCGGTAGGCAAGACGGACGTTGCCAAACACCGCATCGACCTCCTAGACGAGCGTCCTATCAAACAGCGTCTACAGCAAGCAGCGATCGTGCACCAAGAGGTCATAGACCGGGAGGTGCAAAAGATGCTCGAGCTAGACATCATCGAACCCAGTGATAGCCCTTGGGCGAGTCCTGTGGTTATGGTGAAGAAGAAGGACGGCTCGTGGAGGTTATGCGTGGATTATCGGAAGCTAAACGATGCCACGCGGAAGGACTCATATCCTCTCCCGCACATCCAGGATACCTTGGATTCCCTGGCCGGATCGCACTACTTTTGTGCTTTAGATCTGGCCTCCGGGTATTGGCAGGTTGAGATGGAGGAGAGCGATAGGGCGAAGACTGCCTTCGTTACCAAGAACGGGCTCTACCAATTTAAGGTAATGCCGTTCGGGCTTTGTAATGCGCCAGCGACGTTCGAGCGCCTCATGGAGATGGTACTCAAAGGGTTCCTCTGGAAGCGATGTATGGTCTGCATCGACGATGTCGTCGTGTATGGCCGGTCGTTCAAGAAACCCTCACCAACCTCCAGATGGTGCTCCACCGCGTGCGCGAAGCAGGCCCTAAATTGAAGCCAAGTAAGTGCGAACTGTTCGCACAGGAGATCTTGTACTTGGGCTTCATGGTAACGGGCACCCGAGTTAGACCAGACCCCAGAGGCCGTCAAGAACTGGCCTCGGCCTTGCAACGAGGTGGACGTGAGGTCCTTTTTGGGCTTCGCGAGTTACCACCGCCGGTATGTGCGAGGCTTTGCGGAGATCGCGCGCCCCCTTACTATCCTCACGGAAAAGGGCGCCGATTTCGTCTGGTCGGCTGAGCAGGAAGTTGCCTTCTCGGCGCTCTGGCATGCTTTGGCAGATGCGCCGGTGCTGCGACACCCTCGTCCGGACTGCGAGTTCATCCTGGACACTGACGCGAGTAACTTTGCACTCGGCGGTGTCCTCTCGCAGATCGTGGACGGGCAAGAGCGGGTAGTAGCTTATGCGAGTGTGGCTTTGAGTCGCTCTCAAATGAACTACTGCACCACTCATCGTGAGTTGCTCACGGTGGTAACGATGACCAAGCGGTTCCGGCATTACTTGTTGGGATGCCATTTCCGCTTGCAGACTGACCACAGTTCGCTGAGATGGCTCCTCAACTATAGTGAGGCCGATGGCTTGGTGGCTCGTCAAACTCCAGGAGTATGACATGAAGATTGAGCACCGTGCCGGTAAGTTGCACGGCAATGCGGACGGCTTGTCCCGTTGTCATAAGTGCAAGAATCCTAACTGTGCCGGGATGGCTCCGTCCCCGCACGACGTGGATTCCTCCTCAGACTCGGAACTGGACCTTCCGGGAAGACCGCAGGCTGCCGCCCCCTATAACAACATGGCGGCCGGAGCGGCCAGGGCTCACCTCCGCGCGCGGACCCGCCGGCAACGGCGAGGGCGTCCCGCATTTGAACCGGAGGTGCGGTCCAGCTCCAGCGAGTCTTCCTCGAGTCCGGCGGTGTACTACACGTGGGTACCCTCGGCATCCTTGGACGAGTCTGAGTATGAGCGGCCCTTACCCCCAGGGGTGATGGCCGCTGCTGCGCAGTCGGACGTGCCGGATCCGGAGGAGCCTGCCTACTTGGGTGGCTACTCTCCGGCACAGTTGATTGCACAGCAGAGAGCTGACAGTGCTCTGGCACCGGTAATCACAGCTTTTGAGGCCGGCCAGAAACCTTCGAAGGAAACAAGCAACCTAACAGATACCAGTGCGATGTGTGCGGCAAAGGAACAATAACGAAAAGTCACCTTCAGGGACATATCAACTCGCATTTCAAAATGAAGCCATTCAAGTGTTCGCTTTGCAATCGTTGCTTTCAGTACGAGTCCACCGAAAAGATCCATGAAAAGAAATGCAAAGACGGTTTACCAAACCCGCATCTCAAATGTCAAGAATGCCCAGGTAGATTCCATTCCATGACCTCCTTGAAGATCCATATAGCTGGTGCACATTCAAGATTCTACCATAGATGCTCAGTGTGTGACGTTAGTTTCAAATTGAAAACAAGTGAAAACAAGTGAAGTAAAGTGGCCTTCTTGGGCCTATGTTGGTATTGGTAATTTTGTATGCTTGTTACGGGCCTTTTCATACATGTATAGTTTATAATTCGGAAAACTGGAACATTCCATGCTGCTTGAAGTCTCAATTGAGACCTTATGTTTTTTTTACGTATTGCATCTATTGAACATTGGTCGATTTCATTTTACTGGACCATTAGTATAAGTTGAAATGTAGACCATAAGTTGGACCTGCCTATATGATATATCCAAACATTACGTGCATATGTACATGTTTTATCAATTGAAAAATCGGAACATATTTGATGCTACTAGAAGTCTCATTTGAGAAATTATGTTATATGAGGTAGGCTATTTCGAAAGAAGTCAAATTGTAGACTCTGTGAACGTACGCGATCTTTTCAAACAAGTTACAAGAAGAAGTGGTTTTTTTTTCTACTGGAAATCTTCAATGCATTATAGCATATTGAAGTAAGTAACGTTATTTTGTGTTGTACATGCATAGTAGTTTATTATTCAAGTATCTTTTGATATAATTGTTTTCAGTTCAAATGCAGTTGTATGAATGCTGATGAAGGCACAGCTGGACTGTGTCCTGTACGACAGTTAGGACCATTTATTTTCCGTTATATTCGGATATTTTTTTCCTGGATTTTTTCCAGGTTTATGTAGAAAATGATATCATGTTTTATGTCAGAGTATACAGCACAGTATTATTTCACAGTGCAGTTATATACTGCCCCAGATTTAGCTTTTTATCGGTCACGTAGACAAATAAAAGTATAATGAACTGCACGTTTTGGTTTATGAATTATACACGAATGCAGGTAAATTTATTATTCATTTGCACAGTGATCTTTATGCTCTGCATGGTTACAACGAAGAATACATTGAGCACATGCTTCTGGTAATCGTATACAAAATTGGAAATTTTTGCATGATGAATAGTTCATAGTTCCCCACAGTAAATAGCTTCTTGAGTGTGATTATTCATTATTTGTCAAAATAATCCCTGCCCTTTTGTCCATTAACATTTTCTGCTCATTTAGCTTGTAGTGCTGCTGTACGCCTTGTGCACCACGGGCTGGGGCGTCCGGTAATCTAATGCAATCTATCTCCATTTTAGCCTCCCAAGCCCCTGCTGGCTGCTCCGGATAGACTTTCTTCTTTGCCGTTGTCATTTCAAAGCTTCTGTATGGAGGGTAATAAGTATAGAACACGTCATAATTACATGTATGCAAAAACATTAATTACTAATGGTTAATGATCGACTGAAGTTTGGAGACAAAAACATATGTATCGATTAGGATTCAAACGCGTGGCTAGCAATTCACAGGACGTTGATATTGCTGATTTCAGCTCACTTGCTTTTAGTACACCGCTGCCAGCAGCATGCAAATCCTGAAAGGTACCAAAGAAGTTCTCAGCATCCAAACTGCCTATAGCTCTTGCATTGTAGCAATTCCCAGGCACCATGCTGTACAATTGATTTTTGTCTTTCGATTCCTGTCAGTAGACCATCGAATTCAACAACTGGAATGTCTTTGATGTATTGTCCGTATGGTGGAAACCGTGAGAAATCCACATCTTGCAACAACCACGTGCGGAAGTCCAAAAGGTATTGTATCCTCAGCTCTGGGGAAATCCCGGGCGTGTCGACTGCATGGTGCATCCCCCTGATTAGTCTGCAAAATTCAGCTTCTTTGTGATCACCATTGGACCGCATTGCACTCTCGACAGATTCGCTAAATGTTGTGTACGCGAAAGACGCCGATTGCCTGTCCACGAGATCTTCAACCATGGCTCTACTTAGTTTGGTCTGGTTTTGAAGACCCCTGGCTACTTTTAGCCAAGCGTCTCTTGCAATACCACATTTGGGTAGGCCGTCCTTGCACACTTTGTATCGAGCATTGGTAAACTGATGATGAAAATCGAGAATGAAGAAATGATATTTTTTGATGGAGCTGATATATTCGGGCTTAGAGTACCATGCTTCGACAATTATATTGTCACCAAATTTAACATTGGGAGGAAACGCGTCAGTATCAAGCCAACAATCTAACTTCTTGGGCCACATCAGTTGCGCATAGAAAATGTTGAGCATGTCTTTCGGAATTTTGTGAGTAAATTGCATTAGCATCTCACGTTTGATGAGAGGGGAAAAATACGAAAACCCTACTGGAGGTGTCACTACGGTGATGGCGGTTTTGACTGAAAACGGTTGTGGTACCGTAGTGGCACCGCCAATCCAGTGTGACGGGGGTATTAACCACGCAAAACACGGCAAATGATCATTGAATTGGGTCGGGAACCTCCAACTGTTACCTAGTCAAACAAATTATGACATTTTTTTGCACTCCCAGGCCACGCAGAATGAAAATTGTGTAATTGGTTAAGGCTACAGTGTATTAATTATATTGGCCATTCAACTCAATGTTAAATGATCTTACTTTGATGGTCTATACCACCTTCCTAAAAAACTCCCAGCCTAACCACTATGCTATTTTTATCGTACCTTTGGCCCCATAACCTTTGGCCATGGCATTGCGTCCGTCCGTTTGTCCGTCTGTCGTGCGTAAACAATTTTATTTTCAAAGATTACAGTCGAATTTTTTCGTATTTTTCAGTTTTTTGTTTTTCCCTTTTTTTCTAAATGGTGGCCGTTTTCGTTGAAAATTGGCCAATTTTGGACTTTGGCGGCAATTTTCTCAAAAACTGTTCAGTAACTTTTTTTACGTTATCGGACCTTTATGCCCCTGTCACACACTAACGGATTGGACGAACGGACGGGGAAAGGATACAAAATGATAGAAAATCTTGTATCCGTTGGTGCATCCGTTGGCGGCGGGGTTTGGAAGCTATAGCGGACGGATAATTAACGCAAATATAAAGCAGATGCGACGGTTAAAACGCACAGTCAACGAATATGCACCGAATTGGTAACGGATTGATCCACGGACGCCAACTGATGGGGAACTGACAGCTAAATGACAAAACGGATAGCGAACGGCAACACAACGGACGAAACGCACGGGCAACGTATACGGAAAGGTCACGTGACGGACAGAACGGTAGGGTATAAATGCGAGCGGACAGTTTCAAGAATCATTGCACGCTGCTCAACACAGGACACCATGCCAAAAAATCCAGGGAAAGGGAAGGGCAAGGCCCCTGCGAAAGTGACCTTGAGGAACAAACACCGAAAAGCATTGTCCAAAGTAGCTGTCGCTGTAGCCCCTGCACATGACAGTGACAGTGAAACCAGTCATCCTCCAGAACTTGTACACGAACGAGGTGAATATGGACAATACTTCTTGACGGCATAAGTTGCAAATATATCTGTACAAATGAGTCGTGCTTTTATTGCACAATATAAAGTATGAAGAACGAGTCAAGTTTCATTATATCCTTCTTTTTCCAGGACAAGGCGATGTGGACGACGAAAGAGATGAAATGGGGCAGGGAGGTGGAGAGGCGGGTGAAGAAGGCGAAACACAGGGAGGTGAAGGCAGTGGCAGTCAGGCCAGGAAGAGCAAGAAATCTTATCGCCTCCGGGACGAGACAGAAGAGGCCAAGGTCCTGGAGTGGGTTCGCGAAAACCCGTGTTTGTGGAACTCAAAAAATCGCGAATACCAAGTAAAGACCAAGAAGGACCGCTTGTGGGACGAAAAGGGCGAGGAACTCGGTTATGATGGTAAGTCAAAAGAATTCAAATATTATATCGTATCACAGATAATTGAGGTAATCAGGAATATCATGATTGTTACAATAATATTACCACGGAATTCATCCGTTTTGTATATGCAGGCAAGACCCTTCGAATTTGGTTCAAGGACCTCAGAGACTGGAACACGAAACTGCACAATGCTCGATCGGGCTCGGGAAGGAAGGAATTCACAGACCGCGAACGCTGGATCATGGACCAATTCATGTTCCTCCGTGAGACCATCCGCCACCGCAGAGCCCCTGTGAAAAGCGTAAGTGTTGACTTATAATAATTAATATATATTTCATGTAAAATCATATCGTGAAAATGTTAGCCTGATTTTCTTATTCTTGTTTTTTTTTTTACAGGTCAAAGAGGCACTGGCTCGAGCAGACGGCGATCTGGGCCAGGCGGAGAGGATCGCCGCAGAGGACAGGTTGGCTATCAGCAATGCTGATGGAGAACAGGAGGAGGCTGCGGAGGCTGCGACAAAATCCGTAAATCCATCACAGCGACAGAAGAAGACAGATGAAGACGCAGCCATTCAAGACATGAGGGAGAAGATCCAAGCCGGGCTTGCTCAGTTGTCTGCTGTCCGGGAGTCTGTTGCTGCTGCTGAGCCTGCCAACGAACGCACTGCCTTCCTCGAATGGGTGGGGCAAGTTTGCAAGGGCATTACTGAGGAGCAGTTCAGTGACTTCCAAGCCACATTCATCCAACTCCGGGCCAAGTGGAAGGCACAGGAGAGGCAACCACAACGACTGCAGCAGTTGTACAGACAGCCATCGCCATCGCCAACTCCATCAGCGTCATCTGAGTGCGGTGCGTACCAGCCTCCAGCCAGCCAGTGGAGCCAGTGGAGGATGCCGCCTCCAAAGCCCCAAGACTCCAGTTCCTGGCAAAGCCATTCCAGTGGTGGTGGGTCTGGTGACTACATGCAAAGTCACGTTCGGCAACCCTCCTTCCACCAGCAGCCCTCTCTGCACATCACTCAACAGCTACAGCAACAGTGCAATTCCCAGCAACCTCAACAGCAATTCCTCTCATCAAGATGCTCCTCCACATCGCAGGTTATTGGCTCAGCTATGCAGGTCCTGGGGGACAGTGAGAACCAGCCCCTCAACACCAGTCTGAACCTCTCCGGACTCTCCATTCCCAGCTTGCCCACATCGCAGGAAGTGTCCATGGTGGATTCGTTGCTGAACACCCCACCGAGCAAAGAGAAGTCACTGGATGGCAACAACAACATGCAATGAAGTGACTAGTATGTGTCTGAACAGAAAAAAAACTCATTAATTATTCTGCAATTGGCGGTTTTAGTTGCGTCCATTTCAGTATGTCGCACGTTATTACCATGAATGACTGGCTTTCAATTGTAGGCCTAAACACTGAGAAATAAATGTATATATTTCTGTTGGATGTTTCTTCTTGAACGAAACTGTTA
This sequence comes from Terebella lapidaria, assembly GCA_949152475.1. Classification (NCBI taxonomy): domain Eukaryota; kingdom Metazoa; phylum Annelida; class Polychaeta; order Terebellida; family Terebellidae; genus Terebella; species Terebella lapidaria. The sequence continues at coordinate 48,375,376 of OX424555.1, read as the reverse complement.
AGTGAAGTGAGCACACCAATCATTCATCATTTTGGTGCCTTGGAAATAAATAAATCCTTGCCCCTTTATCGAGCAGTTGATGTCACCTGGCTTATATTATCAGGCGGTTCACTGTCACACCATAAACCGTTATGACCTCAGTTTGATGTCACGCTTGCAACCTGTTTCAAAATGAAATTTCGTCAAAATAAACATTCTTTCTGACCGAAAATGTGCGGTTCTTTTACCAATTGTCCATGACTGACCTTCATTGTGACACCACTGTACATGTACGTCGTAGCATAATATTATGGAAATAAGGTGTGCGATGAAAATTAGTTATATTCAGGGGCTCAACACTTCATACAATATGCCACCCGATATGGTGTGCAAAATAACCTCGACTTTGACCTCATGGAGAACTTTGAAGTCATTTAACCTTCCAAGGTCATACTAAACTAATATGTAACTAAGTTCGAGTTTCTGCCTTGTTTGTTTCAAAAGTCAGGGCCAAAAATATAACTTTCAAGTTCTTGATGAGCTTGCATTCGACCTAGAATCGCCAAAATTCAATCGTTTCTATTCAAGGTCCATACCCATATACAGTATTGAGAACGTTTCATGAAAATATGTCTTCAACCTCTCGTGTGAAGGCGAACGAAGAAACCAACAAATGCGATACAAAGCAACTATATCATGTTTATCCTTTGTTCACAAAGTAAATGTTTATTATGCTCCTTCTGTCCACAATGTGCATGTACAAGCAAACCAGAATTTCAAGTTTGAACACAATGCTGAGCAACAAACTATTAGTCATGGTATATATTGTACCATTTGTCATGGTAAATAACGGTAACTTCAGATAAATGACGGCAACTGTTCGGATAAATAAACGACTGTCAAAATAACGTTAACTGTTCAGATCATAGCCTCCTGCCATGGTACAGAGCCTGCCGAGGAATTCACCCAGTGCTTCAACAGGCTGCGGAGTTGCTTTCCCTCGCGGTTGTCTCTGTTGGGACCTTGGGCAGCAACGCAGTCGCTCATGTTCCGGCCACACTTCCAGTCCCCAGGTATGATATTGTGGTTTTTGTCCTCGCAGTCCAGAAGTACCTTCTGCACCCTGGGATAACGTATCCTCATCAGGTTATGTAGGACCAAGCAAGCTGTGATGATGAGTCTGATGGTGGAAGGGCGGTGTTGCATGGTGCTCATAAAGACTTGGAAACGGTTCGCCAAAATGCCAAACGCGTTTTCGACGACTCGTCGTGCCCTTGAGAGCCGGTAGTTCAGAATCCTCTCGTCGCGAGTCAATCCGCGCCGACTGTACGGTTTCTGCATATATGATCTAAATGCAAAAGCGTCGTCGCCTGAAAACGAACAGCACAATAATAAATATTAAACAGGCAGTGTTTTAAGCATGAAATAATAAATATTGAGATTTAATGTTATTATATTATATTGTTGTTACACATTACATGTTTTATATTTACCGATGTAGAAGAATGGCACATCTTGTGTGTCACATGGCAGAGATGCTGGGCCTGGGAGTTCTTTGTCACCATTTTTGGTGGCTTCAAGACATCTGTGTCGTTCCACACCTGGGCGTCTGATGCTGCACCATGGGCGCCAATGTCGGCCCAGACGAACTTATAGTCGTGGTCTACCATGGCTAACAACACCACTGAGTAGAACTTCTTGCAGTTGAAGTAGGTAGAACCTGATCCAGGAGGGCACTTACAGGCGATATGTTTCCCATCCAGTGCACCACATGTGTGTGGGAAGTTCCATCTTTGTAGGAAGCCATCAGCGATGGGACGCCAGTCATCTGGCTTAGTTGGCAGGGGCATGACCTCGTCAAGAAACTCATCAATAATGGCCCTGCACACCTTAAAACATGAAAGAGTGAGTACATGTCAGCCTTGTTAGCAACAGTACACACATACATTCATACCAAATTGATACCAAAGCATGCATATTACAATTTCTTTCACACTAATAACGCAATGAGATATTTACCTCTCTCACCATTATGGAGATGGTGTTATGCGGGACCCTCCAGCCAAACCGCATGTTGACATTCTTGGACCCTGACGCCAGATGTCTTAATGTGATTGCCAGCTTCATGCCAGGTTCAATAGGAGCTCTATACCATGTGTGCTGCTTTGTAATTCTTGGGCCAACTCTCTGCAGGACCTCATCATACATGTTTGGGGGCATTCTCATGAAGTTAAGAAAGGACTTAGGATCTTCCCCCCTAAGCTCTACCATCAGTTGATCGTAAAGCCCAAATTGTCGACGCCTTTCAGGGTCCAGCCAGGCCCTAGACCACCATCCCCTCTTATTCTTCCTCTTCCTTCTCGTTTGAGAGGTAAATAGAATTAGATGTGTGTCTTGCAGGTTTAATTCAGCTTGTAAAAGAGCGACTTGACATTGAATCCGGAGTCTCACACGGCATTCCATGGTGGGAGAAATGGGCCGAGGACGTGAGGATCTGATTTTATATACACACATAGGTCGTTCATTGCACGTTTCCTACTCGTTCAATACCCGTTCAGAGCCCGTTATTAATGCGTTTTCTGGACGCTATACATACGTATTGTTCGTTATATTCAAGTTTTATCATTTGCTGGTCCGCTTTCTGCACGTTTGCTGTACGCTATTCTTCCTTTATTTGTCAGTTATGGGACCGTTCAACCCGTTGCGTTTGCGGTATTTATCCGTTTAGCGGCCATGTCGACGGATAGCTACAGGATAGCAGCGGACAAGAAGCAGAGAAGGAAAGGATTAGTACAGGACAAAACGAAAGGCTGGAGGACAGAGAACGCATGGCCAACGCACGACGTCTCCGTTTGGTGTACGTCAAATTTTTTGTGCATGCACAAAACTTTCGAACGGGCTCGATGGATTCGACCGGACACCAACTGATCAGGAACGCATTCAACGAACGATAAAATGATTGAGAACGGATATTGACGGACATGAACGGATCTCGCTTTTTTTCCATCCTTTCCCCTTCCGTTCGTCCAATCCGTTAGTGTGTGACAGGGGCATTAGCTTTAAAGTTAACCATCAAATCCTTATGAAGTTTTGCACAGAAATAGCAAAAAATATTTCCAGGAAAGGCTTTTCTTTAGATTTTTTTTTTCCAAAATCGCGGCCATTTTCGAAGAAAAGTGCCTGATTTTGGACTTGGTGGCCATTTTCTCAAAACCTAATCAGTAACTTTTTTTCCTATTGATGCATAACACTCCTTATATGTACTCCTGTGAACTTTATAAGTTTTGTTACCTTTGAATCGCTCGAAATGGGCCATTTTGGCCCAAGCTTGGCCCAAATAGGACTATCCCATGTTAAATTTTCCTATGCTTTATAATGGGACACATTATTGCTAATATCTTGCTTAATATTGAGATTAGAGATTAAGAATCAATTGTTGACATATAGGAAATGATATATGTTGAATATTCTGGTGACCTTGAATTTGACCTTTGACCTCATTTTCAAGGTCAGAACACAAAATGGCTAATATCTCGCTTATTATCGAATTTACACCTTGGGAATGAATTGTAATGATGTATCACGAATATTTTCATGACCTTGAGTCTGACCTCATTTTCAAGTTCAGATCACAAAATGGCCAATATCTCGAATATTATCGACTTTACAGCTTAGGAATCAATTGTGGACATATAGAAAATGATATACGCCGAATATTCAAATGACCTTGAATTTGACCTATGATCTCATTTTCAAGGTCACAGTACAAAATGGCTAATATCTCGCTTATTATTGATTTTATAGCTCAGGAGTCCATTGTGAACTTATGGAAAATGATATATGCTGGATATTCCCATGACCTTGAACTTGACCTTTGACCTTATTTTCAAGGTCAGAGCACAAAATGGCTAATATCTCGCTTATTATCGACTTTACAGCCTAGGAATCACTTGTGGATATACTGGAAACGATATATGCTGGATATTCCCATGAGCTTGAACTTTGACCTTATTTTCAAGGTCAGAGCACAAAATGGCTAATGTCTCGCTTATTATCGACTTCACAGCCTAGGAATCCACAGTGAACATATAGGAAATGATATATGCTAAATATTCTGATGACCTTGAATTTGAACTTTGAATTCATTTCCAAGGTCAGAGAACAAAATGTCAAATATCTCGCTTATTATCGACTTCACAGCTTAGGAATCTATAGTGAACATATAGGAAATGATATATATTGAAAATTATGCTGACCTTGAATTTGACCTTTGATCACATTTTCAAAGTCAGATCACAAAATGGCTAATATCTCACTTGTTATTGACTTTACAGTTCAGAAATCAATTGTGGACATACTAGAAATAATATATGCGGAATATTCTCGGGACCTCGAATTGACCAATGACCTAAGGTTACGGGACAAAAGGCTAAGATCTAAAATATACTATATATTGTCCAGTAACCTTTCTTACCCCTTGGGCAAATTTTTTCACAATGTGTGATGTAACTTTGGCAGAACTATTTTGTGTAGTTTCGCGGTTACATATAAAATCTATAATTGAAAGTAATTTAGCATTACGGGTTAAAGAACATTAGTATGAGTATACATTTACATATTAAACAAACTTTGCAGCCTGCTGTAAATTCAAATACACAAAAACATGTTGACATAACATGATGTACAAGAATCAGTCCCCACTTTGTAAAAGTCCCTAATAACCTGAACATAATAACATAACATAATATACATGTATGTATGTCATTGTATGGTACGGTGTGTATGTGAAATAACCAAACTGTTACCAATTATTTTCATCCCAGTAAAGGCAGCAATGATATGGACATCAGAATACAAAGTTTATAGCACAAGCATGCATCACTATGTTAGCGCGTGTTCAGCAGGCTTCTGGTTCAGACACATATGTCAGTTCTATGGTGGGCCTGACCTTGGCAGAGCGCTCGATGCTGCGGTGGACGGCACGCTTTAGGCCACACAGTGCCCGACACGGGTAGTACAGCGTGCGCACTGCCACCTCTGTGCCCAGCACCTCGTCCCATAGCTCCACCTGGCACATCGCCGGCCGCCATGGGGACTTGTTCAACTCCAGCGCCGTCGTCGTCATCACCGCGATGATCAGGTTCAACAGAAGCAGCATGGCCGTGATCGTGTAGGCAATGTACGAGATCTTGGCGATCATGTTGTTGTTGAGGAAGTTGAAGCTGCCCGACCCGAGTGAAATCTGGTAGGAGGAGAAAAGACTCGAGGCCAGCGTCTCGAAGCCGTGGACTTTGTGTGCCAGGCACTCAGGGTCTCGCATGACAAAATTGAAGATCGTCCCGAAGGCCAGCGACACAATGACAAAGACGAGGGCGAACTGCAGCAGGTGTTTGGCCATCTTTTTAGTGGTGATGATGAAGAAGCCGATGTTAGGCAGAAGACGCAATGAGTGGATAACCTGGAAGAAGCGGATCAGGATGCATATGTTCATGATTTTGTTGCTGGTGATCTCCATTTCGGTGATGTGGATGGACAAGGTGGCCAGACCGCGGATGATCTCTCGCAGTGTGCCGAACTCCACAGCTAAGCGCTGTGAATTTACGTCTTGGTTCATGAACTCAATCAGTTTCCCTATCCAAATACTTCGACTGCGTATTGTGTCCATCATCAGGACATGAGAAAATATGTAGAAGAAGAATAAGGAGGCCATGGTGACAGTAAGTTGTTTGTCGAAGGAAGACCCTGGCAAAAGTCTCTGGAAGAACCCGAGAGAGCCGACCAGTGGTGATCTTGCTCTGAAGTTGTAGTTGGCACTGAGGAATCCCAGACGTATTATCAAATCTAGCAATATATTTAAAGCCAGGATCATAGAAATGACAATAAGTAATCCAAGAATTACTTCATCGCGCCAGATAACTTCATAGTTGGCGTTTCTTCTTCCCAGAGTCATGCCCCACAAATCCTCGTCTGTCATGCCTCTGCAGGACTTGTTGATGCGGATAAGAGCGTTCAGTGTGCAGTTTATGGTACCGCGGCTAGTGTGATTGACTTTAGCCAGACACGTCAGCGCATGGAGCCCATAGTCTTGGCCCCTTGAAGAATTCAGTGTGGCCAGGATGTATGTGAAGTTGGTGGAGTTGAGATATAGCTGTAGCTGCTGTTCGGCCTGCTCGAGGTTCTCAGACAGGTAGGATAGGTATGTGGAGAAGAGCGGCAATGGGTTCATGTCTCCGCCGTTACGGACAAGGTACCATAGCAAAAGTCCAGTGATCATGATGTTGATGATGTGACTGACGAGACAGAAGAAGAAGTACCTGACAAACTTCTGCTTTATCCAGGAGCTGAAGAGTTTGGAGTGCAGGATACAGCCTGCGTTGGCCGCGGACATGACTTCGACCTCCCTGCCGGCTATGCTGTGGAGAAGCAGAGAGTGTCTCTTGTAAATGTCTCCTCTGTCATACATCGAGATATCCACCTCCATGATGTTGAGTGACTTCTTGTTGATGTCCGATATCTGGCTATGGGTTTTCCCCGTGTCCCACTTGCCGACAAAACCATCACATTCCTGCTCCCCGGAAGACTCTTTAGCCCAGATCTCATCTTTAGTCACATAAAACACTGGTTGCCCAAAAGCCACTTTCTCGCGGACTAAGAAGTCAAAGAATGTCACAGAGCCGTACTTGGCCACATATTCCACGGCAGTAAGTCCCTCGTCGTTCTCCAGCTTAGACACAACGTCCTTATGTACGGTTTTGTCTGTGATTAGTTCACAAAGAATCCCGTGACAAACTTTGGCCACGTCCTCTTTCTCGAGAGACAAGTCGGCGATGTAGTGGTAAATATTGTTGCCTCGGGGGTCACACCAGGTGATCTGGCATCCGTACTCGAGGAACAGCGACACCATGTCATGCTCCTGGGACAGGACGGCGAAGGCGAGTGGCAGATCGATGGCAGATGCAAGGCGACGCCGCCACGACATCAGTCCCTCCAACACCAGCGTGTGCACCACGTAGAAGATTGGCGTCAGTATCACCGTCCAGACGAAGATGGTCAGGAACCAGAGGCAGTGGCAAACGTGGCGAGTGCAGGGCAAGCCGTCTCGGATGTCACGGGCCGGTTCCGTGAAAGCAGGGTCGCCCAGGCACCACGCCAGCTCCTGCTGCATGCTGTTGCGCTGTAGGCGCTGAAACAACTTGCGCACGAATTTGATGTTGCCACCCTTGACGATGCGGAAGAAGCGCGTGTTCTCACGACATAGGCTGCCTCTCGCGACAGCGTCCCGGATCTCTTCAAGGGTCAGGGACATGAGGTTGCTGTGCATGCTGTTGCTGCTGAGCTCGGGTCGGCTGTCCATTGACAAGTTCAGTAGCCACACGTCCTCGCTCTCCCGCTCGTTCGCGTGGTTAGTGACTGTACTGAGTGATGACTCCATGGTCTGCAAGGCAACCAAATTACCATGTCAGGTTATGTATGATCGTAAATTTCTGCGCTATTCATGATTTCGAATTGTCAGAAAGGGCGCAGAACAAATCGGATAAAAGAAGCCCACATTGCAGGACAGCTGTTTTGTTACACACTGGTGCAGAATTACACATACACATGCATATATTAGCTATATACATATTGGAACGACTTTGCGATTATTTTGCATGAAGCACAAACGAGAGGCCATAGGCCACACACTTGCCGGAATGAGTACGTAATTATGACGTCATTTGTCGTCAATTCTATACTGCAAACTTACTGTGAATGGAGTTTTTGAATATGCATGATAAAATCGTTTTCATATATGTCATATTATACCCGGACAAGATCATAATATCTTGAAATGATGAGTTTCCTTTGAAATTTTACCAATTTGTTGCCACAAAAACGTCAATTATGTCCAAACGTATATACCGACTGAGCTAAAAATTGACAGAAGCCATCACAGGACGACTCCACATCGTTTGAATATGCTAGATCTGCAGTATATGTTATAACTTTCCACATCTGACACTCAAAAGGCCAAAATGTCAGTCTGAAATCACATTTGACGTCATTATGACGTCAATTGACGTCCGATTCCAAAAATGACAACATATTTGGAAAGTACTCTCGAAGACCTTTCAAACGAGCTACTACTCGATATTTTTGCAAAAGGTCAAGGTCAAGGTCATTTTTGAGGTCAACTTCGACCTCAGGCGCTTGCAAAGGCTATCGGTCATACGCCTTATGTGTAAATGCAAAAGTTGTTAGGCTAAGTGAGTGCAATACTGTGGATTTACTTTCGTGTCTCTATCTTGCTTAGTTCATGAGATATAGTGACCTACATGGTTCTCACTTGTGCGTCAATATTGACCTTGACTTTCGACCTTCGACCTTGAAATTTCGCGGAACCAAAGAAATCATCCTTGGCTATATACAGGTGTATCATTAGATTTTTCCGCAAATTATTGACGCTTTTATCAGCATGGACAGCTTGAAACATACAATTTCGCTTATAATGGGACCAATTTCGTTGCCATAGAAACGTCAATTACGTCATAACGGATTGACCGATTGCGCTGAAAATTGATATTGACCATAAGGGAACGGTCATACATCGTTTCCAAGCATCAGATCGAAAATCGGAGGAGGTGACCTCCAAGGTCAAATATTCGACCTCGGGCGAACTTCTCAAGGTCAAGGTCAAAGGTCAAGGTCAAGGTCACAAATGATAGAACTCGAGTATATCTACAATATGAACTTGGTTTGAAGTCTCTAGGACGATTAGAACCGGAGTTATGGCCCCTTATGTGTTTTCGACGTTTTGCTTGACCTTGACCTTGACCTTTGACCTAGAAACACCAAAATAATGCGGTGCCTGCCCAGTAACCTACAGATATTGAGTATGTAATATGAACCGATTCGACCCAGAACTGTGGACGCTAGAGTGCAAACAAACACACAAATATACAAACGAGAGGCCATAGGCCACACACTTGCCGGACTAAGTACGCAATTATGACGTCATTTGTCGTCAATTCTATACTGCTAACTTACTGTGAATGGAGTTTTTAAATATGCATGATATAATCGTGTTTATATATGTTATATTATAACCAGACAAGATCATAATATCTTCAAATGATGAGTTTCCTTTGAAATTTTACCGATTTGTTGCCACAAAAACGTCGATTACGTCAAAACGGATATATCAATTGTGCTAAAAATTGACAGAGACCATCACAGGACGACTCCACATCGTTTGCATATGCTAAATATGCAGTTAATGTTATAACTTTGCACATCTGACACTCAAAAGTCCAAAATGTCAGTCTGAAATCACGTTTGACGTCATTTTGACGTCAATTGACGTCCGATTCTGAAAATGACAACATATTTGGAAAGTACTCTCCAAGACCTTTCAAACGAGCTACTACTCGATATTTTTGCAAAAGGTCAAGGTCAAGGTCATTTTTGACGTCAACTTCGACCTCAGGCGCTTGCAAAGGCTATCGGTTATACGCCTTAGGTGTAAATGCAAAAGTTGTTAGGCTAAGTGAGTGCAATACTCTGGATTGACTTTCGTGTCTCTATCTTGCTTACTTCCTGAGATATAGTGACCCACATGGTTTTCACTCGCAGGTCAATATTGACCTTGACTTTCGACTTTTGACCTTGAAATTTTCTGGAACAAAAGAACTTATCCTTGACTATAAACTGGTTCATTATCAGATTTTTACGCACATTATTGACGCTTTTATCAGCATCGACAGCTTGAAACATGCAATTTCTCTTATAATGGGGCCGATTTCGTTGCCATAGAAACGTCAATTACGTCATAACGAATTGGCCGATCGGGCTACAAATTGACATTGACCACGAGGGACCGGTCCCACATCGTTTCCAAGTATCAGATCGAAAATCGGAGGAGGTGACCTCCAAGGTCAAATATTCGACCTCAGGCGAACTTCTCAAGGTCAAAGTCAAAGGTCAAGGTCAAGGTCACAGAAGATAGAACTCGAGTTTATCTACAATATGAACTTAATTTGAAGTCTCTAGGACCATTAGAACCGAAGTTATGGCCACTTATGTGTTTTTAACATTTTGCGTGACATTGACCTTGACCTTTGACCTAGAATCACCAAAAACGTGCAGTCGCGAGCCATCATCCTAGAGAACATGCACACCAAGTTTGGGAAGAATCGAACCAGAAATGTGGACGCTAGAGGGCGTACAGACAAACAAACAAACACACAAATGAACCGACATAGTCGACTAACTTGCCGGAATAGCTGGCAATGACCTTGAACTTTTACCAAAGACTGAATTTTTTGCAAAGTTGATGCATCTGGTTATTTTAAATATGAGTAATGGCATTTTTCTAGATTTTGTATAGTTGATGGAAAACATTGAAAAAAGTATTATATTTCTTTCCTAGCATAAGCAGTTTGTGGTCATGAAAGACTGATAGGATTCGGATCTTTTGTGACGTCATCAATAGAGCTATTTTTCTCAAAATCATTCTGTCAAGAGCCATTATCCTACAGAATATCTACATCAAATTTGAAAAGAATCAAGCAACAAATGTGGACGCTATGAGTATGAAAAGACAAACAAGTGAAATTTTCTCCAATTTTCCGTCATAAAAAGGTCAATTAGGCCATTACCACTGCAATTATTGAACTGATATTTGTCAAATAGCTTCAGTAGGTATCCCCAATACTTACCAGAGCACCGGATCAACAATAATCATAAATGGTTTATGCATCTCATGTAAACAATCAATTGAAGTATGATAAAATCACGTTTCACGTCATTATGACGTCATATGACGTCAGATTCCAAAAATAAGAACATATATCGAAACTACTCCCGAAGACCTTTCAAACGAGTTACTACTCGATATTTTCGCGAAAGGTCAAGGTCAAGGTCATTTTTTGGGTCAACTTCGACCTCAGGCGCTTGCAAAGGCTATCGGCCATACGCCTTAAGTGTAAATACAAAAGTTGATAGGCTAAGTGAGTGCAATACTGTGGATTTACTTTCGTGTCTCTATCTTGCTTACTTCCTGAGATATAGTGACCTACATGGTTTTCACTTGCGGGTCAATATTGACCTTGGCTTCCGACGTTTGACCTTGAAATTTCGCGGAACAAAAGAACTCGTCCTTGGCTATAAACAGGTGTATCATTAGATTTTTACGCACATTATTGACGCTTTTATCAGCATGGACAGCTTGAAACATGCAATTTCGCTTATAATGGGACCGATTTCGTTGCCATAGAAACGTCAATTACGTCATAACGGATTGACCGATCGCGCTAAAAATTGACATTGACCATAAGGGACCGGTCCGACATCGTTTCCAAGCATCAGATCGAAAATCGGAGGAGGTGACCTCCAAGGTCAAATATTCGACCTCAGGCGAACTCTCAAGGTCAAAGTCAAATGTCAAGGTCAAGGTCACAAAAGATAGAACTCGAGTATATCTACCATATGCACTTGATTTGAAGTCTCTACGACAATTAGAACTGGAGTTATGGCCACTTATGTGTTTTCGACGTTTTGCTTGACCTTGACCTTGACCTTTGACCTAGACTCACCAAAAGTGTGCGGTGCCTGCCTATTATCCTACAGATTACATACCCCAAGTAACGTAACAATCACTGTACAATTGCGACCTGTAGAGCACTAACAGATAAACAAACAATCAATCAATCAATCAAACCAACCGACCAACATACTTGCCGAAATCTTTAGATTCCGGCAAGTAATGAACCGACATAGTCGACTAACTTGCCGGAATAGCTGGCAATGACCTTGAACTTTTACCAAAGACTTTGAATTTTTTGCAAAGTTGATGCATCTGGTTATTTTAAATATGAGTAATGGCATTTTTCTAGATTTTGTATAGTTGATGGAAAACATTGAAAAAAGTATTATATTTCTTTCCTAGCATAAGCAGTTTGTGGTCATGAAAGACTGATAGGATTCGGATCTTTTGTGACGTCATCAATAGAGCTATTTTTCTCAAAATCATTCTGTCAAGAGCCATTATCCTACCGAATATCTACATCAAATTTGAAAAGAATCAAGCAACAAATGTGGACGCTATGAGTATGAAAAGACAAACAAATGAAATTTTCTCCAATTTTCCGTCATAAAAAGGTCAATTAGGCCATTACCACTGCAATTATTGAACTGATATTTGTCAAATAGCTTCAGTAGGTATCCCCAATACTTACCAGAGCACCGGATCAACAATAATCATAAATGGTTTATGCATCACATGTAAACAATCAATTGAAGTATGATAAAATCACGTTTCACGTCATTATGACGTCATATGACGTCAGATTCCAAAAATAAGAACATATATCGAAACTACTCCCGAAGACCTTTCAAACGAGTTACTACTCGATATTTTCGCGAAAGGTCAAGGTCAAGGTCATTTTTTGGGTCAAATTCGACCTCAGGCGCTTGCAAAGGCTATCGGCCATACGCCTTAGGTGTAAATACAAAAGTTGATAGGCTAAGTGAGTGCAATACTGTGGATTTACTTTCGTGTCTCTATCTTGCTTACTTCCTGAGATATAGTGACCTACATGGTTTTCACTTGCGGGTCAATATTGACCTTGACTTCCGACCTTTGACCTTGAAATTTCGCGGAACAAAAGAACTCGTCCTTGGCTATAAACAGGTGTATCATTAGATTTTTACGCACATTATTGACGCTTTTATCAGCATGGACAGCTTGAAACATGCAATTTCGCTTATAATGGGACCGATTTCGTTGCCATAGAAACGTCAATTACGTCATAACGGATTGACCGATCGCGCTAAAAATTGACATTGACCATAAGGGACCGGTCCGACATCGTTTCCGAGCATCAAATCGAAAATCGGAGGAGGTGACCTCCAAGGTCAAATATTCGACCTCAGGCGAACTTCTCAAGGTCAAGGTCAAATGTCAAGGTCAAGGTCACAAAAGATAGAACTCGAGTATATCTACCATATGCACTTGATTTGAAGTCTCTACGACAATTAGAACTGGAGTTATGGCCACTAATGTGTTTTCGACGTTTTGCTTGACCTTGACCTTGACCTTTGACCTAGACTCACCAAAAGTGTGCGGTGCCTGCCTATTATCCTACAGATTACATACCCCAAGTAACGTAACAATCACCGTACAATTACGACCTGTAGAGCACTAACAGATAAACAATCAATCAATCAATCAAACCAACTGACCAACATACTTGCCGAAATCTTTAGATTCCGGCAAGTAATGAACCGACATAGTCGACTAACTTGCCGGAATAGCTGGCAATGACCTTGAACTTTTACCAAAGACTTTGAATTTTTTGCAAAGTTGATGCATCTGGTTATTTTAAATATGAGTAATGGCATTTTTCTAGATTTTGTATAGTTGATGGAAAACATTGAAAAAAGTATTATATTTCTTTCCTAGCATAAGCAGTTTGTGGTCATGAAAGACTGATAGGATTCGGATCTTTTGTGACGTCATCAATAGAGCTATTTTTCTCAAAATCATTCTGTCAAGAGCCATTATCCTACAGAATATCTACATCAAATTTGAAAAGAATCAAGCAACAAATGTGGACGCTATGAGTATGAAAAGACAAACAAATGAAATTTTCTCCAATTTTCCGTCATAAAAAGGTCAATTAGGCCATTACCACTGCAATTATTGAACTGATATTTGTCAAATAGCTTCAGTAGGTATCCCCAATACTTACCAGAGCACCGGATCAACAATAATCATAAATGGTTTATGCATCTCATGTAAACAATCAATTGAAGTATGATAAAATCACGTTTCACGTCATCATGACGTCATATGACGTCAGATTCCAAAAATAAGAACATATATCGAAACTACTCCCGAAGACCTTTCAAACAAGTTACTACTCGATATTTTCGCGAAAGGTCAAGGTCAAGGTCATTTTTTGGGTCAACTTCGACCTCAGGCGCTTGCAAAGGCTATCGGCCATACGCCTTAGGTGTAAATACAAAAGTTGATAGGCTAAGTGAGTGCAATACTGTGGATTTACTTTCGTGTCTCTATCTTGCTTACTTCCTGAGATATAGTGACCTACATGGTTTTCACTTGCGGGTCAATATTGACCTTGACTTCCGACCTTTGACCTTAAAATTTCGCGGAACAAAAGAACTCGTCCTTGGCTATAAACAGGTGTATCATTAGATTTTTACGCACATTATTGACGCTTTTATCAGCATGGACAGCTTGAAACATGCAATTTCGCTTATAATGGGACCGATTTCGTTGCCATAGAAACGTCAATTACGTCATAACGGATTGACCGATCGCGCTAAAAATTGACATTGACCATAAGGGACCGGTCCGACATCGTTTCCAAGCATCAGATCGAAAATCGGAGGAGTCGACCTCCAAGGTCAAATATTCGACCTCAGGCGAACTTCTCAAGGTCAAGGTCAAATGTCAAGGTCAAGGTCACAAAAGATAGAACTCGAGTATATCTACCATATGCACTTGATTTGAAGTCTCTACGACAATTAGAACTGGAGTTATGGCCACTAATGTGTTTTCGACGTTTTGCTTGACCTTGACCTTGACCTTTGACCTAGACTCACCAAAAGTGTGCGGTGCCTGCCTATTATCCTACAGATTACATACCCCAAGTAACGTAACAATCACCGTACAATTACGACCTGTAGAGCACTAACAGATAAACAATCAATCAATCAATCAAACCAACTGACCAACATACTTGCCGAAATCTTTAGATTCCGGCAAGTAATGAACCGACATAGTCGACTAACTTGCCGGAATAGCTGGCAATGACCTTGAACTTTTACCAAAGACTTTGAATTTTTTGCAAAGTTGATGCATCTGGTTATTTTAAATATGAGTAATGGCATTTTTCTAGATTTTGTATAGTTGATGGAAAACATTGAAAAAAGTATTATATTTCTTTCCTAGCATAAGCAGTTTGTGGTCATGAAAGACTGATAGGATTCGGATCTTTTGTGACGTCATCAATAGAGCTATTTTTCTCAAAATCATTCTGTCAAGAGCCATTATCCTACAGAATATCTACATCAAATTTGAAAAGAATCAAGCAACAAATGTGGACGCTATGAGTATGAAAAGACAAACAAATGAAATTTTCTCCAATTTTCCGTCATAAAAAGGTCAATTAGGCCATTACCACTGCAATTATTGAACTGATATTTGTCAAATAGCTTCAGTAGGTATCCCCAATACTTACCAGAGCACCGGATCAACAATAATCATAAATGGTTTATGCATCTCATGTAAACAATCAATTGAAGTATGATAAAATCACGTTTCACGTCATCATGACGTCATATGACGTCAGATTCCAAAAATAAGAACATATATCGAAACTACTCCCGAAGACCTTTCAAACAAGTTACTACTCGATATTTTCGCGAAAGGTCAAGGTCAAGGTCATTTTTTGGGTCAACTTCGACCTCAGGCGCTTGCAAAGGCTATCGGCCATACGCCTTAGGTGTAAATACAAAAGTTGATAGGCTAAGTGAGTGCAATACTGTGGATTTACTTTCGTGTCTCTATCTTGCTTACTTCCTGAGATATAGTGACCTACATGGTTTTCACTTGCGGGTCAATATTGACCTTGACTTCCGACCTTTGACCTTAAAATTTCGCGGAACAAAAGAACTCGTCCTTGGCTATAAACAGGTGTATCATTAGATTTTTACGCACATTATTGACGCTTTTATCAGCATGGACAGCTTGAAACATGCAATTTCGCTTATAATGGGACCGATTTCGTTGCCATAGAAACGTCAATTACGTCATAACGGATTGACCGATCGCGCTAAAAATTGACATTGACCATAAGGGACCGGTCCGACATCGTTTCCAAGCATCAGATCGAAAATCGGAGGAGTCGACCTCCAAGGTCAAATATTCGACCTCAGGCGAACTTCTCAAGGTCAAGGTCAAATGTCAAGGTCAAGGTCACAAAAGATAGAACTCGAGTATATCTACGATATGCACTTAATTTGAAGTCTCCACGACGATTAGAACCGGAGTTATGACCATTTATGTGTTTTGGACGTTTTGCGCGACCTTGACCTTGACCTTTGACCTAGACTCACCAAAAGTGTGCGGTGCCTGCCTATTATCCTACAGATTACATACCCCAAGTAACGTAACAATCACCGTACAATTGCGACCTGTAGAGCACTAACAGATAAACAATCAATCAATCAATCAAACCAACTGACCAACATACTTGCCGAAATCTTTAGATTCCGGCAAGTAACGAGAGGCCATAGGCCACACACTTGCCGGAATGGATATTTGACAGGTTTCAATGATTTTCAAAACTTGACCTTGAAAGTTTGCTCATGTGACTTCATTTTTCTGACCAAGTTCAAGGTATATCATGCATTTAACATATAAGTCTGAGTGTCATGCCTGTTCTGAATTATATGATTCAAATTTTATGAGCATACAAAGATTCAAGCAGAAGTTATTACCATGATTACCAAGAATGTGTTTTTTCTGGGATTCGGCTTCTTGAAATTTTGAAAATCTGACGTTTATGACGTCTTTGTGATGTCACTGAATGTCATAGCGCCTAAAATAAGATATCCCTGGAATCAGGAGACCAAGACTTTTCTAATAGTATGCTACTCGATATGATGCACTGACCTTCGTACATGGCATAGACCTATGGCGAACTTCTCAAGGCCAAGGTCAAAGGTCACATTCAAAGACACATAAGAAAGACCTTTTGATATGCTACAACATGGTCCTAGTTTGAACTCTTTAAGGCGATTAGTTCCAAAATTATGGCCATTTATGTGATTTTGACCTTTTCCTTGATCTTGACCTCGACCTTTGACCTTGAGTCACGAAAATTGTGTATTGTCTGTGCAGGAAGACATATATTATACCTGTGTAATTTCATCAGAATCGAACAAGATTTGTGGACACTATGACCGTTTGAAATTTCGAGAAATTAACGTTTATGACGTCATTGTGACGTCAACAAACGTCACATCTCAAAACTGATGAGAAAGTATGTACCAGGGAATCAAGACCTTTCATTTGATATACTACTCGATAGGTTTCAGTTAGTTTCAAAATTTGACCTTGAAGTCTTCCTCATATGACCTTATTTTCCTGACCAAGTTCAAGGTCAATCATGAAATTGACGTATACGTCCGATTGCTATACCTCTTCTGAATGATATGGTTCAAATTTCATGAACCTACGACAATTCAAACGGATGTTATTACTGAAAACGTGTTTTTCTGGCATTTCGATGACCTTGACCTTTGACCTCTGTACCTCATTTCGTAGAGGTCATTGCTGTCCATATGCATATCAAGTTTCAAGGGATTCCATGCACTATTGACGATGTTTTGGCCTTTTGAAATTTCGGAAATTTGACTTTTATGACGTCATTGTGACGTCAGTGTACGTCGCAGCGCCGAAAATAAGGTATCACTGCAATCAGGGGCTCCAGACCTTTCAAACGATATACTACTCGATATGCTGTGCCCAACTTCGTACTTGACCTTGACATTCACCTCATGGCGAACTTCTCAAGGTCAAGGTCAAATGTCAAGGTCAAGGTCACAGAAGATAGAACTCGAGCTTATCTACAATATGAACTTGGTTTGAAGTCTCTATAACGAATAGAACCGGAGTTATGGCCACTTATGTGTTTTTAACATTTTGCGTGACCTTGACCTTGACCTTTGACCTAGAATCACCAAAAACGTGCAGTCGCAAGCCATCAACCTAGAGAATATGCACACCAAGTTTGGGAAGAATCAAGCGAAAAATGTGGACGCTAGAGGGCGTACAGACAAACACACGAGAGGCCATAGGCCACACACTTGCCGGAATGGATATTTGACAGGTTTCAATGATTTTCAAAATTTGACCTTGAAAGTTTGCTCATGTGACTTCATTTTTCCGACCAAGTTCAAGGTATATCATGCATTTAACATATAAGTCTGAGTGTCATGCCTGTTCTGAATGATATGATTCAAATTTCATGAGCATACAAAGATTCAAACAGAAGTTAGTACCAAGACTGTGTTTTTTCTAGGATTTGGCTTCTTGAAATTTTGAAAATCTGACGTTTATGACGTCTTTGTGACGTCACTGAATGTCATAGCGCTAAAATAAGATATCACTGGAATCAGGAGAGCAAGACCTTTCTAATAGTATGCTACTTGATATGGTGCACTGACCTTCGTACATGGCATTGACCTATGGCGAACTTCTCAAGGTCAAGGTCAAAGGTCACATTCAAAGACACATAAGAAAGACCTTTTGATATGCTACAACATGGTCCTAGTTTGAGCTCTTTATGGAAATTTCTTCCAACATCATGGCCATTTATGTGATTCTGACCTTTTCCTTGATCTTGACCTTGACCTTTGACCTTGAGTCAAGAAAATTGTGCATTACCTCTACATGAAGACATATATTATACCTGTATAATTTCATCAGATACGAACAAGATTTGTGGACACTATGACCGTTTGAAATTTCGAAAAATTAACGTCTATGACGTCAATGTGACGTCAATAAACATCACATCTCAAAACTGCTGAGAAAGTATGTACCAGGGAATCAAGACCTTTCATTTGATATACTACTTGATAGGTTTCAGTTAGTTTTAAAATTTGACCTTGAAGTTTTCCTCATATGACCTTATTTTCCTGACCAATTTCAAGGTCAATCATGAAATTGACATATAGGTCCGATTGCTATACCTCTTCTGAATGACATGGTTCGAATTTCATGAACCTACGACAATTCAAACGGATATTATTACCGGAAACGTGTTTTTCTGGGATTTCGATGACATTGACCTTGACCTTTAACCTTTGTATCTAAATTCGTAAAGGTTATTTCTGTCAATATGCATATCAAGTTTCAAGAGATTCCATACAGTATTGACGATGTTATAGCCTTTTGAAATTTCGGGAATTTGACGTTTATGACGTCATTGTGACGTCAGTGTACGTCGCAGCGCCGAAAATAAGCTATCACTGCAATCAGGGAGTCAAGACCTTTCCAACGATATACTACTCGATATGATTCGCTGACCTTTGCACTTGACCTTGACATTCACCTCATGGCGAACTTCTCAAGGTCAAGGTCAAATGCCAAGGTCAAGGTCACAGAAGATAGAACTCGAGTTTGTCTACAATATGAACTTGGTTTGATGTCTCTATACCGAACAGAACTGGAGTTATGGCCACTTATGTGTTTTTAACATTTTGCGTGACCTTGACCTTGACCTTTGACCTTGAGTCACGAAAATTGTGCATTGCCTGTGCATGAATATATATATTATACCTGTAAAATTTCATCAGAATCAAACAAAATTTGTGGACACTATGACCGTTTGAAATTTCGAAAAATTAACGTTTATGACGTCACTGTGACGTCAATTAACGTCAAATCTCAAAACTGATGAGAAAGTATGTACCAGGTAATCAAGACCTTTCATTTGATATACTACTTGATAGGTTTCAGTTAGTTTTAAAATTTGACCTTGGAGTTTTCCTCATATGACCTTATTTTCCTGACCAAGTTCAAGGTCAATCATGAAATTGACATATACGTCCGATTGCTATACCTCTTCTGAATGATATGGTTCAAATTTCATGAACCTACGACAATTCAAACGGATATTATTACCGGAAACGTGTTTTTCTGGGATTTCAATGACCTTGACCTTGACCTTTGATCTTTGTACTTAAATTCGTAGAGGTCATTGCTGTCAATATGCATATCAAGTTTCAAAAGATTTTATACAGAATTGACGATGTTATGGCCTTTTGAAATTTCGGAAATTTGACGTTTATGACGTCATTGTGACGTCAGTGTACGTCGCAGCGCCGAAAGTAGGGTATCACTGCAATCAGGGAGTCAAGACCTTTCCAACAATATACTACTCGATATGATGCGCTGACCTTCGTACTTGACCTTGCCATTCACCTCATGGCGAACTTCTCAAGGTCAAAGTCAAATGTCAAGGTCAAGGTCACAGAAGATAGAACTCGAGTTTATCTACAATAGGAACTTGGTTTGAGGTCTCTATAACGAATAGAACCGGAGTTATGGCCACTTATGTGTTTTTACCATTTTGCATGACCTTGACCTTGACCTTTGACCTAGAATCACCAAAAACGTGCAGTCGCGAACCATCATCCTAGAAAATATGCACACCAAGTTTGGAGGGAATCAAGAGAAAATTGTGGACGCTAGAGGGGGCACAAACAAACAAACAAACAAATGAAATCGCTCGCTGCTGCTGACTTGACGGCTGAAAGCCTTCGCTGGTACAGCGAGTACTTGCCAGAATAGAAGAAAGAAAACTTTGACCTTGAGGGGTAATGTCAAGGTCAAATGACACGACCAAGGTCCTTCAAAAGAGGGCTTTCAATATGCTACAATATTTTCTAGTTGGAACTCTCTGGGTCGATTAGTTCCGAAATTATTGAGATTCATGTGATTTTGACTGATCACTTTTCCGTGAACTTGACCTTTGACCTACGACGACTGAAGCAAAAATTTTACCAAATATGTTTTTTCTTCTGGGATTTCGATGACTTTGACCTCTGTGGTTCTTGTCGTACAGGCCAATGCTGTCAATATGCATATCAAGTTACAGAGGATTCCCTCCAGTATTGACATTGTTATGGCCTTTTGAAATTTCGGAAATTTGACGTTGATGACGTCATTGTGACGTCACTGAACGTCATATGCCAAAATTAAGACATCACTGGACTCAGGAGATCAAGACCTTAACGGTATACTACTGGGTATGGTTCGCTGAACTGCGTACTTGACCTTGACATTCACCTCATGGCGAACTTCTCAAGGTCAATGTCAAAAGTCAAGGTCAAGGTCACAGGCGATAGAACTCGAGTTCATCTACAATATGCACCTAATTTGAAGTCTCTAGGACGATTACAGCCGGAGTTATGGCCACTTATGTGTTTTCGACGTTTTGTGTGACCTTGACCTTGACCTTCGACCTATATTCACCAAAATATGACAAAATCTACTCAATATCCTACAGAACATGTTCACCAAGTTTGAAAAAAATCGAATGAGAATTGTGGATGCTAGAGTGCGAAAATACATACAAACAAACAAACAAATGAAATTTTTACCGATTTGTTGCCAAAAAAACGTCAATTACGTCAAAACGGATATATCGATTGAGCTAAAAATTGATAGAAACCATCACAGGACGAGTCCACATCGTTTGTATATGCTAGATCTGCAGTAAATGGGATAACTTTGCACATCTGACACTCAAAAGGCCTAAATGTCAGTCTGAAATCACTTTTGACGTCATTATGACGTCAATTAACGTCCGATTCCAGAAATGACAACATATTTGGAAAGTATTCTCGAAGACCTTCCAAACGAGCTACTACTCGATATTTTTGCAAAAGGTCAAGGTCAAGGTCATTTTTGAGGTCAATTTCGACCTTAGGCGCTTGCAAAGGCTATCGGTCATACGCCTTAGGTGTAAGGCAAAAGTTGTTAGGCTAAGTGAGTGCAATACTGTGGATTTACTTTCGTATCTCTATCTTTCTTACTTCCTGAGATATAGTGTCCTACATGGTTTTCACTTGCAGGTCAATATTGACCTTGACTTTCGACATTTGACCTTGAAATTTTCTGGAACAAAAGAACTTATCCTTGACTATAAACGGGTATATTATTAGATTTTTACGCACATTATTGACGCTTTTATTAGCATTGACAGCTTGAAACATGCAATTTCGCTTATAATGGGGCCGATTTCGTTGCCATAGAAACGTCAATTACGTCATAACGAATTGGCCGATCGGGCTGAAAATTGATATTGAGCATGAGGGACTGGTCATACATCGTTTCCAAGCATCAGATCGAAAATCGGAGGAGGTGACCTCCAAGGTCAAATATTCGACCTGAGGTGAACTTCTCAAGGTCAAAATCAAAGGTCAAGGTCAATGTCATAAAAGTTAGAACTCGAGTATATCTACAAAATGAACTTGATTTGAAGTCTCTAGGACCATTAGAACCGAAGTTATGACCACTTATGTGTTTTCAACGTTTTGCGTGACCTTGACCTTGACCTTTGACCTAGATACACCAAAATAGGACGTTTTCTGCGCGGTATTCTAGAGAATATGTGCACCAAATTTGAAGGAAATCGGGTGAGAAATGTGGACGCTAGGCTGTAAACAAACAAACACACAAACGAGACGCCATAGGCGACGCACTTGCCGGAATTCTGAAGGTCACATTCAAGGTCGCATAAGAACGGCCTTTTGATACGTTACAATATGGTCCTAGTTTGAAGTCTCTACGATGATTAGTTCCGAAGTTATTGTCATTTATGATATTTTCACCTTTTTCTTGACTTTGACCTTGACCTTTGACCTTTGTACTTCTATTCGTAGAGGTCAATGCTGTCAATATGCATACCAAGTTTCAAGGGATTCCATACACTATTGACGATGTTGTGGCCTATTGAAATTTCGGGAATTTGACGTTTATGACGTCACTGTGACGTCAGTGTACGTTATAGCACCAAAAATAAAATATCATTGGAATCAGAGGCTCAAGGCCTTTCCAACGATATACTACTCAATGTAGTGCGCTGACCTTCGTACTTGACCTTGAATTTCACCTTAGGCGAACTTCTCAAGGTCAAGATCAAATGTCAAGGTCAAGGTCACAGAAGATAGAACTCGAGTTTATCTAAAATATGCACTTGATTTGAAGACTCTGGGACGATTAGAACCGGAGTTATGGCCACCTATGTGTTTTAGACATTTTGCATGACCTTGACTTTCGTCAATTGACATCAATTCTATGCTGAAAACATAGTGTGAATGGAGTTTTATGAATATGCATGATAAAAGTTTGTTTATATATGTTATATTTTCACCGTACAAATTCATAATATCTTCAAATAATGAGTTTCCTTTGAAATTTTATGGATTTGTTGCCACAAAAACGTCAATTACGTCAAAACGGATATATCGATTGAGCTAAAATTTGATAGAGACCATCATAGAAAGAATCCACATCGTTTGCATCTGTTAGATCTGCAGTAAATGTTATAACTTTGCACATATGACACTCAAAAGGCCTGAATGTCAGTCTGAAATCACGTTTGACGTCATTATGACGTCAATTGACGTCCGATTCCAAAAATAACAACAGATTTGGAAACTACTCTGAAAGACCTTTCAAACGAGCTACTACTCGATATTTTTGCAAAAGGTCAAGGTCAAGGTCATTTTTTAGGTCAACTTCGACCTCAGGCGCTTGCAAAGGCTATCGGTCAAACGCCTTAGGTGTAAATATAAAAGTTGTTAGGCTAAGTGAGTGCAATACTGTGGATTTACTTTCGTGTCTCTATCTTGCTTACTTCCTGAGATATAGTGACCTACATGGTTTTCGCTTGCGGGTCAATATTGACCTTGACTTTCGACCTTTGACCTTGAAATTTCGTGGAACAAAAGAACTTGTCCTTGGCTATAAACAGGTGTATCATCAGATTTTTACGCACATTATTGACGCTTTTATCAGCATGGACAGCTTGAAACATGCAATTTCGTTTATAATGGGACCGATTTTGTTGCCATAGAAACGTCAATTACGTCATAACGGATTGACCGATCGCGCTAAAAATTGATACTGCCCATGAGGGACCAGTCCCACATCGTTTCCAAGCATCAGATCGAAAATCGGAGGAGGTGACCTCCAAGGTCAAATATTCGACCTCGGGCGAACTTCTCAAGGTCAAGGTCAAAGGTCAAGGTCAAAGTCGCAAAAGATAGAACTCGAGTATATCTACAATATGAACTTGGTTTGAAGTCTCTAGGACGATTAGAACTGGAGTTACAGGCACTTACGTGTTTTCGACATTTTGCATGACCTTGACCTTGACCTTTGACCTAGATACACCAAAATAGGACGTTCTCTGCGCGGTATTCTAGAGAATATGTGCACCAAACTTGGAGGAAATCAGATGAGAAATGTGGGCGCTAGGCTGTAAACAAACAAACAAACAAACACACAAACCCATCCATCCATCCATCCACGAACAGACCAACATACTTGCCGAAATCGTAGATTCCGGCAAGTAACAAACAAAGAAACACACAAACACATCCACCAACAGACCAACATACTTGCCAAAATCGAAGATTCTGGCAAGTAACAAACACATCCACAAACCGACCAACATACTTGCCAAAATCGAAGATTCTGGCAAGTAACAAACACATCCACGAACAGACCAACATACTTGCCAAAATCGAAGATTCTGGCAAGTAATAAAGTTGTGATATAAAGTGGCCTGTCGCTTGACCCAGACTGTATTTAGACATGAGTTTTAGACTTTATTATACCAGTTTGAGACCTCTGAGTCGGAAAACAAAAGAAATATTGTTTGAGATCTGCATTCGGATATATATATATATGATATACTGTACTAATACGCGACCGAGTGTGTATATTTAGAAGGGGACATGTCCACAGGGGTAATCGTTTCTACAGCTTATTGTTGTGTGAATGGATTGAGAATCAGATTCACCCCACTGCTCTTTCTACTTTGACATCTAGGCGAGTTTTCAAT
The DNA here is from genome assembly GCA_949152475.1 of Terebella lapidaria. Lineage (NCBI taxonomy): Eukaryota > Metazoa > Annelida > Polychaeta > Terebellida > Terebellidae > Terebella > Terebella lapidaria. Next base: position 48,350,747 of record OX424555.1, on the reverse strand, counting down.
TTATTCCAAATATGAAAAGTGGACCATAAACTAGAAGTAACACTGCAACTGACTGCATGAAATGCTTTAGAATTTAATGTTCAGTAAATTTGTGAAAATCGGAACCATGAAAACATAAAAAGTATATGTTAAATGAAGAATTTTCATAGGATTCTGATTAAGTTTTGTCAATTCTATAGTTCAAACTTGCTGTCAATAATTTTTTTTAAATATGCATGATTAAATCGTGTATATATGTTATATTATAACCGGACAAGATCATAATATCTACAAATGATGAGTTTCCTTTGAAATTTTACCAATTTGTTGGCACAAAAACGTCAATTATGTCGAAACAGATATATCGATTGAGCTGAAAATTGGTACAAACCATCACAGGACGACTCCACATCGTTTGCATCTGTTTGATCTGCAGTAAATGGTATAACTTTGAACATCTGACACTCAAAAGGCCTAAATGTTGGTCTGAAATCACATTTGACGTCACTATGACGTCAATTGACGTCCGATTCCAAAAATGACAACATATTTGGAAAGTACTCTCGAAGACCTTTCAAACGAGCTACTACTCGATATTTTTGCAAAAGGTCAAGTTCAAGGTCATTTTTGAGGTCAAATTCGACCTCAGGCGCTTGTAAAGGCTATTGGTCATACGCCTTAGGTGTAAAGGCAAAAGTTGTTGAGCTCAGTGAGTGCAATACTGTGAATTTACTTTCGTGTCTCTATCTTGCTTAGTTCCTGAAATATAGTGACCTACATGGTTTTCACTTGCGGGTTAATATTGACCTTGACTTTCGACCTACGACCTTGAAATTTCGTGGATCAAAAGAAGTCATCCTTGCTTATTAACAGGTTTATCATTGGATTTTTACGCACATTATTGACGCTTTTATCAGCATGGACAGCTTGAAAAATGCAATTTGGCTTATCATGGGACCGATTTCGTTGCCATAGAAACGTCAATTACGTCATAACGAATTGGCCGATTGGGCTAAAAATTGACATTGAGCATAAGGGACCGGTCCCACATCGTTTTCAAGCATCAGATCGAAAATCGGAGGAGGTGACCTCCAAGGTCAAATATTCGACCTCGGGCGAACTTCTCAAGGTCAAAGTCAAAGGTCAAGGTCAAGGTCACAAAAGATAAAACTCGCGTATATCTACAATATGCACTTAATTTGAAGTCTCTACGACAATTAGAACCGGAGATATAGACACTTACATGTTTTCGACGTTTTGCATGAAATTGACCTTGACCTTTGACCTAGATACACCAAAATAGGACGTTTTCTGCGCGGTATTCTAGAGAATATGTGCACCGAATTTGGAGGAAATCGGGTGAGAAATGTGGACGCTAGGCTGTAAACAAACAAACACACAAACAAACACATCCACAAACCGACCAACATACTTGCCAAAATCGAAGATTCTGGCAAGTAACATACACATCCACGAACAGACCAACATACTTGCCAAAATCGAAGATTCTGGCAAGTAATAAAGTTGTGATATAAAGTGGCCTGTCGCTTGACCCAGACTGTATTTAGACATGAGTTTTAGACTTTATTATACCAGTTTGAGACCTCTGAGTCGGAAAACAAAAGAAATATTGTTTGAGATCTGCATTCGGATATATATATATATGATATACTGTACTAATACGCGACCGAGTGTGTATATTTAGAAGGGGACATGTCCACAGGGGGTAATCGTTTCTACAGCTTGTGAATGGATTGAGAATCAGATTCACCCCTGCTGTTTCTACTTTGATATCTCGGCGAGTTTTCAATTTATTCCAAATATGAAAAGTGGACCATAAACTAGAAGTAACACTGCAACTGACTGCATGAAATGCTTTAGAATTTAATGTTCAGTAAATTTGTGAAAATGGGAACCATGAAAACATAAAAAGTATATGTTAAATGAAAAATTTTCATAGGATTCTGATTAAGTTTTGTCAATTCTATAGTTCAAACTTGCTGTCAATATTTTTTTTAAATATGCATGATTAAATCGTGTATATATGTTATATTATAACCGGACAAGATCATAATATCTACAAATGATGAGTTTCCTTTGAAATTTTACCAATTTGTTGGCACAAAAACGTCAATTACGTCGAAACGGATATATCGATTGAGCTGAAAATTGGTAGAAACCATCACAGGACGACTCCACATCGTTTGCATCTGTTAGATCTGCAGTAAATGGTATAACTTTGAACATCTGACACTCAAAAGGCCTAAATGTTGGTCTGAAATCACGTTTGACGTCATTATGACGTCAATTGACGTCCGATTCCAAAAATAACAACATATTTGGAAAGTACTTTTGAAGACTTTTCAAACGAGCTACTACTCGATATTTTTGCCAAAGGTCAAGGTCAAGGTCATTTTTGAGGTCAACTTCGACCTGAGGCGCTTGTAAAGGCTATTGGTTATACGACTTAGGTGTAAATGCAAAAGTTGTTGAGCTAAGTGAGTGCAATACTGTGAATTTACTTTCGTGTCTCTATCTTGCTTAGTTCCTGAGATATAGTGACCTACATGGTTTTCACTTGCGGGTCAATATTGACCTTGACTTTCGACCTACGACCTTGAAATTTCGTGGATCAAAAGAAGTCATCCTTGCTTATTAACAGATTTATCATTGGATTTTTACGCACATTATTGACGCTTTTATCAGCATGGACAGCTTGAAAAATGCAATTTGGCTTATAATGGGACCGATTTCGTTGCCATAGAATCGTCAATTACGTCATAACGAATTGGCCGATTGAGCTAAAAATTGACATTGAGCATAAAGGACCGGTCCCACATCGTTTCCAAGCATCAGATCGAAAATCGGAGGAGGTGACCTCCAAGGTCAAATATTCGAAGTCAGGCGAACTTCTCAAGTTCAAGGTCAAATGTCAAGGTCAAGGTCACGAAAGATAGAACTCGAGTTTATCTACAATATGAACTTGATTTGAAGTCTCTAGCACTATTAGAACCGAAGTTATGGCCACTTATGTGTTTTCGACGTTTTGCTTGACCTTGACCTAGACCTTTGACCTAGACACACCAAAATAGGACGTTTTCTGCGCGGTATTCTAGAGAATATGTACACGAAATTTGGAGGAAATCGGGTGAGAAATGTGGACGCTAGGCTGTAAACAAACAAACGAGAGCCCCTAGGGCACCCACTTGCCGGAACGCATACTCATGATACTTGACAGGTTTCAATGAATTTGAAATTTCCAACTGTATCCTGTTCAATATGGTGCACTAATGTTTCCAACTGTATCCTATTCAATATGGTGCACTGAACTTTGTACTCGACCTTGATATTGACTTGTGGCGAACCTCTCAAGGTCAAGGTCAAAGGTCACATTCAAGGTCACTCATGAAAGGCCTTTTAATATGCCACAATATGGTCTTAGTTTGAACTCTCTGCGACGATTAGTTCCGAAGTTATGGCCATTTATGTGATTTTGACCTTTCTCTTGACCTTGACCTCGACCTTTGACCTTGAGTCACGAAAATTGTGCATTATCTGTGTATGAAGACATATATTTTACCTGTATAATTCCATCAGAATCGAACAAGGTTTCTGGACACTATGACCATTTGAAAGTTCGAAAAAATTACGTTTATGACGTCACTGTGACGTTTATTTAAACGTCACATCTCAAAACTGATGAGAAAGTATGTACCAGGGAATCAAGACCTTTCATTTGATATACTACTTGATAGGTTTCATTTAGTTTTGAAATTTGACCTTGAAGTTTTCCTCATATGACTTTATTTTCCTGACCAAGTTCAAGGTCAATCATGAAATTGACATATACGCTCGATTGCTATGTCTCTTCTGAATGATATGGTTCGAATTTCATGAAACTACAACAATTCAAATGGATGTTATTACCGGAAACGTGTTTTTCTGGGATTTCGATGACCTTGACCTTGACATTTGACCTTTGTACTTTAGTTACTAGAGGTCATTACTGTCAATATGCACATCAAGTTTTGAGAAATTCCATGCAGTATTGACGATGTTATGGCCTTTTGAAATTTCGGAAATTTGACGTTTATGACGTCATTGTGACGTCCGTGTACGTCGCAGAGCCGAAAATAAGGTATCACTGCAATCAGGGGGTCAAGACCTTTCCAACCATATACTACTCGATATGATTCGCTGACCTTCGTACTTGACCTTGACATTCACCTCATGGCGAACTTCTCAAGGTCAAGATCAAATGTCAAGGTCAAGGTCACAGAAGATAGAACTCGAGTTTATCTACAATATGAACTTGATTTGAACTCTCTACGACGATTAGAACTGGAGTTATGGCCACTTATGTGTTTTCAACGTTTTGTGTGACCTTGACCTTGACCTTTGACCTAGATACACCAAAATAAGACGTTTTGTTCCCAGTATCCTACAAATTGTGCACACGAACTTTGAAGAGATTTAATCAAGAATTGTGGACGCTAGAGGGTTCACAAACAAACAAACAAATGAACCGACATAGTCGACTAACTTGCCGGAATAGCTGGCAATGACCTTGAACTTTTACCAAAGACTTTCAATTTTTTGCAAAGTTGATGCATCTGGTTATTTTAAATATGAGTAATGGCATTTTTCTAGATTTTGTATAGTTGATGGAAAACATTGAAAAAAGTATTATATTTCTTTCCTAGCATAAGCAGTTTGTGGTCATGAAAGACTGATAGGATTCGGATCTTTTGTGACGTCATCAATAGAGCTATTTTTCTCAAAATCATTCTGTCAAGAGCCATTATCCTACAGAATATCTACATCAAATTTGAAAAGAATCAAGCAACAAATGTGGACGCTATGAGTATGAAAAGACAAACAAATGAAATTTTCTCCAATTTTCCGTCATAAAAAGGTCAATTAGGCCATTACCACTGCAATTATTGAACTGATATTTGTCAAATAGCTTCAGTAGGTATCCCCAATACTTACCAGAGCACCGGATCAACAATAATCATAAATGGTTTATGCATCACATGTAAACAATCAATTGAAGTATGATAAAATCACGTTTCACGTCATTATGACGTCATATGACGTCAGATTCCAAAAATAAGAACATATATCGAAACTACTCCCGAAGACCTTTCAAACGAGTTACTACTCGATATTTTCGCGAAAGGTCAAGGTCAAGGTCATTTTTTGGGTCAACTTCGACCTCAGGCGCTTGCAAAGGCTATCGGCCATACGCCTTAGGTGTAAATACAAAAGTTGATAGGCTAAGTGAGTGCAATACTGTGGATTTACTTTCGTGTCTCTATCTTGCTTACTTCCTGAGATATAGTGACCTACATGGTTCTCACTTGCGGGTCAATATTGACCTCGACTTCCGACCTTTGACCTTGAAATTTCGCGGAACAAAAGAACTCGTCCTTGGCTATAAACAGGTGTATCATTAGATTTTTACGCACATTATTGACGCTTTTATCAGCATGGACAGCTTGAAACATGCAATTTCGCTTATAATGGGACCGATTTCGTTGCCATAGAAACGTCAATTACGTCATAACGGATTGACCGATCGCGCTAAAAATTGACATTGACCATAAGGGACCGGTCCGACATCGTTTCCAAGCATCAGATCGAAAATCGGAGGAGGTGACCTCCAAGGTCAAATATTCGACCTCAGGCGAACTTCTCAAGGTCAAGGTCAAATGTCAAGGTCAAGGTCACAAAAGATAGAACTCGAGTATATCTACCATATGCACTTGATTTGAAGTCTCTACGACAATTAGAACTGGAGTTATGGCCACTTATGTGTTTTCGACGTTTTGCTTGACCTTGACCTTGACCTTTGACCTAGACTCACCAAAAGTGTGCGGTGCCTGCCTATTATCCTACAGATTACATACCCCAAGTAACGTAACAATCACCGTACAATTGCGACCTGTAGAGCACTAACAGATAAACAAACAAATGAAATCGCTCGCTGCTGCTGACTTGACGGCTGAAAGCCTTCGCTGGTACAGCGAGTACTTGCCAGAATGGAAAAAAGAGAACTTTGACCTTGATCTGTAATGTCAAGGTCAAATGACACGACCAAGGTCCCTCAAGGGAGGGCTTCTAATATGCTACAATATTTTCGAGATCAAACTGTTTTCAATGATTAGTTTTGAAGTTATAGCCGTTTATGTGATTTTGACCTTTTCCATGACCTTGGCCTTTGACCTAGAATCACCAAAAGTGTCCAGTCGCGAGAAATGAGACTACAGGATATGCACACTAACATTGAAAGAAATCCAGCGAGAATTGTGGATGCTAGAGGGCGAAAAAACAAATGAGTTTCTTTGAAATTTCACCAAATTTGTTCATTAAAACACGTCATTATGACGTTGTATGACATCAGATTTTGAAAATAAAAACATATTTGGAAAGTACTTCCAAAGACCTTTCAAAAAAGGTACTGCTCGATATATTCACAAAAGGTCAAGGTCAAGGTCATTTTTGTGATCAACTTTGACCTCAGGCATCAAGGTCAAAAGTGACATTCAAACTAATTTAAGGAAGGCCTTTTGATATGCTATAATATGTGCCTAGTTTGAACTCTCTATGACGATTTTTACCAAAGTTATGGGCATTTATGTAATTTTGACCTTTTCCTTGACCTTGACCTTTGACCTTGGGTCACGAAAATTGTGCATTGCCTGTGCATGGAGATGCGGAATATACTTGAACAATTTCATCAGAGTCGAATAACAATTGTGGACACTATGGCCTTTAGAATCTTCGAAAAATTGACGTTTATAACGTCACTGTGACGTCAATAAACGTCACATATTAAAACTAATGGAATAGTATGTATCAAGCGATCATGACCTTCCATTTGATATACTACTTGATAGGTTTCAGTTAGTTTGAAAATTTGACCTTGAGATTTTGCTCATGTGACCTCAATTTTCCGACCAAGTTCAAGGTCATTCATACCAATGACATATTCTTCTGAACGCCATATCCCTTCTGATTGGTATGATGTAAATTCCATGAGCCTACGATGATTCAGGCAGATGTTATTACCAAAAAGGTGTTTTCTGGGATTTTGATGACCTTGAACTTGACCTTCGACCTTTGTACCTCAGTTGCACTTGGTTTGAAGTCTCTACGATGAAAATTACTGAGTATTATTATTCCACATATGTTGTCAGAATTACAGTCGAATAGCTTCAAATTAGAATGCAATGTGGATGCTTGAAATGTTGCTAAAAAGTATGACTGGCCTTACGTTTATGACGTCATATCGAGAAATTTATCATGACAGCAAAGAACCACACGTGGCCCACTTTAAGCAGAATTGAACGAGCTTTCCGAAGGTGTAATTCGTTCCACTTTAGGATGAATACTTACCGAGATACTACCTTATTTCGAAAGTTGACGTTTGACGTCATGACGTCATTGTCGTTGGACGTAACATCTTGAAACTTAGTGAATGGCTGGGTATTAATATTCCACATACGTCCTAACGATTACAATCCAATAGCTTCAATTTTGAGTGCACTGTGGATGTTTGAAAGTTTGCTGAAAAGTCGAAAAATTGGTATGACAGGCCATACGTTTATGACGTCATAGCGAAAAATCTATCATGGCGGAAAAGTATCGGATAGTACCTTCCTAAACCAGAATTCAACGAGCTTTCCAACGGTGCAATCCGCTTCTCTGTACGACAAATACTTTCCGATATATAGCCCCATTTCGAAAAATGACGTTTCACGTCGTGACGTCATTGACGTTCGAACAATCCGCGTAAAACTTCGCAGTTTGATGGAGGATACCATTATATATCCGTGTGTTGAATTTTAGAGGTATCGGTTTAAATGTGACTGCTGCGTGAATTTCTGAAAATTCGAAAAAAAATGAGAGATGTCTGGTGCATGTACAGGACCTTTGGTCATGAGACAAATTACCACCAAAAACCGGGAATTGAGCTGATCCCTCCGCCGGTCCGTCACCCCCAAAAGTTGTGATATAAAGTGGCCTGTCGCTTGACCCAGACTGTATTTAGACATGAGTTTTAGACTTTATTATACCAGTTTGACACCTCTGAGTCGGAAAACAAAAGAAATATTGTTTGAGATCTGCATTCGGATATATATATGATATGCTGTACTAATACGCGACCGAGTGTGTATATTTAGAAGGGGACATGTCCACAGGGGGTAATCGTTTCTACAGCTTATTGTTGTGTGAATGGATTGAGAATCAGATTCACCCCACTGCTCTTTCTACTTTGATATCTCGGCGAGTTATCAATTTATTCCAAATATGAAAAGTGGACCATAAACTAGAAGTAACACTGCAACTGACTGCATGAAATGCTTTAGAATTTAATGTTCAGTAAATTTGTGAAAATCGGAACCATGAAAGCATAAAAAGTATATGGTAAATGAAGAATTTTCATAGGATTTTGATTAAGTTTTGTCAATTCTATAGTTCAAACTTGCTGTCAATAATTTTTTTAAATATGCATGATCAAATCGTGTATATATGTTATATTATAACCGGACAAGATCATAATATCTACAAATGATGAGTTTCCTTTGAAATTTTACCAATTTGTTGGCACAAAAACGTCAATTACGTCGAAACGGATATATCGATTGAGCTGAAAATTGGTAGAAACCATCACAGGACGACTCCACATCGTGTGCATTTGTTAGATCTGCAGTAAATGGTATAACTTTGAACATCTGACACTCAAAAGGCCTAAATGTTGGTCTGAAATCACATTTGACGTCATTATGACGTCAATTGACGTCCGATTCCAAAAATGACAACATATTTGGAAAGTACTCTCGAAGACCTTTCAAACGAGCTACTACTCGATATTTTTGCGAAAGGTCAAGGTCAAGGTCATTTTTGAGGTCAACTTCGACCTCAGGCACTTGTAAAGGCTATTGGTTATACGCCTTAAGTGTAAATGCAAAAGTTGTTGAGCTAAGTGAGTGCAATACTGTGAACTTACTTTCGTGTCTCTACCTTGCTTAGTTCCTGACATATAGTGACCTACATGGTTTTCACTTGCGGGTCAATATTGACCTTGACTTTCGACCTACGACCTTGAAATTTCGTGGATCAAAAGAAGTCATCCTTGCTTATTAACAGGTTTATCATTGGATTTTTACGCACATTATTGACGCTTTTATCAGCATGGACAGCTTGAAAAATGCAATTTGGCTTATAATGGGACCGATTTCGTTGCCATAGAAACGTCAATTACGTCATAACGAATTGGCCGATTGGGCTAAAAATTGACATTGAGCATAAGGGACCGGTCCCACATCGTTTCCAAGCATCAGATCGAAAATCGGAGGAGGTGACCTCCAAGGTCAAATATTCGACCTCAGGCGAACTTCTCAAGTTCAAGGTCAAATGTCAAGGTCAAGGTCACGAAAGATAGAACTCGAGTTTATCTACAATATGAACTTGATTTGAAGTCTCTAGCACTATTAGAACCGAAGTTATGGCCACTTATGTGTTTTCAACGTTTTGCCTGACCTTGACCTTGACCTTTGACCTAGATTCACCAAAAATGTGCACGGTCTGTCTTCTAACCTACAGATTACACCCACCAAGTTACGTAACAAACGCTTCAGAATTGCGACCTGTAGAGTGCTAACAAACAAACAATCAAACAAACAAACAAACGAGAGCCCCTAGGGCACCCACTTGCCGGAATGCATACTCATGATACTTCTCTACGACTAATACTTCCCAATATGTAGCTCCATTTTGAAAATTGACGTGTTACGTCATGACGTCATTTACGTTGCATGTAGCGTGTCGAAACTCGGTATATGGCTGGGTATTAATATTCCACATACGTGCTCACAATTACAGTCCAATATCTTCAAATTTGAGTGCACTGTAGATGTTTGAAAGTTTGCTGAAAGGTCAAAAAAATTGTATGAGAGGCTTTACGTTTATGACGTCATAATGGAAAATCCGTCATGGCGGAAAAGTATCGGACAGTACCCTCCTAAGGCAGAATTCGACGAGCTTTCCAATGGTGCAATCCGCTTCTCTGTAGAACGAAAACTTTCCTATATATAACCCCATTTTGAAAATTGACGATTTACGTCATGACGTCATTTACGTTGCATGTAGCGTGTTGAAACTCGATATATGGCTGGATATCAATATTCCACATACGTTCTCACAATTATAGTTCACTACCTTCAAATTTGAGTGCACTGTGGATGTTTGAAAGTTTGCTGAAAAGTCGAAAAATTGGTATGCGAGGCTTTACCTTTATGACGTCATAACGGAAAATCCATCATGGCGGAAAAGTATCGGACAGTACCCCCATAAACCAGAACTTAATGAGTTTTCCAATGGTGCAATCCGCTTCTCTGTACGACGAATACTTTCCGATATATAACCATATTTTGAAAATTGACGTTTTACGTCATGACGTCATTTACGTTGCTTGCAGCGTGTTGAAACTCGGTCTATGGCTGAGTAATAATATTCCACATACGTGTTCACAATTACAGTCCAAGATCCTCAAATTTGAGTGCACTGTAGATGTTTGAAAGTTTGCTGAAAAGTCGAAAAAGTGGTATGACAGGCCTTACGTTTATGACGTCATAGCGGAAAATCTGTCATGGCGGAAAAGTATCGGACAGTGCCCTCCTAAACCAAAATTCAACGTGTTTTCCAATGGTGCAATCCGTTTCTCTGTACGACAAATACTTACCAATATAGAGCCCTATTTTGAAGATTGACGTTTTACGTCATGACGTCATTTACGTTGCATTTACCGTTTTGAAACTCGGTATATGGCTGGGTATTGATATTCCACATACGTTCTTACAATTATAGTTCAATACCTTCAAATTTGAGTGCACTGTGGATGTTTGAATGTTTGCTGAAAACTCGAAAAATTGGTATGACAGGCCTTACGTTTATGACGTCATAGCGGAAAATCTATCATGGCGGAAAAGTATCGGACAGTACCCTCCTAAACCAGAATTCAACGTGCTTTCCAATGGTGCAATTCGCTTCTCTGTACAATAAATACTTTCCAATGTAGAGCCCCATTTTGAAAATTCACGTTTCACGTCGTGACGTCATTGACGTTCAACCGATCCAAATTAAACTTTGCAGTATGATGGATAATATTACCATATATCGGTGTGCTAAATTTCAGAGGTATCGGTTCAAATATGACTGTTGTGTGAATTTTCGAAAATTCGCCAATGATGAGAGATAGGGATTTTTCGAGTTTTCAAGAATTTTTGGTGACGTCATCAATGAATCGATTTTTTCCAAAAACGTGCGGTCTCGTCCCGAAGCGAATACCTATCTATTAAAAAAGTTTCGGGATGCTAGCTCAAAAACTGTGCATGCTAGAGGGGGCACAAACAAATGAAAAGTCGAAAATTGGTTTGACAGGCCTTACGTTTATGACGTCATAGCGGAAAATCTATCATGGCGGAACAGTATTGGACATTAGCCTCCTAAACCAGAATTCAACGTGCTTTCCAATGGTGCAATCCGCTTCTCTGTACGATAAATACTTTCCAATGTAGAGCCCCATTTTGAAAATTCACGTTTCACATCGTGACGTCATTGACGTTCAACCGATTCAAATTAAACTTCGCAGTATGATGGATAATATTACCATATATCGGTGTGCTAAATTTCAGAGGTATCGGTTCAAATATGACTGTTGTGTGAATTTTTGAAAATTCGCCAATGATGAGAGATAGGGATTTTTTGAGTTTTCAAGAATTTTTGGTGACGTCATCAATGAATCGATTTTTTCCAAAAACGTGCGGTCTCTTCCCAAAGCGAATACCTATCTACTAAAAAAGTTTCGGGATGCTAGCTCGAAAACTGTGCATGCTAGAGGGGGCACAAACAAACAAACACACAAACCGACAAACCAACCAACCAACATACTTGCCGGAATTTTAAATTCCGGCAAGTAACGAGAGCCCCTAGGGCACCCACTTGCCGGAATGCATACTCATGATACTTCTGTATGACTAATACTTTCCGATATATAGCCCCATTTTGAAAATTGACGTTTTACGTCATGACGTCATTGACGTTTCACGTAGCGTGTAGAAACTCGGTATATGGCTGGGTATTATTATTCCACATGAGTTCTGATAATTACATTCTAATATCTTTAAATTTGAGTGCACTGTGGATGTTTGAAAGTTCGCTCAAAAGTCAAAATATTGGTTTGACAGATCTTACGTTTATGACGTCATAGCGGAAAATTTGTCATGGCGGAAAAGTCTCGGATAAGCACTCCTCTAAACCTGAATTCAACGAGCTTTCCAATGGTGCAATTCGCTTCTCTGTATGACAAATACTTTTCGATATATAGCCCCATTGTAAAAAATTGACGTTTTACGTCATGACGTCATTGACGTTGCACGTAGCATGTTCAAACTTGGTATATGTCTGGGTATTATTATTTAGCATATGTTCTTATAAATACAGTCCAATATCTTCAAATTTGAGTGCACTGTGGATGTTTGGAAGTTTGCTGAAAAGTCGAAAAATTGGTATGACAGGCCATACGTTTATGACGTCATAGCAGAAAATCTATCATGGCGGAAAAGTATCGGACAGTACCCTTCTAATCTAGAATTCAACGAGCTTTCCAATGGTGCAATTCGCTTCTCTGTACGACAAATACTTTTTGATATATAGCCCCATTTTGAAAATTGACGTTTTACGTCATGACGTCATTGACGTTGCACGTAGAGTGTTAAAACTTGGTGTATGGCTGGGTATGATCATTCCACATACGTTTTGATAATTACATTCTAATACCTTCAAATTTGAGTGCACTGTGAATGTTTGAAGGTTTGTTGAAAAGTCGAAAAATTGGTATGACAGGCCATACGTTTATGACGTCATAGCGGAAAATCTATCATGACGGAAAAGTATCGGACAATACCCTCCTAAACCAGAATTCAACGAGCTTTCCAATGGTGCAATTAGCTTCTCTGTACAACAAATACTTTTTGATATATAGCCCCATTTCAAAAATTGACGTTTTACGTCATGACGTCATTGACGTTGCACGTAGCGTGTTGAAACTTGGCATATGGCTGGGTATTATTATTCCACATATGTTTTGATAATTACAGTCCAATACCTTCAAATTTGAGTGCACTGTGGATGTTTGAAAGTTTGCTGAAAAGTCGAAAAATTGTTATGACAGGCCATACGTTTATGACGTCATAGCGGAAAATCTATCATGGCGGAAAAGTATCGGATAGTACCCTCCTAAACCAGAATTCAACGAGCTTTCCAACGGTGCAATCCGCTTCTCTGTACGACAAATACTTTCCGATATATAGCCCCATTTCGAAAAATGACGTTTCACGTCGTGACGTCATTGACGTTCGAACAATCCGCATAAAACTTCGCAGTTTGATGGAGGATACCATTATATATCCGTGTGTTGAATTTCAGAGGTATCGGTTCAAATGTGACTGCTGTGTGAATTTTTGAAAATTCGCCAATGATGAGAGATAGGGATTTTTCGATTTTTCAATGATTTTTGGTGACGTCATCAGTTAACCGATTTCTTCCAAAAAGGGAGGTTCAGGTCCCACGACAGATATCAATCCATCAAAAAAAAATTGGAATGCTACCTCGAAAATTGTGGACGCTATGTGATAAACAAACAAACAAACACACAAACCCACAAACCAACCGACCAATATACTTGCCGGAATTTAAATTCCGGCAAGTAATGAACCGACATAGTCGACTAACTTGCCGGAATAGCTGGCAATGACCTTGAACTTTTACCAAAGACTTTGAATTTTTTGCAAAGTTGATGCATCTGGTTATTTTAAATATGAGTAATGGCATTTTTCTAGATTTTGTATAGTTGATGGAAAACATTGAAAAAAGTATTATATTTCTTTCCTAGCATAAGCAGTTTGTGGTCATGAAAGACTGATAGGATTCGGATCTTTTGTGACGTCATCAATAGAGCTATTTTTCTCAAAATCATTCTGTCAAGAGCCATTATCCTACAGAATATCTACATCAAATTTGAAAAGAATCAAGCAACAAATGTGGACGCTATGAGTATGAAAAGACAAACAAATGAAATTTTCTCCAATTTTCCGTCATAAAAAGGTCAATTAGGCCATTACCACTGCAATTATTGAACTGATATTTGTCAAATAGCTTCAGTAGGTATCCCCAATACTTACCAGAGCACCGGATCAACAATAATCATAAATGGTTTATGCATCTCATGTAAACAATCAATTGAAGTATGATAAAATCACGTTTCACGTCATTATGACGTCATATGACGTCAGATTCCAAAAATAAGAACATATATCGAAACTACTCCCGAAAACCTTTCAAACGAGTTACTACTCGATATTTTCGCGAAAGGTCAAGGTCAAGGTCATTTTTTGGGTCAACTTCGACCTCAGGCGCTTGCAAAGGCTATCGGCCATACGCCTTAGGTGTAAATACAAAAGTTGATAGGCTAAGTGAGTGCAATACTGTGGATTTACTTTCGTGTCTCTATCTTGCTTACTTCCTGAGATATAGTGACTACATGGTTTTCACTTGCGGGTCAATATTGACCTTGACTTCCGACCTTTGACCTTGAAATTTCGCGGAACAAAAGAACTCGTCCTTGGCTATAAACAGGTGTATCATTAGATTTTTACGCACATTATTGACGCTTTTATCAGCATGGACAGCTTGAAACATGCAATTTCGCTTATAAAGGGACCGATTTCGTTGCCATAGAAACGTCAATTACGTCATAACGGATTGACCGATCGCGCTGAAAATTGACATTGACCATAAGGGACCGGTCCGACATCGTTTCCAAGCATCAGATCGAAAATCGGAGGAGGTGACCTCCAAGGTCAAATATTCGACCTCAGGCGAACTTCTCAAGGTCAAGGTCAAATGTCAAGGTCAAGGTCACAAAAGATAGAACTCGAGTATATCTACAATATGCACTTGATTTGAAGTCTCTAGGACCATTAAAACCGAAGTTATGGCCACTTATGTGTTTTCGACGTTTTGCTTGACCTTGACCTTGACCTTTGACCTAGACTCACCAAAAGTGTGCGGTGCCTGCCTATTATCCTACAGATTACATACCCCAAGTAACGTAACAATCACTGCACAATTGCGACCTGTAGAGCACTAACAGATAAACAAACAAACAATCAATCAATCAAACCAACCGACCAACATACTTGCCGAAATCTTTAGATTCCGGCAAGTAACAATCAAATGAAATCGCTCGCTGCTGCTGACTTGACGGCTGAAAGCCTTCGCTGGTACAGCGAGTACTTGCCGGAATGGAAAAAAAGAGAACTTTGACCTTGAACTGTAATGTCATGGTCAAATGACACGACCAAAGTCCCTCAAGGGAGGTCTTTTAATATGTCACAATATTATCTAGATCAAACTGTTTTCAATGATTAGTTTTGAAGTTATAGCCGGTTATGTGATTTTGACCTTTTCCATGACCTTGGCCTTTGACCTAGAATCACCAAAAGTGTGCAGTCGCGCGAAATGAGACTACAGGATATGCACACTAACTTTGAAAGAAATCCAGCGAGAATTGTGGACGCTAGAGGGCGAAAAAACTAATGAGTTTCTTTGAATATTCACCAAATTTGTTCATTAAAACACGTCATTATGACGTTATATGACGTCAGATTTCGAAAATAAAAACATATTTGGAAAGTACTTCCAAAGACCTTTCAAAAAAGGTACTACTCGATATATTTGCAAAAGGTCAAGGTCAAGGTCATTTTTAAGGTCAACTTTGACCTCAGGCATCAAGGTCAAAAGTGACATTCAAAATCATTTAAGGTAGACCTTTTGATATGCTATAATATGTTCCTAGTTTGAACTCTTTATGACGATTTTTATCAAAGTTATGGTCATTTATGTAACTTTGACCTTTTCCTTGACCTTGACTTTGACCTTTGACCTTGGGTCACGAAAATTGTGCATTGCCTGTGCATGGAGATGCGGAATATACTTGAACAATTTCATCAGAGTCGAATAACAATTGTGAACACTATGGCCTTTTGAATCTTCGAAATATTGACGTTTATGACGTCACTGTGACGTCAATAAACGTCACATATCAAAACCAATGGAATAGTATGTATCAAGCGATCATGACCTTCCATTTGATATACTACTTGATAGGTTTCGGCTAGTTTGAAAATTTGACCTTGAAATTTTGCTCATGTGACCTCAATTTTCTGACCAAGTTCAAGGTCATTCATATCAATGATATATTCGTCTGAAAGTTATATCCCTTCTGAATGGAATGATGTAAATTTCATGGGCCTACGATGATTCAGGCAGATGTTATTACCAAAAAGGTGTTTTTCTGAGATTTTGATGACCTTGAACTTGACCTTTGACCTTTGTACCTCAATTCGTAAAGGTCACTGCTGTCAATATGCATATCAAGTTTCAAGAGATTCCATACAGTATTGAAGAAGTTATGACCAATTGAAATTTCGGAAATTTGACGTTTATGACGTCATTGTGACGTCAGTTTACGTCGCAGCGCCAAAAATAAGGTACCACTGCAATCAGGGGCTCAAGACCTTTCCAACGATATACTACTCAATATGGTGCGTTGACCTTCGTACTTGACCTTGACATTCACCTCATGGCGAACTTCTCAAGGTCAAGGTCAAACGTCGAGGTCAAGGTCACAGAAGATAGAACTTGAGTATATCTACAATATGAACTTGGTTTGAAGTCTCTAAGACGATTAGAACCGAAGTTATGGCCACTTATGTGTTTTCAACGTTTTGCGTGACCTTGACCTTGACCTTTGACCTAGATTCACCAAAAATGTGCACGGTCTGTCTTCTAACCTACAGATTACACCCACCAAGTTACGCAACAAACGCTTCAAAATTGCGACCTGTAGAGTGCTAAGAAACAAACAAACAATCAAACAAACAAACAAATGAACCGACATAGTCGACTAACTTGCCGGAATAGCTGGCAATGACCTTGAACTTTTACCAAAGACTTTGAATTTATTGCAAAGTTGATGCATCTGGTTATTTTAAATATGAGTAATGGCATTTTTCTAGATTTTGTATAGTTGATGGAAAACATTGAAAAAAGTATTATATTTCTTTCCTAGCATAAGCAATTTGTGGTCATGAAAGACTGATAGGATTCGGATCTTTTGTGACGTCATCAATAGAGCTATTTTTCTCAAAATCATTCTGTCAAGAGCCATTATCCTACAGAATATCTACATCAAATTTGAAAAGAATCAAGCAACAAATGTGGACGCTATGAGTATGAAAAGACAAACAAGTGAAATTTTCTCCAATTTTCCGTCATAAAAAGGTCAATTAGGCCATTACCACTGCAATTATTGAACTGATATTTGTCAAATAGCTTCAGTAGGTATCCCCAATACTTACCAGAGCACCGGATCAACAATAATCATAAATGGTTTATGCATCTCATGTAAACAATCAATTGAAGTATGATAAAATCACGTTTCACGTCATTATGACGTCATATGACGTCAGATTCCAAAAATAAGAACATATATCGAAACTACTCCCGAAGACCTTTCAAACGAGTTACTACTCGATATTTTCGCGAAAGGACAAGGTCAAGGTCATTTTTTGGGTCAACTTCGACCTCAGGCGCTTGCAAAGGCTATCGGCCATACGCCTTAGGTGTAAATACAAAAGTTGATAGGCTAAGTGAGTGCAATACTGTGGATTTACTTTTGTGTCTCTATCTTGCTTACTTCTTGAGATATAGTGACCTACATGGTTTTCACTTGCGGGTCAATATTGACCTTGACTTCCGACCTTTGACCTTGAAATTTCGCGGAACAAAAGAACTCGTCCTTGGCTATAAACAGGTGTATCATTGGATTTTTACGCACATTATTGACGCTTTTATCAGCATGGACAGCTTGAAACATGCAATTTCGCTTATAATGGGACCGATTTCGTTGCCATAGAAACGTCAATTACGTCATAACGGATTGACCGATCGCGCTAAAAATTGACATTGACCATAAGGGACCGGTCCGACATCGTTTCCAAGCATCAGATCGAAAATCGGAGGAGGTGACCTCCAAGGTCAAATATTCGACCTCAGGCGAACTTCTCAAGGTCAAGGTCAAATGTCAAGGTCAAGGTCACAAAAGATAGAACTCGAGTATATCTACCATATGCACTTGATTTGAAGTCTCTACGACAATTAGAACTGGAGTTATGGCCACTTATGTGTTTTCGACGTTTTGCTTGACCTTGACCTTGACCTTTGACCTAGACTCACCAAAAGTGTGCGGTGCCTGCCTATTATCCTACAGATTACATACCCCAAGTAACGTAACAATCACCGTACAATTGCGACCTGTAGAGCACTAACAGATAAACAAACAAACAAACAAACAATCAATCAATCAATCAATCAATCAATCAATCAATCAATCAAACCAACCGACCAACATACTTGCCGAAATCTTTAGATTCCGGCAAGTAACAAACAAACAATCAAACCAACCGACCAACATACTTGCCGGAATTGAAAATTCCGGCAAGTAACCAACCGACCAACATACTTGCCAAAATCGAAGATTCTGGCAAGTAACAAACAATCAATCAATCAATCAATCAATCAATCAAACCAACTGACCAACATACTTGCCGAAATCTTTAGATTCCGGCAAGTAACAAACGAGAGCCCCTAGGGCACCCACTTGCCGGAATGCATACTCATGTGCTTCTGTACGAATAATACTTTCCGATATATAGCCCCATTTTGATAATTGACGTTATACGTCATGACGTCATTGACGTTGCATGTAGCGTGTTGAAACTCGGTATATGGCTGGGTATTGATATTCCACATACATTCTCACAATTAAAGTTCGATACCTTCAAATTTGGGTACAATGTGGATGTTTGAAAGTTTGCTGAAAAGTCGAAAATTGGTATGACAGGCCTTACGTTTATGATGTCATAGCGGAAGATCTATCATAGCGAAAAAGCATCGGACAGTACTCTACTAAACCAGAATTCAACGAGATTTCCAATGGTGCAATCTGTTTCTCTGTACAACTAATATTTTCCGATATAGAGCCCCATTTTCAAAATTGACGTTTGACGTCATGACGTCATCATCGTTGCACGTAACGTCTTAAAACTCAATACATGACTGGATAATAACATTCCAATTAAGTCCTCAAGATTACAGTCCAATAACTTCAAATTTGAGAACACTGTGGATGTTTGAAAGTTTGCTGAAGTCGAAAACTTGGTATGACAGGCCTTACGTTTATGACGTCATAGCAGAAAATCTATCATGGCGGAGAAGTATCGGACAGTACTCTCCTAGACCAGAATTCAACGAGCTTTCTAATGGTGCAATCCGCTTTTCTTTACGACAAATACTTTATGACATATAGCCCCAATTTCAAAATTGACGTTTGACGTCATGACGTCATCATCGTTGCATGTAACGTCTTGAAACTAAATACATGACTGGGTAATAATATTCCGAATAAGTCCTCAAGATTACAGTCCAATATCTTCAAATTTGAGAACACTGTGGATGTTTGAATGTTTGCTGAAAAGTCGAAAATTTGGTATGACAGGCCTTACGTTTATGACGTCATAGCATAAAATCTATCATGGCGGAAAAGTATCGGATAGTACTCTCCTAAACCAGAATTCAACGAGCTTTCCAATGGTGCAATCCGCTTTTCTTTACGACAAATACTTCACGATATATAGCCATATTTTTAAAATTGACGTTTGACGTCATGACGTCATTGTCGTTGCACGTAACGTCTTGAAACTCAACACATTGCTGGGTAATAATATTTCACGCATGTCCTCATGATTACAGCCAAATTACATCAAATTTGAGAACACTGTGGATGTTTGAAAGTTTGCAGAAAAGTCGAAAATTTGGTATGACAGGCCTTACGTTTATGACGTCATAGCGGAAAATCTATCATGGCGGAAAAGTATCGGACAATACTCTCCTAAACCAGAATTCAACGAGCTTTCCAACGGTGCAATCCGCTTCTCTCTACGACGAATACTCTTTTATATATAGCCCCATTTTGAAAATTGACGTTTCACGTCGTGACGTCATTGACGTTCAACCGATCCAAATTAAACTTCGGAGTATGATGGATGATATCACCATGTATAGGTGTGCTAAATTTCAGAGGTGTCGGTTCAAATTTGACTGTTCTGTGAATTTTTGAAAATTCGCCAATGATGAGAGATAGGGATTTTTTGAGTTTTCAAGAATTTTTGGTGACGTCATCAATAGATCGATTTTTTCCAAAAACGTGCGGTCTCGTCCTTGGGCGAATACCTATCTATAAAAAAAATTTCGGGATGCTAGTTCAAAAACTGTGGATGCTAGAGGGCGCACAACCAAACAACGGGACACATAAACAAACACACCGACCAACATACTTGCCGGAATTTAAATTCCGGCAAGTAACAAACACACAAACCCACAAAACAACTGACCAATATACTTGCCGGAATTTTAAATTCCGGCAAGTAACAAACAAACCAGCGACCATAGGTCGTAAGCTTGACGAAATGATTACTGAACTGATCCTGACCTTGACCTCTGAGATGTGACCCTGAAATTTTGCAGGTTATATTAGACAACATGCTATTTAGGCATAGACATTCAGTCCAATACCTTCAAATTTGAGTTCACGGTGTAGGTTTGAATGTTTGCTGGAATGTCGAAAAATTTACATGACCGGCCTTACGTTTATGACGTCATAGCGAAAAATCTATCGTGGCGGAAAAGTCTCGGACAGCTCCCTCTCAAACCAGAATTCAACGAGCTCTCCAGTGGTTCAATCCGCTTCTCTGTACGACGAATACTTTTCAATATATAGCTCCATTTTGAAAATTGACGTTATACGTCATGACGTCATTGACGTTGCCCGTAGCGTGTTGAAACTCGGTATATGACTGGGTATTAATATGCCACATATAGTCTCATAATCACAGTCTAATACCTTCAAATTTGAGTGCACGGTGTAGGTTTGAATGTTTGCTGAAATATCAAAAAATGTATATGACTGGCCTTACGTTTATGACGTCATAGCGAAAAATCTATTATAGCAGAAAAGTATCTAACAGCACCCTCCTAAACCAGAATTCAACGAGCTTTCCAGTGGTGTGATGCGCTTCTCTGTACGACGAATACTTTTCAATATATAGCTCCATTTTGAAAATTGACGTTTTACGTCATGACGTCATTGACGTTGCACGTGGCATATTGAAACTCGGTACATGACTGGGTAATAATATGCCACATATGTTCTCATAATCACAGTCCAATACCTTCAAATTTGAGTGCGCAGTGTAGGTTTGAATGTTCGCTGAAAAGTCGAAAAATTGATATGACCGGCCTTACGTTTATGACGTCATAGCGAAAAATCTATCATGGCGGAAAAGTATCGGACAGCACCCTCCTAAACCAGAATTCAACGTGCTTTCAAGTGGTGCAATCCGCTTCTTTGTACGACGAATACTTTTTGAGATATAGCCCCATTTCAAAAATTGACGTTTTACGTCGTGACGTCATTGACGTTCGATGGATCCAAACAAAACTTCGCGGTTTGATGGACGATATTATCATTCATCAATGTGTCAAATTTCAGAGGTATCATACTAAATATGACTCCTGTGTGAATTTTTGAAAATTCGCTAATGATGAGAGATAGGGATTTTTCGAGTTTTTAGGAATTTTTGGTGACGTCATCAATGAACCGATCTTTTTCAAAAACGTGCAGTGCCGTAACAGGGCTGATAGCTGTACATCAAAGAAGTTTGGGGATGAGAGCGCAAAAATTGTGGACGCTAGAGTGCGAAAAGACAAAAGAGTGAAGCATGCAATTTTGTTGCCACGCATATTTGGTGCATGCACAGGACCTTTGGTCTCGGGACAAATTACTGCTAAAAACCGGGAATGGGGCCGGTTGCTATGCCGGTTCATCACCCCCAAAAGTTCTGATATAAAGTGGCCTGTTGCTTGACCCAGAGTGTATTTAGACATGAGTTCTAGAGTTTATTATATCAGTTGGACACATTGCTTGAGATGTGTACTTGGAAACATATATGATGAACTGTAATACTATGCAACCGAGTATTTAGAAGGGGACATGTCCACAGGGGATAATCGTTTCTACAGCTTATTGGCAAGTGAATTATCGGGTTGAGAATCAGATTCACCCTACTGCTCTTTCTACTTCGATATCTCGGCGAGCTTTCAAGTTATTCCAAATGTGAAAAGTGGACCATAAACTAGAAATAACACTGCAACTGACTGCAAGGAAATGCTTCAAAATTAATGTTCAGTAAATTCGTGAAAATTGGAGCCATGAGAACATAAAAAATATCTGTAAAATCCAAAATACTCATAGGATTCTGATTAAGTTTTGTCAGATTATAGACAAAGTTCGAGGTCAATCATGGAATTGACATATTTGTCTGATTGCCATACCTCTTTTGAATGACATGGTTCAGATTTCATGAGCCCACGATGATTCAAACGGATGTTATCACCAGAAATGTGTTTTTCTGAGATTTTGATGACCTTGACCTTGACCTTTGACCTTTGTACTTCAGTTCGTAGAGGTCAATGCTGTCAAAATGCATGCCAAGTTTCAAGGGATTCCATACACTATTGACGAAGTTATGACCCTTTGAAATTTCGGATTATTGACGTTTAATGCGTCATTGTGACGTCAGTTTACGTCGCAGCGCCAAAAATGAGATATCACTGGAATCAGGGGTTCAAGACCTTTCCAACGATATACTACTCGATATGCTGCGCCGACCTTCGTACTTGACCTTGACTTCGACCTCAAACGAACTTCTCAAGGTCACGGTCAAAGTTCAAGGTCAAGGTCACGGAAGATAGAACTCGGGTATATCTACAATATGCACTTAATTTGAAGTCTCTATGACAATTAGAACCAGAGTTATAGTCTTTTATGTGTTTTTCATGTTTTCTGTTGCCATGGAAACAATTTTTTAGCGATTTTGACCAAAAGCAATCGATGTCTGTCTATTGACCTATAGAACTCACCCTGAAAATTTGGTAACAATCCGATCAAAACTGTGGCCTGTAGAGCGCTAACATACAAACAAACAAACAAACAAAAAAACGAGAGCGCCTAGGGCACCCACTTGCCGGAATGCATACTCATGATACTTCTGTAGGACTAATACTTTCATATATATATAGACCCATTTTGAAAATTGATGTTTTACGTCATGACGTCATTTATGCTGCATGTAGCGTGTCGAAACTCTTTATATTGCTGGGTATTAATATTCCGCATACGTGTTCACAAATACAGTCCAATATCTTCAAATTTGAGTGCACTGTAGCTGTTTGAAAGTTTGCTGAAAAGTCGAAAATTTGGTATGACAGGCGTTACGTTTATGACGTCATAGCGGAAAATCTATCATGGCGGAAAAGTATCGGACAGTACTCTCCTAAACCAGAATTCAACGAGCTTTTGAATGGTGCAATCCGCTTTTCTTAACGACAAATACTTTACGATATATAGCCCCATTTGCGAAATTGACGTTTGACGTCATGACGTCATTGTCGTTGTGCGTAACGTCTTGAAACTCAATATATTGCTGGGTAATAATATTCCACGTATGTCCTCATGATTACGGTCAAATTATTTCAAATTTGAGTGCACTGTGGATGTTTGAAAGTTTGCTGAAAAGTCGAAAAATTGGTATGACAGGCCTTATGTTTATGACGTCATAGCGGAAAATCTATCATGGCGGAAAAGTATCGGACAGCATCCTCCTAAACCAGAATTCAACGAGCTTTCCAGTGGTGCAATCCGCTTCTCTGTACGACGAATACTTTCTGAGATATAGTCCCATTTCAAAAATTGACGTTTTACGTCGTGACGTCATTGACGTTCGTTGGATCCGAACAAAACTTCGCAGTTTGATCGGCGATATCATCATATATCGATGTGTTACATTTCAGAGGTATCGGACTAAATATGACTCCTGTGTGAATTTTTAAAAATTCGCTAATGATGAGAGATAGGGATTTTTCGAGTTTTTAAAAAATTTTGGTGACGTCATCAATGTACCGATTTTTTCCAAAAACGTGCGGTCACGTTCTTGGGCGAATACCTATTTATAAAAAAAATTTCATGATGCTAGCTCAAAAACTGTGGACGCTAGAGCGCGCACAACCAAACACCCAAACAAGCACATAAATGAACCGACATAGTCGACTAACTTGCCGGAATAGCTGGCAATGACCTTGAACTTTTACCAAAGACTTTGAATTTTTTGCAAAGTTGATGCATCTGGTTATTTTAAATATGAGTAATGGCATTTTTCTAGATTTTGTATAGTTGATGGAAAACATTGAAAAAAGTATTATATTTCTTTCCTAGCATAAGCAGTTTGTGGTCATGAAAGACTGATAGGATTCGGATCTTTTGTGACGTCATCAATAGAGCTATTTTTCTCAAAATCATTCTGTCAAGAGCCATTATCCTACAGAATATCTACATCAAATTTGAAAAGAATCAAGCAACAAATGTGGACGCTATGAGTATGAAAAGACAAACAAATGAAATTTTCTCCAATTTTCCGTCATAAAAAGGTCAATTAGGCCATTACCACTGCAATTATTGAACTGATATTTGTCAAATAGCTTCAGTAGGTATCCCCAATACTTACCAGAGCACCGGATCAACAATAATCATAAATGGTTTATGCATCTCATGTAAACAATCAATTGAAGTATGATAAAATCACGTTTCACGTCATTATGACGTCATATGACGTCAGATTCCAAAAATAAGAACATATATCGAAACTACTCCCGAAGACCTTTCAAACGAGTTACTACTCGATATTTTCGCGAAAGGTCAAGGTCAAGGTCATTTTTTGGGTCAACTTCGACCTCAGGCGCTTGCAAAGGCTATCGGCCATACGCCTTAGGTGTAAATACAAAAGTTGATAGGCTAAGTGAGTGCAATACTGTGGATTTACTTTCGTGTCTCTATCTTGCTTACTTCCTGAGATATAGTGACCTACATGGTTTTCACTTGCGGGTCAATATTGACCTTGACTTCCGACCTTTGACCTTGAAATTTCGCGGAACGAAAGAACTCGTCCTTGGCTATAAACAGGTGTATCATTAGATTTTTACGCACATTATTGACGCTTTTATCAGCATGGATAGCTTGAAACATGCAATTTCGCTTATAATGGGACCGATTTCGTTGCCATAGAAACGTCAATTACGTCATAACGGATTGACCGATCGCGCTAAAAATTGACATTGACCATAAGGGACCGGTCCGACATCGTTTCCAAGCATCAGATCGAAAATCGGAGGAGGTGACCTCCAAGGTCAAATATTCGACCTCAGGCGAACTTCTCAAGGTCAAGGTCAAAAGTCAAGGTCAAGGTCACAGAAGATAGAACTCGAGTTTATCTACAATATGAACTTGGTTTGAAGTCTCTACAACGAATAGAACTGAAGTTATGACCATTTATGTGTTTTCATCGTTTTGCGTGACCTTGACCTTGATCTTTGACCTAGATTCACCAAAAGTGTGCTGTGGCTGCCTCATAACCTACATATAATGTACCCAAAGTTACTTGATAATCATTGTACAATTGCGACCTGTAGAGGGCGAACAAACAAACAATCAAACGAGACGCCATAGGCGACGCACTTGCCGGAATTCTGAAGGTCAAGGGTGACATTCAAGGTCGCATAAGAACGGCCTTTTGATACGTTACAATATGGTCCTAGTTTGAAGTCTCTACGATGATTAGTTCCGAAGTTATTGTCATTTATGATATTTTCACCTTTTTCTTGACTTTGACCTTGACCTTTGTACTCCTATTCGTAGAGGTCAATGCTGTCAATATGCATACCAAGTTTCAAGGGATTCCATACACTATTGACGATGTTGTGGCTTTTTGAAATTTCAAGAATTTGACGTTTATGACGTCACTGTGACGTCAGTGTACGTTATAGCGCCAAAAATAAAATATCATTGGAATCAGAGGCTCAAGGCCTTTCCAACGATATACTACTCAATGTGGTGCGCTGACCTTCGTACTTGACCTTGAATTTAACCTTAGGCGAACTTCTCAAGGTCAAGGTCAAATGTCAAGGTCAAGGTCACAGAAGATAGAACTCGAGTTTATCTAAAATATGCATTTGATTTGAAGACTCGGGGACGCTTAGAACCGGAGTTATGGCCACCTCTGTGTTTTAGACATTTTGCATGACCTTGACTTACGTCATTTGTCAACAATTCTATGCTGCAAACATACTGTGAATAAAGTTTTTGAATATGCATGATAAAAGTCTGTTTATATATGTTATATTATCACCGTACAAATTCATAATATCTTCAAATAATGAGTTTCCTTTGAAATTTCACCGATTTGTTGCCACAAAAACGTCAATTACATCAAAACGGATATATCGATTTAGCTAAAAATTGATAGAGACTATCATAGAAAGAAACCACATCGTTTGCATCTGTTAGATCTGCAGTAAATGTTATATCTTTGCACATCTGACACTCAAAAGGCCTGAATATCAGTCTGAAATCACGTTTGACGTCATTATGACGTCAATTGACGTCCGATTCCGAAAATAACAACAGATTTGGAAACTACTCTCAAAGGCCTTTCAAACGAGCTACTACTCGATATTTTTGCAAAAGGTCAAGGTCAAGGTCATTTTTTAGGTCAACTTCGACCTCAGGCGCTTGCAAAGGCTATCGCTCATACGCCTTAGGGGTAAATATAAAAGTTGTTAGGCTAAGTGAGTGCAATACTGTGGATTTACTTTCGTGTCTCTATCTTGCTTATTTCCTGAGATATAGTGACCTACATGGTTTTCGCTTGCGGGTCAATATTGACCTTGACTTTCGACCTTTGACCTTGAAATTTCGTGGAACAAAAGAACTCGTCCTTGGCTATAAACAGGTGTATCATTACATTTTTACGCACATTATTGACGCTTTTATCAGCATGGACAACTTGAAACATGCAATTTCGCTTATAATGGGACCGATTTCGTTGCCATAGAAACGTCAATTACGTCATAACGGATTGACCGATCGCGCTAAAAATTGATACTGACCATAATGGACCAGTCTCACATCGTTTCCAAGCATCAGATCGAAAATCGGAGGAGGTGACCTCCAAGGTCAAATATTCGACCTCGGGCGAACTTCTCAAGGTCAAGATCAAAGGTCAAGGTCAAGGTCACAAAAGATAGAACTCGAGTATATCTACAATATGAACTTGGTTTGAAGTCTCTAGGACGATTAGAACCGGAGTTATCGCCCCTTATGTGTTTTCGACGTTTTGCTTGACCTTGACCTTGACCTTTGACCTAGATTCACCAAAATAGTGCGGTGCCTGCCCAGTATCCTACCGATATTGAGTATGTAATATGAACGGATTCGACCTAGAACTGTGGACGCTAGAGTGAAAACAAACAAACAAACGAGAGGCCATAGGCCACACACTTGCCGGACTAAGTACGCAATTATGACGTCATTTGTCGTCAATTCTATACTGCTAACTTAGTGTGAATGGAGTTTTTAAATATGCATGATATAATCGTGTTTATACATGTTATATTATAACAAGACAAGATCATAATATCTTCAAATGATGAGTTTCCTTTGAAATATTACCGATTTGTTGCCACAAAAACGTCAATTACGTCAAAACGGATATATCAATTGTGCTAAAAATTGACAGAGACCATCACAGGACGACCCCATATCGTTTGCATGGGCTAAATATGCAGTAAATGTTATAACTTTGCGCATCTGACACTCAAAAGGCCAAAATGTCAGTCTGAAATCACGTTTGACGTCATTATGACGTCAATTGATGTCCGATTCCGAAAATGGCAACATATTAGGAAAGTACTCTCCAAGACCTTTCAAACGAGCTACTACTCAATATTTTTGCAAAAGGTCAAGGTCAAGGTCATTTTTGAGGGCAACTTCGACCTCAGGCGCTTGCAAAGGCTATCGGTCATACGCCTTAGGTGTAAATGCAAAAGTTGTTAGGCTAAGTGAGTGCAATACTGTGGATTTATTTTCGTGTCTCTACCTTGCTTAATTCCTGAGATATAGTGACCCACATGGTTTTCACTCGCAGGTCAATATTGACCTTGAATTTCGACCTTTGACCTTGAAATTTTCTGGAACAAAAGAACTTATCCTTGACTATTAACTGGTGTATTATCTGATTTTTACGCACATTATTGACGCTTTTATCGGCATCGACAGCTTGAAACATGCAATTTTGCTTACAATGGGGACGATTTCGTTGCCATAGAAACGTCAATTACGTCATAACGAATTGGCCGATCGGGCTAAAAATTGACATTGAGCATGACGGATCGATCCCACATCGTTTCCAAGCATCAGATCGAAAATCGGAGGAGGTGACCTCCAAGGTCAAATGTTCGACCTCAGGCGAACTTCTCAAGGTCAAGGTCAAAGGTCAAGGTCAAGGTCACAGAAGATAGAACTCGAGTTTATCTACAATATGAACTTAATTTGAAGTCTCTAGGACCATTAGAACCGAAATTATGGCCACTTATGTGTTTTCGACGTTTTGCTTGACCTTGACCTTGACCTTTGACCTATACACACCAAAATAGGACGTTTTCTGGCCGGTATTCAACAGATTCTGCACACGAATTTTGGAAGCTTTTAATCAAGAACTGTGGACGCTAGAGTGCGAACAAACACACAAACAAACACATAAACACACAAACAAACACATCCACAAACCGATCAACATACTTGCCGAAATCGTAGATTCCGGCAAGTAACAAACACACAAACACATCCATCCATCCACGAACAGACCAACATACTTGCCGAAATCGTAGATTCCGGCAAGTAACAAACACCAGGACAAACCAACTGACCAATATACTTGCCAGAATCTTTAGATTCCGGCAAGTAACAAACCAACTGACCAACATACTTGCCGAAATCGAAGATTCCGGCAAGTAACAAACGGCACCGATCAACATACTTGACAAAATCTTTGATTTCGTCAAGTAATAATATCCGGTGCATATATACATGCTATTGGGCCTTAGGCAATGCACTACATGTACTATAAACCTGTAACAGTGCTCACAATGCTCACAAACCCCGGTTCGTCATCCCCAAAAGTTCTGATATAAAGTGGCCTGTTGCTTGACCCAGAGTGTATTTAGACATGAGTTCTAGAGTTTATTATATCAGTTGGACACATTGCTTGAGATGTGTACTTGGAAACATATATGATGAACTGTAATACTATGCAACCGAGTATTTAGAAGGGGACATGTCCACAGGGGATAATCGTTTCTACAGCTTATTGGCAAGTGAATTATCGGGTTGAGAATCAGATTCACCCCACTGCTCTTTCTACTTCGATATCTCGGCGAGCTTTCAAGTTATTCCAAATGTGAAAAGTGGACCATAAACTAGAAATAACACTGCAACTGACTGCAAGGAAATGCTTCAAAATTAATGTTCAGTAAATTCGTGAAAATTGGAGCCATGAGAACATAAAAAATATCTGTAAAATCCAAAATACTCATAGGATTCTGATTAAGTTTTGTCAGATTATAGACAAAGTTCGAGGTCAATCATGGAATTGACATATTTGTCTGATTGCCATACCTCTTTTGAATGACATGGTTCAAATTTCATGAGCCCACGATGATTCAAACGGATGTTATCACCAGAAATGTGTTTTTCTGAGATTTTGATGACCTTGACCTTGACCTTTGACCTTTGTACTTCAGTTCGTAGAGGTCAATGCTGTCAAAATGCATGCCAAGTTTCAAGGGATTCCATACACTATTGACGAAGTTATGACCCTTTGAAATTTCGGATTATTGACGTTTAATGCGTCATTGTGACGTCAGTTTACGTCGCAGCGCCAAAAATGAGATATCACTGGAATCAGGGGTTCAAGACCTTTCCAACGATATACTACTCGATATGCTGCGCCGACCTTCGTACTTGACCTTGACTTCGACCTCAAACGAACTTCTCAAGGTCACGGTCAAAGTTCAAGGTCAAGGTCACGGAAGATAGAACTCGGGTATATCTACAATATGCACTTAATTTGAAGTCTCTATGACAATTAGAACCAGAGTTATAGTCTTTTATGTGTTTTTCATGTTTTCTGTTGCCATGGAAACAATTTTTTAGCGATTTTGACCAAAAGCAATCGATGTCTGTCTATTGACCTATAGAACTCACCCTGAAAATTTGGTAACAATCCGATCAAAACTGTGGCCTGTAGAGCGCTAACATACAAACAAACAAACAAACAAAAAATCGGCCATAGGCCAACACTTGACGAAATAATTTACACATTTGTTTACATTTAAACATGTACACAAAATTTACACATTGAAATCATTTCCTGAACAACCCCTAGCATTAGAAATCGAGATATTTAAGCCATCTCCTGAACATCATCCAGCAGTATAGTCTACAATTTTAGACATTAGACGTGAGAGTTGCTTCATTTTCACCGTGACCTTGGCCTTAATTCTTGACCTTGAGGTCTGAAATTTCAAACTTTTGTTGGAATTGATGAGGCACAACTCCTGAGTACAAATCATAAAAAAAAAGATATTGGAACTTGGTTAAAAAACATAGTCTAAAACGTTGGGATCCCCAAAAACGAAAATCTTGACCCCCGAATTTTCGACCTCTGTCGCAAATCGGCAGTTTTGGTCGTACGGCCATCAAACATACATCATTATGATAGGGAATTGACCAAATAAAATTACAATAATACTTAGAAAAATTAGACTTGATTGGGAGCGGAGTTATTGCAATTATTCAATTTTGACCTTTTCATTGACCTTGACCTCAATTTTCGACCTTGACCTCCCAAAAGTGAACTCATCCGTCATATGCTGATTGTGCATCTTACTACCAGTTTTCATGATTCTAGAATCAAAATTGTGACCTCTAGAGCGCTAACAAACAAACATACATTGTATATTCATCTGATCGACATGCAGTAAAATCGGCCATAGGCCAACACTTGACGAAATAACTAAACATTTGTTTACATTTAAAACATTAACTCATTAATTACACATTGAAAAGATATACTGAACAACTTCTAGCATTAGAAATTGGCACTTTTAAGACACCTCCTGAGCATCACCCAGCAGAAGAATTCACAATTTTAAAATTAGACAAGAGTTGCTTCATTTTCACAGTGACCTTGGCCCTTGAATTCTGAATTTTCACAAATTTGTTAGAATTAATAATGCACAACTCCTGAGCAGACATACATATTGAATCTTTATGACGTCTCCTGAGCAAGACCCAGCCATTTGAGACTGACTCATTCAAAACATTCAATCGATGTGTGTATCAACATAATATATACTACTAACAGCACAAAATTTAGATGATGTCAATATAAGAAAAATTATAGAATACAACACTGCTATAAATGTTCGTTACTACAACTTGGTAACTTTCATATCATGATGCTGCATCTTCGGAGAACTATCTAATGAGTTCAAGCAGATCGTGATGGCCGTTTTTGCATGCCATACTGGTATTATATGACAGAGGCAACGATAATTTTTGCACGCCATATTAGTACCAAATGATCATTCAACAGTGTATATTCATAATATATCAAAACAAATTGCAAAAAGTTCTTGGATAAAACCACTATAATAGATTATAATGGTACTGGATATTCTTGAAAAAAAATAAAGAGCAAAAAAAAAATATTTAAAAGCAGGTAGATTCGAACTCGCAGAGTCAAAAGCCTACGTGTTAGAGAGCGAGTGCTGGAACCACTCGGCCACCGAGCCATCATACAATAAATTGCCATATTCCCCTTCCCCATGGAGAACAACATTTACTGTACATGTATGACCGCATGCATGTCGGCATGACTGCACGAAGAAATCGATCCAAAATAACTGTAACTTTATAACCCAAACTAGTATTGATAACCATCTTTCACAGTCAACTCAATTGGAGAATTAGGGCAAGAAAAGTCCACGTTTCACATTTGTGTATTCAAATCTGCATAAAACATTTCATATCTCCTATAAATTGGCAACTTATGTGAGGTAATTTTGCGGCCACTACACTAGGGCTACCACTATGCAACTTGCACATGACCCCCAGATTTTCGGCACCGGGCGATAATCGGGACTTTTGGTCGTACGACCATCGCACATACACCATTTGACGCCGAATTAACCATATAAAAATACAAAAATACTGACAAAAATTAATGTTGATCAAAAGTGGAGTTATTGCGATTTTTCGATTTTGACCTTTTACATGACCTTGACCTTAATTTTCAACCTTGAGTTAAGAAACTCCACAGATTTGTTCAATTTGATAAGGCACAACTCCTGAGTAAAAATCAATAACCCATATCAGAAATTGGCCTCGCAATATGGGGTTGAAGGTTGCGAGACATGAAACCATAAAATCATGACCCTCAAATTTTCGACCTGGACCGAAAATCGGGAGTTTTGGTCGTACGACCATCGGGCATGCACCGCAGGGCGCGGAATTGACCATAAAAAAATATAAAAATACTCAGAAAAAATAACATTGAATAGAAACGGAGTTATTGCGATTTTTCGATTTTGACCTTTACTATGACTTTAACTGTAATTCTTGATATTGAGTCCTACATCTTTACACATATGTTCAGTATGATAAGACACACCTACTGATTAAAAATCAGCAACTTCTATCGGATTCTGACTCCACAATAACGGTTTGAATATTGCACAAAATACAAATGATCTGAAAACCCCCAAATGTTCAACCATGGGCGATAATCGGGAGTTTTGGTCGTACAACCATCGGACATACGTCAGCTGATGTCGAATTGACCAAATAAAAATACAAAAATGTTTAGAAAAATTAATTTTGATCAAAAGCCAAGTTATTGCAATTTTTCGATTTTGACCTTTTCTATGACCTTAACTCTAATTCTTGACCTTGAGTCCTATAACTTCACAGTCGTGTTTTGTGTGATAAGGCACAACTTCTGAGTGAAAATCAGCAACATATATCGGGAATTTGCTCTATAATATGGTTTTGAATATTGCGAGGTAGAAAAAAACCTAAATTCGTGACCCCCAAATTTTCGACCTGGACCGAAAATCGGGAGTTTTGGTCGTACGACCATAGGGCATGCATCATATGATGCGGAATTGACCATAGAAAAATATAAAAATAGCTAGAAAAAATAACATTGATTAAAAACGGAGTTATCGCGATTTTTCGATTTTGACCTTTTGCTTGACCTTGACCTCAATTTTTGACCTTGACCTCCCAAAAGTTAATCACTTGGTCGAGTATTGACTGCACAACTTCTGACAAATTTTCAGCACTCTACGATCAAAATTGTGACCTGTAGAGCGCTAACAAACAAACAAACAGACAGACAGACAGACAGACAGACAGACAGACAAACGCAACTGACCAACATACTTGACGAAATTTAATTTCGTCAAGTAAAAATCGGCCATAGGCCAACACTTGACGAAATAATTTACACATTTGTTTACATTTAAAACATTTACTCATAATTTACACATTCAAAAAATTTACTCAACAACTCCTAGCATTAGAAATTGAAACACATCTCCTGAGCATCACCCAGCAGAAGAATTCACAATTTTAGAAATTAGTGCGACAAATACCTCTCGACATATAGCTCCATTTTTAAAATTGACGTTTTACCTCATGACGTCATTGACGTTGCACGTAGCGTGTTGAAATTCGGTACGTGGCTGACTAATAATGCTCCACATACGTTCTCATAATAACAGCCTATTACCTCCAAAATTGAGTGCACTGTGCTTGTTTGAAAGTTTGCTCAAAAGCCGTAAATCTTGTATGACAGGCCTTACGTTAATGACGTCATAGCGGAAGTCTATCATGACGGAAAAGTTTCGGACAGCACCCCTCTAAACTAGAATTCAACAAGCTTTCCAATGGTGCAATTCGCTTCTTTATACGACAAATACTTTTCGATATATAGCCCCATTTCAAAAATTGACGTTTTACGTCATGACGTCATTGACGTTGCACGTAGCGTGTTGTTACTTGGTGTATGGCTGGGTGGCATTATTCCACATATGTTCTGATAATTACAGCCTAATATATTCAAAATTGAGTGCACTGTGAATATTTGAAAGTTTGCTGAAAAGTCGTAAAATTGGTATGACAGGCCTTACGTTTATGACGTCATAGCGGAAAATCTATCATGGCGGAAAAGTATCGGACAGTACTCTCCTAAACCAAAATTCAACGACCTTTTCAATGGTGCAATCCGCTCCTCTCTACGACAAATACCTTTTGATATATAGCCCAATTTCGAAAATTGACGTTTTACGTCGTGACGTCATTGACGTTGCACGTAGCGTGTTGAAACATGGTATGTGGCTGGGTATTACTATTTCACATACGTTCTGATAATTACAGTCCAATATCTACAAATTTGAGCACACTGTGGATGTTTGAAAGTTTGCAGAAAAGTCGAAAAATTGGTATGACAGGCCTTACGTTTATGACGTCATAGCGGAAAATCTATCATGGCGGAAAAGTATCGGACAGTACCCTTCTGAACCAGAATTCAACGAGCTTTCCAATGATGCAATTCGCTTCTCTGTATGACAAATACTTTTTGATATATAGCCCCATTTCCAAAATTGACGTTTTACGTCATGACGTCATTAACGTTGCACGTAGTGTGTTGTAACTTGGTGTATGGCTGGGTATCATTATTCCACATAAGTTCTGATAATTACAGCCTAATATATTCAAAATTGAGTGCACTGTGAATGTTTGAAAGTTTGCTGAAAAGTCGTAAAATTGGTATGACAGGCCTTACGTTTATGACGTCATAGCGGAAAATCTATCATGGCGGAAAAGTATCGGACAGTAGCCTCCTAAACCAAAATTCAACGACCTTTTCAATGGTGCAATCCGCTCCTCTCTACGACAAATACTTTTTGATATATAGCCCCATTTCGAAAATTGACGTTTTACGTCATGACGTCATTGACGTTGCACGTAGCGTGTTGAAACTTGGTATGTGGCTGGGTATTATTATTTCACATCCGTTCTGATAATTACAATCCAATATCTACAAATTTGAGTACACTGTGGATGTTTGAAAGTTTGCAGAAAAGTCGAAAAATTGGTATGACAGGCCTTACGTTTATGACGTCATAGCAGAAAATCTATCATGGCGGAAAAGTATCGAACAGTAACCTTCTGAACCAGAATTCAACGAGCTTTCCAATGGTGCAATTCGCTTCTCTGTATGACAAATACTTTTTGATATTGGTTTTCCCATTTCGAAAATTGACGTTTTACGTCATGACGTCATTGACGTTGCACGTAGCGTGTTGAAACTTGGTATGTAGCTGGATATCATTATTTCACATACGTTCTGATAATTACAGTTTAATACCTTCAAATTTGAGTGCACTGTAGATGTTTGAAAGTTTGATGAAAAGTCGAAAAATTGGTATGACAGGCCTTACGTTTATGACGTCATAGCGGAAAATCTATCATGGCGGAAAAGTATCGGACAGTACCTTTCTAAACCAGAATTCAACGAGCTTTCCAATGGTGCAATCCGCTTCTCTGTACGACAAATACTTTCCGATATATAACCCCATTTCGAAAAATGACGTTTGACGTCGTGACGTCATTGACGTTCAACCGATCCAAACCAAACTTCGCAGTATGATGGATAATATTACCATATATCGGTGTGCTAAATTTCACCGGTATCAGTTCAAATGTGACTGCTGTGTGAATTTTTGAAAATTCGCCAATGATGAGAGATAGGGATTTTTTGATTTTTCAATGATTTTTGGTGACGTCATCAATTGACCGATTTCTTCCAAAAATGAACTCATCCATCCATATTTGATTGCACATCTTCTGACAAATTTTCGGGACTTCATGATCAAAATTGTGACCTGTAGAGCGCTAACAAACATACAAACACACAGACAAACGCGACTGACCAACATACTTGACGAAATTTACATTTCGTCAAGTAAAAAACAAACGGCACCGATCAACATACTTGACAAAATCTTTGATTTCGTCAAGTAACAAACACACAAACAAACAAACACACAAACAAACACATCCACGAACAGACCAACATACTTGCCAAAATCGAAGATTCTGGCAAGTAACAAACGAGAGCCCCTAGGGCACCCACTTGCCGGAACGCATACTCATGATACTTGACAGGTTTCAATGAGTTTGAAAACTTGACCTTGAAAATTTACTCATGTGATTTCATGGATTTAACATATAAGTTTGAGTGCCATGCCTGTTCTGAATATGATTCAAATTTTATGAACCTACGACAATTCGAGCAGAATGTTTTCTGTTGCCATGGAAACAATTTTTTAGCGATTTTGACCAAAAGCAATCGATGTCTGTCTATTGACCTATAGAACTCACCCTGAAAATTTGGTAACAATCCGATCAAAACTGTGGCCTGTAGAGCGCTAACATACAAACAAACAAACAAACAAAAAATCGGCCATAGGCCAACACTTGACGAAAATCTACACATTTGTTTACATTCAAAACATTTACTCATTATTTACACATTTATGGCATCCCCTGACAACATATAGCATTGGAAACTGAACCATTTGAAACATCTAGTTTGCGTATGTATCAACATAATATATTACCTCTAACCATGCTAACGGCACAAAATTTTGATGATACCACTACTAAAAAACCTAAAATATATCAAAATTACAAAAATCCAAAAACAAATATCGATAGCCTAAAAATGAGCGAATAACAAACAGCAAATATTCCCGTACAAATATGAAATTACATTGACAACAAGTAGACAAAACAAATAGAGAGGCTTAGACATGTGGCGATTGCACAGCCCTAAAATATGACCTAATAATTGCTTGTCTTCTTCTTTTTATCAATGTTTTTTATATTGACAAACAGTTGTAATTAGGTAATATTTTAAGGCTATGGGGTTGAAATGACCAATTATTGGCTGCATTTAAATCAATGTTAAATTGGGCAACTTCGGGTGTGCGTTTCACCTTTCCAAAAAAAAAAATTAGGGCTTAACGGTTGACAGGGTGTGATAGTATAATCATAGTACTTCAATAAAATCTAGGTCACTATAGAGCATGATAGTACCAATTTTTCATAAAATGACGTTGAACAGGACCCCTGTCAATTTAGCTCGTTTTCAGATCGCATTTGCCGACATAGCATACATGCAGCAAAACCTTTCTCTACTCCAAATCCCGGGGAATACCATCGGAATTTTTGCTTTTCCCAAAACCAGACTTCCACACGCGCAAAATAAACCAGCACGTGGATCAATATCGCTTCGCGTTGTCTCCCTAGGCAACCATACATCTGGCGAAATGACGTCACTTAAAACGGAATCCTCAACGTGTGAGGCATCCCCAAGTCTATTTCTGGCTTATACCCTATCAAGCATGGAGTTAACACAAACGCGTTATGACAAAAACATGCATCTCTCGATCATAATGAAACCAATGAGACCCTGTAAAATGACACGATACAGTGTTTTAATCTGGGCCATTCGCCATGCAATGGCCCAGACATATCATCTGGTACACGCCTTTTGTCATGCATTTGTTAGCTAATACCACAGATCATTCACAGTTGTGGCCGTAATGCTGAATTTAAAGCGGCTTGTAACTTTAAATATAAAGAACAAACTAGATTTTGATGATAGATCTACCACTAGAAAGCCCGATAAAATAGTTTGTCGCTATTCGTGGAACAGTGTTTTTTCCTTCAAATGTGATCATTATAATTCGAAACAATAGAATTACATAAAGCATGGCAGGTTTGGGATGCTTACAAGACCACTCAGAAACAGAAAGTCATTTGGAATTGAATTTTAGAAGAAAAAAAAAATTTGTCAACAGTGAGAATCAAACCACTGACCCATCGCACACAAACCTAACGCCTCTACTGACTGCGCCATTCTGTTCATTGAAACTCAACACGTGTAAAGTATAGTGCGTAGGAGAGACTTCGCTCAGGATAAACACTGAATTATGCCATGGCTGTACATTGGACTGGCAGCGTGCAGAATTCGATCGGGAAAACTCGTGACCTTGAGTTCTACAACTTCACAGTCTTATTCTGCGTGATCAGGCACAACTCCTGAGTAAAATCCGGCAATATATATTGGAACCTGGCTCTATAATGTGGTTTTGAATATTGTGAGACAGGAAAAACCTAAATTCATGACCCCCAAATTTTCGACCTGGACCGAAAATCCAGAGTTTTGGTCATACGACCATCGGACATGTATCATATGATGCGGATTTGACCATAGAAAAATACAAAAATAATCAGAAAAAATAATCATGATTACAAGCGGAGTTATCACGATTTTTTAATTTTGACCTTTACTATGACCTTAACTGTAATTCTTGACCTTGAGCCCTATAACTTCACAGTCATGTTCTGCGTGAGAAGGCACAACTCCTGAGTAAAAATCAGAAACATATATTGGATCCTGGCTCTACAATAGGGTTTTGAAAATTGAGACAAGCAAGACCTAAGTTCATGACCCCCAAATTTTCGACCTGGACCGAAAATCCAGAGTTTTGGTCATACGACCATCGGACATGTATCATATGATGCGGATTTGACCATAGAAAAATACAAAAATAATCAGAAAAAATAATCATGATTACAAGCGGAGTTATCACGATTTTTCAATTTTGACCTTTACTATGACCGTAACTGTAATTCTTGACCTTGAGCCCTATAACTTCACAGTCATGTTCTGCGTGAGAAGGCACAACTCCGGAGTAAAATTCAGAAACATATATTGGATTCTGGCTCTACAATAGAGTTTTGAAAATTGAGACAAGCAAGACCTAAGTTCATGACCCCAAAATTTTCGACCTCGACCGAAAATCCAGAGTTTTGGTCATACGACCATCGGACATGTATCATAGGATGCGGATTTGACCATAGAAAAATACAAAAATAATCAGAAAAAATAATCATGATTACAAGCGGAGTTATTACGATTTTCCAATTTTGACCTTTACTATGACCTTAACTGTAATTCTTGACCTTGAGCCCTATAACTTCACAGTCATATTCTGCGTGAGAAGGCACAACTCCTGAGTAAAAATCAGAAACATATATTGGATCCTGGCTCTACAATAGGGTTTTGAAAATTGAGACAAGCAAGACCTAAGTTCATGACCCCCAAATTTTCGACCTGGACCGAAAATCGAGAGTTTAGGTCATACGACCATCAGACATGCATCATGTGATGCGGAATTGACAATAGAAAAATATAAAAATACACAGAAAAAATAATCTTGATTAGAAACGGAGTTACCACGATTTTTCGATTTTGACCTTTACTATGACCTTAACTCTAATCCTTGACCCTGAGCTCTGAAACTTCAGGATCTTGTTCTGCGTGATGAGGCACAACTCCTGAGTAAAAATCAGCAACATATATCGGAACCTGACTCTATAATATGAATCTGAATATTGTGAGACAAGAAAAATCTAAATTCTTGACCCCCAAATTTTCGACCTGGACCGAAAATCGGGAATTTTGGTCGTACGACCATCGGACATGCATCAGATGATGCAGAATTGACCATAGAAAAATATAAAAATACCCAGAAAAAATAATCTCAATTAGAAGCGAAGTTATCGCGATTTTTCGATTTTGACCTTTTCTATGACCTTGACCTCAATTTTTGACCTTGACCTCCTAAAAGTTCACCACTTGGTACGAAATTGATTGTCCACCTTCTGGTGAAGTTTCATGACGATACGACCAAAATTGTGACCTGTAGAGTGCACACAAACAAACAAACAGACAAACAGACAAACTCAACTGACCAACATACTTGACGAAATTTAATTTCGTCAAGTAAAAATCGGCCATAGGCCAACACTTGACGAAATAATTTACACATTTGTTTACATTTAAACATGTACACAAAATTTACACATTGAAATCATTTCCTGAACAACCCCTAGCATTAGAAATCGAGAT
The DNA here is from genome assembly GCA_949152475.1 of Terebella lapidaria. NCBI lineage: Eukaryota > Metazoa > Annelida > Polychaeta > Terebellida > Terebellidae > Terebella > Terebella lapidaria. The sequence goes on along the minus strand of OX424555.1, from coordinate 48,310,518 downwards.
ATTTAAGCCATCTCCTGAACATCATCCAGCAGTATAGTCTACAATTTTAGACATTAGACGTGAGAGTTGCTTCATTTTCACCGTGACCTTGGCCTTAATTCTTGACCTTGAGGTCTGAAATTTCAAACTTTTGTTGGAATTGATGAGGCACAACTCCTGAGTACAAATCATAAAAAAAAAGATATTGAAACTTGGTTAAAAAACATAGTCTAAAACGTTGGGATCCCCAAAAACGAAAATCTTGACCCCCGAATTCTCGACCTCTGTCGCAAATCGGCAGTTTTGGTCGTACGGCCATCAAACATACATCATTATGATAGGGAATTGACCAAATAAAATTACAATAATACTTAGAAAAATTAGACTTGATTGGGAGCGGAGTTATTGCAATTATTCAATTTTGACCTTTTCATTGACCTTGACCTCAATTTTCGACCTTGACCTCCCAAAAGTGAACTCATCCGTCATATGTTGATTGTGCATCTTACTACCAGTTTTCATGATTCTGGAATCAAAATTGTGACCTCTAGAGCGCTAACAAACAAACATACATTGTATATTCATCTGATCGACATGCAGTAAAATCGGCCATAGGCCAACACTTGACGAAATGACTAAACATTTGTTTACATTTAAAAACATTTACCCATAATTTACACATTGAAAAGATTTACTGAACAACTCCTCGACATTTGAAGAAAGATACTTTTTTCATGAAATTTTTACGTTGGGCAAACTTTTCAAGGTCAAGGTCAAAGTGCACATTCAAGGTCAGCGGACAAAGACCTTTTGATATGCTACAATATGGTCCCAGTTTGAACTTCCTATGACGAATAGTTCCGAAGTTATGGCAATTTTTGTGATTTTGACCTTTTCTTTGACCTTGACCTTGACCCTTGACCTTGGGTCACAAAAATTGTGCATTGCCCGTGCATGAAGATATAAATTATACTTGAACAATTCCATCAGAATCGAACAAGAATTCCAGATACTGTGGCTTTTGGAAATTTCGAAAAATTTACGTACATGAGGTCACTGTGACGTCAATAAACGTCACATTTGAAAACTGATGGGAAACTATTTATCATGGGTTCAAGGCCTTCCATTTGATGTATTACTTGACAGCTTTTAGTTAGTTTGAAAATTTGACCTTGAAGTTTTGCTCATGTGACCTCATTTTTCCGATCAAGTTCAAGGTTAATCATGGAATTGACATATAAGTCTGATTGCTATACCTCTTCTGAATGATATGGTTCAATTTTTATGAGACTACAACGATTCAAACAGATGTTATAACCGAAAAGGTGTTTTTCTGGGATTTCGATGACCTTGACCTTGACCTTTGACCTTTGTATTTCAATTCGTAAAGGTCGATGCTATTAATATGCATGTCAAGTTTCAAGGTATTCCATACAGTATTGACGCTGTTATGGCCTTTTGAAATTTTGATAATTTGACTTTTATGACGTCATTGTGACGTCAGTGTACGTCGCAGCGCCGAAAATAGGGTATCACTGCAATCAGGGGCTCAAAACCTTTCCAACGATATACTACTCGATATGGTGCGCTGACTTTCGTACTTGACCTTGACATTCACCTCATGGCGAACTTCTCAAGGTCAAGGTCAAATGCCAAGGTCAAGGTCACAGAAGATAGGACTCGAGTTTATCTACAATATAAACTTGGTTTGAAGTCTCTATAACAAATAGAACCGAGTTATGGCCACTTATGTGTTTTTAACATTTTGCGTGACCTTGACCTTGATCTTTGACCTTGAGTCACGAAAATTGTGCATTGCCTGTGCATGTAGACATATATTATACTTGTATAATTTCATTAGAATCAAACAAGATTTGTGGACACTATGACCGTTTGAAATTTCGAAAAATTAACGTTTATGACGTCGCTGTGACGTCAATAAACGTCACTGTGACGTCAATAAACGTCACATCTCAAAACTGATGAAAAAGTATGTACCAGGGAATCAAGACCTTTCATTTGATATACTACTTGATAGGTTTCAGTTAGTTTGAAAATTTGACCTTGAAGTTTTCCTCATATGACCTTATTTTCCTGACAAAGTTCAAGGTCAATCATGAAATTGACTTATACGCCCGATTACCGTACCTCTTCTGAATGATATGGTTCAAATTTCATGAACCTACGACAATTTAAACAGATGTTATTACCGGAAACGTGTTTTTCTGGGATTTCGATGACCTTGAACTTGACCTTTGACTTTTGTACTTTAGTTAGTAGAGGTCATTGCTGTCAATATGCATATCAAGTTTCAAGAGATTCCATACAGTATTGACGATGTTATGGCCTTTTGAAATTTCGGAAATTTGACGTTTATGACGTTATTGTGACGTCAGTGTACGTCGCAGCGCCGAAAATAGGGTATCACTGCAATCAGGGGGTCAAGACCTTTCCAACGATATACTACTCGATATGGTGCGCTGACCTTCGTACTTGACCTTGACATTCACCTCATGGCGAACTTCTCAAGGTCAAGGTCAAATGCCAAGGTCAAGGTCACAGAAGATAGAACTCGAGTTTATCTACAATATGAACTTGGTTTGAAATCTCTAGGACAATTAGAACCGGAGTTATGGCCATTTATGTGTTTTTATCGTTTTGCGTGACCTTGACCTCAATATTTGACCTTGACCTCCCAAAAATGAACTCATCCATCTATATTTGATTGCACATCTTTTGACCAATTTGCATGATTCTACGATCAAAATTGTGACCTGTAGAGCGCTAACACACAAACAAACACACAAACAAACAAACAAACAAACAGACAGACGAACGCGACTGACCAACATACTTGACGAAATTTAATTTCGTCAAGTAAAAATCGGCCATAGGCCAACACTTGACGAAATAATTTACACATTTGTTTACATTTAAAACATTTACTCATAATTTACACATTCAAAAAATTTACTCAACAACTCCTAGCATTAGAAATTGAAACACATCTCCTGAGCATCACCCAGCAGAAGAATTCACAATTTTAGAAATTAGTGCGACAAATACCTCTCGACATATAGCTCCATTTTTAAAAGTGACGTTTTACCTCATGACGTCATTGACGTTGCACGTAGCGTGTTGAAATTCGGTACGTGGCTGACTAATAATGCTCCAAATACGTTCTCATAATAACAGCCTATTACCTCCAAAATTGAGTGCACTGTGCTTGTTTGAAAGTTTGCTCAAAAGCCGTAAATCTTGTATGACAGGCCTTACGTTAATGACGTCATAGCGGAAGTCTATCATGACGGAAAAGTTTCGGACAGCACCCCTCTAAACTAGAATTCAACAAGCTTTCCAATGGTGCAATTCGCTTCTTCATACGACAAATACTTTTCGATATATAGCCCCATTTCAAAAATTGACGTTTTACGTCATGACGTCATTGACGTTGCACGTAGCGTGTTGTTACTTGGTGTATGGCTGGGTAGCATTATTCCACATATGTTCTGATAATTACAGCCTAATATATTCAAAATTGAGTGCACTGTGAATATTTGAAAGTTTGCTGAAAAGTCGTAAAATTGGTATGACAGGCCTTACGTTTATGACGTCATAGCGGAAAATCTATCATGGCGGAAAAGTATCGGACAGTACTCACCTAAACCAAAATTCAACGACCTTTTCAATGGTGCAATCCGCTTCTCTCTACGACAAATACCTTTTGATATATAGCCCCATTTCGAAAATTGACGTTTTACGTCGTGACGTCATTGACGTTGCACGTAGCGTGTTGAAACTTGGTATGTGGCTGGGTATTATTATTTCACATACGTTCTGATAATTACAGTCCAATATCTACAAATTTGAGTACACTGTGGATGTTTGAAAGTTTGCAGAAAAGTCGAAAAATTGGTATGACAGGCCTTACGTTTATGACGTCATAGCGGAAAATCTATCATGGCGGAAAAGTATCGGACAATACCCTTCTGAACCAGAATTCAACGAGCTTTCCAATGATGCAATTCGCTTCTCTGTATGACAAATACTTTTTGATATATAGCCCCATTTCCAAAATTGACGTTTTACGTCATGACGTCATTGACGTTGCACGTAGTGTGTTGTAACTTGGTGTATGGCTGGGTATCATTATTCCACATAAGTTCTGATAATTACAGCCTAATATATTCAAAATTGAGTGCACTGTGAATGTTTGAAAGTTTGCTGAAAAGTCGTAAAATTGGTATGACAGGCCTTACGTTTATGACGTCATAGCGGAAAATCTATCATGGCGGAAAAGTATCGGACAGTAGCCTCCTAAACCAAAATTCAACGACCTTTTCAATGGTGCAATCCGCTCCTCTCTACGACAAATACTTTTTGATATATAGCCCCATTTCGAAAATTGACGTTTTACGTCATGACGTCATTGACGTTGCACGTAGCGTGTTGAAACTTGGTATGTGGCTGGGTATTATTATTTCACATCCGTTCTGATAATTACAATCCAATATCTACAAATTTGAGTACACTGTGGATGTTTGAAAGTTTGCAGAAAAGTCGAAAAATTGGTATGACAGGCCTTACGTTTATGACGTCATAGAAGAAAATCTATCATGGCGGAAAAGTATCGAACAGTAACCTTCTGAACCAGAATTCAACGAGCTTTCCAATGGTGCAATTCGCTTCTCTGTATGACAAATACTTTTTGATATATAGCCCCATTTCGAAAATTGACGTCATTGACGTTGCACGTAGCGTGTTGAAACTTGGTTTGTAGCTGGATATCATTATTTCACATACGTTCTGATAATTACAGTTTAATACCTTCAAATTTGAGTGCACTGTGAATGTTTGAAAGTTTGCTGAAAAGTCGAAAAATTGGTGTGACAGGCCTTACGTTTATGACGTCATAGCGGAAAATCTATCATGGCGGAAAAGTATCGGACAGTACCCTCCTAAACCAAAATTCAACGCCCTTCTCAATGGTGCAATCCGGTTCTCTCTACGACAAATACTTTTTGATATATAGCCCCATTTCGAAAATTGACGTTTTTCGTCATGACGTCATTGACGTTGCACGTAGCGTGTTGAAACTTGGTATGTAGCTGGATATCATTATTTCACATACGTTCTGATAATTACAGTTTAATACCTTCAAATTTGAGTGCACTGTAGATGTTTGAAAGTTTGATGAAAAGTCGAAAAATTGGTATGACAGGCCTTACGTTTATGACGTCATAGCGGAAAATCTATCATGGCGGAAAAGTATCGGACAGTACCTTTCTAAACCAGAATTCAACGAGCTTTCCAATGGTGCAATCCGCTTCTCTGTACGACAAATACTTTCCGATATATAACCCCATTTCGAAAAATGACGTTTGACGTCGTGACGTCATTGACGTTCAACCGATCCAAACCAAACTTCGCAGTATGATGGATAATATTACCATATATCGGTGTGCTAAATTTCACAGGTATCAGTTCAAATGTGACTGCTGTGTGAATTTTTGAAAATTCGCCAATGATGAGAGATAGGGATTTTTTGATTTTTCAATGATTTTTGGTGACGTCATCAATTGACCGATTTCTTCCAAAAATGAACTCATCCATTCATATTTGATTGCACATCTTCTGACAAATTTTCGGGACTTTATGATCAAAATTGTGACCTGTAGAGCGCTAACAAACATACAAACACACAGACAAACGCGACTGACCAACATACTTGACGAAATTTACATTTCGTCAAGTAAAAAACAAACGGCACCGATCAACATACTTGACAAAATCTTTGATTTCGTCAAGTAACAAACACACAAACAAACAAACACACAAACAAACACATCCACGAACAGACCAACATACTTGCCAAAATCGAAGATTCTGGCAAGTAACAAACGAGAGCCCCTAGGGCACCCACTTGCCGGAACGCATACTCATGATACTTGACAGGTTTCAATGAGTTTGAAAACTTGACCTTGAAAATTTACTCATGTGATTTCATGGATTTAACATATAAGTTTGAGTGCCATGCCTGTTCTGAATATGATTCAAATTTTATGAACCTACGACAATTCGAGCAGAAGTTATTACAAGTAATGTGTTTTTCTGGGATTTCGATGACCTTGACCTCCCTCCAGTATTGATGTTGTTATGACCTTTTGAAATTCCAGATATTTGACATTTATGTCGTCATACTGACGTCACTGAACGTCATAGCGCCAAAATTAAGACATCACTATACTCAGGAGACCGAGACCTTTCCAACTGTATCCTATTCAATATGGTGCACTGAACTTTGTACTTGACCTTGATATTGACTTGTGGCGAACTTCTCAAGGCCAAAGGTCACATTCAAGGTCACTCATGAGAGGCCTTTTGATATGCCACAATATGGTCTTAGTTTGAACCCTCTGCGACGATTAGTTCCGAAGTTATGGCCATTTATGTGATTTTGACCTTTCCCTTGACCTTGACCTCGACCTTTGACCTTGAGTCACGAAAATTGTGCATTGCCTGTGCATGAAGACATATATTTTACCTGTATAATTCCATCAGAATCGAACAAGGTTTGCGGATACTATGACCATTTGAAATTTCGACAAATTAACGTTTATAACGTCACTGTGACGTCAATAAACGTCACATCTCAAAATTGATGAGAAAGTATGTACCAGGGAGTCAAGATCTTTCATTTGATATACTACTTGATAGGTTTCAGTTAGTTTTGAAATTTGACCTTGAAGTTTTCCTCATATGACCTTATTTTCCTGACCAAGTTCAAAGTCAATCATGAAATTGACATATACGCTCGATTGCTATACCTCTTCTGAATGATATGGTTCAAATTTCATGAACCTACGACAATTCAAATGGATGTTATTACCGGAAACGTGTTTTTCTGGGATTTCGATGACCTTGACCTTTGACCTTTGTACTTTAGTTAGTAGAGGTCATTGCTGTCAATACGCATATTAAGTTTCAATGGATTCCATATAATATTGACGATGTTATGGCCTTTTGAAATTCCGGAAATTTGACGTTTATGACGTCATTGTGACGTCAGTGTTCGTCGCAGCGCCGAAAATAAGGTATCACTGCAATCAGGGGGTCAAGACCTTCCCAACGATATACTACTCGATATGATTCGCTGACCTTCGTACTTGACCTTGACATTCACCTCATGGCGAACTTCTCAAAGTCAAAGTCAAATGCCAAGGTCACAGAAGATAGAACTCGAGTTTATCTACAATATGAACTTGGTTTGAAGTCTCTGCAACGAATAGAAACGGAGTTATGGCCATTCATGTGTTTTCAACATTTTGCGTGACCTTGACCTTGACCTTTGACTTAGAATCACCAAAAACGTGCAGTCGCGAGCCATCATCCTAGAGAATATGCACACCAAGTTTGGGAAGAATCAAACCGGAATTGTGGATGCTAGAGGGCGTACAAATAAACAAACAAATGAACCGACATAGTCGACTAACTTGCCGGAATAGCTGGCAATGACCTTGAACTTTTACCAAAGACTTTGAATTTTTTGCAAAGTTGATGCATCTGGTTATTTAAATATGAGTAATGGCATTTTTCTAGATTTTGTATAGTTGATGGAAAACATTGAAAAAAGTATTATATTTTTTTCCTAGCATAAGCAGTTTGTGGTCATGAAAGACTGATAGGATTCGGATCTTTTGTGACGTCATCAATAGAGCTATTTTTCTCAAAATCATTCTGTCAAGAGCCATTATCCTACAGAATATCTACATCAAATTTGAAAAGAATCAAGCAACAAATGTGGACGCTATGAGTATGAAAAGACAAACAAATGAAATTTTCTCCAATTTTCCGTCATAAAAAGGTCAATTAGGCCATTACCACTGCAATTATTGAACTGATATTTGTCAAATAGCTTCAGTAGGTATCCCCAATACTTACCAGAGCACCGGATCAACAATAATCATAAATGGTTTATGCATCTCATGTAAACAATCAATTGAAGTATGATAAAATCACGTTTCACGTCATTATGACGCCATATGACGTCAGATTCCAAAAATAAGAACATATATCGAAACTACTCCCGAAGACCTTTCAAACGAGTTACTACTCGATATTTTCGCGAAAGGTCAAGGTCAAGGTCATTTTTTGGGTCAACTTCGACCTCAGGCGCTTGCAAAGGCTATCGGCCATACGCCTTAGGTGTAAATACAAAAGTTGATAGGCTAAGTGAGTGCAATACTGTGGATTTACTTTCGTGTCTCTATCTTGCTTACTTCCTGAGATATAGTGACCTACATGGTTTTCACTTGCGGGTCAATATTGACCTCGACTTCCGACCTTTGACCTTGAACTTTCGCGGAACAAAAGAACTCGTCCTTGGCTATAAACAGGTGTATCATTAGATTTTTACGCACATTATTGACGCTTTTATCAGCATGGACAGCTTGAAACATGCAATTTCGCTTATAATGGGACCGATTTCGTTGCCATAGAAACGTAAATTACGTCATAACGGATTGACCGATCGCGCTAAAAATTGACATTGACCATAAGGGACCGGTCCGACATCGTTTCCAAGCATCAGATCGAAAATCGGAGGAGGTGACCTCCAAGGTCAAATATTCGACCTGAGGCGAACTTCTCAAGGTCAAGGTCAAATGTCAAGGTCAAGGTCACAAAAGATAGAACTCGAGTATATCTACCATATGCACTTGATTTGAAGTCTCTACGACAATTAGAACTGGAGTTATGGCCACTTATGTGTTTTCGACGTTTTGCTTGACCTTGACCTTGACCTTTGACCTAGACTCACCAAAAGTGTGCGGTGCCTGCCTATTATCCTACAGATTACATACCCCAAGTAACGTAACAATCACCGTACAATTGCGACCTGTAGAGCACTAACAGATAAATGAACCGACATAGTCGACTAACTTGCCGGAATAGCTGGCAATGACCTTGAACTTTTACCAAAGACTTTGAATTTTTTGCAAAGTTGATGCATCTGGTTATTTTAAATATGAGTAATGGCATTTTTCTAGATTTTGTATAGTTGATGGAAAACATTGAAAAAAGTATTATATTTCTTTCCTAGCATAAGCAGTTTGTGGTCATGAAAGACTGATAGGATTCGGATCTTTTGTGACGTCATCAATAGAGCTATTTTTCTCAAAATCATTCTGTCAAGAGCCATTATCCTACAGAATATCTACATCAAATTTGAAAAGAATCAAGCAACAAATGTGGACGCTATGAGTATGAAAAGACAAACAAATGAAATTTTCTCCAATTTTCCGTCATAAAAAGGTCAATTAGGCCATTACCACTGCAATTATTGAACTGATATTTGTCAAATAGCTTCAGTAGGTATCCCCAATACTTACCAGAGCACCGGATCAACAATAATCATAAATGGTTTATGCATCACATGTAAACAATCAATTGAAGTATGATAAAATCACGTTTCACGTCATTATGACGTCATATGACGTCAGATTCCAAAAATAAGAACATATATCGAAACTACTCCCGAAGACCTTTCAAACGAGTTACTACTCGATATTTTCGCGAAAGGTCAAGGTCAAGGTCATTTTTTGGGTCAACTTCGAACTCAGGCGCTTGCAAAGGCTATCGGCCATACGCCTTAGGTGTAAATACAAAAGTTGATAGGCTAAGTGAGTGCAATACTGTGGATTTACTTTCGTGTCTCTATCTTGCTTACTTCCTGAGATATAGTGACCTACATGGTTTTCACTTGCAGGTCAATATTGACCTTGACTTCCGACTTTTGACCTTGAAATTTCGCGGAACAAAAGAACTCGTCCTTGGCTATAAACAGGTGTATCATTAGATTTTTACGCACATTATTGACGCTTTTATCAGCATGGACAGCTTGAAACATGAAATTTCGCTTATAATGGGACCGATTTCGTTGCCATAGAAACGTCAATTACGTCATAACGGATTGACCGATCGCGCTAAAAATTGACATTGACCATGAGGGACCGGTCCGACATCGTTTCCAAGCATCAGATCGAAAATCGGAGGAGGTGACCTCCAAGGTCAAATATTCGACCTGAGGCGAACTTCTCAAGGTCAAGGTCAAATGTCAAGGTCAAGGTCACAAAAGATAGAACTCGAGTATATCTACCATATGCACTTGATTTGAAGTCTCTACGACGATTAGAACTGGAGTTATGGCCACTTATGTGTTTTCGACGTTTTGCTTGACCTTGACCTTGACCTTTGACCTAGACTCACCAAAAGTGTGCGGTGCCTGCCTATTATCCTACAGATTACATACCCCAAGTAACGTAACAATCACCGTACAATTGCGACCTGTAGAGCACTAACAGATAAACAAACAAACAATCAATCAATCAATCAATCAAACCAACTGACCAACATACTTGCCGAAATCTTTAGATTCCGGCAAGTAACAAACAAACAAACAATCAATCAATCAATCAATCAATCAATCAATCAATCAAACCAACTGACCAACATACTTGCCGAAATCTTTAGATTCCGGCAAGTAACAAACACATAAACACACAAACCAACCGACCAACATACTTGCCGAAATCTTTAGATTCCGGCAAGTAACAAACAAACAAACCGACCAACATACTTGCCGAAATCTTTAGATTCCGGCAAGTAACAAACGAACAGACCAATATACTTGCCGAAATCTTTAGATTGCGGCAAGTAACGAGAGGCCATAGGCCACACACTTGCCGGAATGATTACGTAATTATGACGTCATTTGTCGTCAATTCTATACTACAAACTTACTGTTAATGGAGTTTTTGAATATGCATGATAAAATCGTGTCCAGATGAGTTATATCATAACCTTACAAGATCATAAGATCTTCAAATAATGAGTTTCCTTTGAAATTTCACTGAATTGTTGTCACAAAAACGTCAATTACGTCAAAACGGATACATTGATTGAGCTAAAAATTGATAGAGACCATCATAGGAAAATTTCACATCGTTTGCATCTGTTAGGTCTGCAGTAAATGTTATAACTTTGCACATCTGACACTCAAAAGGCCTAGATATCAGTCGGAAATCACGTTTGACGTCATTATGACGTCGATTGACGTCCGACTCCAAAAATAACAACAGATTTTGAAAGTACTCTCGAAGACCTTTCAAATGAGCTACTACTCGATATTTTGGCAAAAGGTCAAGGTCAAGGTCATTTTTGAGGTCAATTTCGACCTCAGGCGCTTGCAAAGGCTATCGCTCATAAGCCTTAGGTGTAAATACAAAAGTTGTTATGCTAAGTGATTGCAATCCTGTGGATTTACTTTCGTGTCCCTATCTTGCTTACTTCCTGAGATATAGTGACCTACATGGTTTTCACTTGCGGGTCAATATTGACCTTGACTCTCGACCTTTGACCTTGAAATTTCGTGGAACGAAAGAACTCATCCTTGGCTATGAACAGGTGTATTATTGGATTTTTAAGCACATTATTGACGCTTTTATCAGCATGGACAGCTTGAAACCTGCAATTTTGCTTACAATGGGACCGATTTCGTTGCCATAGAAACGTCAATTACGTCATAACGAATTGACCGATCGCGCTAAAAATTGATATTGCCCATAAGGGACCGGTCCCACATCGTTTCCAAGCATCAGATCGAAAATCGGAGGAGGTGACCTCCAAGGTCAAATATTCGACCTCAGGCGAACTCTCAAGGTCAAGGTCAAGGTCACGAAAGATAGAACTCGAGTATATCTATCATATGCACTTAATTTGAAGTCTCTACGACGATTAGAACCGGAGTTATGAGCACTTACGTGTTTTCGACATTTTAAGTGACCTTGACCTTGACCTTTGACCTAGAAACACCAAAATAAGACGTTTTCTGCCCGGTGTCCTAGAGAATATGTACACCAACTTTGAAAGAAATCAAGTAAGAATTGTGGACGCTAGGCTGGACACAAACAAACAAATCCACAAATCCACGAACGAACCAACATACTTGCCGAAATCTTTAGATTCCGGCAAGTAATAAATTTTGCGCTAAATATGGTATACAGAATACATGTACTCTCGAAGACCTTTCAAATGAGCTACTACTCGATATTTTGGCAAAAGGTCAAGGTCAAGGTCATTTTTGAGGTCAACTTCGACCTCAGGCGCTTGCAAAGGCTATCAGTCATACGCCTTAGGTGTAATACAAAAGTTGTTATGCTAAGTGATTGCAATCCTGTGAATTTACTTTCGTGTCCCTATCTTGCTTACTTCCTGAGATATAGTGACCTACATGGTTTTCACTTGCGGGTCAATATTGACATTGACTCTCGACCTTTGACCTTGATATTTCGTGGAACGAAAGAACTCATCCTCGGCTATGAACAGGTGTATTATTGGATTTTTAAGCACATTATTGACGCTTTTATCAGCATGGACAGCTTGAAACCTGCAATTTTGCTTACAATGGAACCGATTTCGTTGCCATAGAAACGTCAATTACGTCATAACGAATTGACCGATCGCGCTAAAAATTGATATTGCCCATAAGGGACCGGCCCCACATCGTTTCCAAGCATCAGATCGAAAATCGGAGGAGGTGACCTCCAAGGTCAAATATTCGACCTCAGGCGAACTTCTCAAGGTCACGGTCAAAGGTCAAGGTCAAGGTCACAAAAGATAGAACTCGAGTATATCTATCATATGCACTTAATTTGAAGTCTCTACGACGATTAGAACCGGAGTTATGAGCACTTATGTGTTTTCGACATTTTACGTGACCTTGACCTTGACCTTTGACCTAGAAACACCAAAATAGGACGTTTTCTGCCCGGTGTCCTAGGGATATGTACACCAACTTTGAGAGAAATCAAGTAAGAATTGTGGACACTAGGCTGGACACAAACAAATCCACAAATCCACAAATCCACGAACGAACCAACATACTTGCCGAAATCTTTAGATTCCGGCAAGTAACAAACACATCCACGAACAGACCAACATACTTGCCAAAATCGAAGATTCTGGCAAGTAACAAACAAACACACAAACAAACACATCCACAAACCGACCAACATACTTGCCAAAATCGAAGATTCTGGCAAGTAACAAACAAACACACAAACACATCCACGAACAGACCAACATACTTGTCGAAATCGAAGATTCCGGCAAGTAACAAACACATCCACAAACCAACCGACCAACATACTTGCCAAAATCGAAGATTCTGGCAAGTAACGAGAGCCCATAGGGCACACACTTGCCAGAACCAAAATATATGTCATATGCCAATGACATGACATATGGATTTTAACAAATTGACGAAACTTACTTCCCTACTTACTACGTTTACTTACTTACTTTACTTCATTTTACTTCACTTTACTTCACAAACTACTCATACTGTCATTGTTACCTCATTGAACGTCACAGTGCCAAAAATGAGACATCACTGGACTTAGGAGACCCAAAACTTTCTAAAGGTATACTACCCGACATGGTGAGCTGAACTTCGTACTTGCCCTCGACATTGAGCTCATCACAAAGTCTCAAGAACAAAGTCAAAGGTCAAATTCAAAGTCAAATAATTTGATTTTTTTTAATATGCATGTCAAAATAATTTATATATGTATTATATTATCAGCAGACAAGATCATAATATATTCAGATAATAAGTTTTCTTTGAAAATTTAGCGATTTGTTGCCACAAAAACGTCAATTACGTCAGAATGGATATATGGATAGAGCTAAAAATTGACAGAGAGCATCACAGGCCGAATCCACATCGTTTGCAGCTGTTAGATCCGCAGTGAATCTTGTAAGTTTGCACACCTGACACTCAAAAGGCCTAAATGTCAGTCTGAAATCACATTTGACGTCATTATGACGTCAATTGACGTCTGATTCCAAAACTGACAACATATTTGGAGATTACTCTCGAAGACCTTTCAAACGAGCTACTACTCGATATTTTTGCAAAAGGTCAAGGTCATTTTTGAGGTCAATTTCGACCTTAGGCGCTTGCAAAGGCTATCGGTCATACGCCTTAGGTGTAGGCAAAATTTCTTAGGCTAAGTGAGTGCAATACTGTGGATTTACTTTCGTGTCTTTATCTTGCTTATTTCCTGAGATATAGTGACCTACATGGTTTTCACTTGCAGGTCAATATTGACCTTGAATTTCGACATTTGACCTTGAAATTTTCTGAAACAAAAGAACTTATCCTTGGCTACAAACAGGTGTAGTATTGGATTTTTACGCACATTATTGACGCTTGTATCAGCATTGATAGCTTGAAACATGCAATTTCGCTTATAATGGGACCGCTTTCGTTGCCATAGAAACGTCAATTACGTCATAACGAATTGACCGATCGCGCTAAAAATTGATATTGACCATAAGGGAACGGTGCCACATCGTTTCCGAGCATCAGATCGAAAATCGGAGGAGGTGACCTCCAAGGTCAAATATTCGACCTCGGGCGAACTTCTCAAGGTCAAGGTCAAGGTCACAAAAGATAGAACTCGAGTATATCTACAATATGCACTTGATTTGAAGTGGAGTTATGGCCACTTATATGTTTTCGACGTTTTGCGTGACCTTGACCTTGACCTTTGACCTAGACACACCAAAATAGGACGTTTTTTGCCGAGTATCCTACAGATTGTGCACACGGACTTTGGAAGGTTTAAATCAAGAATCGTGGACGCTAGAGAGGCCACAGACAAACAAACACACAAACACATAAACCCACAAACCAACCGTCCAACATACTTGCCAAAATCGAAGATTCTGGCAAGTAACAAAACCACAAACGAACCAACATACTTGCCGAAATCGTAGATTCCGGCAAGTAACAAACAGACATCCGCGAGTGACCAACATACTTGGCGAAAATCGAAGATTTCGCCAAGTAACAAACTCAACTGACCAACATACTTAACGAAATTTAATTTCGTCAAGTAATGAACCGACATAGTCGACTAACTTGCCGTTACCAGTGATCTACCAGTGCTACCAGTGATCTTGACCTTCTACCGGGTAACCTTGAATTTTTACAATCTTCATGTACCTGGCCATTCTGAATGTGAGAGCGAATATCCTGTGTCTATATGTTAAATATTTTTGGAGGTCTCTATTATTTTCGAATAATGCATTTTGCTGGAAAATTCACCCTTTTTTAGTGATAAAAACGTCGATTACGTCAAAATCAATAGGAGAATCAAACTGAGAATTGAAAATTTTCTTCGTTAGATATATATAAATCTCCCTATAATACCAAATCCACAAAAACCAACAACAATCTACACGTATCATGTAAAGAAACACTGAATACATGTAAAAAAAAAAGACATATGGCGTCATAATGAAAAAAGACCAATATAGATTATTGACCCTGACTGTTGCCCTTGAAATTCTGTGGTCAGGAAGGACCTGACTTCGCTTATCACATGGTGTACAGACAGATTTTTACACTTATTATTCACGCTTATATTAACATGCATGTCTTGAAATACTAGTATGCAATTTCGCTTACAATGGGAGCAATGGTTGCCACAAAAAACGTCATAATCCAATCGAGTTAAAAATTGACAGGGAGCATCACTGGCCAGTTCCTCATCGTACTCTAGTATCAGATCTGTAACAAAGTATATAACTTCAAACTATTGACACCCGATAAACCTAGTTTTCAGTCAAAAAAAGACGTTTGACGTCATAATGATGTCAATTGACGTCAAATTTTGGAAATAGAGACAGATTTAGGAAGAACTCTCAAAGGCCTTTCAAACGAGCTACTACTCGATATATTCACAAAAGGTCAAGGTCATTTTTTAGATCAGGTTTGACCTAGGGCATTCGGATAGGCCATAGATCATAGGCTTTAGGTCTAAATACAAAAGCTGTTAGGCTATGTGAGTGCTACATTTTCTGTTCACTTTCGTGTTTCCATCTGAATTAGTTTCTGAGATATAGTAACCTCATTGATTCTCACATCAAGGTCAATATTGACCTTAACGTTTAACCATTGACCTCAGAATTTTGTGAACAGGAGGGACTTGTCCTTATTCATAAAACTATTTGCTAAATTTTTCTTACATTCATTATTAACGCATTTATCAACATGGACAGTTTGAATTGTGCAATTTCGCTTATAATGGGACTGATTTGTGGCTACAAATATATGGTGCATGCACACGATCTTTAGTCCTGAGAATAATTACCGGTAAAAACCGGGAATGGGGTTGCCGCCTAAGTCCCCAAAAGTGCTGGTATAAAGGAGCCTGTCGCTCCACACAGACTGTATTTAGGCATGAGTTTCAGACTTTATTATATCAGTTGGACACCTCTGAGTCAGAAAACAAAAGAAATGTTGTTTGAGATATGCGTTTGGATACATATATACTACGCGACCGAGTGTGTATATTTAGAAGGGGACATGTCCACAGGGGATACTCGTTTCCACAACTTATTGGCAAGTGAGTTACCGGGTTGAGAATCAGATTCACCCCACTGCTCTTTCTACTTTGATATCTCGGCGAGTTTTCAATTTATTCCAAATGTGAAAAGTGGACCATCAAGTAGAAATAACACTGCCACTGACTGCATGAAAAGCTTCAAAATTGAAAGTTCAGTAATTTTTTGAAAATTGGAACCATTGAAACATAAAATGTATTTGAGAACATTCCAATGGAAAATAAGCGAGTTATGAATTTTAAAATTTTTCGCTTTTCAAGAATCTTTTGTGACGTCATCAATGGAGCGATTTTTCTCAATATCATTCGGTCAAAAGCCATTATCCTACAGAATATCTACACCAAATTTGAAAAGAATCAAGCAAGAAATGTGGAAGCTTTGAGTATGAAAAGACAGACAAACAAATCAAATTTTCTCAAATTTTTCGTCATAAAAACGTCAATTACGTCATTACCACTGCAATTATTGAACTGATAATTGTCAAATAGCTTCAGTGGATATCAATGATACTTCCCACAGCACCGGATCAACAATAACCATGAATGGTTCATGCACCTCATGTAAATAATGAATGAAAGTATGACAAAATTACGTTTCACGTCATTATGACGTCATGTGACGTCAAATTCCAAAAATAAGAACATATATGGAAACTACTCCCAAAGACCTTTCAAACGAGCTATTACACGGTATATTCGCGAAAGGTCAAGGTCAAGGTCATTTTTTAGGTCAACTTCGACCTCAGGCGCTTGCAAAGGCTATTGGTCATAGGCCTTAGTTGTAATGCAAAAGTTGTTAGGCTAAGTGAGTGCAATACCTTGGCTTTAATTTCGCGTTTCTATCTTTCTTAGTTCCTGAGATATAGGGACCTATATGGTTTTCACTTGCAGGTCAATATTGACCTTGGTTTTCGACGTTTTCGACTTAGAGACACAAAATCAAGAACCTATCCTTGACTATAAACTGGTGTATCATTAAGATTTGTAAGCACATTATTGACGCTTTTATCAGCATGGACAGCTTGAAACATGCAATTTCGCTTATAATGGGACCAATGGGACCGATTTCGTTGCCATAGAAACGTCAATTACGTCAAAACGGATTGACCGATCGCGCTAAAAATTGACAATGACCATGAGGGACCAGTCCGACATCGTTTCCAAGCATCAGATCGAAAATCGGAGAAGGTGACCTCCAAGGTCAAATATTCGACCTCAGGCGAACTTTTCAAGGTCAAGATCAAATGTCAAGGTCAAGGTCACAAAAGATAGAACTCGAGTATATTTACAATATAAACTTAATTTGAAGTCTCTATGACCATTAGAACCGAAGTTATGGCCACTTATGTGTTTTCGACATTTTGCTTGACCTTGACCTTGACCTTTGACTTAGACTCACCAAAAGTGTGCGGTGCCTGCCTATTATCTTACAGATTACATACCCCAAGTTACGTAACAATCACTGTACAATTGCGACCTGTAGAGCACTAACAGATAAACAAACAATCAAACCAACCGACCAACATACTTGCCGAAATCTTTAGATTCCGGCAAGGAACAAACGAACAGACCAATATACTTGCCGAAATCTTTAGATTCCGGCAAGTAACAAAAAACAAACGGAACTGACCAACATACTTGACAAAATAAAGCCATAGGCCCCAGCTTGACGAAATCCTGGTGAAGGTGTAACGGACGATGGTCATATCATGTGATGCCGTAAAATCCCACATACTGCATGAGTAAGTGAGCTTCAATCACATAGAGACACAAAATCTGAAGTAAAATATCAAATCCTGTCCGGGTTGAAGAACATAATCTCAGATATTGGTAAAAAATCACGTTTGACGTCATTATGACGTCCAGTGACGTCATATCTAGAAAATAATTACATATTTGGGAAGTATTCTCAAATACCTTCAAAACAAGCTACTACTCGATATATTCGCAAAAGGTCAAGGCCAAGTTCAATTTTCAGGTCAACTTCGACCTTAGGCGTTTGGAAAGGCTGTGCACCGAATGGCTTAGATGTAATACAAAAATTGTTGGACTATCCATGAGGAAGATTTTGGGTCCAGTTGGACGTTTCTACCTTCATTAGTTACCGAGATATGGTGATCTAGTCAATTTATACATTTGGGACTATATTGACCTTGTCCTTTGACCTATGACCTTGAAATTTTAGGGCATGGTAGCACTGTGGGTACTCAATAAAGTGCCTTGGTACCAATTTTTTACACCCTATAAATTTGACATTATTCACAGTGATAGATTGAAATATTCAATTTCGCTCATAATGGGACTGATTTTGTTGCCATAGATACGTCAATTACGTCATAACGGATATACCGATTGAGCTAAAAATTGATAGAAGCCATCACAGGACGACTCCACATCGTTTGCATCTTCTAGATCTGCAGTATATGTTATAACGTTGCACATCTGACACTCAAAAGGACTAAATGTCAGTCTGAAATCACATTTGACGTCATTATGACGTCCGATTCCAAAAATGACAACATATTTGGAAAGTACTCTCGAATACCTTTCAAACGAGCTACTTCTCGATATTTTTGCAAAAGGTCAAGGTCAAGGTCATTTTTGAGGTCAACTTCGACCTCAGGCGCTTGCAGAGGCTATCGGTCATACGCCTTAGGTGTAATGCAAAAGTTGTTGGGGTAAGTGAGTGCAATACTGTGTCTCTATCTTGCCTACTTCCTAAGATATAGTGACCTACATGGTTTTCACTTGCAGGTCAATATTGACCTTGACTTTCGACCTTTGACCTTGAAATTTTCTGGAACAAAAGAACTTAACCTTGACTATAAACGGGTGTATCATCAGATTTTTACGCACATTATTGACGCTTTTATCAGCATTGACAGCTTGAAACATGCAATTTCGCTTTTAATGGGGCCGATTTCGTTGCCATAGAAACGTCAATTACGTCATAACGAATTGGCCGATCGGGCTTAAAATTGACAATGAGCATGAGGGACCGGTCCGACATCGTTTCCAAACATCAGATTGAAAATTGCAGAAAATGACCTTTTTCATGAAACTTTGACCTTGAGCGGAAAGGTCAAGATCATAATCAAAGGTCAAGGTCAAGGTCTTGTGAGATGTGGCTTGAATTTAGCTACAATATGCACCAAGTTTGAAGTCTCTACGACAATTAGAACTGAAACTATGGCCATTGATGTGATTTTCACGTTTTGTGTGACTTTGACCTCAATTTTTGATTTAAAAAGATAGCTGTCCCTTCCTTGCTGGGCAGTGCATTTTCTGACCAAATGTCATGAATTTTCGATTAAAACTGTGCCCTGTAGAGCGCTAACACACAAACAAACAAACAAACGAGAGGCCATAGGCCACACACTTGCCGGAATAAGTACGCAATTATGACGTCATTTGTCGTCAATTATATACTGCAAACTTACTGTGAATGGAGTTTTTAAATATGCATGATAAAATCGTGTTTATATATGTTATATTATAACCGGACAAGTTCATAATATCTTCAAATGATGAGTTTTCTTTGAAATTTTACCGATTTGTTGCCACAAAAACGTCAATTATGTCAAAACGGATATATCGATTGTGCTAATAATTGATAGAGACCATCACAGGACGACTCCACATTGTTTGCATATGCTAGATATGCAGTAAATGTCATAATTTCGCACCTCTGACACTCAAAAGGCCTAAATGTCAGTCTGAAATCACGTTTGACGTCATTATGACGTCAATTGATGTCCGATTCCAAAATTGACAACATATTTGTTAACTACTCTCGAAGACCTTTCAAACGAGCTACTACTCGATATTTTTGCAAAAGGTCAAGGTCAAGGTCATTTTTGAGGTCAATTTCGACCTCAAGCGCTTGCAAAGGCTATCGGTCATACGCCTTAGGGGTGATGCAAAAGTTGTCGAGCTATGTGAGTGCAATACTGTGGATTTACTTTCGTGTCTCTATCTTGCTTACTTCCTGAGATATAGTGACCTACATGGTTTTCACTTGCGGGTCAGTATTGACCTTGACTTTCGACCTTTGACCTTGAAATTCCCTGCAACAAAAGAACATGCAATTTCGTTTATAATGGGACCCATTCGTTGCCATAGAAACGTCAATTACGTCATAACGAATTGACTGATCGGACTGAAAATTGACATCGGACTGAAAATTGACATTTTCGACCAGTCCCACATCGTTTCCAAGCATCAGATCGAAAAACGGAGGAGGTGACCTCCAAGGTCAAATATTCGAAGTCAGGCGAACTTCTCAAGGTCAAGGTCAAATGTCAAGGTCAAGGTCACGAAAGATAGAACTCGAGTTTATCTACAAAATGAACTTGATTTGAAGTCTCTCGGACGATTAGAACCGAAGTTATGGCCACTTATGTGTTTTCGACGTTTTGCTTGACCTTGACCTTGACCTTAGACCTAGACACACCAAAATAAGACGTTTCCTGCCCAGTATCCTACAGATTGTGCAAACGAATTTTGAAAGGATTCAATCAAGAACTGTGGACGCTAGAGTGCGAACAGATAAACAAACGAATCCACAAACGAACCAACATACTTGCCAAAATCTTTAGATTCCGGCAAGTAACAAACGGAACTGACCAACATACTTGACGGAGTTTTATTTCGTCAAATAACAAACAGACAGACAAACGCAACTGACCAACATACTTGACAAAATTTATATTTCGTCAAGTAACAAACCAGCGACCATAGGTCGCAGGCTTGACGAAATGTTGACTGAACCATTCCTGACCATTTACTTTTGACATATGACCATGAAATTTTGCAAGTTTCATAAAACAGCATGCTGTTGAAGCATAGACATTGCTACAAATATTATATCTTTATATATTTGACATGTAAAATGCCATTCCAATAAAAAAATAACATCTGACCTCATAATGACACCACATAACATCCGATATGAGAAATAATAACATATTTGAAAAATACTCTCGAAGACCTTTCAAACGAGCTACTACATGATATGTGAAAAAAAGTTCAAGGTCAAGGTAATCTTTGAGGTCAACCTTGACCTTAGGTGCTTGGAAAGGCTATAGGTCACAGGCCTTAGGTCTAAATACAGAAGTTGTTAGGCTATGTGAGTACTACAGTCTGACATTACTTGATGTTTCTATCCACATTAGATACTGAGTTCTTTTGACCTACTTGATTTTCACCTGAAGGTCAATATTGACCTTGACCATTGGATATTGACATTGAACTTGTGTGCACCGAAAGGACTTGAGCTTGTTTATGACACTTTCTAATGAATACTTTTTACACTCATTATTTACACTAATGTCCACATGGACTCAAAAGTGACATGAAGCATGAGGGACCAGCAATATGTCACTTCCAAGCATCAAATTGAAAATCAGAGAAAAATAATTTATTTCATAAAAGTTCTTGAACGGCTGCGTCAAGTTCAAGGTCAAAAGTCACGGTCAAGGTCATTTGAGATAGGCCTTGAATTTATTTACAATATTCATTTGGATTGATGTCTCTATGACAATTAGAACCGGATTTATAGTATTTCATATGATTTTTATGTTTTCTGTTACCATGGAAACAATTTTTTAGCGATTTTGACTGAAAGCAATCAATGTCTGCCTATTGACCTACAGAACTCACCTGAAAATTTGTTAACGATCCGACCAGAAGTGTGGCCTGTAGAGCGCTAATATACAAACAAACAAACAACCAAAAAAAACAAACGGCACCGATCAACATACTCTACGAAATCTTTGATTTCGTCTAGTAACAAACAAACAGACAAAAAGCAACTGACCAACATACTTGACGAAATTTATATTTCGTCAAGTAATAAACAAACCAACCGACCAACATACTTGCCAATATCTTTAGATTCCAGCAAGTAACTAATCCACCAACGAACCAACTAACTTGCCAAAATCTTAGATTCCGGCCAGTAAGGAATAAATCGACCAACATACTTCCCAAAATCGTAAATTCTGGCAAGTAACAAACAGACTCACAGACTCACAGACACACAGAGGTAACCAACATACTTCGCAAAATCTTCGATTTTGCTAAGTATCAAACATCCACAAGTGACCAGCATACTTGGCAAAAATCGAAGATTTCACCAAGTAACAAACGGAACTGACCAACAGTTGACGGATTTTTCATTCGTCAACCAACAAACAGACACCGGGACAAACAAACTGCCAACATACTTGCCGTGATTTTAAATTCCGGCAAATAGCAAACATACAAAACCACGGACAAACCAGCCTATTTGCCGAAATCGTAGATTCCGGCAAGTAACAAACAGACAAACCGAACTGATCAACATAGTTGACAAATTAAAAATTAACAATATTATATTTTGGATTCTTGTATGTAACAAACGAGAATGCAAGGGTCCGAAGACCAAAACTTGGTGAAACCTAGTTGACTGTCGTACACTCAAATAACATGAACAACAGTGCTTGAAGAATTTGCTACATAATCAGACAAAAACCATAATAGTAGAAACCGAAATTTCTAGAAATAACATCTTAATTATGCCATAACCCATTCAAGAATGGTTCAACTGGAGAAATTTTTTCACGTATCCACAGTTCATGGTCATGCTCCTGACATACTCTACTGTTTAGAGTCTGTAAATTAAGTCCTTATTTGCAGCACGAGCAATATTAGGCAAGGTACACATTGCGAAGAGTCCGAAAATGAGGTCCTTTTTGCTCTACAAGCAATATTAAGTGAGACACACATTTCTACCCAATCAACACCTTAATTAGCCCATAACTCATTGAGGAATGGTCTGATTGGAGAAACCCTTCCACATCTATCCACATCTCATGATCCTGGCATCACTTTTGGAAAAGTAGGTCAAAGCCCAATTTTTTTACCCCTAATTAGGTCACAGACCAATATTTGAATATTTTTAGATCAATCAAGTCATACACTATGATACTATACTGCCATTGTCCGAAAATTACCTCCTTTTTGCTGTACGATCAATATTTAATGAGATATACAGGTTTGTAGTTTATCATTGGCATAAATGGCAAACACTTTTCAAAATGCTCCTGTGACTTTGACCTTTGCCCTTGATCTTGAAAAGTTTGACGGATCTAAGTTAGCATATGCTTGTTATGTAGAGCAAGTTTGGTTCAAACAGATAGACAGACAGATATCGGCAAGTTACCAACATACTTCGCGAAAATAGAAGATTTCGCCAAGTAACAAAATATAGCCATAAATAAACAAACGAACCGACCAATGTACAAACACATCGATCCACAAACAGACCAACATACTTGCCGAAATCGGAGATCCCGCAAGTAACATACAGACAGACCCAAATGCCCCTTTAGAGTGATGGAGTCGTGTGTCTTCTTTCGAACTTGTTCGAAAATCCTTGGATTTTGGACAAAAAAAGCATACGGTAAAGTATTCCCACATATAGTTACCGCTCCAGAAAAAGCAGGTTCGTGAGGGGAAACAGCTGGCGTTTGTTGCTTGGCACTGTGCCAATGTATGGCGTCCTAAAGGGTTGTATAATGACCATGTAAGCACCGGGAAAATGGAATGGCAAACTATGTACAGTACTTACTTCTGCCGTGTGCCTTCTGTTATCTCAAGGTCATGTTAAATTATACATTGTTCGAGTTGTAGGGTCGAAGGTTTGTGACTATTGGAAACAAGCCACGCTATCAGAGTATCCTACTGGTATATGTTAATTTCTTTCAGCCCAGCAATAGACTCTATATAAACACAGAACTCGCATATATATATACATCTCCTTCAATCCCACCCATCCATTCTGAACTGCGAGTTCTGTACTTATATAGAGCAATACTAAGCAATACCATTTCTTCAATTAAAGCTACCCATTGTATCCAAGGATTTCAATTAGCTAATATAGTTCTACCCTTCACAAACGGTCCAACACAACCAATACATAAGTGTATGCGCAGGATACGGACCTCGAAAGGCCATCAGCAAATTCCAGATCACCTCAAATTTTCTCACATCAGTGAAGCATTATCTCCGCCAAAAAATCTTCACATAATCTGAATGTAAGCATTTTGGGCCACTTTGACTCCAGCGTTGCACCAGGGAGTACCGACTGACGAATGCTACCTGGGAATGGCTAGCTGGCGGTCCATGGTTATGTGCCGGCAGATCAGATGATGGCACAAAATGTAATACAGACTGGTTACCTCGCTAAAATCAGCATTAAATGTGGCATTTTCTAGTATTTACTTAATTAGGTCAAGATTGGTGAGATACATGCTTGATCGATGGTAAAAAAAACTATAAAAAGTATAAAGTATAAAAAAGCCTACTGATACATCGATATTTAATCAAATATAATATATGCTACCATTACGTACTTGTTTTTTTATGCAGGTGAACTGTTCAGAGGAACTCGACATTTGTCTGTTAAATGTCTGTGTACATAACACACTGTTTTTATGGTTGATAGAGGTGCACCAGACTCCCAATGCTGCTTATATATGTGACGATTTTGCCCAAAGATCGCGGCAGGAGTCTTTGCAAAACACTAACCAGTTTTACGGCCTATTTTTAGATCACTCCAGTTCGGAGCGTGCGGTGCCCAGCAACGCACTGTACTCAGCTCGCGCCCAGTAAACTATAACAATGGTTTGACCTAGTTTCTCCTCCCGCCTCTTGGCCCGATATATACGCGAGCATTGGCTTGGTCTGTGAGATTGTCCCAGAGCAAGCCGAGCAACCCTCGCGGGCCCTGGGGACGATTTCCATTGGGGGCCCAGGTGGGGGAGACCGTTGCTGACTCGGGGGCTCACGCCCTGTGGATCACCGGTTTCTTACCACCTGGGGTGGTGTGACACAGGCTCTGGCAGACCGTCGGGCTGGCTCAGAGTTCCATCTCTGTGACAGTGCCTTCGGCGAGGCCGGCCAGCAACATGCCCACGTGTACGGGTTCCGTGGTGCCGCTCCCATGGCATCTCGGGCTCTACATACGGCTACATTACCATAACTGTGTAATATGCATGTTGTAGTTAAGGAGCTGGTGAGATGCATGTGTTATGTCGTAGTGTATGACGGCCGGACTCGTTCCGGGCTGACTGCACCTGGTTGTAGTGTTCCGTAGAGTAGTGCCGGACGCCCTGTAGCGGGCGCCCGCCGAACTTTACATATATATCACAATTGTATCATTGTAACAGAACTTATTAGAAATAACATGGATGCACGGACGTGTGTATCAGTTCACTCGGGATAGTTTGGCAGACAGGTTATGCTGACATGTGTATCAGTTCACTCGGGATAGTTTGGCGGACAGGTTATGCTGACGTGCGACAAGGATATGTTATACCAAGACTTAGAGCTGCGTTTAAGAAATTCTATGGACGTCATCGTGATCTGGTTGATAAATGCACCAAATCCATGTCTGCCATGCAACTAGATCTATTTTCATGTTAATTTGGGGAAATTCATGACGGGTGCCACTAGTGGGGCAGGAAATGCTCACTCTTTCCGGAACACCTGATTTCACCTCCTAATGGCCATTTTGGGGGGTTCATGAGTTTCCCTGTCATTTTTGTTTTCTCTCACTTCGTATGCCTGATATGACTTTCTGTCCCCGGACTATGAGATTGGATAACGGACCCTGTTTTGTTTGCTCGGAATACTTAATACTGGGTATTGATTCCACGTCTTTCACTCGGTACAGTTTGGCAGACGGTTTATGCTGACGCGTGTATCAATTCACTCGGGACAGTTTGGCAGAAAGGTTATGCTGACGCGTGTATCAATTCACTCGGGACAGTTTGGCAGAAAGGTTCTGCTGACGGGTGTACTCGCCCCTGAAATCAAGTCACGAATCTTTGTTTCATAATTTCGTTTTCCATTTGGGAAGGATGGGTGGATTTTATTATCATATCACGATTACAGGTCTTGTTTTTCTGGAATAACCTAGCATGCACTACAGGTACACGCATGGTACGAAACCTCTCGAAGACCTGGCCAGTATATTTTTAGTATTATTTTTTCTGATTTTGCGGCAAACAACCACCTTTTTGCACGACAGAACAATAACATCGTCTGCTTACATAAAGGACGACTAGTTGGAGGTTCCATTCTGGACGTGTCTGTGAAGTGTAGATTATGTATATCACAACTAGAGTTGATTTACTCAACAGTATTTACAAAATGTTTCGTCTACAACTGCCGCAGTTTTTTGTCATTGAGTCACTGGCAAAAACTATGTGAACGAAACAGTACTTAGATGTATGTGATAAAAATCAGAGTACCAAGGCTCAGTGCAAAAAAAAATGCAAATCTGAAGCGTGCTGCAAAAAAGTCAAATTAATATGAGGAGGAAAGCAATGTTCACAATTCTGTTCATATGCAGGCACAACGTGTTATGTACTATACGTAGCAGAATATATCTAGCAACACTGACTGGATATGATATGGAGCTGACATTTCATCAAATACATTTTACAATACAAAGTTTTACCTGTATATCTCCATGAATAACAAAACAACACAGTGTCCGCATGTAGATGTCATTGCAGTACTGTCAGTATCTGTCATCATCGTATCTTATTGTCATGCATATTTATTGTATTCCCGAACTAGAGTATAATTATCCCAAAGCGGTAGGACCGTGATAAAATGTCTCCAACCGCCGATTTCACTATTCCTTCCACCCTACAACCTCGGAGAACGAGGGCTTTGATCATCTCGACGAGACCACAATTCCTCTCTTAAAGAAACGATTTCATCTTCCTGGCCGCGACCTGCATGGTCTTGTAGCTGCAGGAGTCTTCACCAGGCTTGGGCTCGGCTGTTGCCGGCAATTAACTGGTGACCGAGGCACAATTTTATACGGGTGACAGTCGTCACAGCGCGTCTAGACGCTGTACATTGTAACTAAAAATACTTCAGCATTCCCCAACTGATGGGAAGCAACCATGTATACATTTGAAGTTTGAATTTGAAGTCGTGACACTGAAGGGATTGACAGCACTGACCAATACCGAAGTACCCACTCTTCATTTAAAATGGGAACAACGTACCAGTGAAACCAAGGGACTATATACCTAATCGGCCTTGTGTCCTGGACAATATCCTTTGTACAGATGTGACCACCCGATTATTCTTATTTGAGAATATTGAAATGCATGGCAAATTCCTTGATGATGAATTGAAAGCAAGGCTTTCATCGTTCGCTTCTTGATATCATTTGCCCGTTCCAAAATAAACATATTGGAGTTATGTAGCAGTAAACTAGACATGACTGCTTTCAACCAAATGTAACTTAAATTATATTTGTCATGTATCATGTATCACTGATCAAGGCAACATACAAACTTTACAACATATATATGCTGTATACAATGGAAACGTGATCACGGCCAATCCAAACAGTTTCCATCCAAGACGCAACAGCTATCCAGAAACATACAACCATGCAAAGCCATGCATGCCCACATAGACCGATATCAGAAGTCCTACACTGTGATATGTTTAGTAGAACGCACATGCATGATTACGCTTCTATGAGAAACTAATTTGGCGAGGAGTCAATCAATTTTTCAGGTAATATATTACAAGTAATATAATATTACATTTTTGCGATGCTAAATGCTATCGTTCCATAACTTGGCATACATGTACTTCACTTGGGTGTCAAACGGCAATTTTCTACCAAATTTCATACTTCTATCACAAACCTCAAAGAAGTTGGCAATCTACCCAATGTTAATTTTCAGGCCAAAACGTGATATCGAGAATCTTGGCATATTCCTTAGTCCTGTTTACATCAACCAGGATTTGAAACATTATCGTAATTTTGGACCAGAAAACACATTTGGGTGTATTCTACACAACCATATCGATTTCGAAAGATTGCACAGCTACAAACCGAGCAAATGCACAACATTATATGCGGACCCAGAAATTAAATGGCACGGCTGAATTTAACATTGGGGTAGATTGCCAACTCTTTCAATTTTCGCGATAGAAGTAGGTGAAGTATGCTAAGTGGTTCTACACCCTGCAACATATCTTAAAGCGGTGACTGACCTAGTTCCTATGTCTTGGGGTCAGGTCATGTTATTGTCACCGACTTGTGCTCAGATTTTTTGGAAGGAAGATAAACACAAGGTAAGAAAAATGCAATTTCTGTAACATAACGCATATATATAATAACTGAGGTAGATGATACGATGTCCGAGATACTACTACAATTTTTTTTACTTCACAAATATTTGTAGGGGCTGAAATTCTCCAGAAATAAGGTTTCTTCCATCAATGTTTACCCCAATTTTGAAACGGTGATCACGTTCATGGTCATTTTCAATAAATTCTGCACATTGTATTTAGATAATCTGCACACGGGAGTTAAGATAATCATCTCATATTTCACACACCCTGCCCATATGCACTAATATCTTGTAATTTCTCAGTTATTCCTAAATTATTCCACATGCTTGTCGTGTCACCGATTTGAGTCAAGCGTCACCGACTTAGGTTTACATTTTGGGTATAACATACCCACTGGTTGAATGAGTTTAACTGTACAATGAGCAACTAACATCTTAAGTCGGTGACGCTTGACTCAAATCGGTGACACGACAAGCGTGTGTAGTAATTTAGGAATAAGTGCAAAATTACAATTTATTGGAGCGTATGCGCAGGATATATGAAACATGAGATGATTATCCTAACTCCCGTATACAGATTATCGAAAAACAATGTGCAGAATTTATTGAAAATGACCATGAACGTAATCACCGTTTCAAAATTGGGGTAAATATTGATGGAAGAAACCTTATTTCTGGGGAATTTCAGCTCATACGAATATTTGTGAAATACATAAATTTGTAGTAGTATCTCGGACATCGTATCATCCCCCTCAGTTATAATATATATGCGTTATGTTGCAGAAATTGCATTTTTCTTACCGTGTGTTGATCTTTCTTCCAAAAAATCTGAGCACAAGTCGGTGAAAATAACATGACCTGACCCCTAGACAAAAGAACTAAGTCAGTCACCGCCTTAAGATATGTTGTATGGAAGCGTTAATTGATCATCAACTTAACCACATAATTTTTCACGACCTGGCGTGTTCAGTATCACAATAAGACGTCTTGTCATGTTTAATATCATGGCAAGTCGTCATGTTAGGAAAATCTACTAAATTATAATGACAAGGAGACATACTGTGAAAATTTATCACGACAAGACGTCTTATCATGAAAAATATAACGATATAATGTCTTACTCTGAAAATGTTTAACCACAAGACGTCTTAATATGAAAAACTATCACAATAACAAGTCTTACTGTGAAACAATATGATTACAAGACATCTTAACGTGAAAAAATATAACGATATTTATGCTGACTTACCATTATATTTAACACGATAAAACGTCTTCTTATGATAAATTTCACGGTAAGACATGTTGACATGATATTTTTTCACGGTAAGATGTATTGTTGTGATAATTTTCATGGTCACACGTCTTGTCAAGATGATTTTCCTACTTTTCACAATATGACAACTTGCCATGATATTTATCACGATAAGGCAACTTACTGTGATACTCAACATGCCAGGTTGTGAATACTTATGTGGTTAAGTGGATGATCAATTAACGCTTCCATAATGTTGCAGGGTGTCTACAACAACTCAAATTCAATGGTACTGCTCACTTGGAACAAAAGCTGTACACTTGTTCAGAACCAAAAATGACGTCACACTTCGGAACTCTATAGACTACTAATCCTATTATCAAAACAAGATTATGACGTCATCTGTAAACCATATATTGATATTTGGGTATTAGACATACCTGTACTGCACGTCTCGATAGCCTCTATCGTGTCAGCCTGTCGTTTGGTCTCTCAGAAGTACTCCAAGATTGAACTTCACTGAAACGAAATGTTTCCAGTAGTTAGAAGGGAGACATTGCGTAAAATATACACATGCACAATCTCACTACGGGATAGTCTTCCTCGAAGCTTAATGTGCATATTGACTACCACAGCCCGTTCATACAGCCCGTAGTTGCGGCCGGCTGCTGAGGAGGGAAAGAGCTAAAGGTTTGCCGGACGGGTATGGCTGCCGACGGCAGACGCCAAGCTATGGCAAGTTTTCCTATGGAAGGCCGAATAGGACATCCTTCTCCCGTGTGCCGCTCATCGTCTGCCGCCGCGCTCAATGTCTGCCGCTTGCCGCCTGTCGCTCACTGTCTGCCGCTTGCCGCCTACCGCTCCCTGCTTGCCGTTTTCCGCTCGCTGCTCATCTCGATAGGTCAATGAAATGAAAACAATTTAGATATAGGCCTATTTTGTTACATGATACTGCCACTGTTCGTTGAACACAAAAATCAATTGGTCACGTGTAGCGCCTAATTCGACATCGTGTGCCGCTTAGAGCTTGCCGCTTACCATGTAAGCCCTAAATCAAATTTAACGATTAACGAATAAGTTAGACTCAGCAAGGCTAAGTAATGCCGGAAATTGATAAAAGCAATAAAACACGGCTTCTACAATTTTAAATAGAAGGGAAAATCTGTAACTATTGTTCCATGATTATAGCTAGTAGGCCTGTTTAATCAAGAAACATTTGATATTCCAAGATTGTGCTAGGCAAGCTGGGTATGTCTGAGAATGTTCAAATGCTCAAGAATGCGCATGACACCTATTCCAAGGCTGTACTGGCAAACTGGGTATGTCCGGAAATCTCCAAATACCCAAGAATGCGCACAACGCCTACAGCTTGCCGCTCACCGCGTGCTGCCTGACGGTTTCTTGCCATTCAACATATGTCTACTGGACAGTATTTATATGTCGTAACTACTGGGCAGATAACATGTATAGTAGGCATATTACTAGCCTGCTCGATGATCCTACACTAAAAATGAAGTAAAGTTCAAAATCATATGTCAATATATACGTATTTGATATATCCCTGTGCTAGGCGGAGAACGGCAAGACGTAAGCGGCAAGTATCAGGCGGAAGGCGATAAGCTATACAACACGCGGTAAGCGGCAAGCTTCAAGCGACACACGGAAGAAGGATGTCCTATTCGGCCTTCCATATTTTCCCGCAGTCGAGTTTTCTGCCTCCCATCACCGTGGCATGGCTAGACCTCCAACGCTGGGGAGTATATACATCCTGCTGAATATCTCAAGTCGTTATCCAGGCTAATTCTTTTGACTTCAGGGTCATGTTG
This sequence comes from Terebella lapidaria, assembly GCA_949152475.1. Lineage (NCBI taxonomy): Eukaryota > Metazoa > Annelida > Polychaeta > Terebellida > Terebellidae > Terebella > Terebella lapidaria. Next base: position 48,278,828 of record OX424555.1, on the reverse strand, counting down.
TAACGTAACGACTTCAGAACATGTGGGGTTTTCCTACTAAAAGCATAATTTTCCACAATTTCCTTACTTCTAAGCAAAATAATTAGGAATTGGAGGCGACTTTTGATATTCGCAAGGCGTCTAGAATAGTAATGGAGACCCATTACTTAGGGAAGCTTATTAGGGACACTTTTTTCATCTTTTATTCATGAATTAATTATTTTTGTGAAGAATGAATTACTTCCTGGGAAAAACCTGGGAAGCAGGAAATTAAATGTTTAAAACCAGGAAAACCTGGAATTAATTATCAAAACCAGGAAATAAATATTGGAACCCGGAAATAAATGTTCAAACCTGGAATTGAATATTCGAAGTGGGAATTACATATTGAAACCTGAAATTAAAAACTAAAACCGAGAAAAAAATGTTCAAACCCGGAAATAAACACCCGATACGCCTCCCTGCCATCATAACATCTTGAGCGCTGGTGATCACCGCCGCTCATAAGCTTTCGTACGCCGGCGGCAATACCGGCCAATCCTAGCCAACCGCCGTCATAAGCTCCTGACGCCGGTATCTTTCGAATCACACTCATGGTAATCGATTGCCGGATGGTGAATGTGGTCATGATCCATATACATGGCTCATCCGTTTTACTGGTTGCTATTCTATATAGGCCTGATATAGGCTATATTAAAGTACTAGTATAGTGAAAATATAATGTGAATTTATATGAAAGATCTCATTGATCTGAGCAAAATGGTTTTTACGGCAAGTAAATATCACAATCCGTTCAAAAGTTATAACACTTTGAAGACTGAAATCGGCAAATTTGCTTTTTCAAAACAATTTAGCTAATTAGTATGCAAATGAGATATTCATGACGTCATCGGGGGAAGTTGTTTTAATTAGGTACTTTGATATGTATTTTTCATTCATTTAATGTTATGATTATTCATCAAAACTTATTCCATACAGATTTCAATATGAATAATCAGTGTTTTCACTTATTCTGTTGTTGTCAAGGTAACCAGTGACCTGGTATGGCCCATAGCAACCATGGTTGCTAGGGCCAGAAACCCACTTAGAACAGGGTATGCACAAATAAAAATGATGCCAACTTGAGATCTATAATAATTTATTTCATAAATAATCGACAGAAAGTCTGTGGATAGACTGACTTGGCAGTTAATGGCCATGGCAACCATGGGTAACTACGGCTATAGGGAACGACTGGTAACCATAGCAACAGTACAGTATGTGTGGATATTGACTATGTATGATACATAATAATATGCACTAGTCAGATCGTCAGAACCTTCAATAAGAATCATTATATCATGGCTTGAAATATCCTAATTAAAATTTGTTCCCCTCGTGACGTCATGAATTTTCATCAGCATCTAATTTGCATATTTATGAGTTGCTAGAACTTTTCAAGTGGCTTCTGTAATGTAGTGCCGGAATGGCAGTTTCAAATGGCTGTAACTTTTGAACGGATAGAGATATTGATATACCGTAAAGACCATTTTGCTCTGATCAATGAGATCTTTCATTTTACAAAACATCATATTTTCATTTTACTGGTACTTTAAGCCGAATTTATATTATATCTTTGTTGGAACTCATTTGTGTAGGCCTAAGTATGGTGTGAGATATAGGCTACAACTGTGGAGTAGGCCTGTCATTTTTGTTTTGGACTGCATGACTAGGTCATATGCCGCACGCTTAATTCCTATCATTAGTAGGCCTATCATGCCGGCTCTTTAGCGGCTCTCAGAGCTTTCTGAGAGCCGTTAAAAAAATTGCGTAACGCTTTTAATGGGAAATTCGACACCCACCCATTTTCTTGCAGCGCTCCGTAACGCTAGGTCATATCCTCCTTTACGTAATGCTGCCATCTCCCCCACCCCCACCGAACCCGACGACGCTATTAATAGATTCTTAAAAAAAGCCCCTCCCCCCACTCCAAACCCAGAAGCGGATCAATTTTGTGACTGGTGTCACTGGGGGCGAATTACCTCAGACTGTAAAATTGGGGGGGGAGGGGGGCATGAGTTGCATTTTAGCATTTAGTTATAATTACATTTAGTCTAATTAATTCTATAACACATTTAGTCTAATTATCATAGGCGGATCCAGAGGGGGGCACACCAGACGCGCCCCCCCCCCCTGAAGAAATATGCCCTATATTTAATATAGATAATATAAATATAGTATCTAAGGTAAAGAGCTGATATGAATAAATCATGGACGTAGATAGGGGGGGGGGGGGGCTAGGGGGTTTGGTCGAACCCCCCTTCTCATCTGAAACTCCAGGCTTAAACCCAACTGATCCAACAGCAAAAGAGTCAGTTTCGAGCATAAAAAAACCCGTTATATCCCCCATCGATGGTCGGCCAAAAGAGCGGATTTGGGGGGAGGGGGTGTCCAAGGGTTCTGGTTCTGCCTTTTTCTTCCACTGGAACCCTCTCATTTAGCATGATTGACCGTTCCCATGCAAGTTCCAATTTTGGCCCAGGGATTTGACTTAAATTGGTGCTACTTTTCCTGTATCTACTGATGATTAAAAATGTTACTACTATCAGAAATACATGTATTTCTGCTACTATAAATGCTAAAGGCAGATCCAGGGGGTGGGGGACGGAAGGGGACCTTGTCCACCCCTCCCGCTCCCTCCCCCCACCCCCCCACACAAAATTATTATCGAAAATTTAGGGGTTAGTGTCGGTAAAGAAATGTCAAAATACTTCATTGCGATATGGCGCAAATGTATGGGGAATATAATATTAGTTCTGATGCATTTTTCTCACCAAATGCTTTGAGATATAATAAATTTGGTATTGGCATTATTTGGTATTGATGGTGAAAAAAATAATTAATTTGGATTTAATAACAATTGCTCGATTAAAAAAGGTGGTTTTAGTGAGTTTGTGTGAAATTTATACTCAGGAGAGGCCAGGAAGCTACTACAGAACATTGCCGGGCTCGCATTGGTCCACTCCCTTAAATCGTGGATCTTTCCCTGGATGCACTACTCTCTTCATTTAGTATAATATACATTCATACTACTTCAATTACTAAAGTGGGATTACGTCGCAACCACCCTCCCCCCCCCCACCCACACACACACACACACACACACACAACCTGGAACCAAGCACCCTGTACTCGTTCCTGATTAGTACGCGAAATAGGCATCAAATAGTCCCAGAAACGTCTCCAGAAACCACCCCAAATGTTCTCATAAAACACCAAAATGCTAGTTTTTCTCGGGGGCCTTACGGCGCCCCCGAACCCCCAGACCGAAGTTACCTTGTTTGCGCCCCCCCCCCCCGCTAATCAAAATTCCTGGATCCGCCTCTGATTAATTTACAACAGGTATGATTCTGAGTTTATCTGACTCATAGCCTATAGGCCTATGTATGCCTACGAGTTTGGGGATGAGTTTTCCCGATAAAAAGAATTGTGTCTCGTAACACCTGTGGAAACAAGCTCCCGCCCCCCTTAACGCACGTAATGCTTGGCCATGGATCCAAACCCCACCCACTCCTAGGCCCTAGCGTTACATAAGTATAAGATCAGGTGATAGCCTACCGAGGACTAGCTCCGTCCTCACTCTGAAATAAGTACATCTTTCTCAAAGTTGGCTATTTTATGCTACATAGCGCACTGTGTACCTATCCAATCCAGACAAACATTCACTAGAATCATTACCAATCTATGTCGCTAGCTCATGATAAATTTCGGCAATTTAAACTAGTGATTTTCTGTTACATACATTGTGTATGGAATATAATCTTGGTTTTATGTTTTTTGCTAGATAATCAATGATCAACCGTGATCTTGAAATCTCGTGACCGTCCTTGACACCGATCCTGTCATGCTGATCATGTGACCAATCATACATGACCCCACGCGGATATGCCTCCGGCGTAATGACATTGATAAAACATTGTTAATTAGTGTTTAATTAAATCGGGATACGACAATCGTGATCTGTCGCGGAGTTCTTGCTTGAATTCTACACTTGGGAAACGTTCATGATCGCGTGAGTATAGACTCTAGCCTATGATCCTTTTTGGTGTACGCACCCGCATCTGTCCCAGGTCAGGAGAGGGCGCGCGTTGAGGTGGAGTATCCGAGTATGTAAAGCCCACGCCACCCCGCCCTTTCCTGAGTAATGCCTGTGGGTGTACGAGACTACTTCGACTATTCAGTACGACTAGCCTACGACTTGAGGGATGACCTCATTTACTGGTAGGTCTACATGTAAGTCAGTCAGGCCCCTGAGTTACGTAGATTCCAGCCAAAGCGTCCGCGTCGCTTTGGCTGCGTAGATTCTAGCCTAGGCCTAAGAATCTCTGTACCATGAGCAACCTATTTTTGAGAAATTGAAATTCTGAAATTGAGTCTAGATCTTAAGTGTACTAGGGCCTATATGCTGCACTGACCAGAACTAGGCCTAGATGCATCGATGTATTCAGTAGTCAGTACAGGACGGTGTACAGCATCAAAAGCAGCGCGTTGGTTTGGCTGGGCTACTTATGTACACAGTTCAGAGTTGGAATATATATACTCAAGTATATGGTTGGGGTTATGAATTGGAAGTTCAGTCCGGGTTCCCATGTTTGAATCAAATATATTAGAGCTACTGTAGTCTAATTTGTTTATAATGATTAAATAAGAATTTTGTATGTTGACATATCGTAACATATCGTAAATTTTAGTACATTGTGACATAAAATGGGGCCGTTTCTGAGAGTTAATTTTTTAACCCCATGTTATAGCATAGGCGCTCATCGTAGTTTAAAATGGGCATATCGTAAATTTTAAGTTAATTTATTCAGCGAGTGTTTGTGGCTAATAGTTAGTCTAGGGACATAGTACATTGTGACATAAAATGGGGCCGTTTCTGAGAGTTAATTTTTTAACCCCATGTTATAGCATAGGCGCTCATCGTAGTTTATAATGGGCATATCGTAAATTTTAAGTTAATTTATTCAGCGAGTGTTTGTGGCTAATAGTTAGTCTAGGGACATAGTACATTGTGACATAAAATGGGGCCGTTTCTGAGAGTTAATTTTTTAACCCCATGTTATAGCAGAGGCGCTCATCGTAGTTTATAATGGGCATATCGTAAATTTTAAGTTAATTTATTCAGCGAGTGTTTGTGGCTAATAGTTAGTCTAGGGACATAGTACATTGTGACATAAAATGGGGCCGTTTCTGAGAGTTAATTTTTTAACCCCATGTTATAGCATAGGCGCTCATCGTAGTTTATAATGGGCATATCGTAAATTTTAAGTTAATTTATTCAGCGAGTGTTTGTGGCTAATAGTTAGTCTAGGGACATAGTACATCGTGACATAAAATGGGGCCGTTTCTGAGAGTTAACCCCATGTTATAGCATAGGCGCTCATCGTAGTTTATAATGGGCATATCGTAAATTTTAAGTTAATTTATTCAGCGAGTTTTTGTGGCTAATAGTTAGTCTAGGGACATAGTACATTGTGACGTAAAATGGGGCCGTTTCTGAGAGTTAATTTTTTAACCCCATGTTATAGCATAGGCGCTCATCGTAGTTTATAATGGGCATATCGTAAATTTTAAGTTAATTTATTCAGCGAGTGTTTGTGGCTAATAGTTAGTCTAGGGACATAGTACATTGTGACATAAAATGGGGCCGTTTCTGAGAGTTAATTTTTTAACCCCATGTTATAGCATAGGCGCTCATCGTAGTTTATAATGGGCATATCGTAAATTTTAAGTTAATTTATTCAGCGAGTGTTTGTGGCTAATAATTTATTCAGCGAGTGTTTGTGGCTAATAGTTAGTCTAGGGACATAGTACATTGTGACATAAAATGGGGCCGTTTCTGAGAGTTAATTTTTTAACCCCATGTTATAGCATAAGCGCTCATAGTAGTTTATAATTGGCATATCGTAAATTTTAAGTTAATTTATTCAGCGAGTGTTTGTGGCTAATAGTTAGTCTAGGGACATAGTACATTGTGACATAAAATGGGGCCGTTTCTGAGAGTTAATTTTTTAACCCCATGTTATAGCATAGGCGCTCATCGTAGTTTATAATGGGCATATCGTAAATTTTAAGTTAATTTATTCAGCGAGTGTTTGTGGCTAATAGTTAGTCTAGGGACATAGTACCTTGTGACATAAAATGGGGCCGTTTCTGAGAGTTAATTTTTTAACCCCATGTTATAGCATAGGCGCTCATCGTAGTTTATAATGGGCATATCGTAAATTTTAAGTTAATGTATTCAGCGAGTGTTTGTGTCTAATAGTTAGTCTAGGGACATAGTACATTGTGACATAAAATGGGGCCGTTTCTGAGAGTTAATTTTTTAACCTGATGTTATAGCATAGGCGCTCATCGTAGTTTATAATGGGCATATCGTAAAATTTAAGTTAATTTATTCAGCGAGTGTTTGTGGCTAATAGTTAGTTTAGGGACATAGTACATTGTGAGATAAAATGTGGCCGTTTCTGAGAGTTAATTTTTTAACCCCATGTTATAGCATAGGCGCTCATCGTAGTTTATAATGGGCATATCGTAAATTTTAAGTTAATTTATTCAGCGAGTGTTTGTGGCTAATAGTTAGTCTAGGGACATAGTACATTGTGACATAAAATGGGGCCGTTTCTGAGAGTTAATTTTTTAACCCCATGTTATAGCATAGGCGCTCATCGTAGTTTATAATGGGCATATCGTAAATTTTAAGTTAATTTTTTCAGCGAGTGTTTGTGGCTAATAGTTAGTCTAGGGACATAGTCCATTGTGACATAAAATGGGGCCGTTTCTGAGAGTTAATTTTTTAACCCCATGTTAGTCTAGGGACATAGTACATTGTGACATAAAATGGGGCCGTTTCTGAGAGTTAATTTTTTAACCCCATGTTATAGCATAGGCGCGCATCGTAGTTTATAATGGGCATATCGTAAATTTTAAGTTAATTTATTCAGCGAGTGTTTGTGGCTAATAGTTATTCTAGCGACATAGTACATTGCGACATAAAATGGGGCTGTTTCTGAGAGTTAATTTTTTAACCCCATGTTATAGCATAGGCGCTCATCGTAGTTTATAATGGGCATATCGTAAATTTTAAGTTAATTTATTCAGCGAGTGTTTGTGGCTAATAGTTAGTCTAGGGACATAGTACATTGTGACATAAAATGGGGCCGTTTCTGAGAGTTAATTTTTTAACCCCATGTTATAGCATAGGTGCTCATCGTAGTTTATAATGGGCATATCGTAAATTTTAAGTTAATTTATTCAGCGAGAGTTTGTGGCTAATAGTTAGTCTAGGGACATAGTACATTGCGACATAAAATGGGGCCGTTTCTGAGAGTTAATTTTTTAACCCCATGTTATAGCATAGGCGCTCATCGTAGTTTATAATGGGCATATCGTAAATTTTAAGTTAATTTATTCAGCGAGTGTTTGTGGCTAATAGTTAGTCTAGGGACATAGTACATTGTGACATAAAATGGGGCCGTTTCTGAGAGTTAATTTTTTAACCCCATGTTATAGCATAGGCGCTCATTGTAGTTTATAATGGGCATATCGTAAATTTTAAGTTAATTTATTCAGCGAGTGTTTGTGGCTAATAGTTAGTCTAGGGACATAGTACATTGTGACATAAAATGGGGCCGTTTCTGAGAGTTAATTTTTTAACCCCATGTTATAGCATAGGCACTCATCGTAGTTTATAATGGGCATATCGTAAATTTTAAGTTAATTTATTCAGCGTGTGTTTGTGGCTAATAGTTAGTCTAGGGACATAGTACATTGTGACATAAAATGGGGCCGTTTCTGAGAGTTAATTTTTTAACCCCATGTTATAGCATAGGCGCTCATCGTAGTTTATAATGGGCATATCGTAAATTTTAAGTTAATTTATTCAGCGAGTGTTTGTGGCTAATAGTTAGTCTAGGGACATAGTACATTGTGACATAAAATGGGGCCGTTTCTGAGAGTTAATTTTTTAACCCCATGTTATAGCATAGGCGCTCATCGTAGTTTATAATGGGCATATCGTAAATTTTAAGTTAATTTATTCAGCGAGTGTTAGTGGCTAATAGTTAGTCTAGGGACATAGTACATTGTGACATAAAATGGGGCCGTTTCTGAGAGTTAATTTTTTAACCCCATGTTATAGCATAGGCGCTCATCGTAGTTTATAATGGGCATATCGTAAATTTTAAGTTAATTTATTCAGCGAGTGTTTGTGGCTAATAGTTAGTCTAGGGACATAGTACATTGTGACATAAAATGGGGCCGTTTCTGAGAGTTAATTTTTTAACCCCATGTTATAGCATAGGCGCTCATCGTAGTTTATAATGGGCATGTCGTAAATTTTAAGTTAATTTATTCAGCGAGTGTTTGTGGCTAATAGTTAGTCTAGGGACATAGTACATTGTGACATAAAATGGGGCCGTTTCTGAGAGTTAATTTTTTAACCCCATGTTATAGCATAGGCGCTCATCGTAGTTTATAATGGGCATATCGTAAATTTTAAGTTAATTTATTCAGCGAGTGTTTGTGGCTAATAGTTAGTCTAGGGACACAGTACATTGTGACATAAAATGGGGCCGTTTCTGAGAGTTAATTTTTTAACCCCATGTTATAGCATAGGCGCTCATCATAGTTTATAATGGGCATATCGTAAATTTTAAGTTAATTTATTCAGCGAGTGTTTGTGGCTAATAGTTAGTCTAGGGACATAGTACATTGTGACATAAAATGGGGCCGTTTCTGAGAGTTACTTTTTTAACCCCATGTTATAGCATAGGCGCTCATCGTAGTTTATAATGGGCATATCGTAAATTTTAAGTTAATTTATTCAGCGAGTGTTTGTGGCTAATAGTTAGTCTAGGGACATAGTACATTGTGACATAAAATGGACCCGTTTCTGAGAGTTAATTTTTTAACCCCATGTTATAGCATAGGCGCTCATCGTAGTTTATAATGGGCATATCGTAAATTTTAAGTTAATTTATTCAGCGATTGTTTGTGGCTAATAGTTAGTCTAGGGACATAGTACATTGTGACATAAAATGGGGCCGTTTCTGAGAGTTAATTTTTTAACCCCATGTTATAGCATAGGCGCTCATCGTAGTTTATTTTGGGCATATCGTAAATTTTAAGTTAATTTATTCAGCGAGTGTTTGTGGCTAATAGTTAGTCTAGGGACATAGTACATTGTGACATACAATGGGGCCGTTTCTGAGAGTTAATTTTTTAACCCCATGTTATAGCATAGGCGCTCATCGTAGTTTATAATGGGCATATCGTGAATTTTAAGTTAATTTATTCAGCGAGTGTTTGTGGCTAATAGTTAGTCTAGGGACATAGTACATTGTGACATAAAATGTGGCCGTTTCTGAGAGTTAATTTTTTAACCCCATGTTATAGCATAGGCGCTCATCGTAGTTTATAATGGGCATATCGTAAATTTTAAGTTAATTTATTCAGCGAGTGTTTGTGGCTAATAGTTAGTCTAGGGACATAGTACATTGTGACATAAAATGGGGCCGTTTCTGAGAGTTAATTTTGTAACCCCATGTTATAGCATAGGCGCTCATCGTAGTTTATAATGGGCATATCGTAAATTTTAAGTTAATTTATTCAGCGAGTGTTTGTGGTTAATAGTTAGTCTAGGGACATAGTACATTGTGACATGAAATGGGGCCGTTTCTGAGAGTTAATTTTTTAACCCCATGTTATAGCATAGGCGCTCATCGTAGTTTATAATGGGCATATCGTAAATTTTAAGTTAATTTATTCAGCGAGTGTTTGTGGGTAATAGTTAGTCTAGGGACATAGTACATTGTGACATAAAATGGGGCCGTTTCTGAGAGTTAATTTTTTAACCCCATGTTATAGCATAGGCGCTCATCGTAGTTTATAATGGGCATATCGTAAATTTTAAGTTAATCTATTCAGCCTGAATAACTCGCTGAATAAATTAACTTAAAATTTACGATATGCCCATTATAAACTACGATGAGCGCCTATGCTATAACATGGGGTTAAAAAATTAACTCTCAGAAACGGCCACATTTTATGTCACAATGTATTATGTCCCTAGACTAACTATTAGCCACAAACACTCGCTGAATAAATTAACTTAAAATTTACGATATATGCCCATTATAAACTACGATGAGCGTCTATGCTATAACATGGGGTTAAAAAATTAACTCTCAGAAACGGCCCCATTTTATGTCACAATGTACTATGTCCCTAGACTAACTATTAGCCACAAACACTCGCTGAATAAATTAACTTAAAATTTACGATATGCCCATTATAAACTACGATGAGCGCCTATGCTATATTATGGGGTTAACTCTCAGAAACGGCCCCATTTTATGTCACAATGTACTATGTCCCTAGACTAACTATTAGCCACCAACACTCGCTGAATAAATTAACTTAAAATTTACGATATGCCCATTATAAACTACGATGAGCGCCTATGCTATAACATGGGGTTAAAAAATTAACTCTCAGAAACGGCCCCATTTTATGTCACAATGTACTATGTCACTAGACTAACTATTAGCCACAAACACTCGCTGAATAAATTAACTTAAAATTTACGATATGCCCATTATAAACTACGATGAGCGCCTATGCTATAACATGGGGTTAAAAAATTAACTCTCAGAAACGGCCCCATTTTATGTCACAATGTACTATGTCCCTAGACTAACTATTAGCCACAAACACTCGCTGAATAAATTAACTTAAAATTTACGATATGCCCATTATAAACTACGATGAGCGCCTCTGCTATAACATGGGGTTAAAAAATTAGCTCTCATCAACGGCCCCATTTTATGTCACAATGTACTATGTCCCTAGACTAACTATTAGCCACAAACACTCGCTGAATAAATTAACTTAAAATTTACGATATGCCCATTATAAACTACGATGATCGCCTATGCTATAACATGGGGTTAAAAAATTAACTCTCAGAAACGGCCCCATTTTATGTCACAATGTACTATGTCCCTAGACTAACTATTAGCCACAAACACTCGCTGAATAAATTAACTTAAAATTTACGATATGCCCATTATAAAGTACGATGAGCGCCTATGCTATAACATGGGGTTAAAAAATTAACTCTCAGAAACGGCCCCCATTTTATGTCACAATGTACTATGTCCCTAGACTAACTATTAGCCACAAACACTCGCTGAATAAATTAACTTAAAATTTACGATATGCCCATTATAAACTACGATGAGCGCCTATGCTATAACATGGGGTTAACTCTCAGAAACGGCCCCATTTTATGTCACAATCTACTATGTCCCTAGACTAACTATTAGCCACAAACACTCGCTGAATAAATTAACTTAAAATTTACGATATGCCCATTATAAACTACGATGAGCGCCTATGCTATAACATGGGGTTAAAAAATTAACTCTCAGAAACGGCCCCATTTTATGTCACAATGTACTATGTCCCTAGACTAACTATTAGCCACAAACACTCGCTGAATAAATTAACTTAAAATTTACGATATGCCCATTATAAACTACGATGAGCGCCTATGCTATAACATGGGGTTAACTCTCAGAAACGGCCCCATTTTATGTCACAATGTACTATGTCCCTAGACTAACTATTAGCCACAAACACTCGCTGAATAAATTAACTTAAAATTTACGATATGCCCATTATAAACTACGATGAGCGCCTATGCTATAACATGGGGTTAAAAAATTAACTCTCAGAAACGACCCCATTTTATGTCACAATGTACTATGTCCCTAGACTAACTATTAGCCACAAACACTCGCTGAATAAATTAACTTAAAATTTACGATATGCCCATTATAAACTACGATGAGCGCCTATGCTATAACATGGGGTTAAAAAATTAACTCTCAGAAACGGCCCCATTTTATGTCACAATGTACTATGTCCCTAGACTAACTATTAGCCACAAACACTCGCTGAATAGATTAACTTAAAATTTACGATATGCCCATTATAAACTACGATGAGCGCCTATGCTATAACATGGGGTTAAAAAATTAACTCTCAGAAACGGCCCCATTTTATGTCACAATGTACTATGTCCCTAGACTAACTATTACCCACAAACACTCGCTGAATAAATTAACTTAAAATTTACGATACGCCCATTATAAACTGCGATGAGCGCCTATGCTATAACATGGGGTTAAAAAAGTAACTCTCAGAAACGGCCCCATTTTATGTCACAATGTACTATGTCCCTAGACTAACTATTAGCCACAAACACTCGCTGAATAAATTAACTTAAAATTTACGATATGCCCATTATAAACTACGATGAGCGCCTATGCTATAACATGGGGTTACAAAATTAACTCTTAGAAACGGCCCCATTTTATGTCACAATGTACTATGTCCCTAGACTAACTATTAGCCACAAACACTCGCTGAATAAATTAACTTAAAATTTACGATATGCCCATTATAAACTACGATGAGCGCCTATGCTATAACATGGGGTTAACTCTCAGAAACGGCCCCATTTTATGTCACAATGTACTATGTCCCTAGACTAACTATTAGCCACAAACACTCGCTGAATAAATTAACTTAAAATTTACGATATGCCCATTATAAAGTACGATGAGCGCCTATGCTATAACATGGGGTTAAAAAATTAACTCTCAGAAACGGCCCCATTTTATGTCACAATGTACTATGTCCCTAGACTAACTATTAGCCACAAACACTCGCTGAATAAATTAACTTAAAATTTACGATATGCCCATTATAAACTACGATGAGCGCCTATGCTATAACATGGGGTTAACTCTCAGAAACGGCCCCATTTTATGTCACAATGTACTATGTCCCTAGACTAACTATTAGCCACAAACACTCGCTGAATAAATTAACTTAAAATTCACGATATGCCCATTATAAACTACGATGAGCGCCTATGCTATAACATGGGGTTAAAAAATTAACTCTCAGAAACGGCCCCATTTTATGTCACAATGTACTATGTCCCTAGACTAACTATTAGCCACAAACACTCGCTGAATAAATTAACTTAAAATTTACGATATGCCCATTATAAACTACGATGAGCGCCTATGCTATAACATGGGGTTAACTCTCAGAAACGGCCCCATTTTATGTCACAATGTACTATGTCCCTAGACTAACTATTAGCCACAAACACTCGCTGAATAAATTAACTTAAAATTTACGATATGCCCATTATAAACTACGATGAGCGCCTATGCTATAACATGGGGTTAAAAAATTAACTCTCAGAAACGACCCCATTTTATGTCACAATGTACTATGTCCCTAGACTAACTATTAGCCACAAACACTCGCTGAATAAATTAACTTAAAATTTACGATATGCCCATTATAAACTACGATGAGCGCCTATGCTATAACATGGGGTTAAAAAATTAACTCTCAGAAACGGCCCCATTTTATGTCACAATGTACTATGTCCCTAGACTAACTATTAGCCACAAACACTCGCTGAATAGATTAACTTAAAATTTACGATATGCCCATTATAAACTACGATGAGCGCCTATGCTATAACATGGGGTTAAAAAATTAACTCTCAGAAACGGCCCCATTTTATGTCACAATGTACTATGTCCCTAGACTAACTATTACCCACAAACACTCGCTGAATAAATTAACTTAAAATTTACGATATGCCCATTATAAACTGCGATGAGCGCCTATGCTATAACATGGGGTTAAAAAATTAACTCTCAGAAACGGCCCCATTTTATGTCACAATGTACTATGTCCCTAGACTAACTATTAGCCACAAACACTCGCTGAATAAATTAACTTAAAATTTACGATATGCCCATTATAAACTACGATGAGCGCCTATGCTATAACATGGGGTTACAAAAATTAACTCTCAGAAACGGCCCCATTTTATGTCACAATGTACTATGTCCCTAGACTAACTATTAGCCACAAACACTCGCTGAATAAATTAACTTAAAATTTACGATATGCCCATTATAAACTACGATGAGCGCCTATGCTATAACATGGGGTTAACTCTCAGAAACGGCCCCATTTTATGTCACAATGTACTATGTCCCTAGACTAACTATTAGCCACAAACACTCGCTGAATAAATTAACTTAAAATTTACGATATGCCCATTATAAACTACGATGAGCGCCTATGCTATAACATGGGGTTAAAAAATTAACTCTCAGAAACGGCCCCATTTTATGTCACAATGTACTATGTCCCTAGACTAACTATTAGCCACAAACACTCGCTGAATAAATTAACTTAAAATTTACGATATGCCCATTATAAACTACGATGAGCGCCTATGCTATAACATGGGGTTAACTCTCAGAAACGGCCCCATTTTATGTCACAATGTACTATGTCCCTAGACTAACTATTAGCCACAAACACTCGCTGAATAAATTAACTTAAAATTTACGATATGCCCATTATAAACTACGATGAGCGCCTATGCTATAACATGGGGTTAACTCTCAGAAACGGCCCCATTTTATGTCACAATGTACTATGTCCCTAGACTAACTATTAGCCACAAACACTCGCTGAATAAATTAACTTAAAATTTAAGATATGCCCATTATAAACTACGATGATCGCCTATGCTATAACATGGGGTTAAAAAAATAACTCTCAGAAACGGCCCCATTTTATGTCACAATGTACTATGTCCCTAGACTAACTATTAGCCACAAACACTCGCTGAATAAATTAACTTAAAATTTACGATATGCCCATTATAAACTACGATGATCGCCTATGCTATAACATGGGGTTAAAAAAATAACTCTCAGAAACGGCCCCATTTTATGTCACAATGTACTATGTCCCTAGACTAACTATTAGCCACAAACACTCGCTGAATAAATTAACTTAAAATTTACGATATGCCCATTATAAACTACGATGATCGCCTATGCTATAACATGGGGTTAAAAAAATAACTCTCAGAAACGGCCCCATTTTATGTCACAATGTACTATGTCCCTAGACTAACTATTAGCCACGAACACTCGCTGAATAAATTAACTTAAAATTTAAGATATGCCCATTATAAACTACGATGATCGCCTATGCTATAACATGGGGTTAAAAAAATAACTCTCAGAAACGGCCCCATTTTATGTCACAATGTACTATGTCCCTAGACTGACTATTAGCCACAAACACTCGCTGAATAAATTAACTTAAAATTTACGATATGCCCATTATAAACTACGATGATCGCCTATGCTATAACATGGGGTTAAAAAAATAACTCTCAGAAACGGCCCCATTTTATGTCACAATGTACTATGTCCCTAGACTAACTATTAGCCACAAACACTCGCTGAATAAATTAACTTAAAATTTACGATATGCCCATTATAAACTACGATGATCGCCTATGCTATAACATGGGGTTAAAAAAATAACTCTCAGAAACGGCCCCATTTTATGTCACAATGT
Organism: Terebella lapidaria; assembly: GCA_949152475.1. Taxonomy (NCBI): domain Eukaryota; kingdom Metazoa; phylum Annelida; class Polychaeta; order Terebellida; family Terebellidae; genus Terebella; species Terebella lapidaria. The sequence goes on along the minus strand of OX424555.1, from coordinate 48,263,324 downwards.
ACTATGTCCCTAGACTAACTATTAGCCACAAACACTCGCTGAATAAATTAACTTAAAATTTACGATATGCCCATTATAAACTACGATGATCGCCTATGCTATAACATGGGGATAAAAAAATAACTCTCAGAAACGGCCCCATTTTATGTCACAATGTACTATGTCCCTAGACTAACTATTAGCCACAAACACTCGCTGAATAAATTAACTTAAAATTTACGATATGCCCATTATAAACTACGATGATCGCCTATGCTATAACATGGGGTTAAAAAAATAACTCTCAGAAACGGCCCCATTTTATGTCACAATGTACTATGTCCCTAGACTAACTATTAGCCACAAACACTCGCTGAATAAATTAACTTAAAATTTACGATATGCCCATTATAAACTACGATGATCGCCTATGCTATAACATGGGGTTAAAAAAATAACTCTCAGAAACGGCCCTATTTTATGTCACAATGTACTATGTCCCTAGACTAACTATTAGCCACAAACACTCGCTGAATAAATTAACTTAAAATTTACGATATGCCCATTATAAACTACGATGATCGCCTATGCTATAACATGGGGTTAAAAAAATAACTCTCAGAAACGGCCCCATTTTATGTCACAATGTACTATGTCCCTAGACTAACTATTAGTCACAAACACTCGCTGAATAAATTATCTTAAAATTTACGATATGCCCATTATAAACTACGATCATCGCCTATGCTATAACATGGGGTTAAAAAAATAACTCTCAGAAACGGCCTCATTTTATGTCACAATGTACTATGTCCCTAGACTAACTATTAGCCACAAACACTCGCTGAATAAATTAACTTAAAATTTACGATATGCCCATTATAAACTACGATGATCGCCTATGCTATAACATGGGGTTAAAAAAATAACTCTCAGAAACGGCCCCATTTTATGTCATAATGTACTATGTCCCTAGACTAACTATTAGCCACAAACACTCGCTGAATAAATTAACTTAAAATTTACGATATGCCCATTATAAACTACGATGATCGCCTATGCTATAACATGGGGTTAAAAAAATAACTCTCAGAAACGGCCCCATTTTAAGTCACAATGTACTATGTCCCTAGACTAACTATTAGCCACAAACACTCGCTGAATAAATTAATTTAAAATTTACGATATGCCCATTATAAACTACGATGATCGCCTATGCTATAACATGGGGTTAAAAAAATAACTCTCAGAAACGGCCCCATTTTATGTCACAATGTACTATGTCCCTAGACTAACTATTAGCCACAAACACTCGCTGAATCAATTAACTTAAAATTTACGATATGCCCATTATAAACTACGATGATCGCCTATGCTATAACATGGGGTTAAAAAAATAATTCTCAGAAACGGCCCCATTTTATGTCACAATGTACTATGTCCCTAGACTAACTATTAGCCACAAACACTCGCTGAATAAATTAACTTAAAATTTACGATATGCCCATTATAAACTACGATGATCGCCTATGCTATAACATGGGGTTAAAAAAATAACTCTCAGAAACGGCCCCATTTTATGTCACAATGTACTATGTCCCTAGACTAACTATTAGCCACAAACACTCGCTGAATAAATTAACTTCAAATTTACGATATGCCCATTATAAAGTACGATGATCGCCTATGCTATAACATGGGGTTAAAAAAATAACTCTCAGAAACGGCCCCATTTTATGTCACAATGTACTATGTCCCTAGACTAACTATTAGCCACAAACACTCGCTGAATAAATTAACTTAAAATTTACGATATGCCCATTATAAAGTACGATGATCGCCTATGCTATAACATGGGGTTAAAAAAATAACTCTCAGAAACGGCCCCATTTTATGTCACAATGTACTATCTCCCTAGACTAACTATTAGCCACAAACACTCGCTGAATAAATTAACTTAAAATTTACGATATGCCCATTATAAACTACGATGATCGCCTATGCTATAACATGGGGTTAAAAAAATAACTCTCAGAAACGGCCCCATTTTATGTCACAATGTACTATGTCCCTAGACTAACTATTAGCCACAAACACTCGCTGAATAAATTAACTTAAAATTTACGATATGCCCATTATAAACTACGATGATCGCCTATGCTATAACATGGGGTTAAAAAAATAACTCTCAGAAACGGCCCCATTTTATGTCACAATGTACTATGTCCCTAGACTAACTATTAGCCACAAACACTCGCTGAATAAATTAACTTAAAATTTACGATATGCCCATTATAAACTACGATGATCGCCTATGCTATAACATGGGGTTAAAAAAATAACTCTCAGAAACGGCCCCATTTTATGTCACAATGTACTATGTCCCTAGACTAACTATTAGCCACAAACACTCGCTGAATAAATTAACTTAAAATTTACGATATGCCCATTATAAACTACGATGATCGCCTATGCTATAACATGGGGTTAAAAAAAATAACTCTCAGAAACGGCCCCATTTTATGTCACAATGTGCTATGTCCCTAGACTAACTATTAGCCACAAACACTCGCTGAATAAATTACTTAAAATTTACGATATGCCCATTATAAACTACGATGATCGCCTATGCTATAACATGGGGTTAAAAAAATATCTCTCAGAAACGGCCCCATTTTATGTCACAATGTACTATGTCAATAGACTAACTATTAGCCACAAACACTCGCTGAATAAATTAACTTAAATTTACGATATGCCCATTATAAACTACGATGATCGCCTATGCTATAACATGGGGTTAAAAAAATAACTCTCAGAAACGGCCCCATTTTATGTCACAATGTACTATGTCCCTAGACTAACTATTAGCCACAAACACTCGCTGAATAAATTAACTTAAAATTTACGATATGCCCATTATAAACTACGATGATCGCCTATGCTATAACATGGGGTTAAAAAAATAACTCTCAGAAACGGCCCCATTTTATGTCACAATGTACTATGTCCCTAGACTAACTATTAGCCACAAACACTCGCTGAATAAATTAACTTAAAATTTACGATATGCCCATTATAAACTACGATGATCGCCTATGCTATAACATGGGGTTAAAAAAATAACTCTCAGAAACGGCCCCATTTTATGTCACAATGTACTATGTCCCTAGACTAACTATTAGCCACAAACACTCGCTGAATAAATTAACTTAAAATTTACGATATGCCCATTATAAACTACGATGATCGCCTATGCTATAACATGGGGTTAAAGAAATAACTCTCAGAAACGGCCCCATTTTATGTCACAATGTACTATGTCCCTAGACTAACTATTAGCCACAAACACTCGCTGAATAAATTAACTTAAAATTTACGATATGCCCATTATAAAGTACGATGATCGCCTATGCTATAACATGGGGTTAAAAAAATAACTCTCGAAACGGCCCCATTTTATGTCACAATGTACTATGTCCCTAGACTAACTATTAGCCACAAACACTCGCTGAATAAATTAACTTAAAATTTACGATATGCCCATTATAAACTACGATGATCGCCTATGCTATAACATGGGGTTAAAAAAATAACTCTCAGAAACGGCCCCATTTTATGTCACAATGTACTATGTCCCTAGACTAACTATTAGCCACAAACACTCGCTGAATAAATTAACTTAAAATTTACGATATGCCCATTATAAACTACGATGATCGCCTATGCTATAACATGGGGTTAAAAAAATAACTCTCAGAAACGGCCCCATTTTATGTCACAATGTACTATGTCCCTAGACTAACTATTAGCCACAAACACTCGCTGAATAAATTAACTTAAAATTTACGATATGCCCATTATAAACTACGATGATCGCCTATGCTATAACATGGGGTTAAAAAAATAACTCTCAGAAACGGCCCCATTTTATGTCACAATGTACTATGTCCCTAGACTAACTATTAGCCACAAACACTCGCTGAATAAATTAACTTAAAATTTACGATATGCCCATTATAAACTACGATGATCGCCTATGCTATAACATGGGGTTAAAAAAATAACTCTCAGAAACGGCCCCATTTTATGTCACAATGTACTATGTCCCTAGACTAACTATTAGCCACAAACACTCGCTGAATAAATTAACTTAAAATTTACGATATGCCCATTATAAACTACGATGATCGCCTATGCTATAACATGGGGTTAAAAAAATAACTCTCAGAAACGGCCCCATTTTATGTCACAATGTACTATGTCCCTAGACTAACTATTAGCCACAAACACTCGCTGAATAAATTAACTTAAAATTTACGATATGCCCATTATAAACTACGATGATCGCCTATGCTATAACATGGGGTTAAAAAAATAACTCTCAGAAACGGCCCCATTTTATGTCACAATGTACTATGTCCCTAGACTAACTATTAGCCACAAACACTCGCTGAATAAATTAACTTAAAATTTACGATATGCCCATTATAAACTACGATGATCGCCTATGCTATAACATGGGGTTAAAAAAATAACTCTCAGAAACGGCCCCATTTTATGTCACAATGTACTATGTCCCTAGACTAACTATTAGCCACAAACACTCGCTGAATAAATTAACTTAAAATTTACGATATGCCCATTATAAACTACGATGATCGCCTATGCTATAACATGGGGTTAAAAAAATAACTCTCAGAAACGGCCCCATTTTATGTCACAATGTACTATGTCCCTAGACTAACTATTAGCCACAAACACTCGCTGAATAAATTAACTTAAAATTTACGATATGCCCATTATAAACTACGATGATCGCCTATGCTATAACATGGGGTTAAAAAAATAACTCTCAGAAACGGCCCCATTTTATGTCACAATGTACTATGTCCCTAGACTAACTATTAGCCACAAACACTCGCTGAATAAATTAACTTAAAATTTACGATATGCCCATTATAAACTACGATGATCGCCTATGCTATAACATGGGGTTAAAAAAATAACTCTCAGAAACGGCCCCATTTTATGTCACAATGTACTATGTCCCTAGACTAACTATTAGCCACAAACACTCGCTGAATAAATTAACTTAAAATTTACGATATGCCCATTATAAACTACGATGATCGCCTATGCTATAACATGGGGTTAAAAAAATAACTCTCAGAAACGGCCCCATTTTATGTCACAATGTACTATGTCCCTAGACTAACTATTAGCCACAAACACTCGCTGAATAAATTAACTTAAAATTTACGATATGCCCATTATAAACTACGATGATCGCCTATGCTATAACATGGGGTTAAAAAAATAACTCTCAGAAACGGCCCCATTTTATGTCACAATGTACTATGTCCCTAGACTAACTATTAGCCACAAACACTCGCTGAATAAATTAACTTAAAATTTACGATATGCCCATTATAAACTACGATGATCGCCTATGCTATAACATGGGGTTAAAAAAATAACTCTCAGAAACGGCCCCATTTTATGTCACAATGTACTATGTCCCTAGACTAACTATTAGCCACAAACACTCGCTGAATAAATTAACTTAAAATTTACGATATGCCCATTATAAACTACGATGATCGCCTATGCTATAACATGGGGTTAAAAAAATAACTCTCAGAAACGGCCCCATTTTATGTCACAATGTACTATGTCCCTAGACTAACTATTAGCCACAAACACTCGCTGAATAAATTAACTTAAAATTTACGATATGCCCATTATAAACTACGATGATCGCCTATCCTATAACATGGGGTTAAAAAAATAACTCTCAGAAACGGCCCCATTTTATGTCACAATGTACTATGTCCCTAGACTAACTATTAGCCACAAACACTCGCTGAATAAATTAACTTAAAATTTACGATATGCCCATTATAAACTACGATGATCGCCTATGCTATAACATGGGGTTAAAAAAATAACTCTCAGAAACGGCCCCATTTTATGTCACAATGTACTATGTCCCTAGACTAACTATTAGCCACAAACACTCGCTGAATAAATTAACTTAAAATTTACGATATGCCCATTATAAACTACGATGATCGCCTATGCTATAACATGGGGTTAAAAAAATAACTCTCAGAAACGGCCCCATTTTATGTCACAATGTACTATGTCCCTAGACTAACTATTAGCCACAAACACTCGCTGAATAAATTAACTTAAAATTTACGATATGCCCATTATAAACTACGATGATCGCCTATGCTATAACATGGGGTTAAAAAAATAACTCTCAGAAACGGCCCCATTTTATGTCACAATGTACTATGTCCCTAGACTAACTATTAGCCACAAACACTCGCTGAAAAAATTAACTTAAAATTTACGATATGCCCATTATAAACTACGATGATCGCCTATGCTATAACATGGGGTTAAAAAAATAACTCTCAGAAACGGCCCTATTTTATGTCACAATGTACTATGTCCCTAAACTAACTATTAGCCACAAACACTCGCTGAATAAATTAACTTAAAATTTACGATATGCCCATTATAAACTACGATGATCGCCTATGCTATAACATGGGGTTAAAAAAATAACTCTCAGAACGGCCCCATTTTATGTCACAATCTACTATGTCCCTAGACTAACTATTAGCCACAAACACTCGCTGAATAAATTAACTTAAAATTTACGATATGCCCATTATAAACTACGATGATCGCCTATGCTATAACATGGGGTTAAAAAAATAACTCTCAGAAACGGCCCCATTTTATGTCACAATGTACTATGTCCCTAGACTAACTATTAGCCACAAACACTCGCTGAATAAATTAACTTAAAATTTACGATATGCCCATTATAAACTACGATGATCGCCTATGCTATAACATGGGGTTAAAAAAAATAACTCTCAGAAACGGCCCCATTTTATGTCACAATGTACTATGTCCCTAGACTAACTATTAGCCACAAACACTCGCTGAATAAATTAACTTAAAATTTACGATATGCCCATTATAAACTACGATGATCGCCTATGCTATAACATGGGGTTAAAAAAATAACTCTCAGAAACGGCCCCATTTTATGTCACAATGTACTATGTCCCTAGACTAACTATTAGCCACAAACACTCGCTGAATAAATTAACTTAAAATTTACGATATGCCCATTATAAACTACGATGATCGCCTATGCTATAACATGGGGTTAAAAAAATAACTCTCAGAAACGGCCCCATTTTATGTCACAATGTGCTATGTCCCTAGACTAACTATTAGCCACAAACACTCGCTGAATAAATTAACTTAAAATTTACGATATGCCCATTATAAACTACGATGATCGCCTATGCTATAACATGGGGTTAAAAAAATAACTCTCAGAAACGGCCCCATTTTATGTCACAATGTACTATGTCCCTAGACTAACTATTAGCCACAAACACTCGCTGAATAAATTAACTTAAAATTTACGATATGCCCATTATAAACTACGATGATCGCCTATGCTATAACATGGGGTTAAAAAAATAACTCTCAGAAACGGCCCCATTTTATGTCACAATGTACTACCTAGACTAACTATTAGCCACAAACACTCGCTGAATAAATTAACTTAAAATTTACGATATGCCCATTATAAACTACGATGATCGCCTATGCTATAACATGGGGTTAAAAAAATAACTCTCAGAAACGGCCCCATTTTATGTCACAATGTACTATGTCCCTAGACTAACTATTAGCCACAAACACTCGCTGAATAAATTAACTTAAAATTTACGATATGCCCATTATAAACTACGATGATCGCCTATGCTATAACATGGGGTTAAAAAAATAACTCTCAGAAACGGCCCCATTTTATGTCACAATGTACTATGTCCCTAGACTAACTATTAGCCACAAACACTCGTTGAATAAATTAACTTAAAATTTACGATATGCCCATTATAAACTACGATGATCGCCTATGCTATAACATGGGGTTAAAAAAATAACTCTCAGAAACGGCCCCATTTCATGTCACAATGTACTATGTCCCTAGACTAACTATTAGCCACAAACACTCGCTGAATAAATTAACTTAAAATTTACGATATGCCCATTATAAACTACGATGATCGCCTATGCTATAACATGGGGTTAAAAAAATAACTCTCAGAAACGGCCCCATTTTATTTCACAATGTACTATGTCCCTAGACTAACTAATAGCCACAAACACTCGCTGAATAAATTAACTTAAAATTTACGATATGCCCATTATAAACTACGATGATCGCCTATGCTATAACATGGGTTTAAAAAAATAACTCTCACAAACGGCCCCATTTTATGTCACAATGTACTATGTCCCTAGACTAACTATTAGCCACAAACACTCGCTGAATAAATTAACTTAAAATTTACGATATGCCCATTATAAACTACGATGATCGCCTATGCTATAACATGGGGTTAAAAAAATAACTCTCAGAAACGGCCCCATTTTATGTCACAATGTACTATGTCCCTAGACTAACTATTAGCCACAAACACTCGCTGAATAAATTAACTTAAAATTTACGATATGCCCATTATAAACTACGATGATCGCCTATGCTATAACATGGGGTTAAAAAAATAACTCTCAGAAACGGCCCCATTTTATGTCACAATGTACTATGTCCCTAGACTAACTATTAGCCACAAACATTCGCTGAATAAATTAACTTAAAATTTACGATATGCCCATTATAAACTACGATGATCGCCTATGCTATAACATGGGGTTAAAAAAATAACTCTCAGAAACGGCCCCATTTTATGTCACAATGTACTATGTCCCTAGACTAACTATTAGCCACAAACACTCGCTGAATAAATTAACTTAAAATTTACGATATGCCCATTATAAACTACGATGATCGCCTATGCTATAACATGGGGTTAAAAAAATAACTCTCAGAAACGGCCCCATTGTATGTCACAATGTACTATGTCCCTAGACTAACTATTAGCCACAAACACTCGCTGAATAAATTAACTTAAAATTTACGATATGCCCATTATAAACTACGATGATCGCCTATGCTATAACATGGGGTTAAAAAAATATCTCTCAGAAACGGCCCCATTTTATGTCACAATGTACTATGTCCCTAGACTAACTATTAGCCACAAACACTCGCTGAATAAATTAACTTAAAATTTACGATATGCCCATTATAAACTACGATGATCGCCTATGCTATAACATGGGGTTAAAAAAATAACTCTCAGAAACGGCCCCATTTTATGTCACAATGTACTATGTCCCTAGACTAACTATTAGCCACAAACACTCGCTGAATAAATTAACTTAAAATTTACGATATGCCCATTATAAACTACGATGATCGCCTATGCTATAACATGGGGTTAAAAAAATAACTCTCAGAAACGGCCCCATTTTATGTCACAATGTACTATGTCCCTAGACTAACTATTAGCCACAAACACTCGCTGAATAAATTAACTTAAAATTTACGATATGCCCATTATAAACTACGATGATCGCCTATGCTAGTAACATGGGGTTAAAAAAATAACTCTCAGAAACGGCCCCATTTTATGTCACAATGTACTATGTCCCTAGACTAACTATTAGCCACAAACACTCGCTGAATAAATTAACTTAAAATTTACGATATGCCCATTATAAACTACGATGATCGCCTATGCTATAACATGGGGTTAAAAAAATAACTCTCAGAAACGGCCCCATTTTATGTCACAATGTACTATGTCCCTAGACTAACTATTAGCCACAAACACTCGCTGAATAAATTAACTTAAAATTTACGATATGCCCATTATAAACTACGATGATCGCCTATGCTATAACATGGGGTTAAAAAAATAACTCTCAGAAACGGCCCCATTTTATGTCACAATGTACTATGTCCCTAGACTAACTATTAGCCACAAACACTCGCTGAATAAATTAACTTAAAATTTACGATATGCCCATTATAAACTACGATGATCGCCTATGCTATAACATGGGGTTAAAAAAATAACTCTCAGAAACGGCCCCATTTTATGTCACAATGTACTATGTCCCTAGACTAACTATTAGCCACAAACACTCGCTGAATAAATTAACTTAAAATTTACGATATGCCCATTATAAACTACGATGATCGCCTATGCTATAACATGGGGTTAAAAAAATAACTCTCAGAAACGGCCCCATTTTATGTCACAATGTACTATGTCCCTAGACTAACTATTAGCCACAAACACTCGCTGAATAAATTAACTTAAAATTTACGATATGCCCATTATAAACTACGATGATCGCCTATGCTATAACATGGGGTTAAAAAAATAACTCTCAGAAACGGCCCCATTTTATGTCACAATGTACTATGTCCCTAGACTAACTATTAGCCACAAACACTCGCTGAATAAATTAACTTAAAATTTACGATATGCCCATTATAAACTACGATGATCGCCTATGCTATAACATGGGGTTAAAAAAATAACTCTCAGAAACGGCCCCATTTTATGTCACAATGTACTATGTCCCTAGACTAACTATTAGCCACAAACACTCGCTGAATAAATTAACTTAAAATTTACGATATGCCCATTATAAACTACGATGATCGCCTATGCTATAACATGGGGTTAAAAAAATAACTCTCAGAAACGGCCCCATTTTATGTCACAATGTACTATGTCCCTAGACTAACTATTAGCCACAAACACTCGCTGAATAAATTAACTTAAAATTTACGATATGCCCATTATAAACTACGATGATCGCCTATGCTATAACATGGGGTTAAAAAAATAACTCTCAGAAACGGCCCCATTTTATGTCACAATGTACTATGTCCCTAGACTAACTATTAGCCACAAACACTCGCTGAATAAATTAACTTAAAATTTACGATATGCCCATTATAAACTACGATGATCGCCTATGCTATAACATGGGGTTAAAAAAATAACTCTCAGAAACGGCCCCATTTTATGTCACAATGTACTATGTCCCTAGACTAACTATTAGCCACAAACACTCGCTGAATAAATTAACTTAAAATTTACGATATGCCCATTATAAACTACGATGATCGCCTATGCTATAACATGGGGTTAAAAAAATAACTCTCAGAAACGGCCCCATTTTATGTCACAATGTACTATGTCCCTAGACTAACTATTAGCCACAAACACTCGCTGAATAAATTAACTTAAAATTTACGATATGCCCATTATAAACTACGATGATCGCCTATGCTATAACATGGGGTTAAAAAAATAACTCTCAGAAACGGCCCCATTTTATGTCACAATGTACTATGTCCCTAGACTAACTATTAGCCACAAACACTCGCTGAATAAATTAACTTAAAATTTACGATATGCCCATTATAAACTACGATGATCGCCTATGCTATAACATGGGGTTAAAAAAATAACTCTCAGAAACGGCCCCATTTTATGTCACAATGTACTATGTCCCTAGACTAACTATTAGCCACAAACACTCGCTGAATAAATTAACTTAAAATTTACGATATGCCCATTATAAACTACGATGATCGCCTATGCTATAACATGGGGTTAAAAAAATAACTCTCAGAAACGGCCCCATTTTATGTCACAATGTACTATGTCCCTAGACTAACTATTAGCCACAAACACTCGCTGAATAAATTAACTTAAAATTTACGATATGCCCATTATAAACTACGATGATCGCCTATGCTATAACATGGGGTTAAAAAAATAACTCTCAGAAACGGCCCCATTTTATGTCACAATGTACTATGTCCCTAGACTAACTATTAGCCACAAACACTCGCTGAATAAATTAACTTAAAATTTACGATATGCCCATTATAAACTACGATGATCGCCTATGCTATAACATGGGGTTAAAAAAATAACTCTCAGAAACGGCCCCATTTTATGTCACAATGTACTATGTCCCTAGACTAACTATTAGCCACAAACACTCGCTGAATAAATTAACTTAAAATTTACGATATGCCCATTATAAACTACGATGATCGCCTATGCTATAACATGGGGTTAAAAAAATAACTCTCAGAAACGGCCCCATTTTATGTCACAATGTACTATGTCCCTAGACTAACTATTAGCCACAAACACTCGCTGAATAAATTAACTTAAAATTTACGATATGCCCATTATAAACTACGATGATCGCCTATGCTATAACATGGGGTTAAAAAAATAACTCTCAGAAACGGCCCCATTTTATGTCACAATGTACTATGTCCCTAGACTAACTATTAGCCACAAACACTCGCTGAATAAATTAACTTAAAATTTACGATATGCCCATTATAAACTACGATGATCGCCTATGCTATAACATGGGGTTAAAAAAATAACTCTCAGAAACGGCCCCATTTTATGTCACAATGTACTATGTCCCTAGACTAACTATTAGCCACAAACACTCGCTGAATAAATTAACTTAAAATTTACGATATGCCCATTATAAACTACGATGATCGCCTATGCTATAACATGGGGTTAAAAAAATAACTCTCAGAAACGGCCCCATTTTATGTCACAATGTACTATGTCCCTAGACTAACTATTAGCCACAAACACTCGCTGAATAAATTAACTTAAAATTTACGATATGCCCATTATAAACTACGATGATCGCCTATGCTATAACATGGGGTTAAAAAAATAACTCTCAGAAACGGCCCCATTTTATGTCACAATGTACTATGTCCCTAGACTAACTATTAGCCACAAACACTCGCTGAATAAATTAACTTAAAATTTACGATATGCCCATTATAAACTACGATGATCGCCTATGCTATAACATGGGGTTAAAAAAATAACTCTCAGAAACGGCCCCATTTTATGTCACAATGTACTATGTCCCTAGACTAACTATTAGCCACAAACACTCGCTGAATAAATTAACTTAAAATTTACGATATGCCCATTATAAACTACGATGATCGCCTATGCTATAACATGGGGTTAAAAAAATAACTCTCAGAAACGGCCCCATTTTATGTCACAATGTACTATGTCCCTAGACTAACTATTAGCCACAAACACTCGCTGAATAAATTAACTTAAAATTTACGATATGCCCATTATAAACTACGATGATCGCCTATGCTATAACATGGGGTTAAAAAAATAACTCTCAGAAACGGCCCCATTTTATGTCACAATGTACTATGTCCCTAGACTAACTATTAGCCACAAACACTCGCTGAATAAATTAACTTAAAATTTACGATATGCCCATTATAAACTACGATGATCGCCTATGCTATAACATGGGGTTAAAAAAATAACTCTCAGAAACGGCCCCATTTTATGTCACAATGTACTATGTCCCTAGACTAACTATTAGCCACAAACACTCGCTGAATAAATTAACTTAAAATTTACGATATGCCCATTATAAACTACGATGATCGCCTATGCTATAACATGGGGTTAAAAAAATAACTCTCAGAAACGGCCCCATTTTATGTCACAATGTACTATGTCCCTAGACTAACTATTAGCCACAAACACTCGCTGAATAAATTAACTTAAAATTTACGATATGCCCATTATAAACTACGATGATCGCCTATGCTATAACATGGGGTTAAAAAAATAACTCTCAGAAACGGCCCCATTTTATGTCACAATGTACTATGTCCCTAGACTAACTATTAGCCACAAACACTCGCTGAATAAATTAACTTAAAATTTACGATATGCCCATTATAAACTACGATGATCGCCTATGCTATAACATGGGGTTAAAAAAATAACTCTCAGAAACGGCCCCATTTTATGTCACAATGTACTATGTCCCTAGACTAACTATTAGCCACAAACACTCGCTGAATAAATTAACTTAAAATTTACGATATGCCCATTATAAACTACGATGATCGCCTATGCTATAACATGGGGTTAAAAAAATAACTCTCAGAAACGGCCCCATTTTATGTCACAATGTACTATGTCCCTAGACTAACTATTAGCCACAAACACTCGCTGAATAAATTAACTTAAAATTTACGATATGCCCATTATAAACTACGATGATCGCCTATGCTATAACATGGGGTTAAAAAAATAACTCTCAGAAACGGCCCCATTTTATGTCACAATGTACTATGTCCCTAGACTAACTATTAGCCACAAACACTCGCTGAATAAATTAACTTAAAATTTACGATATGCCCATTATAAACTACGATGATCGCCTATGCTATAACATGGGGTTAAAAAAATAACTCTCAGAAACGGCCCCATTTTATGTCACAATGTACTATGTCCCTAGACTAACTATTAGCCACAAACACTCGCTGAATAAATTAACTTAAAATTTACGATATGCCCATTATAAACTACGATGATCGCCTATGCTATAACATGGGGTTAAAAAAATAACTCTCAGAAACGGCCCCATTTTATGTCACAATGTACTATGTCCCTAGACTAACTATTAGCCACAAACACTCGCTGAATAAATTAACTTAAAATTTACGATATGCCCATTATAAACTACGATGATCGCCTATGCTATAACATGGGGTTAAAAAAATAACTCTCAGAAACGGCCCCATTTTATGTCACAATGTACTATGTCCCTAGACTAACTATTAGCCACAAACACTCGCTGAATAAATTAACTTAAAATTTACGATATGCCCATTATAAACTACGATGATCGCCTATGCTATAACATGGGGTTAAAAAAATAACTCTCAGAAACGGCCCCATTTTATGTCACAATGTACTATGTCCCTAGACTAACTATTAGCCACAAACACTCGCTGAATAAATTAACTTAAAATTTACGATATGCCCATTATAAACTACGATGATCGCCTATGCTATAACATGGGGTTAAAAAAATAACTCTCAGAAACGGCCCCATTTTATGTCACAATGTACTATGTCCCTAGACTAACTATTAGCCACAAACACTCGCTGAATAAATTAACTTAAAATTTACGATATGCCCATTATAAACTACGATGATCGCCTATGCTATAACATGGGGTTAAAAAAATAACTCTCAGAAACGGCCCCATTTTATGTCACAATGTACTATGTCCCTAGACTAACTATTAGCCACAAACACTCGCTGAATAAATTAACTTAAAATTTACGATATGCCCATTATAAACTACGATGATCGCCTATGCTATAACATGGGGTTAAAAAAATAACTCTCAGAAACGGCCCCATTTTATGTCACAATGTACTATGTCCCTAGACTAACTATTAGCCACAAACACTCGCTGAATAAATTAACTTAAAATTTACGATATGCCCATTATAAACTACGATGATCGCCTATGCTATAACATGGGGTTAAAAAAATAACTCTCAGAAACGGCCCCATTTTATGTCACAATGTACTATGTCCCTAGACTAACTATTAGCCACAAACACTCGCTGAATAAATTAACTTAAAATTTACGATATGCCCATTATAAACTACGATGATCGCCTATGCTATAACATGGGGTTAAAAAAATAACTCTCAGAAACGGCCCCATTTTATGTCACAATGTACTATGTCCCTAGACTAACTATTAGCCACAAACACTCGCTGAATAAATTAACTTAAAATTTACGATATGCCCATTATAAACTACGATGATCGCCTATGCTATAACATGGGGTTAAAAAAATAACTCTCAGAAACGGCCCCATTTTATGTCACAATGTACTATGTCCCTAGACTAACTATTAGCCACAAACACTCGCTGAATAAATTAACTTAAAATTTACGATATGCCCATTATAAACTACGATGATCGCCTATGCTATAACATGGGGTTAAAAAAATAACTCTCAGAAACGGCCCCATTTTATGTCACAATGTACTATGTCCCTAGACTAACTATTAGCCACAAACACTCGCTGAATAAATTAACTTAAAATTTACGATATGCCCATTATAAACTACGATGATCGCCTATGCTATAACATGGGGTTAAAAAAATAACTCTCAGAAACGGCCCCATTTTATGTCACAATGTACTATGTCCCTAGACTAACTATTAGCCACAAACACTCGCTGAATAAATTAACTTAAAATTTACGATATGCCCATTATAAACTACGATGATCGCCTATGCTATAACATGGGGTTAAAAAAATAACTCTCAGAAACGGCCCCATTTTATGTCACAATGTACTATGTCCCTAGACTAACTATTAGCCACAAACACTCGCTGAATAAATTAACTTAAAATTTACGATATGCCCATTATAAACTACGATGATCGCCTATGCTATAACATGGGGTTAAAAAAATAACTCTCAGAAACGGCCCCATTTTATGTCACAATGTACTATGTCCCTAGACTAACTATTAGCCACAAACACTCGCTGAATAAATTAACTTAAAATTTACGATATGCCCATTATAAACTACGATGATCGCCTATGCTATAACATGGGGTTAAAAAAATAACTCTCAGAAACGGCCCCATTTTATGTCACAATGTACTATGTCCCTAGACTAACTATTAGCCACAAACACTCGCTGAATAAATTAACTTAAAATTTACGATATGCCCATTATAAACTACGATGATCGCCTATGCTATAACATGGGGTTAAAAAAATAACTCTCAGAAACGGCCCCATTTTATGTCACAATGTACTATGTCCCTAGACTAACTATTAGCCACAAACACTCGCTGAATAAATTAACTTAAAATTTACGATATGCCCATTATAAACTACGATGATCGCCTATGCTATAACATGGGGTTAAAAAAATAACTCTCAGAAACGGCCCCATTTTATGTCACAATGTACTATGTCCCTAGACTAACTATTAGCCACAAACACTCGCTGAATAAATTAACTTAAAATTTACGATATGCCCATTATAAACTACGATGATCGCCTATGCTATAACATGGGGTTAAAAAAATAACTCTCAGAAACGGCCCCATTTTATGTCACAATGTACTATGTCCCTAGACTAACTATTAGCCACAAACACTCGCTGAATAAATTAACTTAAAATTTACGATATGCCCATTATAAACTACGATGATCGCCTATGCTATAACATGGGGTTAAAAAAATAACTCTCAGAAACGGCCCCATTTTATGTCACAATGTACTATGTCCCTAGACTAACTATTAGCCACAAACACTCGCTGAATAAATTAACTTAAAATTTACGATATGCCCATTATAAACTACGATGATCGCCTATGCTATAACATGGGGTTAAAAAAATAACTCTCAGAAACGGCCCCATTTTATGTCACAATGTACTATGTCCCTAGACTAACTATTAGCCACAAACACTCGCTGAATAAATTAACTTAAAATTTACGATATGCCCATTATAAACTACGATGATCGCCTATGCTATAACATGGGGTTAAAAAAATAACTCTCAGAAACGGCCCCATTTTATGTCACAATGTACTATGTCCCTAGACTAACTATTAGCCACAAACACTCGCTGAATAAATTAACTTAAAATTTACGATATGCCCATTATAAACTACGATGATCGCCTATGCTATAACATGGGGTTAAAAAAATAACTCTCAGAAACGGCCCCATTTTATGTCACAATGTACTATGTCCCTAGACTAACTATTAGCCACAAACACTCGCTGAATAAATTAACTTAAAATTTACGATATGCCCATTATAAACTACGATGATCGCCTATGCTATAACATGGGGTTAAAAAAATAACTCTCAGAAACGGCCCCATTTTATGTCACAATGTACTATGTCCCTAGACTAACTATTAGCCACAAACACTCGCTGAATAAATTAACTTAAAATTTACGATATGCCCATTATAAACTACGATGATCGCCTATGCTATAACATGGGGTTAAAAAAATAACTCTCAGAAACGGCCCCATTTTATGTCACAATGTACTATGTCCCTAGACTAACTATTAGCCACAAACACTCGCTGAATAAATTAACTTAAAATTTACGATATGCCCATTATAAACTACGATGATCGCCTATGCTATAACATGGGGTTAAAAAAATAACTCTCAGAAACGGCCCCATTTTATGTCACAATGTACTATGTCCCTAGACTAACTATTAGCCACAAACACTCGCTGAATAAATTAACTTAAAATTTACGATATGCCCATTATAAACTACGATGATCGCCTATGCTATAACATGGGGTTAAAAAAATAACTCTCAGAAACGGCCCCATTTTATGTCACAATGTACTATGTCCCTAGACTAACTATTAGCCACAAACACTCGCTGAATAAATTAACTTAAAATTTACGATATGCCCATTATAAACTACGATGATCGCCTATGCTATAACATGGGGTTAAAAAAATAACTCTCAGAAACGGCCCCATTTTATGTCACAATGTACTATGTCCCTAGACTAACTATTAGCCACAAACACTCGCTGAATAAATTAACTTAAAATTTACGATATGCCCATTATAAACTACGATGATCGCCTATGCTATAACATGGGGTTAAAAAAATAACTCTCAGAAACGGCCCCATTTTATGTCACAATGTACTATGTCCCTAGACTAACTATTAGCCACAAACACTCGCTGAATAAATTAACTTAAAATTTACGATATGCCCATTATAAACTACGATGATCGCCTATGCTATAACATGGGGTTAAAAAAATAACTCTCAGAAACGGCCCCATTTTATGTCACAATGTACTATGTCCCTAGACTAACTATTAGCCACAAACACTCGCTGAATAAATTAACTTAAAATTTACGATATGCCCATTATAAACTACGATGATCGCCTATGCTATAACATGGGGTTAAAAAAATAACTCTCAGAAACGGCCCCATTTTATGTCACAATGTACTATGTCCCTAGACTAACTATTAGCCACAAACACTCGCTGAATAAATTAACTTAAAATTTACGATATGCCCATTATAAACTACGATGATCGCCTATGCTATAACATGGGGTTAAAAAAATAACTCTCAGAAACGGCCCCATTTTATGTCACAATGTACTATGTCCCTAGACTAACTATTAGCCACAAACACTCGCTGAATAAATTAACTTAAAATTTACGATATGCCCATTATAAACTACGATGATCGCCTATGCTATAACATGGGGTTAAAAAAATAACTCTCAGAAACGGCCCCATTTTATGTCACAATGTACTATGTCCCTAGACTAACTATTAGCCACAAACACTCGCTGAATAAATTAACTTAAAATTTACGATATGCCCATTATAAACTACGATGATCGCCTATGCTATAACATGGGGTTAAAAAAATAACTCTCAGAAACGGCCCCATTTTATGTCACAATGTACTATGTCCCTAGACTAACTATTAGCCACAAACACTCGCTGAATAAATTAACTTAAAATTTACGATATGCCCATTATAAACTACGATGATCGCCTATGCTATAACATGGGGTTAAAAAAATAACTCTCAGAAACGGCCCCATTTTATGTCACAATGTACTATGTCCCTAGACTAACTATTAGCCACAAACACTCGCTGAATAAATTAACTTAAAATTTACGATATGCCCATTATAAACTACGATGATCGCCTATGCTATAACATGGGGTTAAAAAAATAACTCTCAGAAACGGCCCCATTTTATGTCACAATGTACTATGTCCCTAGACTAACTATTAGCCACAAACACTCGCTGAATAAATTAACTTAAAATTTACGATATGCCCATTATAAACTACGATGATCGCCTATGCTATAACATGGGGTTAAAAAAATAACTCTCAGAAACGGCCCCATTTTATGTCACAATGTACTATGTCCCTAGACTAACTATTAGCCACAAACACTCGCTGAATAAATTAACTTAAAATTTACGATATGCCCATTATAAACTACGATGATCGCCTATGCTATAACATGGGGTTAAAAAAATAACTCTCAGAAACGGCCCCATTTTATGTCACAATGTACTATGTCCCTAGACTAACTATTAGCCACAAACACTCGCTGAATAAATTAACTTAAAATTTACGATATGCCCATTATAAACTACGATGATCGCCTATGCTATAACATGGGGTTAAAAAAATAACTCTCAGAAACGGCCCCATTTTATGTCACAATGTACTATGTCCCTAGACTAACTATTAGCCACAAACACTCGCTGAATAAATTAACTTAAAATTTACGATATGCCCATTATAAACTACGATGATCGCCTATGCTATAACATGGGGTTAAAAAAATAACTCTCAGAAACGGCCCCATTTTATGTCACAATGTACTATGTCCCTAGACTAACTATTAGCCACAAACACTCGCTGAATAAATTAACTTAAAATTTACGATATGCCCATTATAAACTACGATGATCGCCTATGCTATAACATGGGGTTAAAAAAATAACTCTCAGAAACGGCCCCATTTTATGTCACAATGTACTATGTCCCTAGACTAACTATTAGCCACAAACACTCGCTGAATAAATTAACTTAAAATTTACGATATGCCCATTATAAACTACGATGATCGCCTATGCTATAACATGGGGTTAAAAAAATAACTCTCAGAAACGGCCCCATTTTATGTCACAATGTACTATGTCCCTAGACTAACTATTAGCCACAAACACTCGCTGAATAAATTAACTTAAAATTTACGATATGCCATTATAAACTACGATGATCGCCTATGCTATAACATGGGGTTAAAAAAATAACTCTCAGAAACGGCCCCATTTTATGTCACAATGTACTATGTCCCTAGACTAACTATTAGCCACAAACACTCGCTGAATAAATTAACTTAAAATTTACGATATGCTCATTATAAACTACGATGATCGCCTATGCTATAACATGGGGTTAAAAAAATAACTCTCAGAAACGGCCCCATTTTATGTCACAATGTACTATGTCCCTAGACTAACTATTAGCCACAAACACTCGCTGAATAAATTAACTTAAAATTTACGATATGCCCATTATAAACTACGATGATCGCCTATGCTATAACATGGGGTTAAAAAAATAACTCTCAGAAACGGCCCCATTTTATGTCACAATGTACTATGTCCCTAGACTAACTATTAGCCACAAACACTCGCTGAATAAATTAACTTAAAATTTACGATATGCCCATTATAAACTACGATGATCGCCTATGCTATAACATGGGGTTAAAAAAATAACTCTCAGAAACGGCCCCATTTTATGTCACAATGTACTATGTCCCTAGACTAACTATTAGCCACAAACACTCGCTGAATAAATTAACTTAAAATTTACGATATGCCCATTATAAACTACGATGATCGCCTATGCTATAACATGGGGTTAAAAAAATAACTCTCAGAAACGGCCCCATTTTATGTCACAATGTACTATGTCCCTAGACTAACTATTAGCCACAAACACTCGCTGAATAAATTAACTTAAAATTTACGATATGCCCATTATAAACTACGATGATCGCCTATGCTATAACATGGGGTTAAAAAAATAACTCTCAGAAACGGCCCCATTTTATGTCACAATGTACTATGTC
Source organism: Terebella lapidaria (assembly GCA_949152475.1). Classification (NCBI taxonomy): domain Eukaryota; kingdom Metazoa; phylum Annelida; class Polychaeta; order Terebellida; family Terebellidae; genus Terebella; species Terebella lapidaria. The sequence continues at coordinate 48,241,813 of OX424555.1, read as the reverse complement.
CCTAGACTAACTATTAGCCACAAACACTCGCTGAATAAATTAACTTAAAATTTACGATATGCCCATTATAAACTACGATGATCGCCTATGCTATAACATGGGGTTAAAAAAATAACTCTCAGAAACGGCCCCATTTTATGTCACAATGTACTATGTCCCTAGACTAACTATTAGCCACAAACACTCGCTGAATAAATTAACTTAAAATTTACGATATGCCCATTATAAACTACGATGATCGCCTATGCTATAACATGGGGTTAAAAAAATAACTCTCAGAAACGGCCCCATTTTATGTCACAATGTACTATGTCCCTAGACTAACTATTAGCCACAAACACTCGCTGAATAAATTAACTTAAAATTTACGATATGCCCATTATAAACTACGATGATCGCCTATGCTATAACATGGGGTTAAAAAAATAACTCTCAGAAACGGCCCCATTTTATGTCACAATGTACTATGTCCCTAGACTAACTATTAGCCACAAACACTCGCTGAATAAATTAACTTAAAATTTACGATATGCCCATTATAAACTACGATGATCGCCTATGCTATAACATGGGGTTAAAAAAATAACTCTCAGAAACGGCCCCATTTTATGTCACAATGTACTATGTCCCTAGACTAACTATTAGCCACAAACACTCGCTGAATAAATTAACTTAAAATTTACGATATGCCCATTATAAACTACGATGATCGCCTATGCTATAACATGGGGTTAAAAAAATAACTCTCAGAAACGGCCCCATTTTATGTCACAATGTACTATGTCCCTAGACTAACTATTAGCCACAAACACTCGCTGAATAAATTAACTTAAAATTTACGATATGCCCATTATAAACTACGATGATCGCCTATGCTATAACATGGGGTTAAAAAAATAACTCTCAGAAACGGCCCCATTTTATGTCACAATGTACTATGTCCCTAGACTAACTATTAGCCACAAACACTCGCTGAATAAATTAACTTAAAATTTACGATATGCCCATTATAAACTACGATGATCGCCTATGCTATAACATGGGGTTAAAAAAATAACTCTCAGAAACGGCCCCATTTTATGTCACAATGTACTATGTCCCTAGACTAACTATTAGCCACAAACACTCGCTGAATAAATTAACTTAAAATTTACGATATGCCCATTATAAACTACGATGATCGCCTATGCTATAACATGGGGTTAAAAAAATAACTCTCAGAAACGGCCCCATTTTATGTCACAATGTACTATGTCCCTAGACTAACTATTAGCCACAAACACTCGCTGAATAAATTAACTTAAAATTTACGATATGCCCATTATAAACTACGATGATCGCCTATGCTATAACATGGGGTTAAAAAAATAACTCTCAGAAACGGCCCCATTTTATGTCACAATGTACTATGTCCCTAGACTAACTATTAGCCACAAACACTCGCTGAATAAATTAACTTAAAATTTACGATATGCCCATTATAAACTACGATGATCGCCTATGCTATAACATGGGGTTAAAAAAATAACTCTCAGAAACGGCCCCATTTTATGTCACAATGTACTATGTCCCTAGACTAACTATTAGCCACAAACACTCGCTGAATAAATTAACTTAAAATTTACGATATGCCCATTATAAACTACGATGATCGCCTATGCTATAACATGGGGTTAAAAAAATAACTCTCAGAAACGGCCCCATTTTATGTCACAATGTACTATGTCCCTAGACTAACTATTAGCCACAAACACTCGCTGAATAAATTAACTTAAAATTTACGATATGCCCATTATAAACTACGATGATCGCCTATGCTATAACATGGGGTTAAAAAAATAACTCTCAGAAACGGCCCCATTTTATGTCACAATGTACTATGTCCCTAGACTAACTATTAGCCACAAACACTCGCTGAATAAATTAACTTAAAATTTACGATATGCCCATTATAAACTACGATGATCGCCTATGCTATAACATGGGGTTAAAAAAATAACTCTCAGAAACGGCCCCATTTTATGTCACAATGTACTATGTCCCTAGACTAACTATTAGCCACAAACACTCGCTGAATAAATTAACTTAAAATTTACGATATGCCCATTATAAACTACGATGATCGCCTATGCTATAACATGGGGTTAAAAAAATAACTCTCAGAAACGGCCCCATTTTATGTCACAATGTACTATGTCCCTAGACTAACTATTAGCCACAAACACTCGCTGAATAAATTAACTTAAAATTTACGATATGCCCATTATAAACTACGATGATCGCCTATGCTATAACATGGGGTTAAAAAAATAACTCTCAGAAACGGCCCCATTTTATGTCACAATGTACTATGTCCCTAGACTAACTATTAGCCACAAACACTCGCTGAATAAATTAACTTAAAATTTACGATATGCCCATTATAAACTACGATGATCGCCTATGCTATAACATGGGGTTAAAAAAATAACTCTCAGAAACGGCCCCATTTTATGTCACAATGTACTATGTCCCTAGACTAACTATTAGCCACAAACACTCGCTGAATAAATTAACTTAAAATTTACGATATGCCCATTATAAACTACGATGATCGCCTATGCTATAACATGGGGTTAAAAAAATAACTCTCAGAAACGGCCCCATTTTATGTCACAATGTACTATGTCCCTAGACTAACTATTAGCCACAAACACTCGCTGAATAAATTAACTTAAAATTTACGATATGCCCATTATAAACTACGATGATCGCCTATGCTATAACATGGGGTTAAAAAAATAACTCTCAGAAACGGCCCCATTTTATGTCACAATGTACTATGTCCCTAGACTAACTATTAGCCACAAACACTCGCTGAATAAATTAACTTAAAATTTACGATATGCCCATTATAAACTACGATGATCGCCTATGCTATAACATGGGGTTAAAAAAATAACTCTCAGAAACGGCCCCATTTTATGTCACAATGTACTATGTCCCTAGACTAACTATTAGCCACAAACACTCGCTGAATAAATTAACTTAAAATTTACGATATGCCCATTATAAACTACGATGATCGCCTATGCTATAACATGGGGTTAAAAAAATAACTCTCAGAAACGGCCCCATTTTATGTCACAATGTACTATGTCCCTAGACTAACTATTAGCCACAAACACTCGCTGAATAAATTAACTTAAAATTTACGATATGCCCATTATAAACTACGATGATCGCCTATGCTATAACATGGGGTTAAAAAAATAACTCTCAGAAACGGCCCCATTTTATGTCACAATGTACTATGTCCCTAGACTAACTATTAGCCACAAACACTCGCTGAATAAATTAACTTAAAATTTACGATATGCCCATTATAAACTACGATGATCGCCTATGCTATAACATGGGGTTAAAAAAATAACTCTCAGAAACGGCCCCATTTTATGTCACAATGTACTATGTCCCTAGACTAACTATTAGCCACAAACACTCGCTGAATAAATTAACTTAAAATTTACGATATGCCCATTATAAACTACGATGATCGCCTATGCTATAACATGGGGTTAAAAAAATAACTCTCAGAAACGGCCCCATTTTATGTCACAATGTACTATGTCCCTAGACTAACTATTAGCCACAAACACTCGCTGAATAAATTAACTTAAAATTTACGATATGCCCATTATAAACTACGATGATCGCCTATGCTATAACATGGGGTTAAAAAAATAACTCTCAGAAACGGCCCCATTTTATGTCACAATGTACTATGTCCCTAGACTAACTATTAGCCACAAACACTCGCTGAATAAATTAACTTAAAATTTACGATATGCCCATTATAAACTACGATGATCGCCTATGCTATAACATGGGGTTAAAAAAATAACTCTCAGAAACGGCCCCATTTTATGTCACAATGTACTATGTCCCTAGACTAACTATTAGCCACAAACACTCGCTGAATAAATTAACTTAAAATTTACGATATGCCCATTATAAACTACGATGATCGCCTATGCTATAACATGGGGTTAAAAAAATAACTCTCAGAAACGGCCCCATTTTATGTCACAATGTACTATGTCCCTAGACTAACTATTAGCCACAAACACTCGCTGAATAAATTAACTTAAAATTTACGATATGCCCATTATAAACTACGATGATCGCCTATGCTATAACATGGGGTTAAAAAAATAACTCTCAGAAACGGCCCCATTTTATGTCACAATGTACTATGTCCCTAGACTAACTATTAGCCACAAACACTCGCTGAATAAATTAACTTAAAATTTACGATATGCCCATTATAAACTACGATGATCGCCTATGCTATAACATGGGGTTAAAAAAATAACTCTCAGAAACGGCCCCATTTTATGTCACAATGTACTATGTCCCTAGACTAACTATTAGCCACAAACACTCGCTGAATAAATTAACTTAAAATTTACGATATGCCCATTATAAACTACGATGATCGCCTATGCTATAACATGGGGTTAAAAAAATAACTCTCAGAAACGGCCCCATTTTATGTCACAATGTACTATGTCCCTAGACTAACTATTAGCCACAAACACTCGCTGAATAAATTAACTTAAAATTTACGATATGCCCATTATAAACTACGATGATCGCCTATGCTATAACATGGGGTTAAAAAAATAACTCTCAGAAACGGCCCCATTTTATGTCACAATGTACTATGTCCCTAGACTAACTATTAGCCACAAACACTCGCTGAATAAATTAACTTAAAATTTACGATATGCCCATTATAAACTACGATGATCGCCTATGCTATAACATGGGGTTAAAAAAATAACTCTCAGAAACGGCCCCATTTTATGTCACAATGTACTATGTCCCTAGACTAACTATTAGCCACAAACACTCGCTGAATAAATTAACTTAAAATTTACGATATGCCCATTATAAACTACGATGATCGCCTATGCTATAACATGGGGTTAAAAAAATAACTCTCAGAAACGGCCCCATTTTATGTCACAATGTACTATGTCCCTAGACTAACTATTAGCCACAAACACTCGCTGAATAAATTAACTTAAAATTTACGATATGCCCATTATAAACTACGATGATCGCCTATGCTATAACATGGGGTTAAAAAAATAACTCTCAGAAACGGCCCCATTTTATGTCACAATGTACTATGTCCCTAGACTAACTATTAGCCACAAACACTCGCTGAATAAATTAACTTAAAATTTACGATATGCCCATTATAAACTACGATGATCGCCTATGCTATAACATGGGGTTAAAAAAATAACTCTCAGAAACGGCCCCATTTTATGTCACAATGTACTATGTCCCTAGACTAACTATTAGCCACAAACACTCGCTGAATAAATTAACTTAAAATTTACGATATGCCCATTATAAACTACGATGATCGCCTATGCTATAACATGGGGTTAAAAAAATAACTCTCAGAAACGGCCCCATTTTATGTCACAATGTACTATGTCCCTAGACTAACTATTAGCCACAAACACTCGCTGAATAAATTAACTTAAAATTTACGATATGCCCATTATAAACTACGATGATCGCCTATGCTATAACATGGGGTTAAAAAAATAACTCTCAGAAACGGCCCCATTTTATGTCACAATGTACTATGTCCCTAGACTAACTATTAGCCACAAACACTCGCTGAATAAATTAACTTAAAATTTACGATATGCCCATTATAAACTACGATGATCGCCTATGCTATAACATGGGGTTAAAAAAATAACTCTCAGAAACGGCCCCATTTTATGTCACAATGTACTATGTCCCTAGACTAACTATTAGCCACAAACACTCGCTGAATAAATTAACTTAAAATTTACGATATGCCCATTATAAACTACGATGATCGCCTATGCTATAACATGGGGTTAAAAAAATAACTCTCAGAAACGGCCCCATTTTATGTCACAATGTACTATGTCCCTAGACTAACTATTAGCCACAAACACTCGCTGAATAAATTAACTTAAAATTTACGATATGCCCATTATAAACTACGATGATCGCCTATGCTATAACATGGGGTTAAAAAAATAACTCTCAGAAACGGCCCCATTTTATGTCACAATGTACTATGTCCCTAGACTAACTATTAGCCACAAACACTCGCTGAATAAATTAACTTAAAATTTACGATATGCCCATTATAAACTACGATGATCGCCTATGCTATAACATGGGGTTAAAAAAATAACTCTCAGAAACGGCCCCATTTTATGTCACAATGTACTATGTCCCTAGACTAACTATTAGCCACAAACACTCGCTGAATAAATTAACTTAAAATTTACGATATGCCCATTATAAACTACGATGATCGCCTATGCTATAACATGGGGTTAAAAAAATAACTCTCAGAAACGGCCCCATTTTATGTCACAATGTACTATGTCCCTAGACTAACTATTAGCCACAAACACTCGCTGAATAAATTAACTTAAAATTTACGATATGCCCATTATAAACTACGATGATCGCCTATGCTATAACATGGGGTTAAAAAAATAACTCTCAGAAACGGCCCCATTTTATGTCACAATGTACTATGTCCCTAGACTAACTATTAGCCACAAACACTCGCTGAATAAATTAACTTAAAATTTACGATATGCCCATTATAAACTACGATGATCGCCTATGCTATAACATGGGGTTAAAAAAATAACTCTCAGAAACGGCCCCATTTTATGTCACAATGTACTATGTCCCTAGACTAACTATTAGCCACAAACACTCGCTGAATAAATTAACTTAAAATTTACGATATGCCCATTATAAACTACGATGATCGCCTATGCTATAACATGGGGTTAAAAAAATAACTCTCAGAAACGGCCCCATTTTATGTCACAATGTACTATGTCCCTAGACTAACTATTAGCCACAAACACTCGCTGAATAAATTAACTTAAAATTTACGATATGCCCATTATAAACTACGATGATCGCCTATGCTATAACATGGGGTTAAAAAAATAACTCTCAGAAACGGCCCCATTTTATGTCACAATGTACTATGTCCCTAGACTAACTATTAGCCACAAACACTCGCTGAATAAATTAACTTAAAATTTACGATATGCCCATTATAAACTACGATGATCGCCTATGCTATAACATGGGGTTAAAAAAATAACTCTCAGAAACGGCCCCATTTTATGTCACAATGTACTATGTCCCTAGACTAACTATTAGCCACAAACACTCGCTGAATAAATTAACTTAAAATTTACGATATGCCCATTATAAACTACGATGATCGCCTATGCTATAACATGGGGTTAAAAAAATAACTCTCAGAAACGGCCCCATTTTATGTCACAATGTACTATGTCCCTAGACTAACTATTAGCCACAAACACTCGCTGAATAAATTAACTTAAAATTTACGATATGCCCATTATAAACTACGATGATCGCCTATGCTATAACATGGGGTTAAAAAAATAACTCTCAGAAACGGCCCCATTTTATGTCACAATGTACTATGTCCCTAGACTAACTATTAGCCACAAACACTCGCTGAATAAATTAACTTAAAATTTACGATATGCCCATTATAAACTACGATGATCGCCTATGCTATAACATGGGGTTAAAAAAATAACTCTCAGAAACGGCCCCATTTTATGTCACAATGTACTATGTCCCTAGACTAACTATTAGCCACAAACACTCGCTGAATAAATTAACTTAAAATTTACGATATGCCCATTATAAACTACGATGATCGCCTATGCTATAACATGGGGTTAAAAAAATAACTCTCAGAAACGGCCCCATTTTATGTCACAATGTACTATGTCCCTAGACTAACTATTAGCCACAAACACTCGCTGAATAAATTAACTTAAAATTTACGATATGCCCATTATAAACTACGATGATCGCCTATGCTATAACATGGGGTTAAAAAAATAACTCTCAGAAACGGCCCCATTTTATGTCACAATGTACTATGTCCCTAGACTAACTATTAGCCACAAACACTCGCTGAATAAATTAACTTAAAATTTACGATATGCCCATTATAAACTACGATGATCGCCTATGCTATAACATGGGGTTAAAAAAATAACTCTCAGAAACGGCCCCATTTTATGTCACAATGTACTATGTCCCTAGACTAACTATTAGCCACAAACACTCGCTGAATAAATTAACTTAAAATTTACGATATGCCCATTATAAACTACGATGATCGCCTATGCTATAACATGGGGTTAAAAAAATAACTCTCAGAAACGGCCCCATTTTATGTCACAATGTACTATGTCCCTAGACTAACTATTAGCCACAAACACTCGCTGAATAAATTAACTTAAAATTTACGATATGCCCATTATAAACTACGATGATCGCCTATGCTATAACATGGGGTTAAAAAAATAACTCTCAGAAACGGCCCCATTTTATGTCACAATGTACTATGTCCCTAGACTAACTATTAGCCACAAACACTCGCTGAATAAATTAACTTAAAATTTACGATATGCCCATTATAAACTACGATGATCGCCTATGCTATAACATGGGGTTAAAAAAATAACTCTCAGAAACGGCCCCATTTTATGTCACAATGTACTATGTCCCTAGACTAACTATTAGCCACAAACACTCGCTGAATAAATTAACTTAAAATTTACGATATGCCCATTATAAACTACGATGATCGCCTATGCTATAACATGGGGTTAAAAAAATAACTCTCAGAAACGGCCCCATTTTATGTCACAATGTACTATGTCCCTAGACTAACTATTAGCCACAAACACTCGCTGAATAAATTAACTTAAAATTTACGATATGCCCATTATAAACTACGATGATCGCCTATGCTATAACATGGGGTTAAAAAAATAACTCTCAGAAACGGCCCCATTTTATGTCACAATGTACTATGTCCCTAGACTAACTATTAGCCACAAACACTCGCTGAATAAATTAACTTAAAATTTACGATATGCCCATTATAAACTACGATGATCGCCTATGCTATAACATGGGGTTAAAAAAATAACTCTCAGAAACGGCCCCATTTTATGTCACAATGTACTATGTCCCTAGACTAACTATTAGCCACAAACACTCGCTGAATAAATTAACTTAAAATTTACGATATGCCCATTATAAACTACGATGATCGCCTATGCTATAACATGGGGTTAAAAAAATAACTCTCAGAAACGGCCCCATTTTATGTCACAATGTACTATGTCCCTAGACTAACTATTAGCCACAAACACTCGCTGAATAAATTAACTTAAAATTTACGATATGCCCATTATAAACTACGATGATCGCCTATGCTATAACATGGGGTTAAAAAAATAACTCTCAGAAACGGCCCCATTTTATGTCACAATGTACTATGTCCCTAGACTAACTATTAGCCACAAACACTCGCTGAATAAATTAACTTAAAATTTACGATATGCCCATTATAAACTACGATGATCGCCTATGCTATAACATGGGGTTAAAAAAATAACTCTCAGAAACGGCCCCATTTTATGTCACAATGTACTATGTCCCTAGACTAACTATTAGCCACAAACACTCGCTGAATAAATTAACTTAAAATTTACGATATGCCCATTATAAACTACGATGATCGCCTATGCTATAACATGGGGTTAAAAAAATAACTCTCAGAAACGGCCCCATTTTATGTCACAATGTACTATGTCCCTAGACTAACTATTAGCCACAAACACTCGCTGAATAAATTAACTTAAAATTTACGATATGCCCATTATAAACTACGATGATCGCCTATGCTATAACATGGGGTTAAAAAAATAACTCTCAGAAACGGCCCCATTTTATGTCACAATGTACTATGTCCCTAGACTAACTATTAGCCACAAACACTCGCTGAATAAATTAACTTAAAATTTACGATATGCCCATTATAAACTACGATGATCGCCTATGCTATAACATGGGGTTAAAAAAATAACTCTCAGAAACGGCCCCATTTTATGTCACAATGTACTATGTCCCTAGACTAACTATTAGCCACAAACACTCGCTGAATAAATTAACTTAAAATTTACGATATGCCCATTATAAACTACGATGATCGCCTATGCTATAACATGGGGTTAAAAAAATAACTCTCAGAAACGGCCCCATTTTATGTCACAATGTACTATGTCCCTAGACTAACTATTAGCCACAAACACTCGCTGAATAAATTAACTTAAAATTTACGATATGCCCATTATAAACTACGATGATCGCCTATGCTATAACATGGGGTTAAAAAAATAACTCTCAGAAACGGCCCCATTTTATGTCACAATGTACTATGTCCCTAGACTAACTATTAGCCACAAACACTCGCTGAATAAATTAACTTAAAATTTTCGATATGCCCATTATAAACTACGATGATCGCCTATGCTATAACATGGGGTTAAAAAAATAACTCTCAGAAACGGCCCCATTTTATGTCACAATGTACTATGTCCCTAGACTAACTATTAGCCACAAACACTCGCTGAATAAATTAACTTAAAATTTACGATATGCCCATTATAAACTACGATGATCGCCTATGCTATAACATGGGGTTAAAAAAATAACTCTCAGAAACGGCCCCATTTTATGTCACAATGTACTATGTCCCTAGACTAACTATTAGCCACAAACACTCGCTGAATAAATTAACTTAAAATTTACGATATGCCCATTATAAACTACGATGATCGCCTATGCTATAACATGGGGTTAAAAAAATAACTCTCAGAAACGGCCCCATTTTATGTCACAATGTACTATGTCCCTAGACTAACTATTAGCCACAAACACTCGCTGAATAAATTAACTTAAAATTTACGATATGCCCATTATAAACTACGATGATCGCCTATGCTATAACATGGGGTTAAAAAAATAACTCTCAGAAACGGCCCCATTTTATGTCACAATGTACTATGTCCCTAGACTAACTATTAGCCACAAACACTCGCTGAATAAATTAACTTAAAATTTACGATATGCCCATTATAAACTACGATGATCGCCTATGCTATAACATGGGGTTAAAAAAATAACTCTCAGAAACGGCCCCATTTTATGTCACAATGTACTATGTCCCTAGACTAACTATTAGCCACAAACACTCGCTGAATAAATTAACTTAAAATTTACGATATGCCCATTATAAACTACGATGATCGCCTATGCTATAACATGGGGTTAAAAAAATAACTCTCAGAAACGGCCCCATTTTATGTCACAATGTACTATGTCCCTAGACTAACTATTAGCCACAAACACTCGCTGAATAAATTAACTTAAAATTTACGATATGCCCATTATAAGCTACGATGATCGCCTATGCTATAACATGGGGTTAAAAAAATAACTCTCAGAAACGGCCCCATTTTATGTCACAATGTACTATGTCCCTAGACTAACTATTAGCCACAAACACTCGCTGAATAAATTAACTTAAAATTTACGATATGCCCATTATAAACTACGATGATCGCCTATGCTATAACATGGGGTTAAAAAAATAACTCTCAGAAACGGCCCCATTTTATGTCACAATGTACTATGTCCCTAGACTAACTATTAGCCACAAACACTCGCTGAATAAATTAACTTAAAATTTACGATATGCCCATTATAAACTACGATGATCGCCTATGCTATAACATGGGGTTAAAAAAATAACTCTCAGAAACGGCCCCATTTTATGTCACAATGTACTATGTCCCTAGACTAACTATTAGCCACAAACACTCGCTGAATAAATTAACTTAAAATTTACGATATGCCCATTATAAACTACGATGATCGCCTATGCTATAACATGGGGTTAAAAAAATAACTCTCAGAAACGGCCCCATTTTATGTCACAATGTACTATGTCCCTAGACTAACTATTAGCCACAAACACTCGCTGAATAAATTAACTTAAAATTTACGATATGCCCATTATAAACTACGATGATCGCCTATGCTATAACATGGGGTTAAAAAAATAACTCTCAGAAACGGCCCCATTTTATGTCACAATGTACTATGTCCCTAGACTAACTATTAGCCACAAACACTCGCTGAATAAATTAACTTAAAATTTACGATATGCCCATTATAAACTACGATGATCGCCTATGCTATAACATGGGGTTAAAAAAATAACTCTCAGAAACGGCCCCATTTTATGTCACAATGTACTATGTCCCTAGACTAACTATTAGCCACAAACACTCGCTGAATAAATTAACTTAAAATTTACGATATGCCCATTATAAACTACGATGATCGCCTATGCTATAACATGGGGTTAAAAAAATAACTCTCAGAAACGGCCCCATTTTATGTCACAATGTACTATGTCCCTAGACTAACTATTAGCCACAAACACTCGCTGAATAAATTAACTTAAAATTTACGATATGCCCATTATAAACTACGATGATCGCCTATGCTATAACATGGGGTTAAAAAAATAACTCTCAGAAACGGCCCCATTTTATGTCACAATGTACTATGTCCCTAGACTAACTATTAGCCACAAACACTCGCTGAATAAATTAACTTAAAATTTACGATATGCCCATTATAAACTACGATGATCGCCTATGCTATAACATGGGGTTAAAAAAATAACTCTCAGAAACGGCCCCATTTTATGTCACAATGTACTATGTCCCTAGACTAACTATTAGCCACAAACACTCGCTGAATAAATTAACTTAAAATTTACGATATGCCCATTATAAACTACGATGATCGCCTATGCTATAACATGGGGTTAAAAAAATAACTCTCAGAAACGGCCCCATTTTATGTCACAATGTACTATGTCCCTAGACTAACTATTAGCCACAAACACTCGCTGAATAAATTAACTTAAAATTTACGATATGCCCATTATAAACTACGATGATCGCCTATGCTATAACATGGGGTTAAAAAAATAACTCTCAGAAACGGCCCCATTTTATGTCACAATGTACTATGTCCCTAGACTAACTATTAGCCACAAACACTCGCTGAATAAATTAACTTAAAATTTACGATATGCCCATTATAAACTACGATGATCGCCTATGCTATAACATGGGGTTAAAAAAATAACTCTCAGAAACGGCCCCATTTTATGTCACAATGTACTATGTCCCTAGACTAACTATTAGCCACAAACACTCGCTGAATAAATTAACTTAAAATTTACGATATGCCCATTATAAACTACGATGATCGCCTATGCTATAACATGGGGTTAAAAAAATAACTCTCAGAAACGGCCCCATTTTATGTCACAATGTACTATGTCCCTAGACTAACTATTAGCCACAAACACTCGCTGAATAAATTAACTTAAAATTTACGATATGCCCATTATAAACTACGATGATCGCCTATGCTATAACATGGGGTTAAAAAAATAACTCTCAGAAACGGCCCCATTTTATGTCACAATGTACTATGTCCCTAGACTAACTATTAGCCACAAACACTCGCTGAATAAATTAACTTAAAATTTACGATATGCCCATTATAAACTACGATGATCGCCTATGCTATAACATGGGGTTAAAAAAATAACTCTCAGAAACGGCCCCATTTTATGTCACAATGTACTATGTCCCTAGACTAACTATTAGCCACAAACACTCGCTGAATAAATTAACTTAAAATTTACGATATGCCCATTATAAACTACGATGATCGCCTATGCTATAACATGGGGTTAAAAAAATAACTCTCAGAAACGGCCCCATTTTATGTCACAATGTACTATGTCCCTAGACTAACTATTAGCCACAAACACTCGCTGAATAAATTAACTTAAAATTTACGATATGCCCATTATAAACTACGATGATCGCCTATGCTATAACATGGGGTTAAAAAAATAACTCTCAGAAACGGCCCCATTTTATGTCACAATGTACTATGTCCCTAGACTAACTATTAGCCACAAACACTCGCTGAATAAATTAACTTAAAATTTACGATATGCCCATTATAAACTACGATGATCGCCTATGCTATAACATGGGGTTAAAAAAATAACTCTCAGAAACGGCCCCATTTTATGTCACAATGTACTATGTCCCTAGACTAACTATTAGCCACAAACACTCGCTGAATAAATTAACTTAAAATTTACGATATGCCCATTATAAACTACGATGATCGCCTATGCTATAACATGGGGTTAAAAAAATAACTCTCAGAAACGGCCCCATTTTATGTCACAATGTACTATGTCCCTAGACTAACTATTAGCCACAAACACTCGCTGAATAAATTAACTTAAAATTTACGATATGCCCATTATAAACTACGATGATCGCCTATGCTATAACATGGGGTTAAAAAAATAACTCTCAGAAACGGCCCCATTTTATGTCACAATGTACTATGTCCCTAGACTAACTATTAGCCACAAACACTCGCTGAATAAATTAACTTAAAATTTACGATATGCCCATTATAAACTACGATGATCGCCTATGCTATAACATGGGGTTAAAAAAATAACTCTCAGAAACGGCCCCATTTTATGTCACAATGTACTATGTCCCTAGACTAACTATTAGCCACAAACACTCGCTGAATAAATTAACTTAAAATTTACGATATGCCCATTATAAACTACGATGATCGCCTATGCTATAACATGGGGTTAAAAAAATAACTCTCAGAAACGGCCCCATTTTATGTCACAATGTACTATGTCCCTAGACTAACTATTAGCCACAAACACTCGCTGAATAAATTAACTTAAAATTTACGATATGCCCATTATAAACTACGATGATCGCCTATGCTATAACATGGGGTTAAAAAAATAACTCTCAGAAACGGCCCCATTTTATGTCACAATGTACTATGTCCCTAGACTAACTATTAGCCACAAACACTCGCTGAATAAATTAACTTAAAATTTACGATATGCCCATTATAAACTACGATGATCGCCTATGCTATAACATGGGGTTAAAAAAATAACTCTCAGAAACGGCCCCATTTTATGTCACAATGTACTATGTCCCTAGACTAACTATTAGCCACAAACACTCGCTGAATAAATTAACTTAAAATTTACGATATGCCCATTATAAACTACGATGATCGCCTATGCTATAACATGGGGTTAAAAAAATAACTCTCAGAAACGGCCCCATTTTATGTCACAATGTACTATGTCCCTAGACTAACTATTAGCCACAAACACTCGCTGAATAAATTAACTTAAAATTTACGATATGCCCATTATAAACTACGATGATCGCCTATGCTATAACATGGGGTTAAAAAAATAACTCTCAGAAACGGCCCCATTTTATGTCACAATGTACTATGTCCCTAGACTAACTATTAGCCACAAACACTCGCTGAATAAATTAACTTAAAATTTACGATATGCCCATTATAAACTACGATGATCGCCTATGCTATAACATGGGGTTAAAAAAATAACTCTCAGAAACGGCCCCATTTTATGTCACAATGTACTATGTCCCTAGACTAACTATTAGCCACAAACACTCGCTGAATAAATTAACTTAAAATTTACGATATGCCCATTATAAACTACGATGATCGCCTATGCTATAACATGGGGTTAAAAAAATAACTCTCAGAAACGGCCCCATTTTATGTCACAATGTACTATGTCCCTAGACTAACTATTAGCCACAAACACTCGCTGAATAAATTAACTTAAAATTTACGATATGCCCATTATAAACTACGATGATCGCCTATGCTATAACATGGGGTTAAAAAAATAACTCTCAGAAACGGCCCCATTTTATGTCACAATGTACTATGTCCCTAGACTAACTATTAGCCACAAACACTCGCTGAATAAATTAACTTAAAATTTACGATATGCCCATTATAAACTACGATGATCGCCTATGCTATAACATGGGGTTAAAAAAATAACTCTCAGAAACGGCCCCATTTTATGTCACAATGTACTATGTCCCTAGACTAACTATTAGCCACAAACACTCGCTGAATAAATTAACTTAAAATTTACGATATGCCCATTATAAACTACGATGATCGCCTATGCTATAACATGGGGTTAAAAAAATAACTCTCAGAAACGGCCCCATTTTATGTCACAATGTACTATGTCCCTAGACTAACTATTAGCCACAAACACTCGCTGAATAAATTAACTTAAAATTTACGATATGCCCATTATAAACTACGATGATCGCCTATGCTATAACATGGGGTTAAAAAAATAACTCTCAGAAACGGCCCCATTTTATGTCACAATGTACTATGTCCCTAGACTAACTATTAGCCACAAACACTCGCTGAATAAATTAACTTAAAATTTACGATATGCCCATTATAAACTACGATGATCGCCTATGCTATAACATGGGGTTAAAAAAATAACTCTCAGAAACGGCCCCATTTTATGTCACAATGTACTATGTC
The DNA here is from genome assembly GCA_949152475.1 of Terebella lapidaria. Taxonomy (NCBI): domain Eukaryota; kingdom Metazoa; phylum Annelida; class Polychaeta; order Terebellida; family Terebellidae; genus Terebella; species Terebella lapidaria. The sequence continues at coordinate 48,225,328 of OX424555.1, read as the reverse complement.
CCTAGACTAACTATTAGCCACAAACACTCGCTGAATAAATTAACTTAAAATTTACGATATGCCCATTATAAACTACGATGATCGCCTATGCTATAACATGGGGTTAAAAAAATAACTCTCAGAAACGGCCCCATTTTATGTCACAATGTACTATGTCCCTAGACTAACTATTAGCCACAAACACTCGCTGAATAAATTAACTTAAAATTTACGATATGCCCATTATAAACTACGATGATCGCCTATGCTATAACATGGGGTTAAAAAAATAACTCTCAGAAACGGCCCCATTTTATGTCACAATGTACTATGTCCCTAGACTAACTATTAGCCACAAACACTCGCTGAATAAATTAACTTAAAATTTACGATATGCCCATTATAAACTACGATGATCGCCTATGCTATAACATGGGGTTAAAAAAATAACTCTCAGAAACGGCCCCATTTTATGTCACAATGTACTATGTCCCTAGACTAACTATTAGCCACAAACACTCGCTGAATAAATTAACTTAAAATTTACGATATGCCCATTATAAACTACGATGATCGCCTATGCTATAACATGGGGTTAAAAAAATAACTCTCAGAAACGGGCCCCATTTTATGTCACAATGTACTATGTCCCTAGACTAACTATTAGCCACAAACACTCGCTGAATAAATTAACTTAAAATTTACGATATGCCCATTATAAACTACGATGATCGCCTATGCTATAACATGGGGTTAAAAAAATAACTCTCAGAAACGGCCCCATTTTATGTCACAATGTACTATGTCCCTAGACTAACTATCAGCCACAAACACCCGCTGAATAAATTAACTTAAAATTTACGATATGCCCATTATAAACTACGATGATCGCCTATGCTATAACATGGGGTTAAAAAAATAACTCTCAGAAACGGCCCCATTTTATGTCACAATGTACTATGTCCCTAGACTAACTATTAGCCACAAACACTCGCTGAATAAATTAACTTAAAATTTACGATATGCCCATTATAAACTACGATGATCGCCTATGCTATAACATGGGGTTAAAAAAATAACTCTCAGAAACGGCCCCATTTTATGTCACAATGTACTATGTCCCTAGACTAACTATTAGCCACAAACACTCGCTGAATAAATTAACTTAAAATTTACGATATGCCCATTATAAACTACGATGATCGCCTATGCTATAACATGGGGTTAAAAAAATAACTCTCAGAAACGGCCCCACTTTATGTCACAATGTACTATGTCCCTAGACTAACTATTAGCCACAAACACTCGCTGAATAAATTAACTTAAAATTTACGATATGCCCATTATAAACTACGATGATCGCCTATGCTATAACATGGGGTTAAAAAAATAACTCTCAGAAACGGCCCCATTTTATGTCACAATGTACTATGTCCCTAGACTAACTATTAGCCACAAACACTCGCTGAATAAATTAACTTAAAATTTACGATATGCCCATTATAAACTACGATGATCGCCTATGCTATAACATGGGGTTAAAAAAATAACTCTCAGAAACGGCCCCATTTTATGTCACAATGTACTATGTCCCTAGACTAACTATTAGCCACAAACACTCGCTGAATAAATTAACTTAAAATTTACGATATGCCCATTATAAACTACGATGATCGCCTATGCTATAACATGGGGTTAAAAAAATAACTCTCAGAAACGGCCCCATTTTATGTCACAATGTACTATGTCCCTAGACTAACTATTAGCCACAAACACTCGCTGAATAAATTAACTTAAAATTTACGATATGCCCATTATAAACTACGATGATCGCCTATGCTATAACATGGGGTTAAAAAAATAACTCTCAGAAACGGCCCCATTTTATGTCACAATGTACTATGTCCCTAGACTAACTATTAGCCACAAACACTCGCTGAATAAATTAACTTAAAATTTACGATATGCCCATTATAAACTACGATGATCGCCTATGCTATAACATGGGGTTAAAAAAATAACTCTCAGAAACGGCCCCATTTTATGTCACAATGTACTATGTCCCTAGACTAACTATTAGCCACAAACACTCGCTGAATAAATTAACTTAAAATTTACGATATGCCCATTATAAACTACGATGATCGCCTATGCTATAACATGGGGTTAAAAAAATAACTCTCAGAAACGGCCCCATTTTATGTCACAATGTACTATGTCCCTAGACTAACTATTAGCCACAAACACTCGCTGAATAAATTAACTTAAAATTTACGATATGCCCATTATAAACTACGATGATCGCCTATGCTATAACATGGGGTTAAAAAAATAACTCTCAGAAACGGCCCCATTTTATGTCACAATGTACTATGTCCCTAGACTAACTATTAGCCACAAACACTCGCTGAATAAATTAACTTAAAATTTACGATATGCCCATTATAAACTACGATGATCGCCTATGCTATAACATGGGGTTAAAAAAATAACTCTCAGAAACGGCCCCATTTTATGTCACAATGTACTATGTCCCTAGACTAACTATTAGCCACAAACACTCGCTGAATAAATTAACTTAAAATTTACGATATGCCCATTATAAACTACGATGATCGCCTATGCTATAACATGGGGTTAAAAAAATAACTCTCAGAAACGGCCCCATTTTATGTCACAATGTACTATGTCCCTAGACTAACTATTAGCCACAAACACTCGCTGAATAAATTAACTTAAAATTTACGATATGCCCATTATAAACTACGATGATCGCCTATGCTATAACATGGGGTTAAAAAAATAACTCTCAGAAACGGCCCCATTTTATGTCACAATGTACTATGTCCCTAGACTAACTATTAGCCACAAACACTCGCTGAATAAATTAACTTAAAATTTACGATATGCCCATTATAAACTACGATGATCGCCTATGCTATAACATGGGGTTAAAAAAATAACTCTCAGAAACGGCCCCATTTTATGTCACAATGTACTATGTCCCTAGACTAACTATTAGCCACAAACACTCGCTGAATAAATTAACTTAAAATTTACGATATGCCCATTATAAACTACGATGATCGCCTATGCTATAACATGGGGTTAAAAAAATAACTCTCAGAAACGGCCCCATTTTATGTCACAATGTACTATGTCCCTAGACTAACTATTAGCCACAAACACTCGCTGAATAAATTAACTTAAAATTTACGATATGCCCATTATAAACTACGATGATCGCCTATGCTATAACATGGGGTTAAAAAAATAACTCTCAGAAACGGCCCCATTTTATGTCACAATGTACTATGTCCCTAGAAACTATTAGCCACAAACACTCGCTGAATAAATTAACTTAAAATTTACGATATGCCCATTATAAACTACGATGGTCGCCTATGCTATAACATGGGGTTAAAAAAATAACTCTCAGAAACGGCCCCATTTTATGTCACAATGTACTATGTCCCTAGACTAACTATTAGCCACAAACACTCGCTGAATAAATTAACTTAAAATTTACGATATGCCCATTATAAACTACGATGATCGCCTATGCTATAACATGGGGTTAAAAAAATAACTCTCAGAAACGGCCCCATTTTATGTCACAATGTACTATGTCCCTAGACTAACTATTAGCCACAAACACTCGCTGAATAAATTAACTTAAAATTTACGATATGCCCATTATAAACTACGATGATCGCCTATGCTATAACATGGGGTTAAAAAAATAACTCTCAGAAACGGCCCCATTTTATGTCACAATGTACTATGTCCCTAGACTAACTATTAGCCACAAACACTCGCTGAATAAATTAACTTAAAATTTACGATATGCCCATTATAAACTACGATGATCGCCTATGCTATAACATGGGGTTAAAAAAATAACTCTCAGAAACGGCCCCATTTTATGTCACAATGTACTATGTCCCTAGACTAACTATTAGCCACAAACACTCGCTGAATAAATTAACTTAAAATTTACGATATGCCCATTATAAACTACGATGGTCGCCTATGCTATAACATGGGGTTAAAAAAATAACTCTCAGAAACGGCCCCATTTTATGTCACAATGTACTATGTCCCTAGACTAACTATTAGCCACAAACACTCGCTGAATAAATTAACTTAAAATTTACGATATGCCCATTATAAACTACGATGATCGCCTATGCTATAACATGGGGTTAAAAAAATAACTCTCAGAAACGGCCCCATTTTATGTCACAATGTACTATGTCCCTAGACTAACTATTAGCCACAAACACTCGCTGAATAAATTAACTTAAAATTTACGATATGCCCATTATAAACTACGATGATCGCCTATGCTATAACATGGGGTTAAAAAAATAACTCTCAGAAACGGCCCCATTTTATGTCACAATGTACTATGTCCCTAGACTAACTATTAGCCACAAACACTCGCTGAATAAATTAACTTAAAATTTACGATATGCCCATTATAAACTACGATGATCGCCTATGCTATAACATGGGGTTAAAAAAATAACTCTCAGAAACGGCCCCATTTTATGTCACAATGTACTATGTCCCTAGACTAACTATTAGCCACAAACACTCGCTGAATAAATTAACTTAAAATTTACGATATGCCCATTATAAACTACGATGATCGCCTATGCTATAACATGGGGTTAAAAAAATAACTCTCAGAAACGGCCCCATTTTATGTCACAATGTACTATGTCCCTAGACTAACTATTAGCCACAAACACTCGCTGAATAAATTAACTTAAAATTTACGATATGCCCATTATAAACTACGATGATCGCCTATGCTATAACATGGGGTTAAAAAAATAACTCTCAGAAACGGCCCCATTTTATGTCACAATGTACTATGTCCCTAGACTAACTATTAGCCACAAACACTCGCTGAATAAATTAACTTAAAATTTACGATATGCCCATTATAAACTACGATGATCGCCTATGCTATAACATGGGGTTAAAAAAATAACTCTCAGAAACGGCCCCATTTTATGTCACAATGTACTATGTCCCTAGACTAACTATTAGCCACAAACACTCGCTGAATAAATTAACTTAAAATTTACGATATGCCCATTATAAACTACGATGATCGCCTATGCTATAACATGGGGTTAAAAAAATAACTCTCAGAAACGGCCCCATTTTATGTCACAATGTACTATGTCCCTAGACTAACTATTAGCCACAAACACTCGCTGAATAAATTAACTTAAAATTTACGATATGCCCATTATAAACTACGATGATCGCCTATGCTATAACATGGGGTTAAAAAAATAACTCTCAGAAACGGCCCCATTTTATGTCACAATGTACTATGTCCCTAGACTAACTATTAGCCACAAACACTCGCTGAATAAATTAACTTAAAATTTACGATATGCCCATTATAAACTACGATGATCGCCTATGCTATAACATGGGGTTAAAAAAATAACTCTCAGAAACGGCCCCATTTTATGTCACAATGTACTATGTCCCTAGACTAACTATTAGCCACAAACACTCGCTGAATAAATTAACTTAAAATTTACGATATGCCCATTATAAACTACGATGATCGCCTATGCTATAACATGGGGTTAAAAAAATAACTCTCAGAAACGGCCCCATTTTATGTCACAATGTACTATGTCCCTAGACTAACTATTAGCCACAAACACTCGCTGAATAAATTAACTTAAAATTTACGATATGCCCATTATAAACTACGATGATCGCCTATGCTATAACATGGGGTTAAAAAAATAACTCTCAGAAACGGCCCCATTTTATGTCACAATGTACTATGTCCCTAGACTAACTATTAGCCACAAACACTCGCTGAATAAATTAACTTAAAATTTACGATATGCCCATTATAAACTACGATGATCGCCTATGCTATAACATGGGGTTAAAAAAATAACTCTCAGAAACGGCCCCATTTTATGTCACAATGTACTATGTCCCTAGACTAACTATTAGCCACAAACACTCGCTGAATAAATTAACTTAAAATTTACGATATGCCCATTATAAACTACGATGATCGCCTATGCTATAACATGGGGTTAAAAAAATAACTCTCAGAAACGGCCCCATTTTATGTCACAATGTACTATGTCCCTAGACTAACTATTAGCCACAAACACTCGCTGAATAAATTAACTTAAAATTTACGATATGCCCATTATAAACTACGATGATCGCCTATGCTATAACATGGGGTTAAAAAAATAACTCTCAGAAACGGCCCCATTTTATGTCACAATGTACTATGTCCCTAGACTAACTATTAGCCACAAACACTCGCTGAATAAATTAACTTAAAATTTACGATATGCCCATTATAAACTACGATGATCGCCTATGCTATAACATGGGGTTAAAAAAATAACTCTCAGAAACGGCCCCATTTTATGTCACAATGTACTATGTCCCTAGACTAACTATTAGCCACAAACACTCGCTGAATAAATTAACTTAAAATTTACGATATGCCCATTATAAACTACGATGATCGCCTATGCTATAACATGGGGTTAAAAAAATAACTCTCAGAAACGGCCCCATTTTATGTCACAATGTACTATGTCCCTAGACTAACTATTAGCCACAAACACTCGCTGAATAAATTAACTTAAAATTTACGATATGCCCATTATAAACTACGATGATCGCCTATGCTATAACATGGGGTTAAAAAAATAACTCTCAGAAACGGCCCCATTTTATGTCACAATGTACTATGTCCCTAGACTAACTATTAGCCACAAACACTCGCTGAATAAATTAACTTAAAATTTACGATATGCCCATTATAAACTACGATGATCGCCTATGCTATAACATGGGGTTAAAAAAATAACTCTCAGAAACGGCCCCATTTTATGTCACAATGTACTATGTCCCTAGACTAACTATTAGCCACAAACACTCGCTGAATAAATTAACTTAAAATTTACGATATGCCCATTATAAACTACGATGATCGCCTATGCTATAACATGGGGTTAAAAAAATAACTCTCAGAAACGGCCCCATTTTATGTCACAATGTACTATGTCCCTAGACTAACTATTAGCCACAAACACTCGCTGAATAAATTAACTTAAAATTTACGATATGCCCATTATAAACTACGATGATCGCCTATGCTATAACATGGGGTTAAAAAAATAACTCTCAGAAACGGCCCCATTTTATGTCACAATGTACTATGTCCCTAGACTAACTATTAGCCACAAACACTCGCTGAATAAATTAACTTAAAATTTACGATATGCCCATTATAAACTACGATGATCGCCTATGCTATAACATGGGGTTAAAAAAATAACTCTCAGAAACGGCCCCATTTTATGTCACAATGTACTATGTCCCTAGACTAACTATTAGCCACAAACACTCGCTGAATAAATTAACTTAAAATTTACGATATGCCCATTATAAACTACGATGATCGCCTATGCTATAACATGGGGTTAAAAAAATAACTCTCAGAAACGGCCCCATTTTATGTCACAATGTACTATGTCCCTAGACTAACTATTAGCCACAAACACTCGCTGAATAAATTAACTTAAAATTTACGATATGCCCATTATAAACTACGATGATCGCCTATGCTATAACATGGGGTTAAAAAAATAACTCTCAGAAACGGCCCCATTTTATGTCACAATGTACTATGTCCCTAGACTAACTATTAGCCACAAACACTCGCTGAATAAATTAACTTAAAATTTACGATATGCCCATTATAAACTACGATGATCGCCTATGCTATAACATGGGGTTAAAAAAATAACTCTCAGAAACGGCCCCATTTTATGTCACAATGTACTATGTCCCTAGACTAACTATTAGCCACAAACACTCGCTGAATAAATTAACTTAAAATTTACGATATGCCCATTATAAACTACGATGATCGCCTATGCTATAACATGGGGTTAAAAAAATAACTCTCAGAAACGGCCCCATTTTATGTCACAATGTACTATGTCCCTAGACTAACTATTAGCCACAAACACTCGCTGAATAAATTAACTTAAAATTTACGATATGCCCATTATAAACTACGATGATCGCCTATGCTATAACATGGGGTTAAAAAAATAACTCTCAGAAACGGCCCCATTTTATGTCACAATGTACTATGTCCCTAGACTAACTATTAGCCACAAACACTCGCTGAATAAATTAACTTAAAATTTACGATATGCCCATTATAAACTACGATGATCGCCTATGCTATAACATGGGGTTAAAAAAATAACTCTCAGAAACGGCCCCATTTTATGTCACAATGTACTATGTCCCTAGACTAACTATTAGCCACAAACACTCGCTGAATAAATTAACTTAAAATTTACGATATGCCCATTATAAACTACGATGATCGCCTATGCTATAACATGGGGTTAAAAAAATAACTCTCAGAAACGGCCCCATTTTATGTCACAATGTACTATGTCCCTAGACTAACTATTAGCCACAAACACTCGCTGAATAAATTAACTTAAAATTTACGATATGCCCATTATAAACTACGATGATCGCCTATGCTATAACATGGGGTTAAAAAAATAACTCTCAGAAACGGCCCCATTTTATGTCACAATGTACTATGTCCCTAGACTAACTATTAGCCACAAACACTCGCTGAATAAATTAACTTAAAATTTACGATATGCCCATTATAAACTACGATGATCGCCTATGCTATAACATGGGGTTAAAAAAATAACTCTCAGAAACGGCCCCATTTTATGTCACAATGTACTATGTCCCTAGACTAACTATTAGCCACAAACACTCGCTGAATAAATTAACTTAAAATTTACGATATGCCCATTATAAACTACGATGATCGCCTATGCTATAACATGGGGTTAAAAAAATAACTCTCAGAAACGGCCCCATTTTATGTCACAATGTACTATGTCCCTAGACTAACTATTAGCCACAAACACTCGCTGAATAAATTAACTTAAAATTTACGATATGCCCATTATAAACTACGATGATCGCCTATGCTATAACATGGGGTTAAAAAAATAACTCTCAGAAACGGCCCCATTTTATGTCACAATGTACTATGTCCCTAGACTAACTATTAGCCACAAACACTCGCTGAATAAATTAACTTAAAATTTACGATATGCCCATTATAAACTACGATGATCGCCTATGCTATAACATGGGGTTAAAAAAATAACTCTCAGAAACGGCCCCATTTTATGTCACAATGTACTATGTCCCTAGACTAACTATTAGCCACAAACACTCGCTGAATAAATTAACTTAAAATTTACGATATGCCCATTATAAACTACGATGATCGCCTATGCTATAACATGGGGTTAAAAAAATAACTCTCAGAAACGGCCCCATTTTATGTCACAATGTACTATGTCCCTAGACTAACTATTAGCCACAAACACTCGCTGAATAAATTAACTTAAAATTTACGATATGCCCATTATAAACTACGATGATCGCCTATGCTATAACATGGGGTTAAAAAAATAACTCTCAGAAACGGCCCCATTTTATGTCACAATGTACTATGTCCCTAGACTAACTATTAGCCACAAACACTCGCTGAATAAATTAACTTAAAATTTACGATATGCCCATTATAAACTACGATGATCGCCTATGCTATAACATGGGGTTAAAAAAATAACTCTCAGAAACGGCCCCATTTTATGTCACAATGTACTATGTCCCTAGACTAACTATTAGCCACAAACACTCGCTGAATAAATTAACTTAAAATTTACGATATGCCCATTATAAACTACGATGATCGCCTATGCTATAACATGGGGTTAAAAAAATAACTCTCAGAAACGGCCCCATTTTATGTCACAATGTACTATGTCCCTAGACTAACTATTAGCCACAAACACTCGCTGAATAAATTAACTTAAAATTTACGATATGCCCATTATAAACTACGATGATCGCCTATGCTATAACATGGGGTTAAAAAAATAACTCTCAGAAACGGCCCCATTTTATGTCACAATGTACTATGTCCCTAGACTAACTATTAGCCACAAACACTCGCTGAATAAATTAACTTAAAATTTACGATATGCCCATTATAAACTACGATGATCGCCTATGCTATAACATGGGGTTAAAAAAATAACTCTCAGAAACGGCCCCATTTTATGTCACAATGTACTATGTCCCTAGACTAACTATTAGCCACAAACACTCGCTGAATAAATTAACTTAAAATTTACGATATGCCCATTATAAACTACGATGATCGCCTATGCTATAACATGGGGTTAAAAAAATAACTCTCAGAAACGGCCCCATTTTATGTCACAATGTACTATGTCCCTAGACTAACTATTAGCCACAAACACTCGCTGAATAAATTAACTTAAAATTTACGATATGCCCATTATAAACTACGATGATCGCCTATGCTATAACATGGGGTTAAAAAAATAACTCTCAGAAACGGCCCCATTTTATGTCACAATGTACTATGTCCCTAGACTAACTATTAGCCACAAACACTCGCTGAATAAATTAACTTAAAATTTACGATATGCCCATTATAAACTACGATGATCGCCTATGCTATAACATGGGGTTAAAAAAATAACTCTCAGAAACGGCCCCATTTTATGTCACAATGTACTATGTCCCTAGACTAACTATTAGCCACAAACACTCGCTGAATAAATTAACTTAAAATTTACGATATGCCCATTATAAACTACGATGATCGCCTATGCTATAACATGGGGTTAAAAAAATAACTCTCAGAAACGGCCCCATTTTATGTCACAATGTACTATGTCCCTAGACTAACTATTAGCCACAAACACTCGCTGAATAAATTAACTTAAAATTTACGATATGCCCATTATAAACTACGATGATCGCCTATGCTATAACATGGGGTTAAAAAAATAACTCTCAGAAACGGCCCCATTTTATGTCACAATGTACTATGTCCCTAGACTAACTATTAGCCACAAACACTCGCTGAATAAATTAACTTAAAATTTACGATATGCCCATTATAAACTACGATGATCGCCTATGCTATAACATGGGGTTAAAAAAATAACTCTCAGAAACGGCCCCATTTTATGTCACAATGTACTATGTCCCTAGACTAACTATTAGCCACAAACACTCGCTGAATAAATTAACTTAAAATTTACGATATGCCCATTATAAACTACGATGATCGCCTATGCTATAACATGGGGTTAAAAAAATAACTCTCAGAAACGGCCCCATTTTATGTCACAATGTACTATGTCCCTAGACTAACTATTAGCCACAAACACTCGCTGAATAAATTAACTTAAAATTTACGATATGCCCATTATAAACTACGATGATCGCCTATGCTATAACATGGGGTTAAAAAAATAACTCTCAGAAACGGCCCCATTTTATGTCACAATGTACTATGTCCCTAGACTAACTATTAGCCACAAACACTCGCTGAATAAATTAACTTAAAATTTACGATATGCCCATTATAAACTACGATGATCGCCTATGCTATAACATGGGGTTAAAAAAATAACTCTCAGAAACGGCCCCATTTTATGTCACAATGTACTATGTCCCTAGACTAACTATTAGCCACAAACACTCGCTGAATAAATTAACTTAAAATTTACGATATGCCCATTATAAACTACGATGATCGCCTATGCTATAACATGGGGTTAAAAAAATAACTCTCAGAAACGGCCCCATTTTATGTCACAATGTACTATGTCCCTAGACTAACTATTAGCCACAAACACTCGCTGAATAAATTAACTTAAAATTTACGATATGCCCATTATAAACTACGATGATCGCCTATGCTATAACATGGGGTTAAAAAAATAACTCTCAGAAACGGCCCCATTTTATGTCACAATGTACTATGTCCCTAGACTAACTATTAGCCACAAACACTCGCTGAATAAATTAACTTAAAATTTACGATATGCCCATTATAAACTACGATGATCGCCTATGCTATAACATGGGGTTAAAAAAATAACTCTCAGAAACGGCCCCATTTTATGTCACAATGTACTATGTCCCTAGACTAACTATTAGCCACAAACACTCGCTGAATAAATTAACTTAAAATTTACGATATGCCCATTATAAACTACGATGATCGCCTATGCTATAACATGGGGTTAAAAAAATAACTCTCAGAAACGGCCCCATTTTATGTCACAATGTACTATGTCCCTAGACTAACTATTAGCCACAAACACTCGCTGAATAAATTAACTTAAAATTTACGATATGCCCATTATAAACTACGATGATCGCCTATGCTATAACATGGGGTTAAAAAAATAACTCTCAGAAACGGCCCCATTTTATGTCACAATGTACTATGTCCCTAGACTAACTATTAGCCACAAACACTCGCTGAATAAATTAACTTAAAATTTACGATATGCCCATTATAAACTACGATGATCGCCTATGCTATAACATGGGGTTAAAAAAATAACTCTCAGAAACGGCCCCATTTTATGTCACAATGTACTATGTCCCTAGACTAACTATTAGCCACAAACACTCGCTGAATAAATTAACTTAAAATTTACGATATGCCCATTATAAACTACGATGATCGCCTATGCTATAACATGGGGTTAAAAAAATAACTCTCAGAAACGGCCCCATTTTATGTCACAATGTACTATGTCCCTAGACTAACTATTAGCCACAAACACTCGCTGAATAAATTAACTTAAAATTTACGATATGCCCATTATAAACTACGATGATCGCCTATGCTATAACATGGGGTTAAAAAAATAACTCTCAGAAACGGCCCCATTTTATGTCACAATGTACTATGTCCCTAGACTAACTATTAGCCACAAACACTCGCTGAATAAATTAACTTAAAATTTACGATATGCCCATTATAAACTACGATGATCGCCTATGCTATAACATGGGGTTAAAAAAATAACTCTCAGAAACGGCCCCATTTTATGTCACAATGTACTATGTCCCTAGACTAACTATTAGCCACAAACACTCGCTGAATAAATTAACTTAAAATTTACGATATGCCCATTATAAACTACGATGATCGCCTATGCTATAACATGGGGTTAAAAAAATAACTCTCAGAAACGGCCCCATTTTATGTCACAATGTACTATGTCCCTAGACTAACTATTAGCCACAAACACTCGCTGAATAAATTAACTTAAAATTTACGATATGCCCATTATAAACTACGATGATCGCCTATGCTATAACATGGGGTTAAAAAAATAACTCTCAGAAACGGCCCCATTTTATGTCACAATGTACTATGTCCCTAGACTAACTATTAGCCACAAACACTCGCTGAATAAATTAACTTAAAATTTACGATATGCCCATTATAAACTACGATGATCGCCTATGCTATAACATGGGGTTAAAAAAATAACTCTCAGAAACGGCCCCATTTTATGTCACAATGTACTATGTCCCTAGACTAACTATTAGCCACAAACACTCGCTGAATAAATTAACTTAAAATTTACGATATGCCCATTATAAACTACGATGATCGCCTATGCTATAACATGGGGTTAAAAAAATAACTCTCAGAAACGGCCCCATTTTATGTCACAATGTACTATGTCCCTAGACTAACTATTAGCCACAAACACTCGCTGAATAAATTAACTTAAAATTTACGATATGCCCATTATAAACTACGATGATCGCCTATGCTATAACATGGGGTTAAAAAAATAACTCTCAGAAACGGCCCCATTTTATGTCACAATGTACTATGTCCCTAGACTAACTATTAGCCACAAACACTCGCTGAATAAATTAACTTAAAATTTACGATATGCCCATTATAAACTACGATGATCGCCTATGCTATAACATGGGGTTAAAAAAATAACTCTCAGAAACGGCCCCATTTTATGTCACAATGTACTATGTCCCTAGACTAACTATTAGCCACAAACACTCGCTGAATAAATTAACTTAAAATTTACGATATGCCCATTATAAACTACGATGATCGCCTATGCTATAACATGGGGTTAAAAAAATAACTCTCAGAAACGGCCCCATTTTATGTCACAATGTACTATGTCCCTAGACTAACTATTAGCCACAAACACTCGCTGAATAAATTAACTTAAAATTTACGATATGCCCATTATAAACTACGATGATCGCCTATGCTATAACATGGGGTTAAAAAAATAACTCTCAGAAACGGCCCCATTTTATGTCACAATGTACTATGTCCCTAGACTAACTATTAGCCACAAACACTCGCTGAATAAATTAACTTAAAATTTACGATATGCCCATTATAAACTACGATGATCGCCTATGCTATAACATGGGGTTAAAAAAATAACTCTCAGAAACGGCCCCATTTTATGTCACAATGTACTATGTCCCTAGACTAACTATTAGCCACAAACACTCGCTGAATAAATTAACTTAAAATTTACGATATGCCCATTATAAACTACGATGATCGCCTATGCTATAACATGGGGTTAAAAAAATAACTCTCAGAAACGGCCCCATTTTATGTCACAATGTACTATGTCCCTAGACTAACTATTAGCCACAAACACTCGCTGAATAAATTAACTTAAAATTTACGATATGCCCATTATAAACTACGATGATCGCCTATGCTATAACATGGGGTTAAAAAAATAACTCTCAGAAACGGCCCCATTTTATGTCACAATGTACTATGTCCCTAGACTAACTATTAGCCACAAACACTCGCTGAATAAATTAACTTAAAATTTACGATATGCCCATTATAAACTACGATGATCGCCTATGCTATAACATGGGGTTAAAAAAATAACTCTCAGAAACGGCCCCATTTTATGTCACAATGTACTATGTCCCTAGACTAACTATTAGCCACAAACACTCGCTGAATAAATTAACTTAAAATTTACGATATGCCCATTATAAACTACGATGATCGCCTATGCTATAACATGGGGTTAAAAAAATAACTCTCAGAAACGGCCCCATTTTATGTCACAATGTACTATGTCCCTAGACTAACTATTAGCCACAAACACTCGCTGAATAAATTAACTTAAAATTTACGATATGCCCATTATAAACTACGATGATCGCCTATGCTATAACATGGGGTTAAAAAAATAACTCTCAGAAACGGCCCCATTTTATGTCACAATGTACTATGTCCCTAGACTAACTATTAGCCACAAACACTCGCTGAATAAATTAACTTAAAATTTACGATATGCCCATTATAAACTACGATGATCGCCTATGCTATAACATGGGGTTAAAAAAATAACTCTCAGAAACGGCCCCATTTTATGTCACAATGTACTATGTCCCTAGACTAACTATTAGCCACAAACACTCGCTGAATAAATTAACTTAAAATTTACGATATGCCCATTATAAACTACAAGGATCGCCTATGCTATAACATGGGGTTAAAAAAATAACTCTCAGAAACGGCCCCATTTTATGTCACAATGTACTATGTCCCTAGACTAACTATTAGCCACAAACACTCGCTGAATAAATTAACTTAAAATTTACGATATGCCCATTATAAACTACGATGATCGCCTATGCTATAACATGGGGTTAAAAAAATAACTCTCAGAAACGGCCCCATTTTATGTCACAATGTAATATGTCCCTAGACTAACTATTAGCCACAAACACTCGCTGAATAAATTAACTTAAAATTTACGATATGCCCATTATAAACTACAAGGATCGCCTATGCTATAACATGGGGTTAAAAAAATAACTCTCAGAAACGGCCCCATTTTATGTCACAATGTACTATGTCCCTAGACTAACTATTAGCCACAAACACTCGCTGAATAAATTAACTTAAAATTTACGATATGCCCATTATAAACTACGATGATCGCCTATGCTATAACATGGGGTTAAAAAAATAACTCTCAGAAACGGCCCCATTTTATGTCACAATGTACTATGTCCCTAGACTAACTATTAGCCACAAACACTCGCTGAATAAATTAACTTAAAATTTACGATATGCCCATTATAAACTACGATGATCGCCTATGCTATAACATGGGGTTAAAAAAATAACTCTCAGAAACGGCCCCATTTTATGTCACAATGTACTATGTCCCTAGACTAACTATTAGCCACAAACACTCGCTGAATAAATTAACTTAAAATTTACGATATGCCCATTATAAACTACGATGATCGCCTATGCTATAACATGGGGTTAAAAAAATAACTCTCAGAAACGGCCCCATTTTATGTCACAATGTACTATGTCCCTAGACTAACTATTAGCCACAAACACTCGCTGAATAAATTAACTTAAAATTTACGATATGCCCATTATAAACTACGATGATCGCCTATGCTATAACATGGGGTTAAAAAAATAACTCTCAGAAACGGCCCCATTTTATGTCACAATGTACTATGTCCCTAGACTAACTATTAGCCACAAACACTCGCTGAATAAATTAACTTAAAATTTACGATATGCCCATTATAAACTACGATGATCGCCTATGCTATAACATGGGGTTAAAAAAATAACTCTCAGAAACGGCCCCATTTTATGTCACAATGTACTATGTCCCTAGACTAACTATTAGCCACAAACACTCGCTGAATAAATTAACTTAAAATTTACGATATGCCCATTATAAACTACGATGATCGCCTATGCTATAACATGGGGTTAAAAAAATAACTCTCAGAAACGGCCCCATTTTATGTCACAATGTACTATG
The DNA here is from genome assembly GCA_949152475.1 of Terebella lapidaria. NCBI lineage: Eukaryota > Metazoa > Annelida > Polychaeta > Terebellida > Terebellidae > Terebella > Terebella lapidaria. The sequence continues at coordinate 48,208,532 of OX424555.1, read as the reverse complement.
TCCCTAGACTAACTATTAGCCACAAACACTCGCTGAATAAATTAACTTAAAATTTACGATATGCCCATTATAAACTACGATGATCGCCTATGCTATAACATGGGGTTAAAAAAATAACTCTCAGAAACGGCCCCATTTTATGTCACAATGTACTATGTCCCTAGACTAACTATTAGCCACAAACACTCGCTGAATAAATTAACTTAAAATTATCGATATGCCCATTATAAACTACGATGATCGCCTATGCTATAACATGGGGTTAAAAAAATAACTCTCAGAAACGGCCCCATTTTATGTCACAATGTACTATGTCCCTAGACTAACTATTAGCCACAAACACTCGCTGAATAAATTAACTTAAAATTATCGATATGCCCATTATAAACTACGATGATCGCCTATGCTATAACATGGGGTTAAAAAAATAACTCTCAGAAACGGCCCCATTTTATGTCACAATGTACTATGTCCCTAGACTAACTATTAGCCACAAACACTCGCTGAATAAATTAACTTAAAATTATCGATATGCCCATTATAAACTACGATGATCGCCTATGCTATAACATGGGGTTAAAAAAATAACTCTCAGAAACGGCCCCATTTTATGTCACAATGTACTATGTCCCTAGACTAACTATTAGCCACAAACACTCGCTGAATAAATTAACTTAAAATTATCGATATGCCCATTATAAACTACGATGATCGCCTATGCTATAACATGGGGTTAAAAAAATAACTCTCAGAAACGGCCCCATTTTATGTCACAATGTACTATGTCCCTAGACTAACTATTAGCCACAAACACTCGCTGAATAAATTAACTTAAAATTTTCGATATGCCCATTATAAACTACGATGATCGCCTATGCTATAACATGGGGTTAAAAAAATAACTCTCAGAAACGGCCCCATTTTATGTCACAATGTACTATGTCCCTAGACTAACTATTAGCCACAAACACTCGCTGAATAAATTAACTTAAAATTTACGATATGCCCATTATAAACTACGATGATCGCCTATGCTATAACATGGGGTTAAAAAAATAACTCTCAGAAACGGCCCCATTTTATGTCACAATGTACTATGTCCCTAGACTAACTATTAGCCACAAACACTCGCTGAATAAATTAACTTAAAATTTACGATATGCCCATTATAAACTACGATGATCGCCTATGCTATAACATGGGGTTAAAAAAATAACTCTCAGAAACGGCCCCATTTTATGTCACAATGTACTATGTCCCTAGACTAACTATTAGCCACAAACACTCGCTGAATAAATTAACTTAAAATTTACGATATGCCCATTATAAACTACGATGATCGCCTATGCTATAACATGGGGTTAAAAAAATAACTCTCAGAAACGGCCCCATTTTATGTCACAATGTACTATGTCCCTAGACTAACTATTAGCCACAAACACTCGCTGAATAAATTAACTTAAAATTTACGATATGCCCATTATAAACTACGATGATCGCCTATGCTATAACATGGGGTTAAAAAAATAACTCTCAGAAACGGCCCCATTTTATGTCACAATGTACTATGTCCCTAGACTAACTATTAGCCACAAACACTCGCTGAATAAATTAACTTAAAATTTACGATATGCCCATTATAAACTACGATGATCGCCTATGCTATAACATGGGGTTAAAAAAATAACTCTCAGAAACGGCCCCATTTTATGTCACAATGTACTATGTCCCTAGACTAACTATTAGCCACAAACACTCGCTGAATAAATTAACTTAAAATTTACGATATGCCCATTATAAACTACGATGATCGCCTATGCTATAACATGGGGTTAAAAAAATAACTCTCAGAAACGGCCCCATTTTATGTCACAATGTACTATGTCCCTAGACTAACTATTAGCCACAAACACTCGCTGAATAAATTAACTTAAAATTTACGATATGCCCATTATAAACTACGATGATCGCCTATGCTATAACATGGGGTTAAAAAAATAACTCTCAGAAACGGCCCCATTTTATGTCACAATGTACTATGTCCCTAGACTAACTATTAGCCACAAACACTCGCTGAATAAATTAACTTAAAATTTACGATATGCCCATTATAAACTACGATGATCGCCTATGCTATAACATGGGGTTAAAAAAATAACTCTCAGAAACGGCCCCATTTTATGTCACAATGTACTATGTCCCTAGACTAACTATTAGCCACAAACACTCGCTGAATAAATTAACTTAAAATTTACGATATGCCCATTATAAACTACGATGATCGCCTATGCTATAACATGGGGTTAAAAAAATAACTCTCAGAAACGGCCCCATTTTATGTCACAATGTACTATGTCCCTAGACTAACTATTAGCCACAAACACTCGCTGAATAAATTAACTTAAAATTTACGATATGCCCATTATAAACTACGATGATCGCCTATGCTATAACATGGGGTTAAAAAAATAACTCTCAGAAACGGCCCCATTTTATGTCACAATGTACTATGTCCCTAGACTAACTATTAGCCACAAACACTCGCTGAATAAATTAACTTAAAATTTACGATATGCCCATTATAAACTACGATGATCGCCTATGCTATAACATGGGGTTAAAAAAATAACTCTCAGAAACGGCCCCATTTTATGTCACAATGTACTATGTCCCTAGACTAACTATTAGCCACAAACACTCGCTGAATAAATTAACTTAAAATTTACGATATGCCCATTATAAACTACGATGATCGCCTATGCTATAACATGGGGTTAAAAAAATAACTCTCAGAAACGGCCCCATTTTATGTCACAATGTACTATGTCCCTAGACTAACTATTAGCCACAAACACTCGCTGAATAAATTAACTTAAAATTTACGATATGCCCATTATAAACTACGATGATCGCCTATGCTATAACATGGGGTTAAAAAAATAACTCTCAGAAACGGCCCCATTTTATGTCACAATGTACTATGTCCCTAGACTAACTATTAGCCACAAACACTCGCTGAATAAATTAACTTAAAATTTACGATATGCCCATTATAAACTACGATGATCGCCTATGCTATAACATGGGGTTAAAAAAATAACTCTCAGAAACGGCCCCATTTTATGTCACAATGTACTATGTCCCTAGACTAACTATTAGCCACAAACACTCGCTGAATAAATTAACTTAAAATTTACGATATGCCCATTATAAACTACGATGATCGCCTATGCTATAACATGGGGTTAAAAAAATAACTCTCAGAAACGGCCCCATTTTATGTCACAATGTACTATGTCCCTAGACTAACTATTAGCCACAAACACTCGCTGAATAAATTAACTTAAAATTTACGATATGCCCATTATAAACTACGATGATCGCCTATGCTATAACATGGGGTTAAAAAAATAACTCTCAGAAACGGCCCCATTTTATGTCACAATGTACTATGTCCCTAGACTAACTATTAGCCACAAACACTCGCTGAATAAATTAACTTAAAATTTACGATATGCCCATTATAAACTACGATGATCGCCTATGCTATAACATGGGGTTAAAAAAATAACTCTCAGAAACGGCCCCATTTTATGTCACAATGTACTATGTCCCTAGACTAACTATTAGCCACAAACACTCGCTGAATAAATTAACTTAAAATTTACGATATGCCCATTATAAACTACGATGATCGCCTATGCTATAACATGGGGTTAAAAAAATAACTCTCAGAAACGGCCCCATTTTATGTCACAATGTACTATGTCCCTAGACTAACTATTAGCCACAAACACTCGCTGAATAAATTAACTTAAAATTTACGATATGCCCATTATAAACTACGATGATCGCCTATGCTATAACATGGGGTTAAAAAAATAACTCTCAGAAACGGCCCCATTTTATGTCACAATGTACTATGTCCCTAGACTAACTATTAGCCACAAACACTCGCTGAATAAATTAACTTAAAATTTACGATATGCCCATTATAAACTACGATGATCGCCTATGCTATAACATGGGGTTAAAAAAATAACTCTCAGAAACGGCCCCATTTTATGTCACAATGTACTATGTCCCTAGACTAACTATTAGCCACAAACACTCGCTGAATAAATTAACTTAAAATTTACGATATGCCCATTATAAACTACGATGATCGCCTATGCTATAACATGGGGTTAAAAAAATAACTCTCAGAAACGGCCCCATTTTATGTCACAATGTACTATGTCCCTAGACTAACTATTAGCCACAAACACTCGCTGAATAAATTAACTTAAAATTTACGATATGCCCATTATAAACTACGATGATCGCCTATGCTATAACATGGGGTTAAAAAAATAACTCTCAGAAACGGCCCCATTTTATGTCACAATGTACTATGTCCCTAGACTAACTATTAGCCACAAACACTCGCTGAATAAATTAACTTAAAATTTACGATATGCCCATTATAAACTACGATGATCGCCTATGCTATAACATGGGGTTAAAAAAATAACTCTCAGAAACGGCCCCATTTTATGTCACAATGTACTATGTCCCTAGACTAACTATTAGCCACAAACACTCGCTGAATAAATTAACTTAAAATTTACGATATGCCCATTATAAACTACGATGATCGCCTATGCTATAACATGGGGTTAAAAAAATAACTCTCAGAAACGGCCCCATTTTATGTCACAATGTACTATGTCCCTAGACTAACTATTAGCCACAAACACTCGCTGAATAAATTAACTTAAAATTTACGATATGCCCATTATAAACTACGATGATCGCCTATGCTATAACATGGGGTTAAAAAAATAACTCTCAGAAACGGCCCCATTTTATGTCACAATGTACTATGTCCCTAGACTAACTATTAGCCACAAACACTCGCTGAATAAATTAACTTAAAATTTACGATATGCCCATTATAAACTACGATGATCGCCTATGCTATAACATGGGGTTAAAAAAATAACTCTCAGAAACGGCCCCATTTTATGTCACAATGTACTATGTCCCTAGACTAACTATTAGCCACAAACACTCGCTGAATAAATTAACTTAAAATTTACGATATGCCCATTATAAACTACGATGATCGCCTATGCTATAACATGGGGTTAAAAAAATAACTCTCAGAAACGGCCCCATTTTATGTCACAATGTACTATGTCCCTAGACTAACTATTAGCCACAAACACTCGCTGAATAAATTAACTTAAAATTTACGATATGCCCATTATAAACTACGATGATCGCCTATGCTATAACATGGGGTTAAAAAAATAACTCTCAGAAACGGCCCCATTTTATGTCACAATGTACTATGTCCCTAGACTAACTATTAGCCACAAACACTCGCTGAATAAATTAACTTAAAATTTACGATATGCCCATTATAAACTACGATGATCGCCTATGCTATAACATGGGGTTAAAAAAATAACTCTCAGAAACGGCCCCATTTTATGTCACAATGTACTATGTCCCTAGACTAACTATTAGCCACAAACACTCGCTGAATAAATTAACTTAAAATTTACGATATGCCCATTATAAACTACGATGATCGCCTATGCTATAACATGGGGTTAAAAAAATAACTCTCAGAAACGGCCCCATTTTATGTCACAATGTACTATGTCCCTAGACTAACTATTAGCCACAAACACTCGCTGAATAAATTAACTTAAAATTTACGATATGCCCATTATAAACTACGATGATCGCCTATGCTATAACATGGGGTTAAAAAAATAACTCTCAGAAACGGCCCCATTTTATGTCACAATGTACTATGTCCCTAGACTAACTATTAGCCACAAACACTCGCTGAATAAATTAACTTAAAATTTACGATATGCCCTTTATAAACTACGATGATCGCCTATGCTATAACATGGGGTTAAAAAAATAACTCTCAGAAACGGCCCCATTTTATGTCACAATGTACTATGTCCCTAGACTAACTATTAGCCACAAACACTCGCTGAATAAATTAACTTAAAATTTACGATATGCCCATTATAAACTACGATGATCGCCTATGCTATAACATGGGGTTAAAAAAATAACTCTCAGAAACGGCCCCATTTTATGTCACAATGTACTATGTCCCTAGACTAACTATTAGCCACAAACACTCGCTGAATAAATTAACTTAAAATTTACGATATGCCCATTATAAACTACGATGATCGCCTATGCTATAACATGGGGTTAAAAAAATAACTCTCAGAAACGGCCCCATTTTATGTCACAATGTACTATGTCCCTAGACTAACTATTAGCCACAAACACTCGCTGAATAAATTAACTTAAAATTTACGATATGCCCATTATAAACTACGATGATCGCCTATGCTATAACATGGGGTTAAAAAAATAACTCTCAGAAACGGCCCCATTTTATGTCACAATGTACTATGTCCCTAGACTAACTATTAGCCACAAACACTCGCTGAATAAATTAACTTAAAATTTACGATATGCCCATTATAAACTACGATGATCGCCTATGCTATAACATGGGGTTAAAAAAATAACTCTCAGAAACGGCCCCATTTTATGTCACAATGTACTATGTCCCTAGACTAACTATTAGCCACAAACACTCGCTGAATAAATTAACTTAAAATTTACGATATGCCCATTATAAACTACGATGATCGCCTATGCTATAACATGGGGTTAAAAAAATAACTCTCAGAAACGGCCCCATTTTATGTCACAATGTACTATGTCCCTAGACTAACTATTAGCCACAAACACTCGCTGAATAAATTAACTTAAAATTTACGATATGCCCATTATAAACTACGATGATCGCCTATGCTATAACATGGGGTTAAAAAAATAACTCTCAGAAACGGCCCCATTTTATGTCACAATGTACTATGTCCCTAGACTAACTATTAGCCACAAACACTCGCTGAATAAATTAACTTAAAATTTACGATATGCCCATTATAAACTACGATGATCGCCTATGCTATAACATGGGGTTAAAAAAATAACTCTCAGAAACGGCCCCATTTTATGTCACAATGTACTATGTCCCTAGACTAACTATTAGCCACAAACACTCGCTGAATAAATTAACTTAAAATTTACGATATGCCCATTATAAACTACGATGATCGCCTATGCTATAACATGGGGTTAAAAAAATAACTCTCAGAAACGGCCCCATTTTATGTCACAATGTACTATGTCCCTAGACTAACTATTAGCCACAAACACTCGCTGAATAAATTAACTTAAAATTTACGATATGCCCATTATAAACTACGATGATCGCCTATGCTATAACATGGGGTTAAAAAAATAACTCTCAGAAACGGCCCCATTTTATGTCACAATGTACTATGTCCCTAGACTAACTATTAGCCACAAACACTCGCTGAATAAATTAACTTAAAATTTACGATATGCCCATTATAAACTACGATGATCGCCTATGCTATAACATGGGGTTAAAAAAATAACTCTCAGAAACGGCCCCATTTTATGTCACAATGTACTATGTCCCTAGACTAACTATTAGCCACAAACACTCGCTGAATAAATTAACTTAAAATTTACGATATGCCCATTATAAACTACGATGATCGCCTATGCTATAACATGGGGTTAAAAAAATAACTCTCAGAAACGGCCCCATTTTATGTCACAATGTACTATGTCCCTAGACTAACTATTAGCCACAAACACTCGCTGAATAAATTAACTTAAAATTTACGATATGCCCATTATAAACTACGATGATCGCCTATGCTATAACATGGGGTTAAAAAAATAACTCTCAGAAACGGCCCCATTTTATGTCACAATGTACTATGTCCCTAGACTAACTATTAGCCACAAACACTCGCTGAATAAATTAACTTAAAATTTACGATATGCCCATTATAAACTACGATGATCGCCTATGCTATAACATGGGGTTAAAAAAATAACTCTCAGAAACGGCCCCATTTTATGTCACAATGTACTATGTCCCTAGACTAACTATTAGCCACAAACACTCGCTGAATAAATTAACTTAAAATTTACGATATGCCCATTATAAACTACGATGATCGCCTATGCTATAACATGGGGTTAAAAAAATAACTCTCAGAAACGGCCCCATTTTATGTCACAATGTACTATGTCCCTAGACTAACTATTAGCCACAAACACTCGCTGAATAAATTAACTTAAAATTTACGATATGCCCATTATAAACTACGATGATCGCCTATGCTATAACATGGGGTTAAAAAAATAACTCTCAGAAACGGCCCCATTTTATGTCACAATGTACTATGTCCCTAGACTAACTATTAGCCACAAACACTCGCTGAATAAATTAACTTAAAATTTACGATATGCCCATTATAAACTACGATGATCGCCTATGCTATAACATGGGGTTAAAAAAATAACTCTCAGAAACGGCCCCATTTTATGTCACAATGTACTATGTCCCTAGACTAACTATTAGCCACAAACACTCGCTGAATAAATTAACTTAAAATTTACGATATGCCCATTATAAACTACGATGATCGCCTATGCTATAACATGGGGTTAAAAAAATAACTCTCAGAAACGGCCCCATTTTATGTCACAATGTACTATGTCCCTAGACTAACTATTAGCCACAAACACTCGCTGAATAAATTAACTTAAAATTTACGATATGCCCATTATAAACTACGATGATCGCCTATGCTATAACATGGGGTTAAAAAAATAACTCTCAGAAACGGCCCCATTTTATGTCACAATGTACTATGTCCCTAGACTAACTATTAGCCACAAACACTCGCTGAATAAATTAACTTAAAATTTACGATATGCCCATTATAAACTACGATGATCGCCTATGCTATAACATGGGGTTAAAAAAATAACTCTCAGAAACGGCCCCATTTTATGTCACAATGTACTATGTCCCTAGACTAACTATTAGCCACAAACACTCGCTGAATAAATTAACTTAAAATTTACGATATGCCCATTATAAACTACGATGATCGCCTATGCTATAACATGGGGTTAAAAAAATAACTCTCAGAAACGGCCCCATTTTATGTCACAATGTACTATGTCCCTAGACTAACTATTAGCCACAAACACTCGCTGAATAAATTAACTTAAAATTTACGATATGCCCATTATAAACTACGATGATCGCCTATGCTATAACATGGGGTTAAAAAAATAACTCTCAGAAACGGCCCCATTTTATGTCACAATGTACTATGTCCCTAGACTAACTATTAGCCACAAACACTCGCTGAATAAATTAACTTAAAATTTACGATATGCCCATTATAAACTACGATGATCGCCTATGCTATAACATGGGGTTAAAAAAATAACTCTCAGAAACGGCCCCATTTTATGTCACAATGTACTATGTCCCTAGACTAACTATTAGCCACAAACACTCGCTGAATAAATTAACTTAAAATTTACGATATGCCCATTATAAACTACGATGATCGCCTATGCTATAACATGGGGTTAAAAAAATAACTCTCAGAAACGGCCCCATTTTATGTCACAATGTACTATGTCCCTAGACTAACTATTAGCCACAAACACTCGCTGAATAAATTAACTTAAAATTTACGATATGCCCATTATAAACTACGATGATCGCCTATGCTATAACATGGGGTTAAAAAAATAACTCTCAGAAACGGCCCCATTTTATGTCACAATGTACTATGTCCCTAGACTAACTATTAGCCACAAACACTCGCTGAATAAATTAACTTAAAATTTACGATATGCCCATTATAAACTACGATGATCGCCTATGCTATAACATGGGGTTAAAAAAATAACTCTCAGAAACGGCCCCATTTTATGTCACAATGTACTATGTCCCTAGACTAACTATTAGCCACAAACACTCGCTGAATAAATTAACTTAAAATTTACGATATGCCCATTATAAACTACGATGATCGCCTATGCTATAACATGGGGTTAAAAAAATAACTCTCAGAAACGGCCCCATTTTATGTCACAATGTACTATGTCCCTAGACTAACTATTAGCCACAAACACTCGCTGAATAAATTAACTTAAAATTTACGATATGCCCATTATAAACTACGATGATCGCCTATGCTATAACATGGGGTTAAAAAAATAACTCTCAGAAACGGCCCCATTTTATGTCACAATGTACTATGTCCCTAGACTAACTATTAGCCACAAACACTCGCTGAATAAATTAACTTAAAATTTACGATATGCCCATTATAAACTACGATGATCGCCTATGCTATAACATGGGGTTAAAAAAATAACTCTCAGAAACGGCCCCATTTTATGTCACAATGTACTATGTCCCTAGACTAACTATTAGCCACAAACACTCGCTGAATAAATTAACTTAAAATTTACGATATGCCCATTATAAACTACGATGATCGCCTATGCTATAACATGGGGTTAAAAAAATAACTCTCAGAAACGGCCCCATTTTATGTCACAATGTACTATGTCCCTAGACTAACTATTAGCCACAAACACTCGCTGAATAAATTAACTTAAAATTTACGATATGCCCATTATAAACTACGATGATCGCCTATGCTATAACATGGGGTTAAAAAAATAACTCTCAGAAACGGCCCCATTTTATGTCACAATGTACTATGTCCCTAGACTAACTATTAGCCACAAACACTCGCTGAATAAATTAACTTAAAATTTACGATATGCCCATTATAAACTACGATGATCGCCTATGCTATAACATGGGGTTAAAAAAATAACTCTCAGAAACGGCCCCATTTTATGTCACAATGTACTATGTCCCTAGACTAACTATTAGCCACAAACACTCGCTGAATAAATTAACTTAAAATTTACGATATGCCCATTATAAACTACGATGATCGCCTATGCTATAACATGGGGTTAAAAAAATAACTCTCAGAAACGGCCCCATTTTATGTCACAATGTACTATGTCCCTAGACTAACTATTAGCCACAAACACTCGCTGAATAAATTAACTTAAAATTTACGATATGCCCATTATAAACTACGATGATCGCCTATGCTATAACATGGGGTTAAAAAAATAACTCTCAGAAACGGCCCCATTTTATGTCACAATGTACTATGTCCCTAGACTAACTATTAGCCACAAACACTCGCTGAATAAATTAACTTAAAATTTACGATATGCCCATTATAAACTACGATGATCGCCTATGCTATAACATGGGGTTAAAAAAATAACTCTCAGAAACGGCCCCATTTTATGTCACAATGTACTATGTCCCTAGACTAACTATTAGCCACAAACACTCGCTGAATAAATTAACTTAAAATTTACGATATGCCCATTATAAACTACGATGATCGCCTATGCTATAACATGGGGTTAAAAAAATAACTCTCAGAAACGGCCCCATTTTATGTCACAATGTACTATGTCCCTAGACTAACTATTAGCCACAAACACTCGCTGAATAAATTAACTTAAAATTTACGATATGCCCATTATAAACTACGATGATCGCCTATGCTATAACATGGGGTTAAAAAAATAACTCTCAGAAACGGCCCCATTTTATGTCACAATGTACTATGTCCCTAGACTAACTATTAGCCACAAACACTCGCTGAATAAATTAACTTAAAATTTACGATATGCCCATTATAAACTACGATGATCGCCTATGCTATAACATGGGGTTAAAAAAATAACTCTCAGAAACGGCCCCATTTTATGTCACAATGTACTATGTCCCTAGACTAACTATTAGCCACAAACACTCGCTGAATAAATTAACTTAAAATTTACGATATGCCCATTATAAACTACGATGATCGCCTATGCTATAACATGGGGTTAAAAAAATAACTCTCAGAAACGGCCCCATTTTATGTCACAATGTACTATGTCCCTAGACTAACTATTAGCCACAAACACTCGCTGAATAAATTAACTTAAAATTTACGATATGCCCATTATAAACTACGATGATCGCCTATGCTATAACATGGGGTTAAAAAAATAACTCTCAGAAACGGCCCCATTTTATGTCACAATGTACTATGTCCCTAGACTAACTATTAGCCACAAACACTCGCTGAATAAATTAACTTAAAATTTACGATATGCCCATTATAAACTACGATGATCGCCTATGCTATAACATGGGGTTAAAAAAATAACTCTCAGAAACGGCCCCATTTTATGTCACAATGTACTATGTCCCTAGACTAACTATTAGCCACAAACACTCGCTGAATAAATTAACTTAAAATTTACGATATGCCCATTATAAACTACGATGATCGCCTATGCTATAACATGGGGTTAAAAAAATAACTCTCAGAAACGGCCCCATTTTATGTCACAATGTACTATGTCCCTAGACTAACTATTAGCCACAAACACTCGCTGAATAAATTAACTTAAAATTTACGATATGCCCATTATAAACTACGATGATCGCCTATGCTATAACATGGGGTTAAAAAAATAACTCTCAGAAACGGCCCCATTTTATGTCACAATGTACTATGTCCCTAGACTAACTATTAGCCACAAACACTCGCTGAATAAATTAACTTAAAATTTACGATATGCCCATTATAAACTACGATGATCGCCTATGCTATAACATGGGGTTAAAAAAATAACTCTCAGAAACGGCCCCATTTTATGTCACAATGTACTATGTCCCTAGACTAACTATTAGCCACAAACACTCGCTGAATAAATTAACTTAAAATTTACGATATGCCCATTATAAACTACGATGATCGCCTATGCTATAACATGGGGTTAAAAAAATAACTCTCAGAAACGGCCCCATTTTATGTCACAATGTACTATGTCCCTAGACTAACTATTAGCCACAAACACTCGCTGAATAAATTAACTTAAAATTTACGATATGCCCATTATAAACTACGATGATCGCCTATGCTATAACATGGGGTTAAAAAAATAACTCTCAGAAACGGCCCCATTTTATGTCACAATGTACTATGTCCCTAGACTAACTATTAGCCACAAACACTCGCTGAATAAATTAACTTAAAATTTACGATATGCCCATTATAAACTACGATGATCGCCTATGCTATAACATGGGGTTAAAAAAATAACTCTCAGAAACGGCCCCATTTTATGTCACAATGTACTATGTCCCTAGACTAACTATTAGCCACAAACACTCGCTGAATAAATTAACTTAAAATTTACGATATGCCCATTATAAACTACGATGATCGCCTATGCTATAACATGGGGTTAAAAAAATAACTCTCAGAAACGGCCCCATTTTATGTCACAATGTACTATGTCCCTAGACTAACTATTAGCCACAAACACTCGCTGAATAAATTAACTTAAAATTTACGATATGCCCATTATAAACTACGATGATCGCCTATGCTATAACATGGGGTTAAAAAAATAACTCTCAGAAACGGCCCCATTTTATGTCACAATGTACTATGTCCCTAGACTAACTATTAGCCACAAACACTCGCTGAATAAATTAACTTAAAATTTACGATATGCCCATTATAAACTACGATGATCGCCTATGCTATAACATGGGGTTAAAAAAATAACTCTCAGAAACGGCCCCATTTTATGTCACAATGTACTATGTCCCTAGACTAACTATTAGCCACAAACACTCGCTGAATAAATTAACTTAAAATTTACGATATGCCCATTATAAACTACGATGATCGCCTATGCTATAACATGGGGTTAAAAAAATAACTCTCAGAAACGGCCCCATTTTATGTCACAATGTACTATGTCCCTAGACTAACTATTAGCCACAAACACTCGCTGAATAAATTAACTTAAAATTTACGATATGCCCATTATAAACTACGATGATCGCCTATGCTATAACATGGGGTTAAAAAAATAACTCTCAGAAACGGCCCCATTTTATGTCACAATGTACTATGTCCCTAGACTAACTATTAGCCACAAACACTCGCTGAATAAATTAACTTAAAATTTACGATATGCCCATTATAAACTACGATGATCGCCTATGCTATAACATGGGGTTAAAAAAATAACTCTCAGAAACGGCCCCATTTTATGTCACAATGTACTATGTCCCTAGACTAACTATTAGCCACAAACACTCGCTGAATAAATTAACTTAAAATTTACGATATGCCCATTATAAACTACGATGATCGCCTATGCTATAACATGGGGTTAAAAAAATAACTATCAGAAACGGCCCCATTTTATGTCACAATGTACTATGTCCCTAGACTAACTATTAGCCACAAACACTCGCTGAATAAATTAACTTAAAATTTACGATATGCCCATTATAAACTACGATGATCGCCTATGCTATAACATGGGGTTAAAAAAATAACTCTCAGAAACGGCCCCATTTTATGTCACAATGTACTATGTCCCTAGACTAACTATTAGCCACAAACACTCGCTGAATAAATTAACTTAAAATTTACGATATGCCCATTATATACTACGATGATCGCCTTATGCTATAACATGGGGTTAAAAAAAATAACTCTCAGAAACGGCCCCATTTTATGTCACAATGTACTATGTCCCTAGACTAACTATTAGCCACAAACACTCGCTGAATAAATTAACTTAAAATTTACGATATGCCCATTATAAACTACGATGATCGCCTATGCTATAACATGGGGTTAAAAAAATAACTCTCAGAAACGGCCCCATTTTATGTCACAATGTACTATGTCCCTAGACTAACTATTAGCCACAAACACTCGCTGAATAAATTAACTTAAAATTTACGATATGCCCATTATAAACTACGATGATCGCCTATGCTATAACATGGGGTTAAAAAAATAACTCTCAGAAACGGCCCCATTTTATGTCACAATGTACTATGTCCCTAGACTAACTATTAGCCACAAACACTCGCTGAATAAATTAACTTAAAATTTACGATATGCCCATTATAAACTACGATGATCGCCTATGCTATAACATGGGGTTAAAAAAATAACTCTCAGAAACGGCCCCATTTTATGTCACAATGTACTATGTCCCTAGACTAACTATTAGCCACAAACACTCGCTGAATAAATTAACTTAAAATTTACGATATGCCCATTATAAACTACGATGATCGCCTATGCTATAACATGGGGTTAAAAAAATAACTCTCAGAAACGGCCCCATTTTATGTCACAATGTACTATGTCCCTAGACTAACTATTAGCCACAAACACTCGCTGAATAAATTAACTTAAAATTTACGATATGCCCATTATAAACTACGATGATCGCCTATGCTATAACATGGGGTTAAAAAATAACTCTCAGAAACGGCCCCATTTTATGTCACAGAAACGGCCCCATTTTATGCCCCATTTTATGAACATAATACTATGTCCCTAGACTAACTATTAGCCACAAACACTCGCTGAATAAATTAACTTAAAATTTACGATATGCCCATTATAAACTACGATGATCGCCTATGCTATAACATGGGGTTAAAAAAAATAACTCTCAGAAACGGCTCCATTTTATGTCACAATGTACTATGTCCCTAGACTAACTATTAGCCACAAACACTCGCTGAATAAATTAACTTAAAATTTACGATATGCCCATTATAAACTACGATGATCGCCTATGCTATAACATGGGGTTAAAAAAATAACTCTCAGAAACGGCCCCATTTTATGTCACAATGTACTATGTCCCTAGACTAACTATTAGCCACAAACACTCGCTGAATAAATTAACTTAAAATTTATGATATGCCCATTATAAACTACGATGATCGCCTATGCTATAACATGGGGTTAAAAAAATAACTCTCAGAAACGGCCCCATTTTATGTCACAATGTACTATGTCCCTAGACTAACTATTAGCCACAAACACTCGCTGAATAAATTAACTTAAAATTTACGATATGCCCATTATAAACTACGATGATCGCCTATGCTATAACATGGGGTTAAAAAATAACTCTGAAACGGCCCCATTTTATGTCACAATGTACTATGTCCCTAGACTAACTATTAGCCACAAACACTCGCTGAATAAATTAACTTAAAATTTACGATATGCCCATTATAAACTACGATGATCGCCTATGCTATAACATGGGGTTAAAAAAATAACTCTCAGAAACGGCCCCATTTTATGTCACAATGTACTATGTCCCTAGACTAACTATTAGCCACAAACACTCGCTGAATAAATTAACTTAAGATTTACGATATGCCCATTATAAACTACGATGATCGCCTATGCTATAACATGGGGTTAAAAAAATAACTCTCAGAAACGGCCCCATTTTATGTCACAATGTACTATGTCCCTAGACTAACTATTAGCCACAAACACTCGCTGAATAAATTCAAACACTCGCTGAATAAATTAACTTAAAATTTACGATATGTCCATTATAAACTACGATGATCGCCTATGCTATAACATGGGGTTAAAAAAATAACTCTCAGAAACGGCCCCATTTTATGTCACAATGTACTATGTCCCTAGACTAACTATTAGCCACAAACACTCGCGGAATAAATTAACTTAAAATTTACGATATGCCCATTATAAACTACGATGATCGCCTATGCTATAACATGGGGTTAAAAAAATAACTCTCAGAAACGGCCCCATTTTATGTCACAATGTATTATGTCCCTAGACTAACTATTAGCCACAAACACTCGCTGAATAAATTAACTTAAAATTTACGATATGCCCATTATAAACTACGATGATCGCCTATGCTATAACATGGGGTTAAAAAAATAACTCTCAGAAACGGCCCCATTTTATGTCACAATGTACTATGTCCCTAGACTAACTATTAGCCACAAACACTCGCTGAATAAATTAACTTAAGATTTACGATATGCCCATTATAAACTACGATGATCGCCTATGCTATAACATGGGGTTAAAAAAATAACTCTCAGAAACGGCCCCATTTTATGTCACAATGTACTATGTCCCTAGACTAACTATTAGCCACAAACACTCGCTGAATAAATTAACTTAAGATTTACGATATGCCCATTATAAACTACGATGATCGCCTATGCTATAACATGGGGTTAAAAAAATAACTCTCAGAAACGGCCCCCATTTTATGTCACAATGTACTATGTCCCTAGACTAACTATTAGCCACAAACACTCGCTGAATAAATTAACTTAAAATTTACGATATGCCCATTATAAACTACGATGATCGCCTATGCTATAACATGGGGTTAAAAAAATAACTCTCAGAAACGGCCCCATTTTATGTCACAATGTACTATGTCCCTAGACTAACTATTAGCCACAAACACTCGCTGAATAAATTAACTTAAAATTTACGATATGCCCATTATAAACTACGATGATCGCCTATGCTATAACATGGGGTTAAAAAAATAACTCTCAGAAACGGCTCCATTTTATGTCACAATGTACTATGTCCCTAGACTAACTATTAGCCACAAAACACTCGCTGAATAAATTAACTTAAAATTTACGATATGCCCATTATAAACTACGATGATCGCCTATGCTATAACATGGGGTTAAAAAAATAACTCTCAGAAACGGCCCCATTTTATGTCACAATGTACTATGTCCCTAGACTAACTATTAGCCACAAACACTCGCTGAATAAATTAACTTAAAATTTACGATATGCCCATTATAAACTACGATGATCGCCTATGCTATAACATGGGGTTAAAAAAATAACTCTCAGAAACGGCCCCATTTTATGTCACAATGTACTATGTCCCTAGACTAACTATTAGCCACAAACACTCGCTGAATAAATTAACTTAAAATTTACGATATGCCCATTATAAACTACGATGATCGCCTATGCTATAACATGGGGTTAAAAAAATAACTCTCAGAAACGGCCCCATTTTATGTCACAATGTACTATGTCCCTAGACTAACTATTAGCCACAAACACTCGCTGAATAAATTAACTTAAAATTTACGATATGCCCATTATAAACTACGATGATCGCCTATGCTATAACATGGGGTTAAAAAAATAACTCTCAGAAACGGCCCCATTTTATGTCACAATGTACTATGTCCCTAGACTAACTATTAGCCACAAACACTCGCTGAATAAATTAACTTAAAATTTACGATATGCCCATTATAAACTACGATGATCGCCTATGCTATAACATGGGGTTAAAAAAATAACTCTCAGAAACGGCCCCATTTTATGTCACAATGTACTATGTCCCTAGACTAACTATTAGCCACAAACACTCGCTGAATAAATTAACTTAAAATTTACGATATGCCCATTATAAACTACGATGATCGCCTATGCTATAACATGGGGTTAAAAAAATAACTCTCAGAAACGGCTCCATTTTATGTCACAATGTACTATGTCCCTAGACTAACTATTAGCCACAAACACTCGCTGAATAAATTAACTTAAAATTTACGATATGCCCATTATAAACTACGATGATCGCCTATGCTATAACATGGGGTTAAAAAAATAACTCTCAGAAACGGCCCCATTTTATGTCACAATGTACTATGTCCCTAGACTAACTATTAGCCACAAACACTCGCTGAATAAATTAACTTAAAATTTACGATATGCCCATTATAAACTACGATGATCGCCTATGCTATAACATGGGGTTAAAAAAATAACTCTCAGAAACGGCCCCATTTTATGTCACAATGTACTATGTCCCTAGACTAACTATTAGCCACAAACACTCGCTGAATAAATTAACTTAAAATTTACGATATGCCCATTATAAACTACGATGATCGCCTATGCTATAACATGGGGTTAAAAAAATAACTCTCAGAAACGGCCCCATTTTATGTCACAATGTACTATGTCCCTAGACTAACTATTAGCCACAAACACTCACTGAATAAATTAACTTAAAATTTACGATATGCCCATTATAAACTACGATGATCGCCTATGCTATAACATGGGGTTAAAAAATAACTCTCAGAAACGGCCCCATTTTATGTCACAATGTACTATGTCCCTAGACTAACTATTAGCCACAAACACTCGCTGAATAAATTAACTTAAAAATTACGATATGCCCATTATAAACTACGATGATCGCCTATGCTATAACATGGGGTTAAAAAAATAACTCTCAGAAACGGCCCCATTTTATGTCACAATGTACTATGTCCCTAGACTAACTATTAGCCACAAACACTCGCTGAATAAATTAACTTAAAATTTACGATATGCCCATTATAAACTACGATGATCGCCTATGCTATAACATGGGGTTAAAAAAATAACTCTCAGAAACGGCCCCATTTTGTGTCACAATGTACTATGTCCCTAGACTAACTATTAGCCACAAACACTCGCTGAATAAATTAACTTAAAATTTACGATATGCCCATTATAAACTACGATGATCGCCTATGCTATAACATGGGGTTAAAAAAATAACTCTCAGAAACGGTCCCATTTTATGTCACAATGTACTATGTCCCTAGACTAACTATTAGCCACAAACACTCGCTGAATAAATTAACTTAAAATTTACGATATGCCCATTATAAACTACGATGATCGCCTATGCTATAACATGGGGTTAAAAAAATAACTCTCAGAAACGGCCCCATTTTATGTCACAATGTACTATGTCCCTAGACTAACTATTAGCCACAAACACTCGCTGAATAAATTAACTTAAAATTTACGATATGCCCATTATAAACTACGATGATCGCCTATGCTATAACATGGGGTTAAAAAAATAACTCTCAGAAACGGCCCCATTTTATGTCACAATGTACTATGTCCCTAGACTAACTATTAGCCACAAACACTCGCTGAATAAATTAACTTAAAATTTACGATATGCCCATTATAAACTACGATGATCGCCTATGCTATAACATGGGGTTAAAAAAAATAACTCTCAGAAACGGCCCCATTTTATGTCACAATGTACTATGTCCCTAGACTAACTATTAGCCACAAACACTCGCTGAATAAATTAACTTAAAATTTACGATATGCCCATTATAAACTACGATGATCGCCTATGCTATAACATGGGGTTAAAAAAATAACTCTCAGAAACGGCCCCATTTTATGTCACAATGTACTATGTCCCTAGAATAACTATTAGCCACAAACACTCGCTGAATAAATTAACTTAAAATTTACGATATGCCCATTATAAACTACGATGATCGCCTATGCTATAACATGGGGTTAAAAAAATAACTCTCAGAAACGGCCCCATTTTATGTCACAATGTACTATGTCCCTAGACTAACTATTAGCCACAAACACTCGCTGAATAAATTAACTTAAAATTTACGATATGCCCATTATAAACTACGATGATCGCCTATGCTATAACATGGGGTTAAAAAAATAACTCTCAGAAACGGCCCCATTTTATGTCACAATGTACTATGTCCCTAGACTAACTATTAGCCACAAACACTCGCTGAATAAATTAACTTAAAATTTACGATATGCCCATTATAAACTACGATGATCGCCTATGCTATAACATGGGGTTAAAAAAAATAACTCTCAGAAACGGCCCCATTTTATGTCACAATGTACTATGTCCCTAGACTAACTATTAGCCACAAACACTCGCTGAATAAATTAACTTAAAATTTACGATATGCCCATTATAAACTACGATGATCGCCTATGCTATAACATGGGGGTAAAAAAATAACTCTCAGAAACGGCCCCATTTTATGTCACAATGTAATATGTCCCTAGACTAACTATTAGCCACAAACACTCGCTGAATAAATTAACTTAAAACTTACGATATGCCCATTATAAACTACGATGATCGCCTATGCTATAACATGGGGTTAAAAAAATAACTATCAGAAACGGCCCCATTTTATGTCACAATGTACTATGTCCCTAGACTAACTATTAGCCACAAACACTCGCTGAATAAATTAACTTAAAATTTACGATATGCCCATTATAAACTACGATGATCGCCTATGCTATAACATGGGGTTAAAAAAATAACTCTCAGAAACGGCCCCATTTTATGTCACAATGTACTATGTCCCTAGACTAACTATTAGCCACAAACACTCGCTGAATAAATTAACTTAAAATTTACGATATGCCCATTATATACTACGATGATCGCCTATGCTATAACATGGGGTTAAAAAAAATAACTCTCAGAAACGGCCCCATTTTATGTCACAATGTACTATGTCCCTAGACTAACTATTAGCCACAAACACTCGCCGAATAAATTAACTTAAAATTTACGATATGCCCATTATAAACTACGATGATCGCCTATGCTATAACATGGGGTTAAAAAAATAACTCTCAGAAACGGCCCCATTTTATGTCACAATGTACTATGTCCCTAGACTAACTATTAGCCACAAACACTCGCTGAATAAATTAACTTAAAATTTACGATATGCCCATTATAAACTACGATGATCGCCTATGCTATAACATGGGGTTAAAAAAATAACTCTCAGAAACGGCCCCATTTTATGTCACAATGTACTATGTCCCTAGACTAACTATTAGCCACAAACACTCGCTGAATAAATTAACTTAAAATTTACGATATGCCCATTATAAACTACGATGATCGCCTATGGTATAACATGGGGTTAAAAAAATAACTCAGAAACGGCCCCATTTTATGTCAC
Organism: Terebella lapidaria; assembly: GCA_949152475.1. NCBI lineage: Eukaryota > Metazoa > Annelida > Polychaeta > Terebellida > Terebellidae > Terebella > Terebella lapidaria. The sequence goes on along the minus strand of OX424555.1, from coordinate 48,186,820 downwards.
AATGTACTATGTCCCTAGACTAACTATTAGCCACAAACACTCGCTGAATAAATTAACTTAAAATTTACGATATGCCCATTATAAACTACGATGATCGCCTATGCTATAACATGGGGTTAAAAAAATAACTCTCAGAAGCGGCCCCATTTTATGTCACAATGTACTATGTCCCTAGACTAACTATTAGCCACAAACACTCGCTGAATAAATTAACTTAAAATTTACGATATGCCCATTATAAACTACGATGATCGCCTATGCTATAACATGGGGTTAAAAAAATAACTCTCAGAAACGGCCCCATTTTATGTCACAATGTACTATGTCCCTAGACTAACTATTAGCCACAAACACTCGCTGAATAAATTAACTTAAAATTTACGATATGCCCATTATAAACTACGATGATCGCCTATGCTATAACATGGGGTTAAAAAAATAACTCTCAGAAACGGCCCCATTTTATGTCACAATGTACTATGTCCCTAGACTAACTATTAGCCACAAACACTCGCTGAATAAATTAACTTAAAATTTACGATATGCCCATTATAAACTACGATGATCGCCTATGCTATAACATGGGGTTAAAAAAATAACTCTCAGAAACGGCCCCATTTTATGTCACAATGTACTATGTCCCTAGACTAACTATTAGCCATAAACACTCGCTGAATAAATTAACTTAAAATTTACGATATGCCCATTATAAACTACGATGATCGCCTATGCTATAACATGGGGTTAAAAAAATAACTCTCAGAAACGGCCCCATTTTATGTCACAATGCAATATGTCCCTAGACTAACTATTAGCCACAAACACTCGCTGAATAAATTAACTTAAAATTTACGATATGCCCATTATAAACTACGATGATCGCCTATGCTATAACATGGGGTTAAAAAAATAACTCTCAGAAACGGCCCCATTTTATGTCACAATGTACTATGTCCCTAGACTAACTATTAGCCACAAACACTCGCTGAATAAATTAACTTAAAATTTACGATATGCCCATTATAAACTACGATGATCGCCTATGCTATAACATGGGTTAAAAAAATAACTCTCAGAAACGGCCCCATTTTATGTCACAATGTACTATGTCCCTAGACTAACTATTAGCCACAAACACTCGCTGAATAAATTAACTTAAAATTTACGATATGCCCATTATAAACTACGATGATCGCCTATGCTATAACATGGGGTTAAAAAAATAACTCTCCGAAACGGCCCCATTTTATGTCACAATGTACTATGTCCCTAGACTAACTATTAGCCACAAACACTCGCTGAATAAATTAACTTAAAATTTACGATATGCCCATTATAAACTACGATGATCGCCTATGCTATAACATGGGGTTAAAAAAATAACTCTCAGAAACGGCCCCATTTTATGTCACAATGTACTATGTCCCTAGACTAACTATTAGCCACAAACACTCGCTGAATAAATTAACTTAAAATCTACGATATGTCCATTATAAACTACGATGATCGCCTATGCTATAACATGGGGTTAAAAAAATAACTCTCAGAAACGGCCCCATTTTATGTCACAATGTACTATGTCCCTAGACTAACTATTAGCCACAAACACTCGCTGAATAAATTAACTTAAAATTTACGATATGCCCATTATAAACTACGATGATCGCCTATGCTATAACATGGGGTTAAAAAAATAACTCTCAGAAACGGCCCCATTTTATGTCACAATGTACTATGTCCCTAGACTAACTATTAGCCACAAACACTCGCTGAATAAATTAACTTAAAATTTACGATATGCCCATTATAAACTACGATGATCGCCTATGCTATAACATGGGGTTAAAAAAATAACTCTCAGAAACGGCCCCATTTTATGTCACAATGTACTATGTCCCTAGACTAACTATTATCCACAAACACTCGCTGAATAAATTAACTTAAAATTTACGATATGCCCATTATAAACTACGATGATCGCCTATGCTATAACATGGGGTTAAAAAAATAACTCTCAGAAACGGCCCCATTTTATGTCACAATGTACTATGTCCCTAGACTAACTATTAGCCACAACACTCGCTGAATAAATTAACTTAAAATCTACGATATGTCCATTATAAACTACGATGATCGCCTATGCTATAACATGGGGTTAAAAAAATAACTCTCAGAAACGGCCCCATTTTATGTCACAATGTACTATGTCCCTAGAATAACTATTAGCCACAAACACTCGCTGAATAAATTAACCTAAAATTTACGATATGCCCATTATAAACTACGATGATCGCCTATGCTATAACATGGGGTTAAAAAAATAACTCTCAGAAACGGCCCCATTTTATGTCACAATGTACTATGTCCCTAGACTAACTATTAGCCACAAACACTCGCTGAATAAATTAACTTAAAATTTACGATATGCCCATTATAAACTACGATGATCGCCTATGCTATAAGATGGGGTTAAAAAAATAACTCTCAGAAACGGCCCCATTTTATGTCACAATGTACTATGTCCCTAGACTAACTATTAGCCACAAACACTCGCTGAATAAATTAACTTAAAATTTACGATATGTCCATTATAAACTACGATGATCGCCTATGCTATAACATGGGGTTAAAAAATAACTCTCAGAAACGGCCCCATTTTATGTCACAATGTACTATGTCCCTAGACTAACTATTAGCCACAAACACTCGCTGAATAAATTAACTTAAAATTTACGATATGCCCATTATAAACTACGATGATCGCCTATGCTATAACATGGGGTTAAAAAGTAACTCTCAGAAACGGCCCCATTTTATGTCACAATGTACTATGTCCCTAGAATAACTATTAGCCACAAACACTCGCTGAATAAATTAACTTAAAATTTACGATATGCCCATTATAAACTACGATGATCGCCTATGCTATAACATGGGGTTAAAAAAATAACTCTCAGAAACGGCCCCATTTTATGTCACAATGTACTATGTCCCTAGACTAACTATTAGCCACAAACACTCGCTGAATAAATTAACTTAAAATTTACGATATGCCCATTATAAACTACGATGATCGCCTATGCTATAACATGGGGTTAAAAAAATAACTCTCAGAAACGGCCCCATTTTATGTCACAATGTACTATGTCCCTAGACTAACTATTAGCCACAAACACTCGCTGAATAAATTAACTTAAAATTTACGATATGTCCATTATAAACTACTAGTTCAGAGGCCAAATCTCAAAAAGGCCATTATTTATGGATTTCGTTTGCACAGCTCACATATTTTTACATGTGGTATCAATGGAAAGCTAATTATCTCAGGGTGTCATTTCTACCACATGTAAAATTTTAAAGTGACTCCGTCACCATGGAAACGGCCCTTGAAGTTACCCCTCTCGTACGCTTTCTGCCGCCAGAAATTCTGCCTACAAAGATCGTTGACCATCAACATGTTCATTAATACTGTATGATTTAATTTTTATTCTGTACAATAAGTTGAAACTATCCACATATGTAGAGCTGAGTTCCATAGTCATGCCAATGGGGTCATTGATTAGCTGGTGATCCATGCGGAAAATATCTTGGGGTCTATTTCCTTCGATTTTGAATGGCACAGTATCATGATAAAAACTCTCCAATTTTACAGTTTATAATTGCGATATATTCAAGTAGCCAGATAAAATATATATCATGAGCAAATATATATTTTCAGGATATAACACCTACATGTCTACATTATTTGCCTTGAATTTCATAAGGCCAGCCCACGCGCTGTTACCATGGCAACACTAAATGTGATTTGATATGCAAATGAGAAATTCGTGATTGTGTGCAAAAGTAGCAGTGTTTATTCCATACATCATGCCATGTTCTCATAACCATGCCGTTAAAAGTTGAAAATCATTTGTTGAAGTAACACAGTCAACAGGGATCATAGATTATGGAGATATCCAATGAGAATTACTAGCACACTGATATTTTCTAAGCACAATATTCAATTTCTCTCTATGTTATTTCTCATGAAATAACATAGTACACTACAGATGAATACAAAATTGAGCTTGACATATTGTCAAAATCATGTGGTTGTCAGACATTAAGTAGATTTAAAAAAATTTCATGAAAGAGCTAAAAAAATCAGATCAGACGTTATAATTTGGAGTCCTCGTACTATCAACGTCAAAATGATCCAGCTTCTCCATATTCATCTGTACGGGAGTGAAAAAGTTGTGACATTGGTAATATTATTGAATTATTTACTGACGGATTACATTTATAAATATACTGCTATGACGAATAAAAATATTGATATCCATGTCCATAATTATTTATTCATACCTTTTGAGTCAGTCGGTATCTTCATCCTCACTGTCGTTCGCAGGATTGTGTGGGTTGAGGCAATCCACAGCAGTGCATACACAAGCGGTCGTGCAGGGGAGGTTGTTCTTTCTGCAGGCACATCTCAAGGATCCACAAGCTGTCTTGCATCCACAGCTGATCAGCTGGAGACAGGCAGCTGGCACTGGTGGGATCGTGGTGAGTACTGGGAGTAGCTGATCATCTTCTGTTTTCCAACCACACTCTGTCGGATGCAGCAGGGCAGGATCTGGTTTCAGTGCGTTAAGCCAAATCATCGTTTGGTAGTGAGACCGTTGAATGTGCAGCTTCAATGCATCCTGTGATGGCGGTAGTTTCTCTGGTGATTTTGAATGAAGCTGTCGCACCCGCAGTTCGTTAATGGATGACAGGGGGCTGCCAGCAGAGTACAGCTGTACAACAAACGCTTCGGCTCCAGCTTCGGCTTCTGGGCTCAGATCTGAATCACACATTTCAGCAAGTAGCTCTGGCCTCTGAGTATATATCTTCCATGCTTGTCGTTTTCCATGTCCAGCAAATTGGCTTGTGGAGTCACTCCCAGTGAAAGCATGGAAGGCTGGGAGGAATTTGACGACCGCTTCTGGTAGGCTCTGAATCACTGTATGGACTGGGATGTATTTCCTCTTGTTGGAAGTTCCCGCTGCCATCCACACTTCAGCCGTGAGGTGCCGACAAAAATGTATTAGGAGCACGAGAACATCGGTGTCCTGGCTGGCAATGACCGTGCGTTGAAAACCTCTGCTGACCAGCTCTGCTGCATGGAGAATCATCCTCGTATCAGCTTCTTCCTGGGTAGACCACAGGTGGCTGACATCTCGACCAGTGCTTGACCGTACAGGTTTACCATCAGGATCAAACCCTCCAGCGACCACAAGCTCATGTTCTGCTGGTAATGCATTGAACTCTTCACGCAGCTGATCAGCAAGGAAGCTGACTAGGTTGGCTTTGTTTTCCGTCATACAGATGAAGTTGTGCCACTGGACAGGGAGGGGGACTTCTCGCCGATCAACAACTTTGCGAATGGCCCTCGAACCAGCCGCCCTTCTTCTCCGTGTCTGTCTCTTTATGGACACACTACGGTAAGTGTCAAAAACGACATCAACTCGGAGGCAAGTAGTACTGAAATGGGACATCACACAACGCTTGAATACATCAGCCAGGTCGCCAAAAGTAGAACAGTCAGGTGGTTTTCCAATTGCCTGCACAAGTGCCATTCCATCAATGATGCTCGCCTCAGAGGTATTGTTTTGTGGCAGCTGGTTCACAGTGTCTCCTTGAAGAATGTGAAAAAGCGGTGCTTTGTCAACTGGGTTCAAACTTCCATCTGTTCGAGCGAGTGCATATGGAACTGGTGACATTTCATGCTTCATAATTTCTTTGAGATCGATGCTTCTACCAGACTGTGTGACAGCAAGGAGTCGGCGGAAAAGAGACCTGTCTGCTTGAATGTTCTGCGCCTGTCCATTTCGTGTGGGAGCAGCGACTTTGTAGATGTCTGTGAAGGTCTTTGATTGGAACTTCTTTAGTGGTTCATAGAAGGAACTATCTCCTGGTTGTGACAGACGTTCGTTGATGAATCGCTCCACAGACTCTTTCCCACGCTGCTGAGCAGTCATGAGGTCTTCCTTGATGGCATCAGGTGCGACATCTTTCGTGGACAGTGACATGAGATCTTTGCTTTCGCCATCGACTTGAAAGACTCTATAGTTTCGGAACTGGTCCACCAACTTTTTAACATCATGTTCATCTCTCATCATACGTGTCTGCCCGTTGTCTTTGTGATTGAAGTCATTGATGGGGCTCAGACCGAACATTTTGTGGGTGTTGTCAGCTATGGCAGTGCGCTCGTTAAATGTCAAACTCCATCTGAAATTACAAGATAATAATATATCCTGTAAAAATGTCTCTAATCTAGTAATCAACAGTATACATATACTATACCTAATATGTCCTTTTAAAATGAGAATTATGGAATCAAACAGGGCATAAAGAAATGTTTGAAGTTTAGGAAAAACTTGCCTGTCGAGTGCTGATGAGGTCCGAGTTATCCCAACCAGTCCACCAGCAACTTTGCCACTCTTGTTCACATGCTCCAAAGCCTGGTCAGTGGGTAAAGTAGTGAATCTATGATTTCCCTCTGTGACACCAAATCTTCCAGCTTCGAATTCTGCATGGACCTCTGGAGCAGTCTTTGGTAGAAGTTGCATGTCCCGCAAGTACAGTGGCCCCCATCTAGCATAGTTGTAGTGGTCGTACACATGGAACCATGGCAGCATATCGGCAAGTGATGTAAGGTGCGAATTCCAACAGCAATCTCTCTCTGCTCTAAGGAAGCGGAGGACAATGCCCACCATCTTCATATACTGCAGCCAGTAGATCGTCATTGGGTCGTCAGCTCGGGATCTCTCAAAGTCCTTGAGGAGTGACTGGACAGCGTCTGCTCCATGAATGATTTTGATAACGATTTCTGGTGCAAATTGACAATCACCGTTCTTGAAGCTGTCAGCAATATCTTGACTGGCCTGGTCGAGATCAGAAGGTAGAACTCTTCCTGTTCCTTCACACCAATGCAGGAGTGCTGGCCATAAACACCTCCAGAGATCTTCTAGTGTCAGCTTGTGGATGCGAATGGCTCTGTTCCACATCTTAGACTCCAGAACTTTAGACGCGGTGTTGTCACTGAGTAGGCCAGATTCTACCCAGACATCTTTCAAACCAGAGTCAGCAAAGTGTTGTCCGATGCAGCGCAGGTAGTTCATGGCAGTGTGGAAACCACCTGTTATGTTGATAAGCGTATTGTACAATAATATAACTGGCAACTTCGTCTCGTCCTGGAGTACATGGAAGTTTGAATGTCAGTCATTTAAAACAAAAGAAATATTTAGATATGTAATAAATGGTTCCTCACCTAGCCGGATTATGAAGATGTCTTCTATTTCTGGATGTAGCCATACAAGTTCCTTGGCCTTGTGGTAGAGGGTCTGGTCAAACGTGACAACCACGTGATCCTGATGAAAATGCTGTGCTATCTTCTTGCATCTCAAGAGGACTGTCCATACAGTATCATACTCGTGTGCTGGAGCTTTGAGGATCGGCAAATATCCGACTGTGGTTTCCTGAGTCTTAATAGTAAAAAAAAGAAGAAAAAAATCAAGTATACATTCTGCAATTCCTTGAGTTTCATATTATCTGACTATGGAAAATTGTTTCCACAAAATGTCCCTAATTCATTGAATATTACCACATGACATAAGACAGCTATCTATACTGTATAATGTTGCATCATTCCCCAGCGATATTGTTATTACCTTGAATGCAGAAAGAATCTGGTTGAATCCAGTCCAGGATGGTACAGTCTGTTTCTGCCTATCTTTGTTGCGACACAGTAGCCATGCAAGGTCTTGCGGATGAAGGGGACTCTTGCCAGATGGGATGGTGATGTCGGCATCTCTATCCCGCAATACTGGAGTTGGGTGCTTTGTCATCTTGGATGGGGTGAGCTGATGTAGTGCCTCGGGTACTGACTTGAGGAACTTATTTCTAGTTGGCAAGGGGATTGATCGTGACGGAGATGTGGGAGGACCAGTCTGAAATGCTGCCATCTGCGTACCGTGGAAAGTCCCCTTTCCATCAAGTGTTTCTTCCACTATGTCGATGTTGTCAGCAGCAAATTGAATGAATTTGTCAGGTGATAAGTTCTGTGGTATGACGACACCACTAATCTCCATGTGCTCAAGTTGGGCCTCCGCCATACTAGTCTCGATCCTCATCAACTGGTCATAACTAATGCAGTCTCCCGCTCCATGGAGTAGTTGAACCAGACCTTTCGAGCGTGTCGCCTGATGGACCGCCAAAGCTAAGCCAATGTGTTTTGGTGTTGGCTTCTTCCTATGAGATGACTGGTATAGAATATCTTGTCCGATAGCCAGAATAGCACTGTGTATAGCTTGACTTGGATGCTTGTACTCTAGATCTCCAGCGTTTTTATCAGTGCATGGACTACTTTCATCATCTATGATGTAACTCAACAACAGGTAGAGACTTTTCGGAACTATATGTTCGGCATGTTCCAAGCTGATTCCTTCATACGCCATTTCTTTTGGCACTTTCTCCAAGTCGGCCCTGATCTTCAAGGCAGCATGATAAGCAGCTTGCTTGAACTCTGCTTCAACATCATCTGTTGAAGGCATGGCAGACGTGGTTGTGGCATCTATAACGATATCTATCTCGTTGTCTTGCATATGCCTGTGCATCTGATCGACTCGAGCAACGACATCACTTGCTTTGACTGACTTAGCATATACCAGCTGGGAATGTGATCTGTGGAATTGGTCACAAATTTCCACATGATTTCCACAGCAATCAATGAGCAATTTCTTCATTTTTCTTGAGTCACAGTTCCCCTCGAGACCTGCTTGCTCTAACCATTCATTGAATTCCACCGACAGTGCAGTTATTTCAAGACCATTACCTTGTGCTAGGCGATCTTCAATAACACCACAGAATGCCTTGAAGCAGCTGGAGAAAGTGACGTTCTCCTGTTCATTTGGTATGTTAGCATTGGTATGTTTGATATGACCAACATAGGCATCACGGCACTGCTTGTGGTAGAGCATACCCAATAGGCTAGTCACAGCATTGATTCGTAGGAATACTTTGTCTTGCTTGATTTCCGCAGCTTTCCTAATTGTTGCCTCTCCGGCTGGTGATGAAATCTCCATCAGTTTCCTGCAGTCTGTGTGTCCTCTGCTGCGTCTATGATACTGTTGTCCTGGTCTTATTCTCTGCTGGCAGAAGATGCAGAGGCTGGGGTCCATAACAGATGCATGTTCTGTGCTGAGTCTCGTCCTCTGAACAATAGCCTGCTCTGATTTTTCAACCACCCTGGGCAAGTTTGTTTTGGATGTAAATGTCGAATAACATGTTGGATGCCATTTCATATTCTTACCCGCTAGGTTTTCTATGTATGGTTTCACTCTAGAATATGTTTCATCTTGTCTCTTCTCAGCCGCTTCTATGAATCTCGAGATACCTTTCTGTTGTGGCAGTGTAAATCGCTCTTTTGTGTCTTTCTGGCATATCAAGCATTTATCCCAGTTTGTTGTTAACCTCCGGCGCTTGAGTGGAACAAGTTGCAACTCGTGGGTAGACTCGGCCATGATTCTGTCATGACACCTTTGGAAAAATATGTTTATCAAAATAATTATATTTAAACTCATCACCAATACATACACCAATACTCTGTCAACATGCCGAACATATATATGTGTTGGGGTTGTATAATTTTTGTGGCGTGATTGTATAATTAATGTGTATTGATCCACAAAGAGAAACTGAATTGTGACATGAATGTATGAATTCATGAACAAGTTTATTCAGACAGCGGCGCTTACATAATGCCATGAAGTGCTGAATATATTTTGTTAGCGCACAACAGAGGTGTTTCACATTTCATGATTCATTTATTTATTGCGTCAGTGTATCTGGACTATACCCCTGCATGCGGCCCGCTGCAGTGTCACAATGCCCCTGTTTATATCATTGTAGACCAATTTAACCCAAAATAAACTATGAATAACCGTGATAATAATGTATAATTTATTGGAAAGCTAGTGTCACACAATTTACATAAGCCTATAAATCTAATTCCTCGATGTAAGCAAATAGGCATACGCATCAAAGCATTATACCGCTACATATGTATTTACATTAGTTTTCATCTACAAGAAATGAACTGATCACTAACGGAAAATACAGTAGCCTTTCTTGCGCTAATCTCTACAACAAGGAAATATTGGAGTTAACGATAATAGCTACAATGTATGTTTGATTCTGAATTTGTTTTCAATCACAATATTGTGCAGGACCAAGGACTTGCTTCCCTGCCTTCTCCCAATGCCAAAGTGTAAAACTTGTGGTTTATTGTTCAAAATAATTCACACATTGTAACTGTATGACAGAACAATCTAATTATGTATACATACCGTCGCTTCATTGACTTCTGTTTCACATGTCATCGTCAGCATTTTTTTCCGGTTTCACTGATTCACTGTTGTTTCTACCACAGTCACGAATCTTCTGGCCAAGGATGAGGATGATGATGAAAAGTTGCAACAAATGTTGCCATGGGAACGATGATTGAAATTCTCGACCAATCGGAACTCCTCATAAGAGTGCTGTTATCAACTACCTTTTAGCTTTATTATCTGGAAGTTGCTGTACATATATGTAAGCCAATTGTGTAACCATATCTAATCTAAGTGTTACTTTTTACACGGGATAATATACTTTAATTAATTATTGCCCCAAGGTGTTGTTTGATTTATACATGTGACAACATCACCAAACGTTTGTGAGTACAGTACATGTGTCTGTCAACAAATAGATCTAGATGCAAACACAACAGTCCTTTGTTGTACATATACTTCAATGTGTATATTTCGAATATTTTCTGCTTGTCTATTTTGCTAAATAGACAAGCAGAATAAAACAGCAATCTATCGAAACTTTAGATGATTCTCATATACTGAAAGTAAACAGGAAACCTTCACATATCGCCCTTCTACTTTGTATTATATTATTAGTTGGTCGTTTATAACAAGAATATGCAAAATTCATCACATAGTAGGTATATATTAGTCGATTCACACACACAGTGTGTCACACTCAAACATAGCGCATGTTATACATTTAGTGTTGCCATGGTAACAGCGCGTGGGCTGGCAATATGAAATTCAAGGCAAATACTGTAGACATGTCGGTGTTATATCCTGAAAATATATATTTGCTCATGAAATACATTTTATCTGGCTACTTGAATATATCGCAATTATAAACTGTAAAAATTGGAGAGTTTTTATCATGATACTGTGCCATTCAAATTCTAAGGAAATAGACCCCAAGATATTTTCTGCATGGATCACCAGCTAATCAATGACCCCATTGGCATGACTATGGAACTCAGCTCTACATATGTGGAAAGTTTCAACTCATTGTACAGAATAAAAATTAAATCATACAGTATTAATGAACATGTTGATGGTCAACGATTTTTGTAGGCAGAATTTCTGGCGGCAGAAAGCGTACGAGAGGGGTAACTTCAAGGGCCGTTTCCATGGTGACGGAGTCACTTTAAAATTTTACATGTGGTAGAAATGACACCCTGAGATAATTAGCTTTCCATTGATACCACATGTAAAAATATGTGAGCTGTGCAAACGAAATTCCTAAAAATCGGGTTTGGCCTCCAGACTATACGATGATCGCCTATGCTATAACATGGGGTTAAAAAATAACTCTCAGAAACGGCCCCATTTTATGTCACAATGTACTATGTCCCTAGACTAACTATTAGCCACAAACACTCGCTGAATAAATTAACTTAAAATTTACGATATGCCCATTATAAACTACGATGATCGCCTATGCTATAACATAGGGTTAAAAAGTAACTCTCAGAAACGGCCCCATTTTATGTCACAATGTACTATGTCCCTAGAATAACTATTAGCCACAAACACTCGCTGAATAAATTAACTTAAAATTTACGATATGCCCATTATAAACTACGATGATCGCCTATGCTATAACATGGGGTTAAAAAAATAACTCTCAGAAACGGCCCCATTTTATGTCACAATGTACTATGTCCCTAGACTAACTATTAGCCACAAACACTCGCTGAATAAATTAACTTAAAATTTACGATATGCCCATTATAAACTACGATGATCGCCTATGCTATAACATGGGGTTAAAAAAATAACTCTCAGAAACGGCCCCATTTTATGTCACAATGTAATATGTCCCTAGACTAACTATTAGCCACAAACACTCGCTGAATAAATTAACTTAAAATTTACGATATGCCCATTATAAACTACGATGATCGCCTATGCTATAACATGGGGTTAAAAAAATAACTCTCAGAAACGGCCCCATTTTATGTCACAATGTACTATGTCCCTAGACTAACTATTAGCCACAAACACTCGCTGAATAAATTAACTTAAAATTTACGATATGCCCATTATAAACTACGATGATCGCCTATGCTATAACATGGGGTTAAAAAAATAACTCTCAGAAACGGCCCCATTTTATGTCACAATGTACTATGTCCCTAGACTAACTATTAGCCACAAACACTCGCTGAATAAATTAACTTAAAATTTACGATATGCCCATTATAAACTACGATGATCGCATATGCTATAACATGGGGTTAAAAAAATAACTCTCAGAAACGGCCCCATTTTATGTCACAATGTACTATGTCCCTAGACTAACTATTAGCCACAAACACTCGCTGAATAAATTAACTTAAAATTTACGATATGCCCATTATAAACTACGATGATCGCCTATGCTATAACATGGGGTTAAAAAAATAACTCTCAGAAACGGCCCCATTTTATGTCACAATGTACTATGTCCCTAGACTAACTATTAGCCACAAACACTCGCTGAATAAATTAACTTAAAATTTACGATATGCCCATTATAAACTACGATGATCGCCTATGCTATAACATGGGGTTAAAAAAATAACTCTCAGAAACGGCCCCATTTTATGTCACAATGTACTATGTCCCTAGACTAACTATTAGCCACAAACACTCGCTGAATAAATTAACTTAAAATTTACGATATGCCCATTATAAACTACGATGATCGCCTATGCTATAACATGGGGTTAAAAAAATAACTCTCAGAAACGGCCCCATTTTATGTCACAATGTACTATGTCCCTAGACTAACTATTAGCCACAAACACTCGCTGAATAAATTAACTTAAAATTTACGATATGCCCATTATAAACTGCGATGATCGCCTATGCTATAACATGGGGTTAAAAAAATAACTCTCAGAAACGGCCCCATTTTATGTCACAATGTACTATGTCCCTAGACTAACTATTAGCCACAAACACTCGCTGAATAAATTAACTTAAAATTTACGATATGCCCATTATAAACTACGATGATCGCCTATGCTATAACATGGGGTTAAAAAAATAACTCTCAGAAACGGCCCCATTTTATATCACAATGTACTATGTCGCTAGACTAACTATTAGCCACAAACACTCGCTGAATAAATTAACTTAAAATTTACGATATGCCCATTATAAACTACGATGATCGCCTATGCTATAACATGGGGTTAAAAAAATAACTCTCAGAAACGGCCCCATTTTATGTCACAATGTATTATGTCCCTAGACTAACTATTAGCCACAAACACTCGCTGAATAAATTAACTTAAAATTTACGATATGCCCATTATAAACTACGATGATCGCCTATGCTATAACATGGGGTTAAAAAAATAACTCTCAGAAACGGCCCCATTTTATGTCACAATGTACTATGTCCCTAGACTAACTATTAGCCACAAACACTCGCTGAATAAATTAACTTAAAATTTACGATATGCCCATTATAAACTACGATGATCGCCTATGCTATAACATGGGGTTGAAAAAAATAACTCTCAGAAACGGCCCCATTTTATGTCACAATGTACTATGTCCCTAGACTAACTATTAGCCACAAACACTCGCTGAATAAATTAACTTAAAATTCACGATATGCCCATTATAAACTACGATGATCGCCTATGCTATAACATGGGGTTAAAAAAATAACTCTCAGAAACGGCCCCATTTTATGTCACAATGTACTATGTCCCTAGACTAACTATTAGCCACAAACACTCGCTGAATAAATTAACTTAAAATTTACGATATGCCCATTATAAACTACGATGATCGCCTATGCTATGACATGGGGTTAAAAAAATAACTCTCAGAAACGGCCCCATTTTATGTCACAATGTACTATGTCCCTAGACTAACTATTAGCCACAAACACTCGCTGAATAAATTAACTTAAAATTTACGATATGCCCATTATAAACTACGATGATCGCCTATGCTATAACATGGGGTTAAAAAAATTACTCTCAGAAACGGCCCCATTTTATGTCACAATGTACTATGTCCCTAGACTAACTATTAGCCACAAACACTCGCTGAATAAATTAACTTAAAATTTACGATATGCCCATTATAAACTACGATGATCGCCTATGCTATAACATGGGGTTAAAAAAATAACTCTCAGAAACGGCCCCATTTTATGTCACAATGTACTATGTCCCTAGACTAACTATTAGCCACAAACACTCGCTGAATAAATTAACTTAAAATTTACGATATGCCCATTATAAACTACGATGATCGCCTATGCTATAACATGGGGTTAAAAAAATAACTCTCAGAAACGGCCCCATTTTATGTCACAATGTACTATGTCCCTAGACTAACTATTAGCCACAAACACTCGCTGAATAAATTAACTTAAAATTTACGATATGCCCATTATAAACTACGATGATCGCCTATGCTATAACATGGGGTTAAAAAAATAACTCTCAGAAACGGCCCCATTTTATGTCACAATGTACTATGTCCCTAGACTAACTATTAGCCACAAACACTCGCTGAATAAATTAACTTAAAATTTACGATATGCCCATTATAAACCACGATGATCGCCTATGCTATAACATGGGGTTAAAAAAATAACTCTCAGAAACGGCCCCATTTTATGTCACAATGTACTATGTCCCTAGACTAACTATTAGCCACAAACACTCGCTGAATAAATTAACTTAAAATTTACGATATGCCCATTATAAACTACGATGATCGCCTATGCTATAACATGGGGTTAAAAAAATAACTCTCAGAAACGGCCCCATTTTATGTCACAATGTACTATGTCCCTAGACTAACTATTAGCCACAAACACTCGCTGAATAAATTAACTTAAAATTTACGATATGCCCATTATAAACTACGATGATCGCCTATGCTATAACATGGGGTTAAAAAAATAACTCTCAGAAACGGCCCCATTTTATGTCACAATGTACTATGTCCCTAGACTAACTATTAGCCACAAACACTCGCTGAATAAATTAACTTAAAATTTACGATATGCCCATTATAAACTACGATGATCGCCTATGCTATAACATGGGGTTAAAAAAATAACTCTCAGAAACGGCCCCATTTTATGTCACAATGTACTATGTCCCTAGACTAACTATTAGCCACAAACACTCGCTGAATAAATTAACTTAAAATTTACGATATGCCCATTATAAACTACGATGATCGCCTATGCTATAACATGGGGTTAAAAAAATAACTCTCAGAAACGGCCCCATTTTATGTCACAATGTACTATGTCCCTAGACTAACTATTAGCCACAAACACTCGCTGAATAAATTAACTTAAAATTTACGATATGCCCATTATAAACTACGATGATCGCCTATGCTATAACATGGGGTTAAAAAAATAACTCTCAGAAACGGCCCCATTTTATGTCACAATGTACTATGTCCCTAGACTAACTATTAGCCACAAACACTCGCTGAATAAATTAACTTAAAATTTACGATATGCCCATTATAAACTACGATGATCGCCTATGCTATAACATGGGGTTAAAAAAATAACTCTCAGAAACGGCCCCATTTTATGTCACAATGTACTATGTCCCTAGACTAACTATTAGCCACAAACACTCGCTGAATAAATTAACTTAAAATTTACGATATGCCCATTATAAACTACGATGATCGCCTATGCTATAACATGGGGTTAAAAAAATAACTCTCAGAAACGGCCCCATTTTATGTCACAATGTACTATGTCCCTAGACTAACTATTAGCCACAAACACTCGCTGAATAAATTAACTTAAAATTTACGATATGCCCATTATAAACTACGATGATCGCCTATGCTATAACATGGGGTTAAAAAAATAACTCTCAGAAACGGCCCCATTTTATGTCACAATGTACTATGTCCCTAGACTAACTATTAGCCACAAACACTCGCTGAATAAATTAACTTAAAATTTACGATATGCCCATTATAAACTACGATGATCGCCTATGCTATAACATGGGGTTAAAAAAATAACTCTCAGAAACGGCCCCATTTTATGTCACAATGTACTATGTCCCTAGACTAACTATTAGCCACAAACACTCGCTGAATAAATTAACTTAAAATTTACGATATGCCCATTATAAACTACGATGATCGCCTATGCTATAACATGGGGTTAAAAAAATAACTCTCAGAAACGGCCCCATTTTATGTCACAATGTACTATGTCCCTAGACTAACTATTAGCCACAAACACTCGCTGAATAAATTAACTTAAAATTTACGATATGCCCATTATAAACTACGATGATCGCCTATGCTATAACATGGGGTTAAAAAAATAACTCTCAGAAACGGCCCCATTTTATGTCACAATGTACTATGTCCCTAGACTAACTATTAGCCACAAACACTCGCTGAATAAATTAACTTAAAATTTACGATATGCCCATTATAAACTACGATGATCGCCTATGCTATAACATGGGGTTAAAAAAATAACTCTCAGAAACGGCCCCATTTTATGTCACAATGTACTATGTCCCTAGACTAACTATTAGCCACAAACACTCGCTGAATAAATTAACTTAAAATTTACGATATGCCCATTATAAACTACGATGATCGCCTATGCTATAACATGGGGTTAAAAAAATAACTCTCAGAAACGGCCCCATTTTATGTCACAATGTACTATGTCCCTAGACTAACTATTAGCCACAAACACTCGCTGAATAAATTAACTTAAAATTTACGATATGCCCATTATAAACTACGATGATCGCCTATGCTATAACATGGGGTTAAAAAAATAACTCTCAGAAACGGCCCCATTTTATGTCACAATGTACTATGTCCCTAGACTAACTATTAGCCACAAACACTCGCTGAATAAATTAACTTAAAATTTACGATATGCCCATTATAAACTACGATGATCGCCTATGCTATAACATGGGGTTAAAAAAATAACTCTCAGAAACGGCCCCATTTTATGTCACAATGTACTATGTCCCTAGACTAACTATTAGCCACAAACACTCGCTGAATAAATTAACTTAAAATTTACGATATGCCCATTATAAACTACGATGATCGCCTATGCTATAACATGGGGTTAAAAAAATAACTCTCAGAAACGGCCCCATTTTATGTCACAATGTACTATGTCCCTAGACTAACTATTAGCCACAAACACTCGCTGAATAAATTAACTTAAAATTTACGATATGCCCATTATAAACTACGATGATCGCCTATGCTATAACATGGGGTTAAAAAAATAACTCTCAGAAACGGCCCCATTTTATGTCACAATGTACTATGTCCCTAGACTAACTATTAGCCACAAACACTCGCTGAATAAATTAACTTAAAATTTACGATATGCCCATTATAAACTACGATGATCGCCTATGCTATAACATGGGGTTAAAAAAATAACTCTCAGAAACGGCCCCATTTTATGTCACAATGTACTATGTCCCTAGACTAACTATTAGCCACAAACACTCGCTGAATAAATTAACTTAAAATTTACGATATGCCCATTATAAACTACGATGATCGCCTATGCTATAACATGGGGTTAAAAAAATAACTCTCAGAAACGGCCCCATTTTATGTCACAATGTACTATGTCCCTAGACTAACTATTAGCCACAAACACTCGCTGAATAAATTAACTTAAAATTTACGATATGCCCATTATAAACTACGATGATCGCCTATGCTATAACATGGGGTTAAAAAAATAACTCTCAGAAACGGCCCCATTTTATGTCACAATGTACTATGTCCCTAGACTAACTATTAGCCACAAACACTCGCTGAATAAATTAACTTAAAATTTACGATATGCCCATTATAAACTACGATGATCGCCTATGCTATAACATGGGGTTAAAAAAATAACTCTCAGAAACGGCCCCATTTTATGTCACAATGCAATATGTCCCTAGACTAACTATTAGCCACAAACACTCGCTGAATAAATTAACTTAAAATTTACGATATGCCCATTATAAACTACGATGATCGCCTATGCTATAACATGGGGTTAAAAAAATAACTCTCAGAAACGGCCCCATTTTATGTCACAATGTACTATGTCCCTAGACTAACTATTAGCCACAAACACTCGCTGAATAAATTAACTTAAAATTTACGATATGCCCATTATAAACTACGATGATCGCCTATGCTATAACATGGGGTTAAAAAAATAACTCTCAGAAACGGCCCCATTTTATGTCACAATGTACTATGTCCCTAGACTAACTATTAGCCACAAACACTCGCTGAATAAATTAACTTAAAATTTACGATATGCCCATTATAAACTACGATGATCGCCTATGCTATAACATGGGGTTAAAAAAATAACTCTCAGAAACGGCCCCATTTTATGTCACAATGTACTATGTCCCTAGACTAACTATTAGCCACAAACACTCGCTGAATAAATTAACTTAAAATTTACGATATGCCCATTATAAACTACGATGATCGCCTATGCTATAACATGGGGTTAAAAAAATAACTCTCAGAAACGGCCCCATTTTATGTCACAATGTACTATGTCCCTAGACTAACTATTAGCCACAAACACTCGCTGAATAAATTAACTTAAAATTTACGATATGCCCATTATAAACTACGATGATCGCCTATGCTATAACATGGGGTTAAAAAAATAACTCTCAGAAACGGCCCCATTTTATGTCACAATGTACTATGTCCCTAGACTAACTATTAGCCACAAACACTCGCTGAATAAATTAACTTAAAATTTACGATATGCCCATTATAAACTACGATGATCGCCTATGCTATAACATGGGGTTAAAAAAATAACTCTCAGAAACGGCCCCATTTTATGTCACAATGTACTATGTCCCTAGACTAACTATTAGCCACAAACACTCGCTGAATAAATTAACTTAAAATTTACGATATGCCCATTATAAACTACGATGATCGCCTATGCTATAACATGGGGTTAAAAAAATAACTCTCAGAAACGGCCCCATTTTATGTCACAATGTACTATGTCCCTAGACTAACTATTAGCCACAAACACTCGCTGAATAAATTAACTTAAAATTTACGATATGCCCATTATAAACTACGATGATCGCCTATGCTATAACATGGGGTTAAAAAAATAACTCTCAGAAACGGCCCCATTTTATGTCACAATGTACTATGTCCCTAGACTAACTATTAGCCACAAACACTCGCTGAATAAATTAACTTAAAATTTACGATATGCCCATTATAAACTACGATGATCGCCTATGCTATAACATGGGGTTAAAAAAATAACTCTCAGAAACGGCCCCATTTTATGTCACAATGTACTATGTCCCTAGACTAACTATTAGCCACAAACACTCGCTGAATAAATTAACTTAAAATTTACGATATGCCCATTATAAACTACGATGATCGCCTATGCTATAACATGGGGTTAAAAAAATAACTCTCAGAAACGGCCCCATTTTATGTCACAATGTACTATGTCCCTAGACTAACTATTAGCCACAAACACTCGCTGAATAAATTAACTTAAAATTTACGATATGCCCATTATAAACTACGATGATCGCCTATGCTATAACATGGGGTTAAAAAAATAACTCTCAGAAACGGCCCCATTTTATGTCACAATGTACTATGTCCCTAGACTAACTATTAGCCACAAACACTCGCTGAATAAATTAACTTAAAATTTACGATATGCCCATTATAAACTACGATGATCGCCTATGCTATAACATGGGGTTAAAAAAATAACTCTCAGAAACGGCCCCATTTTATGTCACAATGTACTATGTCCCTAGACTAACTATTAGCCACAAACACTCGCTGAATAAATTAACTTAAAATTTACGATATGCCCATTATAAACTACGATGATCGCCTATGCTATAACATGGGGTTAAAAAAATAACTCTCAGAAACGGCCCCATTTTATGTCACAATGTACTATGTCCCTAGACTAACTATTAGCCACAAACACTCGCTGAATAAATTAACTTAAAATTTACGATATGCCCATTATAAACTACGATGATCGCCTATGCTATAACATGGGGTTAAAAAAATAACTCTCAGAAACGGCCCCATTTTATGTCACAATGTACTATGTCCCTAGACTAACTATTAGCCACAAACACTCGCTGAATAAATTAACTTAAAATTTACGATATGCCCATTATAAACTACGATGATCGCCTATGCTATAACATGGGGTTAAAAAAATAACTCTCAGAAACGGCCCCATTTTATGTCACAATGTACTATGTCCCTAGACTAACTATTAGCCACAAACACTCGCTGAATAAATTAACTTAAAATTTACGATATGCCCATTATAAACTACGATGATCGCCTATGCTATAACATGGGGTTAAAAAAATAACTCTCAGAAACGGCCCCATTTTATGTCACAATGCACTATGTCCCTAGACTAACTATTAGCCACAAACACTCGCTGAATAAATTAACTTAAAATTTACGATATGTCCATTATAAACTACGATGATCGCCTATGCTATAACATGGGGTTAAAAAAATAACTCTCAGAAACGGCCCCATTTTATGTCACAATGTACTATGTCCCTAGACTAACTATTAGCCACAAACACTCGCTGAATAAATTAACTTAAAATTTATGATATGCCCATTATAAACTACGATGATCGCCTATGCTATAACATGGGGTTAAAAAATAACTCTCAGAAACGGCCGCATTTTATGTCACAATGCACTATGTCCCTAGACTAACTATTAGCCACAAACACTCGCTGAATAAATTAACTTAAAATTTACGATATGCCCATTATAAACTACGATGATCGCCTATGCTATAACATGGGGTTAAAAAAATAACTCTCAGAAACGGCCCCATTTTATGTCACAATGTACTATGTCCCTAGACTAACTATTAGCCACAAACACTCGCTGAATAAATTAACTTAAAATTTACGATATGCCCATTATAAACTACGATGATCGCCTATGCAACATGGGGTTAAAAAAATAACTCTCAGAAACGGCCCCATTTTATGTCACAATGTACTATGTCCCTAGACTAACTATTAGCCACAAACACTCGCTGAATAAATTAACTTAAAATTTACGATATGCCCATTATAAACTACGATGATCGCCTATGCTATAACATGGGGTTAAAAAAATAACTCTCAGAAACGGCCCCATTTTATGTCACAATGTACTATGTCCCTAGACTAACTATTAGCCACAAACACTCGCTGAATAAATTAACTTAAAATTTACGATATGCCCATTATAAACTACGATGATCGCCTATGCTCTAACATGGGGTTAAAAAAATAACTCTCAGAAACGGCCCCATTTTATGTCACAATGTACTATGTCCCTAGACTAACTATTAGCCACAAACACTCGCTGAATAAATTAACTTAAAATTTACGATATGCCCATTATAAACTACGATGATCGCCTATGCTATAACATGGGGTTAAAAAAATAACTCTCAGAAACGGCCCCATTTTATGTCACAATGTACTATGTCCCTAGACTAACTATTAGCCACAAACACTCGCTGAATAAATTAACTTAAAATTTACGATATGCCCATTATAAACTACGATGATCGCCTATGCTATAACATGGGGTTAAAAAAATAACTCTCAGAAACGGCCCCATTTTATGTCACAATGTACTATGTCCCTAGACTAACTATTAGCCACAAACACTCGCTGAATAAATTAACTTAAAATTTACGATATGCCCATTATAAACTACGATGATCGCCTATGCTATAACATGGGGTTAAAAAAATAACTCTCAGAAACGGCCCCATTTTATGTCACAATGTACTATGTCCCTAGACTAACTATTAGCCACAAACACTCGCTGAATAAATTAACTTAAAATTTACGATATGCCCATTATAAACTACGATGATCGCCTATGCTATAACATGGGGTTAAAAAAATAACTCTCAGAAACGGCCCCATTTTATGTCACAATGTACTATGTCCCTAGACTAACTATTAGCCACAAACACTCGCTGAATAAATTAACTTAAAATTTACGATATGCCCATTATAAACTACGATGATCGCCTATGCTATAACATGGGGTTAAAAAAATAACTCTCAGAAACGGCCCCATTTTATGTCACAATGTACTATGTCCCTAGACTAACTATTAGCCACAAACACTCGCTGAATAAATTAACTTAAAATTTACGATATGCCCATTATAAACTACGATGATCGCCTATGCTATAACATGGGGTTAAAAAAATAACTCTCAGAAACGGCCCCATTTTATGTCACAATGTACTATGTCCCTAGACTAACTATTAGCCACAAACACTCGCTGAATAAATTAACTTAAAATTTACGATATGCCCATTATAAACTACGATGATCGCCTATGCTATAACATGGGGTTAAAAAAATAACTCTCAGAAACGGCCCCATTTTATGTCACAATGTACTATGTCCCTAGACTAACTATTAGCCACAAACACTCGCTGAATAAATTAACTTAAAATTTACGATATGCCCATTATAAACTACGATGATCGCCTATGCTATAACATGGGGTTAAAAAAATAACTCTCAGAAACGGCCCCATTTTATGTCACAATGTACTATGTCCCTAGACTAACTATTAGCCACAAACACTCGCTGAATAAATTAACTTAAAATTTACGATATGCCCATTATAAACTACGATGATCGCCTATGCTATAACATGGGGTTAAAAAAATAACTCTCAGAAACGGCCCCATTTTATGTCACAATGTACTATGTCCCTAGACTAACTATTAGCCACAAACACTCGCTGAATAAATTAACTTAAAATTTACGATATGCCCATTATAAACTACGATGATCGCCTATGCTATAACATGGGGTTAAAAAAATAACTCTCAGAAACGGCCCCATTTTATGTCACAATGTACTATGTCCCTAGACTAACTATTAGCCACAAACACTCGCTGAATAAATTAACTTAAAATTTACGATATGCCCATTATAAACTACGATGATCGCCTATGCTATAACATGGGGTTAAAAAAATAACTCTCAGAAACGGCCCCATTTTATGTCACAATGTACTATGTCCCTAGACTAACTATTAGCCACAAACACTCGCTGAATAAATTAACTTAAAATTTACGATATGCCCATTATAAACTACGATGATCGCCTATGCAATAACATGGGGTTAAAAAAATAACTCTCAGAAACGGCCCCATTTTATGTCACAATGTACTATGTCCATAGACTAACTATTAGCCACAAACACTCGCTGAATAAATTAACTTAAAATTTACGATATGCCCATTATAAACTACGATGATCGCCTATGCTATAACATGGGGTTAAAAAAATAACTCTCAGAAACGGCCCCATTTTATGTCACAATGTACTATGTCCCTAGACTAACTATTAGCCACAAACACTCGCTGAATAAATTAACTTAAAATTTACGATATGCCCATTATAAACTACGATGATCGCCTATGCTATAACATGGGGTTAAAAAAATAACTCTCAGAAACGGCCCCATTTTATGTCACAATGTACTATGTCCCTAGACTAACTATTAGCCACAAACACTCGTTGAATAAATTAACTTAAAATTTACGATATGCCCATTATAAACTACGATGATCGCCTATGCTATAACATGGGGTTAAAAAAAATAACTCTCAGAAACGGCCCCATTTTATGTCACAATGTACTATGTCCCTAGACTAACTATTAGCCACAAACACTCGCTGAATAAATTAACTTAAAATTTACGATATGCCCATTATAAACTACGATGATCGCCCATGCTATAACATGGGGTTAAAAAAATAACTCTCAGAAACGGCCCCATTTTATGTCACAATGTACTATGTCCCTAGACTAACTATTAGCCACAAACACTCGCTGAATAAATTAACTTAAAATTTACGATATGCCCATTATAAACTACGATGATCGCCTATGCTATAACATGGGGTTAAAAAAATAACTCTCAGAAACGGCCCCATTTTATGTCACAATGTACTATGTCCCTAGACTAACTATTAGCCACAAACACTCGCTGAATAAATTAACTTAAAATTTACGATATGCCCATTATAAACTACGATGATCGCCTATGCTATAACATGGGATTAAAAAAATAACTCTCAGAAACGGCCCCATTTTATGTCACAATGTACTATGTCCCTAGACTAACTATTAGCCACAAACACTCGCTGAATAAATTAACTTAAAATTTACGATATGCCCATTATAAACTACGATGATCGCCTATGCTATAACATGGGGTTAAAAAAATAACTCTCAGAAACGGCCCCATTTTATGTCACAATGTACTATGTCCCTAGACTAACTATTAGCCACAAACACTCGCTGAATAAATTAACTTAAAATTTACGATATGCCCATTATAAACTACGATGATCGCCTATGCTATAACATGGGGTTAAAAAAATAACTCTCAGAAAGGGCCCCATTTTATGTCACAATGTACTATGTCCCTAGACTAACTATTAGCCACAAACACTCGCTGAATAAATTAACTTAAAATTTACGATATGCCCATTATAAACTACGATGATCGCCTATGCTATAACATGGGGTTAAAAAAATAACTCTCAGAAACGGCCCCATTTTATGTCACAATGTACTATGTCCCTAGACTAACTATTAGCCACAAACACTCGCTGAATAAATTAACTTAAAATTTACGATATGCCCATTATAAACTACGATGATCGCCTATGCTATAACATGGGGTTAAAAAAATAACTCTCAGAAACGGCCCCATTTTATGTCACAATGTACTATGTCCCTAGACTAACTATTAGCCACAAACACTCGCTGAATAAATTAACTTAAAATTTACGATATGCCCATTATAAACTACGATGATCGCCTATGCTATAACATGGGGTTAAAAAAATAACTCTCAGAAACGGCCCCATTTTATGTCACAATGTACTATGTCCCTAGACTAACTATTAGCCACAAACACTCGCTGAATAAATTAACTTAAAATTTACGATATGCCCATTATAAACTACGATGATCTATGCTATAACATGGGGTTAAAAAAATAACTCTCAGAAACGGCCCCATTTTATGTCACAATGTACTATGTCCCTAGACTAACTATTAGCCACAAACACTCGCTGAATAAATTAACTTAAAATTTACGATATGCCCATTATAAACTACGATGATCGCCTCTGCTATAACATGGGGTTAAAAAAATAACTCTCAGAAACGGCCCCATTTTATGTCACAATGTACTATGTCCCTAGACTAACTATTAGCCACAAACACTCGCTGAATAAATTAACTTAAAATTTACGATATGCCCATTATAAACTACGATGATCGCCTATGCTATAACATGGGGTTAAAAAAATAACTCTCAGAACACGGCCCCATTTTATGCCACAATGTACTATGTCCCTAGACTAACTATTAGCCACAAACACTCGCTGAATAAATTAACTTAACATTTACGATATGCCCATTATAAACTACCGATGATCGCCTATGCTATAACATGGGGTTAAAAAAATAACTCTCAGAAACGGCCCCATTTTATGTCACAATGTACTATGTCCCTAGACTAACTATTAGCCACAAACACCTCGCTGAATAAATTAACTTAAAATTTACGATATGCCCATTATAAACTACGATGATCGCCTATGCTATAACATGGGGTTAAAAAAGTAACTCTCAGAAACGGCCCCATTTTATGTCACAATGTACTATGTCCCTAGACTAACTATTAGCCACAAACACTCGCTGAATAAATTAACTTAAAATTTACGATATGCCCATTATAACTACGATGATCGCCTATGCTATAACATGGGGTTAAAAAAATAACTCTCAGAAACGCCCCATTTTATGTCACAATGTACTATGTCCCTAGACTAGCTTTTAGCCACAAACACTCGCTGAATAAATTAACTTAAAATTTACGATATGCCCATTATAAACTACGATGATCGCCTATGCTATAACATGGGGGTTAAAAAAATAACTCTCAGAAACGGCCCCATTTTATGTCACAATGTACTATGTCCCTAGACTAACTATTAGCCACAAACTCGCTGAATAAATTAACTTAAAATTTACGATATGCCCATTATAAACTACGATGATCGCCTATGCTATAACATGGGGTTAAAAAAATAACTCTCAGAAACGGCCCCATTTTATGTCACAATGTACTATGTCCCTAGACTAACTATTAGCCACAAACACTCGCTGAATAAATTAACTTAAAATTTACGATATGCCCATTATAAACTACGATGATCGCCTATGCTATAACATGGGGTTAAAAAAATAACTCTCAGAAACGGCCCCATTTTATGTCACAATGTACTATGTCCCTAGACTAACTATTAGCCACAAACACTCGCTGAATAAATTAACTTAAAATTTACGATATGCCCATTATAAACTACGATGATCGCCTATGCTATAACATGGGGTTAAAAAAATAACTCTCAGAAACGGCCCCATTTTATGCCACAATGTACTATGTCCCTAGACTAACTATTAGCCACAAACACTCGCTGAATAAATTAACTTAAAATTTACGATATGCCCATTATAAACTACGATGATCGCCTATGCTATAACATGGGGTTAAAAAAATAACTCTCAGAAACGGCCCCATTTTATGTCACAATGTACTATGTCCCTAGACTAACTATTAGCCACAAACACTCGCTGAATAAATTAACTTAAAATTTACGATATGCCCATTATAAACTACGATGATCGCCTATGCTATAACATGGGGTTAAAAAAATAACTCTCAGAAACGGCCCCATTTTATGTCACAATGTACTATGTCCCTAGACTAACTATTAGCCACAAACACTCGCTGAATAAATTAACTTAAAATTTACGATATGCCCATTATAAACTACGATGATCGCCTATGCTATAACATGGGGTTAAAAAAATAACTCTCAGAAACGGCCCCATTTTATGTCACAATGTACTATGTCCCTAGACTAACTATTAGCCACAAACACTCGCTGAATAAATTAACTTAAAATTTACGATATGCCCATTATAAACTACGATGATCGCCTATGCTATAACATGGGGTTAAAAAAATAACTCTCAGAAACGGCCCCATTTTATGTCACAATGTACTATGTCCCTAGACTAACTATTAGCCACAAACACTCGCTGAATAAATTAACTTAAAATTTACGATATGCCCATTATAAACTACGATGATCGCCTATGCTATAACATGGGGTTAAAAAAATAACTCTCAGAAACGGCCCCATTTTATGTCACAATGTACTATGTCCCTAGACTAACTATTAGCCACAAACACTCGCTGAATAAATTAACTTAAAATTTACGATATGCCCATTATAAACTACGATGATCGCCTATGCTATAACATGGGGTTAAAAAAATAACTCTCAGAAACGGCCCCATTTTATGTCACAATGTACTATGTCCCTAGACTAACTATTAGCCACAAACACTCGCTGAATAAATTAACTTAAAATTTACGATATGCCCATTATAAACTACGATGATCGCCTATGCTATAACATGGGGTTAAAAAAATAACTCTCAGAAACGGCCCCATTTTATGTCACAATGTACTATGTCCCTAGACTAACTATTAGCCACAAACACTCGCTGAATAAATTAACTTAAAATTTACGATATGCCCATTATAAACTACGATGATCGCCTATGCTATAACATGGGGTTAAAAAAATAACTCTCAGAAACGGCCCCATTTTATGTCACAATGTACTATGTCCCTAGACTAACTATTAGCCACAAACACTCGCTGAATAAATTAACTTAAAATTTACGATATGCCCATTATAAACTACGATGATCGCCTATGCTATAACATGGGGTTAAAAAAATAACTCTCAGAAACGGCCCCATTTTATGTCACAATGTACTATGTCCCTAGACTAACTATTAGCCACAAACACTCGCTGAATAAATTAACTTAAAATTTACGATATGCCCATTATAAACTACGATGATCGCCTATGCTATAACATGGGGTTAAAAAAATAACTCTCAGAAACGGCCCCATTTTATGTCACAATGTACTATGTCCCTAGACTAACTATTAGCCACAAACACTCGCTGAATAAATTAACTTAAAATTTACGATATGCCCATTATAAACTACGATGATCGCCTATGCTATAACATGGGGTTAAAAAAATAACTCTCAGAAACGGCCCCATTTTATGTCACAATGTACTATGTCCCTAGACTAACTATTAGCCACAAACACTCGCTGAATAAATTAACTTAAAATTTACGATATGCCCATTATAAACTACGATGATCGCCTATGCTATAACATGGGGTTAAAAAAATAACTCTCAGAAACGGCCCCATTTTATGTCACAATGTACTATGTCCCTAGACTAACTATTAGCCACAAACACTCGCTGAATAAATTAACTTAAAATTTACGATATGCCCATTATAAACTACGATGATCGCCTATGCTATAACATGGGGTTAAAAAAATAACTCTCAGAAACGGCCCCATTTTATGTCACAATGTACTATGTCCCTAGACTAACTATTAGCCACAAACACTCGCTGAATAAATTAACTTAAAATTTACGATATGCCCATTATAAACTACGATGATCGCCTATGCTATAACATGGGGTTAAAAAAATAACTCTCAGAAACGGCCCCATTTTATGTCACAATGTACTATGTCCCTAGACTAACTATTAGCCACAAACACTCGCTGAATAAATTAACTTAAAATTTACGATATGCCCATTATAAACTACGATGATCGCCTATGCTATAACATGGGGTTAAAAAAATAACTCTCAGAAACGGCCCCATTTTATGTCACAATGTACTATGTCCCTAGACTAACTATTAGCCACAAACACTCGCTGAATAAATTAACTTAAAATTTACGATATGCCCATTATAAACTACGATGATCGCCTATGCTATAACATGGGGTTAAAAAAATAACTCTCAGAAACGGCCCCATTTTATGTCACAATGTACTATGTCCCTAGACTAACTATTAGCCACAAACACTCGCTGAATAAATTAACTTAAAATTTACGATATGCCCATTATAAACTACGATGATCGCCTATGCTATAACATGGGGTTAAAAAAATAACTCTCAGAAACGGCCCCATTTTATGTCACAATGTACTATGTCCCTAGACTAACTATTAGCCACAAACACTCGCTGAATAAATTAACTTAAAATTTACGATATGCCCATTATAAACTACGATGATCGCCTATGCTATAACATGGGGTTAAAAAAATAACTCTCAGAAACGGCCCCATTTTATGTCACAATGTACTATGTCCCTAGACTAACTATTAGCCACAAACACTCGCTGAATAAATTAACTTAAAATTTACGATATGCCCATTATAAACTACGATGATCGCCTATGCTATAACATGGGGTTAAAAAAATAACTCTCAGAAACGGCCCCATTTTATGTCACAATGTACTATGTCCCTAGACTAACTATTAGCCACAAACACTCGCTGAATAAATTAACTTAAAATTTACGATATGCCCATTATAAACTACGATGATCGCCTATGCTATAACATGGGGTTAAAAAAATAACTCTCAGAAACGGCCCCATTTTATGTCACAATGTACTATGTCCCTAGACTAACTATTAGCCACAAACACTCGCTGAATAAATTAACTTAAAATTTACGATATGCCCATTATAAACTACGATGATCGCCTATGCTATAACATGGGGTTAAAAAAATAACTCTCAGAAACGGCCCCATTTTATGTCACAATGTACTATGTCCCTAGACTAACTATTAGCCACAAACACTCGCTGAATAAATTAACTTAAAATTTACGATATGCCCATTATAAACTACGATGATCGCCTATGCTATAACATGGGGTTAAAAAAATAACTCTCAGAAACGGCCCCATTTTATGTCACAATGTACTATGTCCCTAGACTAACTATTAGCCACAAACACTCGCTGAATAAATTAACTTAAAATTTACGATATGCCCATTATAAACTACGATGATCGCCTATGCTATAACATGGGGTTAAAAAAATAACTCTCAGAAACGGCCCCATTTTATGTCACAATGTACTATGTCCCTAGACTAACTATTAGCCACAAACACTCGCTGAATAAATTAACTTAAAATTTACGATATGCCCATTATAAACTACGATGATCGCCTATGCTATAACATGGGGTTAAAAAAATAACTCTCAGAAACGGCCCCATTTTATGTCACAATGTACTATGTCCCTAGACTAACTATTAGCCACAAACACTCGCTGAATAAATTAACTTAAAATTTACGATATGCCCATTATAAACTACGATGATCGCCTATGCTATAACATGGGGTTAAAAAAATAACTCTCAGAAACGGCCCCATTTTATGTCACAATGTACTATGTCCCTAGACTAACTATTAGCCACAAACACTCGCTGAATAAATTAACTTAAAATTTACGATATGCCCATTATAAACTACGATGATCGCCTATGCTATAACATGGGGTTAAAAAAATAACTCTCAGAAACGGCCCCATTTTATGTCACAATGTACTATGTCCCTAGACTAACTATTAGCCACAAACACTCGCTGAATAAATTAACTTAAAATTTACGATATGCCCATTATAAACTACGATGATCGCCTATGCTATAACATGGGGTTAAAAAAATAACTCTCAGAAACGGCCCCATTTTATGTCACAATGTACTATGTCCCTAGACTAACTATTAGCCACAAACACTCGCTGAATAAATTAACTTAAAATTTACGATATGCCCATTATAAACTACGATGATCGCCTATGCTATAACATGGGGTTAAAAAAATAACTCTCAGAAACGGCCCCATTTTATGTCACAATGTACTATGTCCCTAGACTAACTATTAGCCACAAACACTCGCTGAATAAATTAACTTAAAATTTACGATATGCCCATTATAAACTACGATGATCGCCTATGCTATAACATGGGGTTAAAAAAATAACTCTCAGAAACGGCCCCATTTTATGTCACAATGTACTATGTCCCTAGACTAACTATTAGCCACAAACACTCGCTGAATAAATTAACTTAAAATTTACGATATGCCCATTATAAACTACGATGATCGCCTATGCTATAACATGGGGTTAAAAAAATAACTCTCAGAAACGGCCCCATTTTATGTCACAATGTACTATGTCCCTAGACTAACTATTAGCCACAAACACTCGCTGAATAAATTAACTTAAAATTTACGATATGCCCATTATAAACTACGATGATCGCCTATGCTATAACATGGGGTTAAAAAAATAACTCTCAGAAACGGCCCCATTTTATGTCACAATGTACTATGTCCCTAGACTAACTATTAGCCACAAACACTCGCTGAATAAATTAACTTAAAATTTACGATATGCCCATTATAAACTACGATGATCGCCTATGCTATAACATGGGGTTAAAAAAATAACTCTCAGAAACGGCCCCATTTTATGTCACAATGTACTATGTCCCTAGACTAACTATTAGCCACAAACACTCGCTGAATAAATTAACTTAAAATTTACGATATGCCCATTATAAACTACGATGATCGCCTATGCTATAACATGGGGTTAAAAAAATAACTCTCAGAAACGGCCCCATTTTATGTCACAATGTACTATGTCCCTAGACTAACTATTAGCCACAAACACTCGCTGAATAAATTAACTTAAAATTTACGATATGCCCATTATAAACTACGATGATCGCCTATGCTATAACATGGGGTTAAAAAAATAACTCTCAGAAACGGCCCCATTTTATGTCACAATGTACTATGTCCCTAGACTAACTATTAGCCACAAACACTCGCTGAATAAATTAACTTAAAATTTACGATATGCCCATTATAAACTACGATGATCGCCTATGCTATAACATGGGGTTAAAAAAATAACTCTCAGAAACGGCCCCATTTTATGTCACAATGTACTATGTCCCTAGACTAACTATTAGCCACAAACACTCGCTGAATAAATTAACTTAAAATTTACGATATGCCCATTATAAACTACGATGATCGCCTATGCTATAACATGGGGTTAAAAAAATAACTCTCAGAAACGGCCCCATTTTATGTCACAATGTACTATGTCCCTAGACTAACTATTAGCCACAAACACTCGCTGAATAAATTAACTTAAAATTTACGATATGCCCATTATAAACTACGATGATCGCCTATGCTATAACATGGGGTTAAAAAAATAACTCTCAGAAACGGCCCCATTTTATGTCACAATGTACTATGTCCCTAGACTAACTATTAGCCACAAACACTCGCTGAATAAATTAACTTAAAATTTACGATATGCCCATTATAAACTACGATGATCGCCTATGCTATAACATGGGGTTAAAAAAATAACTCTCAGAAACGGCCCCATTTTATGTCACAATGTACTATGTCCCTAGACTAACTATTAGCCACAAACACTCGCTGAATAAATTAACTTAAAATTTACGATATGCCCATTATAAACTACGATGATCGCCTATGCTATAACATGGGGTTAAAAAAATAACTCTCAGAAACGGCCCCATTTTATGTCACAATGTACTATGTCCCTAGACTAACTATTAGCCACAAACACTCGCTGAATAAATTAACTTAAAATTTACGATATGCCCATTATAAACTACGATGATCGCCTATGCTATAACATGGGGTTAAAAAAATAACTCTCAGAAACGGCCCCATTTTATGTCACAATGTACTATGTCCCTAGACTAACTATTAGCCACAAACACTCGCTGAATAAATTAACTTAAAATTTACGATATGCCCATTATAAACTACGATGATCGCCTATGCTATAACATGGGGTTAAAAAAATAACTCTCAGAAACGGCCCCATTTTATGTCACAATGTACTATGTCCCTAGACTAACTATTAGCCACAAACACTCGCTGAATAAATTAACTTAAAATTTACGATATGCCCATTATAAACTACGATGATCGCCTATGCTATAACATGGGGTTAAAAAAATAACTCTCAGAAACGGCCCCATTTTATGTCACAATGTACTATGTCCCTAGACTAACTATTAGCCACAAACACTCGCTGAATAAATTAACTTAAAATTTACGATATGCCCATTATAAACTACGATGATCGCCTATGCTATAACATGGGGTTAAAAAAATAACTCTCAGAAACGGCCCCATTTTATGTCACAATGTACTATGTCCCTAGACTAACTATTAGCCACAAACACTCGCTGAATAAATTAACTTAAAATTTACGATATGCCCATTATAAACTACGATGATCGCCTATGCTATAACATGGGGTTAAAAAAATAACTCTCAGAAACGGCCCCATTTTATGTCACAATGTACTATGTCCCTAGACTAACTATTAGCCACAAACACTCGCTGAATAAATTAACTTAAAATTTACGATATGCCCATTATAAACTACGATGATCGCCTATGCTATAACATGGGGTTAAAAAAATAACTCTCAGAAACGGCCCCATTTTATGTCACAATGTACTATGTCCCTAGACTAACTATTAGCCACAAACACTCGCTGAATAAATTAACTTAAAATTTACGATATGCCCATTATAAACTACGATGATCGCCTATGCTATAACATGGGGTTAAAAAAATAACTCTCAGAAACGGCCCCATTTTATGTCACAATGTACTATGTCCCTAGACTAACTATTAGCCACAAACACTCGCTGAATAAATTAACTTAAAATTTACGATATGCCCATTATAAACTACGATGATCGCCTATGCTATAACATGGGGTTAAAAAAATAACTCTCAGAAACGGCCCCATTTTATGTCACAATGTACTATGTCCCTAGACTAACTATTAGCCACAAACACTCGCTGAATAAATTAACTTAAAATTTACGATATGCCCATTATAAACTACGATGATCGCCTATGCTATAACATGGGGTTAAAAAAATAACTCTCAGAAACGGCCCCATTTTATGTCACAATGTACTATGTCCCTAGACTAACTATTAGCCACAAACACTCGCTGAATAAATTAACTTAAAATTTACGATATGCCCATTATAAACTACGATGATCGCCTATGCTATAACATGGGGTTAAAAAAATAACTCTCAGAAACGGCCCCATTTTATGTCACAATGTACTATGTCCCTAGACTAACTATTAGCCACAAACACTCGCTGAATAAATTAACTTAAAATTTACGATATGCCCATTATAAACTACGATGATCGCCTATGCTATAACATGGGGTTAAAAAAATAACTCTCAGAAACGGCCCCATTTTATGTCACAATGTACTATGTCCCTAGACTAACTATTAGCCACAAACACTCGCTGAATAAATTAACTTAAAATTTACGATATGCCCATTATAAACTACGATGATCGCCTATGCTATAACATGGGGTTAAAAAAATAACTCTCAGAAACGGCCCCATTTTATGTCACAATGTACTATGTCCCTAGACTAACTATTAGCCACAAACACTCGCTGAATAAATTAACTTAAAATTTACGATATGCCCATTATAAACTACGATGATCGCCTATGCTATAACATGGGGTTAAAAAAATAACTCTCAGAAACGGCCCCATTTTATGTCACAATGTACTATGTCCCTAGACTAACTATTAGCCACAAACACTCGCTGAATAAATTAACTTAAAATTTACGATATGCCCATTATAAACTACGATGATCGCCTATGCTATAACATGGGGTTAAAAAAATAACTCTCAGAAACGGCCCCATTTTATGTCACAATGTACTATGTCCCTAGACTAACTATTAGCCACAAACACTCGCTGAATAAATTAACTTAAAATTTACGATATGCCCATTATAAACTACGATGATCGCCTATGCTATAACATGGGGTTAAAAAAATAACTCTCAGAAACGGCCCCATTTTATGTCACAATGTACTATGTCCCTAGACTAACTATTAGCCACAAACACTCGCTGAATAAATTAACTTAAAATTTACGATATGCCCATTATAAACTACGATGATCGCCTATGCTATAACATGGGGTTAAAAAAATAACTCTCAGAAACGGCCCCATTTTATGTCACAATGTACTATGTCCCTAGACTAACTATTAGCCACAAACACTCGCTGAATAAATTAACTTAAAATTTACGATATGCCCATTATAAACTACGATGATCGCCTATGCTATAACATGGGGTTAAAAAAATAACTCTCAGAAACGGCCCCATTTTATGTCACAATGTACTATGTCCCTAGACTAACTATTAGCCACAAACACTCGCTGAATAAATTAACTTAAAATTTACGATATGCCCATTATAAACTACGATGATCGCCTATGCTATAACATGGGGTTAAAAAAATAACTCTCAGAAACGGCCCCATTTTATGTCACAATGTACTATGTCCCTAGACTAACTATTAGCCACAAACACTCGCTGAATAAATTAACTTAAAATTTACGATATGCCCATTATAAACTACGATGATCGCCTATGCTATAACATGGGGTTAAAAAAATAACTCTCAGAAACGGCCCCATTTTATGTCACAATGTACTATGTCCCTAGACTAACTATTAGCCACAAACACTCGCTGAATAAATTAACTTAAAATTTACGATATGCCCATTATAAACTACGATGATCGCCTATGCTATAACATGGGGTTAAAAAAATAACTCTCAGAAACGGCCCCATTTTATGTCACAATGTACTATGTCCCTAGACTAACTATTAGCCACAAACACTCGCTGAATAAATTAACTTAAAATTTACGATATGCCCATTATAAACTACGATGATCGCCTATGCTATAACATGGGGTTAAAAAAATAACTCTCAGAAACGGCCCCATTTTATGTCACAATGTACTATGTCCCTAGACTAACTATTAGCCACAAACACTCGCTGAATAAATTAACTTAAAATTTACGATATGCCCATTATAAACTACGATGATCGCCTATGCTATAACATGGGGTTAAAAAAATAACTCTCAGAAACGGCCCCATTTTATGTCACAATGTACTATGTCCCTAGACTAACTATTAGCCACAAACACTCGCTGAATAAATTAACTTAAAATTTACGATATGCCCATTATAAACTACGATGATCGCCTATGCTATAACATGGGGTTAAAAAAATAACTCTCAGAAACGGCCCCATTTTATGTCACAATGTACTATGTCCCTAGACTAACTATTAGCCACAAACACTCGCTGAATAAATTAACTTAAAATTTACGATATGCCCATTATAAACTACGATGATCGCCTATGCTATAACATGGGGTTAAAAAAATAACTCTCAGAAACGGCCCCATTTTATGTCACAATGTACTATGTCCCTAGACTAACTATTAGCCACAAACACTCGCTGAATAAATTAACTTAAAATTTACGATATGCCCATTATAAACTACGATGATCGCCTATGCTATAACATGGGGTTAAAAAAATAACTCTCAGAAACGGCCCCATTTTATGTCACAATGTACTATGTCCCTAGACTAACTATTAGCCACAAACACTCGCTGAATAAATTAACTTAAAATTTACGATATGCCCATTATAAACTACGATGATCGCCTATGCTATAACATGGGGTTAAAAAAATAACTCTCAGAAACGGCCCCATTTTATGTCACAATGTACTATGTCCCTAGACTAACTATTAGCCACAAACACTCGCTGAATAAATTAACTTAAAATTTACGATATGCCCATTATAAACTACGATGATCGCCTATGCTATAACATGGGGTTAAAAAAATAACTCTCAGAAACGGCCCCATTTTATGTCACAATGTACTATGTCCCTAGACTAACTATTAGCCACAAACACTCGCTGAATAAATTAACTTAAAATTTACGATATGCCCATTATAAACTACGATGATCGCCTATGCTATAACATGGGGTTAAAAAAATAACTCTCAGAAACGGCCCCATTTTATGTCACAATGTACTATGTCCCTAGACTAACTATTAGCCACAAACACTCGCTGAATAAATTAACTTAAAATTTACGATATGCCCATTATAAACTACGATGATCGCCTATGCTATAACATGGGGTTAAAAAAATAACTCTCAGAAACGGCCCCATTTTATGTCACAATGTACTATGTCCCTAGACTAACTATTAGCCACAAACACTCGCTGAATAAATTAACTTAAAATTTACGATATGCCCATTATAAACTACGATGATCGCCTATGCTATAACATGGGGTTAAAAAAATAACTCTCAGAAACGGCCCCATTTTATGTCACAATGTACTATGTCCCTAGACTAACTAGTTAGCCACAAACACTCGCTGAATAAATTAACTTAAAATTTACGATATGCCCATTATAAACTACGATGATCGCCTATGCTATAACATGGGGTTAAAAAAATAACTCTCAGAAACGGCCCCATTTTATGTCACAATGTACTATGTCCCTAGACTAACTATTAGCCACAAACACTCGCTGAATAAATTAACTTAAAATTTACGATATGCCCATTATAAACTACGATGATCGCCTATGCTATAACATGGGGTTAAAAAAATAACTCTCAGAAACGGCCCCATTTTATGTCACAATGTACTATGTCCCTAGACTAACTATTAGCCACAAACACTCGCTGAATAAATTAACTTAAAATTTACGATATGCCCATTATAAACTACGATGATCGCCTATGCTATAACATGGGGTTAAAAAAATAACTCTCAGAAACGGCCCCATTTTATGTCACAATGTACTATGTCCCTAGACTAACTATTAGCCACAAACACTCGCTGAATAAATTAACTTAAAATTTACGATATGCCCATTATAAACTACGATGATCGCCTATGCTATAACATGGGGTTAAAAAAATAACTCTCAGAAACGGCCCCATTTTATGTCACAATGTACTATGTCCCTAGACTAACTATTAGCCACAAACACTCGCTGAATAAATTAACTTAAAATTTACGATATGCCCATTATAAACTACGATGATCGCCTATGCTATAACATGGGGTTAAAAAAATAACTCTCAGAAACGGCCCCATTTTATGTCACAATGTACTATGTCCCTAGACTAACTATTAGCCACAAACACTCGCTGAATAAATTAACTTAAAATTTACGATATGCCCATTATAAACTACGATGATCGCCTATGCTATAACATGGGGTTAAAAAAATAACTCTCAGAAACGGCCCCATTTTATGTCACAATGTACTATGTCCCTAGACTAACTATTAGCCACAAACACTCGCTGAATAAATTAACTTAAAATTTACGATATGCCCATTATAAACTACGATGATCGCCTATGCTATAACATGGGGTTAAAAAAATAACTCTCAGAAACGGCCCCATTTTATGTCACAATGTACTATGTCCCTAGACTAACTATTAGCCACAAACACTCGCTGAATAAATTAACTTAAAATTTACGATATGCCCATTATAAACTACGATGATCGCCTATGCTATAACATGGGGTTAAAAAAATAACTCTCAGAAACGGCCCCATTTTATGTCACAATGTACTATGTCCCTAGACTAACTATTAGCCACAAACACTCGCTGAATAAATTAACTTAAAATTTACGATATGCCCATTATAAACTACGATGATCGCCTATGCTATAACATGGGGTTAAAAAAATAACTCTCAGAAACGGCCCCATTTTATGTCACAATGTACTATGTCCCTAGACTAACTATTAGCCACAAACACTCGCTGAATAAATTAACTTAAAATTTACGATATGCCCATTATAAACTACGATGATCGCCTATGCTATAACATGGGGTTAAAAAAATAACTCTCAGAAACGGCCCCATTTTATGTCACAATGTACTATGTCCCTAGACTAACTATTAGCCACAAACACTCGCTGAATAAATTAACTTAAAATTTACGATATGCCCATTATAAACTACGATGATCGCCTATGCTATAACATGGGGTTAAAAAAATAACTCTCAGAAACGGCCCCATTTTATGTCACAATGTACTATGTCCCTAGACTAACTATTAGCCACAAACACTCGCTGAATAAATTAACTTAAAATTTACGATATGCCCATTATAAACTACGATGATCGCCTATGCTATAACATGGGGTTAAAAAAATAACTCTCAGAAACGGCCCCATTTTATGTCACAATGTACTATGTCCCTAGACTAACTATTAGCCACAAACACTCGCTGAATAAATTAACTTAAAATTTACGATATGCCCATTATAAACTACGATGATCGCCTATGCTATAACATGGGGTTAAAAAAATAACTCTCAGAAACGGCCCCATTTTATGTCACAATGTACTATGTCCCTAGACTAACTATTAGCCACAAACACTCGCTGAATAAATTAACTTAAAATTTACGATATGCCCATTATAAACTACGATGATCGCCTATGCTATAACATGGGGTTAAAAAAATAACTCTCAGAAACGGCCCCATTTTATGTCACAATGTACTATGTCCCTAGACTAACTATTAGCCACAAACACTCGCTGAATAAATTAACTTAAAATTTACGATATGCCCATTATAAACTACGATGATCGCCTATGCTATAACATGGGGTTAAAAAAATAACTCTCAGAAACGGCCCCATTTTATGTCACAATGTACTATGTCCCTAGACTAACTATTAGCCACAAACACTCGCTGAATAAATTAACTTAAAATTTACGATATGCCCATTATAAACTACGATGATCGCCTATGCTATAACATGGGGTTAAAAAAATAACTCTCAGAAACGGCCCCATTTTATGTCACAATGTACTATGTCCCTAGACTAACTATTAGCCACAAACACTCGCTGAATAAATTAACTTAAAATTTACGATATGCCCATTATAAACTACGATGATCGCCTATGCTATAACATGGGGTTAAAAAAATAACTCTCAGAAACGGCCCCATTTTATGTCACAATGTACTATGTCCCTAGACTAACTATTAGCCACAAACACTCGCTGAATAAATTAACTTAAAATTTACGATATGCCCATTATAAACTACGATGATCGCCTATGCTATAACATGGGGTTAAAAAAATAACTCTCAGAAACGGCCCCATTTTATGTCACAATGTACTATGTCCCTAGACTAACTATTAGCCACAAACACTCGCTGAATAAATTAACTTAAAATTTACGATATGCCCATTATAAACTACGATGATCGCCTATGCTATAACATGGGGTTAAAAAAATAACTCTCAGAAACGGCCCCATTTTATGTCACAATGTACTATGTCCCTAGACTAACTATTAGCCACAAACACTCGCTGAATAAATTAACTTAAAATTTACGATATGCCCATTATAAACTACGATGATCGCCTATGCTATAACATGGGGTTAAAAAAATAACTCTCAGAAACGGCCCCATTTTATGTCACAATGTACTATGTCCCTAGACTAACTATTAGCCACAAACACTCGCTGAATAAATTAACTTAAAATTTACGATATGCCCATTATAAACTACGATGATCGCCTATGCTATAACATGGGGTTAAAAAAATAACTCTCAGAAACGGCCCCATTTTATGTCACAATGTACTATGTCCCTAGACTAACTATTAGCCACAAACACTCGCTGAATAAATTAACTTAAAATTTACGATATGCCCATTATAAACTACGATGATCGCCTATGCTATAACATGGGGTTAAAAAAATAACTCTCAGAAACGGCCCCATTTTATGTCACAATGTACTATGTCCCTAGACTAACTATTAGCCACAAACACTCGCTGAATAAATTAACTTAAAATTTACGATATGCCCATTATAAACTACGATGATCGCCTATGCTATAACATGGGGTTAAAAAAATAACTCTCAGAAACGGCCCCATTTTATGTCACAATGTACTATGTCCCTAGACTAACTATTAGCCACAAACACTCGCTGAATAAATTAACTTAAAATTTACGATATGCCCATTATAAACTACGATGATCGCCTATGCTATAACATGGGGTTAAAAAAATAACTCTCAGAAACGGCCCCATTTTATGTCACAATGTACTATGTCCCTAGACTAACTATTAGCCACAAACACTCGCTGAATAAATTAACTTAAAATTTACGATATGCCCATTATAAACTACGATGATCGCCTATGCTATAACATGGGGTTAAAAAAATAACTCTCAGAAACGGCCCCATTTTATGTCACAATGTACTATGTCCCTAGACTAACTATTAGCCACAAACACTCGCTGAATAAATTAACTTAAAATTTACGATATGCCCATTATAAACTACGATGATCGCCTATGCTATAACATGGGGTTAAAAAAATAACTCTCAGAAACGGCCCCATTTTATGTCACAATGTACTATGTCCCTAGACTAACTATTAGCCACAAACACTCGCTGAATAAATTAACTTAAAATTTACGATATGCCCATTATAAACTACGATGATCGCCTATGCTATAACATGGGGTTAAAAAAATAACTCTCAGAAACGGCCCCATTTTATGTCACAATGTACTATGTCCCTAGACTAACTATTAGCCACAAACACTCGCTGAATAAATTAACTTAAAATTTACGATATGCCCATTATAAACTACGATGATCGCCTATGCTATAACATGGGGTTAAAAAAATAACTCTCAGAAACGGCCCCATTTTATGTCACAATGTACTATGTCCCTAGACTAACTATTAGCCACAAACACTCGCTGAATAAATTAACTTAAAATTTACGATATGCCCATTATAAACTACGATGATCGCCTATGCTATAACATGGGGTTAAAAAAATAACTCTCAGAAACGGCCCCATTTTATGTCACAATGTACTATGTCCCTAGACTAACTATTAGCCACAAACACTCGCTGAATAAATTAACTTAAAATTTACGATATGCCCATTATAAACTACGATGATCGCCTATGCTATAACATGGGGTTAAAAAAATAACTCTCAGAAACGGCCCCATTTTATGTCACAATGTACTATGTCCCTAGACTAACTATTAGCCACAAACACTCGCTGAATAAATTAACTTAAAATTTACGATATGCCCATTATAAACTACGATGATCGCCTATGCTATAACATGGGGTTAAAAAAATAACTCTCAGAAACGGCCCCATTTTATGTCACAATGTACTATGTCCCTAGACTAACTATTAGCCACAAACACTCGCTGAATAAATTAACTTAAAATTTACGATATGCCCATTATAAACTACGATGATCGCCTATGCTATAACATGGGGTTAAAAAAATAACTCTCAGAAACGGCCCCATTTTATGTCACAATGTACTATGTCCCTAGACTAACTATTAGCCACAAACACTCGCTGAATAAATTAACTTAAAATTTACGATATGCCCATTATAAACTACGATGATCGCCTATGCTATAACATGGGGTTAAAAAAATAACTCTCAGAAACGGCCCCATTTTATGTCACAATGTACTATGTCCCTAGACTAACTATTAGCCACAAACACTCGCTGAATAAATTAACTTAAAATTTACGATATGCCCATTATAAACTACGATGATCGCCTATGCTATAACATGGGGTTAAAAAAATAACTCTCAGAAACGGCCCCATTTTATGTCACAATGTACTATGTCCCTAGACTAACTATTAGCCACAAACACTCGCTGAATAAATTAACTTAAAATTTACGATATGCCCATTATAAACTACGATGATCGCCTATGCTATAACATGGGGTTAAAAAAATAACTCTCAGAAACGGCCCCATTTTATGTCACAATGTACTATGTCCCTAGACTAACTATTAGCCACAAACACTCGCTGAATAAATTAACTTAAAATTTACGATATGCCCATTATAAACTACGATGATCGCCTATGCTATAACATGGGGTTAAAAAAATAACTCTCAGAAACGGCCCCATTTTATGTCACAATGTACTATGTCCCTAGACTAACTATTAGCCACAAACACTCGCTGAATAAATTAACTTAAAATTTACGATATGCCCATTATAAACTACGATGATCGCCTATGCTATAACATGGGGTTAAAAAAATAACTCTCAGAAACGGCCCCATTTTATGTCACAATGTACTATGTCCCTAGACTAACTATTAGCCACAAACACTCGCTGAATAAATTAACTTAAAATTTACGATATGCCCATTATAAACTACGATGATCGCCTATGCTATAACATGGGGTTAAAAAAATAACTCTCAGAAACGGCCCCATTTTATGTCACAATGTACTATGTCCCTAGACTAACTATTAGCCACAAACACTCGCTGAATAAATTAACTTAAAATTTACGATATGCCCATTATAAACTACGATGATCGCCTATGCTATAACATGGGGTTAAAAAAATAACTCTCAG
The DNA here is from genome assembly GCA_949152475.1 of Terebella lapidaria. NCBI lineage: Eukaryota > Metazoa > Annelida > Polychaeta > Terebellida > Terebellidae > Terebella > Terebella lapidaria. The sequence continues at coordinate 48,142,955 of OX424555.1, read as the reverse complement.
AAACGGCCCCATTTTATGTCACAATGTACTATGTCCCTAGACTAACTATTAGCCACAAACACTCGCTGAATAAATTAACTTAAAATTTACGATATGCCCATTATAAACTACGATGATCGCCTATGCTATAACATGGGGTTAAAAAAATAACTCTCAGAAACGGCCCCATTTTATGTCACAATGTACTATGTCCCTAGACTAACTATTAGCCACAAACACTCGCTGAATAAATTAACTTAAAATTTACGATATGCCCATTATAAACTACGATGATCGCCTATGCTATAACATGGGGTTAAAAAAATAACTCTCAGAAACGGCCCCATTTTATGTCACAATGTACTATGTCCCTAGACTAACTATTAGCCACAAACACTCGCTGAATAAATTAACTTAAAATTTACGATATGCCCATTATAAACTACGATGATCGCCTATGCTATAACATGGGGTTAAAAAAATAACTCTCAGAAACGGCCCCATTTTATGTCACAATGTACTATGTCCCTAGACTAACTATTAGCCACAAACACTCGCTGAATAAATTAACTTAAAATTTACGATATGCCCATTATAAACTACGATGATCGCCTATGCTATAACATGGGGTTAAAAAAATAACTCTCAGAAACGGCCCCATTTTATGTCACAATGTACTATGTCCCTAGACTAACTATTAGCCACAAACACTCGCTGAATAAATTAACTTAAAATTTACGATATGCCCATTATAAACTACGATGATCGCCTATGCTATAACATGGGGTTAAAAAAATAACTCTCAGAAACGGCCCCATTTTATGTCACAATGTACTATGTCCCTAGACTAACTATTAGCCACAAACACTCGCTGAATAAATTAACTTAAAATTTACGATATGCCCATTATAAACTACGATGATCGCCTATGCTATAACATGGGGTTAAAAAAATAACTCTCAGAAACGGCCCCATTTTATGTCACAATGTACTATGTCCCTAGACTAACTATTAGCCACAAACACTCGCTGAATAAATTAACTTAAAATTTACGATATGCCCATTATAAACTACGATGATCGCCTATGCTATAAACATGGGGTTAAAAAAATAACTCTCAGAAACGGCCCCATTTTATGTCACAATGTACTATGTCCCTAGACTAACTATTAGCCACAAACACTCGCTGAATAAATTAACTTAAAATTTACGATATGCCCATTATAAACTACGATGATCGCCTATGCTATAACATGGGGTTAAAAAAATAACTCTCAGAAACGGCCCCATTTTATGTCACAATGTACTATGTCCCTAGACTAACTATTAGCCACAAACACTCGCTGAATAAATTAACTTAAAATTTACGATATGCCCATTATAAACTACGATGATCGCCTATGCTATAACATGGGGTTAAAAAAATAACTCTCAGAAACGGCCCCATTTTATGTCACAATGTACTATGTCCCTAGACTAACTATTAGCCACAAACACTCGCTGAATAAATTAACTTAAAATTTACGATATGCCCATTATAAACTACGATGATCGCCTATGCTATAACATGGGGTTAAAAAAATAACTCTCAGAAACGGCCCCATTTTATGTCACAATGTACTATGTCCCTAGACTAACTATTAGCCACAAACACTCGCTGAATAAATTAACTTGAAATTTACGATATGCCCATTATAAACTACGATGATCGCCTATGCTATAACATGGGGTTAAAAAAATAACTCTCAGAAACGGCCCCATTTTATGTCACAATGTACTATGTCCCTAGACTAACTATTAGCCACAAACACTCGCTGAATAAATTAACTTAAAATTTACGATATGCCCATTATAAACTACGATGATCGCCTATGCTATAACATGGGGTTAAAAAAATAACTCTCAGAAACGGCCCCATTTTATGTCACAATGTACTATGTCCCTAGACTAACTATTAGCCACAAACACTCGCTGAATAAATTAACTTAAAATTTCGATATGCCCATTATAAACTACGATGATCGCCTATGCTATAACATGGGGTTAAAAAAATAACTCTCAGAAACGGCCCCATTTTATGTCACAATGTACTATGTCCCTAGACTAACTATTAGCCACAAACACTCGCTGAATAAATTAACTTAAAATTTACGATATGCCCATTATAAACTACGATGATCGCCTATGCTATAACATGGGGTTAAAAAAATAACTCTCAGAAACGGCCCCATTTTATGTCACAATGTACTATGTCCCTAGACTAACTATTAGCCACAAACACTCGCTGAATAAATTAACTTAAAATTTACGATATGCCCATTATAAACTACGATGATCGCCTATGCTATAACATGGGGTTAAAAAAATAACTCTCAGAAACGGCCCCATTTTATGTCACAATGTACTATGTCCCTAGACTAACTATTAGCCACAAACACTCGCTGAATAAATTAACTTAAAATTTACGATATGCCCATTATAAACTACGATGATCGCCTATGCTATAACATGGGGTTAAAAAAATAACTCTCAGAAACGGCCCCATTTTATGTCACAATGTACTATGTCCCTAGACTAACTATTAGCCACAAACACTCGCTGAATAAATTAACTTAAAATTTACGATATGCCCATTATAAACTACGATGATCGCCTATGCTATAACATGGGGTTAAAAAAATAACTCTCAGAAACGGCCCCATTTTATGTCACAATGTACTATGTCCCTAGACTAACTATTAGCCACAAACACTCGCTGAATAAATTAACTTAAAATTTACGATATGCCCATTATAAACTACGATGATCGCCTATGCTATAACATGGGGTTAAAAAAATAACTCTCAGAAACGGCCCCATTTTATGTCACAATGTACTATGTCCCTAGACTAACTATTAGCCACAAACACTCGCTGAATAAATTAACTTAAAATTTACGATATGCCCATTATAAACTACGATGATCGCCTATGCTATAACATGGGGTTAAAAAAATAACTCTCAGAAACGGCCCCATTTTATGTCACAATGTACTATGTCCCTAGACTAACTATTAGCCACAAACACTCGCTGAATAAATTAACTTAAAATTTACGATATGCCCATTATAAACTACGATGATCGCCTATGCTATAACATGGGGTTAAAAAAATAACTCTCAGAAACGGCCCCATTTTATGTCACAATGTACTATGTCCCTAGACTAACTATTAGCCACAAACACTCGCTGAATAAATTAACTTAAAATTTACGATATGCCCATTATAAACTACGATGATCGCCTATGCTATAACATGGGGTTAAAAAAATAACTCTCAGAAACGGCCCCATTTTATGTCACAATGTACTATGTCCCTAGACTAACTATTAGCCACAAACACTCGCTGAATAAATTAACTTAAAATTTACGATATGCCCATTATAAACTACGATGATCGCCTATGCTATAACATGGGGTTAAAAAAATAACTCTCAGAAACGGCCCCATTTTATGTCACAATGTACTATGTCCCTAGACTAACTATTAGCCACAAACACTCGCTGAATAAATTAACTTAAAATTTACGATATGCCCATTATAAACTACGATGATCGCCTATGCTATAACATGGGGTTAAAAAAATAACTCTCAGAAACGGCCCCATTTTATGTCACAATGTACTATGTCCCTAGACTAACTATTAGCCACAAACACTCGCTGAATAAATTAACTTAAAATTTACGATATGCCCATTATAAACTACGATGATCGCCTATGCTATAACATGGGGTTAAAAAAATAACTCTCAGAAACGGCCCCATTTTATGTCACAATGTACTATGTCCCTAGACTAACTATTAGCCACAAACACTCGCTGAATAAATTAACTTAAAATTTACGATATGCCCATTATAAACTACGATGATCGCCTATGCTATAACATGGGGTTAAAAAAATAACTCTCAGAAACGGCCCCATTTTATGTCACAATGTACTATGTCCCTAGACTAACTATTAGCCACAAACACTCGCTGAATAAATTAACTTAAAATTTACGATATGCCCATTATAAACTACGATGATCGCCTATGCTATAACATGGGGTTAAAAAAATAACTCTCAGAAACGGCCCCATTTTATGTCACAATGTACTATGTCCCTAGACTAACTATTAGCCACAAACACTCGCTGAATAAATTAACTTAAAATTTACGATATGCCCATTATAAACTACGATGATCGCCTATGCTATAACATGGGGTTAAAAAAATAACTCTCAGAAACGGCCCCATTTTATGTCACAATGTACTATGTCCCTAGACTAACTATTAGCCACAAACACTCGCTGAATAAATTAACTTAAAATTTACGATATGCCCATTATAAACTACGATGATCGCCTATGCTATAACATGGGGTTAAAAAAATAACTCTCAGAAACGGCCCCATTTTATGTCACAATGTACTATGTCCCTAGACTAACTATTAGCCACAAACACTCGCTGAATAAATTAACTTAAAATTTACGATATGCCCATTATAAACTACGATGATCGCCTATGCTATAACATGGGGTTAAAAAAATAACTCTCAGAAACGGCCCCATTTTATGTCACAATGTACTATGTCCCTAAGACTAACTATTAGCCACAAACACTCGCTGAATAAATTAACTTAAAATTTACGATATGCCCATTATAAACTACGATGATCGCCTATGCTATAACATGGGGTTAAAAAAATAACTCTCAGAAACGGCCCCATTTTATGTCACAATGTACTATGTCCCTAGACTAACTATTAGCCACAAACACTCGCTGAATAAATTAACTTAAAATTTACGATATGCCCATTATAAACTACGATGATCGCCTATGCTATAACATGGGGTTAAAAAAATAACTCTCAGAAACGGCCCCATTTTATGTCACAATGTACTATGTCCCTAGACTAACTATTAGCCACAAACACTCGCTGAATAAATTAACTTAAAATTTACGATATGCCCATTATAAACTACGATGATCGCCTATGCTATAACATGGGGTTAAAAAAATAACTCTCAGAAACGGCCCCATTTTATGTCACAATGTACTATGTCCCTAGACTAACTATTAGCCACAAACACTCGCTGAATAAATTAACTTAAAATTTACGATATGCCCATTATAAACTACGATGATCGCCTATGCTATAACATGGGGTTAAAAAAATAACTCTCAGAAACGGCCCCATTTTATGTCACAATGTACTATGTCCCTAGACTAACTATTAGCCACAAACACTCGCTGAATAAATTAACTTAAAATTTACGATATGCCCATTATAAACTACGATGATCGCCTATGCTATAACATGGGGTTAAAAAAATAACTCTCAGAAACGGCCCCATTTTATGTCACAATGTACTATGTCCCTAGACTAACTATTAGCCACAAACACTCGCTGAATAAATTAACTTAAAATTTACGATATGCCCATTATAAACTACGATGATCGCCTATGCTATAACATGGGGTTAAAAAAATAACTCTCAGAAACGGCCCCATTTTATGTCACAATGTACTATGTCCCTAGACTAACTATTAGCCACAAACACTCGCTGAATAAATTAACTTAAAATTTACGATATGCCCATTATAAACTACGATGATCGCCTATGCTATAACATGGGGTTAAAAAAATAACTCTCAGAAACGGCCCCATTTTATGTCACAATGTACTATGTCCCTAGACTAACTATTAGCCACAAACACTCGCTGAATAAATTAACTTAAAATTTACGATATGCCCATTATAAACTACGATGATCGCCTATGCTATAACATGGGGTTAAAAAAATAACTCTCAGAAACGGCCCCATTTTATGTCACAATGTACTATGTCCCTAGACTAACTATTAGCCACAAACACTCGCTGAATAAATTAACTTAAAATTTACGATATGCCCATTATAAACTACGATGATCGCCTATGCTATAACATGGGGTTAAAAAAATAACTCTCAGAAACGGCCCCATTTTATGTCACAATGTACTATGTCCCTAGACTAACTATTAGCCACAAACACTCGCTGAATAAATTAACTTAAAATTTACGATATGCCCATTATAAACTACGATGATCGCCTATGCTATAACATGGGGTTAAAAAAATAACTCTCAGAAACGGCCCCATTTTATGTCACAATGTACTATGTCCCTAGACTAACTATTAGCCACAAACACTCGCTGAATAAATTAACTTAAAATTTACGATATGCCCATTATAAACTACGATGATCGCCTATGCTATAACATGGGGTTAAAAAAATAACTCTCAGAAACGGCCCCATTTTATGTCACAATGTACTATGTCCCTAGACTAACTATTAGCCACAAACACTCGCTGAATAAATTAACTTAAAATTTACGATATGCCCATTATAAACTACGATGATCGCCTATGCTATAACATGGGGTTAAAAAAATAACTCTCAGAAACGGCCCCATTTTATGTCACAATGTACTATGTCCCTAGACTAACTATTAGCCACAAACACTCGCTGAATAAATTAACTTAAAATTTACGATATGCCCATTATAAACTACGATGATCGCCTATGCTATAACATGGGGTTAAAAAAATAACTCTCAGAAACGGCCCCATTCTATGTCACAATGTACTATGTCCCTAGACTAACTATTAGCCACAAACACTCGCTGAATAAATTAACTTAAAATTTACGATATGCCCATTATAAACTACGATGATCGCCTATGCTATAACATGGGGTTAAAAAAATAACTCTCAGAAACGGCCCCATTTTATGTCACAATGTACTATGTCCCTAGACTAACTATTAGCCACAAACACTCGCTGAATAAATTAACTTAAAATTTACGATATGCCCATTATAAACTACGATGATCGCCTATGCTATAACATGGGGTTAAAAAAATAACTCTCAGAAACGGCCCCATTTTATGTCACAATGTACTATGTCCCTAGACTAACTATTAGCCACAAACACTCGCTGAATAAATTAACTTAAAATTTACGATATGCCCATTATAAACTACGATGATCGCCTATGCTATAACATGGGGTTAAAAAAATAACTCTCAGAAACGGCCCCATTTTATGTCACAATGTACTATGTCCCTAGACTAACTATTAGCCACAAACACTCGCTGAATAAATTAACTTAAAATTTACGATATGCCCATTATAAACTACGATGATCGCCTATGCTATAACATGGGGTTAAAAAAATAACTCTCAGAAACGGCCCCATTTTATGTCACAATGTACTATGTCCCTAGACTAACTATTAGCCACAAACACTCGCTGAATAAATTAACTTAAAATTTACGATATGCCCATTATAAACTACGATGATCGCCTATGCTATAACATGGGGTTAAAAAAATAACTCTCAGAAACGGCCCCATTTTATGTCACAATGTACTATGTCCCTAGACTAACTATTAGCCACAAACACTCGCTGAATAAATTAACTTAAAATTTACGATATGCCCATTATAAACTACGATGATCGCCTATGCTATAACATGGGGTTAAAAAAATAACTCTCAGAAACGGCCCCATTTTATGTCACAATGTACTATGTCCCTCGACTAACTATTAGCCACAAACACTCGCTGAATAAATTAACTTAAAATTTACGATATGCCCATTATAAACTACGATGATCGCCTATGCTATAACATGGGGTTAAAAAAATAACTCTCAGAAACGGCCCCATTTTATGTCACAATGTACTATGTCCCTAGACTAACTATTAGCCACAAACACTCGCTGAATAAATTAACTTAAAATTTACGATATGCCCATTATAAACTACGATGATCGCCTATGCTATAACATGGGGTTAAAAAAATAACTCTCAGAAACGGCCCCATTTTATGTCACAATGTACTATGTCCCTAGACTAACTATTAGCCACAAACACTCGCTGAATAAATTAACTTAAAATTTACGATATGCCCATTATAAACTACGATGATCGCCTATGCTATAACATGGGGTTAAAAAAAATAACTCTCAGAAACGGCCCCATTTTATGTCACAATGTACTATGTCCCTAGACTAACTATTAGCCACAAACACTCGCTGAATAAATTACCTTAAAATTTACGATATGCCCATTATAAACTACGATGATCGCCTATGCTATAACATGGGGTTAAAAAAATAACTCTCAGAAACGGCCCCATTTTATGTCACAATGTACTATGTCCCTAGACTAACTATTAGCCACAAACACTCGCTGAATAAATTAACTTAAAATTTACGATATGCCCATTATAAACTACGATGATCGCCTATGCTATAACATGGGGTTAAAAAAATAACTCTCAGAAACGGCCCCATTTTATGTCACAATGTACTATGACCCTAGACTATCTATTAGCCACAAACACTCGCTGAATAAATTAACTTAAAATTTACGATATGCCCATTATCAACTACGATGATCGCCTATGCTATAACATGGGGTTAAAAAAATAACTCTCAGAAACGGCCCCATTTTATGTCACAATGTACTATGTCCCTAGACTAACTATTAGCCACAAACACTCGCTGAATAAATTAACTTAAAATTTACGATATGCCCATTATGAACTACGATGATCGCCTATGCTATAACATGGGGTTAAAAAAATAACTCTCAGAAACGGCCCCATTTTATGTCACAATGTACTATGTCCCTAGACTAACTATTAGCCACAAACACTCGCTGAATAAATTAACTTAAAATTTACGATATGCCCATTATCAACTACGATGATCGCCTATGCTATAACATGGGGTTAAAAAAATAACTCTCAGAAACGGCCCCATTTTATGTCACAATGTACTATGTCCCTAGACTAACTATTAGCCACAAACACTCGCTGAATAAATTAACTTAAAATTTACGATATGCCCATTATAAACTACGATGATCGCCTATGCTATAACATGGGGTTAAAAAAATAACTCTCAGAAACGGCCCCATTTTATGTCACAATGTACTATGTCCCTAGACTAACTATTAGCCACAAACACTCGCTGAATAAATTAACTTAAAATTTACGATATGCCCATTATCAACTACGATGATCGCCTATGCTATAACATGGGGTTAAAAAAATAACTCTCAGAAACGGCCCCATTTTATGTCACAATGTACTATGTCCCTAGACTAACTATTAGCCACAAACACTCGCTGAATAAATTAACTTAAAATTTACGATATGCCCATTATAAACTACGATGATCGCCTATGCTATAACATGGGGTTAAAAAAATAACTCTCAGAAACGGCCCCATTTTATGTCACAATGTACTATGTCCCTAGACTAACTATTAGCCACAAACACTCGCTGAATAAATTAACTTAAAATTTACGATATGCCCATTATAAACTACGATGATCGCCTATGCTATAACATGGGGTTAAAAAAATAACTCTCGAAACGGCCCCATTTTATGTCACAATGTACTATGTCCCTAGACTAACTATTAGCCACAAACACTCGCTGAATAAATTAACTTAAAATTTACGATATGCCCATTATAAACTACGATGATCGCCTATGCTATAACATGGGGTTAAAAAAATAACTCTCAGAAACGGCCCCATTTTATGTCACAATGTACTATGTCCCTAGACTAACTATTAGCCACAAACACTCGCTGAATAAATTAACTTAAAATTTACGATATGCCCATTATAAACTACGATGATCGCCTATGCTATAACATGGGGTTAAAAAAATAACTCTCAGAAACGGCCCCATTTTATGTCACAATGTACTATGTCCCTAGACTAACTATTAGCCACAAACACTCGCTGAATAAATTAACTTAAAATTTACGATATGCCCATTATAAACTACGATGATCGCCTATGCTATAACATGGGGTTAAAAAAATAACTCTCAGAAACGGCCCCATTTTATGTCACAATGTACTATGTCCCTAGACTAACTATTAGCCACAAACACTCGCTGAATAAATTAACTTAAAATTTACGATATGCCCATTATAAACTACGATGATCGCCTATGCTATAACATGGGGTTAAAAAAATAACTCTCAGAAACGGCCCCATTTTATGTCACAATGTACTATGTCCCTAGACTAACTATTAGCCACAAACACTCGCTGAATAAATTAACTTAAAATTTACGATATGCCCATTATAAACTACGATGATCGCCTATGCTATAACATGGGGTTAAAAAAATAACTCTCAGAAACGGCCCCATTTTATGTCACAATGTACTATGTCCCTAGACTAACTATTAGCCACAAACACTCGCTGAATAAATTAACTTAAAATTTACGATATGCCCATTATAAACTACGATGATCGCCTATGCTATAACATGGGGTTAAAAAAATAACTCTCAGAAACGGCCCCATTTTATGTCACAATGTACTATGTCCCTAGACTAACTATTAGCCACAAACACTCGCTGAATAAATTAACTTAAAATTTACGATATGCCCATTATAAACTACGATGATCGCCTATGCTATAACATGGGGTTAAAAAAATAACTCTCAGAAACGGCCCCATTTTATGTCACAATGTACTATGTCCCTAGACTAACTATTAGCCACAAACACTCGCTGAATAAATTAACTTAAAATTTACGATATGCCCATTATAAACTACGATGATCGCCTATGCTATAACATGGGGTTAAAAAAATAACTCTCAGAAACGGCCCCATTTTATGTCACAATGTACTATGTCCCTAGACTAACTATTAGCCACAAACACTCGCTGAATAAATTAACTTAAAATTTACGATATGCCCATTATAAACTACGATGATCGCCTATGCTATAACATGGGGTTAAAAAAATAACTCTCAGAAACGGCCCCATTTTATGTCACAATGTACTATGTCCCTAGACTAACTATTAGCCACAAACACTCGCTGAATAAATTAACTTAAAATTTACGATATGCCCATTATAAACTACGATGATCGCCTATGCTATAACATGGGGTTAAAAAAATAACTCTCAGAAACGGCCCCATTTTATGTCACAATGTACTATGTCCCTAGACTAACTATTAGCCACAAACACTCGCTGAATAAATTAACTTAAAATTTACGATATGCCCATTATAAACTACGATGATCGCCTATGCTATAACATGGGGTTAAAAAAATAACTCTCAGAAACGGCCCCATTTTATGTCACAATGTACTATGTCCCTAGACTAACTATTAGCCACAAACACTCGCTGAATAAATTAACTTAAAATTTACGATATGCCCATTATAAACTACGATGATCGCCTATGCTATAACATGGGGTTAAAAAAATAACTCTCAGAAACGGCCCCATTTTATGTCACAATGTACTATGTCCCTAGACTAACTATTAGCCACAAACACTCGCTGAATAAATTAACTTAAAATTTACGATATGCCCATTATAAACTACGATGATCGCCTATGCTATAACATGGGGTTAAAAAAATAACTCTCAGAAACGGCCCCATTTTATGTCACAATGTACTATGTCCCTAGACTAACTATTAGCCACAAACACTCGCTGAATAAATTAACTTAAAATTTACGATATGCCCATTATAAACTACGATGATCGCCTATGCTATAACATGGGGTTAAAAAAATAACTCTCAGAAACGGCCCCATTTTATGTCACAATGTACTATGTCCCTAGACTAACTATTAGCCACAAACACTCGCTGAATAAATTAACTTAAAATTTACGATATGCCCATTATAAACTACGATGATCGCCTATGCTATAACATGGGGTTAAAAAAATAACTCTCAGAAACGGCCCCATTTTATGTCACAATGTACTATGTCCCTAGACTAACTATTAGCCACAAACACTCGCTGAATAAATTAACTTAAAATTTACGATATGCCCATTATAAACTACGATGATCGCCTATGCTATAACATGGGGTTAAAAAAATAACTCTCAGAAACGGCCCCATTTTATGTCACAATGTACTATGTCCCTAGACTAACTATTAGCCACAAACACTCGCTGAATAAATTAACTTAAAATTTACGATATGCCCATTATAAACTACGATGATCGCCTATGCTATAACATGGGGTTAAAAAAATAACTCTCAGAAACGGCCCCATTTTATGTCACAATGTACTATGTCCCTAGACTAACTATTAGCCACAAACACTCGCTGAATAAATTAACTTAAAATTTACGATATGCCCATTATAAACTACGATGATCGCCTATGCTATAACATGGGGTTAAAAAAATAACTCTCAGAAACGGCCCCATTTTATGTCACAATGTACTATGTCCCTAGACTAACTATTAGCCACAAACACTCGCTGAATAAATTAACTTAAAATTTACGATATGCCCATTATAAACTACGATGATCGCCTATGCTATAACATGGGGTTAAAAAAATAACTCTCAGAAACGGCCCCATTTTATGTCACAATGTACTATGTCCCTAGACTAACTATTAGCCACAAACACTCGCTGAATAAATTAACTTAAAATTTACGATATGCCCATTATAAACTACGATGATCGCCTATGCTATAACATGGGGTTAAAAAAATAACTCTCAGAAACGGCCCCATTTTATGTCACAATGTACTATGTCCCTAGACTAACTATTAGCCACAAACACTCGCTGAATAAATTAACTTAAAATTTACGATATGCCCATTATAAACTACGATGATCGCCTATGCTATAACATGGGGTTAAAAAAATAACTCTCAGAAACGGCCCCATTTTATGTCACAATGTACTATGTCCCTAGACTAACTATTAGCCACAAACACTCGCTGAATAAATTAACTTAAAATTTACGATATGCCCATTATAAACTACGATGATCGCCTATGCTATAACATGGGGTTAAAAAAATAACTCTCAGAAACGGCCCCATTTTATGTCACAATGTACTATGTCCCTAGACTAACTATTAGCCACAAACACTCGCTGAATAAATTAACTTAAAATTTACGATATGCCCATTATAAACTACGATGATCGCCTATGCTATAACATGGGGTTAAAAAAATAACTCTCAGAAACGGCCCCATTTTATGTCACAATGTACTATGTCCCTAGACTAACTATTAGCCACAAACACTCGCTGAATAAATTAACTTAAAATTTACGATATGCCCATTATAAACTACGATGATCGCCTATGCTATAACATGGGGTTAAAAAAATAACTCTCAGAAACGGCCCCATTTTATGTCACAATGTACTATGTCCCTAGACTAACTATTAGCCACAAACACTCGCTGAATAAATTAACTTAAAATTTACGATATGCCCATTATACACTACGATGATCGCCTATGCTATAACATGGGGTTAAAAAAATAACTCTCAGAAACGGCCCCATTTTATGTCACAATGTACTATGTCCCTAGACTAACTATTAGCCACAAACACTCGCTGAATAAATTAACTTAAAATTTACGATATGCCCATTATAAACTACGATGATCGCCTATGCTATAACATGGGGTTAAAAAAATAACTCTCAGAAACGGCCCCATTTTATGTCACAATGTACTATGTCCCTAGACTAACTATTAGCCACAAACACTCGCTGAATAAATTAAATTAAAATTTACGATATGCCCATTATAAACTACGATGATCGCCTATGCTATAACATGGGGTTAAAAAAATAACTCTCAGAAACGGCCCCATTTTATGTCACAATGTACTATGTCCCTAGACTAACTATTAGCCACAAACACTCGCTGAATAAATTAACTTAAAATTTACGATATGCCCATTATAAACTACGATGATCGCCTATGCTATAACATGGGGTTAAAAAAATAACTCTCAGAAACGGCCCCATTTTATGTCACAATGTACTATGTCCCTAGACTAACTATTAGCCACAAACACTCGCTGAATAAATTAACTTAAAATTTACGACATGCGCCCTATGCTATAACATGGGGTAAAAAAATAACTCTCAGAAACGGCCCGATTTTATGTCACAATGTACTATGTCCCTAGACTAACTATTAGCCACAAACACTCGCTGAATAAATTAACTTAAAATTTACGATATGCCCATTATAAACTACGATGATCGCCTATGCTATAACATGGGGTTAAAAAAAATAACTCTCAGAAACGGCCCCATTTTATGTCACAATGTACTATGTCCCTAGACTAACTATTAGCCACAAACACTCGCTGAATAAATTAACTTAAAATTTACGATATGCCCATTATAAACTACGATGATCGCCTATGCTATAACATGGGGTTAAAAAAATAACTCTCAGAAACGGCCCCATTTTATGTCACAATGTACTATGTCCCTAGACTAACTATTAGCCACAAACACTCGCTGACTAAATTAACTTAAAATTTACGATATGCCCATTATAAACTACGATGATCGCCTATGCTATAACATGGGGTTAAAAAAATAACTCTCAGAAACGGCCCCATTTTATGTCACAATGTACTATGTCCCTAGACTAACTATTAGCCACAAACACTCGCTGAATAAATTAACTTAAAATTTACGATATGCCCATTATAAACTACGATGATCGCCTATGCTATAACATGGGGTTAAAAAAATAACTCTCAGAAACGGCCCCATTTTATGTCACAATGTACTATGTCCCTAGACTAACTATTAGCCACAAACACTCGCTGAATAAATTAACTTAAAATTTACGATATGCCCATTATAAACTACGATGATCGCCTATGCTATAACATGGGGTTAAAAAAATAACTCTCAGAAACGGCCCCATTTTATGTCACAATGTACTATGTCCCTAGACTAACTATTAGCCACAAACACTCGCTGAATAAATTAACTTAAAATTTACGATATGCCCATTATAAACTACGATGATCGCCTATGCTATAACATGGGGTTAAAAAAATAACTCTCAGAAACGGCCCCATTTTATGTCACAATGTACTATGTCCCTAGACTAACTATTAGCCACAAACACTCGCTGAATAAATTAACTTAAAATTTACGATATGCCCATTATAAACTACGATGATCGCCTATGCTATAACATGGGGTTAAAAAAATAACTCTCAGAAACGGCCCCATTTTATGTCACAATGTACTATGTCCCTAGACTAACTATTAGCCACAAACACTCGCTGAATAAATTAACTTAAAATTTACGATATGCCCATTATAAACTACGATGATCGCCTATGCTATAACATGGGGTTAAAAAAATAACTCTCAGAAACGGCCCCATTTTATGTCACAATGTACTATGTCCCTAGACTAACTATTAGCCACAAACACTCGCTGAATAAATTAACTTAAAATTTACGATATGCCCATTATAAACTACGATGATCGCCTATGCTATAACATGGGGTTAAAAAAATAACTCTCAGAAACGGCCCCATTTTATGTCACAATGTACTATGTCCCTAGACTAACTATTAGCCACAAACACTCGCTGAATAAATTAACTTAAAATTTACGATATGCCCATTATAAACTACGATGATCGCCTATGCTATAACATGGGGTTAAAAAAATAACTCTCAGAAACGGCCCCATTTTATGTCACAATGTACTATGTCCCTAGACTAACTATTAGCCACAAACACTCGCTGAATAAATTAACTTAAAATTTACGATATGCCCATTATAAACTACGATGATCGCCTATGCTATAACATGGGGTTAAAAAAATAACTCTCAGAAACGGCCCCATTTTATGTCACAATGTACTATGTCCCTAGACTAACTATTAGCCACAAACACTCGCTGAATAAATTAACTTAAAATTTACGATATGCCCATTATAAACTACGATGATCGCCTATGCTATAACATGGGGTTAAAAAAATAACTCTCAGAAACGGCCCCATTTTATGTCACAATGTACTATGTCCCTAGACTAACTATTAGCCACAAACACTCGCTGAATAAATTAACTTAAAATTTACGATATGCCCATTATAAACTACGATGATCGCCTATGCTATAACATGGGGTTAAAAAAATAACTCTCAGAAACGGCCCCATTTTATGTCACAATGTACTATGTCCCTAGACTAACTATTAGCCACAAACACTCGCTGAATAAATTAACTTAAAATTTACGATATGCCCATTATAAACTACGATGATCGCCTATGCTATAACATGGGGTTAAAAAAATAACTCTCAGAAACGGCCCCATTTTATGTCACAATGTACTATGTCCCTAGACTAACTATTAGCCACAAACACTCGCTGAATAAATTAACTTAAAATTTACGATATGCCCATTATAAACTACGATGATCGCCTATGCTATAACATGGGGTTAAAAAAATAACTCTCAGAAACGGCCCCATTTTATGTCACAATGTACTATGTCCCTAGACTAACTATTAGCCACAAACACTCGCTGAATAAATTAACTTAAAATTTACGATATGCCCATTATAAACTACGATGATCGCCTATGCTATAACATGGGGTTAAAAAAATAACTCTCAGAAACGGCCCCATTTTATGTCACAATGTACTATGTCCCTAGACTAACTATTAGCCACAAACACTCGCTGAATAAATTAACTTAAAATTTACGATATGCCCATTATAAACTACGATGATCGCCTATGCTATAACATGGGGTTAAAAAAATAACTCTCAGAAACGGCCCCATTTTATGTCACAATGTACTATGTCCCTAGACTAACTATTAGCCACAAACACTCGCTGAATAAATTAACTTAAAATTTACGATATGCCCATTATAAACTACGATGATCGCCTATGCTATAACATGGGGTTAAAAAAATAACTCTCAGAAACGGCCCCATTTTATGTCACAATGTACTATGTCCCTAGACTAACTATTAGCCACAAACACTCGCTGAATAAATTAACTTAAAATTTACGATATGCCCATTATAAACTACGATGATCGCCTATGCTATAACATGGGGTTAAAAAAATAACTCTCAGAAACGGCCCCATTTTATGTCACAATGTACTATGTCCCTAGACTAACTATTAGCCACAAACACTCGCTGAATAAATTAACTTAAAATTTACGATATGCCCATTATAAACTACGATGATCGCCTATGCTATAACATGGGGTTAAAAAAATAACTCTCAGAAACGGCCCCATTTTATGTCACAATGTACTATGTCCCTAGACTAACTATTAGCCACAAACACTCGCTGAATAAATTAACTTAAAATTTACGATATGCCCATTATAAACTACGATGATCGCCTATGCTATAACATGGGGTTAAAAAAATAACTCTCAGAAACGGCCCCATTTTATGTCACAATGTACTATGTCCCTAGACTAACTATTAGCCACAAACACTCGCTGAATAAATTAACTTAAAATTTACGATATGCCCATTATAAACTACGATGATCGCCTATGCTATAACATGGGGTTAAAAAAATAACTCTCAGAAACGGCCCCATTTTATGTCACAATGTACTATGTCCCTAGACTAACTATTAGCCACAAACACTCGCTGAATAAATTAACTTAAAATTTACGATATGCCCATTATAAACTACGATGATCGCCTATGCTATAACATGGGGTTAAAAAAATAACTCTCAGAAACGGCCCCATTTTATGTCACAATGTACTATGTCCCTAGACTAACTATTAGCCACAAACACTCGCTGAATAAATTAACTTAAAATTTACGATATGCCCATTATAAACTACGATGATCGCCTATGCTATAACATGGGGTTAAAAAAATAACTCTCAGAAACGGCCCCATTTTATGTCACAATGTACTATGTCCCTAGACTAACTATTAGCCACAAACACTCGCTGAATAAATTAACTTAAAATTTACGATATGCCCATTATAAACTACGATGATCGCCTATGCTATAACATGGGGTTAAAAAAATAACTCTCAGAAACGGCCCCATTTTATGTCACAATGTACTATGTCCCTAGACTAACTATTAGCCACAAACACTCGCTGAATAAATTAACTTAAAATTTACGATATGCCCATTATAAACTACGATGATCGCCTATGCTATAACATGGGGTTAAAAAAATAACTCTCAGAAACGGCCCCATTTTATGTCACAATGTACTATGTCCCTAGACTAACTATTAGCCACAAACACTCGCTGAATAAATTAACTTAAAATTTACGATATGCCCATTATAAACTACGATGATCGCCTATGCTATAACATGGGGTTAAAAAAATAACTCTCAGAAACGGCCCCATTTTATGTCACAATGTACTATGTCCCTAGACTAACTATTAGCCACAAACACTCGCTGAATAAATTAACTTAAAATTTACGATATGCCCATTATAAACTACGATGATCGCCTATGCTATAACATGGGGTTAAAAAAATAACTCTCAGAAACGGCCCCATTTTATGTCACAATGTACTATGTCCCTAGACTAACTATTAGCCACAAACACTCGCTGAATAAATTAACTTAAAATTTACGATATGCCCATTATAAACTACGATGATCGCCTATGCTATAACATGGGGTTAAAAAAATAACTCTCAGAAACGGCCCCATTTTATGTCACAATGTACTATGTCCCTAGACTAACTATTAGCCACAAACACTCGCTGAATAAATTAACTTAAAATTTACGATATGCCCATTATAAACTACGATGATCGCCTATGCTATAACATGGGGTTAAAAAAATAACTCTCAGAAACGGCCCCATTTTATGTCACAATGTACTATGTCCCTAGACTAACTATTAGCCACAAACACTCGCTGAATAAATTAACTTAAAATTTACGATATGCCCATTATAAACTACGATGATCGCCTATGCTATAACATGGGGTTAAAAAAATAACTCTCAGAAACGGCCCCATTTTATGTCACAATGTACTATGTCCCTAGACTAACTATTAGCCACAAACACTCGCTGAATAAATTAACTTAAAATTTACGATATGCCCATTATAAACTACGATGATCGCCTATGCTATAACATGGGGTTAAAAAAATAACTCTCAGAAACGGCCCCATTTTATGTCACAATGTACTATGTCCCTAGACTAACTATTAGCCACAAACACTCGCTGAATAAATTAACTTAAAATTTACGATATGCCCATTATAAACTACGATGATCGCCTATGCTATAACATGGGGTTAAAAAAATAACTCTCAGAAACGGCCCCATTTTATGTCACAATGTACTATGTCCCTAGACTAACTATTAGCCACAAACACTCGCTGAATAAATTAACTTAAAATTTACGATATGCCCATTATAAACTACGATGATCGCCTATGCTATAACATGGGGTTAAAAAAATAACTCTCAGAAACGGCCCCATTTTATGTCACAATGTACTATGTCCCTAGACTAACTATTAGCCACAAACACTCGCTGAATAAATTAACTTAAAATTTACGATATGCCCATTATAAACTACGATGATCGCCTATGCTATAACATGGGGTTAAAAAAATAACTCTCAGAAACGGCCCCATTTTATGTCACAATGTACTATGTCCCTAGACTAACTATTAGCCACAAACACTCGCTGAATAAATTAACTTAAAATTTACGATATGCCCATTATAAACTACGATGATCGCCTATGCTATAACATGGGGTTAAAAAAATAACTCTCAGAAACGGCCCCATTTTATGTCACAATGTACTATGTCCCTAGACTAACTATTAGCCACAAACACTCGCTGAATAAATTAACTTAAAATTTACGATATGCCCATTATAAACTACGATGATCGCCTATGCTATAACATGGGGTTAAAAAAATAACTCTCAGAAACGGCCCCATTTTATGTCACAATGTACTATGTCCCTAGACTAACTATTAGCCACAAACACTCGCTGAATAAATTAACTTAAAATTTACGATATGCCCATTATAAACTACGATGATCGCCTATGCTATAACATGGGGTTAAAAAAATAACTCTCAGAAACGGCCCCATTTTATGTCACAATGTACTATGTCCCTAGACTAACTATTAGCCACAAACACTCGCTGAATAAATTAACTTAAAATTTACGATATGCCCATTATAAACTACGATGATCGCCTATGCTATAACATGGGGTTAAAAAAATAACTCTCAGAAACGGCCCCATTTTATGTCACAATGTACTATGTCCCTAGACTAACTATTAGCCACAAACACTCGCTGAATAAATTAACTTAAAATTTACGATATGCCCATTATAAACTACGATGATCGCCTATGCTATAACATGGGGTTAAAAAAATAACTCTCAGAAACGGCCCCATTTTATGTCACAATGTACTATGTCCCTAGACTAACTATTAGCCACAAACACTCGCTGAATAAATTAACTTAAAATTTACGATATGCCCATTATAAACTACGATGATCGCCTATGCTATAACATGGGGTTAAAAAAATAACTCTCAGAAACGGCCCCATTTTATGTCACAATGTACTATGTCCCTAGACTAACTATTAGCCACAAACACTCGCTGAATAAATTAACTTAAAATTTACGATATGCCCATTATAAACTACGATGATCGCCTATGCTATAACATGGGGTTAAAAAAATAACTCTCAGAAACGGCCCCATTTTATGTCACAATGTACTATGTCCCTAGACTAACTATTAGCCACAAACACTCGCTGAATAAATTAACTTAAAATTTACGATATGCCCATTATAAACTACGATGATCGCCTATGCTATAACATGGGGTTAAAAAAATAACTCTCAGAAACGGCCCCATTTTATGTCACAATGTACTATGTCCCTAGACTAACTATTAGCCACAAACACTCGCTGAATAAATTAACTTAAAATTTACGATATGCCCATTATAAACTACGATGATCGCCTATGCTATAACATGGGGTTAAAAAAATAACTCTCAGAAACGGCCCCATTTTATGTCACAATGTACTATGTCCCTAGACTAACTATTAGCCACAAACACTCGCTGAATAAATTAACTTAAAATTTACGATATGCCCATTATAAACTACGATGATCGCCTATGCTATAACATGGGGTTAAAAAAATAACTCTCAGAAACGGCCCCATTTTATGTCACAATGTACTATGTCCCTAGACTAACTATTAGCCACAAACACTCGCTGAATAAATTAACTTAAAATTTACGATATGCCCATTATAAACTACGATGATCGCCTATGCTATAACATGGGGTTAAAAAAATAACTCTCAGAAACGGCCCCATTTTATGTCACAATGTACTATGTCCCTAGACTAACTATTAGCCACAAACACTCGCTGAATAAATTAACTTAAAATTTACGATATGCCCATTATAAACTACGATGATCGCCTATGCTATAACATGGGGTTAAAAAAATAACTCTCAGAAACGGCCCCATTTTATGTCACAATGTACTATGTCCCTAGACTAACTATTAGCCACAAACACTCGCTGAATAAATTAACTTAAAATTTACGATATGCCCATTATAAACTACGATGATCGCCTATGCTATAACATGGGGTTAAAAAAATAACTCTCAGAAACGGCCCCATTTTATGTCACAATGTACTATGTCCCTAGACTAACTATTAGCCACAAACACTCGCTGAATAAATTAACTTAAAATTTACGATATGCCCATTATAAACTACGATGATCGCCTATGCTATAACATGGGGTTAAAAAAATAACTCTCAGAAACGGCCCCATTTTATGTCACAATGTACTATGTCCCTAGACTAACTATTAGCCACAAACACTCGCTGAATAAATTAACTTAAAATTTACGATATGCCCATTATAAACTACGATGATCGCCTATGCTATAACATGGGGTTAAAAAAATAACTCTCAGAAACGGCCCCATTTTATGTCACAATGTACTATGTCCCTAGACTAACTATTAGCCACAAACACTCGCTGAATAAATTAACTTAAAATTTACGATATGCCCATTATAAACTACGATGATCGCCTATGCTATAACATGGGGTTAAAAAAATAACTCTCAGAAACGGCCCCATTTTATGTCACAATGTACTATGTCCCTAGACTAACTATTAGCCACAAACACTCGCTGAATAAATTAACTTAAAATTTACGATATGCCCATTATAAACTACGATGATCGCCTATGCTATAACATGGGGTTAAAAAAATAACTCTCAGAAACGGCCCCATTTTATGTCACAATGTACTATGTCCCTAGACTAACTATTAGCCACAAACACTCGCTGAATAAATTAACTTAAAATTTACGATATGCCCATTATAAACTACGATGATCGCCTATGCTATAACATGGGGTTAAAAAAATAACTCTCAGAAACGGCCCCATTTTATGTCACAATGTACTATGTCCCTAGACTAACTATTAGCCACAAACACTCGCTGAATAAATTAACTTAAAATTTACGATATGCCCATTATAAACTACGATGATCGCCTATGCTATAACATGGGGTTAAAAAAATAACTCTCAGAAACGGCCCCATTTTATGTCACAATGTACTATGTCCCTAGACTAACTATTAGCCACAAACACTCGCTGAATAAATTAACTTAAAATTTACGATATGCCCATTATAAACTACGATGATCGCCTATGCTATAACATGGGGTTAAAAAAATAACTCTCAGAAACGGCCCCATTTTATGTCACAATGTACTATGTCCCTAGACTAACTATTAGCCACAAACACTCGCTGAATAAATTAACTTAAAATTTACGATATGCCCATTATAAACTACGATGATCGCCTATGCTATAACATGGGGTTAAAAAAATAACTCTCAGAAACGGCCCCATTTTATGTCACAATGTACTATGTCCCTAGACTAACTATTAGCCACAAACACTCGCTGAATAAATTAACTTAAAATTTACGATATGCCCATTATAAACTACGATGATCGCCTATGCTATAACATGGGGTTAAAAAAATAACTCTCAGAAACGGCCCCATTTTATGTCACAATGTACTATGTCCCTAGACTAACTATTAGCCACAAACACTCGCTGAATAAATTAACTTAAAATTTACGATATGCCCATTATAAACTACGATGATCGCCTATGCTATAACATGGGGTTAAAAAAATAACTCTCAGAAACGGCCCCATTTTATGTCACAATGTACTATGTCCCTAGACTAACTATTAGCCACAAACACTCGCTGAATAAATTAACTTAAAATTTACGATATGCCCATTATAAACTACGATGATCGCCTATGCTATAACATGGGGTTAAAAAAATAACTCTCAGAAACGGCCCCATTTTATGTCACAATGTACTATGTCCCTAGACTAACTATTAGCCACAAACACTCGCTGAATAAATTAACTTAAAATTTACGATATGCCCATTATAAACTACGATGATCGCCTATGCTATAACATGGGGTTAAAAAAATAACTCTCAGAAACGGCCCCATTTTATGTCACAATGTACTATGTCCCTAGACTAACTATTAGCCACAAACACTCGCTGAATAAATTAACTTAAAATTTACGATATGCCCATTATAAACTACGATGATCGCCTATGCTATAACATGGGGTTAAAAAAATAACTCTCAGAAACGGCCCCATTTTATGTCACAATGTACTATGTCCCTAGACTAACTATTAGCCACAAACACTCGCTGAATAAATTAACTTAAAATTTACGATATGCCCATTATAAACTACGATGATCGCCTATGCTATAACATGGGGTTAAAAAAATAACTCTCAGAAACGGCCCCATTTTATGTCACAATGTACTATGTCCCTAGACTAACTATTAGCCACAAACACTCGCTGAATAAATTAACTTAAAATTTACGATATGCCCATTATAAACTACGATGATCGCCTATGCTATAACATGGGGTTAAAAAAATAACTCTCAGAAACGGCCCCATTTTATGTCACAATGTACTATGTCCCTAGACTAACTATTAGCCACAAACACTCGCTGAATAAATTAACTTAAAATTTACGATATGCCCATTATAAACTACGATGATCGCCTATGCTATAACATGGGGTTAAAAAAATAACTCTCAGAAACGGCCCCATTTTATGTCACAATGTACTATGTCCCTAGACTAACTATTAGCCACAAACACTCGCTGAATAAATTAACTTAAAATTTACGATATGCCCATTATAAACTACGATGATCGCCTATGCTATAACATGGGGTTAAAAAAATAACTCTCAGAAACGGCCCCATTTTATGTCACAATGTACTATGTCCCTAGACTAACTATTAGCCACAAACACTCGCTGAATAAATTAACTTAAAATTTACGATATGCCCATTATAAACTACGATGATCGCCTATGCTATAACATGGGGT
The DNA here is from genome assembly GCA_949152475.1 of Terebella lapidaria. Lineage (NCBI taxonomy): Eukaryota > Metazoa > Annelida > Polychaeta > Terebellida > Terebellidae > Terebella > Terebella lapidaria. The sequence goes on along the minus strand of OX424555.1, from coordinate 48,118,657 downwards.
TAAAAAAATAACTCTCAGAAACGGCCCCATTTTATGTCACAATGTACTATGTCCCTAGACTAACTATTAGCCACAAACACTCGCTGAATAAATTAACTTAAAATTTACGATATGCCCATTATAAACTACGATGATCGCCTATGCTATAACATGGGGTTAAAAAAATAACTCTCAGAAACGGCCCCATTTTATGTCACAATGTACTATGTCCCTAGACTAACTATTAGCCACAAACACTCGCTGAATAAATTAACTTAAAATTTACGATATGCCCATTATAAACTACGATGATCGCCTATGCTATAACATGGGGTTAAAAAAATAACTCTCAGAAACGGCCCCATTTTATGTCACAATGTACTATGTCCCTAGACTAACTATTAGCCACAAACACTCGCTGAATAAATTAACTTAAAATTTACGATATGCCCATTATAAACTACGATGATCGCCTATGCTATAACATGGCGTTAAAAAAATAACTCTCAGAAACGGCCCCATTTTATGTCACAATGTACTATGTCCCTAGACTAACTATTAGC